>CM057348.1:146758948-148083269 GCA_030015575.1 Agapanthus africanus | reverse complement strand
TGATCAAATCAACATGTCAGATAAAGAAGAACCAGATAGCATACTATCATGTCGAGCAAGAATGCAAACTGAATATATATACATGTATGGATACATCCACTATCACATAATGGCCTCTAGGGCATACATATATCCAACAATCTCCCACTTGCACTAAGGCCAGTTATAGGCGTATCTCATACCCAACATCTCAAAAAGTCGCTCATGCTGTGGCTGAGGGAGGGCCTTGGTGAGTGGATCCGCGGCGTTGTTCTCTGTGTCAACTCTCTTAATCTCGATCTCGCGGCGATCTACAATCTCCCGGATCAAATGAAAGCGCCTCAGGATATGTCTGGACCGCTGATGGGATCTGGGCTCCTTGGCTAACGCCATTGCCCCATTATTGTCACAATACAAAGGTATTGGATCAATAATGGTTGGAACTACTCCTAGCTCCGAGACGAACTTCTTCATCCAGACGGCTTCCTTGGCGGCATCATTTGCAACAATGTACTCAGCTTCCATCGTAGAGTCTGCAACGGTATCTTGTTTGGAACTCTTCCAACTTACCGCCCCTCCATTGAGGGTAAATACAAACCCTGAGATAGATTTGCTGTCATCCTTATCGCTCTGGAAGCTCGAATCGGTAAAGGCCTCCATTTGGAGATCTTTATTACCATACACCAAGAACAATTCTTTAGTCCTTCGTAAGTACTTAAGAATGTTCTTCACAGCTGTCCAGTGGTTCTCCCCTGGGTTGGATTGATACCTGCTTACAACACTAAGTGCATAAGCTACATCTGGACGTGTACATAACATCGCATACATTATTGATCCTACTACCGAAGCATAAGGCATAATGCTCATGCGAGCTCTCTCTTCATCGGTCTTTGGACAAGAATCCTTGGAGAGAGTGACTCCATGGCAAGCGGGTAAGGCACCCCGCTTGGAGTCTTCCATACTAAACCTCTTTAGGATGGTGTTGATGTACCTGGTTTGGGACAGTCCCAATAACTTTTTGGATCTATCCCTATAGATCCTTATGCCCAGGATGTATGTGGCATCACCCAGGTCCTTCATGGAGAACCTTAGTGATAAGAATGATTTGACCGACTGTAGCATAGGAATATCATTTCCTATCAGAAGAATGTCATCCACGTACAATACGAGGAATGTGACAGCTCTTCCTACAGCCTTCCTATAAACACAAGGTTCATCTGGATTTTTGATGAAATCAAACTCTTTGATAACATCATCGAAACAGATGTTCCAACTCCGAGATGCCTGCTTTAACCCATATATGGATTTAAGCAATCTACATGCTTTCTCGCTGCTCCCACTGTCAATGAAGCCCTCTGGCTGATCCATATAAACGCATTCTTCTAAATCTCCATTCAGAAATGCTGTTTTAACGTCCATCTGCTAGATTTCATAGTCGTAGTGAGCAGCAATAGCAAGTAGGATCCGAATGGATTTAAGCATGGCTACGGGAGAAAAAGTTTCGTCATAGTCCAAACCTGGTCTTTGACGAAAACCTTTCGCCACAAGTCTTGCCTTATAGGTCTCTACCTGCCCATCCACACCAATCTTTCTTTTAAAAATCCATTTGCACCCTACAGGTTTTACCCCAGGGGGTACAACGTCCAAAGTCCATACTTTGTTGGTGTACATAGACTCCATTTCGGATCTCATGGCATCCAGCCACTTCACAGAGTCACCACTCGTGATAGCTTGCTGAAAACTGGTAGGATCATCATCTTCCATGATACAGTCTTCTCTGTCACCATCAATGAGGAAACCGTAGTACCTCTCCGGTGGGCGAGAAGTCCTACCAGACCTACGGAGTGGCCGAGGTTCTTCAGTTTCTGTTGCAACAGCCGGTTCAACCAAATCGTCATTTGTAGTTTGTGTCTCCAGAACCTCTTCCAGATCTACTACCTTGCCATCATCTTTATCTGTGAAAAACTCTTTTTCCAAGAATGTGGCATACTGAGAAACAAACACCTTTTGTTCCTCTTTGTGGTAGAACAGATATCCATAAGAATTCTTTGGATATCCCACAAAGTTACACATGACTGACCGTGTCTCGAGTTTGTCCGGATTCTGCTTTTTAACATAGGCCGGGCAACCCCAAATCTTAATTCTCTTAAGAGATGGTCTCTTCCCATTCCATATTTCAGATGGCGTGGTAGACACGGCTTTGGTCGGAACCCTGTTTAGCAGAAACGCTGCAGGCTCCAACGCATGCCCCCAAAACGAGACTGGTAACTCAACGTCACTCATCATGGACCGGACCATATCTAATAGGGTCCTATTCCGTCGTTCTGACACACCGTTGTGCTGTGGTGTGTAAGGCGGAGTGAGCTGAGAGAGAATCCCATTCTCTTTTAGGAAGTTTGCAAATTCTGTACTGAGATACTCTCCACCTCGATCTGATCGAAGCATCTTAATACTCAAGCCGGTTTGTTTTTCTACTTCTTGTTTATATTCAATGAATTTCTCGAAAGCGTCGGACTTGTGCTTTAATAAAAATACATGACCGAATCTTGAGAAATCGTCAGTGAATGTAATGAAGTATGAAAAAACGCCTCTAGCCTGTGTAGACATAGGCCCACATACATCACTATGTATGAGGCCCAGGAGCTGAGTAGCTCTTTCTCCGTGTCCGGTAAACGGAGTTTTGGTCATTTTACCCTTGATACAAGACTGGCAAGTCGCATAAGATTTATATTCAAAAGGATTTAAATATCCATCTTTGTGTAACTTGTTTAGTCTTGTTTCGTTAATATGACCAAGTCTACAGTGCCAAAGAAAAGCTTCATTTAATTCTGAAAGTTTTCTTTTATTAGTGTGTTGTATACTGAAAACTGTGTGTTGATTTAGGACATATATTCTGTTATTAAGTGTACCATACCCAACCAACATTTGATTCAGGTGAATGTTCATAACATTGTTTTGCAATACAAAATTATACCCTTCATTGTCCAACAAAGAAATGGATATTATATTACATAGCATATCAGGTACAAAATAACATGGATTCAAAATCAAAATACATCCAGACGGTAACCCCAAGTGATACTCTCCCACTGCGACTGTCTGTACATTGGAACCATTTCCAACGCGGAGAGTATGGTCACCTGTCTTCAAAACCTTGCTATTTCTCAGCCCCTGCATAGAATTGCAAATGTGAGAACCTGAACCGGTATCCAATACCCAGGAAGCAGAGTTTATAGAAAAACAGTTTTCAGTCACAAACGCACCTGAAGCAGAAGCATCACCATGCTTCTTCTTGAGACTTAGGTACTCCGTGCAATTGCGCTTCCAATGTCCTGTCTTGTGGCAATGAAAACACTCGCCTTTCCCTGGGTCTCCAGCCGTGGACTTTCCCTTTCCCTTCATCTTTTTGACTCCGCCCTTAGGATTAGTGGGTTTCTTCTTTTTCTTTCCCTTGGCCTTAGCTTTTGGGCGAGAAGAAGAAGACTGTCCAATGGTCATAACGGGAGTCTTTGCTGACTTCATAGTGCTTTCTACACTCCTTAACATATTAAGGAGTTCAGGGAGGTCCTTCTCCATGCCATGCATGTTGAAGTTCACTATGAACTGAGCAAAGGTGGAGGGGAGGGACTGCAAAATAATATCTATATATTGTTCATTGTCCATTGTCCATCCCAGGTCCTCAAGCTCTTCTATAAGAGCTATCATCTTCAATACATGGTCTCCTACTGGTGTGCCAGGGGCCATTCGCATCTGAAACAGTTTCCTTGATGCTTCGTATCGTAATACGCGGGATTGCTCCCCATACAACTCCTTTGTATGGAGCAATATACCGTGAATATCCATGTCCTCGTGCTGCTTTTGATGTGTATTGTCCATCGATGCAAGCGCGAGGCATGTGGCCGTGGCACAGTCAGCGTCCCATGTCTTGCGGACTTCAATGTCCGCAACTGAGGATTTTGGACCAGGGACGGGCGGGGCTGAAGCCGTGAGGACATATGATACTTTATCATAGGTCAAGGCGATTTTCAGATTCCTTAGCCAGTCTTTATAGTTGGTCCCATTCAGTTTGTTCTTATCTAGTAGAAGCTTAAGTCCAGTCATTGGTATCTGCCATTAAGAGAGAGAAAAGAATACACTCAGCGAAAGCTCTTGCACAGATTAGATTGGTTTATTATCTTGTCTAATCGATGTTTCCCACTGCTTTTTATCAAGTTTTCTTTCAAACCTTAAAAAGAAAAGCTAGCCAGGATTAATTACAGTCTACAACTTCGCTAACCGTTCAGCCAGGCCAGTGTCGGTACTTTGAGGGAGGTTCCCCGTGCTTTCGCACGGACCTAATTAGAGTAAACCTCGTTTTCCCAGAGGCGGAGCCCCGTTAACACCTTTCTAGACACCTAATGAGTTAGCTAATTGTAAACTATAAAACTCTCCTAGGAGCAACTATTGCCCACAGTGGGATCGGGATCCAACCATCACATGGAAGGTATGCAATCTCATTGCAAATTTCAACACTTGAAATTCCCGATGTAATTTTTACCCCTAGTACTTATGACCTTAACTATGGTCAACAAATCATAAGTACCAGTCAAGTTCTACCCGTCATTTCTTGATCAATTAGACCCACCCATATGACCCTTAACTATAGTCAACAAAGTCGCATGAATGTCCTAATTAATCTGCATCATATGCATTGTAGGAAGACATCACTTAGCTACCGTACACTACGCCTTAACTAAAGTCAACAAACGTAGCACGAATACTAAGTACTCTACTTCCTAAAATGACGGAGGGTTGCGAATGATTTTTAAGAAAATCTTTAACGCTTTGAACTTGATATCGTTGTAGAATCAAACAGTTTTCAAAAGGAGTGGCTTAAGCTCCGCAGTTTTGAAAAGTAGCTTTTTCATAAATAGCCGAGTCGTTTTTAAATCCGATTCTACAACATCTTTTAGGTTTATTTTCTTTACATTAATCACATTAATGTAATCCCATCATTTAAGTCCTTAAGCCAATCACAGAAAAGAAACGAAAATAACACGTACGTTTATGCCATCCGCATTCGCCGCAATGTTCCGTTATGCACCGTTAGGTTACTTAACTAACGGCATAGCGGGACGGGACTAGCGCGGGTGTAAAACATAAGCAACGTCTACTATATATCATATATATAATATGTCATTCGTCTCAGATATCACAGAACACAGGCAGCAGAAATATAGATATAACGTGGGATATCCTAGGTAGTCCGTATTTAGTATTTAGCCAGAATAGAAAATACGGATTCCACAGTCGCGATGAATAGCCAAGCCCACACCCTGGACCCCTACGAGAGCGGCAAGTGACCCTACCAATCCTGGAGTTTAGGAGACCCGGTCTCGACTCCTCGAGATGGCCTCCCACTGAACCCCAGAACCCGGTCACCTGTGCTCCCCTCCTTGGGTCCATCCTAATGCGGAAAAGTAAATAATATACAACACTGGTGACACAACCGCAACCTGGAAGTGCCCCAAATAAAAGAATATTACATTACATTTGAATTTACATGAATGAAAATATAAAACTCTTATCTCACAAAACCCCCGGCTATTCGATCGCGACAATCCTACACATCATATCTCAGCAACACATAATATCACCAACGTAAGTAAGTATGCATACCCCAATTGTCGTTGATGTATAGCAACGAAACCGGCGATATCTAACATACTACACTTACGGTCACAGAAAAGAAAGTGTAAAACTACAATATTTGGAATCCAGATTCTCTTTAGACATCATAAATGCGAAATATCACATATTTCGTATTTCATGCCTACACTATATGAATTCCACATATTGTATCACATTCCAGACAAACAGACAGTATTAAAGTTTTCGAACGAACAATCAAGCACCCAAGATTCACTAAAGCTCAACACTTGAGCAGGGTTCAAAAAAATCTGCAGTGTGACACAGTAGTGGCGGTCCAGCCGTAGAAGGGTCAAGCCAACGCCTCACATGTGGCACGCCGTACTGCCCCAAACCCTAGGGTTCAAAGGGCAGTTCAAGACGGTCACATAATCGAGTTAAGGTTTGTTGTCTTCTAGAGGGACCACCGCAAAAAGACTTGCACGTATCTCCAAACTATTTAAACCCCGTGAATATTGAGTAAATGATATTCGTTCAAACACTTCAATACTTTCTAGTTTACCCGGAAAAGAAAGCGAAATGAAAATTCCGATCGAAACCACGAGTCTAAAAACATCTCCAGAATTTTTCAACAGCAGATTCAGATTAAATATACTCAAAATATACTGTAGCAGGTAAAGAAAATTACTGTGCAAAAAATTGTCAAAGAGCCCCTTATATGGCCGCGGATGCGCGGCCTAAGCTTGCTTATGCCGCGCTTCCGCGGCCAAAGTTACTGTTCACTGGCTCGAATTTTCCAGATTGTCTAATATTTACCTGCTCTATTTTTTGAGAATTTTTAATTCTGAAAAAAGTCAGTTTTTAAAAAATTTCCAGAGAGCATCTTTAAAAGTCGTATTTTTGTTTCGATCGGACTTTTTACTTCGTAAAAAGGTCGCCTAATGTTCTAGGTCGGCTCTGATACCAATGAAGGGTTTGTTTAGCACCCTATGAAGAGTTTTGAAGCATCACATGTCCAAAAGTTATGATTTTTATTGTGCTAAACAAACACGCAAGTGGATCGATCCTAGAAAATTAGGTTTAGTAAACTTTAAACTAGAAAAATCTAGGGTTTGAAGGCTACAACCTTTGTAGCTCCCCTTTGCAAGAATCCTTGGTGTCTTGGGTGTTGAATCGAGGTCCTCTTGAACTCCCCTTGTGTCCACGACGATCCACCGCGGAGATCTCCGTCCAAGCTCGCTACTTCGTCAAACCGAAGATAACACTCTAAACAAAACGGCTAAGCTTGTGTAGAATGTTGTTGTGGCTTTGGATCTCACTTCAAAAACCTTTCTTTGATTTTGTTTGACTCACTAGAAAAAACTAGAGAGGAGAAGATGAAGGAGGATGAAAATGGTGGCTATTTCTTTTCAAGAGGTAAAATGATAACCATAAGGTTAAGCTTGTAAAAGAAATAAATATCACTATATATATTTATTCCTTCTTGACTCCAACCATGATTAAATGATAGATGATTAATTTAACTTGGGTTTAGAATGATAAAGGAAAGGATAACCATGGTTTAGTGGTAGGTGAGCATGGTTAGGTTAGAAGAAGCATGTAGAAACTAGCATAATTATCCTTTCCTTTTCATTTTCTTTTTAAATCGATAATCAAATAATAATCCATTAAATAATCTATGGTGTGAGTCTAGCATTGCCACCATTTCCATATGCTAACAACCATGATGGATGGTTGTATGTATGTGTGTATGTATGCACATCCATATGTGCAAGAAACTAGCATGAAAGAAAGAAAGATAAACACACATGCATGCACACATCCATCATCCTTGAAAAGGTTTTCAAGTGAGAAAAATTAATGGTTAAATGATAAATCAACTTTTGATTTATCAATCCGGCCATATCACATATGACCCTACCAAAAGCAAGCCGCCCGATCAATGTACAGTATCATATACGCACATTTCAATCGGGTGCATGCGCATATCGCATACGCGCACCACAACGTTTCGCCTGGACTGAGCAACTCCTTTGTGGGACTCTAAGACTCGTCAATACGCCGGCAGAGGGTAATGATCATATCAAGTACCCTCAAGCTGCAAGCGGTCAGCTAAACGTAACGGCCACCCGGGTATTGAGCGATCAGAAGACAACAAGCGAACCTGTTACAACTCCCGTCGAGCCATCCGGCAACACTACCGTACAGTCCGGTCTCTTCGTCAGATATGCTGCATATTGAGCCTAGGGATGGTGACGTCGACCCCAATAACTCAATAAGTCGTGTCGATGAATGGTCTATAACAGATCGAGAAACTACTGATAACATTTATCAGCAAATCTCAGCAGCCCTGGCCAGGGACTTGCTGTTATAACCAGTCGGGCACTGCACAGCATCAACTCCCAATACCGGGAGAGACGAAACCCCTCCTATCGCTCATCGTCTTCGTATGTCTCGGGACTGTACCCATCGGCCACCTGTTTGCACGACTCAGTAGAGCCGTGGTAGGGTGGCAATCAAAGTGCAGTGGGAGAACACACAAGACTCCATGACGATCTCGGGTCTACAGACTAACCTGTACCAGTGTCACCTGAGAACTGCTATCCGACGATAGATATAATTCCATATAGGAGTTCTCGGTGAGTCCGTCCAGTGTACCCAGTCACCACTGAGCACCCGTATATGATCTCGATGTCAAACATCGATGAATGTGGGAACATCCATCGCCCATCGTATGGGTCTAGTATCACATACGTTAGTCTACTCTGGTATATCAATGCCCCGTCTCGATATACCTACGACTAGGGATGTTCCAGGATATGCTTATAGACTACAGATGTCCCACTAGTATGATCTCCATCATAATCAGAGTAGTCAAGCCGATATCCTTAGGGCTTTATCAGCATGTATGAATGAATAAAAGCATGATCAAATCAACATGTCAGATAAAGAAGAACCAGATAGCATACTATCATGTCGAGCAAGAATGCAAACTGAATATATATACATGTATAGATACATCCACTATCACATAATGGCCTCTAGGGCATATATATATCCAACAAATCCACGGGCATAAATAAATATATTCCCCACCAAGTTCCTCCAATGGCGATAAATATCCCCATACGGTGAACGACACTTGTTAGTCCTCTCGACTTACAAGGAGAAAATACTCTGGTAAGATCCTTACGACTTAGAAGAGAAAACACACTTAGGAATCCCCATGATTGATCCCTGGGGAGAAAATGCACCTATGAGGTCCTCATGACTCATAAGGAGAAATACCTTTATGAGACCCTTACGGCTCATAAAGTCAAAAAGCCTCAGTCGACAGGATCCTAACCCTGCTTTATTCAAATCAACAAAGACAAATGATAATTCGCTCCTGACAATATCCCAGTCATAGAGATACTGGTGCCTAAACATATGTCAAACTTCAAATCCTCTCATGGCAAATGATGATTCGCTCCTGGCAATATTCAAGTTGTAGCGATACTGATGCCAAGATTGGGATCAGATTCCAAATCTTCAACTCGCAATAAAAAGCAGCGATACAAATAAAGAAAAAGAAAAAAGGGCCGAAATGATAGGGCAACTCGAAATAAAAAGCAGCGAGTAAAAATAAAAAAATATAGCCGAAATGATTGAGTACTGCGATAAATAGCCGAAATGATTGGGAAATCGCGACTTTCACCATATAAAAGCTGAAAAGATAGAGTATCGCGGAAATATATATATATATATATATATATATATATATATATATATATAAAAATTTTCTACCCTGCAAGTAAATCCATACCAACTCTTGTATACAATCCATGGGCATAAATGAAAGAGAACCATGTTTCCTACCATACTTCGCCAAAAGGAGAACCAGATCTTGATGGCACATCTATAGCCTAGAGACTATTTGGACGTCCTTCTTACTCCAGCAAAGTACAGACGCGACGTCAACAAAAATCCATGGGTCGAACAAAAGTGGAGTGACGGCATAGTCTTAACTCCAGATCTCGATGGAAACATCTAAAGCCTAGAGAGCATCTCGATGTTTCTCCTCATTCCAGCAGGATGCGGATGCAACGGTCAAATAAATTCGAAGCAATAGTATATTCCTAGCTCCAAATCTCGATTGCGGTGCATACAGCATAGAGATCACATAGATATTTACCCTACTTCAGTGAAGAATTGGCGCGACATCATCAAAGCAAAAACGAGGTGACGGCATATTCCCAGTTTTGGGTTTTGACGGCAATACATACAAAGCCTAAAAACCATTAGAGATCATCCCACCCCAGAAGGGTGCGATTATGACTCATTGGGGATTCAAATTAAGCATCATCTCAAGTAAAAAGTGTTAGGAATATGTATGTCCTAGAGGTCATTATTGTATGATATAGTGGATGCTTGAACATATATATAGAGGACTTTCTTGCTCGACATGATAGTATGCTATCCGGTTGCCTTTATCTTAACATGTTCACTGGTATTATTATATTGTCTCTCATATACATGTTGATAAACCCCTTAGGATGTTGACTTGACTACCAGGACTATGATGCGGATCATACTACTGGGACCTGGGTAGTCCACAAGCACATCCTTCAATTGTTCCCAGTCGAGCAAATATCGAGACATGGCATCGATATTTCAGAGTAGACTAGTATACGTTTCTTGACCATGTATGGGGCGATGGTTGATCCCACAACCATTGGTGTTTGACATCAAAGATTGTATACAGGTGCTCATTAGAGAATGGGTACACTGAATAGGACTCGCCGAGAACTCCTAGATGGTACTATACCTATCGTCAGATAGCAGTTCTCTGGTGACACCGGTACAGGTTAGTCTTTAGACCCGAGATCTTCATAGAGTCTTGTGTGGTTCCCACTGTGCTTTGATTTCCTCCCTACCACGGCTCAAAGGATTCATGCAAACAGATAGATTTTGGGTACAGTCCCGAGTCATATGGAGGTAATGAGCGATAGGAGAGATTTCGTCTCTCCCGGTGTAGAGAGTTGATGTTGCGCTATGCTCGATTGGCTATAATAGGAAGTCCCTGGCCAGGGCTGTAGATGAGATTTACTGGTAAGAGTTATCGGTAGTTTCTCATACCGTTATAGGCCACACATCGGCATGACTTATCAAGTTATTGGGGTCTGAAAATTCCACCCCAGACTCGATATGCGACATATCAGACAAAGAGACCAGTCTGTATGGTAAGTGTTACTTATAGGCTTCATGGGAGTTTGGACAAGCTTGCTTGTTGATCTTCTATTCGCTCAATACCTGGGTATCCATTACGTCCAGCTAGTACTATTGACGGATTGTGGGTAGCTGATGTGATCATTACCTACTACTGGCATATTGACGAGTCTTTAGTGTCCCACACAGAAGTTTCCTAGTTCAAGTGAAACGAAGGAGGGCACATATGCTGATATGTGTGGGGGCCTGATTAAATACGAGTATGTTATACTGTATTCTAATCTGGCGGTTATTTGATATCAGTTAGGTTATATGTGATATAACCGGATTATTGAATCAAGCGTTGATTTGATAATACGATATACAGATAAATGATATTAGTCGGTTATATGTGATATAATCGGATTATTAAATCAAGTGTTGATTTAATAATATGATATATATTTATATTTGATATAATTATATATTAACTAATATTATTGCTCACTAATTATTTGCTTATATATATATATATATATTAATATATGTATGATATATATATTATATGAAGCATGGTTGATTTTCTATTTTGAGAAAATAGAAAATGAGGTGGAAAATGGGGAGACTTTTAAAAGAATGGGTGAAGCATGGTTTGGCTTTACTATTGAAGTATGGTTCGTTTCTTTACTAATGAATTCCATGTTTCAATAATAGAGTTCATTTTGATCAAGCCATTCTTTACTTGCCTTCTCTACTTGAGTTATTTTTCCTCACTTGAGCTCCTTGCTCTCCAGCTCTCTTCATCTTTCTCCTCACCTCCTCCAAGCTCAATCCCTCACATGAGTTGTGAAACCTTAAGCTTGTGAGAACCTTAGTGAGCAAACAAAACCTCTACTTCACCATCCTACACTTGATTAGCAATTAAGTGTAGTGTGTTTACTTCACTAAATAGTTTAGTGAAGAGATAATTTGGATTAGCGGAGATTCGGATGGATCATCTTCGGCACGAAGATCACAAAGGAAGATCGATCCAACTTCAAGTGGAACCTAGTGGAGTCGTATGGACTACTACACGGAGCTTTTGATGAGAAGGACACGGTCTAAAAAGGTTGTAGCCTCATTCTCTTTATATAGTTTTCTTGATATCAAGCAAAAACCCTAATCATCTAGTTTAAGATCTTGTTTAGTGTTAATTAGCACCCCAAAATTTTTTCAAATTGGCATGTTTGATGCTAGTAAAACCCAGTAGTGGTGGTAACAAACACTTTCATGGTATCAGAGCCAAAGCTAGAAGATTAGACAATGTTTGTAAAACTACGAAAACGAAACAACTCCGAAACCGAAACCCAAAATATCAAGTTTCCGTAAATTTTTAAATGATCTCTGAAAATTATTTAAACAACTGCAGAATATTGTATGAGATATAACTAGAACACCATGAAAATTCGAGACCAAAATTCAAATATTGACCCGGCAAGAATGGGTATTTGGCTAGCCTTTCCGGTCCCATTGCAAGAATTTAGGCTCGAATTTATTTGTGTTCTGATGTGTTGGGTTTAGGGTTTCATGTTTATGTTTGATTGGCCCAAAATTACATGTGATGTTAATTTTGTTAAAAGGCAATTCAGAGTGTTTTGAAGTCTTAATTTAACATCTTTTTGGGATTAAGTTTGATATGTGATGCAATGGTTGGAATCCACATTTAATTAGTTTTAAGAAAACTAGTTAGTGATTGTAAATCTAGCATGTTAGTCTCTTTTGATCGATTGCTACGAAGTTTCGATTCGGATTGAAACTCCGTCGCAATCGCGTATCATACGTGAATACTCGCCGGATAACTTTACTAGGTAGCCACGCCCCATAGCCCCTACCAAGTGACTGTAGGAGAACCCCATTGTCAAAAGCATCCACTCGGGTGCTCGCGGCCATTGTGTTCCGCCTAAGTGCACTTCGTCCACGGTATCGGGGGTGCGGCCATCTACTAAAGTTTCCGACGAGCATTCGATCAGGTGGTCGGGAATCTTGTTGAATTACCCGACTAAATTATTGAAAAGTGTTTTCGAATAGAGACTAAAATGCAAGGTTTATAGGGTTAGGCATGAAATTCCGAATATGAGATATTCCGGGTTTATGATGTCTAAGAAAAATACGGATTCTAATTATTCTAAATAACGTAAGTGTAATATATGGTGTATCCCAAATCTCGTTGCTATATATCAACGGAATTTAAGATATGCATATTTACTTACGTTGATGACATGTGCTGTTATGTGTTGCTGAGATATATTATATTGGACCGTCGTGAATGAATAGCTGGGTGTTTTTGCGTGAGATGAGGGTTTTTCAATTTTCATTCCTGTAAAAATTGTATGTAATATTCTTTTATTGGTATATTTCCAGGTTGAGGATGATGTCACCATTGATGTATATTATTTATTTTTCCGCATTAGGATAGACCCAAGGCGGAGAGCATAAATAACCGGGTTCTAGAGTCCAGTGGGAGACCATCTCGAGGAGTCGAGACCGGGCCTCCTAACTCTAGAATTGGCAAGGTTTCTTATCGCTCTCGTAGGAGTCTAGGGATGTGGATTTTGCTATTCATCATGACCGTGGAATCCGTGTTTTTCATTATTGGATTAATTTAAAACACGGACCTCCTAGTATATCCAATATTTCATATGTTGACTTCTGCTGATTGGTTCTGTGATGTGATCATATAATTGCGTGAGACGAATGCTATATATATATATGATATATATAATAAACATTGCTAGTCCAGCTCCCACGCTAGTCCAGCTCCCGCTCTGCCGTTAGTTAAATAACTTAACGGTGTATGACGGGGCCCCGTGGCGAATGTGGATGGCATAAGCGTACGTTCTATTTTCGTTTCTTTTTCTGTGATGTTTAGGGAAACATAAATGATGGGACTTCATTAATGAGATTAATGAAAAGAAAAGAAACTTAAAGATGTTGTAGAATCAAAAGTTTCTAAAAAGGTAGCTCTAGTTCTTACTTTGCATGGTGGTATTCCTTTATGAATATCCAGCACCTCACTCGATGAGGAAAGAGCCGAGATCTCTTCACCGGAAATGACCTCATTAGCAAAACTAGCAAATGCTACAACCCACTTGGTTTTTTTATAGCTTCTCTAGTTCTTTCTTTGCATAGTAGTATTTCTTGATGAATATCCAGCACCTCATTCGATGACGAAAGAACCGAGATCCCTTCACTGGGAGTGACCTCTTTAGCAAAACTAGCAAAAGCTACAAAAAACATTCCTTTTCAAATCACTAGATTCTACAACGATATCAAGTTCATTACGTTAAAGTTTTTCTTAAAAACCAGTCGTAGCCCTCCGTCATTTCAGATAAGTGCTATTTAGTATTCGTGTTGTGTTTGTTGACCATAGCCAAGGTGTAGTGTACGGTAGTTGATTAGTGATTATCTGCCGCATATAATGAGATTGGATTAGGGTAGTCATACGGCCTTGTTGACCTTGTTAAGGGTCATGCGGGTGGGTTTAATTCAATCACGAAATGAACGGGTCGAACTTGGCTAGCGCTTATGATTTGTTGACCATAGCCAAGGTCATAAGTCGCTAAGGGTAAAAACATATATTGGGAATTTCAAGTATTAAAACTTGCATTGAGATTGCATACCTTCTATATGATAGTTGGATCTTGATACCCACCGCGAGTAAGAGTTACTCCTAGGTGAGTTTTCTACTTTACAATTAGCCGATCAAGTAGGTGTCTAAGAAAGGTGTTAACGGGGTTATACCCCTGCAGAAACGAGGTTATTTAATTAGTTCCATGCGAAAGCATGGGGAGACTACCTCAGAGTACCAATACCCGCTTGGCCGAACAATTGGCGAACTGGTAGGGTGTAATTAATCCCAGCTAATCTTACTTTTTAGGGTTTGAAGGAAGATTTGATAAAAAACAGTGGGAGAATCCTAATTAGATAAGATAATAACCAATCTAATCTTGCAAAGAGCGCACACAAAAGTGATTATCCTTCTCTCTCTCCTGGTAGCAACTAATGATACGCCTTAATCAAGATAATAATATGGATGTATTGACCGAACCCACTTATTATACTGGGATAGGTTCCGCTCTATCTTATGACTGTCATAAGTCTGAGCAAGGAATAGTAGAATACCCAGATTCCCACACCACCCAAAATGAAGAAGGAGCATGCTGATGCATCTTTTTCGGCTGTGTTCATTACCGAGAACCGTTTCTCAGTTTGCTCTACGTCCTGGGTATTGAATACCAGATCAGGATCCAATGTATGTAATTTTTTACATGGGTGAAGTATTGGTAGAGAACTGGGAAAAGGTGAAATGTTCCTCAAAGAAGGTCATGGTGCAATTGTCGCAGCCAAAGCAGTTGGCGAATATCACCTTGTATTACCAAGTGGTAACACAATGATTCTGAGCTACTGTTATTTCATACCAAAAATATTATGAATGTTTTCCTAAATCAAGTGTTGATTGGGTATGGTACGTTGTATAACGGTATATACGTTCTAAATCACAAAACAATTTTAAATATACATAACATACATAAGACGAACAGTTCAGAAATGAAGGAAACCTTCTTGTAGTATTGTAGACTAGGTCATATCAATACGACAAGACTGGCTAAGTTGCATAAGGATGGATATTTGAATCCGTTCGAATTTACATCTTATGAAACTTGCCAATCATGTCCCAAAGGCAAGATGACCAAAACTCCGTTTACTGGATACGGAGAAAGAGCTATTGAACTCTTGAAACTGATACATAGTGATGTATGCGGTCCTATGTCTACACGTGCCAGGAATGGTTCCTCGAACTTTATTACATTCACTGATAATCTCTCAAGATATGGACATGTATTCCTGATGAAACACAAATCTGAATCTTTTGAGAAATTCAAGGAATATAAGTATAAAGTTGAGAACCAGACAGGTAAAAATATTAAAATCCTTCAATCTGATCGGGGAGGAGAATACTTGAGTACGGAATTCAGAGACTGCTTAAAAGAAAATGGGATTCTCTTTCAGCTTACTCCTCCGTATACACCACAGTACAATGGATTTTCAGAGTGGAGGAATCACGCCATATTAGATATGGTGCGCTCTATGATGAGTAATGCTGATTGCCTATTTCTTTTTGAGGTTATGCACTTGAGATAGCTGCATACCTATTGAATAGAGTTCCGACCAAATCCGTGCCTACCATCCCATATGAGATATGGAATAGGAAAAGACCATCTCTTAAACGAGTTAAGATATGGGGTTTTCTGGCCTATGTTAAAAAGAAAAATCCAGATAAGCTCGAGGCAAGGTCTATTTTGTGCAAGTTTGTGGGATATCCAAAGGATTCATATGGATATATTTTCTACCATACTAAGGAAAAAATGTTTGTTTCTCAACATGCCACCTTTTTAGAAAAGGAATTTCTTGTGAAAGAAATTAGTGGTAATAAGATAGAACTGGAAGAAGTTCTAGCTACACAAACTATAACTGACGATTTGGTAAAACCGGAGGATTCAATAGTCCCCGACGAATCTCAGCCACTCCGTAGATCTAGTAGGGTTTCTCGTCCACCTGAGAGATACTACGGTTTTCTCATAGATAGTGGGAGCGAGGATTGCATCATGCAAGATGATGACCCAACTAGTTTCGAGAAGGCCATCACAGGTGGAGACTCTGTGAAATGGCTGGATGTTATGCGATCTGAGATGAAATCCATGTACACCAACAAAGTATGGACTTTGAAAGTTTCTCCTGAAGGGGTAAAACCCATCGGGAGTAAGTGGATCTTTAAGAAGAAAATTAGTGGAGATGGAAAAGTTGAGACCTTCAAAGCTTGACTCGTAGCAAAAGGTTTTTGTCAACGACCAGGTGTCAACTATGATGAAACCTTTTCTCCTATCGCTATGTTTAAGTTCATCAGGATCCTACTTGTCATTGCTGCATACCATAACTACGAAATCTGGAATATGGACGTCAAGACCGCTTTTCTAAATGGTGATTTAGAAGAGAGCGTGTACATGACACAGCCAGAGGGCTTCGTGGACAGTGGGAGCAGCGGAAGCGTGTGCAAGTTACTTAAATCAATCTATAGATTAAAGCAAGTATCGTGGAGCTGGAACATTTTTTTTGATGAAACTATCAAAGAGTTTGACTTCATCAAAAATGTAAATAAACCATGTATATACAAGAAGGTTGTAGAAAGTAAGGTTGTCTTCCTCGTATTGTACATGGATGACATACTCTTAATAGGAAACGATGTTCCTATGGTACACTCGGTCAAGCTCTTTTTATCACATAAGTTATCCATGAAAGATCTAGGTGATGCCTCCTACACCTTGGGGATAAAGATCTATAGAGATAGATCTAAACAGATGTTGGGATTGTCCTAATTCAGGTATATAGACACCATACTAAGGAGGTTTAGTATACAAGATTCTAAGCATGGTAATTTACCCGCTTGTTCAGGAATCGCTCTCTCCAAAGAGATGTCTCCCAAGACTGATTTGGAGAGGGCTCGCATGCAAGGGATACCCTATGCTTCGGCAGGCGAGGCTATCATGTATGTTAATTTATGTACCAGACCGGATGTAGCTTACTCACTAGGTGTAGTGAGTAGGTATCAATCAGATCCAGGGAAGAAACACTGGACAGCTGTGAAGAACATTTTTAAGTACTTGAGAAGGACTAAAGAGATATTCTTGGTATATAGTAACGGTGAACTCCAGGTAGAGTCCTTTACCGATTCGAGCTTTCAGAGTGATAAGGACGACAGTAAGTCAGTCTCGGGTTTTGTTTTCACCATCAATATATGGGCGGTATGTTGGAAGAGTTCCAAGCAAGATACCGTAGAAGACTCGACGATGGAGGCTGAATACATCGCTACCAACGATGCTGCCAAAGAGGCTGTCTGGATGAAGAAGTTCATAGCTGAACTTGGTGTGGTTCCATCCATTGAGCATCTAATACCTGTGTATTGTGATAACAATAGAGCTGTGGCTTTCGCCAAGGAACCTCGGTCCCATCAGTGATCCAGACATATTCTTTGGCAGTATCACCTGATTAAGGATATAGTAGATCACCGGGAGATCGAGGTCAGGAGAGTTGACACGAAGGATAACACAGCGGATCCACTCACGAAGTCCCTCCCCCAAATGCAATTCGAAAGACTTTTTGGGATGTTGGGTATGAGATACTACAACAACTGGCCATAGTGCAAGCGGAAGATTTTCAGGAATATGTATGCCCTAGAGGCCATTATTGTATGATATAGTGGATACTTGGACATATATAGAGAAGACTTTCTTGCTCGACATGATAGTATGCTATCTGGTTGCCTTTATCTTAACATGTTCACTGGTATTATTATACTGTCTCTCAGAAACATGTTGAAAAAGCCCTTAGGATGTTGGCTTGACTACCAGGACTATGATGCGGATCATACTACTGGGATCAGGGTAGTCCACAATCACATCCTTCAATTGTTCCTAGTCGAGAGAATATCGAGACATGACATCGATATTTCAGAGTAGACTAGTGTGTACGTTTCTTAACCCTGTATGGGGCGATGGTTGATCCCACAACCATTGGTGTTTGACATCAAAAATTGTACACAGGTGCTCATTAGAGAATGAGTACGCTGAACATGACTCGCTGAGAACTCCTAAATGATATTATACCTATCGTCAGATAGCAGTTCTCTGGTGATACGGGTATAGGTTAGTCTGTAGACCCGAGATCGTCATAAAGTCTTGTGTGGTTCCCACTGTGCTTTGATTTCCTCCCTACCATAGCTCAAAGAAGTCATGCAAACAGGTGGATTTTGGGTACAGTCCCGAGTCACATGAAGGCAATGAGCGATAGGAGGGGTTTCATCTCTCCCGGTATAGGGAGTTGATGTTACGCTATACTCGATTGGTTATAACAGAAAGTCTCTGGCCAGGGCTGTAGATGAGATTTACTAGTAAAAGTTATCAGTAGTTTCTCATACCGTTATAGGCCACACATCGGCATGACTTATCAAGTTATTGGGGTCTAACGATTCCACCCCCATACTCGATATGCGACATATCAGATGAAGAGACCGGACTGTACGATAAGTGTTACTTATAGGCTTCATGGGAGTTTGGACAAGCTTTCTTGTTGATCTTCTATTCGTTCAATACCTGGATAGCCGTTACGTCCAACTAGTTCCGCTGACGGCTTGTGGGTAACTGATGTGATCATTACCTACTGCTGGCGTATTGACGGGTCTTTAGAGTCCCACACAGAAGTTTACTAGTTCAAGCAAAACGAAGTAGGGCACATATGCTGATATATGCAGGGGCCTGATTAAATACGAGTATATGATACCGTATTCTAATCTGGCGGTTATTTGATATCAATTAGGTTATATGAGATAGAAAGGATCAGAGACACGACAGTCGTGGGGCTACTCGAGTAGCAAGCTAAGAGACTGCATATCAAGAAATACATCAGCCAACGCGACGGTACGATGGACTTAAACCTAGGACCACAAACCTAACGGACACCTGTCATAAAAGAATGGGGTTATCTACATCCAATGTTAGAGCGAGTTTGCCTGTAAACTTAAGGGAGGTAAACTAAAAACACTTCAAAATGAGTACATAAAGTAGAAACTCCGAAATGAGTGAATAAACTAATTTCAGCACAGAGAGAAGGAAAGTACAGGTATGAAAGGAAAAGATGTTTTTCATTCATACTAAAAAAGGAAGAGGGAAAGTACATACTCTTGGTGGTAAAAAAGGGGGCCTACGTCATCCAAGATCTACAATGGCAAGACGCTGAATTCCGGACATGGATTCTCAAACTCAAAAACAAGTTTGAGTAGTGCGCGTTCAGCTTCATCGTTCATCTTTTTGTGCATCTTCTCTCGGATGCAAGCGTCAGGATCACCACTAATATCCTCCATCCTCTGGTATGCTGATACTATCGATTTCTGTTGAAAGACGTGGGAGATTATCCCTCTGTTTTTTAAGATCAACCCCATCAGGTACACTAAATGTACCTTATCTTCAGCGTCATCAAGCGCTTGGAGCGGCATAGCCTCAAGACGCTCGGGCAAAACCTCCTAGAATGACCCAATGAAGATCTTAAAAAGGGTAGAGCAGCGGGGGAGCAATCGACCGTTATAATCAATGAAGCGATTCATCACCTCATCGCATTGGGCACCAGTGTACTACTGGCCTTGAAAGCGACCTTGTATGCGAATTTCTTTATAGGAGAAAATCTCCTCGATGTCGTATAAGTGACCAGCCATGGTGCCTGAAAAAGGACAAAAGAACCATCAACAAAAGGATGTGAGTTCATTTGGTGGAACTACTAACTCCAAAGCTAGTGGACCCCACAGAATCAAGATGGTGACTCATTAATGAGGAAACATGTGCCTATTATGAGAATCAAAAAGGATTCTCATTAAAAGAAAAGCGGAGTTAAAATTCCTAATATAAAAAGGGGGCGGGTCTTTTAAACAACAACGGATTCAAATCTGTGAAAAGGGTATTAAAACCCTAAAAATCCTAATATCCAAGAACAGTAAAGAGAATAAAATTCCCAAAGTTCCTGAGAATCAAACCAGAGCCAAGCTCTGCAGAAATAAAGGAAACAATAATGAAATTAAATTCCCACAATGATGGGATTAAAATCCCAGAGATCCCCATGTAAGGAGACTTATGAGCTAAATAATAGAATAATGGAATTAAATTCCAGAAATTCTCAAATGTCAGGATTAATGATAGGGTAAAACCCTAAGAAGAGAATCAACGATTCTCAAAAATGTCCATTAATTTAAACCCTTGATATGGACATTAAGATCCATGATCTACATAAAAAAATTCTTTTTTAAGATCTCCAAGAGATCGATTCAAGAAAAGAGCTAAACTCTGTTCATAGTCCTCACCAAAAATTTTGGCAAAGTTTACTCTGTTCAAAGGGGTTTTTGAGGGCAGAGATTTATGCTCTGAAATGAGAATTAAATTCTCAAAGAAAGGAAGGATCAAGGAAGAAGATGAAGAGACAACAGTCATTTCAAAAGCTAAAGGCTATATTTATAGGACGTGGTGGGGACGGTTTTGATTTCCCGAATCCCAAGACGGATCGGATGGCTCAAAATTGTGCACCGTTGCACTCATGTGCAAGCCATGTGAAAACAACAATGGGAGAATTTGTTCCCTCATACAAAATTGTTTTTTAATTAAAAATCAGTCAGGCAGTGCCTCACGTGTTTCTCACGTGAGCTCCAGCGCCAGCATTTAGTAGGATTAAAAAATCCTATACCGGCGCCTCATGTGAAATACACATGAGCGCCGGCATGCAAGGCACATGAGCGCCTGTTTATGTAAAGAATTAAAATTCTTAGACGGCACCCATATGCATAACACATGAGCGTCAGCCCAAATTAAAGAGGATAGAATTAAATCCTATATGGGGAATATTTTCCTAAAATCTGGGAATATTCTCTGTTAAGCAGAGCCGTTGGATTAAAGATCCGATGGTACAAATAAATTATATTAGGGAAAAATATCTCCCTTGCTTTTTCTTTTAAATGAAAAAGATCTTCTCTGTTAAACAGAGAACTATTGGATCAAAAATCCAATAGTAGAATTAAATTATAAATTTAGGGAAACAAGTTCCTAATCTTTCCGAATGAGAAAGATAAACTCTGAACCCTTGAATTAAAAATCCATTAGTGATTAAAAATCACCGTTTGACAGGATTAAATTCTGTATATGGAAAAATACATTCCTAATCTTGTTAAAAACAAGAATATATAAATTCACTAGATTAAAGATCCAACGGTGGATAAAATCCCCGAGTAATTTTTGAGACCAATTAAATCAATTGGTATCTCTCAAATGAGAGACTTTCTCAAACTAGTTAACAATTTGCCTCTCCTATATAAAAGATCCGAGACTTCAAGTCTCATATCGAGAATCGACCCTATAAGCTTCTCTAAAAAAAGCTGAGAACTTAATTCTTCTCGAAGAAGAAGATTCTCGCTCTCTCAAACCGTGGGTAAAGAAAAGCAGAGATAAACATATCGCTTTTGCCTAGTATAAGTAAAACAAAAATAAGGATTTAACCCTTTAAAAAAAACAACTTAGTTCTTTCTCTGGATCTGAGATCCGCAAGACAAATCTCCCCACAAGTTGAGAATTTAATTCTCATCGACAGATTCTGTTTTTCAGACACAAAATCTGGGGGAAAGAACTAGATAAAAAGAAAAGAGAGAAGAGGCACAGGTTCTAGGAATTTAATTCCTTAAAAAAATAATAGGGTTTAACCTTACATAAAGAAGTTAGTTCTTATAAAAAACAGATGAACTTAGTTCTTAAATAAAATCGGTCCCAGATCTTCAAAATATAGATCTTGGTGATCATTAATGGCCAAAACGCCATGAAACAGGAGTTAAATTTCTGTAAAAAGAGGTTAAATTTCTAAAGGAACTCAGTGCCTCACGTGAAACACATGTGAGTGTTCATAAAAAAGAAGCTCAGCGTCTCACGTGCTTCCGACGTGAGCACCCAAAACAGAAGCCCGGCAGCTCACATGCAAGTGCCCAAAACAAAATACTCAGCGCCTCACGTGCTTCCCACGTGAAACAAATACCCAGCGCCTTACGTGCTTCCTACGTGAGCGCTGTATAAAAGTGCTGAGCTCTATATATATGTAGCCAAAATGACTAAGTGCTTAGCACTGATTGGGCAGTGCCCATGTCTGAGCGCCTCACGTGATACATACGTGAGCGCCAGAGTAGCAAATAAGTTCTTAGCACTTCTAAATAAAGGAAAAGGCACAAGACTGAGCCCAAATTGGCTAAATCTCTGAAGTGGCTTGCAGCTGAGCCCAAATGCTCTGTTGTTGGATCTTAACTAAATTTAGTGATCTTAAAAATATATCTAAGTTGATCTATTTCTCATATAGGACTAACGAATTATTAGTTAAAATAAATTGAGCCCAAATACTCATATATTTAAGTTGATTTTTATCTAAAAACATATTAACGGTTGTCACGCCCCGCTTCCCGGTGTACGGGCAGAAGGCGCGACGAGACCGCTATGTATTTACTCCAAAATAAATACGCTAAGCGTATCTAAGCAATAAAAAAGAAATGTACACAAGAGACAATTGTAATGAAACAACAACTTTATTTATTAACATTCTTTTGTACAATACATGGAAAAGTAAATACATCTGAAAGAAAGCAATGCCTAAACAGTGACATAACAGAAATGAAAAGTACTGAAATAAAAATGTGTGCAATGAAACTAGAG
The DNA here is from genome assembly GCA_030015575.1 of Agapanthus africanus. Classification (NCBI taxonomy): domain Eukaryota; kingdom Viridiplantae; phylum Streptophyta; class Magnoliopsida; order Asparagales; family Amaryllidaceae; genus Agapanthus; species Agapanthus africanus. The sequence goes on along the minus strand of CM057348.1, from coordinate 148,060,161 downwards.
CTCTGGGTCATAGGCAAGCTGATCCAAGTCCTCACTAGTAGGCTCGATCTCCTGGGTGTCCGGATCACCTAACAACATTCTAAAGAAGAAAGAGAAGGAATGTCGTCAGTGAACAATCGCTTGGTAAGTCCCAAAGATAAGGAAGAATTAGAAAAGACAGAAAGAGAGAGTGTAGCTTTTAACGTTGTATTATATTGTTATAATGTTGTATTTAGTGTTAACGCTGTTGTTTGTAGCTTGGTACAGAAGGATGCCAGTGTATACGAGAGGAGTCTCTATATGCCAGAGTCTAAAGGCAAATGGAAGTACAAGGCTCCGTTAGAAAGCCCGGAACAACGGCGTGGTATTCAGGTTAGAGTTCTTAAATCTTACAGTCTCGTGTCACTTCTAACACCTTCCGTACTAATCTACCCCTTAAAAACCCCGCGATGTCTTGATTGCATTGTTGTATTGTATTGTAAATTGTATAGTCTTGTATAGATGTGTTGTTTGTACTGTTTTGTAAATGTAAATGGAAGACTTGTATTGTCTTGTAATATAGGTTGTATAATTGGATGACTTGTCGAAACCATGATATCAGTAAATGGATGTAACTGGAGAATAATGGATGCAACTGGAGAATCATATAAATAGAAGTATATCCATGGTTCGGTTCAGTCAATATAGATTGAATAGATTGAATATATGTATTCATGGATTCATATTGAATTATACATTGTAGATTGTACTTGAATTATATTCAACTCAGATTATTTATAATGAGACTCAGTATGATCAGAACAATTAGAAAGACAAATTGACGTCCTGAATTAGGTTTTGATGTTATCAGTAACCGCTGTACATGGGCGGCAGGATTTGTGTCTTTTCAGAGACGATTGCCGTGTTGATAACACCATTGTTAAGTTTTCTATCTTGAATAGGAAAGCACCGACTTCTCCGGCTCCCTGAGGCTCAAGAGATTGGTCCCGGTTAAACCTATATTTACTAGGGTCCTTATTGTAATTTATAAAACTTGAGGGGGTTTTATATAAAAATAATTTTGTATAATTTACAAAATACACCTCAAATATTAAATTATCGTCTTTAGAGTTTTCATAGTTGTGGATTTTATATTTGTGACATTTTTAGTGAATAAACCTATTTTTCATAATATAGGGTATTTAATTGTAATATTGAACTTATATGGAATTTTATGGTATGTTCATATAAAGTGATTCTTTTGATTTAGAAAAGTTGGAATATTTATATTATATCAAAAATAGGTATTTTGATAATACATATATATTTATAAAAATAATTTTATTATTTTCTAGAAATCTCATTTTCTTAAGATATTTGTATTTCAAATCTTTCGAGACCGAATGCTCCTTGCGGAGGTCTGCATCTCACACTACTAAGTCCAGGGATGTGCAATAATACGCACCATCCCAGTCGGGTTCCCCAAAATGGGTTGTAGCGGCGCTTTGCAAAGATTTGTAAAAATACGTAATCTTGTAGAAAACGGTTTTTTATAAGTTAAAGATAGTTTTGTGTAAAACGGTATTTCCCGAATCTATATTTCCCAAAAGGTATTGTGTTATATTGCATATAAGTGTTGTGAAGAGGTTGGTCATTACCTCGTGATTTATCTAAAGGTATAACAAGATTAAAGATGTTTTAAGGTAGAAGGTAAATTACATGGTATTTTATTGAAAAAGAGCGGTAAAAATTACAAAATGAAATATATTATCATGAAACTTGTCAACATATTTGTTAATGATTAATAGTCAAGATGTAAGAGTTTAATATGGTTGTGTTAAGAAAAATTGAACTTTATAAAGGAAACTGAATCGGAAGTCGGATTTAACTCCGCTTCCGTCGGGTTTTAGTAAAAGAAGTTTTAAGAATAGATTAGAGAGGAGGGAGGTGGGACTTACGGGTTTGTAGTATAGAGAAGAGGTAGAGGAAAACATAGGAGGCATCGATGCGTCGTTTCGTCACCGGGAGCTGCTAGGGTCGTCGTCAAAAGATCGCCGGAGTTTTGCCCTTCGCTAACTCTACTTGTACACAAAATTTTTAGAGGAATTTCTTGAGAGTTTGGACAGAATTGTGAGTGAGGGGGTGTATCTAGGGGTAGTATTTATAGGGTAAGGTTAGGGTTTAGGGTAGGTGAAAGGGTGTAAAGAAAAATGTATTAAATTGTATTAAAAATATGGTTTAATGGGATTTTAAAGTGTTCTGTTCATGTGTAGGAAATTTAAACTATACAGGAGTAATGGGGAGACCAAAAGACGCAACTCCTAAAAAGACAACTCGGCGATCCGGCTCAATTCGGCCGGCGGAGGCGGGCCGAGTCGACCGAGTTGCCGGCACGAGTCGACCGAGTCGGGCCGGGGCTCGCTGCCACGTGTCCTATGTTATATGGTGTAGATCCTGGGACAGTTTGTTTTATATGTGTAGTGGGGTTTTTACGAGTTATGCACGTGTAGGCTCTTGGACTTCTAAAAATTCAAAAGAAAACAATATTAAAAATAATGTGGGGGATAGAATTTGAACTCTGGTGGCTTGGTTCAGCAGTGCAAGGTCTTACCAATGAGTTACAAGCTCCTTCTTGCTATTAAAAAGCAAAACAAACTTATAACTTGTGCTCAGGAAAAAGTACCTCTTTCTGTATTTTATTGAAAAATTTGTACAGAAAGTTGTACAGAAAGTTTAGGCTTATTACATTCTACCCTCCTTATAAAAATTGTGTCCTCGAAATTTGTAAAAGGAAAGTGTAACCGATTCAAGGAAAATTTGATGATAGAACTATTGGTAGTGTATGAAAAATATGTGAAAGAACGAAAGGATGCGAAGGTTTTGGTAAGATTGTAAAAAAGGTGAGAGAATTTTGGGTTTGGACAGATTCAAATTATATGAAATTGTAAGATTCAAGGAATATGAATAGTAAAGAATGTTTTCAGTTGATGGTTCTTGTGTTATATTGCTTAGGTTGTTCACACAGAACAGAACTGCATAATAGGGTTCCATACAGCTCGGACCTGCATGGGCCACCAACAAAACTTACCACGCCCCGCTTCCCGGTATATGGGCAGAAGGCGCAATGAGGCCGCTACGTATTTACTCCAAAGTAAATACGCTAAGCGTATCTAAGCAATATAAAAGAAATATACACAAGAGACAATTGTAATGAAACAACAACTTTATTTATTAACATTCTTTTGTACAATACATGGAAAAGTAAATACATCTGAAAGAAAGCAATGCCTAAACAGTGGCATAACAGAAATGAAAAGTACTGAAATAAAAATATCTACAATGAAGCTAGAGCTCTGGATCGTAGGCAAGCTGATCTAAGTCCTCACTAGTAGGCTCGATCTCGTGGGTGTCCGGATCACCTGACAACATTCCAAAGAAGAAAGAGAAGGAATGTCGTCAGCGAACAATCGCTCGGTAAGTCCCAAAAATAAGGTAGAAGTAGAAAAGACAGAAAGAGAGAGAGTGTAGCTTTTAACGTTGTATTATATTGTTATAATATTGTATTTAGTGTTAACGTTGTTGTTTGTAGCTTGGTACAGAAGGATGCCAGTGTATACGAGAGGAGTCCCTATATGCCAGATACTAGAGGCAAATGGAAGTACAAGGCTCCGTTAGAAAGCCCGGAACAATGGCGTGGTATTCAGTTTAGATGTCTTAAATCTTACAGTCTCGTGCCACTTCTAATACCATTCGTACCAATCTAACCCTTAAAAATCCCGCGATGTCTTGATTGCATTGTTGTATTGTATTGTAAATTGTATTGTCTTGTATAGATGGGTTGTAAATGTGTTGTTTGTACTGTTTTGTAAATGTAAATGGAAGACTTGTATTGTCTTGTAATATAGGTTGTATAATTGGATGACTTGCCGAAACCATGATATCAGTAAATGGATGTAACTGGAGAATTATAAATGTAACTGGAGAATCATGTAAATAGAAGTATATCCATGGTTCGGTTCGGTCAATATAGATTGAATAGATTGAATATATGTATTCCTGGATTCATATTGAATTGTAGATTGTAGATTGTACTTGAATCATATTCAAGTCAGATATTTATAATGAGGCTCAGTCTGAGTCAGAACAATTAGAAAGAGAAATTGAAGTCCTAAATTAGGTTTTGATGTTATCGGTAACCGCTGTACATGGGCGGCAGGATTTGTGTCTTTTTTAAAGACGATTACCGTGTTAATAACACCGTTATTATGTTGTCTACCTTAAATAGGCAAAAACCCACTTCTCCTGCTCTCTGAGGCTCAAGAAATTGGTCCCGCTTAAATCTATATTTACTAGGGTATTTATTGTAATTTATAAAACTTGAGGAGGTTTTATGTAAAAATAATTTTGTATAATTTACAAAATACACCTCATGTATTTAATTATCGTCTTTAGAGTTTTCATAGTTGTGGATTTTATATTTGTGACATTTCTAGTGAATAAACCTATTTTTCATAATATAGGGTATTTAATTGTAATATTGAACTTGTATGGAATTTTATGGTATTTTCATGTAAAGTGATTGTTTTGATTTAGAAAAGTTGGAATATTTATATTATATCAAAAATAGGTATTTTGATAATACATATATATACATATATATTTATAAAAATAATTTTATTATTTTCTAGAAATCTCATTTTCTTAAGATATTTGTATTTCAAATCTTTCGAGACCGAATACTCCTTGCGGAGGTCTGCATCTCGCACTACTAAACCCAGGGATATGCGATAATCCGCACCATCCCAGTCGGGTTCCCCAAAATGGGTTGTAGCGGCACTTTGCAAAGATTTGTAAAAATACGTAATCTTATAGAAAACGGTTTTTTATAAGTTAAAGATAGTTTTGTGTAAAACGGTACTTCCCGCATCTATATTTCCCAATAGGTATTGTGCTATATTACATATGAGTAATGTGAAGAGGTAGGTCATTACCTCGTGATCTATCTAAAGATATAACAAGATTAAAGATGTCTTAAGGTAGAACGTAAACTACATGATATTTTATTGAAAAAGAGCGGTAAAAATTACAAAATGAAATATATTGCTATGAAACTTGTTCAACATGTTTGGTAATGATTAATAGTCAAGATGTAAGAGTTTAATATGGTTGTGTTAAGGAAAATTGAAGTTTTTAAAGGAAACCGAATCGGAAGTCGGATTTAACTCCGCTTCCGTCGGGTTTTAATAAAAGAAGTTTTAAGAATAGATTAGAGAGGAGGGAGGTGGTACTTACGAGTTTGTAGTATAGAGAAGTGGGAGAGGAAAACGTAGGAGGCGTCGGTGCGTCGTTTCATCACCGGGAGCTCCTAGGGTCATCGTCGGAAGATCGCCGGAGTTTTGCCCTTCGCTAACTCCACTTGTAGACAAAATTTCTAGAGGAATTTCTTGAGGGTTTGGACAAAATTTTGAGTGAGGGGTGTGTCTCTAGGGATGGTATTTATAGGGTAAGGCTATGGTTTAGGGTAGGTGAAAGGGTGTAAAGAAAAATGTTTCAAATTGTGTTAAAAATATGGTTTAATGGGATTTTAAAGTGTTCTGTTCATGTGCAGGAAATTTAAACTATACAGGAGTAATGGGGAGACCAAAAGAAACAATTCCTAAGAAGACAACTCGGTGATCCGGCTCAACTCGGCCGGCGGAGGCGGGCCGAGTCGACCGATTCGCCGGCCCGAGTCGGCCGAGTTGGACCGGGGCTCGCTGCCACGTGTCCTATGTCGTATGGTGTAAATCCTGGGACAGTTTGTTTTATATGTGTAGTGGGGTTTTTACGAGTTATGCACGTGTAGGCTCTTGGACTTCTAAAAATTCAAAAGAAAACAATATTAAAAAATGTAGGAGATGGGATTTGAACTCTGGTGGCTTAATTCTGCTGTGCAAGGTCTTACCAATGAGCTACAAGCTCCTTCTTGCTATTAAAAAGCAAAACAAACTTATAACTTGTGCTCAGGCAAAAGTACCTCTTTCAGTATTTTTTTGAAAAATTTGTACAGAAAGTTTAGGGTTGTTACAACGGTCCTTAAATAAAACAAAATATTCTTTGAACTGGCAGAACATACAACCTAAATTCAATCTCCAAATCTAAAATATACAAATTTGAACTAATTCGCGCCCTGCGGGCAACGACATAAACTAGTCTCCATATACAATCCACAAGCAACCATAATTAACAAAACACAATACGACACGAAGTGACCTACCGGAGCAAAAGAAAGTTGTTATCGCAACGCGATAACATAATTAACTGTAGGGCTTGCACCTGCAGGGAAGAGCGTCTCCATAATCAAAACCACTCACAAATGAGAGGGAATCTAATAAAGTGTGATACATCTGCCGCATTTATCCAAACCTCCGATATACGGTGCCATAATCAACTTGGTATCTTCGAAGAAGCGGATGGATATATTCCAAATAGTATCTGCCCCCAAATTCAGACAAGATGTTCAATCCCAGTTCGTCTCTATTTTCGGCGGTAAACAAACACCATCCAATTGGTCGAAACATGATCAATACAAATTCAAATCTCAAGTGAAATATTTCACATAGGATGAACCAGACTTATTTAAGTATTGTCCCGACCAAATTATTAGGCGATGTGTTCCAAATGACGAAATAAGAAGTGGTCTCTCATTCTGACATGATCAACCGTGTGGGGGCCATTTTGGACCCAAGAAAACTGCTGAAAAGGTTTTGCAGTATGGTTTTTATTGGCCCACACTTTTTAAAAATACAATTGATTTTTGCAAAACATGTGAACGTTGCCAATATGTGGGTCGAATAACTAAAAGAAACATGATGCCTATGCAACCTATTTTTATCGTAGAAATTTTTGACATGTGGGGTATCAATTTCATAGGTCCGTTCCTAAATTCATTTAAGAATTTGTATATTCTAGTAGTTGTCGATTACGAATCGAAATGGATCGAGGTTGTGCCTTGCAAGTCCAACAACAATAAAGTTGTTAAATTCCTAAAAGAAAACATTTTTTCAAGGTTTGGCATTCCCCGAACTATTATAAGTGATAATAGAACACATTTCTGTAATTGATCATTCGAGGCTCTAATGAAAAAATACTCCATCACGCATAAGTTATCAACTCCCTATCATTCACAAACGAATGGACAAGTCGAAATGTCAAACAGATAGATTAAGCTAATATTGAAGAAAACAGTAAGTACAAATAGAAAAGATTGGTCTATTAAGTTAGTGGATGCCTTATAGGTCTACCGTACAGCTTATAAGACCAATTTAGGGATATCTCCTTATAGATTAATCTTTGGTCAGTCGAATTGGAACACTGAGTCATGTGGGCTATTAAACAGCTAAATTTAGACTTAGACATGGTCAGTTCGAATAGGAAGCTACAATTAAATGAATTGAACGAAATAAGGAATGAGTCTTATGAAAATGCTAAAATTTATAAGGAGAAAACCAAGGTTTTCCACGATAAATTCATACTGCGCAAGACGTTTAATGTAGGTCAAAAGGTGCTCTTTTATAACTCTAGAATGCACTTATTTCCGGGCAAACTTAAATCGAGATGGACTGGGCCATACATTGTTAAAACGATGTATCCTTATGGAGCTATAGAAATTGAGGACTCTGAGAATGGTCAAACCTTCAAGGTTAATGGTCGGCGATTAAAACCATTTTTAGAGTTTACTGAGAACAAGGAGGAGGAACTGATGATCCTCCATGAACCACATTACACTTGATTGAATCAAGCTTTTTTGTACAAATGTAAATTAATTTTTCTTTTTCTTTAGAGCTGTTAGCATTAATTACACCCTAATTACTATAAATATTTTTTAAAACATGGCAGAAGTTATTTTGAGTCTAATTGCAGGTACAACGTTGCTTTTCATCTAGTGGGATAAGTGACGTGACATTGAGGACACTGTTATACTCAAGTTGGGGAGATTACTTTCGATTTTTCGTTTCTTAGATTTTCTTTTGCTTTCATTAGATTAAAAGATTTATAATGAATCCACCACCATCACAAAAGTGTCAAGAGTGTTTCATGCGCGATGTAGATCCATATATGGTCTTGCCCGTATGTAATAATGAGTGTTGTCACCGATTTTATGGCAAGATGATGAACACCTTGATGCCACGCACCATTCTTAGACCTAGGATGTAAATTAGTTTAAAAAATAAAATAAAAAATAAAAAACGAAGAGAAATTTAGAGATAAGAAAAGAAAAGATAGGAAGAATTTTCTTAAGATTAAGTTTATTTGGAAACGAGTAATCTTAAGCTTAGTTCTCGGGTGAAGTTAATATGAAAGAAACTTATTGAATCTGAGGATAGAACTAAAATTTGAAAAATAATTCCTTATCTTGAAATCAAATTTAGTGATACCTTATAAATTCCACGAACACAAATCTTGAAGCTTGAGATAGTAAAGAATACCTAGAAATATTTTTGCCTCAATATCGAAGTAAAAAGGAAAGAAAAAAGATAAAAAGTATAAATATAATAAGTTTGGTTTTGTCATTACTTAGGGCAAGTAAATCTTCAGTCTTAGGGATGCTTCATCGCTTAGTGCCTTAGACCATCTGATTTCGGAGTCATTGCTGAAGGTTCGAGATAGATGTAAGACTAGGCATAATTAAACTCACACATTGAGTAATCGGTTGGTTGGTGTCTCATAAAGCATTAACGGTCGTATTGAAAGATGTGTGAGTATATCTATATATAGTTTTATTAAATAAAATACGGGAATATGATACATCGATACTATTGCTTGATTTGAATTCTCAAGTGTAGGGATATTTTATACACATGTAGGGGGTATATAATCGATATTTGAAGGAAAGATGGGAGTGAAGACGAGAATTAAGTTCTATTGAGGGAGGATACAATTTCTAGTTAGAGACTAAATTTTAGGATGAAAACTCGAGAAAACTTAGGACTTTACAAGCATGCGAGGTACTTTTGAATCTTTTCTTAATCTTTATTTTCTTGTTTCTTTTCTTCTCTTTACTAATTTTATGGGTATAATACACTGAAAATACTCAGGAGACAACACTCCTCCTACTATACACACCTAGAGGTTCAACAGCTTGTTGCACATGCTAAGTGCAACCGCGATACCTACGAAAGTGAGATAGGATTTATTTAGTTTTCTTTTTTCTTTTTTTTAGGATTTTCTTTTCTTAGTTTTGCTAGGGGTCTAGCAAAAGATAGGTGTGAGGGTATTTGATCAGTTCATTTTATTGCATATTTTTATCATCATTTTACTATATTTTGTTAAGCAATAAATGCAAGAAAAGGGAAATCAAGAATAATTGTGATTTATTGGAATTAAAATGATTTATATATTTAAATGCTACTAATGGCATTTTTTGAGTGAATAATTGCAAATATTATAGGTTTAATTGTCTCGACAAAGAAGAGAAGGAGATAAAATCAAATCAGATCAGCAAATCATATCAACCTGATTTAGAAACTGGAAGAGAATCCACGAAACCGCATAAAAATGGTAAGAGATTCGAGATAAGATGCAATCAAGACTAACCAAATCAAATCAGGAGAGCACAACCAAAAAATAAGCATAAACGGCCGTGGTCAACCCCGAGAAAACTCGGCCCCATGTGCATATCTGCCGTTGAATTTTAGCGTATGGTTCTGATTTATTTTAGGGTTAGGGTTACTACTGTATTCTTATAAATATGTGGTTTCGGGAATTAAAAAGTGTCTTCTCCTTGAGTTTAGTTTTTTAGGCCAAGTATATTTATTTTCTTATTTTGTACTTGCTTTGGAGTTGAAGACCGTTCTTATTAAAGTTGTAAGTCTGTTTAATCAATAAATTTCTTTTCTTTTCTTATTTTAATTGTTGTCTTTTAGTTTGCATGCTCTCTTTTCTGTTTTTGATATGATGTTTTCTTCTTTTAATTCATGCATGTTTTTCTTTTCCAATATGAATAGCTAAACCTAGAATTACCTACGGTATGATGAACCTAGATTAGAATGTAATAAAGACATAGGTTTTTCTCTCTAAATATTTTGGGCTTAATTAAAATGATAAATTAGAATACGATAATCATGATGTTCCTTCTCTTTTGATAATTTATTAAAGTAAATAGCCTATAAATTATTCTCATTGAAAGCACATTGTAGTTTATCTCATTTTAATTTAATCTCTGCACATGTCTAAAGTAATATAGAATAAAAATATAATTTTTACAGACTTTGATAGGGTATGTAGTAAACAAAGTATATACCTTAAGCTTAGAAATAAAAACTAGATTTTTAGAATAGATTAATTGGATCTATGAGTTTTACGAGTGAAACATCGTAATCGGTTAACTTATGAGAGGAAAAAAATGCAGCTTTATTATATGTTTAGCCTAGGGGATTCTAACTCTAGGTATTATTTCTATTATCTGATTCAAGTCATTAGTTTTTCTTTAATCGGCATAAAAATTCCAATTTTTCATTTAATCTGATTAAGCGAATAAATAAACTAAAAATCTTCTCTGTGAATCGACCCGTTAAACGCATAAGTGCTATAACAGTACACCGTGCACTTGCGGTTAATAATAAAATTATACATCGGTGATGGAGATCAACCAGGTGTGGAAGGGAAGCGATCAAGTAGAGGAAAGCAGATTGATGTCAACTCCGACAAGGTGATAGCGAGCAGCTGACGGCATGCAAGCTCCGACAAGACGATAGCGGTTGAGAAAGATATCTCCTATTGAGGTAAGGTCAACGGTGAGTTAACTCTGTCCGGTTGGGAGGGAAAGTTGGAAAAACTGATGCTCGATAATATATGTTTGTGCAACTATTGACCAGTGGTGGACGACGGACGACGGGAGGCGAGGCCGGTGACGAACTGTCTATCGGCGGTCGGCAGACGGCAAAAGAGGTCGGCGGCGAATGGCCGATAGGCGGCGGGCCGATGGTGAGCGGTGAGAGACGTCAGCGGCGAACGGCCGACTGGTGAAGGATCGGCGGCCGGTGGAAAGGAGGCCGGCGGCGAACGGACAACGAGGTAGGTAGGTGGAGGGCGGCGAACGGACGGCGAGAGAGGCTGGAGAATGGCCAATCAACGGCGGATGGCGGATAGTCATGGCAAATGTTGGGTTAAGTAGGGATATTTCGTGGTAATTTAGGATAGACATCTGTTTTGAGAGAAATAGGATTCCTATCAAATGAGATCATTTGATTACCATCGTAATTCTTTATTTCTAGAAATATTTTTTACACCTAAACAAGAATTATAGTATTTCATTGGAATTTAGAATTACTACCTACATGGACTTCTGCCAAGAGCGTAGAGTATTGCTCTAAACTTTTGCACTTTGGTCAGTCATGTGAATCCATGTCAGCGAGGAGCATTCGAGTGTGGCTCTTGAATGGGTAGGAAAAGAATTTCCCTTCCCTGTAATATGTGGATTTATTTAGAGAGTATCCTAATCAACTAATTTCAGCAACAAATGATAAGAGTATTCTTAATTATCTTTCCTTTAAAAAAAAGCAACATATTCCTTACGTAAAAATATACTTGCTACATTGAAGGGGATTTAGTTGGTTGCGAAAGAAAATGTAACATTTGATTTCTTGCAAATAATTGATGTCAAATTCTTTATTTGGTATATTGCACACTATGTTTGTCACAAAAGGTTAATTATTAACAATTTAGGCACCCACATGACAAGAACTTATTACATAAATACATCATCTATGAGCGAAAGAAAATGATAAAATAGCAAGTCATTGCTATATAATTTTATGGTAAATTATTTAAAATATTTGTTGCAACTACAAATTATCTGCCCCATTTTTATATTTTATTTCTTTTACGGCAAAACTGTTATATTGTTTGTATGATACAAGTAATTTCAATAAATTAAATTTTCTATTTTGGTTTTTTGTAACTGACCGTGTTCAAACTTATTTGGAGGCAAATATTCCTTCCATTTTATTGGAAGAAGTAGTTATGTGAGTTATAAGTAGTTATGAGGATTTAAATTTTGAATTCAAATGGTGAAAGTACTCCATTTACATACTTTCAACTCTTATTTATACCAATTTATTCTCTTTGTTCTATAGACACAATAACAATTATTTTTTTTCTCTTTTTTTTTTGTTTTTGATACTCAAAAGATCAAGTTTTCGGAGCAATTCTCGACGAGTGCAACGCGGAGGATTGAAACACAAGATTGGGTTGTTGTATCCTAGAAGCAATTCGCACAGACCCTTGCTGCATTGTAGGGAGCGAAAATTGTTTTAAAGACAACGATTACGTGTCTCAACTCAATTTATTGTGTTTTTTATCCATTGTATTCAACTAGTGCAATAACAATTTAAAGCATTTTTTCGTGTTCATCAATAACATCGAAAATATCATCGATGAAGATGACGAGTCTCAAACTTGTTAAACCGGACTACGTACTCGTTATTGTGACTGCGCCAAAATATGAAGAGAATTTATAGTAAGTATTTGACTTAAAGCACAAAAATGTAGATTTGGAAGAAAAGAATCTTTTAGGTAACAAGTATCGAAACTTTGTTTTTATTAATATATTTTAGATTCATGCAATTTTTCATAAATTATCTAACTTTTGAAAAGAATGTCGATTTCTCAAAATAGAGAAGAAATCGGAAGCCAATGATGGATTCATCACAATTATTTCTGAAATCAATGTGGTTAGAAGTGACAGTTTGGTATTTTGATTTGGGTGTCACTAGACATGTAACAAATGATAGATCTATGTTCGCAACTTTCAAGAAAGAAAGTGATGGCCATCAACTTTTTATGGACAATGAATCGACTGCAACGGTTAAAGGCGTTGCAACGGTTAATTTAAAATTCATTTCGGATAAGTCATTGAAATTGACTGAAGTGTTGTATATTACAGAAATTCATAAGAATTTAATGACTATAAGTTTGCTAAGTAAATATAGCTTTAAATTTGTATTCGAGTCTGATGAAGTAGTAATTACCAAGAGTGGAATATTTGTGGGAAAGGGTTATGCATGTAATGAGATGTTCAAATTGGGTCTAATTAATAAATATGCTAGTTCTTTTTATATTGTTGATTCATTTCCTCTATGTCATGATAGATTAAGACATGTACATCATCATCGCATAAATGACATGATTAATTTAGGTCTTATTCCTGCATGTGCTAATAAAAATATTGATAAGTGTAGGATATGTGTTCAATTTAAAATTATTAGAAAACTTTTTATAAAATTGATTTGCAAAAATTCGTACTTTTAGAATTAATTCATAGTGATTTATGTGATTTGAATAAAATTTTACGCAGAAGTGGTAAAAGGTATTTTATATCCTTTATGGATGATTTTTTCCAAAATACTCTTATGTTTACTTATTAAGTCATAAAGATCATACATTAAATAGTTTTAAAGTTTATAAAAAGAATATTGAAAATCAACTTAGCACCAAAATCAAGACTTTAAAGTCCGATAGAGGTGGCGAGTATGTTGACACAGACTGATTTTGTGAATCCGTAGGTATTGTACATATTAGCACAGCACCATATGTTGGGTTACGGCAGCGCTCCGGCCATCAAACCGTGACCAAATGCGGAACAAAAAATTTCTAAACTGGCGCTACTACAACCCGATGTCCAAATCTACCCTAAACCCTATACTAGAAATATGTAAAATTAGAAGTTAGATGGTTATACCGAGTTGATCCATGTCCTTCGGTCTTGAACTATCATCCTAAGCTCCTAATGGTCGCGGATCGAATTTGGTTGCCGGTATTCCTCCATCTACGATGATCCAACCGAGAGAAACGATGCAAGCTTCAACCTCGCCAAGCGAGGCAACCGACGCTCCAAGGTTGCTAACAATAAAGAGTGGAGGTGTAATATTATCTCACTATGAATTTCTGTCATTACAAATGCTCAAAGAGCAACTCAAGAAGATGAAGAGGAGGTGAGAAAACATATGGCATGAGCAACTATAGAAAATGGATGAACACTCTCTAAGTGAAAATGAGCAAGTAATGAAGCAAGTCAAGAAAAGAAATGAGCAAGGTATGAAGAGAAATGATGGCAGCCCCCCCTTCAAACATCCAACAAAATATCTCATCTCATTTTTCAATAAAATAAAGCCATGACATACCTCTCTACATGCTTAACAATGTTCATGCCACCTCACCCCTTCCACCTCATTTCCCAAAATGATTTTCTAAAAGGAAAATCAAATAATGAGGTGTTAAGTCTTCTAGAAACTATTCCGTATAAATACTGAAAGCAACCCGGTACACATATCAAAATACATATACGCGTATTCGTACAAAAATACGAATAGCCAAGAGAGAAAATGAATAGTGAACAATAATACTAGAATACATATATATATATATATATATACATATATAAATTATTAAATCAAAACCCGATTTAATAATCCGGCTCAATCCTAAGCCGCTACTATTATCAACCGTCCGATTATAGTCTATGCAGCCTGTACACATATTTAATCAGACACCTGTATGTACCAACATACGCCATCTACACCATATCGCATGAACCTTGAAAACCCTCTGTGTGAGACTCTAAAGACTTTTCAATACGCTGGCAGTGAGTTCAACCACAAGCACGTCAGCGACACTAGCTGTACGTAACGGCTCCCCAGGTATTAAGCGAAAGGAAGGCCGACGAGCAAACTCATCTAAACCCCTACTGAGCCTGACAGTGACAATATCCGTACAGTCCGGTATGTTCGTCTAAGAGTATCGCATATCGAGTCTAAGGGGGTGGATAAAATCAGACCCCCAATAACATGACATTTCGTGTCGGCATGAAACCCATCACCGCCTGAGAAACTACCGTTCCTAGATCAGTAATTCTCGACTACGTTAGCCAAGGATTTCTGGTGATGGCCACCCGTGCACTGCGCAACATCAACCCCAAATACCGGGAGAGACAAACCCCCGACGATCCGCTCACTGCCTCCATGTGGCTCGGGACTGTACCAAACTAAAACCTATTTGCACGACTCCTTTGAGCTATGGTAGGGTAGTAATCAAAGCACAGTGGAAACTCACACGAGACAAATAATGATCTCAGGTCGACATACTAACCTGTACACATCATACCTGGGAACTGCTATCTGACAATAGGTATAGTTCCAACTAGCAGGTTCCCGGTAAGTCCGTCCAGTGTACTCATAACCCAATGAGCACCTGTATACTATCTTAAGTGACTAACTGACACCAATGGCTTGTGAGAACGGCCACCACCCCTCGTCGGGGCCTCGATAAGCAAACACTAGTCTACTCTGGAGTACTGATGCCCAGTCTCGATACTCCCATGACTAGGGAAATTTAAGGATGTGCTTATAGACCACCCAGCTCCCACGTATATGATCGCCATCATAATGCTGGTAGTCAAGCAAGAATCCTATGGGATTTATCAACATGTAATATTGATCTGTAATGTCACCTAATACTGTACATGATGATAAAGACAAATCAGATAGCATACTATCATCTCGAGTAAGACTGTTCTACCGGTATAGGTCCTCTCTCAATCATCACAATCGCGGATTCAATAATTGACTTGAGGGTACTATAGCCAACTATCTCCCACTTGCATTTAAGGCTAGTTATTGCGATATCGCATACTCACAGCCCGTGCGATACCGAACACCTAACTCCTCTACTAATCAGTCTCGCAAAGCTCGTTTGCGAAACTATTTTGTTCGAGAAATAGCTTCAGTGAGTGGATCCGCTCCAGTGTTTTTTTCTGTATCTCTCTATATTTCAACTTCACGGAGAAAGTCTATCTCCCAAAATGAGCAATACCTGTCTTAGAATTTGTTTGGATATCTGATGGGACCCAGTTCACAAATGAACTCCAAATCCAACAAACTTCTTTGACTGTATCATCCAATGAATTTAATCATTATCATGCGCCATCTCTGCCTCAGTATCCCTTTGGACCACCCGTCCAACATACTGCCCCTCAGAAGAGGGAAAATTATAATTCTGACAGTCACTCTATCATCTAGGTCACCTTGGAAGCCTGAAATGATAATCGCCTCCCGAAAGAAGCTGTCGTTATCATATACTAAGAACATCCACTTATGTTCATAACTGCTTCCCAATGTTTCTCCAGGATTGAATTAATATATGTTTATTGCAGCTTGTGCAAAAACAATATCCAGTGTTGTACTTGACATTTCATGATTGACTCAATTGCCTAAGCAAATGATATGCCAATCATGCAAATCCCTCTCTTCATCAGTCTAGAAAACATCTCTTTAGAGAGGGTGACTCCATCACCTGCGGGTACACCACCTCGTCAGGAGTTGTCCATTCTAAAACACTTTAGAATAGTGTCAAAGTACCCGAATTGGGAAATTTCCTAAATCTAGATCTAAAACCATAAATCTAGTGACCAGAATTCCTTATATTTTATCCAGATCTTTTATGGAGAAACACCTTGTGACAACCACAGTATAACTGATCATAGTATAGGAATATTACTTCCTATCAAGAGCATGTCATCCAAATACCAGGATATCTCTACCTACTACCTTCTCAAATCTAGATCCATCTGTTGTTCTGATGAAGCCAAACTCTATGACTATCACATCAAAACTAGATGATCTATATCCGCTATACATGCTTTTAGTCTATAAATAGACATAAGCTACTTGCCTACTACTCTTTCGCTGCTCCTACTGACTATAACAACCTTCTGGCAGAGTCATATATACGTGCACTTCTAAAGACAGTTTAGAATGACGTTATACTCATCCTCCTGCCAGATCTCATAGTCTAGAACAGCAGTAGTATCAGGTTTGAGTAAATAAGAACCTCTCTGTCACCGTCTCTGAGGAGACCGAAGTGCCTCTCGGGTGCCTGAGGTTACCCACCAAATCTGAGGAGTGGCTAATGGAATGTCGAAACCAATTGAATCCTCAGGTTCTATTAAATTTTCAGTAATCGTTTGTGGTTCTGGAATCTCTTCCAGTTTTACCATACTCCCACTAATGTTTTCTAAAAAGAATCCATTTTCCTAAAACTGGTGGCGAGTCAAGAACAATATAAATATTGATCTTCCTGATGGTAGAAAATTAACTCTCGTCAAAGCTCAGGATAACCCACAAACTGCCATTACTGAAACATGCCTTGAGTTTATCCAGAGTCTGGTTTTAAGAATAAGACGGACAACTCCATAAACCTTAACATCGTTAAGATATGAACCATTCTATATACAATATAGAAACAGAGGCACTAATTTAATTGAAACCAGATTCATATCATGCAGCTGTCTCCAGTGTATGTCAACTAAGTGGAATGAGGCCAAGCAGCATTACTCATCTAGGATTGCATCCATATATGAGTAACCTGAAAGAGAAGCAAGTTCTCAAAACTATTACTATCAACGGAATATCTAGCACAAGTATCTACATCTTTGATCACCTTGAAGAATCCTGATACTTGCAACCTGTGGTTCTCTACTTTATTCATATACCTATAACTTCTCAAAATTTAGACCTTGTATTTCAGTGAAACACATATCTAAAAACTAGAGAAGTCACAAGTAAACAGAATATAGTACGAGTACCAACCCCTTTATCCTAGTGGACACTGGATAACATACAATACATTGTATAAGTCCCCTGAGTTAAATAACACATACCTTGTCCGTCATAGGTTGAAAAATGTACTATGGTTAAGAAGAATTATACCGTTGTTGAATGCTCCTAACCCAATCACCAACTGATATAGGTAAATGTCATAGACATAATTTCAAAAAGTTATATCCCGCTTTATAAAATAAATGTACAGATATATCAGTTTGAAATTAGTGTATAACAACAGATATTCAAAACCAAATATTTTCCGTCAGGCAAAAACCCAGGTGATTTTCTCAAATATCACTGTTGGGACTTCACCCGCGCGCGCAAACGCGTATGTTTTGGAAATAGAATCGGTTTTGGAAACAATGCGCACGCGAGTTTGGTCTCATTTTAAAATTTATAAACCGCAAGTGCACGGTGCGTTATAGCGAGCCGGCAAGTACGGGTCGATCCGCAGGGAATTGTGTATTAGGTTTTGTTACTTTATGGTTCGAGAAACAAAAGAATTGGGTTGGTTGTCACTAAAAATAAAATACGGAAATATAGAAACAAGAATAGAAAGAAAGGTGGCCATGGCTTTGGGTCGGATGGTTGAATTGCGGCGATTTCTTCGACGCTCTCTTGATCATGAGTTGTCCGTCCTTGTGTTGATCCTGACGTGAAGCATGACTTGTCAATGCGGTTGAGAAGCACAAATCATCAAAATATCGAAGTTCGACACAAGATACCAAACGAATCCGTCTTGTTTCACTTACCGTTTGTATGTCCAAGTTTGAAGTATCAACATTAAGCACAAGGGTTAGCAAGCATACATCAATATCAAATACACAAATTAGCACATGAGAGCAAGTGGTTTTAGAATTAAGCTTGCTAAGTGGTTTGTGATAGTATAGGGTATATGAAACCAAGAAGTGTGTTAATCAACTTGTTAACAAAATACCATATCTAATGCTAAGCAACCTTAACTCTAAATTGATTCTAACCTTAACCTTGCAAAATGGTGATTATGAGAGAATAGGGTATGTGATATAGGTTATAAATAACCATCAAAATCAATATACCATATCAAACACATTCATTTAGCAATTTTAAGGATACAATCACAATTTGAGCATATTAAACATTCACAAGAGATGGAGAAAGGCAAAGCCATTTATCTCACATCCTCACCATCACCACAACCATAAAGAACTACTCAAACACCATAAAATAGAAAAATGAAACACAAAAGAAAAACACAAGAACAAGAAGTTTAAACAAAAAGAAAGTGCAAGTCTTTATTAACAAAATGGAGGGCTTGAGCTACAAGGTTGATAACAACTTCAACCTCCTTAATCGAGCACTCAAGTGAGAGCTCAAAGAGGGAAGAAAAAGAAGCTATCAAACAATACACATTATTCTCACTCAAAATGACCTCCCAGAACTAAATCTGATATCTGCTATTTATAGGCAACCCAAAATCAAAAGTTGCATACACAAGTGGACTAAATACACAACAAGGGACCTACCAAACTTGTACGAGACAGAATGGTTCCAACTTGGCCGCAATTTGCGGCCAATTTGAGTTAATTGGCGGCCTCAACTTAGAGGATGGGGCCCACCTTGGTACATTAGTCTTCTGGTTAGTTGAATATCTCCCTGTAATTGCAATTTAGTCTAATTCTCACATGGGTGAAATCTGGAGTAATGAACAGAGAACAAATCATTGCAATGTCCATTTGTATGCTTGGTCAAGTTCTTGTTCACACATGTTCACACTTGGTCACACTTTTTCTTTGTTGTAAACTCTTTTAATCTTGATCTGTACTCTTTCCTGTTTGCAGTTCTGGCTAAAAACTGTCGTTTCTGTTTATGTTGTGTACCGTCTCCAATATTTTTGCCTGTGTACCTGTATTTTGTACTAATGAGCAGAGAGAGATTAATAGCACTGTTTATTGACAAAATGATAGGAAATTAGTGGTATTAAATTGTAATAAATCATGCCGAAAAATCACCAATTATGACGAATTCTGATATAATGAGGATATAATCACCTAATTCCCAATATCTTACTCTCACTCACCATCTGTAACACCATACAGATATGAGAATCAAATCCGGTAAATACATATCCTGGAGTCAGAATCTAATTGGGAAATCAGTCTTCAATTAACACTGCACAGTGAATCTGAAACATGAAAATGTTTCGAAAGGGTATCCGGGTATTCCTGGTAATACCTCTTCCACTATC
Organism: Agapanthus africanus; assembly: GCA_030015575.1. Classification (NCBI taxonomy): domain Eukaryota; kingdom Viridiplantae; phylum Streptophyta; class Magnoliopsida; order Asparagales; family Amaryllidaceae; genus Agapanthus; species Agapanthus africanus. Next base: position 148,040,337 of record CM057348.1, on the reverse strand, counting down.
CTGATTCATGACTGTAACCGTATAGTTCCATGCCCTCACTCCAATCCCTTTATTATGTCTTTACTTATTACCTTTTGTACACCACCTTTAGGCTAATTGATTTTCTTCCTTCCCTACCCTACGGTACCAGCCTAAGGTTTGGAAGAAGACTATCCAATAAGCGTAATAGGTGTACTCTTCTTATACCAGGAGCCCTCGCAACCTGAGAGAAGGTAAAGGGAAAAGATAACTGAATAATCCTATTCTATTTCTCCTGAACCGGAAACCATCCTCGAATCTGGAACAAGTTCCTTCGAGTTTGTATGTAACTATACGATGGCATATCCAATAAATGTGGATCTTCGTAGTAATACGGAATGTTCCGGAGAAAAGTAAAGGTGAACTAGGAGGGTTTCTTCGTGAATGATAGTAGTCGCAATGTCTTTTGCCCTCAATCTAATCCCTTTATATGTCTTTAATTATTACCTTCTGTACACCACACTTAGGCTAATTGGTTTTCTTCCTTCCGTACCGTTCGGCACCTGCCTATGGTTTGGAAGAAGACTATCCAATAAGCGTAATAGATGTACTCTCCTAATACCAGGAATCCTCGCAACCTAAGAGAAGGTAAAAGGGCAAAGACAACTGAATAATCCTATTCAATTTATCCAGAACCGGAAACCATTCTCGAATCTGAAACAAGTTTCTTCGAGTTCGCATGTAACTATATGATGGTCATATCCAATAAAAGGGGATCTTCGTAGTAATACGGAAAGTTCCGGAGAAATACAAAGGGTAATACAGGAGCGGCAATGATTTATGCGACTATGACAATCCAATAGCCAAAGTGTTTTAAGAATGTTCGGTTAACTTGGTTCATGAGTTATAGTCTAGGGTCGAGCCATAGTCGCTGCCAGAGAGAGAAAGAAAAGAAACACTCGGCGTGCACTCTAACCTATATAGAATGGTTAATCACTTTATCTAATCAGAATATCTCCCTCTGTTTCCTCGAATTCTCCTCCAAACCCAAAAGGAGAATTAGTCGGGATCATCTAAAATCACCCGAGGAGTAAAGCTACTCATCAATGGGACTCAGGATCCAACTATCATCGCATGATAGCTTGATGGAAGCCACTCAAGTCACCACACTCCAGAAGGTATGCACATGCCTGGCAATTTCCTGTATTTTTGAAACTCCCGATATGTGTTTTTACCCCTAGGACCCAAGTGACCTTGATTGAGCCAACATATCAAAGGATCCTAGTCAAGTTCACCCCGTCATTGTCTTGATTGCATTAGACCCACCTATACAAGTCCTTAATTAAGCCAAAATGACCGCACGACTGTCCTAACCAATCGCATATCCATGCAACAGAAAAGCACTACATAGCTACCAAATACTACGCCTCGGCTAAGCACGACATACGTAGCACGAATACTAAGCAATACTAATCTGAAATGATGAAGGGATACGGCTGGTTTTTGGCGAAAAACTTTTTACGTAATGAGCTTGATATCGTTGAAGAAATCCAAGTGGTTTTGCAAATATATAGTAGCGCAAACTTTTGCTAAAGAGTTCACTCCCGGTGAAGGGATCTCGGCTCTTTCCTCATCAAATGAGGTGCAGGATATTCCAAACTGAATACCATGATGCAAAGTAAAAGAATTGACTATAGTAAAGGGATTACGCTGACGCAAACTTCTGCCCATGGGGTCACTCCCGATGAAGGGATCTCGGCCCTTGCCTCGTCGAATGAGGTGCAGGATATTCCCAATCGAATACCTCTGTGCAAAGCAAAAGAAAACGTCTGTAATGTCTGCTTTTCAAAACTTGGTTCCAACAACATGATATAGGTTTTTTTATCCTTGCATTGATAAGAATTAACGCGGTCCCATCAATTAACATATCACACCAGAAAAGAACGAAAAATATGATGTACGTATATGCCATCCGCATTCGCTACTGGGCCTCATCATTACCCGTTAGGTTACTTAACTAATGATAGAGAGGGGGCTGGACTAGCGCGAGTGCAAAACTTATACAACATCTACTAGTATATATATAAATATATATAACAATCGTCCCAGGTATGATATAAAGCAACATCTCAGAATCACAGCCAAGCAACACAGAGTGGTGGATAATTCTGGAGCCTCGGGTTTCACTTAAGCCGTAAATGAAACCCGGCGTTCCCTGTCGTGTGGATAGCCTCTGCAATGAAAACCAAGGCCCCTACGAGTGTGGCAAGTTACCCGCCAATCCCAGAAGCGAGGCAACCCCAATCAACAACGTGAATAGGACACCCAGCACTTCACGGAATCCGGTAACTTGAGCACCCCTCCGTGGATCAACCTATACCCCCTACGAGTGCAGCGAATAGCCCGCCAATTCTAGAGTAAGGTCCCCTCCATCTCAACGCCATAAGATGCGGACCCGTTGCCCTCTAGAATCCGGCTATTTGTGCACTCCACCGTGGGGTAATCTTAGTACAGAAAAGAAAATAATATGTATAAGGGTGACATCAACCTCAACCCGGTCGTTCTCCAAACAAATAATATACAAACTGGCAGTGACGGCAGTCCACATGTCGGACGCTCGCCCCGCAATATCAAATGTACAAATGAAACTAAACTGTACTACCATTGCACCACTGGCTATCCACCACGACGATCCAGCCACAACCATAGCACAACACAGAACATCAACGTGAATGTCACGTTCGCAAACTTGTCTAAAAGAACATATAGCAATTAGACGAGTTGTCCGCTCTAATGACATTCACGGTCGCATATAGTAATGTATGTACTGTAAACTTTTAAACAGTGTTAGAAATATCGACTTCGAATCACCCTGAATTGCCCATGAACAAAAGATAACACTATATCCAAACTGGGCTAAACAAAAAATACCACTGAACCAATATTCCAGAGACTAGACCACGTCCAAAAAATCAAGTCCCAATTGCTCAGGAAAACCGGTCAGCCCGGTTTTAATCTCCTTTTGGCCGGGCCAATTCCGGCTAATGGGTCTCATTTTTGAGGTGTGTTCTAGTGGTCACTAAGGTAGTCTTCTGCAATTGTTTAAAAAAAAATTTTGAAGACTCTGAAGAATCGACAGAAACTGGAATACATCGAGTATTGTTTTGGAATTGTTTCGGTTTCGATACTTTAAACGTTGTTTAAACTGATAGTAAGGGGTTTACGGGTTGGCTCTGATACCATGTTGGGTTACGGCAGCGCCCTGACCATCAAACCGTGACCAAATGCGGAACAAAAAATTTCTAAACTGGCGCTACCACAACCCGATGCCCGGATCTACCCTAAACCCTATACTAGCAATATGTAAAACTAGGAGTTAGATGGTTATACCGAGTTGATCTTTATCCTTCGGTCTTGAACCATCATCCCAAGATCTAGTTGTCACGACCCGAAATTTGGCACGTGACGTCCATTAAACCACGTAACATCTCCAGGTGTAACGTAATTCAAGTAAGCCAAAAACCCAGCAATCTAAACCATCAAAAGTAGTAAGTGATAAGAACATTATTAAAACTTTTGAAATCTCAATCAAAATTCTTTAAAAGTCCAAATTCACTTCCTTTAAAATTTGGCAGCACCTCCTTTGTAAAACAAGCCCCAAAAAGGGTACAAAATAAAATATAAGTAAAGCATCCCTAAACGGGAGCAAATCCACGCCCAAAGGCGGAAAATAACCACCACAACAGATATACGACGCTGTAGCGAAGAAAAAGACGATATAAAGTGAAACAGCATGAAAGACCTCCAAAGTCACAAAATAATATACAATATCATCCTCACAACTCGTCTCTAAGTCAATTCATGAAGTAGTAGATGGAGAGTACTAGATACAACGAATATACAATGAGCAATATCGGATAACCGCAAAACCCACCTATAGCAAAACTGCACACAGTCAGCCGTAACGGTATCCACTGCAAAAGATGATACGATAAGAAGAAGCCCTGCCGCGACTGCCCTGAGGGACTACCTGCAAAACACTGTGGCGCAACGGGGGTGAGTTGCCAAGTCATGAATAGTAAATAACATATGCAGGTAATCGCAAGTATGCACGTACTGCGATAATCTATCACATGCAAGCTGATAGAAATAAATGGCAATATGTATATGCAACAGTCATGAAAGGTACTCTATCAGGTACTACTAATACATGAAGCAATGCATATCAAATAAATGCGGAGTATGGGATAAAACATGTCATCCTCACGGAATCCTCATCGTGGCAGGATCAGTGTCCATCAAGACAATCTAAATCCCAATACCAAAGGCACCGCATCCTCAGATCGGCCCTCACATCCTGTAAGTCTCATGGAACCTGAGTGTCCAATATCGACACCCGAAAACATCATGAAAACTATGCCTGTGTATATGTGTGTGTGTGTGTGTCCCACAATGACATATCAAAATCATGGACCTGAGTGTCCAATATCGACACCTGAAAACATCAATGAAAACTAGTGTCCAATATCGACACGTAAATACTCATCTGTCAGGCGCCGTCACCACGAATGGCCCTGATGTCATGCCCGTACATCTTATGGAACCTGAGTGTCCAACACCCGAAATCTGCAGTCCGTACATAACTTCGGTCGGTATCCCCACGATAACCGCCGAAACCAAGTAATGTCACCGGTAAGGTAGTACTCCCCTGCCTCAAGCTCATCGCCATCATCTGCGATCTTCTTGCTCCGGGGTACCTCCGGGCCCCACTATGTACCCGCACACGGCCCACTCCACTCCTTGCATCGGGTATATATCACAAATCTCAGAACTGAGAAATCTCATGGTGGACGCATCGAAATATCATTTCAAGAGAAACCGGGTTTTTCAAACAATACATAATTTCATGAAATACCACGGTCCTCAAATCCAGAAAATATCAAATAATGAATAAGAATACTTGCATAGATCATTATGATGATATATATTATATATATGTATATATATAACAGCGTCTCATACCACCGATATATATATATATATATATATATAACAGCGTCCCATACCACTGATATATATCATCAGGAGTAAAACATCCAGAAAATATCATATGAAATCCATATCTCAATGCGTAAATCCATGAAATATAATATATGCAATCATAAAACAGTAATATGAACATATAAAAGAAAACCTCTATTTAAATGCAACAAGTTATTAAATATATCATGCGGTTTCCAATTTCTCCAAAATCCAACGCAACATCATGTAAGGGTGAACATGTAACTATAGTAAGATATGAGTATATACCTATCAATAATGATGTAATACCCTCCAGGTATATGTGTAGCTATATCAAGGTATATGGGTGTACATGTAAGTATGTAAGTATGATGTACATGTAGCTATATCTCATATGTGTATATACCTGTCACTAATGGTACAATACCATATAGGTATATGGGTAGCTAGCATATAGGCATGGCAAGGCATATGTGTAAGCATGTAGGTATACAGGTATGCTATATGTCATATGCATAATGAAAATAAGGATCATGTCTCAAGTCTTTAGTCAATACAATATCACGTATGTATAGGTATTGTGCGTGTCATGACAATTATTGACGGTGTGGGTGGCATACAATCAGTGCTCGTGCAATATGAACCTTCAATAATAGTGCAGTGTCCAATGGGTACAAGTCCAAGCATAACAAGTAATAATATGCAATGAAGTTTTATGCACAAACTCTATATGTGCAATATAAACATGCGGCTAATATCATATCATATCTAGCCCTGACGCATAACGCCATGCGGGCGATTCCCCTGTAGATGTTAAATCTACTCATAAATGATCTTGGGCTAAGTAAAGCCAACCACTTGCTTTCCCCTCTTCGCAGAGTCTGAAGTCCCCGCCTGCGTCTCTAAGATCATAAAACAACAATATAACAAGTTTATATTAGCAATTGACCAATAACACGTAACCACTACGTTTGACTGGCGCACCAACTCCAAACATACTCTCAAGTGTTCGTCTAGTGGCTAACATGCGTAGCGACACTACGAAACCAACCCAAAAGCAACAGCTACACAAGAATACGAACCGTGTTGGATAACGTAACGCGCGTAATCAAAACAGTAGAAAACAAGCCAAGTGATCCCAGATTTTGCTACACAAACAATTGGTGAAAGTTGTAAGTGTTACGAGACCACATACAACCCCAGAGACCCTACGTACAAAACACAACCCCCATCCCCCACTCTGGCCGCAAATTGCGGCCAGACCCAATAAATCTGCGGCCTAAAGTTAAGGGAATGGGCTCAGGTTTTTAGGGTAACTTCTAGGTCACAACACCAGGTCACTGTAATGGGAACTTTTCCAAAAAACACCTGGTTTTATAGCAGATTCATCCGAGACCCAAAACAACACTAAAATACGATATGTGCACTAAAACGAAAATTTACGTTCTAAACTGAAACGAATAAGCTACGCAACAATAAAAACACCTACTTAACAGATAGAGATCGTTACCTAACCACACATGCTCAAAGATCCTAGCTTTCCAAGCTCCAAGGGATCCTAGAGGCAAAACAAGACTTGAGATGTGATTTGGGTGAGATTTAGTGAAGTTTAGTGAAGGTTTTATAATGGAAAGGTTAAGTGTTCAGTTGAGAGTGAAGAGGAGATGGAAATAATTGGGAAAGAGATAGAGTGAGAGTGAATGAGAGTGTGTGAGGTGATAAGGGTGAGAGGTAAGTGGAGGGTGAGTGCACCTTGCATTAACTCTCTCCCTCACTTCACCACTAATGCAAGCATGACTCCCCATGAGTCACCTTGCCACCTCCTCTCCAAACAAAACACAAAGGAAAAATATCTTCTCTCACACAAATATCTAGGGTTTAAGGTTAAGGTTGAATAAGCAAGGATTAGCTTAAGGTTGTCATGGTCACTAATAAGATTAACACTAACAACCCTCACATTAACATGCACACGTGCGTGCAAGTCATAACAAATAATAATAAAATATTAATTAATTGTTATAAAATGTGAGGAACCCAAATTGGTAAACATTTTACAGAAAACCCACATTACCACTTAATTAACACTAATCGCATTCTAAGGTGTTACACTAGTGGCCGCAGATCGAATTTGGTTGCCGGTCTTCCTCCATCTACGATGATCCACCCGAGGGAAACGACGCAAGTTTCAACCTCGCCAAGTGAGGCAACCGACGCTCCAAGGTTGCTAACAATGGAGAGTGGAGATGTAGAATTATCTCACTATGAATTTCTCTCATCACAAATACTCAAAAAGCAACTCAAGAAGATGAAGAGGAGGAGAGGAAACATGTGGCATGAGCAAATAAAGAAAATGGCTGAACTTTCTCCAAGTGAGAATGAGCAAGTAATGAAACAAGTCAAGAAAAGAAATGAGCAAGGCATGAAGAGAAATGATGGCAGCCCCCCTTTTTTCAATCATCCAACAAAATATTTCATCTCATTTTTCAATTAAATAAAGCCATGTTATACCTCTCTACATGCTTAACAATGTTCATGCCACCTCACCCCTTCCACCTCATTTCCCAAAAATGATTTTCTAAAAAGAAAATCAAATAATAAGGTGTTAAATCTTCTAGAAACTATTTCGTATAAATACGGAATGCAACCCGGTACACGTATCGAAATACATATACGCGTATTCATACAAAAATACGAATAGCCAAGAGAGAAAATGAATAGTGAACAATAATACAAGAATACATATATATAAATACATATATAAATTATTAAATCAAAACCTGATTTAATAATCCGGCTCAATCCTAAACCGCTAGTATTATCAACCGTCCGATTAAAGTCTGTGCAGCCTGTACACATATTTAATCGGACACCCGTATATACCAACATACGTCATCTACACCATATCACCTGAACCGTGAAAACCCTCTATGTGGGACTCTAAAGACTCGTCAATACACTGGCAGTGGGTTCAACCACAAGCACATCAGCGGCACTAGCTGTACGTAACGGCTACCCAGATATTGAGCGAAAGTAAGGCCGACGAGCAAACTCATCCAAACCCCTACTGAGCTTGACAGTGACAATATCCGTACAGTCCGGTTTGTTCGTCTAAGAGTATCGCATATCGAGTCTAAGGGGTGGATAAAGTCAGACCCCTAATAACACGACATTTCGTGTCGGCATGAAACCCATCACCGCCTGAGAAACTACCGATCCTAGATCAGTAATTCTCGACTAGCTTGGCCAAGTATTTCTGGTGATGGCTATCCATGCACTGCGCGACATCAACCCCCAATACCGGGAGAGACGAATCCCCGACGATCCGCTCACTGCCTCCATGTGGCTCAGGACTGTACCCAACTAAAGCCTGTTTGCACGACTCCTTTGAGCCGTGGTAGGGTAGTAATCAAAGCACGGTGGGAACTCACACGAATCAAATGATGATCTCAGGTCGACAGACTAACCTGTACACATGTCACCTGAGAACTGCTATATGACAATATGTATAGTACCAACTAGCAGGTTCCCGGTGAGTCCGTCCAGTGTACTCATAACCCAATGAGCACATGTATACTATCTTAGGTGACTAACTGACACCAATGGCTTGTGAGAACGGCCACCGCCCCTCGTCGGGGTCTCGATAAGCATACACTAGTCTACTCTGGATTACTGATTCCCAGTCTCGATTCTCCCACGACTAGGGACATTTAAGGATGTGCTTATAGACTACCCAGCTCCCACGCATATGATCGCCATCATAATACTAGTAGTCAAGCAAGAATCCTATGGGCTCTATCAACATGTAATAGTGATCTGTAATGCCACCTGATACTGTACATGATGATAAAGACAAACTAGATAGCATACTATCATCTCGAGTAAGACTGTTCTACCGGTATAGATCCTCTCTCATTCATCACAATCGCGTGCCTGCGATTCAATAATTGATTTGATGGCACTATAGCCAACACCATATACACCTCAATAAAATGGAACCGCTGTCATGCCCCGCTTTCTAAAATACGTAAATACGGCACGTGACAGAGTCAACCATGCTACCTATGGTAAGGAAACATTCTTCCATAGTCACATTAAGGTTGTCAATCAGTAATCAAAAACAATAAAGTACTAAATTTATCTATCACATGTCCAATAGCCACAAGAACAATAACTGGAAAAGATAGCGGAACCAATAAAGATCCAAGAAATAACTAACCCGCATAAGAGCTATTCTAATCGGCGGTCCTGTCGAATACTTACATGCTATATTAAGTATCTGGCCATGCAAAACCCAGACGTCAGTGCGTCATAAATATCAATATAATAGTGTAATCAGAACTGGATGCTATAAAGAATATATGAGTATAAACCATGATCATAGGTGTAAAACAATGGGCTATAGGTATGTCACGTGTATCCTAAAATTTATACTTGTAGATTATCTATTCTACAAGTCTTTAAAATAAATTAATAGAATCGTTGATGTAACTTAATAGTATCTCATACGTGCCCGGGACCACGGTCAAGACCCTCGGGGCTGAATCTGAGACGTGCCGCTAAACAGTAAAAATAGAGTATCATGTACAGACGAATGATGTCAGTATCATCATTCCGGGACCGAAGCCCGTATCGACTGATCAGTTTTTGGAAAGTATCGAACTGTTGAGTTATAAGTCAGGTTTCATTATTGATTTCCCTTTAGCCCCAGGTTTTGTGTTCAAGTCGGGTATTGATAATATCAATCTAATACCAACACAAGATCAAACGGGTACAGGTCTTGTCTATCTAGACAACAAGTCACGTCCGTCAAGACAACAAGTCAGGATTATCGGCATTAGTAATAATCTAAGTAACAGGTCTAGTAATGTCTCGTGAACATGTCAGGAAGGTATATTAAACAAAATATATACTAGATGGAAAACCGTAACAAATTATCTAAAATGGTAAACATGACTAATGCCCAGGATATATATGTATCTATCTATAATAACCGTTTTACGTTTGCTATAAGGTATATTGCAATCTAGATAAAGAATGCTGAACTGATATAACATTATAATAATATTATGATGAACTGGCATGCAACTAGATAAAACCGTTATTGGTATGAATACAGATTGATGCTATAAGACTGTAAATTGATAATACTTGATAATATTAAAATACATGTAATATAAATAATTATATAAATATTGATATAAGCAAAGTAGCATGTTGCAAGTTTAGAAACTTGTCTCGGAAACAACAGTTGATGTGCAGGCGATGACGTCAATAGGTTGATCGACTATTGCTATACAAAGAATCAAAAGACAATGGTGTCAGCAATGATAAAGGTGTTTAGTGGCTCGACGCGACACGATACGGTGCTGGGCCTTGCGGTGAAACGAGGCTGATGCGATGGTGGCAAACAAGTGGCATAAGCTGAGCACGAAGCGGGCATAGCATGACACGGTCTGGGTACGGTGCATGGTTTGGTGGTGGTCTGGTCTGGGTATAGTGCATGGTCTGGTGGTGGTCCGGTTTGGGTATGGTGGTGGCATGGTGGTGGTCTGGTGATGACATAGTGGTGGTCTGGTAGTGATCTAGTAATGGCACGGTCGTGGTCTGGTGATGGCACGATGATGGCAGAGAAGAGGTGGCGATCGAAAGAGATGATAGTGGTCGATGGAGATAGAGTGTAAGTCGGGATCAGAGGCAAGGGGAATAAGGTGGTCACGGCGGTGATCAACTCCGGCAAGGTAAGTGAAAGAAAAGAGAAGAAGAAAAACATATAGGGTCGGCGATAGTTGCTGGTGGTCGGGTCTCGTCGAGGGCAAAGAGAGGAGGTGGCAGGGTCATCGACGGGAGATGGGGCGATGACGACGACGAGGTCAGAAAAATGAGGGGGTGAGGTGAGGTGATCGGAGGAGAAGAAGAAAGGCAGAAGAAGATGATGACGGCGATAATGGTGTAGGTGGTGCTAGGCTCGACGAGAAAGAGAAGGAAAAGGTAACGAGGATGGTGGTGGTGGTGGTCGGGTTCCGGCGTCGGCGGGAGACGAAGAAGGAAGTGGGTTTCGGTTGTGGGGTCGGAGCTTAGGTGAGGTCTCGGGGAAGTGGAGGAGGTGACGATGAGGAAGAGGAAGTAGAGATGAGGGGGTAGTGACGACGACGAGGAGGAGAGGACGGCGACGGGGTTAGGGCTCGGGACGTGAAGGTGAGAGGAGAGAGAGAGTTTATATTTGAAAAATAAATTTATTAATAATATAATATATATATATATATATAACTGTTGTATATAGAGTGTATAGGAAATATAATAAAGAATATTATATATATATTATGCAGGGTTTTACAGATAATACCATATCACTCCAAATATTACCTGAATCCATTCAAAAATAGAGTTTTTAAATATAAAGAATATATGTAAGAATTTTTAATTATTTTGCTGTCCATACTTTCGGATATGAATATACTAGATAAAGGCAACAATCAGATATGGGATGATATGCCATGCAAAGTTAAATAGCAAAAGAATATTATTTGTTTATATCTTGTATTATAAATAGATATGTGAAGGTTAAAATATTATATATATATATAGTACTGGATTCACATGGATACACTGTACTGGCAAATATTGGATACAACCTTACATCATGTCGGGTTTTAATCATGCGGGTCGGGTCGGATAATGACTACTGCTACTAATTGAATTATTCGCAACCCAATAGCAACAATAACAAAAGAATTTTACTTCAAAATTTAAAAACCAAATTATATAGTATAAATGTATATGGTATTACAACCGCGGAACGCAAAAATAGAATATTAATCGAAATGGTTAATACTATAATTTCTAATTTGGGTTTAAATGCAAATTTGTAGGGTGAAGGCTTATTAACTGCATGTCACATATTTAATAGTGTTCCTCAGAAAAATAAAAATATAACACCCTATAAACTTTGGAAAAAAGGAAAACCAAATCTTAGTTATTTTAAAGTGTGGGGATGGCGTGCTCTCGTTAGGCTTCCCGAGCGTAAACGACCTAAGTTGGGTAATAGAGTAATTGAATGCATTTTTATTGGTTATTTTTTGACTAACAAAACATATAGATTCTTGATTACTGAATTGAAAGGTGCTATTTCTCAATATAGTATTATTGAATCTCAAAATGCAGAATTTTTTGAAAAATCATTTTTCTAAAATACCTAGAATTAATGATAATAATTCTGATTTGCTGGTTACTTTTATTAATTCAAATTCTAATTCTGAATCAACAATTAATTTAAATTCTAATGATGAGGAATTAGAACCTAGAAGAAGTAAAAGAGCAAGAGTAGAAAAAACTTATGGTCAAGATTTTCAAAAGTATTTAATTGAAGTATCTAGCGATAAACGGTTAGTGGAAAGACCATTTACATATATATAGAAAATGATCCATTAATATATAATGATGTTATTCATTCTTAATATTCTGCATTTTGGAAAGATATTATTAATGATGTGTTGGACTAATCAAACATGAAAATTACTAGAACTTCCAATAGGGACTAAATCTATTGGTTCTAAATGAATATTTAAAAGAAAACTTATTGATGGAACCATAGATAAATATAAAGTTAGACTTGTTGTTAAGGGGTATAGACAAAAGGAAAGGATTAATTTCTTTGATATTTATACTCTTGTTCCTAGAATTACATCTATTAGATTATTAATTTCGCTTGCTTTTATTTTTAAGTTGCATATGTATCAAATGGATGTAAAAACTGTATTTTTAAATGTTAACTTAGAGGAAAAAATTTATATGGAACAACCGAAGGGTTATGTCATTATTAGGCAAGAACATAAAGTTTGAAAACTGCTTAAATTTTTATATGGTTTAAAGCAGGTCCTAAAACAGTGGCATGATAAATTTGAAAGTGTTGTTGTTTCATATGGTTTCAAACCGAATGAATCTGATAAATGTATTTATAGCAAACTAATTAATAATAAGGTAGTTATTATATGTCTCTATGTAGATGACATGCTAATATTCAGTTCCAATATGGATCTTATAAACGACATTAAATCTTCTCTCTTCAAAATTTGATATGAAAGATTTAGGGTTGGCCGAGCTTATCTTAGGAATTAAGATTATCAGAAAAGATGATACTCTGATATTATCACAATCTCATTATGTAATAATGTATTGCAGAAATAAAATGAATTGAGTGGAAGAACTGTGTCTACACTTTTAGATTCTAATATTAAATTAGAATCTAATAAGGGTAGAGCGGTTTCTCAATTGAAATATGCTGGTGTCATTGGTAATCTTATATATGTTATGCACACTATGAGATCGGATCTACCATATGTTTTTGGACGACTTAGTCGATATACTAGTTGTCTGAGTAATGAGCTTTGGATGACAATATTAAGAGTATTTGCATATTTGAGAAAGACCATATACTACGGTCTACATTACATGGGTTATCTTACAATTTTAGAAGGATGTGATGATTCTAATTGGAACTCAATTTTAGGTGAGTCATTATCAACTAGTGGTTGGGTCTTTACTCTGAAAGGTGTTGTGATTTCATGGAAATCAAAAAAGAAAACCATTATTATGCATTCCATGATGGAATCGGAATTTATTGCTCTTACCGATTATGCTAAGGAAGCAGAGTAACTAAAAAATCTTCTCTTAAATATATCTTTATGGTCTAAGCCTATGTCACCGATTGTTGTTAATTGTGACAGTGAAACCGCTAGATCGATAGCCCATAATAAAGTTTATAATGGGAAATCTAGACATTTGAGTCAGATATGGTTATATTCGACAATTGCTCAATGATGAAGGAATAATTGGAATTAACTATATTCGTACAAATCAGAATCTTGCCGATCATTTTACTAAAGGCTTGTCAAGAGATTTGCTATAGAAATTATCATTGAGGATAAGGTTATGTAATATTTCAGAAAATATAAAATATTATTTTTGGAATTTAAATAACAAAATAATAAATTTTATGAATATTATGCAAGTATGGAAATAAGTTTTAGTAAAATGGTATAATTATATATCTATGTTTTGGAAAATATTTGGAAATTTAAAATGAATTATCTTTTAAGGAAGAATTTATTGGATTTGGGATTTTATAAATTATTATACGATTATTTAAATACAAGTTTATGTTAAACTTGATTAGTATATTACTAATTATACATTTAGCCAAATCCATTTTTGTTAACCATGTATTTGAGTGTGCATGACATTTTGTGACATGTTTTATTTAGTTTTTATTTTTGTAATATGGTTTTGTTTTTAGAAAAGGAAAAAAGAAAAGAAAAATGGAAAATACGAGAGGAGACATGAATTTGACTAGTATTTATGAAGAAAGAGAAGGGGAGAGAGAGAGAGATCATGGCTGCTTGACTATTATTCCTTCATTCTTTTTCCTTCATCTTATTTCTTCATCTCCCTCATTCTCTTCATCCTCAACCTCCTCAACCTCCATTGCCACCCCATAAACACCCTCAAAACCACCTCCAAATCTCACACAACCTTTACAAAAATTATTCCCAAGCTCATTACAAGTATCATGGGAGGATCAAGTTGGAGTTTTGAGCACTTTGTATCATCTAGAAATTTTCTTGAGTTGCTTCTATAAGGAATAACTCTTAATCCCTTGTTAAATTCTTGAGTTCTTGCTTTCACATTTAGTTTAGAGTTAAAAATTTTAAGTTTTGTGATCTTGGAAAATTCTAGGATGAGGATTAGAGGATGAAACTTGTAGTAGAGTTTAGTGGAGGTGTAGTGAGTGTCCTTTAGCCTAGTAGTGATGGTAGCCTTGTCTAAAATGAACTTTGAAATCCCAAACATGAACTTAGAATTTTCCGATATCGGGTTTTTGTTGAATTGTGGTGTTCTAATGGAATCTGGTATTACCCAAGAGCTTTGAAATTAAATTGCAAACACTGTGAGATATGCAGGAAAATAGGAAGCCACCCTAGAAGCCCGAGCCCAAACCACCTTGTCCTGGCCGCCAATTTATTACTATTGGCCGCAATTTGCTGCCCAAAGTTGGAGTTAGGGTTTGGTTTTTTTTATGTAGCTCAATATTTAGGTAACTAGACCTACCCTATATGCAAAATGTTCTAATTTCATCTTGGGTGGAATCTAGGAGTGTCTTACTAAGTTGTTGATTTCGTTTTGCGACTTTTGAAAACTTGGGTTTTGATGTTTGAGTTTTGACTCAGTCGTTTAACGTTTGTACGTCAACGCCGGGGGTTGTTTGGTTGTTCTTGCATGCGTGGACCATAGGTTCTAACCTATGTACGCTTCGCGTGTCGTATCGGTTTTTGAATTTGATTTTGATTTCGATACGATATGCATTGATTTGTAGGTACATTCGCGTGGACTTCCGGGGCAACGAAGGAGAGCAAGACGTTCGTCGATTTCGGCTAGAGCGAGGATAGTAGGTGAGTAGATGTTTATCTACGGGGGAAGTCGGGTGGATGGCGTATAGCACCCCACAACCATAGTATTGGGGTACTAGGTATATAGTTATATATATAAGTATTAGATATTAATAGGGTTCTAGGATACTATAAGTAACCGTAAGTGTACTCGTGGGGAGGAATATCCTTAATTCTAATCTTTCTTATGCCTTTAGCCATATGTAAACATGCTTCTACACTTACACACATGGATATATATATATATATAAGTTTGAGGAAGATTTCGATACTACATCATGAGATGAGGATATGAGATACTATGATGGCACGAATCGATATGATATTATATGAAGATTAGGCGATATATATATTCATAACGCGATACGAGATGATACGACATGTGACGATATGTGACTAGATAAGATGATATGATGTACGTGACCATAAATCCGTACTTATGATTTGATGATAACGTACGATGGATTATACTGTACGTGATATGATGTATAGGACGATAGTTCGATACTTTTGATTTGATGATACTGTACGATAGATTATACCGTATGTGATATTATGAGGATGGATCTATTAGTTATATGTATGCCCTAGAGGCTATTACTGTACATATGATGTATATTGTAATGGATACTTGAACATATATAGGGAGGACTTTCTTGCTCGACATGATAGTATGCTATCTGGTTGTACTTTATTTTAACATTTACTCTGATTGTCTTTATGTTACATGTTGATAAAGCCCTTAGGATATGTACTCGACTACTGGGACTATGATGAGATCATACTAGTGGGGCCACGGTAGTCGACGAGTACATCCTATAACTGTTCCTAATCGAGAGTGTATCGAGACAGGGCATCGATACACCAGAGTAGACTAGCGTATATGCATCTTGACCCATATGATGGGCGATGGATGATCCCATATCCATCGGTGTTTGACATCAAGGATGGTGTACGGGTGCTCAGTAGAGACTGGGTACACTGGACGGACTCGCCGAGAACTCCCAGATGGTATTATACCTCATGTCAGATGGCAGTTCTCCGGTGACACTGGTACAGGTTAGTCTGTAGACCCGAGATCGTCATAGAGTCTTGTGTGATTCCTACTGTGCTTTGATTTCCATCATACCACGTCCAAGAAGGTGTGCAAAAAGGTGGCTTTTGGGTACAGTCCCGAATCACATGGAGGCAATGAGCGATAGGAGGGGATTCATCTCTCCCGGTATAAGGAGTTGTTGTTGTGCTGTGTTCGATTGGCTATAACTGGAAATACCTGGCCAGGGTTGCTGAGATATATGGTAAGTGTTATCAGTAGTTTCTCGAACTTTTATAGACCTCATATCGACACGACTTATCAAGCTACTGGGGTCGGACGTTTACCACCTCTAGGCGAGATATGCGACATATCAGACGAAGAGACCGGACTGTACGGGAGTGTTACCGATTGGATTCGCAGGAGAATGTACAGGCTTGCTTGTTGATCTTCTGATCACTCAATACCTGTGTGGCTGTTACGTTTAGCTGACCGCTTGCAGCTTGTGGGTGTTTGATATGATCATCACCTACTGCCGGCGTATTGACGATTCTTTAGAGTCCTACACAGAGGTTTCTTGGCTCAGGTAAAATGGAGTAGGAGCACATATATGATATGTGCAGGACCGAGAACAATACGTGTATGTGATACCGTATTAGATTCTCACGATATGAGATATCGGCCGGGTATATGTGATATAGCCGGGTCATCGGATCAAGTGTTGATTCGATGAACTGATACAGATAATATTAGTCGGTTATTTGTGAAATAGCCGGACTATCGGATCAAGTGTTGATTCAATAATTTAATGTATAATTATATATTTGATATATTAAATTACATTAACTAATATAAGCTCACTAAAACATTCTTTTTCTCACTTGGGTAATACATTGATATATATGCGATATATGTTAAATGTATTGTTTTATTTTGTTACAATAAATATTGTATATGTGATATATAATATTGTAACATGTTAGGGTTATTAATGCAATATATTTAGTGGAGATTAAACATGGTTATGGTTTGATTTGGGTTAATCTTTTCTAGAATCATCTAGAAAGTTTTGTTTTGTTTTGTGCAAAGATATTTTTGTTGATATTTTGCATAGATATTTGTGTAATCCAACCAAACCTTTTAACCTTGGTTAAATCTCTACAAGGGTTACATATACCATGGTTGCATTTCTTACCTCACACTTGAGTTATTCATTATTCATCACAAATGGTTTTGTTTTTCTTCTTCTTCTTCCTTTGAGAAAAGCTTTCTAGTTTTTGCTCTTGTGATGATTTTGAGTGAGAAATAAAATATAAATGAGAGCTAAAATCCTACTTCATCATCCTAATCTATCCTAGCCATTTAGATTAGGGTGTTCACTTCATTTTTGAGTGAGAGCTTGTGTTAAAGAAACTTCAAGGTAGATCATCTTAGTTATCGAAGATCGGAAGCAAGCTTGCATCCTTCTCTTCGTGGAGCCTCTCTAGAGTCCGGGAACATGATGATCGCAGCGAAGGGACCTCAACACGGAGCTTATGAAGCGAAGGACAGGACTACAAAAGTTCTAATCCCAAACTCTTAGATGTTAAAGTGTTTAGCATGCTTTGTTTTGCCTAATCTTTAGTTTAAAGATCTTGGTTAGGGTTGTTCGGCACGTCTAAATTTTGAATCGGGCATGGTTGATGCCTTATAGACCCTTGTGAGAGTGCCTAGTAACCCACAGTGGTATTAGAGCCAAGCTAGAGCTTTAGGCGATGTCTAGACGAAGTTTAAAATCCGATCGAACTCCGAATACCCGTAAAACCCTAGTTTCTGGAAATTTTTCAAAAAGTTGATTTTTTTCATATTAAAAATTCTCAGAAAAATCAGCAGGGTATTTTAGGAATTACTGTGAAAAACGAGACTCTGACACCACTAAAGCGCCGCAGAACCGCTGCCGTACCATGGCTTGCGCGGCGGTTCCGCGGACAAACAGTAACGTTTGGGTTTGGTTTTCACACAGTAATGTCCGTATGTAATTCCTGATTCTTTTGGGAAATTTTTAATTTACTCAAGTGTTGAGTTTTCTGGGTTGTATTGGGAGCTCGTTGATTCGATCGGAAAGTTTAACTTCGTTTAGTTTGTCCGGGTAATTTTTAGAACGTGTTAAAAAGTTCGAACGGATATCAATAACTCACTTTTTCCCCTGCCGGAAAATTTCCAAGCGTTGGATTTTTCCATAGTTTAAGAATGTTCTAAGTCGTGCAAGTAACGCGGTGGACCCTCTAGAAGAACACAAACCTTAACTCGATTATGTGACCGTCTTGAACTGCCTCTAAACCTTAGGGTTTGAGGCAGTACGGCGTTGCCACATGTGAGGCGTTGGCTTGACCCTTCTACGGCTAGACCATTGGTACTGTGGCATGTGATGGATGTTTTTAAACTAATTTCAAGTGTTGAGAACTATTTGGGAAAACTTGGGTGTTTGATTATTCGATCGGAGAGTTTAACATTGTCTATTTATCTGGAATGTGATACAATATTTGGAATCCACAAGTAGTTATGAGATAACTAATTTGAATGTTATAAATCTAGCAGTTCAGTCTCAGATGATCGGTTGCCACGGAATTTTGATGTGATCAAAAGTCCGTCGCAATTACGTAGCGTACGCGGATACTCGCCGGGTAAACTTAATAAACGGCCACGCCCCAAAGCCCCGACCAAGTGACTGTAGGAGAATCCCGTCGCCAAAAGCATCCGTTCGGGTGCTTGCGGCAGCGGTGTTCCGCCTTAGTGCACTTCGTCGACGGCATCGGGGGTGCAGTCGTCTACTAAATTTTTCGACGAGCATTCGATCAGGTTATCGGGAATCTTGTTGAATTGCTCGACTAGATATTGAAAAGTGTTTTCGATATTGAGACTAAAATACGGGGTTTATAATTGTTAGGCATGCGATGTCTAAGAAATTCATTTGGTTAGGCATGCGATGTCTAAGAGGGTTGCGGATTCCAACTGTTGTAGTTTTACACTTTCTTTTCTGTGACCGTAAGTGTAGTATGTAGTTGTATCGCCGGTTTTCGTTACTATACATCAACGACAATCGGTGTATGCATACTTACTTACGTTGATAATATGAGATATTATGTGTTGCTGTGATATGTTATATTGGATCGTCGTGTTTTGAATAGCCTGGGGTTTTATGTGAGATGAGAGTTTTTCTTTTTCATTTATGTAAAATTCAATTGTATGTAATATTCTTTTATTGGGGCACTTCCAGGCTGAGGATGATGTCACCATTGTATATTATTTACTTTTCCGCATTAGGTAGACCCAAGGCGGGGAGCACAAGTAACCGGGTTCTAGGGTCCAGTGGGAGACCATCTCGAGGAGTCGAGACCGGGTCTCCTAACCCTAGAATTGGCAGTGTTGCTTGCCGCTCTCATAAGGGTCTTGGGATGTGGGTTTGGCTATTCATCGCGACCGTGGAATCCGTGTTTTATACAGGCTCGTATTAAAAACTCGGGCGTCCTAGTATATCCAATATTTCATGTATGTTCTTCTGCTGCAATGTTCTGTGATGAGATCATATTACTGCCTGAGACGAATGTTTATATTATATATATGAGATATATATTATATATTGTTGATTTCGTTTCATATCTGATGCCTGTGTAGCATAATTAAAATGGGACTTTATTAATGAGATTAATGAAATAAAAGAAACCTAAAGATGTTGTAGAAACTTGTTTAAAAACTGGTAGCTCTAGTTCTTACTTTACATAGCGGTGTTCCTTGTAGAACATCCAGCACCTTATTCGATAAGGAAAGAGCCGAGATCCCTTCACCGGGAGTGGCCTCTTTAGCAAAACTGGCAGATGCTACACACTCGGTTTGTGTTTTGATTGCTTCTATAGTTTTTGCTTTGCATAGCGGTATTTGCGAAATATCCTGCACCTTATTCGATGAGGAAAGAGCCGACGATCCCTTCACCGGGAGTGACCTCTTTAGCAAAACTAGAAAAAGCCTAAAAAACACTCCATTTAAAAATCACTCAATTCTACAACGATATAAAGTTCATTACGCAAAGGGTTTTCTTAAAAACCTGTCGTAGCCCTCCGTCATTTCAGATAAGTAGTATTTAGTATTCGTGCTGCGTTTTTTGACTTAGTCAAGGCGTAGTGTGCGGTAGCTGATTAGTGCTTATCTGCAAAATATATGATGCGATTGGATTAGGGTAGTCGTGCGGCCTTGTTGACTTAGTCAAGAGTCGTGCGGGTGGGTTTAATTCAATCGGGAAATGACGAGTTGAACTTTACTTGCGGTCTATGGTTTGTTAACTTAGTCAAGGTCATAGATCGCTTGGGGTAAAATATTATTGGGAATTTCAAGTGTTGAAATTTGCAATGAGATTGCATACCTTCTATGAGATAGTTGGATCTCGATACCCGCTGCGAGTAAGAGTTACTCATGGGAGAGTTTTACACATTACAATTAGCCGATCAAGTAGGTGTCTAAAAAGGTGTTAACGGGGTTACGCCCCTGGGAAAACGAGGTTTACATTAATTAGGTCCGTGTGAAAGCACGGGGTACCTCCCTTAAAGTACCGACACTGGCCTGGCTGAAAGATTGGCGAACTTGTAGCGTATAATTAATCCCGGCTAGTCTTTCCTTTTAGGGTTTGAAGGAAGATTTGACTAAAACAGTGGGAGACATCCAGATAAAATATATTAGATAACCGATCTAATCTTGCAAGAGCATACGCTGAGTGTTTTCTTCTCTCTCTCTCCAGGTAGCGACCATATCACGCCTTAATCAAGATAATAAAACGGATGTATTGACCGAACCCGCTTGTTATACTGAGCTGGGGAACATTGGTCCCGCTCCAACTTATAATTGTTATAAGACAGAGCAAGAAATTTGGGGATTACCAGAATTCCCGTGCCGCCCAAACGAAGAAAGTGCATGCTGATGCATATTCTTCGGGTGTGTTCATTACAGAGAACTGTTTCTCAGTATCCTTTACGTCCTGGGTATTTGATACCGGATCAGGATCCCACATATGTAATTTGTTACATGGGCTACAGATAGGTAGAGAACTGAGAAAGGGTGATAAATTTCATGAGATAGAAACGGTGCAAATGTTGCAGCCAAGTCTGTTGGTAGTTATCACCCTGTATTAACAAATACATTGATTCTGAACGAATATTATTAGATACCGAACCTGATATACAACATCATATCAGTCTCTTTATTAGTAAAGAAGGATATAATTTTGTATTGTTGGATAATGTTTTGAACATTTCCTATATCAAGAGTTGATCGGTTCAGACACGTTATCTAAAAGTATAGACGTTCTAAATCAAACCACAGTTCTTAGTATACAGAACACACACAAGAGAAAGAGTTCAGAAATGAACAAATCCTTCTTGAGATATTGTAGACTAGGTCATATCAATACGACCCGACTAGCTGAAATTACATTTAGATGCATATTTAAATTAGTTTGAATTTACATCTTGTGAAACTTGCCGGTCATGTCACAAAGATAAGATGACCACAGCTCTGTTTATTGGAAACAGAGAAAGAGTTAGTAAACTCTTGGGATTGATACATGCTGATGTATAAAGGTCCCCTGTCTACACATGCCAAGACCGGTTTTTTGTACTTCATTACATTCTCTGATGATCTCTCAAGATTCAGACATATGTTCCTGTTGAAACACAAGTCCGAAGCTTTTGAGATATTCACAGAATATAAGTTAGAAGTAGAGAACAAAAAAAACGGGTATAAGTATTATGTCCTTTGATGAGATCAAGGAGGAGAATACTTGAGCACGGAATTCCAAGACTATTCTAAAGAAGAATGAGATTCTCTCTCAGCATTACTCCTCCGTATACACCACAGCACGTCGGTGTATCGGGGCGGAGCAAAAGCACCCTATGTGATATGGTGTGCTCTATGATGAGTACTACTGAGTTTCCTATTTCCTTTTGGGAGTTATGCACTTGAGAAGCTGCATACCTATTGAATAGGGTTCAAATCAAATCAGTTGCCTACCACTTCATATGTGATATGGAATGGGAAGAGCCCATATCTTAAGTATGTTAAGATTTGGGATTGTCCAGCCTATGCCTAAAAGCAAAATCCGGACAAGCACGAGGCAAAGTGAGTTCTGTAGAACTTTGTTGGATATCCCAAGCATACGCAAGGGAATATCTTCGACCTAACCGAGGAACAAAAGATGTTTTGTTTCTAAACATGCCACCTTTGTGAAAGGGAATTTCTTGTGAAGAAATTAGTGGTCATGAGGTAGAACTGGAAGGAGTTCCAGCTATACAAACTACAGCAGATGATTTGGTAGAACCAAAGAATTCAATAGATTCTAACGAACCTCAGCCTCTCCGCCGATCTAGTAGGGTTCCTCACCCACCTGAGAGATACTTCGGTTTTTCTATGACAGTAGGAGCGAGGATTGCATCATGAGATGATGACCCAACTAGTTTCGAGCAGGCCATCAGGAGTGGGACTCTATAAGAATGGCTAGATGCTTAGTGATCTGAGATAGAATCCTTATACACCAACAAAGTATGGACTTTGGTTGCTTTATCTGAAGGGTTAAATCCCCATCAGGAGCAAGTATATCTTGAGAAGATTACTTGGTGTACATGGAAAAGTTGAGACTTTCAAAGCTATGCTTAAGTCCATCCAGATCCTACTTGCCACTGCTACATACCACGACTACGATATCTGGTGGTTGGGTGTCATAATTGCTTTTCTAAATGATGATTTAGAAGAGAGCGTCTATAAGTACACAGCCAGAGGGCTTCGTAGACAGAGGGAGCAGCGAAAACGTGTGCAAGATGTTTTATGTGATAAATCAGGCATCACGGAGTTGGAACATCTGTTTTGATGTGGTTGTCAAAGTGTTTGACTTCATCAAAATAGTAGATGAACCTTGTATATACAAAAAGGTAGTAGAGAGTATGGTGGTGATCCTCGTAGAGTACATGGATGGCATACTCTTGATAGGGAAGGAGTTTCCTATGCTACGCTCGGTCAATCTCCGCTTATCACAAGGATTCTCCATATAGGATCAAGATGATACATCCTAAATCCTGGGTTTTATATCTATGAGATAGATCTAAATGGATGTTAGGATTCTCACTAGTTGTAGTGAGATGGTATCAATTGATCCTGGGGAGAATCACTGGAAAAGTTCCAGGGTGATAAGGACGACTGAATGTCAGTCGTAGGCATTGTCTTTACCCTTAGTGGAGGGACGGTATGTTGGAAGAGTTCCAAGCTAGATATCGTGACTTACTAGACGATTAAAGGCAAGATACATCGTTACCAAGGATGCTACCAAAGAGGCAGTCTGGATATATATAAGTTCATGAGATGAACTTTGTTCCAACCATTGTGTGACAATGGAGTTATAGTTTTGGCCTAGGAACCCCCGTCCCATCAAAAATCCAGATATAATTCTTAGGCAGTATCACCTGATTATGGAGATGGTTGATCTCCAGGAAGATCGAGATTAAGAGAGTAGACACAGAGGACAACGGCACGGATCCACTCACAAAGGTATTTTTCCCAGTAAAGACTCTTATGGGATAGTTGAGTATGAGATACTTCAACCACAGCTAATTGTTGGGTATGTGATACCACAACAGATGGCCTTAGTGCAAGTGGGAGATTGTTAGTTATATGTATACCCTAGAGACCATTACTGTACATATGATGTATATTGTAATGGATACTTGGACATATATAAGGAGGACTTTCTTGCTCGACATGATAGTATGCTATCTGGTTGTACTTTATCTTAACATGTACTCTGATTGTCTCTATATTACATGTTGATAAAGCTCTTAGGATATGTACTCAACTACTGGGACTATGATGAGATCATACTAGTGGGGCCACGGTAGTCGACGAGTACATCCTATAACTGTTCCTAGTCGAGGGTGTATCGAGACAGGGCATCGATACACCAGAGTAGACTAGCGTATACGCATCTTGACCCATATGATGGGCGATGGATGATCCCATATCCATCGGTGTTTCACATCAAGGATGGTGTACGGGTGCTCAGTAGAGACTGGGTACACTGGACGGACTCGCCGAGAACTCCCAGATGGTATTATACCTCACGTCAGATGGCAATTCTCCGGTGACACTGGTACAGGTTAGTCTGTAGACCCGAGATCGTCATAGAGTCTTGTATGATTCCCACTGTGCTTTGATTTCCATCATACCACGTCTAAGAGGTCGTGCAAAAAGGTGGCTTTTGGGTACAGTCCCGAATCACATAGAGGCAATGAGCGATAGGAGGGGATTCGTCTCTCCCGGTATAAGGAGTTGTTGTTGTGCTGTGTTCGATTGGCTATAACTGGAAATACCTGGCCAGGGTTGCTGAGATTTACTAGTAAATGTTATCAGTGGTTTCTCGAATTTTTATAGACCTCATATCGACACGACTTATCAAGCTACTGGGGTTGGACGTTTACCACCCCTAGGCGAGATATGCGACATATCAGACGAAGAGACCGGACTGTACGGGAGTGTTACTGATTGGATTCGCAGGAGAATGTACAGGCTTGCTTGTTGATCTTCTGATCACTCAATACCTGTGTGGCTGTTACGTTTAGCTGACCGCTTGCAGCTTGTGGGTGTTTGATATGATCATCACCTACTGCCGGCGTATTGACGATTCTTTAGAGTCTTACACAGAGGTTTCTTGGCTCGGGCAAAATGGAGTAGGAGCACATATATGATATGTGCAGGACCGAGAATAATACGTGTATGTGATACCGTATTAGATTCTCACGATATGAGATATCGGCCGAGTATATGTGATATGGCCGGGTCATCGGATCAAGTGTTGATTCGATGAACTGATACAGATAATATTAGTCGGTTATTTGTGAAATAGCTGGACTATCGGATCAAGTGTTGATTCGATAATTTAATGTATAATTATATATTTGATATATTAAATTACATTAACTAATATAAGCTCACTAAAAGATTCTTTTTCTCACTCGGGTAATACATTGATATATATGCGATATATGTTAAATGTATTATTTTATTTTGTTACAGTAAATATTGTATATGTGATATATAATATTGTAACATGTTAGAGTTATTAATGCAACATTTTTAGTGGAGATTAAATATGGTTAGGGTTTGATTTGGGTTAATCTTTTCTAGAACCTTCTAGAAGGTTTTGTTTTGTTTTGTGCAAAGATATTTTTGTTGATATTTTGCATAGATATTTGTTTAACCCAACCAAACCTTTTAACCTTGGTTAAATCTCTATAAGGGTTACATATACCATGGTTGCATTTCTAACCTCACACTTGAGTTATTCATTATTCATCACAAATGGTTTTGTTTTTCTTCTTCTTCTTTCTTTGAGAAAAGCTTTTTAGCTTTTGCTCTTGTGATGATTTTGAGTGAGAAATAGAAAATAAATGAGAGCTAAAATCCAACTTCATCATCCTAATCTATCCTAGTCATTTAGATTAGGGTGTTCACTTCATTTGTGAGTGAGAGCTTGTGTTAAAGAAACTTCAAGGTAGATCATCTTAGTTATCGAAGATCGGAAGCAAGCTTGCATCCTTCTCTTCGTGGAGCCTCTCTAGAGTCCGGGAACATGATGATCGCAGCGAAGGGACCTCAACACGGAGCTTATGAAGCGAAGGACCGGACTACAAAGGTTGTAATCCCAAACTCTTAGATGTTAAAGTATTTAACATGCTTTATTTCGCCTAATCTTTAGTTTAAAGATCTTGGTTAGGGTTGTTTGGCACGTCTAAATTTTGAATCGGGCATGGTTGATGCCTTATAGACCCTTGTGAGAGTGCCTAGTAACCCTACAGGATCGTCGACTTATGAATATATTGACTCGGAAACATATTGTTTTAAATCACTTAAGTAGATATTAGGATACATTTAGAACTATACCTATTTTCAAAGCTAACGAATCGTTATACACTTTTAAATGACAATCTCAAGTGACGCTATAGATTTTCAAATGGTATCTTTTTCTCAAACACCGTAACCCCCATTTTCAAAAAAAACGATTCGCACTATTTCAAACTATAACTGTATGGTTAATATGTAATTACATATTTATTATTGTTCATGTTTACGCTTTCCCTTATTCTGTTTACGTTGTATTATTTTCTTTAGCGACATACATCACGTTCCCTGTCTTATCTTGTATGACATCGTCTGCTAGGACACATGCACCATTACCAATGATGCGTATGTTGCACATACACATACTCGCCGGCTCACACACTCATCATCGGTAATTGTTATGCCACATACACATTAGAAACTGTTATATCGCTATATTGTTCCTTAAATTGTAAAATTTTAGTTATTGTTTAGTACTTATTTCCGCACATGCTAGTTTAGATATTGCATTTTCTTACCTAGTTACACGACATGCTTATATGAAAACATCGGTTATACCTTGCAGTACTGTTATGTACTTGTACTTACTGCTCCATCATGGTTACATACATATGAGATTCTGTTTTCATGAGATTTCTGGATTTGAAAGCCGCAGATACATTTTTAAAGTCTTATGATTATTTTTTTTTAAAATGTGGTTTCTCTTGATATGATATTTCGACGTCCACCATGATATTTCTCGGTTCTGAGCTATGATACTGCCCGATTCAAGAAGTGAGGAAGCACCGTCTGCGGGTACATGGTGGACCCGGTACGGTACCCCGAGGCAAGAAGATCGTATAGAAAAGCATTGAGCCCGGCAGGGGAACACTACCTACCGGTGATAGTGTTGGACTCGGTGGATATTTGGAGGATACCGACCGGAATGATATGAGACAGATGGATATGAGAACCGATATGATGAGACGGTGCCTGAGATATGAGGATTTACGTATCGATACTGGGCACGGGTTTTATGATGATTTCGAGTGTCGATACTGGGCACTCAGGTTTCATGATGATTTGATGTGTCGTTGATGGACACACGTTGGATGATACACGTATATACATACATATGACACAGATGACTTGGTACTATAATTGATACAGGCACGACATTATTATTATTACACATATGTATACACGATCACCCAAGATACCACACAGTACGATATTATTATATTACAGTATTGACCTAGAAGATCGTTATACATTCGATTTCTACCTGCTGATATCTTCTACTCACGAGTTGGCAACTCACCCCCGTTGTGCCATAGTTTTCTTGCAGGATCGACCGTTCGGATCAGTAGCGGCTTGCTTGCATACAGGTTTCTTCTGGGTGATTTGCATTGGTAGACGGGGTACACTTTGGATCGTGACCACCATTCGTATATATTTATCCAGTTGTAATCTAGTTAAAATCTTCATCAACCAGATTATGTATATTTGGTAGACTTAGAAAGTACATACTTGTATATTCTTTCAGATTTAGAGCGAGATGTGTGTATTATTCTTTATTCTGGGTTTGATGATGTTTTGGTTTCTTTACTTTCTTTTATGTGTATGGTTTTTTCCTTGGGCGTCGTATATTTGTATTTTGTGTGGTTGTTTCCGCCAATTGGCGAAGAGCTAGCTCCCACTTGAGGATGCTTATATTATTATTGTTATGTATTGGTTTTTGATTAAAATTTACAAAGGAGATGCTGCCCAAATTTCAAATGACAAAAATGTTTTCAACTATAGTATACAATTTGTATTTTCATATAACATTACTTATAATTTTAAAGAAAGAACTTGATTACATTATATCTTTATTTCAAAACCTCACCTCCATTATTCTCTTTAAAAGGTTTATATTTCTGAGCTTTCGGAATACTTGAGTTACGGTGGGGTCGTATAGGTTTCACGTGATCCAAGTGCCGGTTATGTGTGTAACGTTTTAGAAAATCGTTTAGGCGAATTTTCCGATAATAGATAAAATAATTTATGTTTTCCGTGAAAACCAAGAAGTGATCATTTTTCAGTATAGACTTAACTGTACCTACTTTAACTGGGAAATTGCTAGTATGCAGTATTTAGTTTGTCACTTATAATTTTTAGTTCACTTAAATATTTTTTCTTAATTAAAATATTATTATAAGTTTTTAATTATACACTTGATTAGTGGTAATTACAAATTGGTTTGGGTTAATTATGCTAATGTGAACCATGCCAACTTAATTACAAGATTAAGCATTTTTGTCTTCTTTTCAAAATAGCTTAAGCCTTCTAAATATTTCTAGGGTTTAAAGAAAATTTTAAAAGAAATGATTAAGAGGTGGCATGATGGGAGATGCATTAATTGAGCTTTAATGGTAAACTTAGACTAGAAATTTCCACACTCATCCACAAAATTCCCCCTTCCCTTTCTTTGGCCGAGCCCTCCCACCCCACCCCATTGGCTGCCCCAACTTTTTCCCCACTCCATTTCCACTTCTAAAATCTCCAAAAATTCTTCAAAAATCAACAAAAAAATCCCTCAAATTCTAAAACAAATCCTTACCCATTATTCTTTAACCTAAATCTAGCTTGGTTCATGAAGAAAGTTAGAATTTTGGAGGGTATTTTGGAAGTCTATTTGCAAGTTTAGAATCAAGTTGTGAGGTATAAAATCCTAATCCTAAACTTTAGTTGTTGTTTAAATACATTAAGCTAGCTTATTAGATGTTTAAATATGGCTTTAATTAGTATGTTTTGGAATTCAAGAAAGGGTTTTGAAGATCAAATTAGGGTTTTGATCGTTTGTAATGGTTAATTGAGTTGTTTAGATATGGAAAACCTAACCTAATTGTGAAATTGTAAGTTGTTATTTTTCCAAATTGTCTAATTAAGCTTGATTGCAAGCTAACTTTTACTAAATCTTATTTGGATGAGATTAAAATTATAGTAAGGGTTTGTGTGGCTTAATCAAGCTATTATGTGATGATTCTGGCCACTAGAATTGTTTAACTTCTAGATTGAGCTAAAATGATTAAAAGATACTTACTAGGTTTTCGGTAAAAATTGGACGTAGGTTCTAATGGACGTTGCGATGGTATATATATTGACTTCTACTATATATATTGTGTTGTGAATGCGCGATCGGTACGATCGGGTTCTTGGCTTGGTGGTTGTGTCGTTTAGCGAACCTAGCTAAGGTTGTGGTGATATCGTGCGCGTTTTGTATACTGGGTGCATAGTGTGTTTATCTTGTGGACGTTATCCTTGCGTTTCGTTGTCTTTGTGTCGGCGCAGGATATTTAGCCTTATGTGTTGTGTTTGTGAAATTTTAGGATCGCAAGCGGGGACTTCGGACACTGCGAAGAAAGGAAAGCAGGTGATCGGATTTACTTAGCTCGAGACCATCGGTGAGTAGATTTAACATTTACGGGGAAATCGCCCGTATGGCGTTAAGCGTCAGGACTAGATATGATATGATATTAGCCGCATGTTTATATGCACATATAGAAATTGTGCATGAACTTCATCGCATATTATTACTTGTTGTGCCTGGACTTGTACCCATTGGACACTGCACTATTATTGACGGTTCATATTGCACGAGCACAAATTGTATGCTACACACACTGTCGGTAATTGCCATGACACGCACAACGCCTTTCTATATGCGATATTGTTTTGATTAGTGACATTGAGACATTGATTCTTGTGCGATTGCACATATGAAGTATAGCATACATGCATACCTACATGCTTACACATACACCTTGCTATAGCTATATGTTCACATTTATATGATGTTGCGTTGGATTTTTAAGAATTTGGGAACCGCATGATATATTTAATAACTTGATGCATTTAAATAGCGGTTTTCTCTTGATATGCTCATATTACTGTTCTATGTTGTATATATCATGTTTCATGGATTTACGTATTGAGATATGGATTTCATGTGATTATGGATTTGAGAACCATGGGGATATTTCAAGAAAGTATGCGTTGTTTTGAAAACCCCGGTTTCTCTTCGTATGATATTTCAGTGCGTCCACCATGAATTTTCTCGGTTCTGAGACTTGTGTTAGAAACCCGATTCGAGGAGCGGGAGGCACCGTCTGCGGGTACATAGTGGACCAGGTATGGTTCCCCGGGGCAAGAGGTGATTTTTCGTGGTGTTGACGATGATCCTGGCAGAGGGAGTACTACCTACCGGTGATTGTATAGAACTCGGAGGATGTCCGGAGGACACTGTTTTGGAGTTATGATATGATATGGATACGAGGACCGATCTGAGGATGCGGTGCCTGAGATATGAGGATTTACGTGTCGATGCCGGACACGGGTTTCATGATGTTTCGAGTGTCGATATTGGGCACTCAGGTTCCATGAGATTTGCAGATATGAGGGCCGATCAGAGTGACGGCGCCTGAGGTATTGGGATTTGAGGTGTCGTTGATAGACACCGAGGTTTTTCCATGCTGATGATTTGTGCATGAGATTTATTATTTATCCCACACTCAGGATTTTCTTGATATGCATTTTGATTCATGTAAATGTAGTACCCTGATTGTGTACCTTGATCATGATTGTTGCATATCCATATTGCCATACTTATGCTATCAGATTGCATGTGATAGATTATCGCTGTTCGTGCATACTTGCGATTACGGTATGATATTATTTACTATTCATGAATTGGCAACTCACCCCTGTTCTGCCACAGTGTTTTGCAGGTTTGACCCTCAGAGTAGTCGCGGCAGGGCTTCATATTGTATCTTTTTCGGCGGATACCGCTACGGTTGGCTTGAGTCTTTGCTATAGGTGGGTTCGCGGTTATCCGTTTATGTATATTGTATATCCCTTATTGTATCTAGTACTCTCCATCTACCACTTCATGTATTGACTTAGAGACGAGTTGTGAGGATTGTTGTTGTATTATTTTGTGACTCTGGGTGCCGTGCTTATGGGATCCGGTCTTTGTTATGTAGTTTTACCTCCCTATGCTGTTTTCATTCATATTTCTTCGCTACGGTGTCGTATATATGCTTGTGGTGATTGTTTTCACCGTTGGGCGTGATTTGCTCCCATTTGGGGATACTTTATTTATATTCTATGTTGTACCCGTTTCGGGGCTAGTTTTTACAAAGGAGGTGCTGCCGAAATTTTTAAGAAAGTGAACTTGTGTTTAAAGATTTTTACTTGAGATTCCCGATGGTTTTTTTAACAATGTTTTCATCACTTATTCCTTTTGGTGGTTTAGATTTCTGGCTTTCGTCTTACTTAAATTGCGTACGCATGTTGACGTCACATGGTTTAAGTGCCGGTCACGTGCCTAAATTTGAGTCATGACAAAGTTGGTATCAGAGCGCTAGGTTTTACCTTTCGAAGTGTAGAATGACCTTGGTATGATGGAGTAAATAGCTTAAGCATAGTGACGTAGCGTGTGTATGTTCCGTAGCATATTTACGACACGGTACTCCGCCTAAGTGACCTTAGGACTTATTGCTTGAAATTCCTTCCATGATGATATACATCCCAGCGATTCGATTTCTATGTTCTTATCGAATCCTATTTACATTTACATCCATTATGCCACCGAAGACTACAAGAGCGCAGAGAGCGGCCACGAAGGCCGAGGTCAGAGTTGACTCATCTGAGACAAGAACTGACCAGGGATGTACGCCCGTTGTACCGGAGCAGATTGATCCACCTTCGACGGATCGTATTACGAGGCTAGAGGCCGGTATGCAGGATTTGCGCTAGATGATGGGATCATTGGTTGAGGCCAATCAAGTGCAAAGACAGGAGGTTGTTCCACCTGTTGTGGGGACCGCGATGGTGCCTAATGTTCAGGCAGTTGTACCTGCAGCTACAGAGGTGATCACCATTTCGTTATCTGAGTTCATGAGGCTGAAGCCTCCGGTTTTCACAGGCACGGATGGCCAGGATATGTCGATCGCTGAGATGCTCCGACGCGAGATGGGTAGAGTTCACGAGTTTTCATCTAGAGGGTCTTGCCCAGAAATGGTGCGAGTCTTTAAAGAAGGGCAGAGCCGTATGTCTTTCTCTTATGACCTGGGCTGAGTTCGTGACGGTGTTTCTTGCCCGTTTTCTTCCGCAGAGTGTCAGGGATGCTCGAGTGTGCAGTTTCGAGTCGTTACGCCAGACTCCGAGTATGACAGTGGCAGAGTACAATGTGCAGTTTACCATCTATTTGTGTATGCTCCGTATTTGGTAGCTACTGAGGAGATGCGGATCAAGAGGTTTGTTCGAGGCCTGCTTACCCAGTTGTTTCTCGCTATCAGCGCACAGCATTGTGACACGTATGCAGCAGCGGTAGACGCAGCCCTATTGGTTGAGGAGCGTCTTTCCGAGACGTCGTTTGTTCCGGAACCGAAGAGGGTCCGTACTGGTATATCAGCACGGAGACAGATGTTTAGACGTCGCGACAGCGTTCATTCAGGCACGGGGAGTAGCAGAGACATGGGACGAAGCTAATTATTCAGCACTTATCCCCAGGAGGGTCAGCAGTCAACGTATGGGTGCTTCAGTTGTGGTAGTCTACATCACCTCATTAGGGATTGTACCGTGATACTCCAGAGAGAGGCAGCCGTACCACATGTTACCTTACCACCTTCTCCACCTCAGAAAGCGTTGCCTCTTGCGCCTGTTGTTGCTCCGCGTCAGACTTATGCTCAAAGAGGTCGTGGTCGCGGAGGGTTTGTTCAGAGAGGATGGGATGGCAGAGGCAAAGAACAGCCAGTTGCCGGTAGAGGGCAGCCTCGAGTGTTTGCCTTGACTCATCAGGACGCGCAAGCATCCAATGCTGTGGTTTCAGGTACTCTTTCTGTATGTCCCTTCGATGCACATGTTTTATTTGATCCGCGATCTACGCACTCGTATGTTTCTACACACTTTGTGCCGAGGTTAGGCCGAGAGTCCTGTTTGCTAGATCAGCCGCTTGTCGTGACTACTCCTGTTGGCGAGTCATTTATTGCGCGACACATGTTTCGGTCGTGTGCCGTTCGTATAGGAGATAGAGATTTGTCCGTCAACTTGATCCTTCTTGAGATGTTGGACTTTGACGTTTTCCTGGGCATGGACTGGTTAGCTACTTGCTACGCGTCCGTGGACTACCGTGAGAAGACGGTTAGGTTTTGTTTTCCCGGCGAGTCGGTTTTTGTTGTGCAGGGGGACCGTGGTGTCACCCCTCACAGTTTGATTTTAGCCCTTTGCGCTAGTAGGTTTTTGAGGAGAGGATGTCAGGAATTCTTGGCTTTCATTCGTGATACTGGAGCCACAGTAGAGTCGTTGGACCGGGTTCCTATTGTGCGAGAGTTTCCCGGCGTTTTTCGCGATGAGTTACCTGGTTTGCCGCCAGAGCGCGATATTGAATTTTGTATTGATCTGATTCCCAGCATGGAGCCTATTTCTATACCGCCTTACCGGATGGCCCCGGCGGAGCTTAGAGAGCTTAAAGATCAATTGCAAGAGTTACTTGATAGGGGACTTGTGTGTCCGAGTGTTTCGTCTTGGGGAGCTCATGTTCTGTTCGTCAAGAAGAAGGACGGTAGTTTGAGATTGTGTATGGATTATCGTCAATTGAATCGAGTTATGGTGCGGAATAGGTATCTTTTACCTCGCATTGACGATTTGTTTGATCAGCTCCAGGGTGCGAAACATTTTTCTAAGATTGATTTGCGATCGGGTTATCATCAGTTGCGGGTTCGGAATGATGACATTCCGAAGACTGCTTTTCGTACGTGCTACGGGCATTATGAGTTTTTGGTGATGTCATTCGGACTCACCAATGCCCCAGCAGTGTTCATGGATCTGATGAACCGGATTTTCAGGTCGTTCCTCGACCAGTTTATTATTGTGTTTATTGATGACATTCTGGTCTACTCCAGGAGTCGAGAGGAGCATGAGCAGCACTTGTGGATTGCTTTGCAGACATTGAAAGAGCACCAGCTGTATGCTAAATTCTCAAATTGCGCATTTTGGCTTGATAGAGTTGACTTCCTGGGTCATGTGGTAACGGGAGACGGTATTCTTGTGGACCCGAGGAAGATCGAGGCTGTACAGCTTTGGCCCAGACCTGTATCTGTGATAGAGGTCCGCAGCTTTTTGGGCTTAGCTGGTTATTACCGCCGTTTCGTGCAGGATTTCTCGAGTATCGCTGCACCGCTGACCGGAATGACTCGGAAGGGGGTTCCTTTTCTTTGGACTGAGGCATGCGAGTAGAGTTTTCAGCAGTTGAAAACTCGGTTGACGACTGCACCAGTTCTATCTTTGCCTTCTGGATCGGGCCGCTATGTTGTTTACTGTGATGTTTCTCGAGTGGGGCTCGGTTGTGTATTGATGCAGCATGATAGAGTTATCGCTTACGCTTTTCGGCAGCTGAAGAAGCACAAGCAGAATTATCCCACTCACGATCTTGAGATGGACGCGGTGGTCTTTACGTTGAACATTTGGAGACACTACTTGTACGGAGAGTCGTGTCAGATTTTCACGGACCACAAGAGCTTGAAGTATATCTTCCAGTATCGGGATCTGAATCTGAGACAGTGCCGTTGGATGGAGCTTGTAAAGGATTATGATTGTGAGATCCTTTATCACCCGGGAAAGGCGAATGTAGTAGCTGATGCTTTGAGTCGTAGGCCCGGAGGTAGCTTGTCCCAGTTGAGCGCAGTGCAGAGACAGTTTTCTACAGATTGGCAGATCTTGTGCGACAGTAGAGTACAGTTTGAGTTCACTTCTACCGGGGGACAGCTTGCTCACGTCCGCGCCCGTCCACTTCTACTTGATCGTATCCGTGAGGTGCAGCCCAGCGATACCCGTTTGTCTGAGATTCTTGAGCTTGTTCGGTAGGGTACAGATTCGAAGTTCATGATTG
Source organism: Agapanthus africanus (assembly GCA_030015575.1). Lineage (NCBI taxonomy): Eukaryota > Viridiplantae > Streptophyta > Magnoliopsida > Asparagales > Amaryllidaceae > Agapanthus > Agapanthus africanus. The sequence goes on along the minus strand of CM057348.1, from coordinate 148,005,062 downwards.
ATGACCAGGGTGTGCTACGTTACGGGACTCGTTTGTGTGTACCAGATACCGATGGGTTGAGACGCGAGATCCTAGAGCAGGCACATCAGTCAGCCTTTAGCGTTCATTCAGGTTCCACCAAGATATACCGTGACTTGAGAGACATTTACTGGTGGGAAGGGATGAAGCGCGATGTTTCGGACTTCGTTTCAAGGTGCCTGACTTGTCAGCAAGTCAAGGCAGAGTATCAGAGACCGGCTGGAGAGTTGCAGCCTTCACTCGTTCTTGAGTGGAAATGAGAGAAGATTTTCATGGACTTCGATGTGGGTCTACCCAGGGCCAGTCAAGGGCATGACTCCATTTGGGTGATCGTTGACCGGTTGACGAAAGCGGCTCACTTCCTTCCAGTGAAGACCATTTTCAGTTATGCTCAGTATGCTTAGTTGTATATAGATGAGATTGTGTGTTTGCACGGCATTCCTACATGCATCGTATCTGACAGGGGCATCCAGTTTACTAGCTGTCTTTGGCAGAAGCTTCAGGAAGCTTTGGATACCCGCTTGAGTTTTAGCACCGCTTTTCATCCGCAAACCGATGATCAGTCGGAGCGGACTATACAGACTCTGGAGGATATGCTTCGTGCGTGCGTGCTTGATTTTGGGGGTAGTTGGGATCGTCACTTGCCGTTGATAGAGTTCTCCTACAATAACAGTTACCAGGAGACGATTCAGATGGCGCCTTTTGAGGTTTGTATGGTAGAAAGTGTCGATCACCAGTCTGTTGGACTGAACTCGGCGAGAGCGGGATTTTAGGACCCCAGCTAGTTCAGGAGACTACAGAGAAGATCCAGTTGATTCAAGATGGGATGAGAGCAGCCCACTGCAAACAGAATTCTTATACCGGCCGTCGTCGTCGCAGGCTCGAGCTCGCGGTGGGGGATCATGTATTCCTACGGATTTCTCCGATGAAGGGCGTAATGAGATTTGGGATGAAAAGGAAACTCAGTCCTAGATTTGTAGGTCCTTTTGAGATTCTTGAGCGAGTTGGTGTCGTTGCCTATCATTTGGCACTTCCTCCCAGTTTCCCAGACATTCATCCCGTATTCCATGTGTCGATACTTCGCAAGTACTTTCATGACCATTCTCACATAATTCAGTACCAGACCGTTCAGTTAGAGCGCGATCTTTCGTTCACCGAGCAGCCGGTAGTTATATTGGATCGACAGGTGAAAAAACTTCGGTCAAAGGTTTTGCCATCTGTGAAGGTTCTTTGGCGTAGCCCGACTAGTGAAGAGATCACTTGGGAGGCCGAGAGCGAGATGCGGAAGAAATTCCCTCATCTCTTCGAAAGTACGCGTAGTTAAAATTTTAAATTCGGAGACCGAATTTCTTTAAGGAGGGAAAATGGTAACGTTTTAGAAAATCGTTTAGGCGAATTTTCCGATAATAGGTAAAATAATTTGTGTTTTCCGTGAAAATCAAGAAGTGATCATTTTTCAGTATAAACTTAACTGCACATAGTTTAACTAGGAAATAAGCTTTTAATTATACACTTGATTACTGGTAATTACAAATTGGTTTAGGTTAATTATGCTAATGTGAGCCATGCCAACTTAATTACAAGATTAAGCATTTTTGTCTTCTTTTCAAAATATCTTAAGACTTCTAAATATTTTTAGGGTTTAAAGAAAATTTTAAAAGAAATGATTAAGACGTGGCATGATGGAAGGTGCATTAATTGAGCATTAATGGTGAACTTAGACTAGAAATTTCCACACCCATCCACAAGATTCCCTCTTCCCCTTCTTTGGCCGAGCCCCCTTGGCTGCCCCAACTTTTTCCCCACTCCATTTCCACTTCTAAAAGCTCCAAAAATTCATCAAAAATCAACAAAAAATCCCACAAACTCTAAAACAAATCTTTACCCATTATTCTTTAGCATAAATCTAGCTTGGTTCATGAAGAAAGTTAGAATTTTGGAGGCTATTTTAGAAGTCTATTTGCAAGTTTAGAATCAAGTTGTGAGGTATAAAATCCTAACCCTAAACTTTAGTTGTTTTTTAAATACATTAAATTAGCTTATTAGATGTTTAAATATGGTTTTAATTAGCATGTTTTGGAATTCAAGAAAGGGTTTTGAAGATCAAGTTAGGGTTTTGATTGTTTGTAATGGTTAGTTGAGTTGTTTAGACATGAAAAACCTAGTCTAGTTGTGAAATTGTAAGTTGTTATTTTTCCTAATTGTCTAATTAAGCTTGATTGCAAACTAATTTTTACTAAATCTTATTTGGGTGAGATTAAAATTGTAGTAAGGGTTTGTGTGGCTTAATCAAGCTATTATGTGATGATTGTGACCACTAGAATTGTTTAACTTCTAGATTGAGCTAAAATGATTAAAAGATACTTACTAGGTTTTCGGTAAAAATTGGACGTAGGTTCTAATGGACGTTGCGATGGTATATATATTGACTTCTACTATATATATTGTGTGTGAATACGCGATCGGTACGATCGGGTTCTTGGCTTGGTGGTTGTGTCGTTTAGCGAACCTAGCTAAGGTTGTGGCGATGTCGTGCGCGTTTTGTGCACTAGGTGCACAGTGTGTTTATCTTGTGGACGTTATCCTTAAGTTTTGTTGTCTTTGTTTCGGCACAGGATATTTAGCCTTATGTGTTGTGTTTGTGAAATTTTAGGATCGCAAGCGGGGACTTCGGACGCTGCGAAGAAAGGGAAGCAGGTGATCGGATTTACTTAGCTCGAGACCATTGGTGAGTAGATTTAACATCTACGGGGAAATTGCCCGTATGGCGTTAAGCGTCAAGGCTAGATATGATATGATATTAGCCGCATGTTTATATGCACATATAGAGATTGTGCATGAACTTTATCGCATATTATTACTTGTTGTGCCTGGACTTGTACCCATTGGACACTGCACTATTATTGACGGTTCATGTTGCACGAGCACAAATTTTATGCTACACACACCGTCGGTAATTGCCAAGACACGCACAACACATTTCCATATGCGATATTATATTGATTAGTGACATTGAGATATTGATTCTTGTGCGATTGCGCATATGAAGTATAGCATACATGCATACCTACATGCTTACACATACACCTTGCTATAGCTATATGTTCACCTTTATATGATGTTGCGTTGGATTTTTGAGAAATTGAGAACCGCATGATATATTTAATAACATGATGTATTTAAATAGCGGTTTTCTCTTAATATGCTCATATTACTGTTCTATGTTGCATATATCATGTTTCATGGATTTACGCATTGAGATATGGATTTCATGTGATTATGGATTTGAGAACCGTGGGGATATTTCAAGAAAGTATGCGTTTTTTTGAAAAACCCGGTTTCTCTTGATATGATATTTCAGTGCGTCCACCATGAGTTTTCTCGGTTCTGAGACTTGTATTAGAAACCCGATTCGAGGAGCGGGAGGCACCGTCTGCGGGTACATGGTGGACCCGGTATGGTTCCCCAGGGCAAGAGGTGATTTTTCGTGGTGTAGACGATAAGCCTGGCAGAGGGAGTACTACCTACCGGTGATTGTATAGAACTCGGCGGATGTCCGGAGGACACCGTTTTGGAGTTATGATATGAGATGGATACGATGACCGATCTGAGGATGCGGTGCCTGAGATATGAGGATTTACGTGTCGATGCCGGACACGGGTTTCATGATATTTCGAGTGTCGATATTGGGTACTCAGATTCCATGAGATTTGCATATATGAGGGCCGATCGGAGTGACGGCGCCTGAGGTATTGGGATTTGAGGTGTCGTTGATAGACACCGAGGTTTTTCAATGCTGATGATTTGTGCATGAGATTTATTATTTATCCCATACTCAGGATTTTCTTGATATGCATTTTGATTCATGTAGATGTAGTAACCTGATGGTGTACCTTGGTCATGATTATTGCATATCCATATTGCCATACTTATGCTATCAGATTGCATATAATAGATTATCGATATTCGTGTATACTTGCGATTACAGTATGATGTTATTTACTATTCACGAGTTGGCAACTCACCCCCGTTGTGCCACAATGTTTTACAGGTTTGACTCTCAGAGTAGTCGCGGCAGGGTTTCTTATTGTATCTTTTTCGGCGGATACCGCTACGGTTGGCTTGAGCCTTTGCTATAGGTGGGTTCGCGGTTATCTGTTTAAGTACATTGTATATCCCTTATTGTATCCAATACTCTCCATCTACCACTTTATGTATTGACTTAGAAACAAGTTGTGAGGATCGTTGTTGTATTATTTTGTGACTCTAGGTGCCGTGCTCGTGGGAGCCAGTCTTTATTATATAGTTTTACCTCCTTATGCTGTTTTCATTCATATTTCTTTGCTACGGCGTCGTATATATACTTGTGGTGGTTGTTTCCGCCGTTGGGCGTGATTTGCTCCCATTTGGGGATATTTTATTTATATTCTATATTGTACCCGTTTCGGGGCTAGATTTTACAAAGGAGGTGCTGCCGAAATTTTTAAGAAAGTGAACTTATGTTTAAAGGTTTTTACTTGAGATTCCTGAAGGTTTTTTTAACAATATTTTCATCACTTGTTCCTTTTGGTGGTTTAGATTTCTGGGTTTCGGCTTACTTAAATTGCGTATGCCTGTTGACGTCACGTGGTTTAAGTGCCGGTCACGTGCCTAAATTCGGGTCGTGACAAAGTGTCAATTTCTCGGTCGTGACAGGTTAAAAGCTTACAAATAAATCAACTATTATTGAAATCCTACTCGATACTTGTGCTCCAAATATTGCGAGTTCAAAAGAAGAGTAGATGTTACGATTGATTGTAGAAGCATGAAGACTTATTTTTATCCCCGAAATGATCATGCTTGGATCTTGTAGATAAAGAAAGAGAATGAATATTTCTTAATAGGTGATAAAGTATGATTACAAGACATACTAGATTGGCTACCTATATGAATGTGAGGGTGCGGCCACCTTCTATGAGATCAAAAGGTCTTCTCAAAAGCGTTGATGAAATCAGGACATGTACATGGTCATAATAATGCAAACTTATGATTTACTTGATCTTTTAAATGTACATATGTGCTTTATATCCAGTACTTTCGCAAAAAGGCCCTCAGTTCAAAACTCCGGTTACCGTGCATCTTGATTGGACTTTGATTTAAATGCACTAAGTGAAGGTTCAAGTTCAAAAGACATCTTTATAGTATGCATGTACATTTAGTACCAACTTTTGTTTTTTTTGGATTTTTTTTTGGAATTTTTTGAAATTGGTGGGGAATGTTATATTATTTATATAATATAAGTAATTTAAATAAATTAAATTTTATATTTTGGTTTTTTATAGTTGACCGTGTCCAAACACATTTGAATTCAAATCTCCCTCCCATTTTGTTGGAGGGAATAGTTATGAAAGTTATAGATAGTTATGGAAGCTATAGAATGTTATGGGGATTTAAATTTTGAATTCAAATGAAGAAAAGATTCCATTAGCATCTTTTATTCCATTAGCATCTTTTCAACTCTATTGATACCAACTTATTTTCTTTGTTCCATTGACACACTAACAATTATTTTCTTCTCTTCTCTTCTCTTTTGGTTTTTGGTACTCAAAAGATCAAGTTTTCGGAGCAATTCTCTGCGAGTGCAGCACGGAGGATTGAAACACGAGATTGAGTTGTTGTATCCTCGAAGCAATTTGCACAAACCCCAATTGCATTGTAGGGAGCAAAAATTGCTTTAAAGATTGCGGTTACGTGGCTCAACTTAATTTATTGTGCTTTTTAGCCATTGTATTCAACTAGTGCAGCAACAAAAAACCATGGGTGGTTTTTGCTTCCAATAATGTAGAGCCTTATTTCAATTGCAGAATATACCAATCCTGTGATCTGCATGCTTCTAAAATTAACAAGGCCTGACCAGTGACCAACAACACTGGATTCAAATGCCATTTCTGGTAAAGCAAGCTTTATAAGCACATGCATCCCAAAAAACAATCTTATTTCCACTTATAAGTGTAGCATAGTTGATGAATAAAAAGAAGGAAAAAAAAATGAAGACTTGTGATTAAAGAGCAATCAAACATAAATACTAGCATACAAATATTATCTCAAAGCATGTCCCATTGTCAGCAGATAATATCAAATGCATTATTTTATAGGGTCAACAAATAGATGCATATGATAAAGCCAAACGACAGTTAAAAACTATTTGTCAAGAAATCAAATAACTAAATTACTCCAACACATTAGACATGTCTCTTTAAGATAGGAAATTGTTATAGTCAGAAGCAGAAATTGCATAACAAGGAAAGAGAAGACAACAGTACTAGCTGTATCTTTCTGTGAATTACCACATAATTAGGCAATAAGTAAGAAAATACAAAACTTTGGACGCAGCAACTAATTCTCAAAGACTCAAACCTTAAAAAGACTATTTCTCAATGAGCAGAGCCAGCTAAATAAAGAATGGGGGAAGAAACAATTAGAAAGTAAAATATATAAATAACTCACTATACATGGAGCTTCCTTTTTTCCTTTCTCTGGAGATGAGTTTGGATTGAACATCCCCTTAATAGTTTTTCTTACCAGAGATTTATTTACTTCACTGGAGAACCATCAGAACGCTGCAAAATCGGACCCCCAAATCCTTAAACAGAAGATGTAGTTCTTCTTGGAGCACTGAAGCAGCTTTAGAGACATTGAAAGATCATCACTAAAACCATCTAAAATATTTGTAGACAAGCTCACATCACTCTCTAATGGAAAGGAGTATTGTCGAGATTAATGATTCCAGGATCGATGCAAAACACAACTCTCAACAAGAACTATGACGCAGATGGATGCACAAAATCAAGTATCCCAAGGGATACCAAACTTAGAATACAGAAATGACGGTGACTCGACAAATGTAATTTTACAGAATCAAATGCTTTGTTATTTCTAGCGACGAAAAAGTGAAACATTGGTTATATTAATTAGCCAAAGGAAACGGCAAGTCATCCCCAGCATCGCTTTTCTGATAACATATGAATGAGAAAGATAATATCCAAAGATGAAAACCATTTACATGTACCAATTGAACAATATCAATCCGTAAAAGCTTCAAATCAAGAACATTAGGAAATCCATACCGAAGAAATGATTTGTTGTGCATACATCGATCTAGAAAGTCCGGTCCATTTGGAATGAAGCAACTTATACATTGCAAATAAAACATGGCTGCATATGTCGATAGCTGCCAAGACGATAACTAAAGCTTCAAAAAGATAAACTTAGATAAAACGTTCAACGGTTAGTATAATTAGCTTGAGGGAGGTTGTATAGAGTTTATTGGAGTTACACTAGTGCCAATTCATTTTACAAGCAACAAGTTCCTTTTGAGAATTGGCATCTTCCAAATGCTTGTTTACTACAATTTGCTATTATCATGAAGCAAATTGTTATCCAAGAGTATTTGATTGATGCGCCTTGTTCCATGAGGATATTCTAACTCGCTCTTACCATGGCTTTACTTCGACACTGTTTGCCGAAATTTTTGTATTGTACAAACAGGCACGCATCAATGTATAATGTAGATTTATATAAAAGAAAACCGATGATTCAATACGAAATGCTATTCTAAACAATCGAACCAAAGTACTATAAATATCTATAATTAGAATGATATATCAAATTGCTTTTCGTGTATACAAAAAGTTCAAATCTAAGAGAAACAAAGAGGGCAAGAAATAGATACAAATATGGAGAGAGAGAGAAAAGAAAACAAATTGCAATGAGAAAAAAAAACAAAATTTTGAAACACAATTATTATATAATTAATTCACAAATTGCATATGGATGCCATGTGATACAAGCACCAAACTAACCAAAGGCATGAAAATTACATTGGGCAGTCAGCATCTTGCAAATTCCTCAAACATCTTTGATTCAGCATGCCTCAAGTCTTCTGAAAAAAGATAGAAAATTGAATGTTAGATCTCAGCTAGAAACAATACACCCAAAATTAGAACAAATGATTAAAAAGAGGGAGAAAAAACAAAGTTACCTCAACATCAATTTTGTATAATTCAGGTGTAATCTCAGACAACCAGAAGGCAGGAAAAAGGGACTGCACAAAAGATTAAAATGAAAGCAATTAGTACTATTTTTTTTCCCATTCACTAGGAGAATTAAAATCAAAGATAAGAGAAACCGTACATGATTTTTTTTTAATTTTAAAAAAATGCTTCTTTTTTATGAAACCATCTATAATCAGGAAAAAAAGAATTACACAAATTATTATGAATACACTTAAACCAAAAGAATCAGGTGAGCAACTGTATAAAGGAAGAGCTTTGATGAAGAAGAATTGAAAGAAACAACAAGCAATCAACTAAAAGATAGTTTTTTTTTTCCAAATGAAGCGAGAATGCTCTGACGAATCAAAGAAGAAAGCGATCAACAAAATCTCTTCTTTTCTCTCAAATCCTCTTAAAATAAGCCACAGAAACTCAAATTCAGCTTAAAAAAACAAATTTGTAAGAAATTCCCCTTACGTCGAGCTGCCTCTGAATATACTTGGCTCGCTTCTTGGGTCTCCTCGGAGGCTTCGATCCCTTCATCTGCAAGAAATCCTCTTCGATCTCTTCCCTCTTCAGCGAGATCGCAAACTTGCACCTTTCCCCTTTGTCCCGCTCCTCCTCGCTCTCCAATCTCACGATTTTTACCGAATTGCCCTTTTCCACCTGCAGAATCTTCGGCGACGGCGGCGATGGAGACCCCGACGAGCTCCGATTCGGGTTCGGGTTCGGGTTCGAGGTCCGATTCGGATTCGCCCGCCTCGTCCTCAGGTTCCAGGGCCTCGCGGGCGAGGACTCGGCCTCCTCCTCTACCCGCTTCGGCTTCGGCTTCGGATCGGATTCCGACGGCGACGCGGCGTGCTCGACTGCGGCGTGCTCGCCGGAGGCGGCGAGGTTGACGCAACGGAGGACGCGCTGGTTTCGCCACGAGAGAGTTGGGGGGAAGGAGAAGTTGTGGAGGGAGCGGCGGGTGGCGGTGGAGGTGGCGCCGGCGGCGGTGTGGTGCTCAGCCGGCGAGGGGAGGCGGCGGTGGCGGGAAGGGGATGGGTCTGCGGCGGCGGCCATTGGCGGCGACGGAAACTCCTTTGTTTTTTTAAGAGAGAGAAAGAAGAGGGATGGAAGGAGGGAGCGAGGGGGTGGAGGGGGGCGGGGGAGAGATGGCGATTTTAATAACGTTCTTGTTCTTGTGTGAGAGAGAGGTTTTTATATTCGAGGGATGCGTTTTCAGAAAAGTCCTCGTTGAATCATTTGTTTACCGTAAGCATTTTAAGTTACTGTTGTTGAAAAACTTGGAAATGAATGGATTGATTTGAAAATGTTGCACGCCGGTGAGGGGCGGACGCTGGAGATCTTGATTCGATTGGAGCCACCAGATCCGTAGCAGACTCGTTTAGACCATTTCATTTTCCTTTTTTTTAAATTTTTTTTTATGTCATTGGTAAAATTTCTGTAATCTTTGTAATTGTTTTGTAAATCTGTAATTTTACCGAAAGTGAAGGAAGGTTAATTCAGCTGTTGTTGGGTTAATGATAAGTCATATCTGACCCAATAGATTTTGAAGTAGGGAAGCTGTATATAATACATAAGGCATGTTTGGCAATTAGAAAGTATAAGGAAAGTAAGGATCAGATTCTGTGAGCGGTGTGAAATTATGGTTTTGAAATCACGGTTTTATAATCAAATCATATTTTGGGACGTATTCGGGAGAACGGTGAAACTATGGTTTTGTAACTATACGATATTTAGATAATCTAGACCATGGTTATTTTTTTTTAAATTTAGCCTTTGCTTTTAATTTTAAAAAAAGAATTGACATTTGCCATTCATGCACAAGACAAAAGAAGAACATGGTAAATATCTTCCAAACTTAGCTACAAAGACCCAAAATTTGAGTATCAGATGAGAATCAGAGAAGCAAACCTTGTAAAGCTGCCGATTCTTGACCCTACTGGATCCGAACCTACGACAACTCAAAACCAAAACCCATCAGCAACTCGTTTTAGCAATAGATCTCAGATCTCTTTAACTGTAAAACTCATCAAGATGTCTCATGGAGGCGTAGATCTCCTTCAGATGTTGCCCTCCGTTGATCTACTGATGGCTGCGATGGGTGGCTGAGATTGGGCCTGGAGGCTGTCGCTTCTGAAACGTGTGGATCTTAATGGGTTTGAGGTTGTGGTTGCCGGGCTACCTGCAATGAAGCCCCGGGATGGTTGTACCACCGAGGACCCTCCGACAATCAAGTTAGTCTAGAGATCCGAGCAGAGTAACGGCTTAGTGGAGTAAAAATGGCTTACTTGGACCGTCAGAAGAAGGAGTTTATATAGCGGTGGCAGCAGGCAGGGCAGGCGCGAGAATCACGCCGGCCGTTACGCTCCCGACGTCACGCCCGCGTGATGAGCGAGACCTCCCATTAATGACGGGACATGCTCGTTAATGGGGGATCATGGTGGCGTGGAACGTGGGATGTGGCCGGTGGAGATCTCGCGCATGGCGAGATTCACAGGATGGCGGTTACGCCTACAAGCGGTGCCGTTGGTCGGTCGATGGGACCGAGGAAGATGACCTTGGCGGGAGAGCTCGCGGTCGAGTGGGAGAGCCGAGGTATCTTGGTTCTGCTAGAGCCCGGAGGCGAGTTGAGAGAGCCGAGGAGGCTTGGGCCTGTGATAGCTCGGAGACGAGCTGTGAGGCCGAGGAGGCCAATTGTGCTGGGGGTTCGGAGGTGGGCCAGCGTTTGCTCGGTAGGACGAGCATAGGTGTGGTCTGGTCGGCCACTGTAGGTCCTTTCTTGCATACTCTGGGACACGTCATCTGCCACATGTCCTGGTCTGGGAGATCACGGATATCGAGTATCATCATTAGCCCCCTACTCTCGTCCCGACCAGCTGACGGGTCGGGTCGAGAGTGGTTTGCCTAGTCACCCGAAGTGAGCTCTTTTTCGAAGATATCGTCGGGCGTGTCCCTGGGCAATCGGCTGTTTTTTCTCGGTGATGCCAGCGAATCAGGGCGAGATCTCCGCATTAAAGAGGGCGCGCCGTATCGTGTGCACTTTTGCTGGGGCGACAAACCACGTGTCGGGTGCCGGTTGGCTGATGTGACGTGCCGCAGGCCTCTGGCATCCGATGAGATGCTGCGCTTGCAACAGGTGGAGCGATGGTGGCCGTCGAGTGCAGTGAACTGTTTTGGAGGGAGTCGACCGTCGCCGTTGGATGAGGACGCCGACAGTATAAATCAAGGGGAGGCCTGATTCGGGACCTCTCTCTCTCTCTTTACATTTTTCTCATTCTGAGTCTTGTTAGCTCGGCGCTCTCCCCTTTTAGGTCGGATTTTGCGTTTTCTCTTCTCGAGGATTTCTTCCCATCAGGTTAGATGTCTTCTTTTCCTTTTTCCTGCTTCTTCTCCTTCTGAGTTGACCACGGTTCTTTCTTTGGCAGGACCAATGGATCGATCTGGGACTCTTGGTGCCCCGGTACTCTGCCCCGGGGGGCGCCGGTGCGGTCGTGCTTCCGGCTAAACCGAGTCCCACACCAGATGTGCCGCCGATGGCGGGGCCATCAGCCTCGTCACGAGCTCCCGATGATTCCCCGGCGGAGGCCAAAGGCGTCCACGGATCCCCGAGCCCCAGACAAGGGATGCAGGAGAGGACGAAGACAGGGTTCCCTTTAAGAGGAAGAGGATAGTCTCCCATGTGCTACCGTCGGAGACTCCTACGGGGGTTCCCGTGCAGGAGGGGGACGCCCACTTCGTGGTCCCGTCAAGGCTTTCCGTCGCTACTAGCCTTCTTGCTGGTATGGAGGAGTCGGTCGGGGGTCAGATGCCTCGAGGGACCCTCGGGGCTCAATGGCGGCTATCACGCAGGAGGCGGTCCAGGTATGTACTCCCTCATGTGTTGTTTTGGGCGCCCTCTTCTTAGTTCGAGTGTCCCTAAGTCTCTCAGCCGTTTTTCGCCAGGTCCTTCAGTACTGCGACCTCGTTACTCGTACGGAGGCCGAGAGGGCCTTCCATGCTGCGAGGTCAGCAGAAGAGTCTTCTTCGAAGGCCGAGGATCTGCGACTCGAGCTGCACCTGGAGAGGGAGAGGATGGCTATCCTTGAAGCCCGGTCGGAAGCCGCGGAGCTCGCCGTTTTGAAGTGCCGGGAGTCCTATCGCCGCCTGAGCGAGTCCCACCAAGCCATCGAGGCGAAGTTGGTAGAACCGGCCGACCACTTTGCCGCCATGAAGAGGGCGAGGGATGCCTGCAGGCGGGATGCCGAGGCGGCGCTTCAGTCGGCGGAGGTTGCCGAGATCCGGGCTAGAAAGGTGGTGGCCGATTACAAGGGGTCGGACCAGTTTTATGTTGACCTCGGCGAGGCCTCCGCCATTGCATGGAACAAAGCTATTGATGCCGTCAAGGAGCAGCTTCCAGAGTTTGCCGACGGTGAGCTTCGAGCTCGGGTCCCACTTTCAGTGGTCATGCCCCCGGTCGACAGTGATGAGGGAAGCGAGGCCTAGGCTGGGCTCGCGACCCGAACTTCTTGGCTTTTCCTCCGCTCTCCATTGTAAGCCTCCGGGCATTTTGTAAGGCTGGGGAGCCTACAATACCCTTGTAAAGACTTTGACTTTATGAATAAATATTTTTGTTTTTGCAGTAGTGTTTGTGTTCGTAAGATCCTTTGTCGGTAAGCACTCGTATTTGCGCAACACTGCCTTCGTTTTATGTCGGTTCTCTGTCTAGTGATCACACTTCGAGTTGAATCTGTTCGCTTTCCAAATGTGCAAAGATCGGTGCGAAAACGGGATCTCCATGGCCCCGAAGTCGAGGTGGAGATTACTTAGACGTAGAACCGGATGCCTCTTGGTGAGGTCATGTTCCTTAGCGTGGGAAGCTTGGAGAGGCATGCTGGTGATCGACCGAACAGGGTAGCTGCTCGGTGCCTCTTGGCGAGGGCTTTGATCCCTGGTGTGTTAGGGTAAGGAGCCACCAGCCAGGAATAACCGAGCAAGGGTTGGTCCAGTTGCCTCTTTCGAGAGCTTTTGATCCTTAGCGCGGGAGGGGCCTGATCAGTCGAAAATATTGCATCTTTAAACCGGCAATTTCCCTATCAATTGCATTCATATAGAAGTGTTCGACATTCATATAGCACATATTAGCAAAACAGTCGTAAAATATCGGATTGCATGTGTTAGACTTTAAAACCGGCATTTCTAAGGAAATTGACTGCATTTCATGGCATCGCATCATCCCTATATTGCGCAACATTTGTCTCGAGAAATTGCAGGAACAAAAGCCAGAATTATGAAAACAGTGCTGAAAAATACGCCAACTCAAAGGCCAGAGATCTGGAAATGATCAGGGATTCATTTGGAAATTCAACATATCAGAAAAGCCCACAAATATCAGCCTAAACAAGTAGCTGAAAACTCAAGCCCCAACGCTTCCAAAGCGCCGCGGTTCCGCGGCGGGAGCGCGCTTGCGCCGCGGTTCCGCGGTGCTATGATGGCTTCAGACTCCCAGATTTTCTACAGGTGTCTCAGCTAACGGCCCAAGCTTCCAAAACATTGTAGATTCTCCACGTGGCTCATCTAGAAGGCTCGGCTCAACAAACTTCTTCTAGAAGCTTCTCCTCAACAAACTTTTGGAGGGAAATTCAAATCTCCTCAACAAACTTTTGGAGGGAAATTCAAAATTGAAATCCTAGATCTAGGGTTTTGAGGTCTATAAAAGAGAGCCTAGATCTAGGGTTGAGGGGTTCATCAATTCTTCATTCTCTCTTCATCTTCCATCCACAAGTTGAGTGACACGACTTGTACGAAACCCTAACCCCAATTCAAATCAAGATCAAGATCCCAAGTACCAATCAAGCAAGAGCCTTCAACCTTTTAGGAGCGGAGCCAATCTTCAATCGAGCAAGTGATCCAAGCCGATCCGCGACTCAAGGAGACGAGCGAAACCAAATCGACGATCAAGTTCTTCCTCTTGTAGTTCTTGAGCGATTGTAACGAAATTGTTGATATAAATAAAGGTGAAATTCTTTAATCTTGCCTTCTTTAAATTCTTGCATCATGATTCGATCTCAATTTGTGATTGTGATTCTTGTTGTGATGTTTGAGTAAAACTCCGCTCGTATAGGAGTTATGACGATCAATAGAATGATGATGATTTAGAATCTTTTACAATTCTTAAATCCTATAATGATTGTAAATTCTTGTGAATCAAATGATCGATGACCTAGTTTCGGGATGATCCTTTCTTGATTGTGTTCACTCGAAACTAGGGAACAACGATTGATCATTTGATTAATTAGAATCTAGAATTTGAATGAGATTCATTGAAAGGATAAAGGATAAGACGAGGAAACCCTAGCTTCTTCGCAAGATCCTTAATCCTCGATGAATGATCATCGATCTAGTATCAATTCGTTAAAGGATAAGAACATGAAATCTTTAGATCTCATCACATCTATAGATCCGATCTACTCCTACGAGCTACACTTCGAATCTTGATTGTTGGTTGGAAATCATCCCAAGTTATCACTTCTTGATTTTAATGCTTTCTTAGATCTAGATATTTTCTCTTTCTTGAAATGCAATTTTATAAATCATGAATTGTTTTCTTTTCTTTTCCTTAAAGTTTCGACTCATCTAATTCGAAGCACGAACGATTACACTTTCCCTGTGGACGATCCGCACTTACTAACGCGCTACATCCGACACCGTTATTGATTGCGGTCAAATAATTTTTGGTTGTGATTTCTATATTCAATTTTCTAAATACTACACATCCTAAAAATCACTAAATCAGGGTCGTGAGTGGCCTAATAAGGACGGGGCTGAGCAGGGTAGCTGCTCGGTGCCTCTTGGCGAGGGCTTTGATCCTTAGCGCCGGAGGGGCCGTGAGTGGCCTACTAAGGATAGGGCCAAGCAGGGTAGCTGCTCGGTGCCTCTTGGCGAGGGCTTTGATCCTTAGCGCGGGGCCGTAATTTTTGGTTGTGATCTCTACATCTTCTCCCATTCACCTTGTGCGATGTAACCGAGAAGTGGCTGTATAACACCACCGCACATTCCATTTCAAATTGGGAAGAATTCGTAAAAGCATTCCTTAAGAAATTTTAACCACATCATAAGACAGCTCGAGTCCGCAGCGAAATATATCAATTCACCCAGCTTCCAAATGAAACATTTTCACAATGTCTTGACCGCTTCAAGGATCTGTTAGTCCAATGTCCTCATCAAGGAATCCCCAAATGGGAACTGTGCCGAATCATTTATGAGAGCATTAATCCTAACACAAGACAGATCCTTGAATTAATGTGTCAAGGCAATTTCATGACCAAAGATGATTGGGAAGCCTGGAAATTTTTAGAAGATTTCGCTGAAAAATCTTTACAGTGGGAGAGTGTGAGTCAATCGTCTAGGGCTGGCAATAACCAATCGGATGTTTCCATAGGAGTTAGAGCTGAAATTTCAGCTATGCAAAAGAAACTCGAGACTATGGAAAACAAATTTTTAGCCGCCGCCCTAAGTCAAATGTCACTCTCCAAAACTGTATGTGGATGCTGTTCTGATCTTTCTCATTTGACGGAAGAATGTCCACGAAATTCTCCGTTTCAAGGTCACGAGCATACCAATGCCGCATTTCAAAGACCTAGAAACGATCCATCTTCTTCCACATATAATCAGGGTTGGAGGAATCACCCTAACTTTGCTTGGAACCAATCACAATTTCAAAACACGGTTCCAACCCAACACAATTTCCAAAGGGTCTCTCCACCACAACAGCAACCACCACTTCAATTGAGTCAGCACCCCTTCCAAGCACAAAACTTCCAAAATCCGGCCAACATTTTTGCACCACATGAAAACTCTTTGCAATTGACCGGTACAGATAATACCTATGCACTAGCACAAACCTTGGATACTTTCATGAAACAATCCATCCAAGAGACGGCAAGTTTGCAATCTTCCGTCGAGAATGTGATGAAGATCATTGTCTCTCAAAATGAGAATATCAAATCGATGGAAGCACAAATTGCACAACTAAAAGCCGAAATGAGTGCAAGAGAGAAAGAGAAACTTCCAGCTCAACCTTTACCCAATCCTGGCTATTCACATCATGTGGATGCAATCACGTTGAGATCTGGAAGAGTGCTTGACAATCACCTTGGGGAAGAGTTTGATGATACTGATAAATCAATCAATAACACCCCGGCTGAGACCTTTCCTCACACACACACTTCTAATTCTGACCCCAGTTCTTCTACCCCACCACCTTCTTGCGAGCCTATTCTTCGTTTCCCACAAGGCTCGCTACCTCAGCCCTCTTCTACTCCTCCACAGACGATCCCCACTTCTATTTTGGGATCGGGTCCACACACACTTCCTTTTCCTATGATGGACCCAGCGCTTATTGCTAAAGCACCTTACCCTAATCGGTTAAGGGCAAACACACCGAGTCCACATATGGAGAAGACTATGGACATTTTTAAGCAAGTTAACATCAACATCCCTCTCCTAGATGCTATCCAACAAGTTCCGTCCTATGCAAAAACTCTTAAGAACTTGTACACTAGGAAGAGGAAGACTCAAGTGCCCAAGAAGATATCATGGCAAAGACGGTAGACACGGCTTTCCCCCAGCAATTACCGAGGAAACGTAAGGATCCTGGATATCCTACGATTTCCATTTCTATCGGGGAAAAACACATCAACCATGCTCTACTAGATCTTGGCGCTAGTGTTAACTTGCTTCCATATTCAGTCTATGAGCAACTAGGTATCGGAGAGTTGAAGCCAACCCATTGCACTCTCCAGATGGCTGACCGATCTATCACCAAACCTAGGGGTGAACTGGAGGATGTGTTAATAAAAATCGGGGAATTCATATTCCCTGTGGACTTTATTGTAATTGATACACAGCCTGTAGCGAACCCACGGAATCAAATTCCGGTGATTTTAGGTCGCCCCTTTTTGGCCACTTCCAACGCTATCATCAACTGTCGTAATGGTTCTATGACCCTATCCTTCGGGAATAGGTCAATTGAGCTGAACATTTACAAGTTGGGAAGTGTACCCTCCAAACCTACTGCTCAGATCTGTTCTGTCGACTTAATAGATGTCGACAGCAGCGAATTTGATGATCCTCTTGATACTGATCTTGACTCTTTTCATACGTTATTGTTTGACCCAACTATATATCATACACATATGGACTCTTCCACCGAGATGTCCGGATCAACAATTAACACTGATTATGAACCGTTCTTAGAGTCTGAAGATCACCCGTACTTTGTGATGACATTATTCATCGGAGTATTGATGGAACTTTTGAGGAAATCTTCGCTGATGAACTCGCATTTTTGAATGACACGGGTGTTGAGATGACTCATCCGCCAATCACTGAAATTGAACCTCCACCCCTTCTTCTGAACTGTAAAAAGAATGTGAGCAATCCATCACATTCACTGCATCGTCTCTCCAAAATGAGACGCACACACATTCTATTCCACCACTTACCCTTTCCCCACTTCTTCTTCCACCAACCCGAGCATTGCATTGATAAAATTTTCGAATGGTTGGTTTTAACTTTCGGTCTTTGCAAAGCTTGGCATCGACCAATGATTTTTGACCCCCTCATATGATTTTCAAAAGAATAACATTGCTTAACTCAAGTTGGGGGGCATTTCATCGGGCTCTTGAAAAGAAAATTTTTACAAAATTTTGAGCCAAGAATAAGTTTGGGGGAGGTTCTTCACTTAAATATTTTGCCCTCACTAATAAATTTCTCCCAAGCTTACAGGTTTTTCGAGATTTAGCAGATGGCAACAATGAGGACACTGTTGAAAACAAGTTTGGGAGAGGTTTGTGCTTATTTTCGCATCATTTGCATCATACTTTGCATAAGCACAAAACATTTTTTGAAAACCTATAAAAATTTAAAAATTTTCAAAACTATAAAAATATTTTTGTACATAAATAAGATAATAAAAGATTAGATAATGAAAAATTACATCTATGAGATTAGAAAAATTTAAGAAAACTAAGAAAATTAGAAGTTTTCTTATACGAATTAGTAATAAGTAGTTATGAGCCGTTGTCCCAAGGGTTAGTAAGATGAAAGACGTCACTAATCTGAGGATAAAAATAAGTCTGAAAAATAGTTTCTATTCTGGGAAGCCAAACATTTTTAACGTTGATACCCTGCTATTCGCACTTACGCACGTCTTGAAGCCCGGGATAGTAGAGGATACCTTGAAATGCTCTTGTCTTAAAGCCAAAAGTATGAAGGAAATAAAAAAAATGAAGAAAATACTAAGTGGTGAGAAAAATGGACACTGGTTTTGTTATCACCAAGGGCAATAAAAAATATATAGCGATGGTGCCTCTTCACCTAGTGCCCTAAGGCCAACTGGTCTGCGAGTCACTGCTATGCCTTAGGTGGTGCAAGACGAGAAAAATACACCAAATAAGCAAGCACATGAGTAATCGGTCGGTTAGTACCTCAAGAAGTATTAACGGTCGCATGAAAGTGTGTGAGCACATCCAAATATTCATTAATTAAAAAGTACTGAGGCTGATGGGCAAGAGTATGGTAGCTTGAATTGAATTCTACGGGTGTAGGGATGTCCTTTACACACACGCAGGGTAATATGATCGATGTTTGGAAGAAAGATAGGAATGAAGAATAAGACGATGTTTTATTGAGGGAGGACGTGATTTCTGACATCTTTTCATGACCATTAAGATAGGGCTCATGACAACCGAAAAGCTAGCTTAGTTGGAAACCCTAATTTTCAAAGCTTTTCTTTTACAATTCTTGTCTTTAAATGTAATATTCATGATCTTCCTTTTATTATTGGATTTTGTGGGTGCAATCCGCTGAAAACCCTCAGGAGACAACACTCCTCCTATGAAGGACACCTAGAGATTTAAAGGCTTGTTGCACGTGCTCAGTGCAATCGTGTTGCCTACGAAAGTGTGCTAGTTAGTTTTTCTCTTTCTTTATTTTCTCCTTCTCCTTTTAATAAAATAATTCGCTCGAGACGATCGAAAATAAGTTTGGGGGAATTTGATCAGTCGAAAATATTGCATCTTTAAACCGGTAATTTCCCTATCAATTGCGTTCATATAGAAGTGTTCGGCATTCATATAGCACATATTAGCAAAACAGTCGTAAAATATCGGATTGCATGTGTTAGACTTTAAAACCGACATTTCTAGGGAAATTGACTGCATTTCATGGCATCGCATCATCCCTATATTGCGCAACACTTGTCTCGAGAAATTGCAGGAACAAAAGCCAGAATTATGAAAACAGTGCTGAAAAATACGCCAACTCAAAGGTTAGAGATCTGGAAATGATCAGGGATTCATTTGGAAATTCAACATATCAGAAAAGCCCACAAATATCAGCCTAAACAAGTAGCTGAAAACCTAAGCCCCAACAGTTCCAAAGCGCCGCGGTTCCACGGCGGGAGCGCGCTTGCGCCGCGGTTCCGCGGCGCTATGATGGCTTCAGACTCCCAGATTTTCTACACGTGTCTCAGCTAACGGCCCAAACTTCCAGAACATTATAGATTCTTCACGTGGCTCATCTAGACGGCTCGGCTCAACAAACTTCTTTTAGAAGCTTCTCCTCAACAAACTTTTGGAGGGAAATTCAAATCTCCTCAACAAACTTTTGGAGGGAAATTCAAAATTGAAATCCTAAATCTAGGGTTTTGAGGTCTATAAAAGAGAGCCTAGATCTAGGGTTGAGGGGTTCATCAATTCTTCATTCTCTCTTCATCTTCCATCCACAAGTTGAGTGACACGACTTGTGCTAAACCCTAACCCCAATTCAAAAGCAAGATCAAGATCCCGAGTACCAATCAAGCAAGAAGCCTTCAACCTTTTAGGAGCGGAGCCGATCTTCAATCGAGCAAGTGATCCAAGCCGATCCGCGACTCAAGGAGACGAGCGAAGCCAAATCGACGATCAAGTTCTTCCTCTTGTAGTTCTTGAGCGATTGTAACGAAATTGTTGATATAAATAAAAGGTGAAATTCTTTAATCTTGCCTTCTTTAAATTTTTGCATCATGATTCGATCTCAATTTGTGATTGTGATTCTTGTTGTGATGTTTGAGTAAAACTCCGCTCGTATAGGAGTTGTGACGATCAATAGAATGATGATGATTTAGAATCTTTTATAATTCTTAAATCCTATAATGATTGTAAATTCTTGTGAATCAAATGATCGATGACCTAGTTTCGGGATGATCCTTTCTTGATTGTGTTCAATCGAAACTAGGGAACAACGATTGATCATTTGATTAATTAGAAGCTAGAATTTGAATGAGATTCATTGAAAGGATAAAGGATAAGACGAGGAAACCCTAGCTTCTTCGCAAGATCCTTAATCCTCGATGAATGATCATCGATCTAGTATCAATTCGTTAAAGGATAAGAACATGAAATCTTTAGATCTCATCACATCTATAGATCCGATCTACTCCTACGAGCTACACTTCGAATCTTGATTGTTGGTTGGAAATCATCCCAAGTTATCACTTCTTGATTTTAATGCTTTCTTAGATCTAGATATTTTCTCTTTCTTGAAATGCAATTTTATAAATCATGAATTGTTTTCTTTTCTTTTCCTTAAAGTTTCGACTCATCTAATTCGAAGCACGAACGATTACACTTTCCCTGTGGACGATCCGCACTTACTAACGCGCTACATCCGACACCGTTATTGATTGCGGTCAAATAATTTTTGGTTGTGATTTCTATATTCAATTTTCTAAATACTACACATCCTAAAAATCACTAAATCAGGGTCGTGAGTGGCCTAATAAGGACGGGGCTAAGCAGGGTAGCTGCTCGGTGCTTCTTGGCGAGGGCTTTGATCCTTAGCACGGGAGGGGCCGTGAGTGGCCTACTAAGGATAGGGCCGAGCAGGGTAGCTGCTCGGTGCCTCTTGGCGAGGGCTTTGATCCTTAGCGCGGGGCCGTGAGTGGCCTACTAAGGATAGGGCTGAGCAAGGTAGCTGCTCGGTGCCTCTTGGTAAGGGCTTTGATCCTTAAGGACTGGCCGAGCAGGGTTACTGCCCGGTACCTCTTGGCGAGGGCTTTGATCTGTGGTTTGGTAGGGAGCTACCAGCCAGAGATAACCGAGCAAGGGCGGGTCCGGTTGCCTCTTGGCGAGGGCTTTGATCCCTGGTTTGTTGGGGTAGGAGGATACCAGCCAGTGATAATCGAGCAAGGGCGGGCCCGGTTGCCTCTTTTGAGGACTTTTCATCCTTAGCGCGGGAGGGGCCGTAAGTGGCCTACTAAGGATGGTCGAGCAGGGTTGCTGCCCGGTGCCTCTTGGCGAGGGCTTTTTGTCCTTAAGGATAGCCGAGAAGGGTTGCTGCCCGGTGCCTCTTGGCGAGGGCTTTGATCCCTGGCGTTGTGAGGTAGGGAAGCTACCAGCCAGGGATAGCCGACCAGGGCAGCTGCAAGGCTACCTCTTGATAAGGGCTTCGATCCCTGGCGCTGTGGGGTAGGGAAGCTACTAGCCAGGGATAACCGAGCAAGGGAGGGCCCGGCTGCCTCTTTCGAGGACTTTTCATCCTTGGCGCGGGAGGGGACGTAAGTGGCCTACTAAGGATGGCCGAGCAGGGTTGCTGCCCGGTGCCTCTTGGTGAGGGCTTTTTGTCATTAAGGATGGCCGAGAAGGGTTGTTGCCCGGTGCCTCTTGGCGAGGGCTTTGATCCCTGGCGTTGTGGGGTAGGGAAGCTACCAGCCAGGGTTAGCTGAGCAGGGCAGCTGCAGGGCTGCCTCTTGATGAGGGCTTCGATTCCTGGCGCTGTGAGGTAGGGAAGCTACCAGCTAGGGATAACCGAGTAAGGGCGGGCCCGGTTGCCTCTTTCGAGGACTTTTCATCCTTAGCGCAGGAGAGGCCGTAAGTGGCCTACTAAGGATGGCCGAGCAGGGTTGCTGGCTGGTGCCTCTTGGCGAGGTCTTTTTGTCCTTAAGAATGACCGAACAGGGTTGCTTCCCGGTGCCTCTTGGCGAGGGCTTTGATCCCTGGCGTTGTGGGGTAGGGAACCTACCAGCCAGGGATAACCGAGCAGGGTAGCTGCACGGCTGCCTCTTGGTGAGGGCTTCGATCCCTGACATTGTGGGGTAGGGAAGCTACCAGCCAGGGATAGCCGAGCAGGGTAGCTGCAGGGCTGCCTCTTGGTGGGAGCTTCGATCCCTGGCGTTGTGGGGGCCGTGGGAGGCCTGTCAAGGATGAACCAAGCAGTGAAGCTGCTCGGTCACCTCTTTGTGGGGGCTTAGATCCCTGACGTTGTGTGGTAGGCGAGGTACCGGCCAGGATAACCGAGCAGGGTAGCTGCAGGGCTGCCTCTTGATGAGGGCTTTGATCCCTGGCATTGTGGGGTAGGGAAGCTACCAGCCATGGATAACCGAGCAGGGTTACTGCTGGGCTGCCTCTTCGTGAGGGCTTCGATCCTTGGCGCTGGAGGGGCCATGGGAGGCTTGCCAAGGATGAACCAAGCAGTGAAGCTACCTGGTCGCCTCTTTGTGAAGGCTTAGATCCCTGGCGTTGTGTGGTAGGAGAGCTACCGGCCAGGGATAGCCGAGCAGGGTAGCTGCCGGGCTACCTCTTCGTGAGGGCTTTGATCCATGGCATTGTAGTATCGGGCAATTTGCTGCTGATAGGCGGCAGCCCTGATTTGAGCCCGGTCCCGTTTCTCCAGCAAGATGTCCAGGTTGGTCCGCAGTGCCGTGGTGTTCGCTTCGTCGTCGAAGTGTTCGACCTGGTGACTGGGTAGCTCGATCTCCACTGGGACCATCGCCTCGGTCCCGTAGCAGAAGCTGAAAGTGGTTTCCCCAGTGGGTGTCTTCTTTGAAGTGCGCAGGGCCCATAAGACCCGGGGCAATTTGTAACACCCGAGCCCAATAATACTATTTCTGGTTCTAGTTGAGGGTTATACATTGTTCATTTCGATTATCTTGATGGCCTGGTGCTTATTGCTAAATTTTAACCGGTTAAGTCGTTTTGGCACATAACAAATTTTAACACCTAAAATGAAATTAAAAATATCCATGTTGGCCTACTCGTCACCACTAGTCGCGTGGTAGCGTCCGCGCGTCGAGATTTCGTCCCGTTCGGCGAAACGGGCAAGTTTGGACGCCTACGCGCGCGTGCAAGTGTCCGACTTGGGGGCATGCATTTTAATCATTAAACACCTCTTTTCAAAATTTGGAACTCGCTTAAAATCCTATAATTTGAATTTGGAACATTTGGACGCAACCCGGGCGCGATTTGGAAATGTTTCATTTAGCGCCAAAGATGCCCATTTGATTAAATATATTTAAAACCATAATATATTCTTTTACCTTATTTTAACGTTTCAAATCCCCTAAAATCTTTTAAAATTTCTACTTTTAAAAAACCCTCCAGCCAATCACGAGGGATTTAAATCCCTCGTGGGCCCCCGATCCACTCTCTATCTCTCTCTATCTCTCTCTAATCTCCTTCTCTCTCTATCTCTAAAATCTTTCTCTTTACCTAACAATCTCTCTCTCTCCTCCTATATATTACGCAGCCGCCTCCTTCTTCCTCTGCATCACGAGAAAAACCCCAACGAGAACCCCCCGAACCCTAACCCTAGCCACCTCCTGCCGTCGCCGTCGGCCTCCCCACGGCCTCGCCGTCACCGTCCTCGCCTCCTCAGCCTAGCCGCACCCTCCCTACCTCCTCTTCTCCCTCCTTCAGAGCCCGCGACCCAACCCCGACGCCACCACCTGCATGCAGGTCACGCCGTCGCCGCCGCCTCCCACCGCCGACGACGCCAGAGACTCCCCCTCTTCACCCTCGTCCCAACCTCGTCGTCTTCTTCCTCCTCCCCTCACCGGACCACCACCAACCCGAGCCCAAACCCCCATCGCCTAACCCTCTGGTTCGCCGGAAAAGGTACGCCGTCGACCCCCTCGTCGTCGCCAGAGCACCGGGGGCCATCTCCTCCTCATCCTGCAACCCAGACCAAGCCCTTGCCTATCCCCTACTCGCTGCCTCCCGATCCAGCCACCTCCAAGTCCTCGCCGCATCTCCTGTTCGCCGCCGGCGCGCCCATCGCCGTCGGGCCCGTCGTAGTTGCCCCTGGTTCTTCCCGGTGAGCATCCCTTTAGCTTCCATTCAGGTATAACCCCCTCGCTGGTCTTTGTTTACGTTTATCGTATGGTTGCTAACTTGTCGTCGTTTTGGCTTTCCGCCGGACTCCGGCCGTGCCGACGTCTGGACCCAACTCACCAGCGAGGTGCTCTAGTCCGTGTGGTCCCGCTGTTCGCTGTTAGGACTCGACCCGTAGCCCGTGCACCCGTCTCGTGTTTTCCGCCGACATTGCATCCGTGCTTTCCGGTTTGCGAAACCGTCGAGGCAAGTATCCAAATACTTGCTTTAACATGCTAGTACACAAGATCAAGTCTTGCTATAAACTTAATCATCACATTATTTATTATAACCACACAGCTATTAGTAGTATCGATATCATATTATAACTTAGAATTGACGGTTACAATTATTCTTAACATTGAATCGGTATGGTAGTTTCTTGTAATTAATCGGTCTGCGATCAATCCACACTTTAACTAACTAAACCAATTAGATCGTCCTTGCTTCATTGTTAAATCACCCATGAGACAATTATTATGCTTTAGTTTAAATTCATGTAGCTTCATTACTTTATGTCGCTGATATTGCTTCACCTTGTGGCTATTGCACCCCAAGGGTGCTTGAACCTGTTAATAAGAGAATACAAAGCATTCCTGTGTTTACATGGAATAATATTGTTATTTACTGTCCCTGCTGTTGTTCCTTATTCGTTACTATACCTGTTATAAGCATACATTTGATTGCATTACATATTGACCCGATCTTGATACACCTGACACATGTACTGATACACCGGACATGACACCCTATACATACTGACTCAACCTATTGGACTACAACCTGACTTATTACATGATCTCATGCCTAATGCCAATAAACCTGACTTGGGGTCCTCATGGACCATTCCTGCTGTCTAACCAGACATACCTGCTTTTACCTGATTCTGTGTTGACATTAGTCCTTGACTACTGAATACCTGACCTGACATACATAACTTGGGGGTATGGGGAAATCAAAGATGAACCTGACTTGTAACTCGACAGTTCACTACCAGTTCGAGTGTACACATTCCTATTTTGTGCCTAGCGGCATGTCTCGGTTTCGGCCGAGAATATTGTGGCCGTGATCCCGGGTATGTACGGGGTACTACCGAGTGTACACTTTCCTGTTTTGTGCCTAGCGGCATGTCTCGGCTGCAGCCGAGAATATTGTGGCCGTGGTCCCGGGTATGTACGGGATACTATTGAGTTACATCTACGATTCATCAATTGATTTCAAAGACTATAGAGTAGAAACCTGAGAGGACAGTTTAGTTACCACAGCACATTACCCTGCACGGTTATTTATTAGTACTGCTTTATTCATGTTCATACCTGCATTGCTTGTTACCATGTTTATATTATATTATTTGGTTGACATGACGCGCTGACGTCTGGGTTTTGCATGGCCCAGATTCCTTACCACTGTCGACGACCGAGCAGGAGTACTTCAGCCAGCAGGCTGAACTGTGAGTCCCTTAGTGATTAGTTTAGTTGTTTCATTTCATTTCCAGATGTGAGCCCGCATTATGGGACGTACTGTTTATTTATTGTATTGGATCATTTGCTTCCGCACTTATTGTTTATTGACTTTTGTTATTATGGATTTGGACATGTATTAGATTAGTTTATTATATTGTTCTTGATATCTCTACAACCGTAATGTGACTGTGGATGGATACGTCCTACCCACAGGTAGCATGGTTGGCTATATCACGTGCCCAATCTTGCGTACTCTGGAAAGCGGGGCGTGACATGGTTCTTTTGGTATCAGAGCCATAGGTTAATTGGGTTGATTCTTTTGTAGTTGGGTATTGCACCCGATACACGGATCATAATACCCGTAATTAGGAAACATGTCCTGCCACCTTGACCGTTTTACCATCCTTGAATCATTCTTCCGGATCATGTCGACATGCAAACTTACTTTGCATTGTCAACTCGAAAACCTAATTTCTTGTTATCTCTAGGACTTAGGCGACTTGGGTGGAGTTAAGTAATTGCGGCTATGATACCGCGGCATAGCTATAATGCAGTACTCTATTTAAGTATCTTGGAGTTCTAGCCCTGATTTATATATTGAATCTATCATCATGCTAATATTGTTTGTTTTGATTTCAGGACCATGGCAGATAAGAATTTCAAGACGTATCAGAGGCGTGTGGATGAAGCCGCCATGTTAGGAGTGATACGCGGGATGTTGGAAAATCAGAAGAGGCAAACTGAGCTGATCCAGCAGCAAGCAGATACATTTCAACAGGGTTTGCAGGACATTCGGCAGTCTGTAAACACCGCTGTAGCGAAGCCAGTTGACCGAGTAGGGACCGTGGCAGATTTCAGACGGTTGGGTCCTACTACTTTCACCGGTCTGGAGGAGCCATTGCCAGCCGAGCAGTGGCTAGTGGACACGGAGAATTTACTGATTGCGGCACAGATCCCTGAAGACAAGAGAGTTGATGTAGTGCGCATTCAGCTGGTGGATTACGCCCGAGAGTGGTGGCTTGTGGAGGAGACCCGCTTGTCCAAGCCAATCAGTTGGGCGGATTTCTCTAAAAGTTTCTTGGAGAAGTTCTTCCCGCGGACTGCACGGGAGGAAATGGAAGAGAAATTTATTGGGCTGAGACAAAATGGAGCAGCTGTGGATGTACATGCAGCGGAATGGACGAGACTCAGCCGCTTCGCTGGACCCTTAGTCGCCAAGGAGGCAGACAGGGCGCGAAGGTTCTTGCGCAGTTTGGATGTGGACATCCAGAGGCAGATTGTCTCCCTGGGTTTGACCACTTTCTCGCAGGTTCTTACGGCAGCCAGAGAGCAGCAGAGTTTATCGGGAATGAAAGGGAACCTTCAGCATACAGCAGTTGCAGCCAGGAAGCCCGTTTTTGCACCTAACCGAGATCATGGGCGCAGAGGTATTCCAGTGGACCGTCGAGGCGTAGCACCCATGAAGAAGCCTGTGGTCGTTGATCGAAGAAAGAGCATGAATTGTAACTACTGCAACTTACCGGGCCACGTACAGAAGGATTGTCGAAGGAGACTGGGACTTTGCTTGGTTTGTGGAGCGGCCGATCACGCAGTTGGTGCCTGTCCGTCGAAGCTTCGCACAAGAGATGATATACAGAAGCCTCCGCAGAGACCGTTCCAAGGGCAGAAACAGCTGACTCAAGGACCAAAGCAGGCTCGAGCTTTCACGTTGACAGCTGAGGAGGCCAAGGCATCAGGAGAAGTGGTTTCAAGTACTTTGCTCGTTCATGGTTTTCCCGCATTGGCATTATTTGATTCCGGAGCATCCCACTGTTTTATGTCATCCAAATTTATAACTACACACTCGATTACCTGCACGACCCTGTCTAGTTTTTGGGACATATACACTGGGAATGGGAAAATCATCGCTAGTAAAGAGTGTAGAGATTGTACAGTTGTTGTTTGCAGACGGGAGCTTTTTGCAGATTTCTTGGTGATAGATACGGGCAGCTATGAGGTTGTCATGGGAATGGATTTTCTTGGCACTTTCCACGCACACATTGACTGTAGGGCAAGGAAAGTAATTTTCCAGATTCCCGGACACCCTGAGTTTACTTTCACTGGAGGAAGCAGCTCTGTCGGGCCAGTCGAGTTTAGGGCTAGGCCGACAAACAGTGTTCTTGCGACAATGGAAGTGGGTAGTAATGAAGAGCCGGCAGTTGTTCATGACTTTATGGATGTGTTTGAAGATATTTCGGGCTTACCGCCGAAGCGAGATATGGAGTTCGCGATTGACCTTATTCCCGGTGCAGCGCCAGTATCAAAATCTTATTATCCGATGGCACCAGTGGAATTGGAAGAAGTTAAGAAACAAGTTGGTAAATTACTCGAGAAGGGTTGGATTCGAAGCAGCAACTCGCCTTGGGGAGCTCCAGTTCTTTTAGTAAAGAAGAAGGATGGCACGAGAAGAATGTGCATTAATTATTGAGAATTGAATTGGGTAACTATTAAGAACAAGTACCCGATCCCTCGCATTGGAGAACTTTTTGAACAGCTTAGTGGCGCGAGGGTATTCTCGAAACTGGATTTGCGATCAGGATATCATCAGGTCCGAGTGAAAGCAGAAGACATTTGCAAGACGGCGTTTCGAACTCGATATGGACATTTCGAGTATCTAGTGATGCCCTTCGGGGTAGCGAATGCGCCGGCAATATTCATGGATTTGATGAACATGGTCTTTTCACCATACCTGGACCAGTTTATTGTGGTATTCATTGACGATATTCTGGTATACTCGAAGAGTCCGGAGGAGCATGCTGAGCATTAAGGATCGCACTGCAGACGCTGAGACAAGAGAAATTGTTTGCGAAGATGAGTAAGTGCGAATTCTGGTTGGAAGAGGTGAAGTTTCTGGGGCATGTTGTGTCGGGCGATGGAATCGCCGTTGATCCCGAGAAGATTGCAGCAGTTCGAGATTGGCCAACTCTAAAGAATGTTGCGGAGATAAGAAGTTTTCTTGGACTTGCCGGTTACTACAGAAGATTTGTGGAGAACTTCGCTCGTTTGGCAGAGCCGTTAACCAAGCTTACGCGTAAGGAGGTACCGTTTTTTTGGACGGATGGATGTACATTGGCCTTCGAGACGTTGAAGCAAAAGTTGATAACCGCCCCGATCCTGACTGTACCAGATAATTCAAGAGGACTGGTGATTCACAGCGACGCATCTGGAAAGGGATTGGGATGTGTTTTGATGCAGAATGGGAAAGTCGTCGCTTACGCATTGAGACAACTGAAGACTCATGAGAAGAATTATCCGACTCATGACTTGGAGCTTGCAGCCGTGATCTTCGCCCTGAAGATTTGGAGACACTACCTTTTGGGCGAAAGAGTCGAAGTCTTTACAGATCATAAGAGTTTGAAGTATGTATTCACTCAGAAGGAGTTGAACATGAGGCAACGCAGATGGTTGGAGCTGATGGCCGACTACGACCTCGATCTTAAGTACCATCCGGGAAAGGTTAACGTCGTGCCGGATGCGCTAAGTCGGTTACCAGCAATTCAGATATTGACTGCACAGAGGGAGATCATTGCGGATTTTCAGAGATTTGACTTGGAGGTTGTGCTACCACATGCTATGGGGCAGTTGATGCAGTTGCAAGTACAGTCGTCCTTAGTTGAGAAGATTAAAGTGGCACAATCGCAGGATCCTAGACTGCAAAAGTTTTGAGAGCAGGTTGAAGCCGGACTGCGAATCGACTTACTGATCCATGAAGACGGTTCGTTGAGATATGGGTGCCGTGTGTGTGTGCCAAAAGGGGATGTGCATGAAGAGCTTATGAAGGAGGCACACAGTTCAGCTTACTCTGTACATCCAGGAGGGACGAAGATGTACCGGGATGTTCGACAGCACTTCTGGTGGGAAGGTATGAAACGGGAGATTGCTCGCTTCGTGGCTAAGTGCTTGGTGTGTCAGCAAGTCAAGGCGGAACACCAAAGGGTTGCTGGTTTGTTGCAACCACTTCCGATTCCTCAGTGGAAGTGGGAACATATAACCATGGATTTCGTGACGGCTTTACCGCGGAGTCCAAAGGGCAACAATGCAGTATGGGTGATTGTCGATCGGTTGACCAAGGCAGCTCACTTTATTCCTTTTCGGGTTGGTCAATCGACGGAGACTTTGGCAGAGCGGTACATGCAGGAGATTGTAAGATTGCATGGAGTACCGGTAAGCATCGTGTCCGATCGGGACACTCGATTCTTGTCGCACTTCTGGAGGAGTTTACAAGAAAGTTTGGGGACTCGATTGAAGTTTAGCACAGCTTATCATCCTCAGACTGATGGACAATCGGAGAGAACGATCCAGACCCTTGAAGATATGTTGAGGGCTTGCATGTTGAACTTCAAAGGTTCTTGGGAGGATCATCTACACCTGGTGGAGTTTTCGTACAACAATAGTTTCCAAGCGACTATTCAGATGGCTCCGTTTGAAGCGTTGTATGGTCGTAAGTGCCGTTCACCTGTTTGTTGGGATGATGTTGGTGAACGAAGGTTGCTAGGACCAGATTTGGTGGTACAGACAGTCGAGAAGGTGAATACAATCAGGAAGCATATGAAGGCAGCTCAAGACAGACAGAAAAGTTGGGAAGACACGTCAAGAAGACCTCTAGAGTTCGCCGTGGGTGATCTGGTATTCCTGAAGATATCACCGACTAGAGGAGTGATTCGCTTTGGGAGTCGGGGAAAGCTTAGTCCTCGATTCGTTGGACCCTTCGAGATATTGGAGCGTGTTGGAGAGGTAGCGTACCGTTTAGCGTTACCACAGTCATTGGCAGGAGTGCACGATGTGTTTCATGTATCTCAACTACGGAGGTATGTCCGAGATGAGACTCACGTCTTGGATCATTCGGAGTTGACTGTACGGGAGGACCTAACTTTTGAGGAGCGACCAGTTGAAATCAAGGATCGAAGAGAAAAGGTTCTTAAGAACAAGGTTATCCCTCTTGTGTTAGTTTCTTGGGGTAATCGATTGCATGGAGAAACCACTTGGGAGCGAGAAGACGAGATCCGGCAGAAATTTCCTCACCTTTTCCTATAGTTAGCTATCTTGTATTCTTGGAATTTCGAGGACGAAATTCTTTTGTAGTTGGGTATGATGTAACACCCGAGCCCAATAATACTATTTCTGGTTCTAGTTGAGGGTTATACATTGCTCATTTCGATTATCCTGATGGCCTGGTGCTTATTGCTAAATTTTAACCGGTTAAGTCATTTTGGCACATAACAAATTTTAACACCTAAAATGAAATTAAAAATATCCATATTGGCCTACTCGTCGCCACCAGTCGCGTGGTAGCGTCCGCGCGTCGAGATTTCGTCCCGTTCGGCGAAACGGGCAAGTTTGGACGCATACGCGCGCGTGCAAGTGTCCGACTTGGGGGCATGCATTTTAATCATTAAACACCTCTTTTCAAAATTTGGAACTCGCTTAAAATCCTATAATTTGAATTTGGAACATTTGGGCGCAAGCCGGGCGCGATTTGGAAATGTTTCATTTAGCGCCAAAGATGCCCGTTTGATTAAATATATTTAAAACCATAATATATTCTTTTACCTTATTTTAACGTTTCAAATCCCCTAAAATCTTTTAAAATTTCTACTTTTAAAAAACCCTCCAGCCAATCACGAGGGATTTAAATCCCTCGTGGGCCCCCGATCCACTCTCTATCTCTCTCTATCTCTCTCTAATCTCCTTCTCTCTCTATCTCTAAAATCTTTCTCTTTACCTAACAATCTCTCTCTCTCTCCTCCTATATATTACGCAGCCGCCTCCTTCTTCCTCTGCATCACGAGAAAAACCCCCACGAGAATCCCCCGAACCCTAACCCTAGCCACCTCCTGCCGTCGCCGTCGACCTCCCCGCGGCCTCGCCGTCACCGTCCTCGCCTCCTCAGCCTAGCCGCACCCTCCCTACCTCCTCTTCTCCCTCCTTCAGAGCCCGCGACCCAACCCCGACGCCACCACCTGCACGCAGGTCACGCCGTCGCCGCCGCCTCCCACCGCCGACGACGCCAGAGACTCCCCCTCTTCACCTTCGTCCCAACCTCGTCGTCTTCTTCCTCCTCCCCTCACCGGACCACCACCAACCCGAGCCCAAACCCCCATCGCCTAACCCTCTGGTTCGCCGGAAAAGGTACGCCGTCGACCCCCTCGTCGTCGCCAGAGCACCGGCGGCCATCTCCTCCTCATCCTGCAACCCAGACCAAGCCCTTGCCTATCCCCTACTCGCTGCCTCCCGATCCAGCCACCTCCAAGTCCTCGCCGCATCTCCTGTTCGCCGCCGGCGCGCCCATCGCCGTCGGGCCCGTCGTAGTTACCCCTGGTTCTTCCCGGTGAGCATCCCTTTAGCTTCCATTCAGGTATAACCCCCTCGCTGGTCTTTGTTTACGTTTATCGTATGGTTGCTAACTTGTCGTCGTTTTGGCTTTCCGCCGGACTCCGGCCGTGCCGACGTCTGGACCCAACTCACCAGCGAGGTGCTCTAGTCCGTGTGGTCCCGCTGTTCGCTGTTAGGACTCGACCCGTAGCCCGTGCACCCGTCTCGTGTTTTCCGCCGACATTGCATCCGTGCTTTCCGGTTTGCGAAACCGTCGAGGCAAGTATCCGAATACTTGCTTTAACATGCTAGTACACAAGATCAAGTCTTACTATAAACTTAATCATCACATTATTTATTATAACCACACAGCTATTAGTAGTATCGATATCATATTATAACTTAGAATTGACGGTTACAATTATTCTTAACATTGAATCGGTATGGTAGTTTCTTGTAATTAATCGGTCTGCGATCAATCAACACTTTAACTAACTAAACCAATTAGATCGTCCTTGCTTCATTGTTAAATCACCCATGAGACAATTATTATGCTTTAGTTTAAATTCATGTAGCTTCATTACTTTATGTTGCTGATATTGCTTCACCTTGTGGCTATTGCACCCCAAGAGTGCTTGAACCTGTTAATAAGAGAATACAAAGCATTCCTGTGTTTACATGGAATAATATTGTTATTTACTGTCCCTGCTGTTGTTCCTTATTCGTTACTATACCTGTTATAAGCATACATTTGATTGCATTACATATTGACCCGATATTGATACACCTGACACATGTACTGATACACCGGACATGACACCCTATACATACTGACTCAACCTATTGGACTACAACCTGACTTATTACATGATCTCATGCCTAATGCCAATAAACCTGACTTGGGGTCCTCATGGACCATTCCTGCTATCTAACCAGACATACCTGCTTTTACCTGATTCTGTGTTGACATTAGTCCTTGACTACTGAATACCTGACCTGACATACATAACTTGGGGGTATGGGGAAATCAAAGATGAACCTGACTTGTAACTCGACAGTTCACTACCAGTTCGAGTGTACACATTCCTATTTTGTGCCTAGCGGCATGTCTCGGTTTCGGCCGAGAATATTGTGGCCGTGATCCCGGGTATGTACGGGGTACTACCGAGTGTACACTTTCCTGTTTTGTGCCTAGCGGCATGTCTCGGCTGCAGCCGAGAATATTGTGGCCGTGGTCCCGGGTATGTACGGGATACTATTGAGTTACATCGACGATTCATCAATTGATTTCAAAGACTATAGAGTAGAAACCTGAGAGGACAGTTTAGTTACCACAGCACATTACCCTGCACGGTTATTTATTAGTACTGCTTTATTCATGTTCATACCTGCATTGCTTGTTACCATGTTTATATTATATTATTTGGTTGACATGACGCGCTGACGTCTGGGTTTTGCATGGCCCAGATTCCTTACCACTGTCGACGACCGAGCAGGAGTACTTCAGCCAGCAGGCTGAACTGTGAGTCCCTTAGTGATTAGTTTAGTTGTTTCATTTCATTTCCAGATGTGAGCCCGCATTATGGGACGTACTGTTTATTTATTGTATTGGATCATTTGCTTTCGCACTTATTGTTTATTGACTCTTGTTATTATGGATTTGGACATGTATTAGATTAGTTTATTATATTGTTCTTGATATCTCTACAACCGTAATGTGACTGTGGATGGATACGTCCTACCAACAGGTAGCATGGTTGGCTATGTCACGTGCCCAATCTTGCGTACTCTGGGAAGCGGGACGTGACACAATTTCTCGACCCAACTGCCTTGGCACCCCTCCAAGCGGGTCCGGAGATCCCAGAGGACATCCCGGTTGGCGATTTCGGCATGCCCGTTACATTGGGGGTGTGCGACCGCGGCGAACTTCATGAGGATATGATATTCGTTGTAAAAATCTTTCACCTTCTCGTTCTCAAAGTTCATCCCGTGGTCGGTGATGATACACCTCGGGATGCCAAACCGGAGTATCAGGTTGTTCTGTAGGAACTTAATAGTCATGGCAGCGTCCGATTTTCTGATGGGGATGGCTTCGATCCACTTTGTGAAGTAATCCACTACGACGAGAACAAATTTGTGCCCGCTCGCGCCGGTAGGGAACTGGCCTATCATGTCAATCCCCACTGGGCGAACGACCATGGGAAGGTCAGCGCGGTCAGCTCGGTGGCCGCAAGGCGAGGTATGCTTCCATAGAGTTGGCAGCTTTTGCATCTCCTGACGAGCTTCTGGGCGTCCTCTGAATAGTTGGCCAGTAGTACCCCTGGAGCAACACCTTCTGGATTAAGGTTCAGGCCCCTTGGTGTGCACTGTCGACCCCTTCATGGATTTCAAGGAGGATGTAGTCGGCTTCGTGGGGGTCGACGCACCGGAGCAGGGGCTGAGTGAAGGATTTCTTGTAAAGATTCCCATTGCTCCAGACGAAGTGACGGGCTTTGGCCCTGAGACGGCGGGCTGCTTCCCGATCTCCTGGGAGCACTCCATCCCTTAGGAATTCCACGAGGAGCTTCCTCCAGTCTTTGTCGTCTTCCTGCGCCGTGTACACATGAAGTATTGTCGCTCCGTCTTCCACGCTGGGCCGTGGCAAGGTCTCGAAGAGGGTAGATCGCCTGTTGTTGGCCGAGTAGGATGAAGCCAGCTTGCTCAGGGCATCGGCTTGGGCATTGAGCTGTCTGGGTATTTGCTCTGCCTGGACTTCATCGAAGTTCCTCCGAAGTTTTCTTACCTTGGCCAGGTACTTCACCATTAGAGGTTCCCGAGCCTCGAAGTGGTCGGTCACTTGACCAACGACTAGGGCTGAGTCACTGGGGATTCGAATTGTTTTCAGCCCTAGTCCGGAGGCCAGGCGCAATCCAGCCAGCAGGGCCTCGTACTCTGTCGCGTTGTTTGAAGCCTTGAATCCGAGCTTTAGGGATCATTCCATTTCTGTCTCATTCGGGCCCCGAATGATAAGGACGGCGCCACAGCCTTCCTCTGTTGAGGACCCGTCGACGTAGATGACCCACTCAGGGACCGAGTTGGGTCTCCCCACGATCGGGTGTTGATCCGCGAAGGTCGGCGCGGGCTCCGGTTCCTTTCTGTGGATGGTGCACTCGACGATAAAGTCGACCAGGGCTTGTGATTTCATGGCCTGCCACGGGCGGTATTTTATGTCAAACTGGGACAGCTCCTACCTCCACTTCTCTAGGCGGCCCGAGGATTCGGGTGAGGCGAGGATAGCCTCCAGCGGGCGCTCAGTGAGAACAAGGATAGTGTGCGCTTGGAAGCAGTGCCGTAGCTTCCTTGAGGCCACAACGAGGGCCAGGACGATCTTCCCTATGGCCGGATACCTCGTCTCTGCATCTTTGAAGATGTGGCTCACGTAGTATACTGTCTTTTGCACTCCGTTGACCTCCCGGACGAGCACTGAGCCTGCCGCTTGGTCGGATACCGCCAGATAAAGCGATAGCTTGTCCCCTTCAATCGGTCGGGTGAGCGGCGGCGGCATCGCAAGGTGCATTTTTAACTGGTCGAAGGCGGTCTGGCATTCTTCTAACGACTCGAACCTCGGAATTTTCCTTAGAGCTTTGAAGAACGGGAGGCACTTTTTCCCATACCTCGACATGAAGCGGCTCGGAGCGGCCACCTTCCCGGTTAGCCGCATGATCTCGACGTTGGTCTTGGGCACGGTCATGTTGAGGATAGCGTCGATTTTTCCGGGTTGGTCTCGATCCCACGGTGGGTGACCACGAAACCGAGGAACTTTCCCCCGGCGACCCCGAATGCGCACTTGGCGGGGTTTGGCTTCATCTTGAACTTGCGGAGTACCTCGAAGGTCTCGCCCAGGTCCTTGGAGTGGTCGGTCGACGAGACCGATTTGACGAGCATATCGTCGACGTAAACTTCCATGTTCCTGGCGATTTGTGGCTTGAACATGCAGTTGACCAACCGCTGGTATGTAGCCCCAGCGTTCTTGAGGCCAAAGGGCATCACCCTGTAGCAGTATACCCCCTGGTCTGTTGTGAATGCGGTAAGATCTTCGTCTGCCAGATTCATACGGATCTGATTGTAACCGGAGAAGGCATCCATGAAGCTCATTGGCTCGTGTCCTGCCGAGCTGTCGACGAGCTGATCTATCCGAGGTAGGGGATAGTTGTCTTTGGGGCAGGACTTGTTGAGGTCGGTGAAGTCGACGCACATGCGCCACTTCCCTCTTGATTTCTTGACCAGGACTACGTTTGCTAGCCACTCCGAATAAGGCACGTTCCGAATGAAGTTGGCGGCGAGGAGCCGATCCACCTCGTCCTCGATAGCCTTCTGTTTGACCGGGGTTCGTTTTTTCTGTCTGACGGGTCGGGCCGTAGGATCAACCCCGAGCTTGTGAGATATAATTTTGCGGTCAATCCCAGGCATGTCAGCAGGCGCCTAGGCAAACACGTCGAAGTTGTTTCTGAGGAAATAGACCAGGTCATCTCGCCGAGTTCCTGTTAGAAGCGACCCGGTCTGAACGAGTTTTCCGTCGTCCCCTTCTACGAGGGGGACTTATGTCAGAGGCTCCACCGGGGTCCCTCGGACCTCGGTTTGCTCGTCCCGTGTGTCTAGAGAACCCCTGATGTCACCCTCACCTTCGACATCGTCGACCGGTCCCCCAGATGAAGATGTTGCGGTGAAATAAACCTTTGCAATTCGCTGGTCTCCATATACCCGACCTATCCCGCCCTGGTCGATGGGGAACTTCATCGCCAGGTGATAGGTCGATATCTGGGCCCGGAGGGAGTTCAGCGTGGGGCGGCCGAGGAGGATGTTGTTGGCCGATGGAGTTCTCACTATGATGAATTCCATCGGCAATGTCCGCGTACGGTGGGCCTTCCTGATGTTGAACTGTAGAGTGATTACCCCTTCCGCCGGGATGGTGTGGTTGGTGAATCCTGAGAGGATGTGGGAGGTCGGCCTCAGGTCTGCCGAGGTGAGCCCCATGCGCAGGAAGCAGTCGTGGAAGAGAATGTCTGCCGAGCTTCCCGAGTCGACCAGGATCTTGTGCACCTCATATTGATGGACTCGAGCCGTAATCACCAGGGGGTCGTTGTGGGGCAAGGATATGCCGTGAAATCCCCCGTCGTCAAAGGTGATCGGCTCGGTCTCTCTTGACCTCTTCGTCGATCGGCTGTCGGCCTCCGCAGCTGGTGCGGGGCGCTGAGTCTCGTATGTGCCCGACGTACCCCCGGCCGTCATAACCATGATTTTCGACGAGCCGTGGTTCCCTTTGGTGAGGTTCCTTACGCCCCCGATGGGGTTGTTTTTAAGCTGCCGTGGAGAGTCTCGTGCGCGCGACCCCGTCAAGAGAGGGGGTGCCGGTCATGTCTGTAAAAAGGCGAGCTGACCGACACCGCCTCGGGAGGGACAGGGGTGCGACGAGACTTGGGGCGAAACTCTCTAGCGTAAGACCTCGGAGCCAAACTTAGCGATGCCCGCCGGGTTTTCGAGTACGTCGGCCCGAGAAAACCGCGGTTGCCGGAAGTGATGAGGCAGCGGTTGGCGGTGCCGACGCAGACGGAGTCTTCTTTCCTCCTGTAGGGGTTCTGGCCCCGAGGCGGGGGAGCGGCGACTTGGTGATCTTTCCCCGCCGTTTGGATGCGGATCAGCGCCTCTACAACAGACGCGAGTTGGTCTATACGGCCGGCGAGGGCGTTGATGGCATTCGGTGGAGGAGGTTCGTCCGCGCCTCCGTTGAGGGGGAGGCGGTGATTGGTGCTTGGATCGTCGTGATGATCGCTTGCCATTAGGTTGAGATCGGAAGGCGAACTTTTGTTTTTGTGGAATCAAGAGTGTTGTTTCCTATAGATGGCGCCAACTGATGGAGGCGTAGATCTCCTTCAGATGTTGCCCTCCGCTGATCTGCTGATGACTGCGATGGGTGGCTGAGATTGGGCCTGGAGGCTGTCGCTCCCGAAGCGTGTGGATCTCAATAAGTTTAAGGTTGTGGTTGCCGAGCTACCTGTAAGGAAGCCCCGGGTGGTTGTACCACCGAGGACCCTCCGACGATCCAGTTAGTCTAGAGATCCGAGCAGAGTAATGCCTTAGTGGAGTAAAAATGGCTTACTTGGACCGTCTGAAGAAGGGGTTTATATAGCGGTGGCAGCAGGAAGGGCAAGCGCGAGAATCACGCCGGCCGTTACGCTCCCGACGTCACGCCCGCGTGATGAGCGAGACCTCCCATTAATGGCGAGACAGGCTCGTTAATGGGGGATCGTGGTGGCGTGAAATGTGTGATGTGGCCGGCGGAGATCTCGCACATGGCGAGATTCGTGGGATGGTGGTTACGCCTGCAAGCGGTGCCGTTTGTCGGTCGATGGGACCGAGGAAGATGACCTCGGCGGGAGAGCTCGCGGTCGGGTGGGAGAACTCGCGGTCGAGCGGGAGAGTCGGGGTATTTTGGTTCTGCTCGAGCCCGGAGGCGAGCTGAGAGAGCCGAGGAGGCTCGGGCCTGTGATAGCTCAGAGACGAGCTGTGAGCCCGAGTAGGCCAATTGTGCTGGGGGCTCGGAGGTGAGCCAACGTTTGCTCGGTAGGACGAGCATAGGTGTGGTCTGTTCGGCCACTGTAGGTCCTTTCTTGCATGCTCTGGGATACGTCATTTGCCACATGTCCTGGTCTGGGAGATCACCGATATCAAGCATCATCAATGTCTGCTTTTTCAATAGATCCATCACTATTCAACAAAATATGAAGAATCAAGATGTATAAACACCACCTGATCATTAATAATTTTTTTTACCTATACCCTTTCACTTAAAAAAAAAAAAAAAAAAAGGCTTGCGCCCACCGTCTTCTTCTTTAGCCGCTCGCCGCAACTGCGTGCGTCGATCCGCAAAACGCGGTCTAAGAAAATAGGGAAACAATAAGAAAGTATTAATTTTTATTTGTTTTGCTAAAAGGAAAATATAAAAGAACCTGGCGTTTATGTGGCAATAGATAAGTGAAGTGGGTAAAATATTGTTTTATTTATACACTTTCTCACTTTCCATGCTTTCAGAAGGAAAGTGAAGTGGGTAAAGAATATGGGATGGCAAGAAAGTGGAGTTTACCTTCATTACACTTTTTTACTCACCCGAGCAACAAAAGTTGGAAAGTACTATTACTTTCCTACTTTCTATTTTACTTCCTTGGTACCAAGCATGCCCTAAGCAAATGTGATGCATGTATCAAAGGAGCAATTTTTATATGGAAAATCACTGCTTTGATTCTTAGATAGGCCGGTAGAAAATTAAAAAATGAACTGTTTTGTTAGAGTATTTTCAGATTGATTTTTAGAGCAACTATGAAGAAATTTATGAAGGAAGCACAGCTCTTGAGATATAACTATTCAATTCAAAAGCAAGAGCTCATTGGGTCGGTTCTATTGGATCATCTTTACACCACATACGATTATACGGTATTAGGGTTGTATAATTAATAAATTCTTGTGAGTGGTGGTCTCTTCCTCTCTTGATCTTCTCCAAAGCTCTATTCCAGTTGCAAGAAGGATACAAGTATTCGTGTATACTTCCCAAATGGCAGGCCATGGAGGATTCAGAGTGGCTGTTATTATGAAAATAATAACACCCATGCTATTATATCGAACGGTCCAGATCTATCCATAATAGTATCGAACGGTCGAGATTTGTGTAAAACATGAGGCCTTTGATATTAGTGTATCTTACATGCTTAGCATATAAGATGTGTGAACGAGATCCCCTAAGGACATGGATGCTATTCATATCTAATAACAGTCACTCTTTTTCCGGTCAGGACCCATTCAAGCAAGTTTGCTCCTTAAGAAATAGACCTTCTTTATTCGTTCATTTACCCCTGACGTGGAAAAATGACACGTGTACATAAAACAAAAGAGTTGTATTGTTATATTAAATCTGCCAACGTAAGAGCTAGTGTGCCTTTTCTCTTCACTGTTATTTTCAGCTGCAAGATCTTTTAAAGCAAAACTTAGTAATCACTCTTCACAGAGATCGAATATGCAATCCTATCTATTATCTATTGGTTATAGCTAAACAAGGACAGACTTTTTCACATGCCATCACTTATTTATTATTTGCATTGTTCCAAGCTAGATTTAATCATATTGTCTTAATTTCTCAATTCCTTTATCTTACGATTTTCTTTAAGAAAATCATTATCATCATACATTTCCATTAGCTGTGTCCTTTTCTATCAAAATTTGGTTGGTTATGAAAAACACTTTAAACAAAATTTCTAACGTTAACTATGATTGATATTATTCATCTAATATAAAATCCATTATATATATAGCGAAAACTATCTTCAACAAAACATGATCTTAAATGATTGTAGCATCATTCAGAAAAAATTGCACCATTATGAAAGGAAAAAAAGAGTCTAGAATAACTAAGATTCTTCTCAAACAAACTTCATATGGATTTTTAAATCTTTGAAGATACAAAATGCTTGGTATAAAATTGTGATCTAATGGAATGGTGGCCAGAGCAATTGGGGGGCTTACATTATATCAACACAAGACATGTAGCCCATTGTTGGAGTTGTGGGGTTTGTATGGAAAAGCAACTTCTGTTATTCTTATTTGAAAGAGAGGTTTAAGCTAAATTGGGATTACCGCTCTTTCCTACCCACAAAATACAAACACATGTCATATTTTAATTAGTTTTGGGCTTAGTATAACAGGGTCTTTTATTAATTAATTAAGATTGTTCACAATCATTATCTATCAAGTTACCAAATGCGTAGGCCTTTATAAAAATATAAAATAATTTGGGTAAATTCTCAAAAAGCCCCTGGCCCGCCTGATAGCTATCTAAAAGCCCTTGATATTTTCTAAATTGCTGGAAACGGCCTACCGTTCAAAATCTTTATAAAAAAATCATGGGCAACATTTATTTAGGCCTTCAATTACTTGGATATTACATATAACTGTTTAAATATTACATGCAACTAATATAAATGGTGTTTTAATTAGGCCCAGCGGTTTTTTAACAAGAGCAAAAGCCTTAAGAGTTTTTACACAATCTTGAAGCGGGCTAGGGGCTTTTTGATAATTTACCCAAATAATTATGACAAGCGGGCCGGGGCTTCCAGGTCGTCGTCCGGAAGCGGCGCATTACATCGGGCCCCGGATGTAGTAATAAATAAATAAGGGTTTCATAGGATCCGTCTAGTTTCTTGGAACATAAGTTTCCTTACGGGTAAACTAACATAATTAGTGGAGGTGATGATTAGGAGTAGAGTTAGTATTATGTGTTTGCAAGAAACTAAGTGGGTAGATAAAAAGAGTGGAGTCGTAGAGTCTTAGGATTATAAGTTTTGGTATACGGGTAGAGATAAAAATCGTAATGGGGTAGGCGTAATCATAGATAGGCGGTTGCTTGAGAATGTAGTTGAGATTAGGAGAAAAAGTGATAGGATTTTACTGGTTATACTTATTCTAGGTAGGGAGGTCCTTAATGCTATTAGTGTTTATGCACCACAGATAGGTCTTGATGACGTTAGTAAGCGTCTATTCTGGGAGAATTTGTTAGGCGATGTCTCACACTCTACTGGGTTTGTAGAAAGGCAGAATTTTCAAAAAAAATAATTTTTAAGCGGGCAACACCGACTAATCATCAAGATCTATCGTAAGCCCTAGATAATAAAACTTGCAAAGGTACTAATCTATTGTGAAATTGATTATACCTATATGAACCAAGTCCTTCATGTCTTCTTTTCCTCTTCTTGAGCTCCTTATTCGTGGAGATCAAGTTTGGCCATCGGCCTCCTCATGTCGAAGACGATCTATCCGAGAGTCTATAGTTCAAGCTCCAACCTCAAACTTGAGGTAACTAAAGCACTTGTTTGCTAATCTAGATGGTATAGTAGATGTAGAGTGTGTTAAATGATTGGATTATTTCATAAACCTTAAGTTTCTCAACTCATGAGAGGGTTAGGGTTTAAGGAAAAAGAAGAGAGCAAACGAGGAAAGTGAAAGCTAAGTGTAGAATGAAGTATCTTTTGAAGAATGACTGAGTGTTGATAATATCAAGCATATCATTTTCATTAAAAATAATATGACATGCTTCAATAGTTATCCAAATGAATGAGTCATCCAAAATAGCCATACTTCAACCATACTTCAATAACATATCATTCCTCCACCTCATTATCCATTTAAACAAATGGATTTAAAAAAAAATAAGGTGTCGTCTTCTAGAAGCATTCTAGTGAAATTACTAGAATACCCCTACTGTATATACATATCCGTATTCGTACTAAAAAAATACAAATACCAAGAAATAAAATAATCCAATAGTATAATACTATAATGCGGCTTAATTCTAAGCCCTCCAGTATTATCCGTCTGAACAAAATCTGTATAGCCAGTACATGTATATGATCGAAACCCCACACGTAAAACCATACGGCCGCTACATCGTTTCGCCTGAACCAAGGAAACCCTCTTTGTGGGATTCTAAACACTCGACGGTATGCTGGCAGTGGGTTTAACCTCAAGCACGTCAGCGGCACTAGCTGTACGTAACGGTTACCCAGGTACCTGTCGAAAAGAAGGCCGATGAGCAAGCTTATCCAAACTCCTACTGAGCCTATCCGCGACAATCTCCGTACAGTCCGGTCTGTTCGTCTGAGAATATCACATGCCGGGTCTAGGGAGTGGAAAACGTCAGACCCCTAATA
Organism: Agapanthus africanus; assembly: GCA_030015575.1. Taxonomy (NCBI): domain Eukaryota; kingdom Viridiplantae; phylum Streptophyta; class Magnoliopsida; order Asparagales; family Amaryllidaceae; genus Agapanthus; species Agapanthus africanus. The sequence goes on along the minus strand of CM057348.1, from coordinate 147,962,292 downwards.
AACTGACAAGTCGTGCCGATGTGGCTCAAAACCATCCGAGAATTTACTGATCTAACTATCAGTAATTCTCAATCCGCCATGGCTAAGGACTTATGGTGTTGGCCAACCGAACACAACGCGATATCGACTCCCTATATCGGGAGAGACGAATCCTCAACAATCGATCACTGCCTCCTGTTTCCACCCAATAAGAGAGCAAGGCTCTATTCAAAATTTGAACTGAGGCAGCGCCTCACGTGCAAAGCACGAGAGCGCCAGAGCCAAGAGCGCCAGCGCTAAGAGTCAAAGACTCTAATGCAGCGCCTACTGCAGCCCACTGCAGCCCGGTGACGTCAACAGTCCCAAATATTGCCCCTACCATCGAATAACGGGCCACCCAATCGAAAATTGTTTCGTTTTCAAAAACTGGATTGAGGACCAGTACCAGCAAGGTAAATTCGCGCTGTCTGAAAACTGGAGGGTAAACCCACCACAACCGCACGCTTCTAAACAGACGGATACGCCGGGGGTATCATGCTCGTTTGTAGAAGAAACTCCGTGGGAAGTGGCCCTTTCAACAAAGACTAAAAGAATGCTGAAAGATCTTCAAGCATGTTCGGCGATTCGGTGGAAAAGCCGGCTGGAACCCGAGATAATTGAAGAAATGTTGAAACCGCGCCCAACACCGAAAGTTGGTGACGATGGGCAAAACAACCGGGCTCAGCTGTCAAAGTCTTCGAAGAAAAAGAAGAAGACCAACAAAAAGCCCGCGCAGCCGGATGACAAGCGCACGGATCTGCAAAAACATATTAACGCGTTGGAGGAATACAACCAGAGGGCGCAAACCCCGGTCACACTCTAAGAGTTTCTCAACCATATCCTTGAAATTGGAGATAACAACAATGATGAGGGAGACGACTCGTCAGAGGAACCCGAAGATTATGTGGCAAGTTGTCACATGATCTCTCATTCGTCGCTAAAAAACGAAGAAGCTCGCTCGGCATCAGAAGATAATGTAGAGGAGCTAGGGGGAGGATCGGTGCCAAAATCCTTGGGACCGTCAGACGAGATGATCGACATGCTACTGAACAAAGCCCGTCGGAAGAGCAAAGCTGATCAAGAGCGGGAAATGGCCATATTCAAAAGAGCCAGGCGTCGGCATCAAGTTGAAGAAGTCATGGTAGGGATGAGTCGCAAAACGCTCCAACCAGATCGAAGCACGCCCGCGTCAGACAAAAGCAGGCTCAAGACAAGGAATGGGTCCGACGCAAAGGCAAAAACAAGTTAAAGAACGAGAAAAACGTTCGACAACGTCAAAACGGATCCAAAAGGCCACGCGATCGAGAAAAGGCCAGCCGGAATCCATCGCTGATGAAGAAGATGGATCGGGAATATTGCTTCCCTCAAGACAAGATAAGGAAGATATACGACCTCGTCATGAACCATCAGATGACTACGCTCCCGAAATCCAAGCACCCCGAACAAGAAAATCAGGTTCATCACCTGGATTATTGCTCCTATCACCGAGCAATAGGACATCCCCTTGAAAACTGCTTCACCTTAAAAAACTGGGTCGAAGACCAATATCAACTCGACAGATTCGCTCTATCCAATAGTTGGAGGGTGGCCCCACCACAAAGGCATGTGCCAAAAGCAACGTATATGGCGAGAGTAGAACCAGATCAACATCGGTCCTGGAAACGATCTCGTACCTGTCACGTGATAATACTGTCAGAAGAAAGAGTGCCCTGTTTACCCCAATCAGAGCAAAGCTCTATTCAAATTCCAAGGCGGGAAATGAAGCAACGCTTCCGTTTCTCCCAATCAGAGCAAGGCTCTGTGTTAAAAGAAAATCAAATAATAATAAAGGAAGCAACGCTTCAGCTGACTTGCGCTCTGCGCTGCGCGACACGTGTCAAGCGCAGGCGCGCTTGCGCCAACTGTGCCAGCACTAAAACAGAAAAATTCTGGAAAGATCTTTCTAATCTTATTAAAACAATAAGATTTTCTTCTGTAAAACAGGAGCCCTTGGATCAAAGATCCAACGGTGGGGAAAAAATCCCTAAATCACTCAGAGAAAGATCTCTTTAACTGATTTAACAAATCAATTGGCACTATAAAAAGGCTCCTAGACTCCAAGTCTAAAGGACATTGAAGGGAGAGAGACACAGAGCTCCACTAAAGAAAATTTTAAGAAGAGCTCAGAGAAAGAAAAGGTAAAAACTTTTGAATAAAAGAAGAATTTCTTCTAAAAGAGATCAATGATCTAAGAGCAAGATCGAGATCTTGGATAAATAATAATAATAATAAAAAAAAAAGAGAAGTAATTTACTTCTGTATAAAGGCATTGCCTTTTGATGAACCACCGGTTCTCTGAAAACAAGAAAAACTTGTTTTCTTTGATCTAGATTTGATCAAAATATTAAACAGTGCCTTGCACTTTTGAGTTTGTACTGTTGCGCTCCTTGGATTGGCGCAAGCCACCAGGGAGCGCCACGTGTCGGCCCCAAAATAACCGCGCTATGCGCTTGGCACAAGTCATCAGAGCGCGCCACGTGTCAGCAGCGCGTTGGCGCAGCGCACTGCGCTAACAGACTTGCACTCACCAGAGCGTGACACGTGTCACACCCACATGAGTTTACGCCTTGCGCTCCTCAATTAGCGCAAAGCGCCTGACAAGCCACGTGGGGCGCTGTCAGAGCATTTAATGCAATGCATTATTAAAAGGGTAGAGCCCAATAAAAAGGTCTATCAGACCAAGATAAAAATGCTATGCATTATTAAAGGGCAGAGCCCAATTAAAAGTCTAATAGGCCCAAATAAAAAAATGCAATGCATTAATAAAAGGGCAGAGCCCAAACAAAGGCCTAACAGGCCGAATGCAAATAAAACGTTAAACATTTTCAACTGGACTTAGCCCAATACTGGCCGTAAGTCCTCAAATTAAAATTGACTGAGCACGACTGCTCTCTCAAATCAATTTACACCCGGTTCAAGGGTACATCTCCGAACTCCTCTGAATTTTGTCGTTGTAATCCTTCAACGTCGTCAGAGAGGTGATGGGTCCCGACAACCACACATCGATACGGACTGTGGGGTCCTTAAACTCATGGACTAATGCGTCCTTAAACCAACAATACGGACTGTGGGGTCCTTAAACTCATGGATTAATGCGTCCTTAAACCAACAATACGGACTGTGGGATCCTTAAACTCATGGACCGAAACGTCCTTAAACCAATGTTCGTCCCCAAATGTGAACATTGGACCACCATGTCCCTAAACTGGCAATGGACCACTATGTCCCTAAACTGGAACAATAGAGCCCAAATGCTCTTTTGTCGGATCTAAATGATCCTGTTAAGTCGATCTTAGTCTCAAATTAGGCTAACGCATCCTTAACAAACGTTTAAGTTGATCTTAGCCTCAAATATGGCTAACGCATCCTTAAACCAAAACTTTCAAAACAGACTTTAGTCCCAAATTGGACTATAGATCTCCCGACCAACTTTGGTTCAAGGGTACATCTCTGAACTCCTCTGACATCTGTCGTTGTAATCGTTCAATGTCGTCAGAGAGGTGATGGGTCCCGACGGCCATACATTCAATGGACCACCATGTCCCTAAACTGGAACAATAGAGCCCCCAAATGCTCTTTTGTCGGATCCAAACGATCCTGTTAAGTTGATCTTAGTCACAAATTGGACTAACGTATCCTTAACAAACGTTTAAGTTGATCTTAGCCTCAAATATGGCTAACGTATCCTTAAACCAAAACCCCAAACCCAAATCTAAGAAGATACGGATATGGACTAATCCACGTCCTACGGGCGACGACATAAATTAGTCTCCGTATACAATCCACGGGCAACCACAAACAAAACAAACACCCACGACACGAAGTGACCAGCTGGAGTAAGAGAAAGTTGTTACCGCGATGCGGTAGCGTAATTAACTGCAGGGGCTTGAGCCTGCAGGGAAGAGCGTCCCCACAATCAAAAACCCCTCAGAAGAGGGGGAATCTGACGAAGTCTGCTACATCGGCCACATCCGTTCAAACCTTCGATACACGTTGCCATAAATCAACTTGGAATCTTCGGAGAGGTGGACGGATAGCACCAATTAGCATCTGCCCCGAATTTCAGGCGAGACGTCCATGTCTTGGCCGCTATTCGGAGGGGAACAGATTCTGGCACGCCCGGTGGGACCTTTTCCTCTTTCCACTCCACACTTCGTGTGTCGTGTTCGCGAACGAATCGCGGTTTGTTAATGGTTGCCCTCGGGTTTCAAGTTACTAAGATTTGGTCTCTCGCTTGGCGCAGAAATCAAACAGCAATGGCGTCCAACTGCTCGAACTGCTCCAAGTGCAACTGCAACCGACGCTCCGCCTCACCTGGAGGTGTAGCCTATGGGCCTCAAGCGGCCTCCCTCTTCGCTATACCGGTGGAACAAGTGACTCAGGCTACCACCGGTCTGTTTTTCGGGACCATGCTCCCGCCAGCGAACTTCACCATCCCAGTGCCCGTACCGGAAGCTTCAAAGAAGTCGGTCTTCGATCGACTTGCTACTGTCACGGCCCCTCTCAACGGGTCATCCAATTCCAACTCTTCAGTCTTCACCAGGCTGAGCTCGACCTCCAAAGGGCCTGCCAAGAAGCCCATAATACCGGAAGTGGCTATCCCAGAGAAGATTGCCATCCCTGCTCCTAAAGTCGTCGAGGCAGCTTCTCCTGTAAGTGGGTCGGTCTTCGCAAGGCTGACTGCTCCCAGTCCCGCTCCCGTTCAGAAATCTGTGTTTGACCGGTTGGACACGGCTTCTCAACGGACGTCAGTCTTCAAGAGGTTGACACCAGCAACAGCCCCTCACCTGAATTGGGGGCAAGACATTCCCGTCACTGAACCAATCCCAACAACCCGTCATGCCCGACGTCGCCACTGGCGCCGGATAAGGAAGACTGGGGGCAACTCCCCCTCTGGGTTAACCCCACCAGCTCCAACGATAGAAGTTAATGCTGCTGTTCCGACTGGAACAGCTTTGAGCTGCTGAACAGGGTACGCAGGAATTCACCAACTGCTGTGCTCAAAAGGTCTCCTCCACCGGTAGAGACCATCGTAGAAACAAAGCCGGAGCAGTCTCCTCAACGGCTGTCTTCCAAAATCTACAAGACTTGGCGACGAGTCCGAGAATCGGTGATTGATCCGAGTTTCTCCCATTAGCGTAAGATGTCGAAATCCCGACAGGAAGAAGGTCGCACTGTTAAGCAACGGAAGACGACGGCCACCTGGGTGCCCAAAGCAACGGCCCCCTCAACTTCGACGGCCCACAAGAGAAGAAGGCCAGAGAAAATCCCCACGCCTGCGGCGAACGTCAAAGGCAGTGAACCCAAACGCCCTAAGTCCGGGGGCATTGTGGTACACACCGTCTACATGGCATTCGGGAAAGAGGACAGCCGTATATCCACAGGTCATCGACCGCTTACGCGATCAGTGACTAAGGCTCAAGAATAGCAGCAGAAGCTCCAAGAAATGACTGCGATGGCTGTGCTCACTGGGCCAAAAGAAAGCCCAGAAGCATCCTCGGATCAGCGCCAGGAGCAAGAAACCGACGCCGAATTCCTTCGCAGGATACTGGAAAAGAAGGACAAAGAGACTGCAGAACAAGCAACCAATATAAAACGAATGGCCCTTCTGTTCCAGGACATGGTGGGTATGATGATCCAGCAGGATCCTCCTGCTGAAGATCCTCCGATTGTCCTTGAAGATGACAGAGGAGAAACGTCAAATCCTCCACCGGCTTTGTCAACAGCCAAGGAGGAGACAATTTCTAAGACTGCCCTAGATGAATATATAGCTCAGCAGATAAGGGTTCACCAGGCAACTGAGGCGGCCAGTCAAGTTGTCAAAACGGGGCGACCGTATCCGAACTGGTACGATCAGATCAAACACCCGCCAGGCTACACGATCCCAAAATTTCATGTCTATAAGGGGACAGGCAATCCCCATCAACATGTAGCCCAGTTCAGGGCTCTTTGTGGCAACACCGGCGGCGATGATAAGCTCCTGCTTCGCCAATTCGTCGGCAGCTTATCGGAGACGGCGTTTGAATGGTACTCCGAGCTTCCGAACGACTCCGTCAAAACTTTCGCTGAAATGGAGTTGTTGTTTACCCAACGTTTCGCAAGTGTCAGCGAGCGTACTCCAATAACAGCTTTGATTAATGCAAGAGTAAAGCCGGGCGAAACTTGGATTCAATATGCAATCCGGTGGCGGAACTTGTGGTCGAAGTGCGAACAGCGCATCGAAGAAGTGCCAGCGGTGGGTATGTTCGTGGGCACCTTAGATCCTCATGCAACTATTTCACAGTTCATGATGTTTTTTAAACCAACCAAGTTCCAAGCCCTGATCGACAAGCTAGCTCAGATGGACCAAATAGGCCACAGGCCATCTCCTCCAAAGCCGGACTCTCGAAATGAGAAGGGGAAAGGAAAAGCGATTGTCGTCGCCAATGCTCAACAATAGCCGAGCAACTTGAAACCGGTTGTCCGTCAAAATAATATGCGTCCACGCGTATCCCTCGAGGAGAGGCTAGGACGTCCTTACTCGTTTCCTCAAGATAAAACGAGAAGACTGTTCGAGCTAGCACTGCGCAACATGCTCATCAAGCTGCCAGATTCAAGGCGTCCGTTGCAGCCAAATGACGTCAATGATCCTAATTATTGCCCCTACCACCAAGTATTGGGTCATCCGATCGAAGATTGCTACGTCTTCAAAAACTGGATTGAAGATCAATATCAGCAAGGCAAGTTCGCGATATCCGAAAGATGGAAGGTGAACCCGCCGCAACCTCATACCCCTAAAAAGGTGAATACGCCGGGGGCAACGTGCTCCCTTATTGAAGAAGCTCCATGGGAGGTCGTGCTTTCCGCCAAAATCAAAAAGATGCTGAATGATCTCCAGACATGCCCGGCGATCAGATGGAAGAACCCGTTGGAGCCTGAGATCATCAAGGGGATGCTGAAGCCGCGCCCAAATCTAAAGATTGGTGATAGCCCAAATACTCACACCCAGCCGTCAAAATCTTCAAAGAAGAAGAAGAAGAGATCTAAAAAGCCCGTGAAGCCTGGTGACAAGCGCACGAGCCTGCAAAAACAGATCGACATGCTGGAAGAGTATAACCAGAAAGCGCGGACTCCCATCACGTTCCAAGAGTTCCTCGGACACGTCCTTGAAGACGGAGATGATGGTGAAGACTCATCAGATGGATCTGAGAACTACGTAGCAAGTTGTCATGTGATCTCTCACTCATTGATAGATGATAAAGAGGCTCCTTGCACCGAGAAACCGGAGGCGGGTCCTGAACCAGAACTTCTGTGGCCGTCAGATGAGATGATCGATGCCTTCCTGAATGAGATTCGTCTGAAAAGTAAAGCCAATCAGGAGCGTGAGATGGCCATATTGGAAGGAGCCAAACGCCAGCGACTAGACAAAAGAGTCGAGGCACTTCCGTCAAATCAAAAGACATCTGCTGCAGATAAAAACAAATTCAAGACGAGGAAAAGGTTTGCTAAAGCCATATCAATGGGAATGAAACTACCACCCTCTGAAGAAAACACTCTCGGTGGAATAGAGATGCATCCTAATTACTGCTTATATCATCAGAAGATCGCACATCCTACTGAAGACTGCAACTCCTTTAAGTGTTGGTGGCAAGGGTATGTCGCTCACAGGCAACACTTCAATAGGACAAAGTGTGAAGCTCGTAGACAGCGAAAAAATACGACAGATGAGCATAAAAGAGTTGCCGGCAATTGTCATAGGGATGATCCCGGGGGATTGCGAGTTCTTACCTTCGGGAGCGACTCCGACGAAAAAGTAGCCCTCAGTCGTCTCTTCAAGGAGTCCATCTCTGAAGAATTGAGGAATTGCGAGAACATTCAGCCATGTAATTGCACGATACCCGGAGAGAATCTCGGACCCACAAACAAGGGATCGAGCAAAAAGGATAAAGGAAAGGAAAAAACGGCCTTCGTCGCCAGCACTCACCAACAATCGAGTGACCCTATACCGGTTGTTCGCCAAAGCAACAAGCAGCAACCTCTCTGTGAGAAGTTGAAACGTCCTTACTCATTTCCCCGGGATGAAACAAGGAGATTGTTTAAACTATCAGTCATAGCAGGCTTATCACTCTACCGGAGCCAAAACACCAGCTACAACTGAATGATGTCAACAATCCTAATTACTGCCCTTACCACCAAGTATTGGGCCATCGCATCGAAAACTGCTACGTTTTCAAAAACTGGGTTGAAGACCAATACCAACAGGGCAAGTTTGCGTTGTCCGAAAACTGGAAGGTGAACCCGCCACAACCACATGCTCCGAGAAAGATGGATATGCCGGGGGCATCATGCTCATTCATAGGGAAATCCCCATAGACCGAAAAGTCGGTAAACTAGAGATTCGCCTCAAATACGGCGACGGCGGACCACTACGTCCTAAAACTAGCTAATGACCGAAACGTCTTTAAACTACTACCACAGCATCCTCAGGCTGACGAGATAAAAAAAGGGATAAAAATAAAAAAATAAAAAAAAAGATATAAAAGACGGTATGTCCATAAGCAAAATGGGCACGGATGAAAACCCGAAAGGGCTCCGTGAGTAAAAACAGCAGGGCTACCAGCGAGTGTTCGTGAAAACCCGAAAGGGCGCGACCTCGTTAGAAAAAAGAATAAAAAGAATATAAAAAAAGACGGTATGTCCATAAGTAAAATGGGCACGGATGAAAACCCGAAAGGGCTCCGTGAGTAAAAACAGCAGGGCTGCCGGCGAGTGTTTGTGAAAACCCAAAAGGACGCAACCTCGTTAAAAGACACTTACAAGGTCCTCTCGACCTTGTAAGGAGAAACCACCCATGTGAGATCCTTACGACTCGCAAGGGAGCAACACACTTAGGAATCCTCACGATTCCTAAGAAGAAATTACACTTGCGAGATCCTCACGACTCGTAAGGAGAACTCTCTTATGGGACCCTCACGGCTCATAAGATTTGAAAGTCTTAAGTTACAGAGACCTGAACCTGTTCTTAAGCAACCCCCACAACCTTCGATATTGCCCTACAAGCGGCTTATACTGACCCTTGTATACAATCCACAGGCGCGAATAAATATTTCCCTAACAAAGTCCCACCCGTGACTGGGGATATGTCCATATGGTGAACAACCCTTGTAAGTCCTCTCGACTTATAAGGAGAAAACCCTTTTGTAAGATCCTTATGACTTACAGGGGAACATACACTTAGGAATCCTCACGATCCCTAAGGAGAAAACACACCTACGAGATCCTCACGACTTGTAGGGAGAAATACCTTTGTGAGACCCTTACGTCTCATGAAGTCAAAAGCCTTAGTCGACAGGATCCTAACCCTGTTCGCTAAGCCACCTTTGTTCGACATCGACAGAGGCAAATGATGATTCGCACCTGGCAATATCCCAGTTGTAGCGATGCTGATGCCTAAACCGGTATCAAATTCCAAGCCCTTTCAAGGCAAATGATGATTCGCTCCTGGCAATATACCAGTTGTAGCGATACTGATGCCTAAACCGGTATCAAATTCCAAGCCCTTTCATGGCAAATGATGATTCGCTCTTGGCAATATTTCAGTTGTAGCGATGCTGATATTGAGATTGGCGTCAGATTCCAAGTTCCATACTCACGATAAAAAAAAATCAGCGAGCCATACATGCATGCAAAACGGCCGAAATGATGGGGCAACTTGCAAATAAAAATCAGCAAGTAAAAATGTATGCATGCAAAATAGCCGAAATGATAGGGCAACTCGCAATAAAAAGCAGCGGGTAAAAATAAAATAAATAGCCGAAATGATTGGGCAACTCGCAATAAAAAGCAGCGAGTAAAAATAAAATAAATAGCCGAAATGATTGGGCAACTCGCAATAAAAAGCAGCGAGTAAAAATAAAACAAATAGCCGAATTGATTGGGCACCGCGAAAAACAGCCGAAATGATTGGGCAATCGCGACCTTCGCAATATAAAAGCTGAAATGATAGAGCATCGCGGAAAGAATAAAAGAAATGATGAAAGAATGAAACCTTTTGCCCTACAGGTGAGATCACATCGATCCCTGTATACAATCCCGGGGCATAAACAAAGAGGGAACCATACCTTCCCAACAGGCTCCACCAGAAAGCGAAGCCAAATCTTGACGGTTCATAGACAACCTAGAGACAACCTCGACATTTGTCGCAATATTGCAGACACAATGTCAACAAACGAAGCAAAAGAAGATCCCTAGCTTTTGATTCTCGACGTCGATATCGACAACTTAGAGATCACCAACGGCGTTTCTCCCCACTCCAACCAGATGCAGACGCAATATCAACAATGGCGTTCCTTTGCAGTCCAGCAGGATGCAGATGCAACGTCAACAAAAGACCCCATGGTCAGCAAAGCGGAGTGACGGCAAAATTCTAGCTCCACCACAGCATTCGTCTCGATACAGCAGACGCAGTGCCAGCAAACGAAGCGAAGGCCAAATTCCTAGCTTCAGGGTCTTGACGGCAACTCATATAAAGCCTGAAAGACAATCGGAGATCATCCCACATCAACATAGAGTGATCACCACCTAGACGTTCGTCTCGACACAACAGACGAAATATCAACAACAGTGTCCTTCCTCCAACAGGATTCGGACATGACAAAACAAACGAAACGAATGCCAAATCCCTAGCTTCAGGGTCTTGAGGGCAAGTCATATAAAGCCTAAAAGACAATCGGAGATCGTCTCACACCAACATGAAGTGATCACCACCTCGACATTTGTCTCAATACAACAGACGAGATGTGACGACAGCGTTCTTCCTCCAACAGGATTCGGACGTGACAAAGCAAACGAAGCGAAGGCCAAATTCCTAGCTTCAGGGTCTTAACAGCAAGTCATATAAATCCTGAAAGACAATCGGAGATCATCTTGCACCAGTGTGGAGTGGTCACCGTCTCGACATTCGTCTCGATACAGCAGATAAGATGTCACCCCAGCGTTCTTCCTCCAACAGGATTTAGACGCGACAATCAAACAGCGGAGCTACGGCAAAGTCCCTAGTTCCAAACCTCGACGGTTCACCAACAACCTAGAGACAACCGCGACATTCGTCTTGATATAGAGGACGCGATGCCAGCAAACGAAGCGAAGGCCAAATTCCTAGCTTCAGGGTCTTGAAGGCAACTCATATAAAACGTGAAAGACAATCGGAGATCGTCTCACACCAACATGAAGTGATCACCACCTCGACGTTCGTCTCGATACAGCAGACGAGATGTCACCCCAGCATTCTTCCTCCTGTAGGGTTCAGACACGACAATCAAACAACGGAGCCACGGCAAAATTCCCAGTTCCAAGCCTCGACGGTTCACCAACAACCTAAAGGCAACCGCGACATTCGTCTCGATACAGCAGACGCAGTGCCAGCAAACGAAGCAAAGGCCAAATTCCTAGCTTCAGGATCTTGACGGCAAGTCATATAAAGCCTGAAAGACTATCGGAGATCATCCCACACCAGCACGGAGTGGTTGTGACTCATCCGGGCTCTCTAAAATGAGCCTAACCTCAAGTAAAAGGTGACATGGAATATCCGTACACTTGCTCTTTCGACGGTAATAATACTTGGAAGATTACTTGAAGACGTCTTGTCCAGCCCCCGAAGGGATCAGAGACACGACAATCGCAAGGCTACTCGAACAGCAAGATCGCCTATCGAGAAATACATCAGCCAACACGACGGTACGACGGACAAAACCCTGAGTACCACAGACCCTAACGGACCTCTGTCGTAAAGAGCAGAGGTTAACTATGACGTTAGGATATGCTTGCGAGAACTGCTCGATTCGTCTCGACTCATGATGAAATCGATGTCTTTGCGAGAACTTCTCGATTCGTCTCGACTCGTGAGATAAAGCCTTAGGCAGTAGGGATTAAAAAACCTGTTTCCTAAGCACTGGGACCCTGCAAGTCGGCCCAAAACGGTCTCTTGCATACTATCCACGGGTCACACTCTCCAAAGTTGAATCTCGACAAGGAGGGAAACAACCGCTTACAGGTCCTCTCGACTCGTAAGAGGGAAAATTCTCTTATAGGATCCTTATGACTTATAAGAGAAACCGCACTTAGGAATCCTCACGATTCCTAAGGAGAAAATACACCTACGAGATCCTCTCGATCCGTAGGGAGAAAAGTCTTTATGAGACCCTCACGGCTCATGAAGTTGAAAAGCCTTAGGTAGCAGACCTGAACCTGCTTCCTAAGCCATCACTACTCCCCAAAGTATTCAAGACAGAATTTTCTATATCGCTTACAGGCTATGCTTACTTAAAGAATGTGCCAGTAACAAAGCAGAAAATAAAAAGAAGGAGGCAAAAGATTTGTCATTCATACTTGGAAAGTTTTTACATCAACAAAGGCAATAAACAAAGACATTATCCGAATGATTATAATGGCAAAACCTCAGATCCAGGGCATGGATTAAGGAATTCGAAAGTAAGGCCATCTAGAGTCTTTCTGGCCTTTCTGATCATTCTCGTGTGCATCCTCTCGCGCTCACGCATGTCAAGATCTTCGACAAGGCCCCCCATCCTTCGATAAGCAGCAATTATTGTCGTCTGTTGAAGAATTTGATGCAGAATGTCGATGAGGCTATCTCGCCGTTTCTTCGAGATCAGCCCCGACAGGTACACTGAATGCACCTTGTCTTTGGCATCATCCAGCGCATTAAGCGGCATGGCCTCGTGAAACCCCGGAAGTGCTCTCCAAATTGCTCCCAGCACGACTTTCAAGAGAGCAGAACGGCGAGGAAGCAACCAACCAACGCGTGCGTTCAGACGACCCATGATCTCCGCACACTGGGCATCTGTAAACTCTTGGTTTTGGTGATGGCCCTGTACGCGGATATCCTTATAAGTGATGGATTCGTGCAGACTGTACAAATGAACAGCCATAATGCCTGAAGGAAATATCATTGGAAGATTAGCAATGAGAAAAAAGACACAGAGAGTTAAACTCCTCGAGAGCAATGCTCTGCAGACAGGAGTGGCAACTGTCAAAATCCAGTAATGAGAGGAATTTAAAGAAATTCCCCGAGAACTCTGAGAGCCTTACTATGAAAAGATGATATAATCAATTAAAGATAAAACTCCATTTTTGATCTTCATTATCCATGATCAAACTCTTAAGAGTTCTTCACAAAAGATTAAGAAATCTACATGTATCAAGAGAGCAGAGCTCTGATTCATGGGCTAAAAAACCCCAAGAGAGCAAAGCTCTATTAATGAAACCCTAAATGGGTTTTCTTTAGATCAAAGATCTATGAAGAGCAAAGCTCTGTTAATGGGTAAAACCCTGGATTCTTAAAAGTTTTAAACTTCACCTAAGTTTTGACAGAGGTTTACTCTTGAAAAGTTCTTAAGTTGAAGAGCAATGCTCTGAATAAGAAAAAATTCTCAAGTAAAGATGGAAATCATCTAAGGGACCAAAGGTCCTATTTTAAGGCATTGGGGAGCCGTTTCAACTTTCAAGGGATGGCGCGACGGTTGGAATTCTGCCACTGCTGCGCTCACGTTTGGGGGCCACGTAAGCGCAACGGTGGGGGGACATTTGTTTACTCCAATCAGAGCAAAGCTCTGTTCAAATTCCAAGACGGAAAATGAAGCAACGCTTCCGTTTCCCCCAATCAGAGCAAGGCTCTGTGTTAAAAGAAATTCAAATAATAATAAAGGAAGTAACGCTTCAGCTGACTTGCGCTCTGCGCTGCGCGACACGTGTCAGCGCAGTTGCGCTGCGCGACACGTGTCAGCGCAGTTGCGCTGCGCGACACGTGTCAGCGCAGTTGCGCTGCGCGACACGTGTCAGCGCAGTTGTGCTGCGCTCTGCGCTGCGCGACACGTGTCAAGCGCAGGCGCGCTTGCGCCAACTGTGATAGCACTAAAACAGAAAATTTTTGGAAAGATCTTTCTAATCTTATTAAAACAATAAGATTCTCTTCTGTAAAATAGGAGCTCTTGGATCAAAGATCCAACGGTGGTGAAAAATCCCTAAATCACTCAGAGAAAAATCTCTTTAACTTATTTAACAAATTAATTGGCACTATAAAAAGGCCCCTAGACTCCAAGTCTAAAGGACATTGAAGGGAGAGAGACACAGAACTCCTCTAAAGAAAATTTTGAGAAGAGCTCAGAGAAAGAAAAGGTAAAAACTTTTGAATAAAAGAAGAATTTCCTCTAAAAGAGATCAATGATCTAAGAACAAGATCAAGTTCTTGGATAAAAAACAATAATTATAATAATAAAAAAGAGAAGTAATTTACTTCTGTATAAAGGCATTGCCTTTTGATGAACCACCGGTTCTCTGAAAACAAGAAAAACTTGTTTTCTTTGATCTAGATTTGATCAAAATATTAAACAGTGCCTTGCACTTTTGAGTTTGTACTGTTGCGCTCCTTGGATTGGCGCAAGCCACCAGGGAGCGCCACGTGTCGGCCCCAGAATAACCGCGCTATGCGCTTGGCACAAGTCATCAGAGCGCGCCACGTGTCAGCAGCGTGCTAGCGCAGCGCACTAGCGCAGCGCACTGCGCTAACAGACTTGCGCTCACCAGAGCGTGACACGTGTCACACCCACATGAGTTTGCGCCTTGCGCTCTTCAATTGGCGCAAAGTGCCTGACAAGCCACGTGGGGCGCTGTCAGAACATTTAATGCAATGCATTATTAAAAGGGCAGAGCCCAATAAAAAGGTCTATCAGACCAAGATAAAAATGCTATGCATTATTAAAGGGCAGAGCCCAATTAAAGGTCTAATAGGCCCAAATAAAAAAATGCAATGCATTAATAAAAGGGCAGAGCCCAAACAAAGGCCTAACAGGCCGAATGCAAATAAAACGTTGAATATTTTCAACTGGACTTAGCCCAATACTGGCTGTAAGTCCTCAAATTAAAATTGACTGAGCACGACTGCTCTCTTAAATCAATTTACACTCGGTTCAAGGGTACATCTCCGAACTCCTCTGATATTTATCGTTGTAATACTTCAACGTCGTCAGAGAGGTGACGGGTCCGGATAACCACACATCGATACGGACTGTGGGGTCCTTAAACTCATGGACTAATGCGTCCTTAAACCAATAATACGGACCGTGGGGTCCTTAAACTCATGGACTAATGCATCCTTAAACCAACAATACGGACTGTGGGGTCCTTAAACTCATGGACTAATGTGTCCTTAAACCAACAATACGGACTGTGGGGTCCTTAAACTCATGGACCGAAACGTCCTTAAACCAATGCTCGTCCCCAAATGTGAACGTTGGACCACCATGTCCCTAAACTGGCAATGGACCACTATGTCCCTAAACTGGAACAATAAAGCCCAAATGCTCTTTTGTCGGATCTAAATGATCCTGTTAAGTCGATCTTAGTCTCAAATTAGGCTAACGCATCCTTAATAAACGTTTAAGTTGATCTTAGCCTCAAATATGGCTAACGCATCCTTAAACCAAAACTTTCAAAACAAACTTTAGTCCTAAATTGGACTATAGATCTCCCGACCAACGTTGGTTCAAGGGTACATCTTTGAACTCCTCTGACATCTGTCGTTGTAATCCTTCAACGTCGTCAGAGAGGTGATGGGTCCCGACGGCCATACATTCAATGGACCACCATGTCCCTAAATCGGAACAATAGAGCCCCCAAATGCTCTTTTGTCAGATCCAAACGATCCTGTTAAGTTGATCTTAGTCACAAATTGGACTAATGTATCCTTAACAAACGTTTAAGTTGATCTTAGCCTCAAATATGGCTAACGTATGCTTAAACCAAAACCCCAAACCCAAATCTAAGAAGATACGGATTTGGACTAATCCACGTCCTACGGGCAATGACATAAATTATGTAGGGTTCCTAGGCACGCTAATGAGGTCTCATATGGCATCAACCATGCCAATTTCAAATTTTACATGTGCCGAGAAACCCTAATACGGATCGTTAACTAGAATTTTAGGCGAAAAAGAAACTAGTTAACAACTTAACTAAAAGAACGGAAATACAACCTTTGTAGATCCGGTCCTCCACCTCCATAGCTCCATGATAAAGTCTCCTCGCTGTCCAAATAGAATCCAGGGCTCTAGCATCGGTTTCATCGGAGAAATGGGCGGGCTAGGTCATCGACTACGATGCCGAAGATGATCTACGTCGAGGCATCACAAGATCAAGCTCGCACTTCACCAAGTCATGAAACTTGTGAAGAAAACACCCTATACTACTTGGCAAGAGCTAGAGGATGAAGAAATAGGAAGTGGGTTCACTTTAGAATTGGATTTCTCACTCTTTTCATCAAATCACCATTGATGAAAGCTAGGTTTTCTTCTTTGTTAAGATGAAGAAGAAGAAGAAGATGAATATGATAAAGTGTTAAAAAATCATTGAAAAAGAATTGATTCTTATCATATTCTAACCTTAGTTAAGTGTAGAGAATAGACCATAGTTAGTTATGATGGTTAGGGTTAAGCAAGAGACAAGAATGGTGGACTAGGTCAAAGCTTCATGAAGCTTCAACAAAACTACAAATAAAGCCACCATTCTTTTCTTATCTTTTCCAAAATGAATAAACAAATAAATAAATGAATAAGCAAAACCCTAATCATCAACTTAACCATGGTTTAATTCTTAACACTTAACCAAATAAGCATGTATCATCAAACATGATACAATCATGTGCACAAAAGTATATCACATATACAACTTGCACAAATCAAGTGAGAAAATCCATTTAAAGTGAACCAATACTAGTTAATGCAAAGTAATATATCAAATATATAATTCTACATTAAATCATTAAATCAACACTTGATTTAACGATCCGGTCATATCGCATATAACTGACTAGTATCCTATGTATCGGCTTATCGAATCAATGCTTGATTCGATAACTAGGTTATATCGCATATAACCAATCGATACATTTATCGCGAGAATGAAATAAGATATCACATACACGCATCATTCTCGGTCCTGCACATATCTCATATGCGCTCCTATTTCGTTTCGCTTGAGCCAGGAAACCTCTGTGTAGAACTCTAAAGACTCGTCAATACGCCGGCAGCAGGTGATGATCATATCAAACACCCACAAGCCGCAAGCGGTCTGCTAAACATAACGGCCACCCGGGTATTGAGCGATCAGAAGATCGACGAGCAAGCCCGCTCACACTCCTGTGAATCCAACCAGTAACACTTACGGTACAGTCCGGTCTGATCGTCTGATATGTCGCATATCTCGCCTAGGGGTGGTAAACGTCAGACCCCAATAGCTCGATAAGTCGTGTCGATATGAGGTCTATAATAGTTCGAGAAACTACAGGTAACACTTACCAGTAAATCTCAGCAACCCTGGCCAGGGATTTCCGGTTATAGCCAATCGAACACAGCGCAACATCAACTCCCTATACCGGGAGAGACGAATCCCCTCCTATCGCTCATTGCCTCCATGTGATTCGGGACTGTACCCAAAAACCACCGTTTTGCACGCCCTCTTGGACATGGTAAGGTGGAAATCAAAGCACAGTGGGAATCACACAAGACTCTATGACGATCTCGGGTCAACAGACTACTCTGTACCAGTGTCACCAGAGAACTGCCATCTGACGTAAGGTATAATACCATCTGGGAGTTCTCGGCGAGTCCGTCCAGTGTACCCAGTCTCCACTGAGCACCCGTATATCATCTCCGATGTCAAACACCAATGGATATGGGATCATCCATCGCCCATCTGTATGGGTCGAGAAGGTATACGCTAGTCTACTCTGGTATATCGATGCCCTGTCTCGATACACCCACGACTAGGGACCTTGAAGGATGTACTTATGGACTACCATGTCCCCACTAGTATGATCCGCATCATAGTCCAGGTAGTCAAGTACACATCCTAAGGGCTTTACCAACATGTATTAGAGAGACAATCAATGTACACGTTAAGGTAAAGAGCAACCAGACAGCATACTATCATGTCGAGCAAGAAAGTCCTCCCTATATATGTCCCAGCATCCACTACAGTATACATCCAATGTACAGTAATGGCCTCTAGGGCACACATATAACTAACAATCTCCCACTTGCACTAGGGCCATCTGATAGCAGTGGTTGTAATATCTCATACTCAACTATCCCATAAAACTCTCTCTCTGGGAAAAGGCCTTTGTGAGTGGATCCGCCGTGTTGTCCTCTGAGTCTACTCTCCTAACCTCGATCACCCTGGAGATCATCCATCTCCATGATCAGGTGACACTGCCTTAGAATATGTCTGGATCACTGATGGGACCGGCATTCCTTGGCATAAGCCACAACTCCATTGTCTCACAATGGGAGGAACTAAGTTCATCTCATGAACCAATATACACCCAGACTGCCTCTTTGGTAGCATCTTAAGTAGCGATGTATCGAGCCTTTATCGTCTAGTTAGCCACGGTATCTAGCTTGGAACTCTTCCAAAAACATACCGTCCCTTTACTGAGGGTAAAGACAATGCCTGTGACTGACATTCAGTCGTCCTTATCACTATGGAACCTTTCCAGTGATTCTCCCCAGAATCAATTGATACCATCTCACTACAACTAGTGAGAATCCTAACATCCATTTAGATCTATCTCATAGATCCAAAATCCAGGATTTAGGAGGTATCACTTTGATCCTTTATGAAGAATCATTGTGATAAGTGGAGATTGACCGAGCGTAGCATAGGAAACTCCTTTCTTATCAAGAGTATGTCATCCACGTACTCTACGAGGATCACCACCATACTCCCTACTACCTTTTTGTATATACAAGGTTCATCTACCATTTTGATGAAGTCAAACTTTTTGACAACTACATCAAAACAGACGTTCCAACTCCGCGATGCCTGCTTTATCCTATAAAGTATCTTGTATACGTTTCCGCTGCTCCCACTGTTTACGAAGCCCTCTGACTGTGTACTTATAGACGCTCTCTTCTAAAATAGCATTTAGAAAAGCAGTCATGGCACCCAACCGCCAGATATCGTAGTCATGGTATGTAGCCGTGGCAAGTAGGATCTGGATGGACTTAAGCATAGCCACTGGAAAAGGTTTCATCATTATCCACGCCTGGTTGATGACGAAAGCCTTTAACAAGTCTAGCTTTGAAAGTCTCAACTTTTCCATCTACACCAAGTAATCTTCTCAAGATATACTTGCTCTTGATGGGGATTTAACCCTTCAGATATAGCAACCAAAGTCCATACTTTGTTGGTGTACATGGATTCCATCTCAGATCGCTAAGCATCCAGCCATTCTTACAGAGTCCTACTCCTGATGGCTAGCTCGAAACTAGTTGGGTCATCATTTCATGATGCAATCCTCGCTCCCACTGTCATAGAATAACCGAAGTATCTCTCAGGCGGGTGAGGAACCTTACTAGATCGGCGGAGAGGCTGAGGTTCGTTGGTAATCTACTGAATTCTTTGGTTCTACCAAATCATCTGCTGTAGTTTGTATAGCTGGAACCTTTCCAGTTCTACATAACTGACCTTGCCTCGAGCTTGTCCGGATTTTGCTTTTAGACATTGGCCGGACAACCCTAAATCTTAACTAACTTAAGATATGGGCTCTTCCCATTCCATATCACATATGAAGTGGTAGGCACTGATTTGATTCGAACCCTTTTCAATAGGTATGCAGCTTCTCAAGTGCATAACTCCCGAAAGGAAAATAGGAAACTCAGTAGTACTCATCATAGAGCACACTATATCAAATAGGGTGTATCTGCTCCGCCCCGATATACCATCGTGCAATGGTGTATTCGGAGGAGTAATGCTGAGAGAGAATCTCATTCTCCATTAGAAAAGTCTAGGAATTCTATGCACAAGTATTCTCCTCCTCGATCACATCAAAGGACGTAATATTTATACCCGTATTTTGGTTCTCTACTTCTAACTTATATTCCGTGAATATCTCAAAAGGTTCGGACTTGTGTTTCAACAGGAACATATGTCTGAATCTTGAGAGATTATTAGAGAATGAAATAAAGTACAAAGAACCAGTCTTGGCATGTGTAGACAGGGGACCTTTATACATCAACATGTATCATCCCAAGAGTTCACTAACTCTTTCTCTGTTTCCAATAAACAGAGTTGGTGTCATTATATCTTTGTGACATGACTGGCAAGTTTCACAAGATGTAAATTCAAACTGATTTAAATATGCATCTAGGTGTAACTTCAGCTAGTCGGGTCGCATTGATATGACCTAGTCTACAATGCCTCAAGAAGGATTCGTTCATTTCTGAACTCTTCCTCTTTTGTGTGTTCAGTATACTAAAGAACTGTAGTTTGATTTAGAACATTAATGCTTTTAGATAACGTGCCTGAACCGATCAACTTTTGATATAGGAAATGTTCAAAAACATTATCCAACAATACAAAATTTTATCATTTCTTTACTAATAAAGAGACTGATATGATTTTGTATATCAGGTTCGGAATCTAATAACATTCGTTCAGAATCAATGTATTTGGAATACAGGGTGACAGTGACCAACAGACTTGGCTGCAACACTTGCCCCGTTTTCTGCCTCATGAAACTTATCACCCGTTCTCAGTTCTCTACCTTTTTGTAGCCCTATGTAACTGATTACATATCTGGGATCCTGATCCGGTATCACATACCCAGGACGTAAAGGATACTGAGAAACAGTTCTCTGTAATGAACACACTCGAAGATGATGCATCAACATGCATTCTCTTCGTTTGGGCGGCACGGGAATTCTGGTAATCCCCAATTTCCTGCTCGGTCTTATAACAATTATAAGTTGGAGCGGGACCAACGTTCCCCAGCTCAGTATAACAAGCGGGTTCGGTCAATACTTCCGTATTATTATCTTGATTAAGGCGTGATATGGTCGCTACCTGGAGAGAGAGAGAAGAAAACACTCAGTGTGCGCTCTTGCAAGAATATATTGGTTATTAGATTATCTAATCAGGATGGCTCCCACTGTTTTTATCAAATCTTCCTTCAAACCCAAAAAGGAAAGACTAGCCGGGATTAATTACACACTACAAGTTCGCCAATCTTTCAGCCAGGCTAGTGTCGGTACTTTGAGGGAGGTCCCCCGTGCTTTCGCACGAACCTAATTACAGTAAACCTCGTTTTCCCAGAGGCGTAACCCCGTTGACACCTTTCTAGACACCTACTTGATCGGCTAATTGTAATGTGTAAAACTCTCCCAGGAGTAACAATTACTCGCAGCGGGTATCAGGATCCAACTATCTCATAGAAGGTATGCAATCTCATTGCAAATTTCAACACTTGAAATTCCCGATAATTTTGCCCCTAGCGTCCTATGACCTTGACGCAGGCCAACAAACCATAGTACGCTAGTCAAGTTCAACCCGTCATTTCCTGATTGAATTAAACCCACCCGCACGACCCTTGACGCAGGCCAACAAAGTCGCACGACTACCCTAATCCAATCTGCATCATATGCATAAGCAGATAAATACTTGTTAGCTACCGCACACTACGCCTTGACGCAGGCCAACAAACGTACACGAATACTAACTACCACTTATCTGAAATGACGGAGGGCTACGACAGGTTTTTCTGAAAACCTATTGCGTAATGAACTTGATATCGTTGTAGAATCAAATGATTTTAAAATGGAGTGTTTTTGAGGCTTTTTCTAGTTTTGCTAAAGGAGTCACTCCCGGTGAAAGGATCGTCGGTCCTTTCCTCGTCGAATGAGGTGCGGGATATATCATATATATCACTATGCAAAGCAAAAACTCTTAAAAGCAATCAAAAGACAAACCGAGTGTATAGCATCTGCCAGTTATTGCTAAAGGAGTCACTCCCGGCGAAGGGATCTCGGTCCTTTCCTTATCGAATAAGGTGCAGGATATATCATATATACCGCTGTGCAAAGCAAGAACTGTAGCTACTTGTTTTATTTTTGAAATTCGATTCTACAATATCTTAGGTTTCTTTTATTTCATTAATCACATTAATGAAGTCCCATCATTTAAGTACCTAAACATCACAGATAAATACGATGTACACTTATGCCATCCGCATTCGCCTCGATGTCCCCTCATGCACCGTTAGGTTAGGTAACTAACGGCAGAGCGGGGCAGGGCTAGCGTGGGTGTAAAACATAAGTAACATCTATATAATATATCATATATACTATATACAGTATCTATCACAGAACATCACATGATCACATCACAGATATCGCAGCAGAAGAAACATATGAAATATTGGATATACTAGGACGTCCGTGTTTTCAATACGAACCAGTATAAAACACGGATTCCACGGTCGTGATGAATAGCCAAACCCACACCCCTAGACCCCTACGAGAGCAGCAAGCAACCCTACCAATTCTAGAGTTAGGAGACCCGGACTCGACTCCTCGAGTTGGTCTCCCACTGGACTCCAGAACCCGGTTACTTGTGCTCCCCTCCTTGGGTCTATCCTAGTGTGGAAAAGTAAATAATATACAAAGGGTGACATCTTCCGCAACCTGGAAGTGCCCCAATAAAAGAATATTACATACAAGTTTTTACATGAATGAAAATGAAAAAACACTCATCTCACATAAAAACCCCGGCTATTCAAACACGACGATCCAATATAACATATCCAGCAACACATAACATCACATGTCATCAACGTAAGTAAATATGCGCATCCCAATTGTCGTTGACATATAGCAACGAAACCGGCGATTTCACATATTACACTTACGGTCGCAGAAAAAAAGTGTAAAACTACAATAGTTAGAATCCGCAACCTCCATAGACATCGCATGCCTAATCAAATGAATTACTTAGACATCGCATGCCTAACAATTATAAACCCCACATTTTAGTCTCATTATCGAAAACTCTTTTCAATATCAAGTCGGGCAATTCAACAAGATTCCCGACATCCTGATCGAATGCTCGTCGCAAACTTCAGTAGGCGGCCGCACCCCCGATACCGTCGACGAAGTGCACCAAGGCGGAACACCGCTGCCGCGAGCACCCGAACGGATGCTTTCGGCGACGGGGTTCTCCTACAGTCACTTGGTCGGGGCTATGGAGTGAGGTTGTCTATTAAGTTTACCCGGCGAGTATCCGCGTACACTACGTGATTGCGACGGACTTTTGATCACATCAAAATTCCGTGGCAACCGATCAAGTGAGACTAAACCGCTTGATTTATAACATTCATTCAGTTATCTCATAACAACTTGTGAATTCCAATTATTGTATCACATTCCAGATAAATAGAAAATGTTAAACTTTCCGATCGAACATTTAAACACCCAAGTTTTCCCGAAACAGATCAACACATGAAACAAGTTTAAAAACATTCACTTCATGCCTCAGTACCAAC
The DNA here is from genome assembly GCA_030015575.1 of Agapanthus africanus. Classification (NCBI taxonomy): domain Eukaryota; kingdom Viridiplantae; phylum Streptophyta; class Magnoliopsida; order Asparagales; family Amaryllidaceae; genus Agapanthus; species Agapanthus africanus. The sequence goes on along the minus strand of CM057348.1, from coordinate 147,938,867 downwards.
GGTCCAGCCGTAGAAGGGTCAAGCCAACGCCTCACATGTGGCACACCGTACTACCCCAAACCCTAAGGTTCAAAGGGCAGTTCAGGACGGTCACATAATCGAGTTAAGGTTTGTTGTCTTCTAGAGGGTCCATCACGTTACTTGCACTACTTAGAACGTTATTAAACTACGGAAAGATCCAACACTTGGAAATTTCCCGACAGGGGAAAAGGTGGGTATTTATATCCGGTCGAACTTTTTAACATATTCTAAAATTATCCGGAAAAACACACAGACAGAATTAGACAATCCGATCGATACACCGAGTCCCCAATATAGCCCAGAAAATTCAACTCTTGAAAAAATATTAAAAATTCCCAGGAAAACCAGCACTGCAAAGTAGGAGTTACTGTGCAAAATTCAATGCATGAAAAGACAAATCGGCCGCGGAACCGCCGCACGAGCCATGCTCGTGCCGGGGAACCGCGGCGGCTAGATGGAATTAGGGCATCGAATTTTACAGTAACTCTTAGATATTCCTGCTGATTTTTCTGCATATTTTTAATTCTCAAAAATCCACAATTTTCAAAAATGTACAGAGAGCAATTTTTGGGTTAGGGTTTCGGTTCGATCGGACTTCTAACTCCGTCTACGCATCGCCTAAGGCTTTAGCTAGGCTCTGATACCACTGTAGGGTTCCTAGGCACGCTAATGAGGTCTCATATGGCATCAACCATGCCAATTTCAAATTTTACATGTGCCGAGAAACCCTAATACGGATCGTTAACTAGAATTTTAGGCGAAAAAGAAACTAGTTAACAACTTAACTAAAAGAACGGAAATACAACCTTTGTAGATCCGGTCCTCCACCTCTATAGCTCCATGATGAAGTCTCCTCGCTGTCCAAATAGAATCCAGGGCTCTAGCGTCGGTTTCATCGGAGAAATGGGCGGGCTAGGTCATCGACTACGATGCCGAAGATGATCTACGTCGAGGCATCACAAGATCAAGCTCGCACTTCACCAAGTCATGAAACTTGTGAAGAAAACACCCTATACTACTTGGCAAGAGGTAGAGGATGAAGAAATAGGAAGTGGGTTCACTTTAGAATTGGATTTCTCACTCTTTTCATCAAATCACCATTGATGAAAGCTAGGTTTTCTTCTTTGTTAAGATGAAGAAGAAGAAGAAGATGAATATGATAAAGTGTTAAAAAATCATTGAAAAAGAATTGATTCTTATCACATTCTAACCTTAGTTAAGTGTAGAGACTAGACCATGGTTAGTTATGATGGTTAGGGTTAAGCAAGAGACAAGAATGGTGGACTAGGTCAAAGCTTCATGAAGCTTCAACAAAACTACAAATAAAGCCACCATTCTTTTCTTATCTTTTCCAAAATGAATAAACAAATAAATAAATGAATAAGCAAAACCCTAATCATCAACTTAACCATGGTTTAATTCTTAACACTTAACCAAATAAGCATGTATCATCAAACATGATACAATCATGTGCACAAAAGTATATCACTTATACAACTTGCACAAATCAAGTGAGAAAATCCATTTAAAGTGAACCAATACTAGTTAATGCAAAGTAATATATCAAATATATAATTCTACATTAAATCATTAAATCAACACTTGATTTAACGATCCGGTCATATCGCATATAACTGACTAGTATCCTATGTATCGGCTTATCGAATCAATGCTTGATTCGATAACTAGGTTATATCGCATATAACCAATTGATACATTTATCGCGAGAATGAAATATGATATCACATACACGCATCATTCTCGGTCCTGCACATATCTCATATGCGCTCCTATTTCGTTTCGCTTGAGCCAGGAAACCTCTGTGTAGGACTCTAAAGACTCGTCAATACGCCGGCAGCAGGTGATGATCATATCAAACACCCACAAGCCGCAAGCGGTCTGCTAAACATAACGGCCACCCGGGTATTGAGCGATCAGAAGATCGATGAGCAAGCCCCCTCATACTCCTGTGAATCCAACCAGTAACACTTAGCGTACAGTCCGGTCTGATCGTCTGATATGTCGCATATCTCGCCTAGGGGTGGTAAACGTCAGACCCCAATAGATCGATAAGTCGTGTCGATATGAGGTCTATAACAGTTCGAGAAACTAAAGGTAACACTTACCAGTAAATCTCAGCAACCCTGGCCAGGGATTTCCGGTTATAGCCAATCGAACACAGCGCAACATCAACTCCCTATACCGGGAGAGACGAATCCCCTCCTATCGCTCATTACCTCCATGTGATTCGGGACTGTACCCAAAAACCACCGTTTTGCACGCCCTCTTGGACATGGTAAAGTGGAAATCAAAGCACAGTGGGAATCACACAAGACTCTATGACGATCTCGGGTCAACAGACTACTCTGTACCAGTGTCACCAGAGAACTGCCATCTGACGTAAGGTATAATACCATCTGGGAGTTCTCGGCGAGTCCGTCCAGTGTACCCAGTCTCCACTGAGCACCCGTATATCATCTCCGATGTCAAACACCAATGGATATGGGATCATCCATCGCCCATCTGTATGGGTCGAGAAGGTATACGCTAGTCTACTCTGGTATATCGATGCCCTGTCTCGATACACCCACGACTAGGGACCTTGAAGGATGTACTTATGGACTACCATGTCCCCACTAGTATGATCCGCATCATAGTCCAGGTAGTCAAGTACACATCCTAAGGGCTTTACCAACATGTATTAGAGAGACAATCAATGTACACGTTAAGGTAAAGAGCAACCAGACAGCATACTATCATGTCGAGCAAGAAAGTCCTCCCTATATATGTCCCAGCATCCACTACAATATACATCCAATGTACAGTAATGGCCTCTAGGGCACACATATAACTAACAAATTAGTCTCCGTATACAATCCACGGGCAACCACAAACAAAACAAACACCCACGACACGAAGTGACCAGCTGGAGAAGGAGAAAGTTGTTACCGCGATGCGGTAGTGTAATTAACTGCAGGGGCTTGCGCCTGCAGGGAAAAGCGTCCCCACAATCAAAAACCCCTCAGAAGAGGGGGAATATGACGAAGTCTGCTATATCGGCCACATCCGTTCAAACCTTCGATACACGTTGCCATAAATCAACTTGGCATCTTCGGAGAGGTGGACGGATAGCACTAATTAGCATCTGCCCCGAATTTCAGGCGAGACGTCCATGTCTTGGCCGCCATTCGGAGGGGAACATGCCCGAGAACATGGATGACCTCTCCTGGTGCTTTGAAAACGAGGATGAAGACGATGTGATCTCAGAATTTCCACCAGCGCCAAAAGAATTGGAAGATGGGATACATATTACTGCGGACAACCTAAGGAATATCGACTTCGGGACGACAAACGTCCCGCGGCCAACGTTCGTCAGTGAGCTGTTGTCTAATTGTTAGTTATATGTATGCCCTAGAGGCCATTACTGTACATAGGATGTATATTGTAGTGGATGCTGGGACATATATAGGGAGGACTTTTTTGCTTGATATGATAGTATGCTATCTGGTTGCACTTTACCTTAACGTGTATACTGATTGTCTCTCTGTTACATGTTGGTAAAGCCCTTAGGATCTGTACTTGACTACCTGGAATATGATGCGGATCATACTAGTGGGGACATGGTAGTCCATAAGTACATCCTTCAAAGTCCCTAGTCGAGGGTGTATCGAGACGGGGCATCGATATACCAGAGTAGACTAGCGTGTACCTTCTCGACCCATACAGATGGGCGATGGATGATCCCATATCCATCGGTGTTTGACATCAGAGGAGATATACGGGTGCTCAGTAGAGACTGGGTACACTGGACGGACTCGCCGAGAACTCCCAGATGGTATTATACCTCACGTCAGATGGCAGTTCTCTGGTGACACTGGTACAGAGTAGTCTGTTGACCCGAGATCGTCATAGAGTCTTGTATGGTTCCCACTGTGCTTTGATTTCCATCTTACCACGTCCAAGAGGGCGTGCAAAACGGTGGTTTTTGGGTACAGTCCCGAGTCACATGGAGGCAATGAGCGATAGGAGGGGATTCGTCTCTCCCGGTATAGGGAGTTGATGTTGCGCTGTGTTCGATTGGCTATAACAGGAAATCCCTGGCCAGGGTTGCTGAGATTTACTGGTAAGTGTTACCAGTAGTTTCTCGAACAGTTATAGACCTCATATCGACACGACTTATTGAGCTATTGGGGTCTGACGTTTACCACCCCTAGGCAAGATATGCGACATATCAGACGATCAGACCGGACTGTACGGTAGTGTTACTAGTCGGATTCACTGGAGTGTGAGCGGGCTTGCTCATCGATCTTCAGATCGCTCAATACCCGGGTGGCCGTTACGTTTAGCAGACCGCTTGCGGCTTGTGGATGCTTGATATGATCATCATCTGCTGCCGGCGTATTGACGAGTCTTTAGAGTCCTACACAGAGGTTTCCTGGCTCAAGCGAAACGAAATAGGAGCGCATATGAGATATGTGCGGGACCGAGAATAATGCGTGTATGTGATACCGTATTCCATTCTCGCGATGAATGTATTGATTAGGTTATATGCGATATACCCTAGTTATCGAATCAAAGGTTGATTTGATAAGCCGATACATTGTATACTAGTCGGTTGTGTGCGACATGACCGGATCATTGAATCAAGTATTGATTTAATGATTTAATGTTTAATTATATATTTGATATATTACTTTGCATTAACTGGTATCGGTTCACTTTAAATGGATTTTCTCGCTCGGGTGTGCACATTGTATATTCGATATAGTTTCGTGCATATGATTGTATCATGTTTGATGATACATGTTTACTTGGTTAAGTGCAAAGATTTAAACCATGGTTAAAAGAATGGTTAGGGTTTCATTTCCTTTATTTATCTATTTATTTATTTATTTATTTATTTTCTTTTTGGAAAAGGAAATGAGGAAAATGGTGGCTTGTTTTGGATTGTAGTTGAAGATTCATGAACCTTTGACTTTGTCCACCATTCTTATCTCATGCTTAACCTAACCATTTGTTTTAACCCTAGTTGAATCTCTACACTTTACCATGGTTTAGTCATGATAAGTTTTGATTATTCTTTTCTTTTTCTTTTAACTTATCATAACATTTCTTCTTCTTCTTCCTTGCTTCAAGTGAAGAAAAGCTTACCTCATCAATGGTGATTGATGTTTTTGAGTGAGAAATCCAATTCTAAAGTTAACCCACTTCCTATTTCTTCATCCTCTACCTCTTGCCAAGTAGTAGAGTGTGTTTACTTCACAAGTTTCTTGACTTGGTGAAGTCGGAGCTTGATTTAGCGATGCCTCGACGTAGATCATCTTCGGCATGGACATCGACGACCCAGCTTGCCCATTCTCCGACGAAGCCGATCCTAGAGCCCGGATTTGACTTGGACAGCGGAGAGGACCTCGTTGCGGAGCTATGGAGGTGGAGCACCGGATCTACAAAGGTTGTATTTCCGTTTTCTCATTAGTTAAGTGTTAACTAGTTCTTTTTCGCCTAGACATCTAGTTATCGATCCGTAGTTTAGGGTTTCTCGGCACCATAATTTTTGAAATTGCCATGGTTGATGGCTTGGGAGACCTCACTAGCGTGCCTAGGAACCCTACAGTGGTATCAGAGCCTAGCTAGAGCCTTAGGCGAAGTCCAGACGGAAATTGAAGTCCGAACGAACCCGAAACCCCGAACCAATATTGCTCTATGGACTTTTTCCTAAAATGCGGATTTTTGTGAATTAAAAATTTCTAGAAAATACATAAAATAAAACTAAGAATTACGGTGCAAACTCAGGTGAGTAATTCGTTTGAACGGCGGCGGAACCGCGGCATAAGCACTGCTTATGCGACGGTTCCGCACTACATTGGTGACGTCATCGTACCTGCTCTGCACAGTAATTCCTATTATTTTATGCTGAGTTTTCTGGGAATATTTAAAACTTATTCCAGAGTTGAAATTTCTGCAGTTGTTTTGGGGATTCGGTGTTTCGATCGGGGTATCAAATTTTGTCTGTTTGGCTTTCCGGATAAATCTTAGAATATGTTAAAAAGTTCGACCGGATATAAATACCCAATTTTTCCCCTGTCGGGAAATTTCCAAGTGTTGGATTTTCCGTAGTTCAATGACGTTCTAAGTAGTGCAAGTAACGATGGTCCCTCTAGAAGACAACAAACCTTAACTCGATTATGTGACCGTCTTGAACTGCCCTTTGAACCTTCGGGTTTGGGGCAGTACGGCGTGCCACATGTGAGGCGTTGGCTTGACCCTTCTACGGCTGGACCGTTGGTACTGAGGTACGAACTGAATGTTGTTAGACTAGTTTCATGTTTTGATCTGTATCGGGAAAACTTGGGTGTTCGATTGTTCGATCGAAAAGTTTAACATTTTCTATTTATCTGGAATGGGATACAATAATTGGAATTCACAAGTAGTTATGTGATAACTAAATGAATGTTATAAACATAGTAGTTTAGTCTCACTTGATCGGTTGCCATGGAATTTTGATGTGATCAAAAATCCGTCGCGATCACGTAGCGTACGCGGATACTCGCCGGGTAAACTTAATAGACAGCCTCGCTCCATAGCCCCGACAAAGTGACTGTAGGAGAACCCCGTCGCCGAAAGCATCCGTTCGGGTGCTCGCGGTAGCGGTGTTCCGCCTTGGTGCACTTCGTCGACGGTTTCGGGGGTGCGGCCGTCTACTAAAGTTTGCGACGAGCATTCGATCAGGATGTCGGGAATCTTGATGAATTACTCGACTTGATATTGAAAAGAGTTTTCGATTTTGAGACTAAAATGCGGGGTTTATAATTATTAGGCATGCGATGTCTAAGTAATTCATTTGGTCAGGCATGCGATGTCTGAGGTGGTTGCGGATTCCAACTATTGTAGTTTTACACTTTCTTTTCTGTGACCGTAAGTGTAATATGTGATATCGCCGGTTTCGTTGCTATATGTCAACGACAATTTGGATGGACATATTTACTTACGATGATGACATGTGATGTTATGTGTTGCTGGATATGTTATATTGGATCGTCGTATTTGAATAGCCGGGGGTTTTTATGTGAGATGAGTGTTTTTCATTTTCATTCATGTAAAAACTTGTATGTAATATTCTTTTATTGGGGCGCTTCCAGGTTGCGGAAGTTGTCACCTGTTGTATATTATTTACTTTTCCGCACTAGGATAGACCCAAGGAGGAGGGCATAAGTAACCGGGTTCTGGGGTCCAGTGGGAGACCAACTCGAGGAGTCGAGTCCGGGTCTCCTAACTCTAGAATTGGTAGGGTTGCTTGCCGCTCTCGTAGGGGTCTAGGGGTGTGGGTTTGGCTATTCATCGCGACCGTGGAATCCGTGTTTTATACTGGCTCGTATTGAAAACACGGACGTCCTAGTATATCCAATATTTCATATGATTCTTCTGCTGCGATATCTGTGATGTGATCATGTGATGTTCTGTGATAGATACAGTATATAGTATATATGATATATTATATAGACGTTACTTATGTTTTACACTCGCGCTAGCCCTGCCCCGCTCTGCCGTTAGTTACCTAACCTAACGGTGCACGAGGGGACATCGAGGCGAATGTGGATGGCATAAGTGTACGTCGTATTTATCTGTGATGTTTAGGTACATAATTGATGGGACTTCATTAATGTGATTAATGAAATAAAAGAAACCTAAGATGTTGTAGAATCGAATTTCAAAATAAAACAGGTAGCTACAGTTCTTGCTTTGCACAGAGGTATATGTGATATATCCTGCACCTTATTCGATAGGGAAAGGACCGAGATCCCTTCACCGGGAGTGACTCCTTTAGCAATAACTGGCAGATGCTACACATTCGGTTTGTCTTTTGATTGCTTTTAAGAGTTTTTGCTTTGCACAGTGATATATATGATATATCCAGCACCTCATTCGACGAGGAAAGGACCGACGATCCCTTCACCGGGAGTGACTCCTTTAGCAAAACTAGAAAAGCCTCAAAAGCACTCCATTTCAAAAATCATTCGATCCTACAACGATATCAAGTTCATTACGCAATAGGTTTTCCGAAAAACCTGTCGTAGCCCTCCGTCATTTCAGATAAGTTGTATATAGTATTCGTGCTGCATTTGTTGGCTTTCGTCAAGGTGCAGTGTGCGGTAGCTATATGCTGCTTATCTGCTAGCATATGATGCGATTGGATTAGGGTAGTCGTGCGGCTTTGTTGGCTTTCGTCAAGGGTCGTGCGGGTGGGTTTAATTCGATCAAGAAATGTACGGGTTGAACTTGACTAGCGGGCTATGGTTTGTTGGCTTTCGTCAAGATCATAGCACGTTAGGGGCAAAATATTATCGGGAATTTCAAGTGTTGAAATTTGCAATGAGATTGCATACCTTCTATGAGATAGTTGGATCCCGATACCCGCTGCGAGTAAGAGTTACTCCTGGGAGAGTTTTATACATTACGATTAGCCGATCAAGTAGGTGTCTAGAAAGGTGTCAACGGGGTTATGCCTCTGGGAAAACGAGGTTTACATTAATTAGGTTCGTGCGAAAGCACGGGGGACCTCCCTCAAAGTACCGACACTGGCCTGGCTGAAAGATTGGCGAACTTGTAGTGTGTAATTAATCCCGGCTAGTCTTTCCTTTTAGGGTTTGAAGGAAGATTTGATAAAAAGCAGTGGGAGCCATCCTGATTAGATAAAATAATAACCAATCTATTCTTGCAAGAGCGCACGCTGAGTGTTTTCTTCTCTCTCTCTCCAGGTAGCGACCATATCACGCCTTAATCAAGATAATAATACGGAATATTGACCGAACCCGCTTGTTATACTGAGCTGGGGAACGTTGGTCCCGCTCCAACTTATAATTGTTATAAGACAGAGCAGGAAATTGGGGATTACCAGAATTCCCGTGCCGCCCAAACGAAGAGAGTGCATGCTGATGCATCATCTTCGGGTGTGTTCGTTACAAAGAACTGTTTCTCTGTATCCTCTACGTCCTGGGTATGTGATACCAGATCAGGATCCCAGATATGTAATCTGTTACATAGGGCTACAGAAAGGTAGAGAACTGAGAACGGGTGATAAGTTTCATGAGGCAGAAAACGGGGCAAATGTTGCAGCCAAGTCTGTTGGTCACTGTCACCCTGTATTACCAATACATTGATTCTGAACGAATGTTATTAGATACCGAACCTGATATACAAAATCATATCAGTCTCTTTATCTGTAAAGAAATGATAAAATTTTGTATTGTTGGATAATGTTTTGAACATTTCCTATATCAAAAGTTGATCGGATCAGGCACGTTATCTAAAAGCATTAATGTTCTAAATCAAACTACAGTTCTTAGTGTATGGAACACACATAAGAGGACGAGTTCAGAAATGAACGAATCCTACTTGAGGCATTGTAGACTAGGTCAGATCAATGTGACCCGACTAGCTAGAGTTACATATAGATGCATATTTAAATCAGTTTGAATTTACATCTTGTGAAACTCGCCAGTCATGTCGCAAAGATAAGATGACCATAGCTCCGTTTACTGTAAACAGAGAAAGAGTTAATGAACTCTTGGGACTGATACATGATGATGTATGTAAGGTCTCCTGTCTACACATGCCATGACTGGTTCTTTGAACTTCATTACATTCTCTGATAATCTCTCAAGATTCAGACATATGTTCCTGTTGAAACATGAGTCCGAGCCTTTTTAGATATTCACAGAATATAAGCGAGAAGTAGAGAACCAAAACACGGGTAAAAGTATTATGTCCTTTGATGAGATCAAGGAGGAGAATACTTGAGCACGGAATTCCTGGACTATTCTAAAGGAGAATGAGATTCTCTCTCAGCATTACTCCTCCGTATACACCATTGCACGATGGTATATCGGGGCGGAGCAATATCACCCTATATGATAAGGTGTGCTCTATGATGAGTACTACTGAGTTACCTATTTCCGTTAGGGAGTTATGCACTTGAGAAGTTGCATACCTATTGAATAGGGTTCCAATCAAATCAGTTGCCTACCACTTCATATATGATATGGAAAGGGAAGAGCCCATATCTTAAGTTGGTAAAGATTTGGGGTTGTCCGGCCTATGTCTGAAAGCAAAATCCGGACAAGCTCGAGGCAAGGTCTGTAATGTAGAACTGGAAAAGTTCCAGCTATACGAACTACAGCAGATGATTTGATAGAACCAAGGGATTCAGTAGATACCAACGAACCTCAGCCTCTCCGCCGATCTAGTAGGGTTCCTCACCCACTTGAGAGATACTTCAGTTTCTCTATGACAGTGGGAGCGAGGATTGCATCATGAGATGATGACCCAACTAGCTTCGAGCAGGCCATCAGGAGTAAGACTCTGTAAGAATGGCTGGATGCTTAGCGATCTGAGATGGAATCCTTATACACCAGCAAAGTATGGACTTTAGCTGCTATATCTGAAGGGTTAAATCCCCATCAGGAGCAAGTATATCTTGAAAAGATTACTTGGTGTAGATGGAAAAGTTGAGACTTTCAAAGCTAGACTTGTTAAAGGTTTGCATCATTGACCAGGTGTGGATCATGATGAAACTTTTTCTAAGGATCTAAGCTTAAGTCCATCCAGATCCTACTTACCACGGCTACATACCATGACTACGATATCTGGTGGTTGGGTGTCATGACTGCTTTTCTAAATGAAGTTTTAGAAGAGTGCGTCTATAAGTACACAGCCAGAGGGCTTCGTAGACAGTGGGAGCAGCGGAAACGTGTGCAAGATGCTTTATAGGATAAAGCAGGCATCGCGGAGTTGGAACATCTGTTTTGATGAATTAGTCAAAGAGTTTGAAATCATCAAAATGGTAGATGAACCTTGTATAAACAAAAAGGTAGTAGGGAGTATGGTGACGATCCTCGTAGAGTACGTGGATGACATACTCTTGATAGGGAAGGAGTTTCCTATGCTACGCTCGATCAATCTCCGCTTATCACAATGATTCTCCACTTAGGATCAAAGTGATACCTACTAAATCCTGGATTTTGGATCTATGAGATAGATCTAAATGGATGTTAGAATTCTCACTAGATGTAGTGAGACGGTATCAACCGATCCTGGGGAGAATCACTGGAAGGGTTCCAGGGTGATAAGGACGACTGAATGTCAGTCGCAGGCATTGTCTTTACCCTCAGTAAAGGGACGGTATGGTGGAAGAGTTCCAAGCTAGATACCGTGACATACTAGACGATAAAGGCTGGATACATCGCTACTTAAGATGCTACCCTAGAAGCTGTTTGGGTGTATATTGGTTCATGAGATGAACTATGTTCCTACCATTGTGAGACAATGGAGTTGTGGCTTATGCCAAGGAACGCCGGTCCCATCAGTGATCCAGACTTATTCTAAGGCAGTATCACCTGATCATGGAGATGGTTGATCTCCAGGGTGATCGAGGTTTGGAGAGTAGACTAAGAGGACAACACAGCGGATCCACTCACAAAGGCCTGTTCCCAGAGAGAGATTTTTATGGGATGGTTGAGTATGAGATACTGCAACCACTGCTACAGATGGCCCTAGTGCAAGTGGGAGATTGTTAGTTATATGTATGCCCTAGAGGACATTACTGTACATAGGATGTATATTGTAGTGGATGCTGGGACATATATAGGGAGGACTTTCTTGCTCGACATGATAGTATGCTATCTGGTTGCACTTTACCTTAACGTGTATACTGATTGTCTCTCTGTTACATGTTGGTAAAGCCCTTAGGATCTGTACTAGACTACCTGGACTATGATGCGGATCATACTAGTGGGGACATGGTAGTCCATAAGTACATCCTTCAAAGTCCCTAGTCGAGGGTGTATCGAGACGGGGCATCGATATACCAGAGTAGACTAGCGTGTACCTTCTCGACCCATACAGATGGGCGATGGATGATCCCATATCCATCGGTGTTTGACATCAGAGGAGATATACGAGTGCTCAGTAGAGACTGGGTACACTGGACGGACTCGCCGAGAACTCCCAGATGGTATTATACCTCACGTCAGATGGCAGTTCTCTGGTGACACTGGTACAGAGTAGTCTGTTGACCCGAGATCGTCATAGAGTCTTGTGTGGTTCCCACTGTGCTTTGATTTCCATCTTACCACGTCCAAGAGGGCGTGCAAAACGGTGGTTTTTGGGTACAGTCCCGAGTCACATGGAGGCAATGAGCGATAGGAGGGGATTCGTCTCTCCCGGTATAGGGAGTTGATGTTGCGCTGTGTTCGATTGGCTATAACAGGAAATCCCTGGCCAGGGTTGCTGAGATTTACTGGTAAGTGTTACCAGTAGTTTCTCGAACAGTTATAGACCTCATATCGACACGACTTATTGAACTATTGGGGTCTGACGTTTACCACCCTTAGGCAAGATATGCGACATATCAGACGATCAGACCGGACTGTACGGTAGTGTTACTAGTCGGATTCACTGGAGTGTGAGCGGGCTTGCTCGTCGATCTTCAGATCGCTCAATACCCGGGTGGCCGTTACGTTTAGCAGACCGCTTGCGGCTTGTGGATGCTTGATATGATCATCATCTGCTGCCGGCGTATTGACGAGTCTTTAGAGTCCTACACAGAGGTTTCCTGGCTCAAGCGAAACGAAATAGGAGCGCATATGAGATATGTGCGGGACCGAGAATAATGCGTGTATGTGATACCGTATTCCATTCTCGCGATGAATGTATTTATTAAGTTATATGCGATATACCCTAGTTATTGAATCAAAGGTTGATTTGATAAGCCGATACATTGTATACTAGTCGGTTGTGTGCGACATGACCGGATCATTGAATCAAGTGTTGATTTAATGATTTAATGTATAATTATATATTTGATATATTACTTTGCATTAACTAGTATCGGTTCACTTTAAATGGATTTTCTCGCTCGGGTGTGCACATTGTATATTCGATATAGTTTCGTGCATATGATTGTATCATGTTTGATGATACATGTTTACTTGGTTAAGTGCAAAGATTTAAACCATGGTTAAAAGAATGGTTAGGGTTTCATTTCCTTTATTTATCTATTTATTTATTTATTTATTTTCTTTTTGGAAAAGGAAATGAGGAAAATGGTGGCTTGTTTTGGATTGTAGTTGAAGATTCATGAACCTTTGACTTTGTCCACCATTCTTATCTCATGCTTAACCTAACCATTTGTTTTAACCCTAGTTGAATCTCTACACTTTACCATGGTTTAGTCATGATAAGTTTTGATTATTCTTTTCTTTTTCTTTTAACTTATCATAACATTTCTTCTTCTTCTTCCTTGCTTCAAGTGAAGAAAAGCTTACCTCATCAATGGTGATTGATGTTTTTGAGTGAGAAATCCAATTCTAAAGTTAACCCACTTCCTATTTCTTCATCCTCTACCTCTTTCCAAGTAGTAGAGTGTGTTTACTTCACAAGTTTCTTGACTTGGTGAAGTCGGAGCTTGATTTAGCGATGCCTCGACGTAGATCATCTTCGGCATGGACATCGACGACCTAGCTTGCCCATTCTCCGACGAAGCCGATCCTAGAGCCCGGATTTGACTTGGACAGCGGAGAGGACCTCGTTGCGGAGCTATGGAGGTGGAGCACCGAATCTACAAAGGTTGTATTTCCGTTTTCTCATTAGTTAAGTGTTAACTAGTTCTTTTTCGCCTAGACATCTAGTTATCGATCCGTAGTTTAGGGTTTCTCGGCACCATAATTTTTGAAATTGCCATGGTTGATGGCTTGGGAGACCTCACTAGCGTGCCTAGGAACCCTACACTAATGAATAGGTAGCTACGCTAAAAGACGTGTTCATGCAGTATAAAGACTGCTTCTCATGGAGCTATTCCGAGATACTGGGGCTAGATCCGGAAATAGCTGTGCATAAATTGGCGATATCCTCGGACGTCAAGCCAGTCAAACACGCACCAAGAAGGATGCGGCTCGAACTTGAAATGAGTATCAACGCCGAAGTTAAGAAGCTAATCGACTCCGGTTTCGTCCAAGAAGTTCAATACACCGACTGGATCGCCAGGATTGCCAACATTGTCCCAATGATGAAGAAGAATGGAACGGTGCGCATCTGCGTAGACTTTCGGGACCTCAACAAAGCCTGTCCAAAGGATGACTTTTCCGTACCGGTCACCGAGATGATGATAGACAACACGTCCACTCACGAAGTTTTCTCTTTCATGGAAGGGTCATCGGGGTACAATCAAATAACGATGCATCCTGAAGACCAGAAGCATACCGCTTTCCGGATTCCTCTGGGCATATTCTGCTACAAAGTGATGCTTTTCGGTCTGAAGAACGCTGACGCTACCTATCAGAGGGCCATGACGAAGATTTTTGATGATCTCATATATGAAATCGTCGAATGCTATATTGACGACCTCGTGGTGAAAAGCAAATCGCATGAGGAGCATTGGGAGTATCTGAAGATAGTGTTCCAACGTCTTCGGAAATACAACCTGAAGATGAACCCTCTCAAATGCGCGTTAGGAGTTTCCTCGGGAAAATTCCTAGGATTCATCGTACGACACCGGGGCATCGAAATAGACCCGTCAAAGATCAATGCGATTATGGAAATGCCTTCGCTAAGAACTCTCAAACAACTGCGGTTTCTCCAAGGAAAGCTCGCATATATTCGACGATTCATAGCGAACCTCTTCGGCAAATGTCGCCCCTACAACCACTTAATGAAGAAGGGGACCCCTTTCGTCTGGGATCGTAAATGCTAAAGTGCACTCGACGAAATCAAGCAATACCAGTAGAATCCACCGGTACTGACCGCTCCGGCCAAGGGAAAGCTCGTCATCCTGTACACAACCACCCTTGAAGGTTCTTTAGGCGCGCTATGGGCGCAAGAGAACGACCAAGGAAAGGAGAGAGCTCTCTACTACTTGAGTCGAATTCTACTGGGGGCAGAAAACAACTACTCCCCTATCGAAAAACACTTCCTGGCGTTAATCTTTGCGATAACGAAGTTTCGGCATTATGCTTTGGCGCATGAAGTCCATCTCATATCAAAAATGGATCCTCTCAAATATTTGATGTCAAGAGCCATACTAACGGGACGACTCGCTAAATGGGCCCTCCTCGTAATGGAGTTCTCGATAACATACCGGCCTCTCAAGGCAGTGAAAGGCCAGGCCATCGCCAACTTTCTCGTTGAGCATCCGATACCTGTCGATTCAACCCTAAATTGCGAATTGCCATACGAGCACGCGTTTGACACGATCGACGGGAAGAGAGGAGAGAGTGATACTCGATGGGAACTCTACTTCGATGGGGTATCTTCCATGAAGAAGCGAAAGCACAGCTTCCCCATAATCAACTCTGGGGCAGGCCTCATCTTCCTGACTCCATAAGGAGGGATAATGCGCTTTGCCTTTTCCTTAACAGAGCCAAGGACAAACAATGAAGCAGAATATGAAGCTTTGATAGCAAGTCTTGAGATCGCTGTCGACATGGGAATCGAAAACCTCCTCATATACGGAGACTCCCAGCTGGTCGTTAGTCAAGTAAACGACGACTATCAAACTTGCAACCCAGATTTGGTGAAGTATGGCGAGAGAATGCAACAATTGCTGACTCAAATTCCTTCCTACATTCTGAAAAGCATACCGTGTACAGAAAATAGCAAGGCGGATGCATTAGCCAAACTCGCTAAAGAACTGGCTGACGAAAACCTCGATGACGTAAGGATCTTTGTAAAAAGCCGTCGGGTTCTTGCACCAGCGGAAATATCTCCGGAGTCGTCTGAAGAAAGGGAAGCGACCAAGCAAACAACCCTACAAACAAAAGACCAGGAAAAGGCTAAGGATTGGAGAGAAGTCTTTATAGACTACTTCAAATCCCGTCGAACACCTGAAGATGCATCCTCAAGACATCAGCTCATGAGACGAGCTCTGTCTTTCGCCTTCGTCAATGATACTCTGTATAAGAGATCATTCGATTCTCTATGACTAAGATGCCTGGGACCGGAAGAAGCAAAGAGAGTCGTCCAAGAAACTCACGATGGACTCTGCGGTTCTCATTAAGCCGGACCAAAGATGAAGCTGAAGATCAAAAGAATGGACTACTATTGGCCTACGATGATTCAGGACCGCCTCGAATATGCGAAGCAGTGTCACTCTGTGCCAAATTCATGGAGACTTCATCCACCAGCATCCAAACCCGCTACACCCAACGGTGGCTAGCTGGCTATTCGAAATGTGGGGAACCGACATAATTGGGCCCATCGAACCAGCGTCATCTAAAAGACATCGGTTCATATTGGCAACAACTTATTACTTCTCTAAGTGGGCAGAAGCAGTACCGCTAAGAGAAGTCATGACGGAGAATATCCTCCATTTCTTCAAGACACACGTCATCTATCGGTTCGCGCTCCGCGACGGATTATCTCCGATAACGGGCCGGCCTACAAAACTCACAAAATCAGCCGCTTCGCACAGCAGCATAATATAGACTGGAGATACTCTTCGGTCTATAATCCCCGAGCTAACGGTCTAGTTGAGTCTTTCAACAAAACCTTGACAAAGATCGTAAAGAAGACGGTGTCCAAAAATAAAAAAGACTGGCACGAGAGACTGCATGAAGCTCTCTGGGCGTATCGGACCACGTTCAAAACGGCCACAAACACAACGTCGTATGCATTGGTATTCGGCGCTGAAGCAGTATTCCCATTGGAGATAGAACTACCCTCTCTACGAGTGGCAGTTCATTACGAGCTAACAGACGAAAAGAATGCTCATCTTCGGCTTGAGGAGCTCGACGCCCTCGATGAAACTCGTCTCATGGCGCAGCAAAATTTAGAGGCTTACAAAGCAAAGATGACGTGCTCATACGAGAGATTGACTAGGCCGAGAACATTTCGCCAAGGCGAACTCGTGCTAGTTGTCAAGAGACCTATGATCCCCGATCGTGCCAAACGAAGGAAATTCGAGCCGAACTATGAGGGCCCGTACATCATAGACAAAGTCTACCATGGTGGGGCTTACTTGCTCATGGATATGCATGGCGAAAGACCCTTCAGGTCAATAAACGGCCGGTTCTTGAAAAAATACTACGCCTGACGAGTCATGGCTCGGGCAACGATAGATGACGATGCCTATGTCCGCTCGCTATCTTCCCAAGCCCAAACTCTGTAAGTAGTATCCAGCGAAACCTTTGTCTCCAAAATGGCAACAACGGACCGAAACTTCCCTAAACTAACAACGGACCGAAATGTCCTGAAACTAGCTACGGACCGAAATGTCTTTAAACTACTACAAACCGCAGCATTCTTGGGCTGACGCAAAAAAACGGTACGTCCATAAGCAAGATGGGCACGGATGAAAACCGGAAGGGGCTCCGTGAATAAAAACAGCAAGACTACCGGCGATGTTTGTGAAACCCCGAAAGGGCGCAGACTCGTAAAAAATTCATGCACACTTGCAAGGTCCTCTCGACCTTGTAAGGAGAAAACACCTGCGTGAGATCCTTACGACTCACAAGAGAGCAACACATTTAGGGATCCCCACGATTCCTAAGGAGAAATTACACTTACAAGATCCTCACGACTCGTAAGGAGAATCATCTTATGAGACCCTCACGACTCATAGGATTCAAAAGCCTTAAGCTACAGGGATCTGAACCTGTTCTTAAGCCATCACATCCCCTAGTTTGCCCTACAAACGGTTAAATGTGGACTCTTGTATACAATCCACGGGCACAAATAAACATTTCCCCCACCGATTTCCATCAACGACGAGGAATGTCCTCCTGTGGTGAACGACATTTGTAAGTCCTCTCGACTTATAAGGAGAAAGCACTCTTGTAAGATCCTTACGACTTATAAGAGACCATACATGTAAGAATCCTCACGATTCTTAAGGAGAAAACGCACTTACGAGATCCTCATGACTCGTAAGGAGAAACGCCTTTATGAGACCTTTACGGCTCATGAAGTCAAAAGCCTTAGTCGACAGGATCCTAACCCTGTTTGCTAAGCCACCTTTGTTCGAGTCGACAGAGGCAAATGATGATTCGCTCCTGGCAATATCCCAGTTGTAGCGATGCTGATGCCTAAATCGGCAACAAATTCCAAGTCCTTTCACGGCAAATGATGATTCGCTCCTGGAAATATTCCAGTCGCAGCGATGTTGATGCTAAGATTGGCACCAGATTCCAAGTTCCATATTCGCAGCAAAAGTCAGCGAGCTATAAACGCATATGAAATAGCCGAAATGATAGGGCAACTTGCAACAAAATCAGCAAGTAAAAAATATGCATACAAAAATAGCCGAAATGATTGGGCAACTCGCAATAAAGAGCAGCGAGTAAAAATAAAAACAGCCGAAATGATTGGGCAATCGCGACTTTCGCTATATAAAAAGCTGAAATGATAGAGCATCGCGGAAATAAATAAAAAAAAATGAAAGAATGAAACTTTTGCCCTGCAGGTAAGTCCATACTGACCCCTGTATACAATCCATTGGTATAAACGAAAAGGGAACCACATGTCCCAACAAACTCTATCAAAGGGAAAGTCAGATCTCGACAGCAACATCTGCATCCCAGAAGATCAACAACGGCGTTCCTCCTTATGCCAGCAGGGCACGGACGCGACACCACCAATCGGAGCCACAACAAAGTCCCCAGTTCCAAGACTCTACGGTTCACAGACAACCTAGAGTCAGCCCGGACACCGCAGAAAGCGGAGCAAGTCAACCCGACATCGCAGAAAGCGGAAACACTTCAGCCAATGACCTCTGTCTCAGAAACACGTCAGCAAACGACCTCCGTATCGGAAACACGTCAGCCAATGACCTCCGTATATAAAATACGTCAGCAAACGACCTCCGTCTCGGAAATACGTTAGCAAACGACCTCCGTCTCGGAAACACGTCAGCCAATGACCTCCGTCTCGGAAACACGTCAGCCAACGACCTCCGTCTCGGAAATAAGTCAGCCAATGACCTCCATCTCAGAAACACGTCAGCCAATGACCTTCGTCTCGGAAATACGTCACCAAATGACCTCCGTCTCGGAAACAAGTCCGCCAATGACCTCTTGTTTCCCCAATTAGAGCAAAGCTCTATTCAAAATTCAAATTTTGAAATGAAGCAACGCTTCAGAAGCAGCGCCAAGTGCGCTGCGCCCTAGCAGCGCACCACGTGCAAGGCACGGGTGCGCTAGCGCTAAGTGCGCTGCGCTCTAAGCAGCGCACCACGTGCAAGGCACGGGTGCGCTAGCGCTAAGTGCGCTGCGCTCTAAGCAGCGCACCATGTGAAAAGCATGGGTGCGCTAGTGCTGGAACTAAAAGCTCCTCACCGTCAGATGATAAATCATCAATCAATTAGAATTAAATTCTATTAAGGAAAGATTCCTCAAAATCTTTCCAAACAACAAGATTGTGCTCTGTAAATCAGAGCACCGTTGGATCAATGATCCAATGGTGATTAAAAATCACCAAAAGTACAGAATAAATTCTGTATGGAAAGATTTCCCAATCTTGTTAAAAACAAGAAGATTGTCTTCTATAAATCAGAAGCGCTTGGATCAAAGATCCAACGGTGGGAAAATCCCCAAATCAATTGGAGAAAAGATCTCCATAACTGATTGAACTGATCAGCTTGCCCTATATAAAGGCCCCAAGACTTCAAGTCTCAGATATACAGAAACATACAGAGGAAACCCCCCATAAGCTTTGAGAGATCTGAGAAAGAAGAGCCAAGCTCTCGGTAAAAGAAGAAGATTTTCTTCAAGGTAAAAAATAAACAGAGAGATAAAATCATCTCATATTAAAAGGAAGAATTCACTTCTTTCTTTAAGATTATAGATCTACAAGACCAAGGTCTTTCACAAAGAGATTAAAGGATCTCATCATAAAATAAGAAGAAAAACATAATTCTTCTTACAAATCATAGATTTATAAGACAAATTGTCTTTCAAGAGATCATAGTATCTCATTATAAAAAGGGGAGAGAATAATTCAATTCTCTTAAGGATCACAGATCCATAAAGGCAAAGTCTTTCATCAATATAAGAGATTGAAGTATCTCCTATAAAGTAAGAATTTTTTAGAATATTGAGACAAAGTCTTTTATAAACGAGAATTTATTTCTCAGATCATAAAGCTGATCAGGTAGCGCTTTGCGCTCATAAAATTAGCGCTCTGCGCTCTTGGACTAGTGCTCTGCGCTTATGGAATGGCACTCAGCGCCAAGCGCACCACGTGCTCCTCACGTGTGTGCCACTTAACAGTTAGCGCTCTGCGCTCTTGGACTAGCGCTTCGCGCTCATGGAACGGCACTCAGCGCCAAGCGCACTACGTGCTCCTCACGTGTACGCCACTGAACTAATAGCGCTTTGCGCTCATAAATTAGCGCAATGCGCTCATGGACTGGCGCTTAGCGCCAAGCGCACCACGTGTCCCTCACGTGTGCGCTACTCGGAAGAAGCGCACTGCGCTCTTTGACTGGCGCAAAGCGCCAAGCGCACCATGTGCTGTGCTGATAGAACATAAATTATTCTTTAATAAGCCCCAGAGGTATGATGAATGCTCAACATTCAATGAAAGACAAAAATATTATCAGAATCCAAATCAATGCTCAGCATTGTTAAACGGGCCAAGCCCAAATGAATGCTCGACAGCCCAAAATAAATGTTAAATATTTTAACTTGATTGGACTTAGCCCAAGATTGGTCATAAGCCCTTAATTCAGATTAATTGAGCCCATATGCTCATAAATCTTTTGATCTTAGTCTCAAATTGGACTACAGATCTCTCAACCAAAATTGGTTCAAGTGTATATCTCTTTACTCCTCTGAAATTTGGCGTTGTAATCCTTCAACGTCTTCAGAGAGGTGATGGATCCCGACAACCATATATTTTATAGACTATGATGTCTTTAAACTGGACTGTGGGGTCCTTAAACCCATGGACTATGATGTCCTTAATCTTGGACTGTGGGGTCCTTAAACCCACGGACTATGATGTCCTTAACCTAGGACTGTAGGGTCCTTAAGCCCATGGACCGAGATGTCCTTAAACTAACATTGGACCGAGATGTCTTTAAACTAACATTGGACCGAGATGTCCTTAAACTAACATTGGACCATAATGTCCTTAAACTAATTATGGACCGCAAAGTCCCTAAACTAAAACAATAGAGTCCAAATGCTCATTTGTTGGATCTAAACGATACCGTTAAGTTGATCTTAGTCTAAAAATTAGACTAACGTATCCTTAACAAACGTTTAAGTTGATTCTTAGTCTCAAATGAGACTAACGTATCCTTAAACCCAACCCCCAGACCCAAATCTAAGAAAATACGGATTTGGACTAATCCACGCCCTACGGGGCGACAATATAAATTAGTCTCCGTATACAATCCATGGGCAACCAAAAATAAAACAAACACCCACGACACGAAGTGACCATCTGGAGAAGGAGAAAGTGCTTACCGCGATGCGGTAGCGTAATTAACTGCAGGGGTCTGCGCATGCAGGGAAGAGCGTCCCAACAATCAAAAATCCCTTAACGAGGGGGAATCTGACGAAATCTGCTACATCGGCCGCATCCGTTTAAACCTTCGATACATGGTGTCATAAATCAACTTGGCATCTTTGGAGAGGTGGAAGGATAGCACCAATTAGCAACTGCCCCCAAATTCGGGAAAGACGAACCTACGCGGTCGCGTGTTTCGGCGGAGAATAGATTCTGGCACGCCCGGTGGGACTTTTTCCTCTTTCCACTCCACACTTCGTGTGTTGTGTTCGCGAACGAATCGCGGTTTAATATGGTTGCCCTTGGGTTCGAGATACTAAGATTTGGTTTTGCTCCCGTGCAGAAAAAAGAACATCAATGGCCTTTAACTGCAACTGCAACTCTCGTTCCACCTCATCTGGAGGTGTAACCTAAGGGCCACAAGCGGCCTCCCTATTCAAGATGCCGGTGGAGCAGGCAACTCAAGCCACCATTGGGCTATTCTTCGGGACCATGCTCCCACCAATGAGCTTCAATGCCCCGCTGTTGTTGTAAGAAGCCCCAAAGAAGTCGGTCTTTGATCGACTTACCACTGCCGCGGCTTCTCTCAACGGGTCGCCCAAATCCAATGCCTCAGTTTTCAACAGACCGGGCCAAAGTTCCAACGGGCCCGTGAAGAAGCCTGCGATACCAGAAAGGGTTATCCCAAAAAGGATAGCCATTCCTACCCTCGAAGCCGTCAAAGCGACTTCTCCCACCAAAGGGTCGGTCTTCACAAGACTGACTGTTTCAGCTCCCATTTCAGGTGAAATCGTCAAGGCTGCTTCACCTGCGCGGAAGTCTACTTTCGATAAATTGGCCATCCCCACTCAGCAGACATCAGTCTTCAACAGGTTGACAGCGAAAATTTCTGATCAAGACAGGGGACATGAGGAAACCACCCCCGTAGCTGAGATAATTCCAACTGCAAGACACGCTCGACGTCGCCACTGGCGCCGAGTGAGAAAGGCTGGGGATATCTCCCCTTCTGGACTGACTCCGCCAGCTCCCATGGTGGAAATCGATGTTGCTGTGTCGA
The DNA here is from genome assembly GCA_030015575.1 of Agapanthus africanus. Taxonomy (NCBI): domain Eukaryota; kingdom Viridiplantae; phylum Streptophyta; class Magnoliopsida; order Asparagales; family Amaryllidaceae; genus Agapanthus; species Agapanthus africanus. The sequence continues at coordinate 147,916,288 of CM057348.1, read as the reverse complement.
CTGGGAACAGCTTCGAACCGCTTAGGAGGGTTCGCAAGAACTCTCCAACTGCCATGCTGAAAAGATCTCCTCTACCTATGGAGAATGCTACAGAAAAGAAGCCGGAGGAGCCCCCCAGCGGCTGTCCTCCAAAATTTACAAAGTCTGGCGACAGGTCCAGGAATCGGTGATTGACCAGGACTACTCTCGCCGACTAAAGAAGATTAAAGCTCGGCAAGAAAAGATTCACCCCACGGTACTACAGAAGATGTCATCCATATGGGTGCCCGCTGCAATAGCTCCCTCAACTTCAACCGCTCACAAGAGAAGGAGGCCGAAGAAAGCCCCTGTGACCGCGACAAACCGCAAGGACGCTGAATCTAAACGCCCCAAGTCTGGGGGCGTAGTAACACATACCGTTTATATGGCTTCCGGAAAAAAGGAAAGCCGTGCTTCTACGGGTCATCGACCGCTTACCCGATCGATAACGAAGGCTCAGGAACAACAGCAGCAAAAACTTCAGGAGATGCTGACTGCAATGGCCGCACTCACTGGGCCGAAAGAAAATCTAGAGACCTTAGAGCAGCGTCAGGAACAAGAAACTGATGCTGAATTCCTCCGAAGAATGCTCGAGAGGAAAGAAAAAGAGGCCGCGGAACAGGCGGCCAACATAAAACGAATGGCTCTTTTGTTCCAAGACATGGCCGGGATGATGTTACAGCCGGAACCTCCAGCTAAAGACCCCCCGATTATCATTGAAGACGACAGAGCGGAGACATCGAACCCTCCTCAGGCTCTTTCAGCAGCCAAGGAGGAGACCATCTCCAAGGCCGCTCTGGATGATTATATCGCTCAGCAAATACGAGCTCATCATGCAAGCGAAATGGCCAGGAAGATCGTTAAGACTGGACGACCCTATCCAGGCTGGTATGACCAAATAAGGTACCCGCCAGGATATACGATCCCTAAATTCCATGTATATAAAGGGACGGGCAATCCCCACCAGCATGTCGCCCAGTTCAGGGCTCTATGTGGTAACACTGGAGGTGACGATAAACTTCTACTTTGCCAGTTCGTCGGCAGTTTGTTGGAGACAGCGTTCGAATGGTACTCTGAACTCCCGAACGACTCTGTCAAGACATTTGCAGAGATGGAGCTGTTGTTCACACAAAAATTCACAAGCGCTAGCGAGCGTACTCTGATTACCGCACTAATTAACGCCAGGGTGAAGCCAGGCGAGACATGGGTTCAATACGCAATATGATGGCGGAATTTGTCGTCGAAATGTGAGCAGCGCATCGAAGATGCACCAGCAGTGGGCATGTTCGTAGGTACTCTCGACCCTCAAGCGACCATCTCCTAATTTATGATGTTTTTCAAGCCAACCACTTTCCAGTCTTTGATTGATAAGCTGGCCTAAATGGACCAGATGGGGCCACAGGCCTTCCTCTTCGAAGCCGGAACCGCGGAATGAAAAAAGGAAAGGAAAAGCGACCTTCGTCGCCAATGCTCAACAATAGCCCAGTGGTCCAAAATTAACTGATCGCCTAGACGAGAGACGACGATTCTATAATGAGAAAATAAAGCGCCCTTATTCGTTTCCCCGGGACAAAACGAGGAGATTGTTCGAGCTGGCGGTGCGCAACAGGCTCATCAACTTACCGGATCCAAAGCGCCCATTGCAACCCGGTGAGGCCAATAATCCCAATTATTGCCCTTATCACCAAGCGATAGGCCATCCAATCGAAAATTGCTTCGTCTTTAAAGGGTGGATTGAGAACCAATACCAACAGGGAAAATTCGCATTGTCCGAGAATTGGAAAGTAAACCCACCCCAGTCACATGCTCTCAAAAAGACGGACACACCGGGGGCATCATGCTCTTTTATAGAAGAAGCTCCATGGGAGATCACTCTTTCAGCCAAAACAAAAAGAATGCTGAAGGATCTCCAAACATGCCCGGCGATCAAATGGAAAAATCCATTAGAACACGAAGTCATCAAGGGAATGCTGAAGCCGTGCCCAACTTCAAAAATTGGTGGTGATAGTCAAAGTGCCCACACCCAACTGTCAAAGTCTTCGAAAAAGAAGAAGAAGACCAAAAAGCCCATAAAGCTTAATGACAAGCGCACGGACCTGCAAAAACATATCGACGAGCTTGAAGAATATAACCAGAAGGCGCGAACCCCGGTCACACTTCAAGAGTTTCTCAGCCACGTCCTTGAGGACGAAGAGGATGACAATGGAGAAGACCCGTCGGATGAATCTGAGGATTATGTGGCAAGCTGCCATGTGATCTCTCACTCGTCGATAGACGGTGAAGAAGCTCCTGACGTAGAGAATTAGGGGGCAGATTTTGAGTCGGAACATCTAGGACCATCAGACGAAATGATTGACGCATTCCTGAACGAAGCTTTTCTGAAAAGCAAAGCTGATCGAGAGCGCGAGATGGCCATATTTGAAAAGGCCAAACGCCGGCTACTGGACGAAAGGGTAGAAACACTCCCACCAGATCAAAGTACATCCGCCGCAAATAAAAGCAGGTTCAAAACGAAGAAAAGGTTCGCCAAAGCCATATCGATAGGAATGAAGCTGCCTCCCTCCGAAGTAAACATTTCTGATAAGATAAACCTTAATGAAGAGGACGTGCATCCTAATTACTGTTTATATCATCGAAGGATTGCGCACCCCACCGAAGAGTGCAACGCCTTTGAAAACCGGTGGCAAGGGTATATCGCTCATATGCAGCACTTCAAGAGGATGAAGCGTGAAGCTCGTCGACATCGGAAGAATGCGACAGACGGACATGGAAGAACTACCGGCAACTGCCACATGGTCGACGCTGGGGGATCGCAAGTTCTCATCTTTGGGAACGATTCTGATGAAAAAATTGCCCTTGGCCCTCTCTTCAAAGAACCCACAACCGAAACGGAAGAAATGAAGGCCTGCGAGAACATTCAGCTGCGCAATCGTACGCTGCCCGAAAAGAATCTCGGGGCGCGAACAGTGGATCGAATAGAAAAGATAAGGGGAAAGAAAAAATCCCTGAGGACATCGCCCTAGATGATCAAGTCGTCAAAGAGCTGACAGCCAAGGACCCGCCAAAGAAAAACAAGGTGGATTACAACATTCTGGCACACTTGAGGAAGTTACCTTCGCAGCTAAGCATTCTCGATGCTCTCTTGTTATCAAAAGAAGCGAGAGACTCTCTGATCAAGGCACTACAAGAACCTGACCAGTTTCAAGCTTTCCTTGCCGAAGAAAAGATGAAGGACGAGCTGGAAGAAGTTCACACAGCCGACATCACCTTCGACGATGAAGATCTTCTCCTCGGGACGTGCGAGCACAACCGCCCCCTTTATGTCTTCGGATACTGTCATGATATCAAGATAGGCAAGATCCTGGTTGACAATGGGTCCTCCGTCAATCTCCTCAATGTAAGTGTGTTGAAGGAAATCTGTATGAGCGTTCAGCACCTCGCTCGGGATAAGATCACTATCTCCGGGTTTGACTCCCAGTCATCAAGGACGCTCGGGTCTGTGATACTGACGTTACGCTTTGGGCTGCTCATCACGAACATTAAATTTCACGTCATTGACGCCAAGACATGCTACAATGTTTTGCTCGGCAGGCCTTGGTTACACGAGTATAACATCATCCCTTCTATACAACATCAGTGTATGAAGTATTTCAAGGATGGTCTCGAGTATACCGTGACAGGGGAGTTGAACCCATTCTCCGTGAACGAAGTCCGCAAGTACGAAGATACTAAGTACTTCCTGCCAGAGTTCGAAGACACAGAAAGATGTCACAAACCGGAGAGCAAGCAAAAAGCTATCACTTCCATTCCGGTCATTGGGAGTGATACCGAGGAGGAAGAAGAGATAGTCTATTCAGGGCAGCCCCAATGCAACAAGCCGGGACCGTCCACCCCTATTCTGGTCTTCGACAGCGACTCGGAAGATGAGGTCAATGCCGTATTTTTTGTTCGGCCATCAATACAAGCCTTCGCTGGTGATGATCGGAGTTTGCAAATTGCCTTGGTTCCACAAGAGCATTACAAAGAGCTTGACGCGCTTGGTACCTATAGTGTGCAGGAACTGCAAACATTCTATATCCCTCCCAGGCGAAGAGATGAAAAGGCGATCCTCTTTTATCAATCCATGGAAACCAAAATGGAAAAAGAAGTTTGGCATGGTGCCGATTTGACACTTGACAGATTTTAGCCCATCCGACTGCCCATATACTACACAGAAGGATTGAAGAGGCTATTGAGGCGCCAAGGCGTACCCCTTAAGCAAACCACACGACAATCTCAGTTCTACAACAGGATCTGGGACATTCCTGGAACTCAACGAAAATTGCCCAACGGGAGAATGGAAACGATCGGGCTTGGATATGTTCAATCTAAGAAACGGGAACGATTCCATGACTGCAACGCTATACATGACTTCGATGAAGAAGGAAATGCTCTGTTAGAAGACGCTAACCCTGAACCAAAATGAGGTCTCGCCATCAAAACGCCAAGTCCGTCATTTGAAGAACAGATGGAAAAGCTAATAAGGGAAGCAAGTCAAAAGGTCCGGGATGACCATAGCCGCGAAATGGCCATTTATGAGAAATCCAGGATGCAGCGCCTCCTTCAGCAGGCCGCGGAGAATGACAATGCTCTTCGTCGCCGGCCCGTCATACAAAAGACCCGACGCAGAGGCAAAAATAAACCAAAGAACGGAAAAAACGTTCGACAGCAATGTAGCGGGTCTGAGAAGCCACGTGATCGAGAATCGAGCATCCGGGATCCGTCTCTTATAAAGAAGATGGGTCGAGCATATTCTTTTCCCCAAGAAAAGACAAAGAAGATACTCGATCTTGTCATAAAACATCAGATGATGACACTCCCGGAGTCCAAGCATCCCGAGCAAGTAGACAAGGTCTCTCACCCAGACTATTGCTCTAACACCGAGCAATAGGACATCGTATCGAAGACTGCTTCACCTTCAAGAAATGGGTTGAAGACCAGTATCAACTCGGCAGATTCGCTCTATCCGACAATTGGAGGGTAAGTCCGCCATGGAAGCATGAACCAAAAGCCGCACATGCAGCGAGAGTATAGCCGTATCGACATCGGTCTTGGAAGCGATCTCGTACCTGTCACGTGATAACGTTGTCAGGAGAAGGGGTACATGAGGATATGGCTGACCTACCCTGGTGCTTCGAAAACAATGATAACGAGGTGATCTCAGAATTTCCGCCGGCGCCAAAAGAGCTGGAAGATGGGATACATACTACTGCAGATGACCTCAGAAAATTCGACTTGGGAACGGCAAACGACCCACGGCCGATGTTCGTCAGTGAACTGTTGTCTGAAGAAAAGGAGGCTACGCTTAAAGACGTGCTCATGCAGTATAAAGACTGCTTTGCATGGAACTATTCCGAGATGCCGGGACTAGATCCAGAAATTGCTGTGCACAAATTGGCGATATCTCTGGACGTCAAGCCGATCAAACAAGCACCGATAAGAATGCGGCTCGAGCTTGAGATGAGCATCAGCGCCGAAGTCAAGAAGCTAATCGACTCCGGCTTCATCCAAGAGGTTCAGTATCCTAACTGGATTGCCAACATTGTCAGTAATGAAGAAAAATGGGATGGTGCGCATATGTGTGGACTTTCGGGACCTCAATAAAGCTTGCCCGAAGGACGATTTTCCTGTACCGGTTACCGAGCTGATGATAGATAATATGTCCACTCATGAAGTTTTCTCCTTCATGGAGGGCTCATCAGGATACAATCAAATAAAAATGCATCCCGAGGACCAGAAGCATACCGCTTTCCGGACCCCTTTGGGCATATTTTACTACAAGGTAATGCCTTTCGGTCTAAAGAACGCTGGTGCCACCTATCAGAGGGCCATGACGAAGATTTTCAATGACATCATACATGAAATCGTCGAATGCTATATTGACGACCTCGTAGTTAAAAGCAAATCATACGAGGAACATTTAGAGCACCTGAAGATCGTGTTTCAGCGCCTTCGGAAATACAACTTGAAGATGAACCTTCTTAAATGTGCGTTCAGAGTTTCCTCGGGAAAGTTCCTAGGATTCGTCGTCCGACAACGAGGCATCGAGATAGACCCGTCGAAGATCAAGGCGGTCATAGAAATGCCTCCGCCAAGGACTCTCAATCAACTGCGGTCTCTCCAAGGAAAGCTCGTGTATATCCGGTGATTTATAGCCAATCTCTCAGGCAAGTGCTGTCCTTACAGTCACCTAATGAAGAAGGGAACCCCGTTTGTCTGGGATCGCAAATACCAAAGCGCACTAGACGAAATTAAGCACTACCTGCAGAATCCGCCAGTGCTGGTCGTTCCCGTTAAAAGAAAACCTCTCGTCCTGTATACAACAGCCCTCGAAGGTTCCTTAGATGCGCTGTTGGCACAAGAGAACGACCAAGGGAAGGAAAGAGCCCTCTACTATTTGAGTTGAGTTCTACTGGGGGTAGAAAACAATTACTCTCCCATTGAATAACATTGTCTGGCGTTGATCTTCGCGATAACGAAGCTCAGACATTATGCGTTGGCACATGAGGTCCATCTTATATCAAAAGTGGATCCTCTCAAATATTTGATGTCAAAGTCTATATTAACGGGACGGCTTGCTAAATGGGCCCTGCTCTTGATGAAATTCTCGATAACTTATCGTCCCCTAAAGGCAGTGAAAGGCCAGGTCATCGCCGACTTCCTCGCTGAACATCCGATACCTGCAGATTCTCCCTTGAACTGTGAATTGCCCGACGAGCACGCGTTTGATACGATCGATGGGGAGAAAGGAGGGAGTGATACTCGATGGGAACTCTACTTTGATGGAGCACCTTCCATGAAGAAGCGCAAACAAAGCACGCCCATAATCAAATCAGGGGTAGGCCTCATCTTCGTGACTCCACAAGGAGGGATAATGCGCTTTGCCTTTTCCTTAACAGAGCCGAGGATGAACAATGAAGCCGAATATGAAGCTTTGATAGCAGGTCTTGAGATCGCTGTCGACATGGGAATCAAAAACCTCCTCATATACGGAGACCCCCAACTGGTCGTCAGCCAAATAAACGGCGACTATCAGAAGTGCAAGCCAGAGTTGGTAAAGTACGGGGAGAGAGTACAGCAATTGCTGACTCAGATCCCTTCCTATGCCCTAGAAAGCATATCGCGAGCGGAGAATAGCAAAGCGGACGCATTGGCCAAACTCGATAAATAACTGGCCGACGAGAACCTCGATGATGTGAGGATCGTTGTACAAAGTCGTCGGGTTCTCACACCGGCAGAAATATCTCCGGAGTCTTCCGAAGAAAAGGGAGCGACCGAGCAAACGGCCCTACAAATAAAAGACCAGGAAAAGGCTAAGGATTGGAGAGAAGTCTTTATAGACTACTTCAAATCTCGTCGAACACCTGAAGATGCGTCTTCAAGACATCAGTTAATGAAACGAGCTCTATTTTTTGCCTTTGTCAATGATACTCTGTATAAGAGATCGTTCAACTCCCTGTTGCTAAGATGCCTGGGACCTGAAGAGGCAAGGAGAGTCATCCAAGAAACTCACGACGGACTCTGCGATTCTCATCAAGCCGGGCCGAAGATGAAACTGAAGATCAAAAGGATGGGCTACTATTGGCCCACGATGATCCAAGACTGCCTCGAATATGCGAAGCAGTGCCACTCGTGCCAGATTCACGGGGAATTTATCCACTAACATCCAAATCCGCTGCATCCAACGGTGGCTAGCTGGCCATTCGAAATGTGGGGAACTGACATAATCGGACCCATTGAACCGGCATCATCCATAGGACTTCGGTTCATATTGGCGACAACTGATTATTTCTCCAAATGGGCATAAGCGATACCGCTAAGAGAAGTGAAGACGGAGAATATCCTCCATTCCTTTAAGACACACGTCATTTACCGATTCAGCACTCCGCGACGGATTATCTCCGATAAAGGGCCAGCCTATAGAAGCCACAAAATCAGCCGCTTCACACAACAGCATAACATAGACTGGAGTTACTCTTCGGTCTATAATCCCCAAGCTAACGGTCTAGCTGAGTCTTTCAATAAGACCTTGACGAAAATCGTGAAGAAAGCGGTGTCTCGAAATAAGAAGGACTGGCACGAGAGACTGCATGAAGCTCTCTGGGCATATCGAACTACGTTCAAAACAGCCACGAACACAATGCCGTATGCATTGGTATTCGCACAGAAGCGGTACTCCCCCTCGAGATAGAGTTACCCTCTCTACGAGTGGTCGTTCACTACGAGCTAACAGACAAAGAAAATGCTCACCTTCGGCTTGAGGAGCTCGATGCCCTTGATGAAACCCGGCTCATGACGCAACAAAATCTGGAGGATTATAAAGCAAAGATGACGCGCTCATATGAGAGATTGACTAGGCCGAGAACATTCCGCCAAGGCGAACTCATGCTAGTGGTCAAAAGACCTATGATCAACAATCATGCCAAGCGGGGGAAATTCGAGCCGAACTATGAAGGCCCGTATATCATAGACAAAGTTTACCAGGGTGGAGCCTATCTACTCATGGACATATATGGTGAAAGACCTTTCAGGCCAATAAACGGTCGCTTCCTGAAAAAATACCACGCCTGACGAGTCATGGTCTAGGTCAACGATAGATGACGACGCCTATGTCCGCTTGCTATCTTCCTAAGCCCAAACTCTATAAGTAGTAGCTAACGACGGACCGAGATGTCCTAAAACTAACAATGGACCGAAATGTCCTAAAACTATCAACGGACTGAAATGTCCTAAAACTAACGAGGGACCGAAATGTCCTAAAACTAACGACGGACCGAAATGTACTTAAACTAACAACGGACTGAAATGTCCTTAAACTAACGATGGACCACTATGTCCTAAAAATGGCTGTTGACCGAGACGTCTATAAACTACTACGGACCTCAGCATCCTAAGGCTGACATAAAAAAAGGGTATGTCCATAAGCGAGATGGGCACGGATGAAAACCCGAAAGGGCTCCGTGAGTAAAAACGGCAGGATTACCGGCGAGTTTTTTGAAAACCCGAAAGGGCGCAATCTCGTTAAAAGACACTTGTAAGGTCCTCTCGACCCTGTAAGGAGAAAATACCTGCGTGAGATCCTTACGACTCACAAAGGAGCAACACACTTAGGAATCCCCACGATACCTAAGGAGAAAATTACACTTACGAGATCCTCATGACTTGTAAGGAGAATTCCCCTTTGAGACCCTCACGGCTCACAGGGTTCAAAAGCCTTAAGTTACAGGGATCTGAACCTGTTCTTAAGCCATCACAATCTCCGATTTTTCCCTACAAGCGGTTCAATGCTAACCCCTGTATACAATACACGGGCGTGAATAAACATTTCCCTAACAAAGTCCTACCCGCGACTAGGGATATGTTTACACGGTGAACAACCCTTGTAAGTCCTCTCGACTTATAAGGAGAAAACGCTCTTGTAAGATCCTTACTACTTACGAGAAGCTATAAACTTGGGAATCCTCACGACTCCTAACGAGAAAACGCACCTATGAGATCCTCACAACTCATAGGGAGAAATACCTTTATGAGACCCTTACGGCTCATGAAGTCAAAAGTCTTAGTCGACAGGATCTTAACCCTGTTTGCTAAGCCACCTTTGTTCGACATCGACAGAGGCAAATGATGATTCGCTCCTGGCAATATCTCAGTTGTAGCGATACTGATGCCGAAATCGGTGTCCAATCCCAAACTCGCAGCGAAAAGCCAGCGAGCCATAAATGCATACGAAATAGCCGAAATGATGGGGCAATTTGCAACAAAATCAGCAGGCAAAAATGTATGCATACGAAATAGCCGAAATGGTTGGGCAACTCACAATAATAAGCAGCGAGTAAATAAAAAAAATAGCCAAAATGATTGGGCACCGCGAAAAATAGCCGAAATGATTGGGCAATCGCAACCTTCGCAATATAAAAGCTGAAATGATAGAGTATCGCGGAAAGAAATGTTGGCTATAGTGCCCTTAAGGCAATTATCATAGTCGCGGAATTATGATTATGATGATTGAGTGAGGACCTATACCGATAAAACAGTCTTACTCAAGATGATAGTATGCTATCTGGTTTGTCTTTATCATCATATACATGTTGATAGAGCCCATAGGATTCTTGCTTGACTGCCAGCATTATGATGGCGATCACATACGTGGGAGCTGGGGGTCTATAAGCACATCCTTAAATGTCCCTAGTCGTAGAAGTATCGAGACCGGGCATCGATACTCCAGTGTAGACTAGTGTATACTGATCGAGACCCCGACGAGGGGCGGTGGCCAGGTCTCACAAGCCATTGGTGTTAGTTTGTTCACCTAAGATAGTATACAGGTGCTCATTGGGTTATGAGTACACTGGACGGACTCGCCGGGAACATACTAGTTGGTATTATACCTATTGTCAGATAGCAGTTCCCAGATGACATGTGTACAGGTTAGTCTGTCGACCTGAGATCGTCATTTGTCTGATGTGAGTTCCCACTGTGCTTTGACTACTACCCTACCACGGCTCAAAGGAGTCGTGCAAACAGGTTTTAGTTGGGTACAGTCCCGAGCCACATGGAGGCAGTGATCGGATCGTCGGGGATTCATCTCTCCCGGTTTTGGGGGTTGATGTCGTGTTGTGTACGGATGGCCATAACTATAAATCCGTGGCCACGGTGGACGAGAACTACCGATCCAGGATCGATAGTTTCTCAGGTGGTGATGGGTTTCATACCGACACTAAATATCGCGTTGTTGGGGGTCTGACTTTTGTTAGTGTATATGCCCTAGGGGCCATTATTGTATCATATTAGTTTGTATATTACTTAATGGAAGCTTGGGATATTCACATGTATATAACAGTCTTGCTAAACATGGTAGTATGCTACTTGGTTTTTTCTATCTTAATATGTGAGTATACGTATTGATAGAGCTCTTAGGATCTTGCTTGACTACCAGCGTTGTGATGGCAGTCACACTAGTGGGGGCTGGGTAGTCTACAAGCACATCCTTATTCAGGTCCCTAGTCGTTGGATTATCGAGACAGGGCATCGATACTCCGGAGTAGACTAGTGTGTACGCTTCTCATCCCAGTTGGGGAGATGGTCTGTCCCACAGCCGTCAGTACGTCGTACTGGAGATAGTATGCAGGTGCTCGTTAGGTTACGGGTACACCGGACATGACTCACAGGTAACTGTTGGTTGGTTTTATATCAGTCGTCAGTGAACAGTTCCCAGGTGACATGAGTACAGCATAGTCCGCAGACTTGACACTGCTACTTCGCCTCGAGTGTGTCCTACTGTTCTTAGATTGCTACCCTACCACGGCTCAAAGGAGTCGTGCAAACAGGTAGCAGTTGGGTGCAGTCCCGAGCACTTGGAGGCAGTGGCGGTTAGACAGGATTCGTCTCTCCCGGTATTGGGGGTTGATATCGCGCTGTGTCAGAGAGCCATTACGGAAAGTCCCTGGCCAGGGCAAGCGAGATTTGCTGGTAGGCTCCAGTAGTTTCTCAGGGTGTAATGGGCTTCGCTCCGACACGACTTATACCGCTATTAGGGGACTGACGCTTGCCGCCCCCTAGGCCCGATATGCGATAGTCTTGGACGAACGGACCGGACTGTATGGAGATTGTCACATCAGACTCAGTAGGAGTTCGGATGGGTTTCCTCATCGGCCTTCTTATCGACATCTACCTGGGGACCGTTACGTACAGCTAGTGCCGCTTGCGGTCTGTGGTTAAACCCACTGCCAGCGTAGTAGTCGAGTCTCTAGAGTCCCACGCAGAGAGTTTCCCTACTCCAGGCGAAACGATATAGAGGTCGTATGGTTTTACGACAAGGGTTCGGACGCATACGTGTGTTTACGCACGTACGACTTTCGGACAGTTTTTACTAGTCGGCTTTGGTTTAAGCCAGTTACTAGTATCCGGTTATTGGATTTATACAGTCTAAAGTTTTTCCGTGTTTTCACGGATAGGAGGGGCGTTCTCGTAATTGCGCGAGAAGCTTCTAGAAGATGGTGACTAAGGAGGTTTAGGTGGCATATACATTGAATGAGATTAGTGAGTCATATGGATGATTCATCCATGTCATTAATGCTTCATAATTGCTTAATGACTCATGAAGATGAATCACCATAAGATATTTATCAAGCATGGTTGTAAATCATTTTCTTTTCTTTTCTTGATAAAATAAAATGCTTGATATATATTATGATAACTCATTTTCTCTTCTCATTTTTATGTTCATCTTCTCTCTCCTCAAGCTCTCCCTCTTCAAACCCTAATCCTCCCCTCTCATGTGTTGAGTACAAGAATTAGTTAGACTACTTAATCCATAACCATACTCTATTTCATCTAGGTACTTTGATTAGCACTTAAAGATACCTAGTTGCCTCAAGTTTAGAGGCAAAGCTTGGAGTTTAGCTCTCGTGGTGGATCGTCTACTACTTGGAGAAGGCTGAAGAGGAGGTGGAGTTCATAAAGACGAAGGACACGGTTCTTTAGGTATAATCCCTTTACATAGTAGTTTAGAACTTCTATGTTTGATGTTAGTTATCGTTTAGCTTCGATTCATGCGGTTAGTCGATGTTTAAGCAAAGAATAAGATCGTTTTTCATATTTCCGCCTCCCCGCAAGTCGTGGGGTGTTGTACATCGACTTACAGTGGTATCAGAGCCTCGCTAAATAATAAATAACTCACTTGCAAAATTGTATGAATTTCGAACGAAAAAAACAAAACCGGAAAACCCCGATATCATGGTTTCTGTCGTTTTTTAAATGAAGTCCAAAAATTTTTCTGGCAGGTTCAGAAAGCCCAAAATGATAGTATTAGAACACCCAAGAAAAATGGGCCCACGAATCGACTAAACCGCCGCGGAACCGCGGCGAATCCCCCCGATCCGCCGCGATTCCGCCGCCGAGTTGCCGATTCACAAGCCTAATTTTCCTGTGCTGGTTCTCTGTGATATTTGGTATTTTCTGGAATTTTTAATTTTTGCTCAGGTTTCAGATTTACAGAGAAGTATTGGAGCAAAATTAAATGTGTTTAATCGATCGAAATTATACGGTATTTGCTTATTGGATTATATCTGTGTTTGTATAATGTGTTCGTAAACCTCCCCTAACTGCTAGTATGTCGGTTGGTAGGGGGTTGCACATTTCTGTAATGGATTTTACTATTTGTGGATATGAACTGTGTTGGATTGTTGTGATGTATAGCCGGGGTTTTGTGATGGGTTATTATTTAATTCATTTGGTGTAAATGTAATTTGTTGTAATATTATTTTGCGGGGCACATCCAAGTTGCGGTTGTAGCCACCGTTGTATTATTTCATTTTACTATTTTTGCTCCTAGGACAGACCCAAGGTGGGGTGCACAAACTGCCGGGCGGGTAGTTTGCCGTACCCGTTGGGGTCTTGGGTGGGGTAATGGCTATTCATCACAACTGTGTAATCCTTCTTTTGTTGCAGGCTCAAAACAAACACGGATTGCTTGTAAATCCAATAAAGTTCATCTGTGATATGGAATGCCTATTATTGCGTCTGACGAATGTACAATATCTATATATGATAGCTATTTAGACGTCACTTATGTTTTACACCCGCGCTAGCCCAGCCCCCGCTCTGTCGTTAGTTAAGTAACCTAACGGGTGATGACGGGACCCCGTGGCGAATGCGGATGGCATAAGAGGACGTTGTATGTTCGTTGTTTTCTGCAATGATAGGTTAATGATGGGACGCATTATTTATAATGCAAAGAAAATAAACCAAAAGTTTAATCGTTGGAACAATTTAAAAGAAACCACTCGGTTAATTTTAAAAACAGATATTTTTAAATGCGGAGCTTTAACCACTCCTTTTAAAAGCTATCAGGTTCCTTCGGTTATATCAAGTTCACTACGTTCACGGTTTCGCCAAAACCATTCGTAGCCCTCCATCATTTCATTTGGGTATTCAGTAGTATTCAAGCTATGCATTTTGGCCAAAGTCAAGGCATAGTGTTTGGTAGCTGCTGGGTTTTCATTTGTTGCATAAGATAGATGAGTTGGTTTGGGACAGTCGTATTATCATTTGACCAAAGTCAGGGGTATATACGGATGGGTTCAAATTGACAAGATAATGACGGGTAGAACTTGACATATGACTTATGACATTTTGACCAAAGCCAAGGTCATAAGAGCATGGGGCAAAAACTTATATCGGGAATTTCTAAAGAAACTGAAATTTGCAAAGAGATGCATACCATTTGGAGTTTGATGAATGTTGGTAGCATTCCTTCAACATTATCATACGATGATATTTGGATCCCGATCCTACTGTAAGTATATGCTACTTATCAGGATATTCGTCACTTAACGATCAATGCTATAAACCAAGTAGGTGTCCAGAAAGGTGTCAGCGGGGTTACGCCCCCAGAGAAAAGAGGTTCTTTAATTAAGGAACTTCGCGAAAGCGTTGGAAAACCTCCCTCGAAGTATCGACACTAGCCTGGCTGAACGGTTAAGCAAGAATTGTACAGTGAGAATAATCCTGGCTAATTCTTCTTTTATGGTTTGAGGAAGGATTCGAGAAACAGTGGGAGCCATCCAGTTTAGATAAACTAAAAACCACTCTAAACTTGCAAGAGCATCATGCTAAAGAGTTTTCTTCTCTCTCTCCTAATTGCAGCGACCCTGAAAATGACTGGACTTAAGTTACTTTTAGAGAAAAATATACTGACAGGGCCAAACTATAAAGATTGGCTGCGGAATGTCAAAATGGCTTTGACCTATGATAAATTGGGGTACGTCCTCACCGCTACGGCACCTGCTGTCCCTGGTCCCAAATCCAGTAATGCGGATAAGGAAATCCGCAAAACCTGGGATTTCGATTGCGCGAAAGCCAAGTGCATCGTGATTGCCTCGATGAACAATGAACATCAGAGGAGGCACGAGGATATGGAACTAGATGCCATATTTCTCCATACAAAGGAACTTTATGGAGAGCAATCTCGTATAGCAAGATACGAGACCTCTAAGAACTTGTTTCGAGCGAGGTTGGCTGTCGGGTCATCGGTAGGAGAACATGTCCTAAAGATGATCGGCTATATAGAAGAGCTCGCAGACCTTGGGACGACTTTGGATAATGAGCTCTATACAGACCTTATTCTCCAGTCCCTTCCTCACACCTACGCCCAGTTTATCTTGAACTTCAACATTCAAAGAAAAGAAGTTGAACTTCCGGAACTCCTGAACATGTTAAGGAGTGCAGAGGGCACCTTGCAGAAAGCAAGGAAAACACCCGCTATGTTTGTTAGCGGTGCATCTTCTTCCGGGTCCAAGGCTAGGGCCAAAGGAAGGAAGAAGAAGGCCGCCCCCAGACCTAGAGGAGGTGTAAGTAAGGTGGGAGGGAAGGGAAAGAAAAAGTTTGCGGTACCGGTAGTTGGCCAGGATGAGTGCTTCCATTGTCACAGGAAAGGGCACTGGAAGAAGGATTGCAAGGCGTGGAACGCCAAGAACCAGGAACCGAAGCAAGCTGTGGCTTCGACTTCAGGTGTGTTTGTAATTGAGAATTGTCTGTCGATCAACTCTACTTCCTGGGTATTGGATACCGGATCAGGATCTCATATTTGCAATTCATTGCAGGCACTGAGAAACCGTAGAGTGCTGAAGGAAGGTGATATGACCCTAAAGGTTGCTAACGGAGCTAGCGTGGGAGCTGCGTCCGTCGGGGATTATCACATAGGATTGACGAGTGGACACATTTTGGTTTTACATAACTGTTTTTTCGTACCAAGCTTAACGTGTAATATCATATCAGTTTCCTTGTTATCAAATAAAGGTTATGATTTCACGTTTGTAAGAGATGTTGTTAACATCCACCTTAATCATGGTTTGATTGGGTCCGGTACACTAAATAACGGTATATATGTTTTAAACCAACTCCAAATTTTCAATGTCCAGAACACACTTAAAAGAAAGTCTCCAGATTTAAATAAAGTTTTCTTATGGCATTGTATACTGGGTCATATCAATGAGAGAAGGTTGACTAAGTTGCATAGAGAAGGATATTTGGACTCGTTCGAATATCAAACTTATGACACTTGTCAATCTTGTCTCAAAGGAAAGATGAAAAAGACTCTATTTACTGGACAAGGAGTAAGAGCGAGCGAGCTCTTAGGACTCATACACAGTGATGTATGTGGTCCAATGTCTACGCATGCAAGAGGTGGTTTTTCCTATTTCATTACTTTCACGGATGATTACTCAAGATACGGATTCATTTATCTGATGAAACATAAATCCGAGGCTTTTGAGAAATTCCAAGAGTATAAGAATGAAGTAGAAAACAAAACCGGCAAAAGTATCAAGACACTTAGATCTGATCGAGGTGGTGAATACTTGAGTGCCGAGTTCCTAGGTTACCTAAAAGAGAAAGGAATTCTCTCTCAGCTTACTCCTCCATACACTCCACAGCACAACGGTGTATCGGAGAGACGGAATCGAACTCTATTGGATATGGTACGATCCATGATGAGTAATGCTGAGTTACCGCGATCTTTTTGGGGTTATGCGCTAGAATCAGCAGCATATCTTCTGAACAGGGCTCCTACCAAGACTGTGCCTACCACTCCATATCAGATGTGGACTGGGAAGAAACCCCATCTTCAGCATATGAAGATTTGGGGATGTCCAGCTTTTGTTAAAAAGCAGCATGTGGACAAGCTCGAGGCACGATCAGTAAAATGTAAGTTTGTGGGATATCCAAAGAACTCCAAGGGATATTATTTCTATTACGCAGAGGAACAAAAGGTTATTGTTTCTCGTAATGCCCATTTTCTGGAACATCAGTTTTTAGAAAAGGAAATAAGTGGGAGCGAAATAGAACTGGAAGAAATTCCAGAACCACAAACTGCTACTGAAAGTTCGGTAGAACCGGTGGTTCAAGAAGAACAGGACATTCCCGCACCCCTCCGCAGGAGTAGTAGACCGTCTCATCCGCCTGAGAGATACTACGGTTTTCTTATAGATGGGGATAGAGAGGATTGCATCATAGATGATGATGAACCTACTGACTTCCAGCAGGCCATCCAGAGCGGCGACTCGGTACGATGGCTAGAAGCAATGCGGACCGTAATGGAGTCCATGTACACCAACAAAGTATGGACTTTGGACTTTGCTCCAGATGGGGTAAAACCCATAGGATGCAAATGGATCTTCAAGAAAAAGATTGGTGTAGATGGACAGGTGGAAACCTATAAAGCTAGACTTGTTGCAAAGGGTTTTCGTCAAAGACCTGGTTTGGACTATGACGAAACTTTTTCTCCAGTGGCTATGCTCAAATCCATTCGGGTCCTTCTTGCCATTGCTGCCTTCCATGATTATGAAATCTGGCAGATGGACGTAAAGACGGCTTTTCTGAATGGAAATTTAGAAGAGTGCGTCTATATGGATCAGCCAGAGGGTTTCAATCAGAGTGGGAGCAGCGGGAAAGTATGCAAGCTGCTTAAGTCCATTTATGGACTAAAGCAGGCATCGCGGAGTTGGAACATCTGTTTTGATGAAACAGTCAAAGAATATGACTTTATCAAAAATCCAGATGAACCGTGCATATATAGTAAAGTTGTAGCCAGAAGTGTCGTATTCCTCGTCTTGTACGTGGATGACATTCTATTGATAGGAAATGACATTCCTATGCTACAATCGGTCAAAGGATTCTTGTCACACAGGTTCTCCATGAAAGACCTAGGTGATGCCTCTTACATTCTGGGGATCCGGATCTATCGTGATAGATCCAAGAGAATGTTGGGACTTTCGCAGTCCAGGTATATCGACACTGTACTGAAAAGATTCAGTATGGAAGATTCTAAGCGCGGTAATCTACCGGCTTGTCACGGAATCACCCTCTCCAAAGAGATGTCTCCCAAGACTGATTTGGAAAGGGAACGCATGTCTATTATACCCTACGCTTCTGCGGTAGGCTCTATAATGTATGCAATGTTGTGCACCAGACCAGATGTAGCTTACGCACTGAGCGTGGTAAGCCGGTATCAGTCAGACCCAGGGGACAAGCACTGGATAGCAGTAAAGAACATTCTCAAGTACCTGAGAAGAACTAAGGAGATGTTCTTGGTTTACGGCGGAAAAGAACTCAGGTTAGAGGCCTTTGCTGATTCTGGCTTCCAGAGTGATAAGGACGATTCCAAGTCCATGTCGGGTTATGTCTTTACCCTCAATGGAGGGGCGGTGTGCTGGAAGAGCTCCAAGCAGGACACCGTTGCTGACTCGAAGATGGAAGCGGAGTATATAGCTGCTTGCGATGCCGCAAAAGAAGCAGTCTGGATGAAGAAGTTCCTAACAGAACTTCACATGGTTCCTACCATAGTTGATCCAATACCTCTGTATTGCGACAACAACGGAGCTATAGTTTTAGTGAAGAAACCAAGGTCCCATCAAAAGTCCAGACACATCTTGAGGCGGTATCACCTGATCAGGGAGATCATTGATCGTCGGGAGATCGAGGTTCGGAGAGTTGCTTCTGAAGAGAACATTGCTGATCCATTCACAAAGGCCCTACCTCAGATTCAGTTCGAGAGGCTACTCGAGATCATCGGTCTTCGATATGCCAGTACATGGCCCTAGTGCAAGTGGGAGATTGTTAGTGTATATGCCCTAGGGGCCATTATTGTATCATACTAGTTTGTATATTACTTAATGGAAGCTTGGGATATTCATATGTATATAACAGTCTTGCTAAACATGGTAGTATGCTACTTGGTTTTTTCTATCTTAATATGTGAGTATACGTATTGATAGAGCTCTTACGATCTTGCTTGACAACCAGCGTTGTGATGGCAGTCACACTAGTGGGGGCTGGGTAGTCTATAAGCACAGCCTTATTCAGGTCCCTAGTCGTTGGATTATCGAGACAGGGCATCGATACTCCGGAGTAGACTAGTGTGTACGCTTCTCATCCCGGTTGGGGAGATGGTCTGTCCCACAGCCGTCAGTACGTCGTACTGGAGATAGTATGCAGGTGCTCGTTGGGTTACGGGTATACCGGACAGGACTCACAGGGAACTGTTGGTTGGTTTTATACCAGTCGTCAGTGAACAGTTCCCAGGTGACATGAGTACAGCATAGTCCGCAGACTTGACACTGCTACTTCGCCTCGAGTGTGTCCCACTGTTCTTAGATTGCTACCCTACCACGGCTCAAAGAAGTCGTGCAAACAGGTAGCAGTTGGGTGCAGTCCCGAGCACTTGGAGGCAGTGGCGGTTAGACAGGATTCGTCTCTCCCGGTATTGGGGGTTGATATCGCGCTGTGTCAGAGAGCCATTACGCAAAGTCCCTGGCCAGGGCAAGCGAGATTTGCTGGTAGGTTCCAGTAGTTTCTCAGGGTGTAATGTGCTTCGCTCCGACACGACTTATACCGCTATTAGGGGACTGACGCTTGCCGCCCCCTAGGCCCGATATGCGATAGTCTTAGACGAACGGACCGGACTGTATGGAGATTGTCACATCAGACTCAGTAGGAGTTCGGATGGGTTTCCTCATTGGCCTTCTTATCGACATCTACCTGGGGACCGTTACGTACAGCTAGTGCCGCTTGCGGTCTGTGGTTAAACCCACTGCCAACATAGTAGTCGAGTCTCTAGAGTCCCACGCAGAGAGTTTCCCTA
The DNA here is from genome assembly GCA_030015575.1 of Agapanthus africanus. Taxonomy (NCBI): domain Eukaryota; kingdom Viridiplantae; phylum Streptophyta; class Magnoliopsida; order Asparagales; family Amaryllidaceae; genus Agapanthus; species Agapanthus africanus. Next base: position 147,896,595 of record CM057348.1, on the reverse strand, counting down.
CTCCAGGCAAAACGATATAGAGGTCGTATGGTTTTACGACAAGGGTTCGGACCCATACATGTGTTTACGCACGTACGACTTTCGGAAAGTTTTTACTAGTCGGCTTTGGTTTAAGCCAGTTACTAGTATCCGGTTATTGGATTTATACAGTCTAAATTTTTTCCGTGTTTTCACGGATAGGAGGGGCGTTCTCGTAATTGCGCGAGAAGCTTCTAGAAGATGGTGACTAAGGAGCTTTAGGTGGCATATACATTGAATGAGATTAGTGAGTCATATGGATGATTCATCCATGTCATTAATGCTTCATAATTGCTTAATGACTCATGGAGATGAATCACCATAAGATATTTATCAAGCATGGTTGTAAATCATTTTCTTTTCTTTTCTTGATAAAATAAAATGCTTGATATATATTATGATAACTCATTTTCTCTTCTCATTATTATGTTCATCTTCTCTCTCCTCAAGCTCTCCCTCTTCAAACCCTAATCCTCCCCTCTCATGTGTTGAGTACAAGGATTAGTTAGACTACTTAATCCATAACCATACTCTATTTCATCTAGGTACTTTGATTAGCACTTAAAGATACCTAGTTGCCTCAAGTTTAGAGGCAAAGCTTGGAGTTTAGCTCTCGTGGTGGATCGTCTACTACTTGGAGAAGGCCGAAGAGGAGGTGGAGTTCATAAAGATGAAGGACACGGTTCTTTAGGTATAATCCCTTTACATAGTAGTTTAGAACTTCTATGTTTGATGTTAGTTATCGTTTAGCTTCGATTCATGCGGTTAGTCGATGTTTAAGCAAAGAACAAGATCGTTTTTCATATTTCCGCCTCCCCGCAAGTCGTGGGGTGTTGTACATCGACTTACAACTTTATCCACCCCCTAGACTCGATATGCGATACTCTTGGACGAACAGACCGAACTGTACGGATATTGTCACTGACAGGCTCAGTAGGGGTTCAGAATGAGTTTGCTCGTCGGCCCCCCTTTCGCTCAATACCTGGGTAGCCGTTACGTACAACTAGTGCCGCTGATATGCTTGTGGTTAAACCCACTGCCAGCGTATTGACGAGTCTTTAGAGTCCCGCATAGAGGGTTTTCACGGTTCAGGAGATATGGTGTACATGAGGTATGTTGATACATACAGATGTCCGATTAAATATGTGCACTTGCTGCGCAGACTTTAATTGGACGGTTGATAATACTAGTGGCTTAGGATTAAGCCAGTTTATTAAATCAGGTTTTGATTTAATAATTTATATACGTATTTGTATATACGTATTCTAGTATTATTGTTCACTATTCGTTTTCTCTCTCGGCTATTCGTATTTTTGTACGAATACGCGTATATGTATTTCGATACATGTAGCGGGAAGTATTCCGTATTTTATACGGAATAGCTTCTAGAAGATACCACCTCATTTTATATGATTTTCCATTTATGGAAATTCATTTGTTTGATTAATGAGGTGGAAAAGGTGATGTGACTTTAGGCATGGGTCAAAGCATGGACTTTATGGTTTGGATTTGTTTAATGTTTGAAAAAGAAAATGATAATTTTTTTGTAGAGAAGAGAGAATGGGGGGGCCGGACACTATTTGGAGGATGGGGGTTCATTTCTTTTAGCTATGGAAATTAATCACTCCCTTACTCTCTCATGCTCTCAAAAAAGGAAAAGACTTAACCATTTTTTTTAGTTCATGCAAAAAACCTCTTCACCTCTTTGATCTTCTATGGATGCTCCATGAGCACTAAGAAAAGAGAGAAAATGGTAGTGACACTTTCATACACCCCACTCTTCATAGCTAGCGACTTTGGAGCGTCGGTTATCTCGTTTGTCGAGGTTGGAGCTTGCGCCGTTTCCCTCGGGTGGATCATCGGAGATGGAGGAAGACCGGTAACCAAACATCATCAAAGAATCGCTAGGAGCTTGGAATGAAGACCGAAGGACTTGGATCATCTCGGTATAACCTTCCTAACTCTTAGTTAGCTCGCTGGTATAGGGTTTAAGGTCGATCCGGGATTCGGGTAGCGGTAGCGCCGGTTTGATAAATTTTTGTTCCGCATTTTGGCCGCGTTTCGACTGCCGGGGCGCTGCCGGGACCCTACAAGAAAAATATATAAAATGAAAATTTTTTCCCTACAGGTGAGATCACATCGATCCCTGTATACAATCCAGGGGCACAAAAAAAGAGGGAAACACACCTTCCCCCAGGATCCATCCGAAAGAGAGCCAAGTCTCGATGGTTCACAGACAGCCTGGAGATCATCTCAACATTAGTCTCATTACAACAGATGCAACATCAGCAAAGCGGAACCGCGGCAATTCCCAATTCCATGACTCGGCAGTGCATAGACAACCGAGAGTCAACCCCTCCTGGTCTTGCGGAATACGGTTAATATCAATCCTGACCCCGTGGGAAGCATCCAGAGCAAATCCTGGTCTAGTGGAACATGGCTAATGTCAATCCTAACCCCGTGGGAAGCGTCCAGAGCAAATCCTGGTCCTTGCGGAACATGGCTAATGTCAATCCTGACCCCGTGGGAAGTGTCCAGAGCGAATTCTGGTCTACTGGAACACGGCTAATGTCAATCCTGACCCCATGGGAAGTATCCAGAGCGGATCCTGGTCCTTGCGAAACACGGCTAATGTCAATCCTGACCCCGTGGAAAGCGTCCAGAGCAAATCCCGGTCCTTACGGAACACGGCTAATGTCAATCCTGACCATGTGGGAAGCGTTCAGAGCGAATCTTGGTCCTTACGGAATACGGCTAATGTCAATGCTGACCCCGTGGGAAGCATCCAGAGCAAATCCTGGTCTAGTGGAATATGGCTAATGTCAATCCTGACCCCGTGGGAAGCGTCCAGAGCGGATCCTGGTCCTTGCGGAACAAGGCTAATTTCAATCCTGACCCCGTGGGAAGCGTCCAGAGCGGATCCTGGTCCTTGCGGAACACGGCTAATGTCAATCCTGACCCCGTGGGAAGCGTCCAGAGCGGATCCTGGTCCTTGCGGAACATGGCTAATGTCAATCCTGACCCCGTGGGAAGCATCCAGAGAAAATCTTGGTCTAGTGGAACATGGCTAATGTCAATCCTAACCCCGTGGGAACCGTCCAGAGCGGATCCTAGTCCTTCCAGAACACGGCTAATGTCAATCCTGACTCCGTGGGAAGCGTCCAGAGCGGATCCTGGTCCTTGCGGAACACGGCTAATGTCAATTCTGACCCCGTGGGAAGCATCCAGAGCAAATCCTGGTCTAGTGGAACACGGCTAATGTCAATCCTAACCCCGTGGGAAGCGTCCAGAGCGGATCCTGGTCCTTGCGGAACACGATTAATGTCAATCCTGACCCCGTGGGAAGCATCCAGAGCAAATCCTGGTCTAGTGGAACACGGCTAATATCAATCCTGAGCCTGTGGGAAGCGTCCAGAGCGGATCCTGGTCCTTGCGGAACACGGCTAATATCAATCCTGACCCCGTGGGAAGCATCCAGAGCAAATCCTGGTCTAATAGAACACGGCTAATGTCAATCCTGACCCCGTGGGAAGCATCCAGAGCGGATCCTGGTCCTTGCGGAACACGGCTAATGTCAATCCTAACCCCGTGGGAAGCATCCAGAGCAAATTCTGGTCAAGCGGAACACGGCTAATGTCAATCCTGACCCCGTGGGAAGCATCCAGAGCGGATCTTGGTCCTTGCGGAACACGGCTAATGTCAATCCTGACCCAGTGGGAAGCATCCAGAGCAAATTCTGGTCTAGTGGAACATGGCTAATGTCAATCCTGACCCCGTGAGAAGCATCCAGAGCGGATCCTGGTCCTTGCGAAACATGGCTAATGTCAATCCTGACCCCGTGGGAAGCATCTAGAGTAAATTCTAGTCTAGTGGAATACGGCTAATGTCAATCCTGACCCGTGAGAAGCGTCAAGGGCGGATCCTGGTCCTTGCGGAACACGGATAATGTAAATCCTGACCCCGTGGGAAGCGCTCAGAGCAAATCCTGGTCTAGTGGAACACGGCTAATGTCAATCCTGACCCCGTGGGAAGCGTCCAGAGCAGATCCTGGTCCTTGCGAAACACGGCTAATGTCAATCCTGACCCCGTGGGAAGCATCCAGAGTAAATCCTGGTCTAGTGGAACACGGCTAATGTCAATCCTGACCCCATGGGAAGCATCCAGAGCGGATTCTGGTCCTTACGGAACACGGCTAATGTCAATCCTGACCCCGTGGGAAGCATCCAGAGCAAATCCTGGTCCGGTGGAACACGGCTAAAGTCAATCTTGACCCCATGGGAAATGCCCAGAGCAACTTCTGACTTCGTGAAATGCGGATAATGTCAATCTCATCAATCACTTACGGGTCTTCTCGATCCGTAAGGAAGAAAACTCTCTTGTGAGATCCTTATGACTCCCAAGAGAAAACACACTTAGGAATTCTCACGATTCCTAAGGAGAAAATATACCTACGAGATCCTTTCGTCTCGTAGAGAGAAAAGTCTTTATGAGACCCTCACGACTTATAAAATTGAAATGCCTTAGGCAGCAGATCTTAACCTGCTTCCTAAGCCATCACTACCTCTCGAAGAGTTCAAGACGGAATGTTCTCTATCATCTGCAGGCTACGCTTGCTAAAGTAACATGCTGGCAACAAAGAAAAGAGAAGAAAGCGACAATAAAGAGAACATTTGATTCGCATTCAGTTAAGCGTACCCATACATGCATGTGCGAAAAGGTTTAATGCATAAAATAAACACATGGAAATGGAAAAGCTTGCTATTCATACTTCAGAAAATTCCTACATTGATGAAAACAATAAATAAAAATGCCATTGAAATGTTTACAAAGGCAAAACATCAAATCCAGGACATGGATTGAGAAATTCAAAAGTGAGGCCATCCAAAAATTTTCGGGCCTCTCGGACCATCTTCGTGTGCATCCTTTCACGATTACAAGCGTCAGGGTCCCCACTGATGTCCTCCGCCTTCCGATAAGCAGCGAGTATCGCCGCTTGTTGAAAAGCTTGATGCAGGATATCAACAAGGTTTTCCCTCCTTTTTTTTGAGATTAGGCCCATCAGATATACCGAGTGCATCTTATCTTCGGCATCATCCAATACCTTGAGGGGCATGCCTTGATAGAATAAAGGAAGTGCTTCCCAGATCGCTCTCACGATGAGCTTCAAAAGAGAGGAATGACGAGGAAGCAGTCGACCATTATACGCACCGAAGTGACCCATAATTTCAGCGCACTGGGCGTTTGTGAATTCTTGGTTTTGGGAACGGCCGAGTGAGCGGATGTCTTCATAAGAGATAATCTTATCGAGATCATATAAATGAGCAGCCATAACGTCTGAAAAAGAAAATCAGTGAGAGTTAGTAGACAGACTGATTAAGAAAAAGGTTATCGAGACAGGGACGAAGATTTAAACAAGTACTGATTAAAACACCCAACGAATTTAATTCTGTGCAATTAAGAAAGGAATCCTAAAAAGGATTTCGCATTTAATGGAAAGACTCATCGGGCCAAGGAGTTAAACTCCTTGAGAGCAATGCTCTGCAGACAGGAGTGACATCTGTCAAAGTCAATTATGGGGGAATTAAAAAAATCCCCCGAGAATTCTAAGAGCCATGCTCTGCGAGGAAGATGGAGTAACCCATCAGAAACCCTAAAGGCAAAGCTTTTAATGAATTTGAAATGCCATGATCTTTAATGATCCATGAACAAACTCTTAAGAATCCTTCATGACAGATCAACGAATCTACATGATTTAAAAGAGCAAAGCTCTGTTAATGGGTTAAGAAACCCTGAAAAGGATTTCTTAAGATCTAAGATCTAACAAGAGCAAAGCTCTGTTGAGAAACCCTAAAAAGGTTTTTTTTAGATCTAAGATCTATGAAGAGCAAAACTCTGTTAATAGGTAAAACCCTTAAAATATTTTAAGATCTATGATCTGAGAAGAGCAAAGCTCTATTAATAAAGTTCAAATCTTACCAAAAATTTGGCAGAGTTTTGACTCTTGAAAGTCCTAAAAATAAAGAGTTATGCTCTGAAAAAGAAAAAAATTCTCAGAAGACAAAAATGAAGATGAACAGAAATCAGCCTAAGGACCAAAGGTCCTATTTATAGGCACTAAGAGCCGTTTCAACTGCCAAAGTTGATTTAATGGAGCAGATGCTGCCACCGCTGCACTCACGTGTGAGCCACATAAGCGCAACGGTGGGGGGCATTTGTTTCCCCCAATCACAGCAAAGCTCTGTTCAAAATTCAAAATTTGAAATGAAGCAACGCTTCAGAAGCAGCACCAAGTGCGCTGCGCCCTAAACAGCGCACCACGTGCAAAGCATGTATGCGCTAGCGCCAAGTGCGCTGCGCCCTAAGTAGTGCACCACATGCAAAGCACGTATGCGCTAGCGCTAATTGCGCTGCGCTCTAAGTAGCGCACCACATGCAAAGAACGGGTGCGCTAGCGTTGGAACTAAAAGCTCCTCACCGTCAGATGATAAATTATCAATCAATTAGAATTAAATTCTGTTAAGGAAAGATTCCTCAAAATCTTTCCAAACAACAAGATTGTGCTCTGTAAATTAGAGCACCGTTGGATCAATGATCCAATGGTGATTAAAAATCATCAAAAGTACAGAATAAATTCTGTATGGAAAGATTTCCCAATCTTATTAAAAACAAAAAGATTGTCTTCTGTAAATCAGAAGCCCTTGGATCAAAAGATCCAACGGTAGGAAAATCCCCAAATCAATTGGAGAAAAGATCTCCTTAACTGATTGAACTGATCAGCTTACCCTATATAAAGGCCCCAAGACTTCAAGTCTCAGATATACAGAAACATACAGAGGAACCCCCCATAAGTTTTGAGAGATCTGAGAAAGAAGAGCCAAGCTCTCGGTAAAAGAAGAAGCTTTTCTTAAAGGTAAAAAATAAATAGAGAGATGAAATCATCTCATATTAAAAAGAAGAATTCACTTCTTTCTTTAAGATCATAAATCTACAAGACCAAGGTCTTTCACAAAGAGATTAAAGGATCTCATCATAAAATAAGAAGAAAAACATAATTTTTCTCACAGATCATAGATCTATAAGACAAATTGTCTTTCAAGAGATCATAGTATCTCATTATAAAAAGAGGGGAGAATAATTCCATTCTCTTAAGGATCACAGATCCATAAAGGTAAAGCCTATCATCAATATAAGAGATTGAAGTATCTCCTATAAAGTAAGAACTTTTTAGAATATTGAGACAAAGTCTCTTATAAACGAGAATTTATTTCTCAGATCATAAAGCTGATCAGGTAGCGCTTTGCGCTCATAAAATTAGCGCTCTTGGACTAGCGCTCTGCGCTTATGGAATGGCGCTCAGCGCCAAGCGCACCACGTGCTCCTCACGTGTGCGCCACTTAACAGTTAGCGCTCTGCGCTCTTGGACTAGCACTTTGCGCTCATGGAATGGCGCTCAGCGCCAAGCGCACCACGTGCTCCTCACGTGTGCGCCACTAAACTAATAGCGTTTTGCGCTCATAAATTAGCCCAATGCGCTCATGGACTGGCGCTTAGCGCCAAGCGCACCACGTGTCTCTCACGTGTGCGCTACTCGGCAGAAGCGTACTACGCTCTTTGACTGACGCAAAGCGCCAAGCGCACCATGTGCTGCACTGATAGAACATAAATTGTTCTTTAATAAGCCCCCGAGCTATGATGAATGCTCAGCATTCAATGAAAGACAAAAATATTGTCAGAATCCAAATCAATGCTCAGCATTGTTAAAAGGGCCAAGCCCAAATGAATTCTCGACAGTCCAAAATAAATGTTAAACATTTTAACTTGATTGCACTTAGCCCAAGATTGGCCATAAGCCCTTAATTCAGATTAATTGAGCACATATTCTCATAAATCTTTTGATCTTAGTCTTAAATTGGACTACAGATTTCTCAACCAAAATTGGTTCAAGGGTATATCTCTTTACTCCTCTGAAATTTGTCGTTGTAATCCTTCAACGTCTTCAGAGAGGTGACGGGTCCCGACAACCATATATTTCATAGACCATGACGTCTTTAAACTGAACTGTGGGATCCTTAAACCCATGGACTATGATATCCTTAACCTTGGACTGTGGGGTCCTTAAACCCACGGACTATGATATCCTTAACCTTGGACTGTGGGGTCCTTAAACCCACGGACTATGATGTCCTTAACCTTGGACTGTGGGGTCCTTAAACCCATGGACTATGATTTCCTTAATCTCGGACTGTGGGGTCTTTAAGCCCATGGACCGAGATGTCTTTAAACTAATATTGGACCGAGATGTCCTTAAACTAATATTGGACCGTAATGTCCTTAAACTAATATTGGACCGTAATGTCCTTAAACTAATTATGGACCGCAAAGTCCTTAAACTAAAACAATAGAGTCCAAATGCTCTTTTGTTGGATCTAAATGATCCTGTTAAGTTGATCTTAGTCTAAAAATTAGACTAACATATCCTTAACAAACATTTAAGTTGATCTTAGTCTTAAATGAGACTAACGTATCCTTAAACCAATCCCCAAACCCAAATCTAAAAAAATACGGATTTGGAATAATCCACGCCCTACGGGCGACAATATAAATTAGTCTCCGTATACAATCCACGGGCAACCAAAAACAAAACAAACACCCACGACACGAAATGACCATATGGAGAAGGAGAAAGTGGTTACCGCGATACGGTAGCGTAATTAACTACAGGGGCTTGCGCCTACAGGGAAGAGCGTCTCCACAATCAAAATACCCCTCAATGAGGGGGAATCTGACGAAGTCTGCTACATCGGCCGCATCCGTCTAAACCTTCGATACATGGTGTCATAAATCAACTTGGCATCTTGGGAGAGGTGGACGGATAGCACCAATTAGCATCTGCCCCAAATTCAGGCAAGACGGACCTACGCGATCACGTCTCGCATGTTTCAGTGGAGAACACCTCCGTCTCGGAAATACGTCACCAAATGACCTCCGTCTCAGAAACAAGTCCGCCAACGACCTCCTCGTCGGAGCAATGCTTCGACTCGGAAACAAGTCAACTCACCAACCACTTACGAGTCCTCTCGACTTGTAAAGAAGAAAATTCTCTTGTGAGATCCTTACGACTCTAAAGAGAAAACACACTTAGGAATCCTCACGACTCCTAAGGAGAAAATACACCTACGGGATCCTCTCGACTCGTAGGGAGAAAAGTCTTTATGAGACCCTCACGGCTCATAAAATTGAAAAGTCTTAGGCAGCAGACCTGAACCTGTTTCCTAAGCCATCGCTACCCCACAAAGAGTTCAAGATGAACCGTTATTTATCATCTACAGGCTACACTTGCTAAACTAACATGCCGACAACACAGCAAAGAAAAGAAGGATATAGTAGGAGATAAAAAAATGTGTTTTTTATTCATAAATTCAATTGAATGCAAGATACATCATAAAAAATGAATGAATGAATACATGTTATTCATAGATTACAAATTTTCACTCGATACAAAGACGGTTATTGAGGAGGAGGCGTTTTCAACAAATCAGCAAGCCGCTTGCGCACTCCTCTCAACTCCTTTTCATGGTCAGCCGCCGCGGCTAGCTCCGCTTCGACTCGGGCCCACTATTGCAAACAGGACGAAAGCTTTTCGTCAGTTCCCAGCATGACAGCTTCGCAGTCCTGCATGAACCTCTCTGCAGAGTCAAGCGCCCACCTCAACGTCAACCCATCTGAAATGCACCACCGAATATTGTCAAAGATAGCTTTCAACTGCGCAGCGTTCGCTTCAACCTGGACGCGCAACCGAGCAGATTCGTTTGAAGCTACTTCATATTTCTTTCTCCTCAGGGTCGCCTCTTGTTCAAAATGGCGAATGAAAGGAACACTACTCTCGACCCACGCAGCCCACTAGGAGTTCAAAGCTGATACTTTAGGAGCGGGACGCTTGAGCTCAATCTCATGCAGGCATGCCTCGATCTTTCTGCAGTGATTAACCCAAGACTCGATGACACCTTCGTCATGAAAGTTTACGAGCATCGCCAGCATAGGATTAACCTCAGCAGAAAAATCTGCAGCGAATGCGAGGGCCTCGGCGTCAAGATCCTCGATGAATTCACTCAACATGCGCAGGCTAGTCGCAGCGCCCCTGGAAGATGGACGTCTAGAAAAGGGCCCTGCCAGCATTAAGATGCGAGACTCGAAGGGAGCTGGAGTTAGTGCGATTGCTGCAAACAAGTTATGGTCAAATATCGACTCAAGAGATAAAGAAAATACATGAGCGATGGAGTGTACTATACCGGCTGCAACAGGTGGCAAAGTTGGGAGTACCGGAGGCACGGCTATTCTCTCGTCCCCTCCTCCAATCTGTAACGCTGCAATCAATTCAAAGAAGAATTAGCAACGACATGATTGCCCGTAAAAGAAAGGAAATGATGTTGGTTAAAAACTATACTCACCGACACCAGCAGGCAGGACGATTTCTGACTGGAAGGAGAAATGTGGGTTCAACACCTGATACAGATGGTCGAAAAGGACTCCTGCAGAATTGCGACAATATACTGTCAATATAAGAAAGATGGTATCCATAATTTAAATTAAATAAATTGCAAATACATACCTTCCAGCATTTGAGAGGATACGAGAGAAGGCGAAGGGATGGCGACCGTCAGAGCAGCAACTGGTGACGCGTCTTCGGGTGGCACAACCTTAGCGTTCACCACACCTACACTCAAAACGAAAAAATGTCATCAGAGGGGACCGAAAGGGATTGCGAAATAAAAAGTAAATAGCAACCCAAGACCTACCTGATAGGTCATTAGCCAAAACCACGACGGAAGCATCACCAGGCGCAGCGGCTTCTTCGCTCTCCTTCAGTGGAATAGTTTCGGCTCCCGTGGCTTCATCCTCTGATTCAAAAAGAGCCGTCATGACGCTTGTGATGCCTACTGATATCAGAGAGCCGCAAGGGGAAAGAGCGGCGGTTTGGGCAGTCCCAGACTCCCGAGAGAAAGTAGCTGCTTCGGGCTCTGTGGTCGCCGTCATCTCACCTGCCATCTCATCGCCAGGACTTGGCTCTGCAGGATATGGTATATAAGAATTTGAAGATCAAGTTCTAATAAAAGACTCAGCGTTACGTTACCTTCGGGCAGCTTTTCGGTTTCTTCCCGAGCCGCGCGCGCAACCTGTCTATGGGCGGTAGACAGGGCAGCTGGAGCATCCTCTGGAGGAATAGCGATAGATGGGGTAGTGCTTGAACCTACACCCACAGCCAAGCTGGAATCACGTTCCCTTGCCACACGCTTCCTATGCTTCTTTTCGGTCTGAGCGGTGAGAAGCGATCACCTCAAGACCTCCATCAAAGGGACGTAATCGTCCGAACCAAGCTCTGCCTCTGGAGCCGTTACGGCGTCTGTCATCGGCTGCTTAAGGGAAGCCTCTTGCGGTACTGTCGGGGGAGCTGGGGCCACAATAGCCGGCTCTGGAAGCATCGATAGATCACCACTCGGGATCGATACCGCACTTGGAATAACTTGAGTCAAGGTAGTCCCTACAACAAAATAAAAGAGAGGGTCCAACCATGAATAAAGAAAAAGGGAATGAAGGCATAATGAGCCGAAGTATACCAAGGCCCAAAGAAGTATGGAACCTCTCTTCCTCTTCAAATGTTTTGAGGGAAGCCGCGAGAGCCTCTTCGGTAGAGATACCCGTTGAAGAAGAAAGCGTCAGTATAAGCATAATAAAAAAAGATAACCGTGGAAAGGTGCGACTGAAGTCTACCTGACTGTGCGATAGTGATCGTTGCTGCTTCATCGCGAGTCAGTTGCTTGGAAGCCACAAGGGCAGCTTGAAGATCAGTATCATCCGCAGGTGCTATAAATAGACCCTCATTGGTCCCGTACTCGCACAAGCCTTCGCTGTAGGGAGCATGGGGCTCCTGGCCAAGTAAAACGTCCGTAGAAAAGAGCACTTCTTTTTTTTCTGCGAGCGGGCGCCAGCGGTCGATGACAGGATCTTGCGCTTGGTAGGCAATTTTGGGCGACGAGTCCTGATCTCAGTACGTGCCCCAGACTCCGGGGATGCTGCAACTTCCATTTCTGTAGGAACACGGGGTAGAGGCTTCTCAGGGAAAGCGCGCGGGACCTCAGCCACAGCAGCTTCTCTTAAGGTAGGACCAACAGTGGTCCGTCGCTTTAAGGGAACAGCTGGATTACCGGCGGGGACCGCACCTTTGCAATCGACCAAAAGCCGTCTTTCTTCCTTAATAATAGCACCCATCGAATGCTGGTACCACGCCACTTATGCGTTCGAGATTTTCGGTACGCAGCTCGGCTCAGTGATAAAAAAGTTGGATCCGGTGTTCAGCCGCATGAAGTAGTGTAGCACGTTGCGGATACCCTCTTCCGTGGCAACCGGCTCAGCTAAGAAAGCCTCTAGCGGGACACCCTGATCGTAGCTCGACTGTTGAGCGAACCGGTGCGAGTTATACCTCATGAACAGCGTCGAGTCATTCTGCCTGAACACCAAAAAGCGGGCCTGATTGAGTACAGATGTAAAATCTCCCGAGCCTTCAATGTAAAAGCCCCGTCTTTGAAGGTGTCCCGCAGCGGCTGCACCGCCTTAGTGGATTCCTTGCCGATATTTAAAACCTTATCGACAAAGTTCATACCATCTCCAACTGTACATGGGCGAAGGACCAGACCCCGAGCCTCCTGCTGTGACGGATTTAAAGCGGATGCATTAACTAGGAGCATAATCTGAGGGAAGTTATAACTGTCGTAGAAACGGGGCTGTTTGTGGGCTCCAAAAGCGCCAAGCACGTGCAGCTCGATCCACGACATAAAATATTGCAACGGGAGAGTGACGGGCTATACCCCCGGCTGAATGGTGTCTGCCGCTAAGCTGAGGCCATGATACAGGTGAGCCAGCCCAGCGATCTCGACGGCCACTCGCGTTCCTGCAACCATGCGGTGGGATAGGTAAAAGACTGATGGCCTCATATAACGAGGGTGCATCGGAAGCACAAACCAGTTCAACCACAAGCCAATAAACCCCAGCAAGAATGTCTTTTCATTGACGTCTGAAGCAGCAAGCTCTGCGAAAGGAACGACCGGGGTATCCGGAATAAAGAAGCTTTTTAAATCTGCTTCCGCCATTGGCTGGTTATCCAAACCAAAACCAAACGGATTGTCAAGCTTGGCGAACATCATGGCTTGCTTTGATAAGACCTCCGGACGAAGAAAACGAGCGATGAAGTCTGCAAAGCTGACTCCATGCCCTCCGGACTCTAGAAATAGACTTTCTTAAATATTCAACACCTTGATCAAACTCGGGAATCGGTGTTGAATGGAGTTCTCCGGGGTAAGGCCCATTACCACTGATTTGGTGGCAAAGATGTACTCGTCAGGAGGAAGTAGCCCCTCGTAATGTTCCCCCTGACGGGTAAGGCGGAGATCTCCGCGAACTCCTCCAAAGAGATTGAAACTTCCCGATCTGATAGACGGAAGGTGTGAGTCGGGATATTCCATTGCTCCAAAAAAGCTTTGACCCACCATACAGGAGGCGTGGAATACTGGAAAAGAGACACGTAAATTACGGGGTACAACCCGAGCTTCAGCAGCAATGATTTCTTGGTCGACAAAATGTACCGAGCCCACTGCAGATAACCAGCTGAATGGAGAAGAGTCAAGCCAATCATATACGCTTGTCCCCAAGGGCGTGACTCGCCCTGACATATGCGCCACCCCAGAGTATCTAAAACTATCGGCGGCTGCACTGGTATCGAGCCCATAGAAGGCTAGAGGCGTCCGTTCGTAATCCTGTTGACATCCTCTATGGCATAATTCACCGGGGGTGAGTCAGCATAATGAATCGCTGAGATGGGCTCTGAGGGTACTGCACAAGAGAAGCTACGCTAACCCTGGATAATTTGATTATACCATGACCCCCATAGATGAAGAGATTTCCACTCCGGGTCATGATCTTTAATGAGCGCGAAGACTTCCCTATCCACAGGCGTGTCAGGGAATGCGCTTTCCGGACGAACAAATGGGAAAGAAGTGTCAAAAGACATAGTACCTGCACGAAAAAGAACAAGAGTTAGCTGTCAAGGCTACAGTTCAAATTCTGATACTTGGTACTTTAAATTTGTACCGTACTGCAATGCAGTGGAAAGGACCAGAGGGGACCCACAAAATCAAGGTGACGGCTCATCATTGATGAAACAACACTTATTAAAGAGGAAATCCTAAAAGTATTCTCATTTAATGAGAGGCTCATTGGGCCAAGGAGTAAACTCGCTCGAGAGCAGCACTCTGCAACAGAAATGACATCTGTCAAAATTAATGATGAAGGGAATAAAAATTCCCCCAAAAATTCTAAAGAGCTATGCTCTGTGAAAATGATGGAGTAATCCATCAAAAAAAGAAAAAAAAAACCCTTAAAAAGCAAAGCTTTTACTGAGTTAAAAACTCCGAGATCTCTAAGATCTGCAAAACGAACTCTAAGAGTTCTTCATTAATAGGATAAGAAACCCTATAATCCACTTTAAGATCTATGATCTAAGAAGAGTAAGGCTCTGTTAATGGGTAAAACCCTAGAATATGAAATGATTCCTTCAAAGATTTGATCCTTACCAAAATTTTTGGCAAGGTTCTGACTCTAGAAGAGTTTCTTAAGGCAAAAAGCTTAGCTCTGAAGAAGAATTAAATTCTCAAGAACACGAAAGCAAGAAGATGAACAAGCAGTCATCTTAAGGGCCAAGGGCCCTACTTATAGGCAGGGGAAGCCAATTCAACTTTTAAGAAGATCCAACGGTGGAAAAGCTGCCACCGTTGCACTCACGTATAAGCCACGTGAGCGCAACGGTGGGGGGCATTTGTTTCCTCCAATAAGAGAGCAAAGCTCTGTTCAAAATTTGAACCGAGGCAGTGCCTCATGTGCAAAGCACGAGAGCGCTGGCGCCAGCGCTAAGAGTGAAAGACTCTGAGGCAGCGTCTCACGTGCAAAGCATGAGAGCGCCAGCGCCGAGAGCGCCAGCGCCGAGAGCGCCAGCGTCAGGAGTCAAAGACTCTGAGGCAGCTCCTCACGTGCAAATCACGAGAGCGCCGGCGCCAAGAGCGCCAGCGCCAAGAGTCAAAGATTCTTAGGCAGCGCCTTACGTGCAAAGCACGAGAGCGCTAACGCTAGAACTAAATATTCTCCACCATTGGATCAAAGATCCAATGAAGATGATAAATTATCAAAGTACAGAATTAAATTCTGATTGAGGAAATACTCCTCAAATCTTTCTAAACAAGAAAGATTGTGCTCTGTAAATCAGAGCACTGTTGGATCAAAGATCCAATGGTGATTAAAAATCACCAAGATACAGAATAAGTTCTGTATGGGAAAATATTTTCCCAATCTTGTTAATAACAAGAAAAATGTCTTCTGTAAAACAGAAGACCTTGAATCAAAGATCCAATGGTGGGAAACATCCCCAAATCAATCAGAGATCTCTCAATGAGAGATTTCCTTAACTGATTCAATAAATCAGCCTCCCTTATATAAAAGACCTAAGACTTCAAGTCTTAACAGGAAGAACCCCCCATAAGCATCAAATTCTCAACAAAAAAAGAAGAAGAGAAGAGCAAGCTCTAAGAAGAAGAATTTTCTTTAAGGTAAATAACAATAAGCGAGATCATAGCATCTCCTCTATATTTGAGAGTTTAACTCTCACATCAGAAGAACTTAGTTCTTTTTCCAGATCACAAATCTATAAGGCAAAGTCTTTCATAAAAAGAAGAGAGATCATAGCATCTTCTCCACATCTAAGAGTTTAACTCTCACATCAGAAGAACTTAGTTTTTTTTCCAGATCTCAGATCTATAAGACAAAGTTTTTCACAAGGGAGAACTAAATTCTCAGAGAATTGAATTGGGTAGAAAAAAAACTCAGTGCTTAGCACTCAAATCTGGCGCTCAACAACGAGCGCTCCACGTGCCCCTCACGTGGGCGCTGCTCAAAATAAAAAGAGCACTTAGCGCTCAAATGGTAGCGCTCAGCGCCGAGCGCTCCACGTGCCCCTCACGTGTGTGCTGCTTAAAATAAAAAGAGCGCTTAGCGCTCAATTGCTGGCGCTCAGCGCCAAGCGCCCTACGTGCCCTTCACGTGGGCGCTACTTAACACAGAGCGCTCTGTGCTCCTCAAGAAGAGCCTAGCGCCATGAAAAGTGTTCAACACTCATAAAAAACAAAAAAAAGGAAGGGTGTCAGAACCCCACATCAATGCTCAGTATTGTTGAACAAAAAGGGGATGAGCCCAAATAAATGTTCAACATTTTATTCAAAATTGAGTGGACTGAGCCCAAGTTGGCCACAAGCCCCCCAGTTCAGATCAACCAAGCACATGTGCTCATAATCTCTTTGATTAGTCTTAGTCCCGAACTTGACTACAGTTCTCCCAACCAACATTGGTTCAAGGGTACATCTCTTCACACCTCTGGTATGTGTCGTTGTAATTCTTCAACGTCTTCAGAGAGGTGGCGGGTCCCGACAACCAGAAACTCCATCAGACCGCAATGTCCTTAAACTAATGATGGACTATGATGTCCTTAAACCATAGACTATGATGTCTTTAAACTATGGACCACAATGTCCTTAAACTAATGATGGATTATGATGTCCTTAAACCATAGACTATGATGTCTATAAACTACGAACTATGATGTCCTTACACTCTACGGACTGTGATGTCCTTAAACCCAGTGGACCGCTATCCTCCGCCGAAAGACGCGACCGGGACGTTGGGACGTCCGGCCTGAATTTCGGGGGTAGATGCTATTTGATGCTATCCTTCCACCTCCCCGAAGATGCCAAGTTGATTTATGACACCATGTATCGAAGGTTTAAACGGATGCGGCCGATGTAGCAGACTTCGTCAGATTTCCCCTCGTTGAGGGGTTTTTTGATTGTGGGGACGCTCTTCCTTGTAGGCGCAAGCCCCAGCAGTTAATTACGCTACCGCATCACGGTAACCACTTTCTCCTTCTCCAGATGGTCACTTCGTGTCATGTGTGTTTGTTTTGTTTTTGGTTGCCCGTGGATTGTATACGGAGACTAATTTATGTTGTCGCCCGTAGGGCGTGGATTAGTCAAAATCCATATTTTCTTAGATTTGGGTTTTGGTTGGGTTAAAGGATCGTTAATCTCATTTGAGACTAAGATCAACTTAAACGTCTGTTAAGGATACTTTAGTCTAATTTTAGATTAAGATCTACTTAACGGGATCATTTAGATCCAACAAAAGAGCATTTGGGCTCTATTGTTTTAGTTTAGGGACTTTGCGGTCCAATGGGTTTAAGGACATCATAGTCCATGAAGTCTAAGGACATCATAGTCCATAGTTTAAAGACGTCATAGTTTGTAAAGTTTAAGGACATCATAGTCCATGAGTTTAAGGACCCCACAGTCCATGGAATGTCTGGTTGTCGGGACCTGTCACCTCTCTGAAAACGTTGAAGGATTACAGCGACAAATATCAGAGGAGTGAAGAGATGTACCCTTGAACCAATATTGGTTGAGAGATCTGTAGTCCAATTTGGGACTAAGATCAAGGATTTGTGAGCATATGGGCTTAATTGATCTGAAGTAGGGTTCTGTGGCAACTCTGGGCTTGACCCATTTAGTTAAAATGTTAAACATTTAACAATGCTGAGCATTGGTTTGGGCTCTGACAATTTTTTTGTCTTTTATTGAATGCTGAGCACTCATCATAGCTCTGGGCTTTATTTATAGAGCAGTTTATGTTCTTTTAGCACACACGTGAGGAGCACGTGGCGCGCTTGGCGCTGTATGCCAGTCAATGAGCGCAATGTGCTTATTGTGAAGTAGCGTACACATGAGGAGCACGTGGCGCGCTTGGCGTTGAGCGTCAGTTTAAAGAGCGCAGTAGCACACACGTGAGGAGCACATAAGTGCTTGGCGTTGAGCGCCAGTTCAAAGAGCGCAATAGCGCACACGTGAGGAGCACGTGGCGCGCTTGGAATTGAGCTCCAGTCAATAAGCGCAGAGCGCTTCTGTTTAAGTTTGGAGTGCTAAGGCTCTGCAGCGCTGTGCGCTAGATTTGGAGCGCTGAGGCGCTCTTCTTTAATTGGAACGCTAAGGCTCTTTTTAGACAACTTTGCGTCCTGAGAATTAAATTCTCTCTATAAGAGACTTTGTCTCATGGATTTAAGAACAAAGTTCTTATTTTTTTTTATAGGAGATGTTTCAATTTCTTATGTTTTTGGTGAAAGGCTCTGCCTTTATGGATCTATGATCTTAAGAGAATTGAATTATTCTCCCCCTTTTTATAATGAGATATTATGATCTCTGAAAGACAATTTGTGTTGTAGATCTATGATCTGAAGAAAATTAAGTTCTTCCCCTTATCTTTTTATGATGAGATACTTTGATCTCTGTTGTGAAAGATCTTGGTCTTATAGATCTATGATCTTAGAAAAAGAAGTAAATTCTTCTTTTTATATGAGACGATTTCATCTCTCTGTTCTTTTTTTTACCTTGAAGAAAATTTTCTTCTTCTGAGAGCTTGCTCTTTATCTTTGAAATTTCTCAAAGTTTATGGGGGGTTCCTCTATATGAGACTTGAAGTCTTAGGGCCTTTATATAGTGAAGGCTGATTTGTTCAATCGGTTAAGGAGATCTTTTCTCTAATTGATTTGGGGATTTCCCCACCGTTGGATCTTTGATCCAAGGGCTTCTGTTTTATAGAAGACAACCTTCTTGTTTTTAACAAGATTGGGAAATCTTTTCCTATACAGAATTTATTGGTGATTTTAATCACCATTGGATCATTGATCCTATGGTGCTCTGATTTTTAGAGCATAATCTTTCCTGTTTGGAAAGATTCTGAAGAATGTTTTCTTAACAGAATTTTATTCTGGTCAATTGATGATTTTTAATCATGTTCGTTGGATCTTTGATCCAAGGGCCGAGAACATTTTGTTCTTATCACTAGCGCTCACGTGCTTTGCACGTGGTGCGCTGTTTAGAGTGCAGCGCACTTAGCGCGCTGCTTAGAGTGTAGCGCTCTTAGCGCCAGCGCTCACGTGCTTTGCACGTGGTGCGCTGCTTAGAGTGCAGCGCTCTTAGCGCCAGCGCTCACGTGCTTTGCACGTGGTGCGCTGCTTAGAGTGCAGCGCACTTGGCCCTGCTATGAAGCGCTGCTTCATTTCAAATTTTGAAATTTTGAACAGAGCTTTGCTCTGATTGGGGGAAACAACCGCAACGTCTATAAACTAAGACGACAGAGCCTAAATGCTCTTTCGTTAGATCTAAATGATCTTAAAACCTTGTTAAATAGATCTTAGTTTGAAACTTAGACTAACGTATCCTTAAGAAACATTTAAGTTGATCTTAATCTCAAAAGAGGTTAACGATCCTTAAATCAACCAAAACCAAATCTAAGAAAATACGGATTTGGACTAATCCATGCCCTACGGGCGACAATATAAATTTGTCTCCGTATACAATCAACGGGCAACCAAAAATAAAACAAACACAAACGACACGAAGTGAATATCTGGAGAAGGAGAAAATGGTTACCGTGATGTGGTAGCGTAATTAACTGCAGGGGCTTGTGCCTGCAGGGAAGAGCGTCCCCACAATCAAAATCCCCTCTCAAGCGAGGGGAAATCTGACGAAGTCTGCTACAACGGCCGCATCCGTCCAAACCTCCGATACACGGTGCCATAAATCAACTTGGCATCTTCGGAGAGGTGGATGGATAAAACCAAATAGTATCTGCCCCTAAATTCAGGCAAGACGACCTACGCGGTTTCGTCTCCGTTTTCGGCGATAAACACCTCTATGTGCCTCGAGACTGTACTTAACTAAAACCTGTTTGCACGACTCAGTAGAGCCATGGTAGGATAGTAATCAAAGCACAGTGGGAACTCACGCGAGACAAACTACGACCTCAGGTCGACAGACTATCTGTACTCATGTCACCAGAGAACTGCTATCTGACGATTAGTATAATATCATCTAGCCAGTTCTCAGCGAGTCTGTCCAGTGTACTCACCCTAGTGAGCATCTGTATACGATCTTAGGTACCAAAGACCAATGGCTGCGGAACCAACCATCACCCCTCGTCGGGGTCTAGAAATGTATATACTAGTCTATTCCGGAGTATTGATGTCCTGTCTCGTTATTCCCGCGACTAGGGACATTTAAGGGTGTGCTTATCGACTACCCATCTCCTATAAGTATGATTGCCATCATAATGCTGGTAGTCAAGCACTAATCCTACGGGCTTTATCAACATGTATTAATGATACGTAATAACAAGTAAAACATATACACATGTTAAGATAAAAAAAACCGAATAGCATACTATCATATCGAGCAAGATTGTCCTGTACATACATATGTCCAAATATACACTTGTATACATATACAATAATGGCCTCTAGGGCATACATATCCAACAATCTCCCACTTGCACTAAGGCCATATATTGGCGTATCGAGTACCCAACGTTTGCTCTAGGGCCAGTTGTTAGCGTATCGCATACCCAACATCGCAAATAGTCTTTCGAACTGTGCTTGAGGGAGGGTCTTGGTGAATGGATCCATCATGTTCTCTTTTGTGTCTACTCTCCGCATCTCGACCTCCCGGCGATCAATGATCTCCCTGATCAGGTGATACCGCCTCAAGATGTGTCTGGATTTCTGATGGGACTGCGGTTCCTTTGCTAAAGTCATAGCCCATTGTTGTTGCAATACAAAGGTATTAGATTAACAATGGACGGAACCACCTTAAGTTCAGTAATGAACTTCTTTATCCATACCGCTTCTTTTGCGGCATCATTGGCAGCAATATATTCAGCCTCCATCGTCGAGTCTACGACGGTGTCCTGTTTGGAGCTCTTCCAATAGACCGCCCTTCCGTTGAGGGTAAACACAAAACCCGAGACAGACTTGCCATCATCCTTGTCTCTCTGGAAGCTCGAGTCGGTAAAGGACTCCACCTGAAGGTTCCCATTACCGTATACCAAGAACAGTTCCATAGTCCTTCTCAGGTACTTAAGAATGTTCTTCACTGTTATCCAGTGGTTCTCTCCTGGGTTTGACTGATACAGGCTCACCACGCTAAGCGCGTAAGCTACATTTGGTCTGGTACATAGTATCGCATATATTATAGATCCTACCGCCGAGGCTAGGGTATAATGCTCATGCGAACCCTCTCCTCATCAGTCTTGGGAGAAATCTCTTTAAAAAGGGCGATTCCATGCAATGCGGGTATATTACCGTGTTTGGAATCTTCCATACTAAATCTCTTTAGTACGGTCTCTATGTACATGGACCGTGAAAGTCCCAACAATCTCTTGGATGTATCTCTGTAGATCTTAATCCCCAGAATGTAGGAAGCATCTCCCAGGTCTTTCATGGAGAACCTTTGTGACAAGAATAGCTTGACCGATTGTAACATAAGAATATCATTTCCTATCAAGAGAATGTCGTCCACGTACAAGACTAGGAATACAACAGTTCTTCCTTTAATCTTCTTATATATACAAGGCTCATCCTGTTTTTGATAAAGTCAAATTCCTTAACTGTTTCATCAAAACAAATGTTCCAGCTCCGTGATGCCTGTTTTAATCTATAAATGGATTTAAGCAACTTGCACACCTTTCCGCTGCTCCCACTGTCTATAAATCTCTCTGGCTGATCCATGTAAACGCACACTTCCAAACTTCCGTTTAAAAAAACCGTTTTTACGTCCATCTGCCAGATTTCATAGTCATGGAAGACAGCAATGGCAAGTAAGATCCAAATGGATTTGAATATAGCCACTGGAGAAAAGCTTTCGTCATAATCCACACCGGATCTTTGATGAAAACCTTTTGCAACAAATCTAGCCTTATAGGTTTCCACCTGTCCATCTACACCAAATTTTTTTTGAAGATCTATTTGCATCCAATGGGTTTTACCCCAGGAGGAGTAATATCCAAGGTCTAAACTTTATTGGTGTACATGGACTTCATTTCGGATCGCATAGCATCCGACCATTTATCATAGTCTCTACTGGTAATGGCCTGCTTTAAACTAGTAGAATCATTTTCTTCAAAGATGCAATTCTCTCGATCCCCGTCTATGAGAAAACCATAGTATCTCTCGGGCGGATGAGAAATCCTACTAGATGTATGGAGTTCCTGAGATTCGTCCGGTACTTCTGAATCTAGAGGTTCTACCAAATCTTCTGGTTCAGTTTGTGGCTCCGGAATTTCTTCCAGTTCTACCGTACTCCCACTAATTTCTTTTGCAAGAAATTCCCTTTCTAAGAAGACTGAGTGGTGAGAGACAAACATCTTCTGTTTCTTAGTGTGGTAGACAAGATATCCATTTGAATTCTTGGGGTATCCCATAAACTTGCATAAAACAGATCTTGCCTCGAGTTTATCTGGGTTCTGCTTTTTAACAAAAGCAGAACATCCCCATATCTTAATGAAATTAAGATATGGTCTCTTCCCACTCCATATTTCATATGAGATGGTAGGCACTGATTTGGTTGGAACTATACTCAATAAGAATGCAGCTGATTCAAGAGCAAACCCCTAGAATGAAAGAGGCAACCCAGCATTACTCATCATGGAGCGAACCATATCCAAAAGGATACGATTCCTCCGCTCCGGTACACCATTGTGCTGTGGTGTATATAGAAGAGTAAGTTGAGAGAGAATTCCATTTTCTTTTAAATAGTAGAGAAATTCCGTGCTTAAGTACTCCCCTCCTCTATCAGATCGGAGGATCTTGATATTTTTTCTAGTCTGGTTCTAAATTTCGCTCTTATATTCTTTGAATTTCTCAAAAGTTTCAGATTTATGTTTCATAAGAAATATATATCCGATCCTAGAGAGATCATCAGTGAATGTAATGAAGTACGAGAACCCACCCCTTACATGTATAGACATTGGACCACATACATCACTGTGTATGAGTCCCAAGAGCTCTGTAGCTCTTTCTCCGTGTCCGGTGAACGAATATTTGGTCATCTTTCCTTTGAGACAGGATTGACAGGTTTCATAAGATGAAAATTTGAATGAATTCAGAAATCCATCTTTATACAACTTGGCTAGTCTTTTCTCATCGATATGACTAAGTCTACAATGCCACAAGTAGGTTTCGTTCATATCTGAACTCTTTCTCTTGCGTGTGTTTTGTATATTGAAAACTGTGTTTTGATTTAGACCATAAATACCATTACACAGTGTACCTTCTGCAACCAATACCTGATTAAGGTAAATGTTCATAATATTTCTATTTAGAACAAAATTACATCAATCTTTATCAAGTAAAGAAACTGATATGATGTTGCAAACTATGGAAGGTATATATTAGCAGTTGTTCAAAATCATAGTATTGCCGCTTGGCAATACTAGGTGATATTCACCGATGGCGGCAGCATCAACTCGTGCTCCATTCCCTACTCTGAGGGACATATCAACAGGTCCAACCATCCTTCTTTTTCTTAGTTCCTGTAATAAATTACAGATATGAGATCCTGATCCGGTATCTAGTACCCAGGAGGTAGGACTGACCGAAAAACAATTCTCAATAACAAGAACACCTGAACGAGACGCAATGGTGTGCTTCTTCTTCATCGGGATCATCGAGAAATTCATGCAATCGTCTTTCTCTCGCTCAAGCTCATGACATTCGTCATAAATTAGAGCCGAACCGACGTTCCCCATCCCTGAATAAGAATCCGGATTGGTCAAGTCATACATTTTGTTATCTTGATTAAGATATGACATGGTTTGCTACATGGAGAGAAAGAGAGAAAAGAAACACTCGACGTGTGCTCTTACAAGTTTAGATTGGTTATTATTTTATCTAAACAGGATGGCTCCCACTATTTCCTCGAAATCTCTTTCAAACCTTAAAAAACGAGAACTAGTCGAGATCATTAACACCTTACAAGTTCGCTAACTGTTCAGTTAGGTGGGTGTCGGTACTCCGAGAGAGGTTCCTCGTGCTCTCACACGGACCTAATTAGAATAAACCTCGTTTTCCTAGAGGCGTAGCCCCATTAACACCTTTCTAAACACCTAATAGGTTAGCTAATAGTGAATTGAAAAATATCTCCCAAGAGCAATCCTACTCATCAGTGGGACCGGGATCCAACTATCATCACGTGATAATCTAGATGGAAACCACTCTAGTCACCGCACTCCAGGAGGTATGCAACATTAGTAAGTTTTCTATATATTTGAAACTCCTTATGAGGTTTATGCCCCCATGCGCTTATGGCATTGACTTTGGTCAATAAATCATAACACGCAAGTCAAGTTCTACCCGTCATTGTCCAGATTGATTTAGACCCATCTGTACACACCCTTGACTTTGGCCAACAAGGCGGTACGACCGTCCTAAACCAATGCATCTATCTATACTACGAATAAGTAACATATAGCTACCATTCGCAATGCCTTGACTTTGGCCAACAAACACCGCATGAATATTATGTGCTATTTATCCGAAATGATGGAGGGCTACGGATGGGTTTTGGCGAAAAACCGTAAACGTATTGAACTTGATATTGTTGAAGGAACCGAATAGCTTTGAAAATGAGTGGTTTAGGCTCCGCTTTTAAAAACTAGTGGTTTTGGAAAAAATCGAGTAATCTACAGTAATATAAACTTTTGCTCAAGAGTTCACTTCCCGTGAAGGGATCTAGGCTCTCGCCTCTTTGAATGAGGTGCTGGATATTCCTAAACGAATACCACTATGCAAAGCGAAAGAATATGACTATAGTTTTTCGAAATTTGTTCCGACAACATCTTATAGGTTTATTTTTCCTTGCATTAATTAAATTAATGTGATCCTATCAATTAATTCCTATCACATCAAAAAAGAACGAAAATACAATATACGTATATGCAATCCGTATTCGCCACAGGGCCCTGTCATGTACCATTAGATTACTTAACTAACGACAGAGCGGGGGCTGGACTAGCACGGATGCAAAACATATACAACATCTACTAATACATACATACATACACACACACACACACACACACACACACACACACACACACACATATATATATATAACCATTTGTCCTATACATGATATAAGCAACTTCATAGAAAAGCGATAAGCACTATAGAAAAGCGGATAATCTTGGAGCCCTGGGTTTCATTCGAGCCGCAAATGAAACCCGACGTTCCCCGGTCGTGTAGATAGCCTGTACAATGTATAACCAAGATCCCTACGAGTACGGCAAGTTATCCGCCAATTTCAGAAGAGAGGCAACCTCAATCAACAAAGTGAATGGGCCACCCAACACTTCACGGAATCCGGTAACTTGAGCACTCTACCGTGGGTCATCCTATACCCCCAACGAGTGCGGAAAATAGCCCGCCAATTCTAAAGTAAGACACTCTGGTCTTAACGCCATGAGATGGAGGCCCATTGTCCTCTAGAATCCAGCTACTTGAGCACTCCACTATGGGGTAATCTTAGTACAGAAAAGAAAAAAATATATACAGTGGTGATATTGACCTCAACCCAGCCGTACCTCAATAAAAGAATATACAATCAGGCAGAAATGACAGTCCACATGTCGGACGCTCGCCCCGCAATAATGAATATACAAATGAATCAAAACTGTACAACAAACATTGCAATATAGGGTATCATCACGACACTCCGTCAAAACCATCTCAAAGATATCACAAGCAACACCACAGATAAATAAGATGTGTGCAACCCCTTCTTATCGATGTATAGCGATTAAAAGACGTTAAAAAACACATATACACATCACAGAAGCAAGTAAAGAAAACCACGATGTTAGAATTCCACGCGCAATCAGCAAACGAAACCAATTTTCCAAAGTTTGAAAATCCAGTGAGCTAAAGTCCAAAAAACAAGCGTTTTAAGCCAATCCGGGAGTCAAAACGAACTCGAAACCAGTCCGAATTTTTATGGAGGCAAAGGGGCCAAAATTAATTGTCTACTCAGGGGCCTAAAGGGATACGCAACCCCTAAGGCCACCACGAGGTGGCCCCCTTAAGCAGGCAAACCTGAGAGCACCCAGTTGGGGTGCTCTCGGGTCACCACCCCTCAAGGCTGCCTTGTGGTGGTCTGGGGGGGTGGGCCCGACCTTCACCCCCCTTGAGGTTGTCCCGGGGTGTCCATGCTCCATCTTGAGGTTTCTCAGTTCAAACCGTGAGCCTGCGGGGTGTGCAAACATCTCAAAACATCAATTTTTGGGACTATTTTTGTCGGCAGTTCATGCACGACAAAAGCAGTGGATTTCTAACGTCACTATAAGCTATCTAAGGCTTATGGAGTGGTTTTTATACCATGTTAGGCGGTGTCGCACACTCTACTGGGTTCGTAGAGAGGCAGAATTTTCAAAAAACAATTTTGAAGCGGGCAACACCGATTAAACTTCAAGATCTACCGTAAGCTCTATATAAAAAAACTTGCAAAGTACTAATCTACTGTGAAAGTGATTATACCTATATGAACCAAGTCTTTCGGGTCTTCTCTTTCTCTTCTTGAGCTCCTTGTCTGTCGGGATTGAGCTTGGTCGTTGGCCTTCTCATGTCGAAACCGATCCACCCAAGAGTCTATAATTCAAGCTCCAACCTCAAATTTAAGGTAACTAAAGCACCTAGTTTGCTAATCTAGATGGTTTAGTGGATGTAGAGTGTGTTAAAGGATTGGATTATATCATAGACCATAGATTTCTCAACTCATGAGAGGGTTAGGGTTTGAGGAAGAAGAAGAGAGCAAACGAGAAAAGAGAAAGCTATGTGTAAAATGAAACATCTTTTGAAGAATGGCTAAGTGTTGATAATATTAAGCATATCATTTTCATTAAAAATAATGTGACATGCTTCAATAGTTATCAAAATGAATGAGTCATCCTAAGTAGCCATGCTTCAATAACACCTCATTCATCCATCTCATTATCCATTTAAACAAATGGATTTAAAACAAAATGAGGTATCTTCGTCTAGAAGCATTATAGTGAAATTACTAGAATACCCCCACCGTATATACATATCCATATTTGTACTACAAAAAATACGAATACCAAGAGATAAAATAATCCAATAGTATAATACTAAAATGCGGCTTAATCCTAAGCTCGCTAGTATTATCCGTCCAAACAAAATCCGTGTAGCTAGTATATATGATCGAAACCCTGCATATAAAACCATACGACCTCTATATCGTTTCTCCTAGACCAGAGAAACCCTCTGTGTGGGACTCTAAAATCTCGACAGTACACTGGTAATGGGTTTAACTACAAGCACGTCAACGACACTAGCTGTACGTAATGGCTACCCAGATACCTGTCGAAAAGAAGGCCAACGAGCAAGCTCATCCGAACTCCTACTGAGCCTATCCGTGACAATCTCCATACAGTCCGGTATGTTCATCTGAGAGTATCGCATGCCGGATCTAGGGAGTGGAAAACGTCAGACCCTTAATAACTTGACAAGTCATGCCGATGTGGCTCAAAACCATTCGATAATCTACTGATCTAACTATCAGTAATTCTCAATCCTCCCTGGCCAGGGACTTATGGTGTTGGCCAATCGAATACAACACGATATCGACTCCCTATACCGGGAGAGGCGAATCCCCAACAGTCGCTCACTGCCTCCATTTACTTGGGACTGTATCTAACTAAAACCAGTTTGCACGGCTCAGTAGAGCCGTGGTGGGGTAGTAATCAAAGCACATTAGGAACTCACACGAGACAAATGAAGACATCAAGTCGACAGACTATCTGTACTCATGTTACCAGAGAACTGTTATCTGACGATTGGTATAATACCATCTAGTCAGTTCTAGGCGAGCCCGTTCAGTGTACTCACCCCCAGTGAGCATCTGTATACGATCTTAGGTGTCAAAGACCAATGGCTACGGGACCAACCACCGCCCCTCGTCGGGGTCTAGAAACGTATACACCAGTCTACTACGGAGTATCGATGCCCTGTCTCGATATTCCCACGACTAGGGACATTTAAGAATGTGCCTATCGACTACCCAGCTCTCACAAGTATGATTGCCATCATAACGCTGATAGTCAAGCAATGATCCTACGGGCTTTATCAACATGTATTAATGATATGTAAAAACAAGTAAAATATATACACATGTTAAGATAAAGACAAACCGAATAGCATATTATCATATCGAGAAAGATTGTTCTGTACATATATATGTCCAAGCATCCACTTGTATACATATACAATAATGGCCTCTAGGGCATACATATCCAACAAGATTTAGACGAGATGGTGTAAAGGATACCCTGTGAAGAGAAGCTATTTATTGATGGTGATCTCAATGGACATATAGATACTAGTCGTAGTGGGTTTGATACTATCCATAGAGCTTTTGGTTTTGGACAAAGAAATGAAGCTGGTAGCTCGATTTTAGATTTTGCCTTGTCTTATGACTTGATCTTAGCAAATACTTGGTGTAGGAAAAGAGAGCCTCACCTTATCACCTTTAGGAGAGGAACGAGTGCTAGTCAAATAGACTTTTTCTGACGAGAAGGATGGATAGAGGTTGTTGCATCGACTGTAAGGTAGTGCCAGGTGAGAGTGTAACCACTCAACATAACGTTTTATTTCTAGATTTTCGATTTAAAAGAGGACCTAGGAGATTAGACGTAAGATAGATCTTGGAATTAAGTGGTGACAATTGAAGGAAGGTAGCTAAAAAACTTTTGTAGATCATGTAGTTTAAGAAGCGGAATGACAATCTGAAGATGATTCAAACACAATATGGAACAAGATGGTTAGTTGTATCAAGAGGGTGGTTAGAGATCTACTTGGTGAGTCGAGGGGTGATGCTCCACCATCTAAGAATACATCATGGTGGAACGAAGAAGTAAATGCTGTTATCAAAATCAAGAGCGATTCTTATAAAGATTTGAAGAAAAGCAGAGATGCGGAGAGATTTGAAAAGTATAAAATGGCTAAAAATAAAGTTAAGAAAGTTGTTTAGGAAGCTAAAACTAAGATCTATAAGGGGGTGTATGAGAAGTTGGACACTAAGGAGGTAGGAAATGATATATACAAGATTGCTCGAATGCGGGAAAGAAAAACCAGAGACTTATGTGCAGTGAAGTGTGTCAAAGATGAAGATCGGAAGATTTTAATTCGAGATAAGAATATCAAGAAAAGGTCGAGAGATTATTTTGACAAATTATTCAATGAGAGCTTTACTAAGAATTTGGATGGACTTATCATTTAATCTCAAGATATAAACCGTGATTTCATGCGTAAAAAAAGAATAACCGAGATTAAAGAGGTTTTGAAGAGAATGAAATCAAGAAAAGCAGTTGGTTCAGACGGGATTCCTATTAGATTTTGGAGATAGGCGTTAAATGGCTGACAAATCTATTTAATAAGATTTGGCAGACTAAAATGATACCAAATGAGTGGAGAAAAAGTAACTTTGTACCTATCTACAAGAAAAAGGGTGACATTCAAAGTTACTCAAACAACCGTGGAATAAAACTTATGTGTCACATCATGAAGTATTGAGAGAGAGTGATTGAACACATGCTAAGGAAAGATGTTAAAATAATAAAGAACTAGTTTGGGTTCATACATGGACGATCAACGACGAAGGCTATTCATTTGCTTCGTCAACTTGTCGAGCGTTTTTTAGAGAAGAGAAGAGATTTGCATATGATATTTATTGACTTAGAGAAAGCGTACGACAAACTACCTAGAAAGAAATTATGGGGGACAATGATGAAGAAGGGGGTTCCAGTCAAGTACATTGACATAATAAAGGATATGTACGATAGAGTTGTGGTAAATGTCAGAACTTGCGGCGGCCTAATGAGTGATTTTCCAATTACAATTGGTTTACATTAAGGATTTGCATTAAGTCTATTCCTTTTTACTATTGTGATGGATGAGCTTACTAGAACCATCCAAGATGAGATATCTTGGTGTATGCTATTCGCTGATGATATCGTTCTAGTAAATGAGACGAAAACAGGGGTTAGTGCCAAATTGGAGTTACGGAGGAAAACGTTGGAATATCGTGGGTTTAGATTGAGCAGGTCCAAGATAGCATATATGTGTTGCAAATTTAGCAAACATAGAAATCGAGACCACGGTGGTATAACATTGGAT
Organism: Agapanthus africanus; assembly: GCA_030015575.1. Taxonomy (NCBI): domain Eukaryota; kingdom Viridiplantae; phylum Streptophyta; class Magnoliopsida; order Asparagales; family Amaryllidaceae; genus Agapanthus; species Agapanthus africanus. The sequence continues at coordinate 147,866,414 of CM057348.1, read as the reverse complement.
GAACAAGAGATATCACAGCGATCAGTTTAGATATTTAGGTTCAATCAGCCAAAAGGATGGAAAGATCGATAGTAATGTCAATCAAAAGATCCAAGCCGGTTAGTTGAAATGGAGGAGTGCAACAGAGATTTTGTGCGATCGTAACTTTCCGTTAAGGTTAAAAGAGAAGTTTTATTGGAGCGCTCTTCGGCATGTCTTAGTATATGTTACAGAATGTTGGGTTTCTAAGAAGTATCATACACAGAAGATGCATGTAGCGGAGATACGCATACTTTAGTAGATGTGTGGTAACACTAGAAAAGATAAGGTGCGAAATGAGGATATTCGTGCAAAAGTCGGTGTAGTACCCGTGGAGGAGAAAATGCGGGAAAAATGACTAAGATGGTTTGGTCATGTACGACGCAGACTTATAGAAGCACCGGTTCGACGAATAGAAACTCTCGATATATGTAATGTCAAAAGGTCGAAAGGGAGACCGAAGAAAACATGGATGAAAGTGATACGAAAAGATATGGTTGCCAAAGGTCTCAATGAAAGAATATTGTTCGATAGGAGTGAGTGGAGATGGAGGATTCATGTGCTGGACCCGCTGTGATTCTCATGTTGGTTCACACAGCCTATCCCATATGTTTGGGATAAAAGGATAAAAGGATCAGTTGATGTTGTTGTAGTAGTCATGACAAGCCGTGCACAAGCTTGCTCTGCACTGCATGAATTCTTTAATGTTTGCACCTCACAATGATACATCTAACTATGGGCTTAAACTTGTGATATAGGCCTTTCTCAGTTAGGCCTATATGTTTGTAACTCAAGTGTGTGTTTGGGTTTATATTTGCCTCTATCCTTTTCTTTTTTGTTGATTGCACAAAATGCCCCTCTAGTTTATATTGTGTGGCACTTATACCCTTAGAAGCGATTTATTCCCAACAAACATCACCTCTACTCATCGATCAAAAACATAAAAAGTAAAAAAATGCTCAAATTCAACTCTAAACAACAAGAACGGACTCTAAATCAAAATTTGACCATCATTTGATTTATTTAGAATTGGATTTGAGCATTTTATAGGGTTCTGATTAATGATCACAGAGGATGTTTGTGCGAATAAATTATTTGACAAGCATGGTAAACTAGAGGGGTGTTGTGTGCTATTAACCCTAGCAACGTTCTTAATAGGCTAATTGGTAAATTAAAGGCCCATTGATGTGTGTGGCCTTTACATCTTATACTTTAGTTATCTTTCTAAGCCCGTTTGTAAAATGGTCCCGGTTACGGTTGTTCATTTTGATCTATTTAATAACTTGTGACACCCTTTAAATTTTATGTGACTTAAACATTAGAAGATTAAGTATCAATGAATGATTAGCCTAATTGTGAAGACTTTGGAAAATGAGCAAGAGGAGATATAGTGTTCAAATCCCCTGTTAATTGTCTGTTCCGAGGTTACCGTAAGTTTTGAGAGAGTTATTTTTATATTCTACCATGCTCCTGTATATCTAAGGCCCTTTTGGCCAAACCATCATTTTTTCCCTCCACAATGATACTTTTAATTTAAATTAATCCATATGTGCATCCGGTGTGAATCGCAGCTTGGTTGCTTTGAGATATGTTTGTACACATGTGTTGGGCCTTTTGCCCTTGCATTCAATTTTTATATCAATTGGGCTATTTCGGCTAGAGGAGGACCCTTTGATAACTTGCGATCCTCTTTCGATTAATTATTAATGCATGTGCAATAGATTATTTGTATATTTGTAAAGGTTATGGGCTATTAAAAAGGAAAATAATAAATGGAGACAATCCTAATCCTTGTCGACTCACGGTAATGTACGTACAAAACACTATGGAAAATTCAACAGGATTGACAAAGAATAACAAAAATTAATCAGAATAATTACTGCAAAAGATTAATTTATACAATTAATTGAAATATAAGTAAACTTTGTGCCTACCCAAAAAGACATCACTTTCCACCATTGTGAATTTAAGTCATCTGTAAAAGTAATGAAATAGAAATAACCACTTTGCGCATGTGTAGATATTGGACCACACACATCTTCGGCCTCGCCATCTCTCTCTTCTTCCTCATCAACCTCTTCATTGATGACCAGATTATATCCATTCCCCTCTTTAAGTTCATCAGACACGAAAGAGTTGCGAAGCATGAAGTGCTTAAACTAACTGTCGCAAGACGGGATCCCGAAATTTACTGACAAAAGCGGAACCCAAAATCCTGATAGTCGAGTTGCATCTATAGAAATGTATTGAAGGTATTTCACCACTATGTTACTATTGGACCAAACAGCATATCATAAAGAAACTGTATCTTATAGGCGCGGAGAAAAGACTGAATAAGAAGCAATCACATTCACATGGATGTATTGAAAATGCTAAAAATAAAATAAAATAATTAACTGTAAGATAAGGTATACAAGTTATAATCAATTTGGGGGTAAAGCTAGTTTTAATCAATAACATCCTCTATTGTGGAGGAGCAACACCATAAAATACCATGAAACCGAGATGTATTTGGAAATGGCAACTACTTTATGCAAAAGATGTGATGGATGCTGTATTATACTATCAAACCACCCCTCGTGAGGATGATACTTTGTTTAGCTCATGGAAGACAACATACGCTAATTTTGTTTTAAATTTAATGTGATGGGATTTATGTTAGACAACATACATCTGTGTTTGATTTCCTATTTTATTCTCGCATATTTATATTGTTCTTTCGTCGTTTAATTGTGTAATTGTGTTTGCGTGATTTGGATGTTGTTGCGAGCATTGTTCCGCGTTTTGATTTATCCCGGTCGATCCCCAACAATTTAAACCCGTGATCTGTTGGCTCTGAAACCATGTTGGTTGCACCCAAAAGCTTAAGTCAGTGAATGATGGCCGGCCAACGATTATTTCATTCTATACAAATACAAAATGATGAACTCATGTCAAGCACACATATGTACAGAAAAAAAGTTAAAAATGAATAGCTTACCTGATTATTTTTAACTTGTAAAGTGTGGAAAGCATGATACTATTTATAACTAAATAAAATCCACTCTTTGAAATAGAAATAAGAAGTGATGACTTTATCTATTAAGTTTCGAGGTTGTCGATCGAGTAGTAGTACACATATATTTAAGCCATCTCACATTCTGAATGCTTCTGTGACCCGTACGGTTACCTGTTCAAGTTCAATCCATCAGTTTCTTGTTCTCGTGTCTTGCGAATTTTCCTGTATAACAAAGAAGCACTGCCAACAGGTGAAGAAGGAAGAACGCTACAGCATAACGACAGGGCAAAATGAAATTGGGTGTTTAAGAGTTCAACAAATAACATGGTGTTTATAGTGCAACCAGAAGAAAAATAATAATTTTTAACTTCATAAAATCTGGAACAAAGTATGAAGTTTGAGCAACAAGCCACGTCCATTAAGTGAGCAGGCTGTGTTGAACAGAATAGATACCACATATAAATAAGAGTATATTTAAAGATGCCCCTCGATAATAAACCTGATACGAGCAAATTATCATTTGATCTACCATCAAAAACTATATAGCTTGAATTATTCGATAAAACTTTCTTTGCTCATACCATTGTCACCATCCTCCTTTAGTTGGGTGGTTAATTACTTCTTCCGAATCATGTTTATGTTCTAGTTCTGGAATCCTTTCAACAGTTATATCTAATGATGGTATGCTAGGAATCACATCAGTGTCTTGCGAATCAGACATTTTGCTTTCCATGAATTCTTTCAGAGCTGGTGTCAACTTTATCTGGAGAATGCCTGGAAATTGCCCTTGCATATTTTTTAACCAAGGAGACGGTAGCTGAGAAATTTGTATTCACACATTTTCTAATGGTAAACTTTGATTTGGTCTTTTGTAGTTCCTGAGAAATTTGTTCAAGTAGGGATCTGTTTTCTGCCAACTGCTCCAATCTACTCAGGCGTCGGGTCTTTTGATAAATCTCTTCACGATCAGCATGTAATAATTCCCTCAGATTCTGCAGCTTCTCCCGTTGCATGTTAAGCATGTAATTTAATAATAAGTAACACAATAATATTTTCTAAATTTTCAATCCTTGAGTTCGTATTTATGATTCGCATTAATATTAGACATATCTAGTGGGTCTGTAAGGGTTTTAAATCCAAATTAATTAAAAACCTTATTAGAAAATCTTATGTAAAAATAGCGTACGCGTAGCGTAGCATAAGCTATTTATTAAAAGAATGCAAGCTATTTGACATTAAAAAAACGTAAGCTATTTTATATTTAAGCTATTTTCAAATGTTACGTAGGTTAAGCTACGCTGTATAGTGCAAAATTTGGCCTATTTGATTGCCAAAAAAATAAAAAAAAATGGATTAGGGAACGAGTCAGTTAACCATGGATTTTAGCGAAGTATTGCTCACTTTGAAACCCATGTTTTATACAAATTCATGTGATCCAAAGTCTAATGGATAATAAAATTTGGAGGGCCTTATACTTGCTACAGTGTTACGTTCTCCAAATTGACTCAAATCAGCTTTCACGAGCATGTCTCCTGAATAACATGGATTGGTAGAATTGAAAGACCTGGAAACAAATATTGAGATTCCAAGAATTGATATGGAAACAACGATAACATGGCTTCCAATAAAAATGAAGTTGCTGCCATTTCATAGTGATAATTTGCTGCAAATTGCAATTCTAATATGATACAGCTTTCACTTAGTAATGACTAATACTAATGTTGCTGAGCAATTGAGAAAAAGAAACCATATGGAATTACAACAGTATTCATCCGACCCAAATAAAAAGAGTTAGCGTTAGCAAAAGCTTAAGTGGTTAATGGGGTTGCGGTCGTCCGCTGTCCCGAAATGGGATAAATCAAGGGGACAAGTTGGGCAGCCCCATCAGCCGAGGCTAGGTCACGCGACCACAGACTGGTGGCTGAGGATGACCCCAGACCCGTTTTTTTTTTCTCTAAACTTCAAATGGTTCAAGCAAGCTGCTTAGCATAGTCCTCACATCACTTTCATAAGGCTTTGACCACAACTTTGGACACGGGTCAAGGTGCGGCCCGGCCCAGCCCTAAAAATGGTCCGGCCCACCCCGGCCCGAGTGCCACATGGCGGGCCCAGGCCGGCAAGACCAATTTCCTGACCCGGCCCCAGGCCGGGCCGGGCCAGCCGTTGGCGGCCTAAAGGCCCGGCCAAACTGGTCAAATTCAAATTCAAATTTGGTCGTTTGGCCTTGATGGGGTATGTGGGGTGTGTGTGTGGGGGGGGTTCGTTACTTTGGTTTTTTTTTTTAATGTGGGTGGATTTTTTAATAAAGGGGGAAATTTGAATTATAGCGGGTTTGTAAAATTATCTAAAACCCTTTCACTCAAAATTATACATTTCTATACCCCTAATCCAAAACTCTATAAATACTTCTCTACGCTTCTTATTGTTCTGACAATTCACAACAACCAAATTTTCAATCTCTCAATTACTCTCTTTAATTTCCGAGAAGTTTACTGTTAAAATTGAAATCATGCAACCTTCATTTTTGCAGTCTCAATTTTCACTTCAGTTCCACTAATTTGATTCTACTATTTTAGAATTAGGTTTTTTTTGTATTGATTATATATTTTTCACGTATATTTTTTATTATCTCTCTCTCTTACTAATATTTTTAATTAAGAATATCATGTTCTTCTTCACAAGGTAACAGGAGTGCTTTATCTTCATGAAGACGTTCATTTCAAATCGATATGGATTCACAAGAGAGACAGAGATTAACTAATATACTGCAAACTAATTTTGATTCTTATTCTCCTAACTATGAATTTTCTAATTATGAGATCTTTGCCACGTCACAAACATGTGCCTGAAGAAGTTCCTGCTCCTTTCGTTTCTGAAGCAAGAATTTCTGCCCCTAAAGATAAAAGAGCTAAAACTTATGTTTGGAAATATTTTGTAATACAAACAGTTGAAGGTAAAGGCGAGCGGACAGTTTGTATTCATTGCCAAGCAGATTTTACTTGTGCCACTTTAGGTGGAACTATCCACCTAAAAAGATATTTAATCAAACACGAAAAAACATATTCTCGACAGACGACTCTAAATATGTCGTCTAACTCTTTTACTTCTTATTCACAAGATACTAGTAAAAGAGAACTTGCAAGATAGTAATTGCAAGTAGGCGATTATGATAATTGAGGGAGAACCTATACAAGTAGAACGGTCTTACTCGAAATGATATTATACTATCTGGTTTGTCTTTATCATTGATATGTATACGTTTTACTTGTTATTACGTGTCGTTAATATATAATAATGAAGCCCGTAGGATTCTTTCTTGACTACCAGCATTATGATGGCGATGATATACGTGAGAGCTGGGTAGTCTATAAGCACATCCTTAAATATACATAGTCAAGGGAGTATCGAGATTGGACATCGGTATTCCGGAATAGACTAGTGTATACGTTTCTAGACCCCGACGAGGGGTGGTGGCCGGTCTCACAAGCCATTGGTGTTGTGTCACCTAAGATAGTATACAGGTGCTCACTAGAGGTGAGTACACCGGACGGACTCGCCGAGAACTTCTGAATGGTATTATAACTATCGTCAGATAGAAGTTCTCTAGTGGCATGAGTATATATTAGTCTTTTGATATGAGATCGTCATTTTTCTCGTGTGAGTTTCCACTGTACTTAGATTACTACCCTACCACAGCTCAAAGGAGTCGTGCAAACATGTTTTAGTTGGATACAATCCCGAGCCATATAGAGACAATAAGCGATTGTCAGGGATTCGTCTCTCCTGGTATTGGGAGTCGATATCGCGCTATGTTCGATTGGCCATCACCCTAAATCCGTGGCCACGGTGGATGAGATTTACTGATAAGCGTTCAGTAGTTTCTCGGTTAGTGATGAGCTTGACTCCGACACGACTTATCAGGTTATTAGGGGTCTGACGTTATCCATCCCGTAGACCCGGTATGTGATACTCTTAGATGAAGAGACCAGACTGTACGGAGATTGTTACATTCAGGCTTAGTAGAGTATGGACGGACTTGGTTGTTGACATTTCTTTCGACATATATATGTGTAGCCGTTACATACAGATAGTGCCGCTGACGTACTTGTGGTTATGCATTTATCCAGTAACTTACTGCCCGTGTATTATCGAGTGTTTAGAGTCTCACATATAGGGTTTTCCCGGTTCAGGCGATATGATGTAGATGACGTATGTTGGTATACAGGGGGTCCGATTAAATATATATACAAGCTACACGGACTTTAATCGGACGGTTGATAATACTGGCCGGCTTAGAATTAAGCCGGATTATTAAATCAAGTTTTGATTTAATAATTTAAATATATATATATATATATATATATATATATTTATAATTTATATTCTAGTATTATTGTTCACTATTCATTTCTCTCTCTTGGCTATTCGTATTTTTATACTGATACGCGCATATCTATTTCGATACGTAAACCGGAAAGTATTCCGTATTTATACGGAAATACATCTAGAATAAAGACACCTCATTTGTTGATTTTCATTTTACGAAAATCAAATATGAGGTAGAGGGTGAGATGCATTTGAGTATGGTTAAGACATGTAGAGAGGGATGGCTTCATTTGTTTATTACAAAATGGGTATTGGATATTTTTCTTTAAGCTTGGAAAAAATTATGAAGTCATTCTAGCATTCCCTCATTCTCAACACTTAGCCATTTTTGTTATAAGAGACTTGCTCCTCGTCTTCTTATTTCTTCATTTGCTCTCTTGAGCATTAATTTGAGAGTGAAAATGAAAGTGGAAAATCCCTACATCCCCACTCTCCATTTCTAGCAGGCTTGGAGTGTCGGTTGCTTCACCAGGTGAAGCTGAAACTTGAATCGACTCCATCGGGTGGATCATCTTCGATAAGGGCGGTGGCCTCTCAAGCTTGATCCCGACGGCCTACGAGAAACTTGGAGGGGTCTTCTACGATTGGGTGGACACGAATCAAAGGTTGTAATCCCTAAACCTCTAATTTATTGTTTGGATTGATCGCTAGGTATTAGTTTCTAGTGCTCCCGTAAAAATTTTTGTTTTTCGATTCGACATTTGCCGCGGTTGAAGCGGCTAGGGCACTAGGAACTCCAATATGGTATCTGAGCCAAACCAAACACTAGAACTAGATTAGATGATGTTTTACTTTCGAGACCGAAAATTTACCCGTATTTAGTTTCGAATTACAAGTTTCTGTCCATTTCAAAATGGAACCTGAATTTTTTTTTGTATATGTCAGTGGACTACATTTTAAGAAAGAAAATTTAGAACAAAATTCGAGAACAAACAGACAAAGTGTGGCCGATATTTGGCCGAGATTCTCTTCCCAATTTTCTCTGTTTATCCCCGAATTTTGTCAGTTGCTTGGAACTATAGAAACTAGATTTTTGGTATACATCTTTTTGCCCCAGATTTTGTTTTGTGCTGTTTGTGCATACGGGCAATTCGGGATTATTTTCGGTCGAAATTTTAACATCATTTATGTTTGTATCTTGGTATATGTGTTGTTGAACGTCGTCTAATCACGGGGTTGCACACTTACTTGTGTTGCTTGTTCTGTTATATATATATATATATATATATATATATATATATATATATATATATATATATATATATATATTGCACACTTACTTGTGTTGCTTATTCTGTTATATATATATATATATATATATATATATATATATATATATATATATATATATATATATATATAGTTTAACCGGATTGTCATGTTGGATAGCCCCTCGTGCGTTTGATTGTATAGTTTTGTTTTACAATGTTGTATCCATTTGTTCGGGACAAGCTCCAACTTGTGGCTGTCGTTTCCGTTTTATGTATATTCTTTTATTGGGGCTCGACCAGGATGCGGTTGTTGTCACTCTTGTATATATTTCATCTCTGTACTAGGATTACCCCGCAGAGGAGCGCACGAGTTAATGGATTCCAGAATTCAGAGGGTGGCTATATCATGGAGCTGAGATCGTGCTGCCTATTTTTAGGATTGGCAAGTGGCTCGCCATGCTCGTAGGGGGTGTTGGGGTCAAAATTTGCACCCTGGTTGACCGAGTCAAAGTCAAGGTCAACCCCAAGTCAGGTGGACCCAAGCCCAGGTCAAGCGGGCCCATGCCCAAGTCGAGCCCGCGGCCAGCCTCCTCCATACCAAAATATAGATCATGTAATAAATAATTTTTATGTAATTTTTTTTATGCATGAATGTATGCAAAATGGGCATAAAGCTAAATTTTTGTAAAGCCCATGGCTTATGCGCAAAAACAAATGGCACATGAGCCATGGGATGGGCAAAATGTCATTTTGTAAAGCCCAAGGGGCTATATGTAAATATATAAGCCTATATAAGGCAAGATGATGATGAATAAAGGATACCTTTTCATTCCCAAAAAAAATTAGGGCATGTGTCTCTTCCTCCTTCCTCAAGGTTCCAAAACCTTCTTCTTTCTTTTTGAATTAAATCAAGAGTTTTACTCTTCTTTTTTCAAAACTAAATAGTTTTCACCAAAAAACCCACAAAGGGGAACTTGGATCTACCATTAGATCTCAGCAAGAAGAGATTTTTAAAATCTCACATTTCTTGATCTTCAAGATCCTGCTAACAGAGGAAGAAGAAGGAGACCTATCTCCAGATACCCCACTTTAGGGAAGAACTAGGGCTCAAGGGGAGAAGCCCTTCATCAGCCTCAAAACATCCTAGGAGTTTAACTCCTTATATATATATATATATATATAGAGAGAGAGAGAGAGAGACACACACACACACACACACACACACACACACACAGAGAATAATAAGTGCTCCTTTCTGAGAGTACAACTCCCATTGTAGGGACCAAGTCCCTTTTGCCGCTCGAGCGCCCACGTGCTGACACGTGGGGCGCTAGCGCTCTTGCGCTCAGAGCGCTAGCGCCCAAAGCGCTAGAGCCCGAGCGCTCACGTGCTGACACGTGGTGCGCTAGCGCTCAAAGCTCTAGCGCTCTTTCACTCAGAGCGCTAGCGCCCAAAGCACTAGCGTCCGAGCGCCCATGTGGTGCACTAGCGCTCAAAGCGCTAGCGCTCTTACGCTCAAAGCGCTAGCGCCCAGAGCGCTTGCGCCCAGAGCGCTAGCGCCCGAGCGTCCACGTGCTGACATGTGGTGCGCTAGCGCTCAAAGCGCTAGCGCTCGAGCGCCCACGTGGTGCGCTAGCGGTCAAAGCGCTAGCGCTCTTGCGCTCAAAGCGCTGGCGCTTTTCCCACCCATCCTTTGGATGCCCTTTTCTTTTTTTCTATTTTTATTATATATATATATATGTATATACACACACACACACACATACTCTACAATACTGTCCCTCCCAAAAAAAATTTGGGCCGGGGCGCTGCTACCCCTCTTGACCCCCAGCCCGCTATCCGGATAGCGGGACCCCCGTAAAAACTCTGCGTGGCTCCCGATATATCCAAAACCCCTTTCAAAACACAACACACGCACGCTGCACATTGAGTTCGCATGACCAGTTTAACCCGTCAATCGGATGTTCTCTCGCTCCAAAGGCGAGGGTAATTAACGGCAGCTTAGTCCACGGCTGCCGGAGATTCGGATCCCCACAGTCAATAAATCCCGGCCTACTCTAGACATGGGGAATCTGTAGTACGCCTGAAAAGCGCACGCGTATTCCCATCTCAATGGGGTGACGAAAAACACCATACAGATTCTGGCACGCCCGGTGGGACCTATCTCTCCTCCTATATTTCGGGTTAAGCATTCATGCGAACTCAATCAATATACATATCGATATTTATACTAAAATAATACCCTTTCATGTAGGGTTTTCAAGCATTCACTTCTCAACGATGTCTCCAAAGATGAATTCAGCTCCCATCTCATACACGATGAAGATGGACTCCAGGACGGTCCTCCCGGCCAGTCTTGGGTGACAGTGGGAGGAGCCGCTGCTACAGTTCGGCTCTATTCTGTTCATGCCAGCTAACGCCATTCCAGCTCCTCAAGCTCCAGCAACAGACAAACCGGTCTTGAAAGGCAGGAGACCAAATGTGGTGATCTCGAGGGCGCCCCAACCCAAACGCAAGTCGATGTCTGAACGACTTTCCTTGGCCCAGCTGGGGGCAAGGCCACCAACACCAACAAAGCTACAACGCGTCTTGAGCAAGCTCCGGCGGTGCCCCTAACAACTGCACAATCGGGTGTCTTCTCTAAGCTCCCCGCTAATCGACTCACAATGGCTTCCCGGATAACGGATGCCCGCCAAGCCTTCAAAATCGAGAAGCTAAGACAGAAAAGGCTCGGGTATAGAGCCAACAAAAGGGCTAGGGCTCCTGCTAGGCTGAACCTCATGAGGTTCGAAGAACAGGGTTACCCTGCCAAAGATGAGAAAATGGCTGGTTATGTGGTCCACACTGTCTACATGGTGGGCACGCGCAGCAAGAGCAAGGATGGGGCTACCACATCTCAAATCCAATCTAGCTTGAACGTGGTTGCCGTTTCCCAAGAACAGCCATCTCTGCTGGGTGATGAAAACCCTCTCGATGAGGATGATAGGCAGAAAGACCCTTCGGTCCATGAGGAGTCAGGCTTGGAAAGCGAAGATGAGCCAATCTTCTATCCCAAGAACGCAGAGCAGCAACTTCTCCAAGAGCTCCGAAAACAACTTAGAAGCAAAGACAAGGAGATGGCCAAGCTCTACTAAAAAATTGACGACTTGACAAACGTCGTTTTACGGCTTACGGCCCAACTTGCCTCTCAGACGCCCAATCAAGCACAGGGCTCTGCTCATGAACCGGGAAACGGTGTCCCGAAACAGCCGACGCCCGTTCCCTCAAATCCAAAAGTGGGCGGACCGCATGAAAATCAGTCGCATCCTATCTCGGGAAATGTCTTGGCTACCGATGACAGTAGCCCGCTAACTCAAAATCAAATCATGGATTTGGTTGCCAACAAAGTCAAAACATTGGTAGCCGAAGCCGAAGCGCAAAAAGATATCAGCAGCAGTGGGAGACCATATCCTGCTCAGTATGATCTGGTAGAATTTCCTAGCGGCTATGTCATCCCTAAATTCGGAAGATTTGATGGGACGGGAAATGCGAATCAGCACATCGCCCACTTTAAAGCCTCATGCGGGAATACTGGGGGTAACGATGCGCTTCTCCTCCGCCAGTTCGGTAATAGCTTGACCGATGTTGCTTTCGACTGGTACGCGAGTATACCGGATGGCTCCGTTACTACTTTCGTCCAAATGGAATCTTTGTTTCGACAAATGTTTATGAGCGTCAGCGATAAGATCACCATTGCCGAGCTCGTAAGGACCAAGCCCAAGAACAACGAAAGCAGCACGGATTTTATAACCCGATGGCTCAATCTCTCCGTCAAATGTGAACCGCCGATAGAGCAGGACCAATTTGTCAGTCTCCTCATCGGAAATCTCAACAATTGGATGGCCCCGTTTCTATGCACCGCGAGTCTCAAAACATTCCAAGAGCTGACCAGAAAAGTTCAAATGCTGGAGCGCTCAAAGCAGGAGTCCTCCTCTGACTCCCAAAATAACAATAGGTCCTGAAGAAACCGAAAGAACGAAAATCGCAAAGGCGGAGGTTCTGACGATACTGAATGTTTTAATACTTCAGCTAACCGAAATAAGCAAGGGATGAGCGGGCCTAATGCCAACTAGCCTCGGAAGCCAGTGTTCGGAAAGGGAGGAGAATCTCCACTGAAAGAGAAGCTGGATAAGGTCTATTCCTTCAGAAGGGACAAAATCCGTAAAATATTCAAAGACGCCCTGAGGAAAGGTCTACAACTGCCAGAGTCAAAAAGATCGCAGGAAGCGAATATGACCGACGACCCTAAATACTGCCCCTATCACAGAGTGATAGGTCATGCTATTGAGGATTGCTTCGTCTTTAAAGATTGGGTCGAAAAGCAATACCAGGCAGGAGAGATAGAACTGTTTAAAGGCGTGTTAACAAACAGTCCAGCTGCGACCGCCAATTTCATACAAACAGAGACCGAAGTTCTTCGTGAAACTGATTCTCTCAGACATCTGCCTTTCTCTGAAAACAGTTGACCACCACATCACTAAACTGGGAACAGTAAACCTCTAAGTCTTTAAACTGGGAACCGATAACCACCATGCCGTTAAACTGGGAACAATCGACCTCTAAGTCGTTAAACTGGGAATGTAAAAAAAACCATATATATATGTAAATAAACAAAAAATATGTAAATAAAAGAAAAATAAAGAAAAGCCGAAATGATGGGATGACTTGCAATAAAAATCAGCGAGTAAAATAAAGATGAAAATAAAGCCGAAATGATGGGACAACCGCGAATAAAAACCGAAATGATAGGGCAATCACGATCTTCGCGATAAGAAAAGCTGAAATGATAGAGCAATCGCGGTAAAACAAAAAAAAAACAACGAAAACAAAAACAAAACAAAAAACAAAAAAGTAGCGAATGATGAGTCGCTCCTGGTACCATATTCCAGTGCAGCGATGCAGACGCCAACAAAAATTCAAATTTCCAAAATTCTCCCAGCCCTACGGCCAGTCCCCAAATTGACTGCCGTATACAATCCACGGGCTCAAATAGTTCTCGTCATACCCATGCCCCACAACAATCATCAGTTACACGGCTGGTCTCCGCCTTTGGAATTATGCTCCATTGAGAAGACCCACTCATGTGTCCTCACAATACATGAGGAGAACAAACCTTCGTGGGATCCTTATGACTCACAAAGGAAAAACACACTTGGGGGTCCTTACGACTCCTAAGGAGAAAATGCACCTACGGGATCCTTACGACTCGTAGGGAGAAAATGCTTTATGGGACCCTTACGACCCATAAAATTGAAAAGCCTTAGGCGATAGGGATCTAAACTTGTCTCCTAAGCCATCGCTCCCCAATTCCCAAGTGGCGAATGATGTGTCACTCCTGGTGCCATATTCCAGTGCAACGATGCAGACGCCAACCAAATTCCAAACTCAAATCCCAAATGGCGAATGATGAGTTGCTCCTGGTACCATATTCCAGTGCAGCGATGCAGATGCCGGCCAAAATCCAACCCCCAAGTGGCGAATGATGAGTCGCTCCTGGTACTATATTCCAGTGCAGCGATGCAGACGCCAACCAAATTCCAAATCCCAATGGCGAATGATGAGTCGCTCCTGGTACCATATTCCAGTGCAGCGATGCAGACGCCAACAAAATCTTGAAATTTTTCCGGCCCTACGGTCTGGATCATACATCCTGCAAAACCATATACAATCCACGGGCGTAAAACGATCCCAATCTCTCCTAAGTCCTACCAGCGAGACCACATTCAAAGTCCCACCGGTGGGGAAGATTCAAAAAAAAAGAGAAGAAAAAAAGAAGGTATGTCCACAAGCAAAATGGGCACGGATGAAAACCCGAAAGGGCTCCGTGAGTAAAAACAGCAGGACTGCCGGCGAGTTTGTGAAAACCCGAAAGGGCGCAAACTCGTGAAAAAGAGATGAAATGCACTCGCAAAGTGTTTTCAACTTTGTGAGGAGAAAATTCCCGTGTGAGATCCTTACGACTCACAAAGGAGCAATACACTTGGGAGTCCCCATGACTCCTAAGGAGAAAATACACTTACGGGATCCTTATGATCCGTAGGGAGAAAATGCTTTGTGAGACCCTTACGGCTCACAAAATTGAAAAGTCTTAGGTGATAGGGACCTAAAACCTGTCTCCTAAGCCATCGTTTCCTAATAAGAAAACGCAAATGATGATTCGCTCCTGGTACCATATTCCAGTGTAGCGATACTGATGTCGAACAAAAAAACTAGTTCCCAAGTCCTCCCAGGGCAAATGATGAGTTGCTCTTGGCATTATTCCAGTGCGGCAATACAGATGCCAAACCAAAACCAAATCCTCAAATCCACTCAAAGACAGACGATGATTTACTTATGGTACCATATTCCAGTATAGCGATGCTGATGTCAACCCAAATCAAATCAAACCAACAAGCTCTACGGCGGAATCATGCTCCGTCCCAGAATTTACCCCGTGTCGAAATCATGCTTCGCCTTGGGATATCTACCTTCCCTGCCGAAATCATGCTTCGCCTCGAGATACCTACCTTCCCTGTCGGAATTATGCTCCGCCTCGGAATCAAATCAACTAACCAGCTCTGCGTCGGAATCATACTTCGTCTTAGAGTGTACCCCGTATCAAAATCAAGCTTCGCCTTGGTGTATTTGCCTTCCCCGTCTGAATTAAGCTCTGTGTCGGAATCAAGTCAGCCAACAAGCTCTGCGCTGGAATCATGCTTCATCTCAGAGTGTACCCTGTGTCGAAATCATGCTTCGCCTCGGTGTATCTGCCTTCCCTGTCGGAATTATGCTTCGGCTCGGAATCAACCAGCGACCTCCTCGTCGGAATTAAGCTCCGCTCATCGGAATGATGCTCCGATCCCGGAATTATGCACCGACTCTTCATAATGATGCTCCGATCTTTGGAATCATGCTTCGCTATTCGGAATGATGCCCCGATCCCTTGGAATTATGCTCCGCTATTCGGAATGATGCTCCGATCCCTTGGAATCATGCTCCGCTCATCGGAATGATGCTCCGATCCCTGGAATCATGCTCCGTTCTTCAGAATGATGCTCCGATCCCTGGAATCATGCTCCGCTCTTCGGAATGATGCTCCGATCCCTGCAATGATGCTCCGCTCATCGGAATGATGCTCCGATCCCGGAATTATGCTCCGACTATTCGGAATGATGCTCCGATCTTTGGAATCATGCTCCACGCTTCGGAATGATGCTCCGATCCCTGGAATCATGCCCCGCTCTTCGGAATGATGCTCCGATCCCTGGAATGATGCTCCGCTCATCGGAATGATGCCCCGATCCCGGAATTATGCTCCGACTCTTCGGAATGATGCTCCGATCTTTGGAATCATGCTCCACTATTCGGAATGATGCTCCAATCCCCTGGAATCATGCTCCGCTATTCGGAATGATGCTCCGATCCCTTAGAATCATGCTCCGCTCATCGGAATGATTCTCCGATCCCTGGAATCATGCTCCGCTCATCGGAATGATGCTCCGATCCCTGGAATCATGCTCCGCTAGTCGGAATGATGCTCCGATTCCTTGAATCATGCTCCGCTCTTCGGAAGGATGCTCCGATCCCTGGAATCATGCTCCGCTCTTCGGAATGATGCTCCGATCCCTGGAATGATGCTCCGCTCATTGGAATGATGCTCCGATCCCGGAATTATGCTCCGACTCTTCGAAATGATGCTCCGATCTTTGGAATCATGCTCCGCTATTCGGAATGATCCTCCAATCCCCTGGAATCATGCTCCGCTATTCGGAATGATGCTTCGATCCCTTGGAATTATGCTCCGCTCATCGGAATGATGCTTCGATCCCTGGAATCATGCTCCGCTCTTCGGAATGATGCTCCGATCCCTAGAATCATGCTCCGCTCTTCGGAATGATGCTCCGCTCATCGGAATGATGCTCCGATCCCGGAATTATGCTCCGATCCCGGAATTATGCTCCGACTCTTCGGAATGATGCTCCGCGCTTCGGAATCATGCTCCGCGCTTCGGAATGATGCTCCAATCTCTGGAATCATGCTCCGCTCTTCGGAATGATGCTCCGATCCTTGGAATCATGCTCCGCTCTTCGGAATGATGCTCCGATCCTTGGAATCATGCCTCTACTCTTCGGAATTATGCTTCGACTCTTCGGAATGATGCTCCGGCCTTGGAATTATGCTCCGTAAATCGGAATGATGCTCCGATCCCCGGGAATCATGCTCCCCGAGGGATACTCCGACCCTGGAATTATGTTCCGCGAATCAGAATGATGCTCCGATCCCCGGGAATCATGCTCCCCTGGATGAAGCTCCACCCCTTGAATGACGTTCCACCTCGAAGTCCAACTTCAAGATCTATCAATTTCATGCACACAACTCAAATGTGCGGTGTGCATTTATTGATGGGGGGCACTTTGTTGGGGTCAAAATTTGCACCCCGGTTGACCGAGTCAAAGTCAAGGTCAACCCCAAGCCAGGTGGGCCTAAGCCCAGGTCAATCGGGCCCATGCCCAAGTCGAGCCCGCGGCGAGCCTCCTCCATGCCAAAATATAGATCATGTAATAAATAATTTTTATGTAATTTTTTTTATGCATGAATGTATGCAAAATGGGCATAAATCCAAATTTTTGTAAAGCCCATGGCTTATGTGCAAAAAGAAATGGCACATGGGCCATGGGATGGGCAAAATGCCATTTTGTAAAGCCCAAGGGGCTATATATAAATATGTAAGCCTATATAAGGCAACATGATGATGAATAAAGGATACCTTTTCATTCCCAAAAAAAATTAGGGCCTGTGTCTCTACCTCCTTCCTCAAGATTCCAAAACCTTCTTCTTTCTTTTTGAATTAAATCAAGAGTTTTACTCTTCCTTTTAAAAACTAAATAGTTTTTCACCACAAAACCCACAAAGGGCAACTTGGATCTACCATTAGATCTCAAAAAGAAGAGATTTTTAAAATCTCACATCTCTTGATCTTCAAGATCCTGCCAACAGAGGAGGAAGAAGGAGACCCGTCTCCAGAGACCTCACTTTGGGGAAGAACTAGGGCTCAAGGGGAGAAGCCTTTCATCGGCCTCAAAACATCCTAGAAGTTTAACTCCTTATATATATATATATATATATATATATATATATATATATATACAGAGAATAATAAGTGCTTCTTTCTGGGAGTACAACTCCCATTGCAGGGACCAAGTCCCTTTTGCCGCTTGAGCGTCCACGTGCTGACACGTGGGGGCTAGCGCTAGCGCCCAGAGCGCTAGCGCTCTTGCGCTCAGAGCGCCAGCGCCCGAGCGCCAGCGTGCTGACACGTGGTGCGCTAGCGCTCAAAGCGCTAGCGCTCTTACGCTCAGAGCGCTAGCGCCCGAGCGCCCACGTGCTGACACGCGGTGCGCGAGAGCTCAAAGCGCTAGCGCCCGAGTGCCCACGTGCTGACACGTGGTGCGCCAGCGCTCAAAGCGCTAGCGCTCTTGCGCTCAAAGCGCTGGTGCTTTTCCCATGCATCCTTTGGATGCCCTTTCCCTTTTTTTATTTTTATTATATATATATATATATATATATATATATATATATATATATATATATATATATAAACACACACACACACACATATTTTACAACACTGTCCCTCCCAAAAAATTTTTAGGCCGGGGCACTGCCCAGCACCCCGCAAGGGAGCTGCTCGCCCCCTTGACCCCAGCCCGCTATCCGGATAGCGGGACCCCCGTAAAAACTCTGTGTGGTTCCCGATATATCCAAAACCCCCCTTTCAAAACACAACACATGCACGCTACACATTGA
Source organism: Agapanthus africanus (assembly GCA_030015575.1). NCBI lineage: Eukaryota > Viridiplantae > Streptophyta > Magnoliopsida > Asparagales > Amaryllidaceae > Agapanthus > Agapanthus africanus. The sequence continues at coordinate 147,847,976 of CM057348.1, read as the reverse complement.
GTTCGCATGACCAGTGTAATCCGTCAATCGGAGGTTCCCTCGCTCCAAAGGCGAGGGGTAATTAACGGCAGTTTAGTCCGCGGCTGCCGGAGATTCGGATCCCCACAGTCAATAAACCCCGGTCTACTCTAGGCAGGGGGAATCTGTAGTACGCCTGACAAGCGCACGCGTATTCCCATCTCAATGGGGTGACGAAAAACACCCTACAGGGGGTTAGGATCGATGTTGTCCAGACTATCCACATGACCGGGGAACGCCGCATTTTATTTGCGGCTCTGTGACAACTCCAATTTTAGTGTACATAAAATTCATTTAAATTTAATGTATACTTGGGGTATTTACAATTCCTGTGAGTACTATAAGAATTTGATTTACTTTTGAACAACAAGAAAACACTTGTTGCTCATTGGTAAAGCCTTGCACTGCTGAACCAAAACACCAGAGTTCAAATCCCATTAGCCACAATATCTTTTTATTTAAAATTCTTTTAATCTTTTAAAGGCCCAAGAGTCTAGACGAGCACAACATGTAAACTGAAGAGTCACACATAAAATAAACGAGTGCACTGCAGTATACCAACCGACCCCGACATGTGGCCCCAATATGAGCCCCCAACCCTAGAATTGGACCCGCGAGATCCAAGCTTGGACCGGCGCCGCCGGTTTGGGTAGAACCAAATGATATTTTTTTTAACCCTAGAAACCCTTGGACTCCTCCTGTTAACCCCTGACTGTTTGTTTTCCTGCATTTTCCAGAGAATTAAAACTTTGCATTACTCCATATTTTAATGCATTTTAATTCTCAAATTTATCACACCCTAACCCTAATTTTCCCTATAAATACCCACTCTATTTTTTACCCCTTCACACTGAAATTTTCTACAAAAGCTCTCAAGAAAATTCCAAGATCATTTTGTGTGCAAGTGGAGTTAGCAAAGGACGAAACTCCGACGAACTTCCGACGACAACTCAAGAAGTTTCCGACGATGAAACGATGCACCGGAAACTCCCACCTATTTCTCTTTCTCTCCTCTAGCTAATCATCCAGTAAGTCCCTACTTCTCCTTCTTTTCTCTATTCTAAAAACGTTCAAAACTAAAACCCAACGGAAGCGGAGTTAATCCGACTTCCGATTCAGTTTTTCCTTAAAAAGTTCTATTTTTCTTAAACACAATAATATCAAACTCTTATGTCATGACCATTAAACATTAACGTAAACAATAGAACAAGTTTGACATTAAAATAATAACCGTAGTAAGTTTTATTTCACTTTTACATTAAAATACCTTTATGTTTCATATCGACATGTTTATAACTTTTAACCGTATTACCTTAGAAAAACTCATGAGGTAATGACCTACTTCCTCATAACACACATATCTAACATAGAACGATGGAATATGGGAACATAGATTTGGGAAAATACAACTTTACATATAACCACCTTCAACTATTAAAACATTTTTCTATAAGAAGTGTATTTGACAAATCTTTGCAATTGCGTCTCTACAACCCATTTTCGGGAACCCGTTCAGTATGGTGCGGATTATCGCACATCCTCGGGCCTAGTAGAGTGAGATGCAGACCTCCGCAAGGAGCATACGATCTCGAAAGATTTTTAATACATTTTTCTTTAGAAAATGTGATTTCTATTATAAATAAAACTTATATTTTTAATAAATAAATATATATGTAATTAATATCAAAATATCTATTTTTTATATTTATAATATTCTACATTTCCAAAATTCAAGAAAAAATTCTATTTACAAGAAAATACCATACAATTCCAAATATTTCAAATAAATACCTTATACTTTAAAAACTAGGTCATATTCACTAGAAATTTCACATTGAATAAAAGAAACATCTATGAAAACTCTAAAGACGATAATTAAATACTTGAGGTATATTTTGAAAGTATAACAAAACTATTTTACATAAAACCCCCTCAAGTTATACTAAATTACAATAAGAACCCTAGTAAACATATGTTTAAGTGGGACCAGTCTCTTGAGCCTCACGGAGCCGGAGATATGGGTGCTTGCCTATTTAAGGTAGACAACTTAACAAACGGTGTTATCAACACGGTAATTGTCTTTGAAAAAGACACAAATCCTGTCGTTCATGTGCAGCAGTTACCGATAGCACTAAAACATAATTCAGGACTTCAATTTCTTTTCTAATTGTCTGACTCAGACTGAGTTTCAATATAATCAATCTGACTTGAATATGATTCAAGTATGAAATTACAAAACTATAATTCAATATGAATTCATATATTCAACCTGTTCAATCTATATTGGCTGGCCCGAACCATAGATATATTCCATTTACATGATCATCCATTATATCCGTTCCATTACTGATATCATGGTTTCGGCAAGTCATCCATCTATATACAATATACAATTCAAACAATACAATCAAGACATCGCGAGATTTATAAGGGGTAGATTGGTACGGAAGGTGTTAAAAGTGGCACGAGACTGTAACCATAATACACCTAACCTGAATATCTATTGCCGTTGTACCATGACTGAACGGTTCCTTGTGCTCCGTATACCTTAGTCTCCGAAATAGTGGGGCTCCTCTCGTATACACTGGCATTCTTCTGTACCAAGCTACAAACAACTACGTTAACATAACAAACAATATTATAATAGTTATACTCTCTATTCTTTCTATTCCATTCTTGTCTATTTATGGGACTTACCGAGCGATTTGTTCGCTGATGATATTCCCTTTCTTCTTCTTTGGAATGTCGTCAGGTGATTCGGACTCACTGGAGATCGAGACCACCAGCGAGGATTTTGACCAGCTAGCTTTCGACCCAGAGGTTTAGATTCCTTGTACACATTTACATTCTGTATTTTCCATTTCTGTTATGCTACTGTTTAGGCATTGCTTTCCATTCTATGTATCTACTTTTTAGATGTATTGTAAAAAAAAGAATGTTAATAAATAAAGTTGTTGTTTATTTACATCATGTCTCCTGTGCATTTTACTTATATTGCATAGATACGCTTAGCGTGTTTACTTAGAGTAAATTCGTAGCGGCCTCGTTGCGTCCTCTGCCTGTATACTGGGAAGCGGGGCGTGACAGGCTCAAATGAAACGCGGGGCTCTTAGCTTATCTACTATTCTATATTGTTTACTGCATGCCTGTGATGTTATTACATGCTTGTGATGTTGATATATATATATATATATAGTAGTATTTCTATATATTTTGCATCCGCGCTAGTCCTGTCCCCGCTCTGCCGTAACTTAAGTAACTTTACGATGAAGACCCGGGACACAGTAGCGAATGTGAATGGTATATAAAAACATGTTATTTTGGTTGTTTCTGATGTGGCTTAGAAACTTATTTGATGGGACTGCGCTATATATTTAATGCAAGGAAAACAAACATATTTGATGTTGTCGAAACAAATTATTAAAACTACTCGATTTTTTTTCAAAACAATAGTTATATTCTTTCGCTTTGCATAGAGATATTTAGTTAGGAATATCCTGCAGCTCATTCTATGAGAAAAGAGCCTTGATCCCTTCACGGGAAGTTCGCTCTTAAGCAAAAGTTTATGTTACTAGTTTTAAAAGCGGGCAAACCATTCCATTTCAAAGCCACTCGAGTTTCTTCAATGATATCAAGTTCATTACGTTAAAGGTTTTTCGCCGAAAACCAGCCGTAGCCCTCCGTCATTTTAGATTAGTATTGTTTAGTATTCATGCTACGTTTGTCGAACTTTTCCGAGGCGTAGTGTTCGGTAGCTCTGTGATACTTTTCTGCTGCATGGTGATGCGATTAGTTAGGACAGTCGTATGACTTTGCTGACCTTTGCCAAGGGTCATACAGGTGGGTCTAATATAATCCAGGATAATGACGGGTTGAGCTTGACTTGTGACTTATGATTTGTTGATCATTGCTAAGGTCATAAGTCGCTTGGGGCAAAAACCATATCGGGAGTTTCAAATATAAAGGAAACTTGCCAAGTTTGTGCATATCTTCTGGAGTGTGGTAATTTGGTCGGCTTCCGTCAAAATTATCACACGATGATAGTTGAGTACCGATTCCCACTAATGAGTAGGTATTACTTCTTGGAAGATTTACATTTCACAATTATCTAATCTATTAGGTGTCTAGAAAGTGTTAACGGGGTTACGCCTATGTAGAAACGAGATTATTGAATTGGGTCTGTGCGAAAGCATGGACGACCTCCCTCGGAGTACCAACACTGGCTTAACTGAACGGTTAGCGAACTTGTAAGGTGTACATGATCCCGACTAATTCTCTTTTTAGGGTTTGAAGGAGAATTTGAGAAAACGGTGGGAGCCATCCTGATTAGATAAAGTGATTAACCAATCTAATCTTGATAGAGTGCACGCTGAGTGTTTCTTTTCGCACTCTCTAGTTATGCGATTATGACTTACCTTAAACTAAAACTCATGAACCAAATTAACCAAACCTTCTTATACACTTTGGTTTTGGATTTTCATGATTCATGTCAAAGTCGTATATTTCCCTGCTAATCCTATTTTCCCTTTGCATTTCTCCAAAACACTCCGTACCACTATGATAATCCATATTGCTTGGAATGGCCATCGTATAGTTACATACGAACTTGAAGAAATTATTTCAGTCGAGAATGGTCACTGATTCTGGAGAAATTGAATAGAATTATTCGGTTGTCTCTTCCCTTTACCTTCTCTCAGGTTGTGAGAGCTTCTTGTATTAAAAGAGTACACTTGGTACGTTTATTGGATAGTTTTCTTCCAAACCTTAGACTGGTACCGAAAGGTAGGGAAGGAAGAAAAACAATTAGCCTAAATGTAGTGTACAGAAAGTAAGATGTAGATACATATAAAAGGGTTGAAATGAGGGCAAAAGAAATTGCGATTACTATCGTAAATCTGGACAGTGCAAGAGGAATTACTAGGAATGCCTGGCCACCCCCTAGAAACATTTTCATGTTTTAGTTTTTCTGTATAGTTGTTACTGAAAACTGTTTTCCCAATTAATTCTGACTCCAGGGTATATATTTACCGGATTTGAATCTCGCATCTGTATGACGTTACAGATGCTGAGTAGGAGTAGAATATTGGGAAATGAGCAATTTGATCCTCAATATTGGAATTTGTAGCAATTGGCGATATTGGATTAAATCGCATGGTTTTTCCTAACGGCAAATATTTGGTTTCGAATAACCGTTATTATACACCAATTTTTAAAATGATATATTTGTATCTTTATTTTATAAAGTGAGAAATAAATTTTGAAAATTGTGTTCTAAACATTTAATTTTATCAGTCGAGAATAAGGTAAGGAACATTGAATAACGGTGTAAGACATTCTTAACCAAAATACAGTTTTCAACCTACAACACATGGAGTTCGAGTTATTGTACTTTTAGGGCTTATACACAAAAATGTATGTTGTCCAGTGTCTTTTGGGACAAAGGGTTAGTAATCTTACTTCATTCAGTTTACCTATAAGCTCTCTGTTTTTAGACACGCATTCATTGTGATGCAAGGTCTAAAGATTTTGAGAATTTTATAGGTATAAGAATAAAATAGAGAACTATACGTTGGAAGTATCAGGATTCTTCGAAGTGATCGAAAATATAGATACTTATACTACGTATTCTGTCATAGTAATATTGAGAAGTTGATTCTCTTATAGATTACTCATCTGTGGGTGCGCTCTTTCATGAGTAATGTTGTATCGGCATTTTTCCATTTAGGTAATATGCACTGGAAGCAGTTGCATGTCATTTGAATCTGATTCCATCTAAATTAGTGCATTTGATTTTATATGGACATAGATTGGTTTGTATATCTTGAGCTTTTTAAGATATTGAGTTATCCGGTTTCTGTTTAAAAGCAGAATCCGGACAAACTCAAAGCACGCTTCGGTAATGGTAGTTTGTGGATTATCCCAAGCAATTGCTAGAGTTTTGCTTCTACCATTTTCAAGATCAATAGTTACATTATTCTTGACTCGCCAGCTTTTTATAAAGGGGGTCTTTTTGCAAAAGAAATTAGTGGGAGTATGGTAGAACTGGAAGTAATTCCAGAACTAAAAATGGTTACTAAAAATTTAGTAGAACCTGGACGGAAGAGAGGACTCACCGAGCCGGGGATGTCCCTGTCACGGAAAGAGAGCAGTGAAAGCTGCAATTGGACTCGACAAACCTTAGCCACTCCGCAGATTTATTAGGTGACCTCAGCCATCCGAGAGATACTTCGGTTTTCTCATAGACGGTGACAGAGAGGTCAGCATCATGGTGATGATGGACCTACTAGTTATTAGCAGGCCTTGGAAAGTGGTGACTTCTGGATGATGGATGGATGCTTTATATCCAAGTTGGACTCTACGCACTTCAGCAAATTATGGAATTTGCTTGGTGCTCCTGAAGGGGTAAAACCCATTAGGAGCAAGTAGATCTTTCGAGATCTGTGCAGGTGGAAAGGTATTAATCTAATAAGGCTAGACTTGCTGTAAATATTTTCATCAAATTCCCGTTGTAGATTGTGATGAAACTTTTACTTCAATATCTGTGCTAAAGTCCATACGGATATGACTTGTCACTATTGCTATTCAAGACTATGATATCTAGTATGAGAATGACTATAACGTCTTTCTAAGTGGGAATTTAGAAGTGCACGTGTATATGACTCTGCCAGAGGGTTATCGTAGTCAATGGGAGCAGCGGAAGGTATGCAAGTTACTTATGTCTATTTATAGAATAAAGTATAAAAAGCGGAGATGGATCATCTATTTTGATGTAGCAGTTAAGGTGATTGACTTCATCAAAACAACAGATGAACCTACTAAGAAGGGTGTATGGAGTTATGTCCTGAGATTTGGATGACATACTCCTGATAAGACGTGATATTCCTATACTACAATGGGTCAAAATTTGGTTTTCACGGGTGTTTCTCCACATAGGATATGGATAATATATCATGAATTCTGGTGACTAGATCTATACTTTTAGATCTGAGTACTTAGACACCATTCTAAAAGTGTTTTGGAATGGACGACTCCTGGCGTATGGTGTGCTCACAGGTAATAGAGTCACCCTTTCTAAAGAGATGTCTTCCAGAATTATGAGGAGAGGTACTCGCATAAATGACATATCATTTGCTTAGGCAATTGAGTCAATCATGAAATGTCTTGTACCATACTAGATGTTGCTTTTGTACTTGCTGTAGTAAACAGATATTAATCCAATCCTGGAGAAACTAAAGGAAGCAGTTAAGAACATAAGAGAATGTTCTTGGTATATGGTAACGGCAGTCTCCTTTAGGAGGCGGTTACCGGTTCTAGCTTCCCGGGTGACCTGGATGACAGAGACGCTGTCGGAGTTTTGAGTCTACCCTCTTCTGTGGAGCGGTATACTGGATAAGGTTCCAATAGGGATAATGAGGTAGAAATGGTGCAGGATGCTGGTTGTGACTCGACGGAGGATACAACCCAAGAAGTTTGTTGGATAAAGTTGTTCATTTATGAACTTAGTCCCATCAAGTATCCAAATAAATTCTTGAGGCGGAATATCGTTCAGTTCGGAAGATTGTTAATCTCCACGAAGTTGAGGTATAGAGAGAGGGGGGAAATTAGAATATTGTAGCGGATCCACTCACTGAGGCTATTTCTCGAACACGGATGTTTCACAAATACGGTTTGTAAAACTGATTAGTAGAGAAATTGGGTATTCGGTAGTACACGGGATGTGGGTATGTAATACCGTAATAATTAGCCTTAAGTGCAAGTGGAGGATTGTTGTATATAGTGCCCTCAAGGCAATTATTGTAAGTGCAAGTAGATGATTATGATAATTGAGGGAAGACCTATACAAGTAGAACAGTCTTACTTGAAATGATAGTATGCTATCTGGTTTGTCTTTATCATTGATTTGTATACGTTTTACTTGTTATTACATGTCGCTAGTACATAATGATGAAGCCCGTAGGATTATTGCTTGACTACCAGTATTATGATGTTGATTATATACGTGAGAGCTGGGTATTCTATAAGCACATCCTTAAATGTCCCTAGTCAAGAGAGTATCGAGACTGGGCATCGATATTCCAGAGTACACTAGTATATACGTTTCTAGACCCTGACGAGGGGCGGTGGCTGGTCTTACAAGCCATTGGTGTTGTGTCACGTAAGATAGTATATAGGTGCTCACTGGAGGTGAGTACACTGGACGGAGTCAACGAAAACATCTAGATGGTATTATATCTACCGTCAGATAGAAGTTCTCTAGTGGCATGAGTATAGATTAGTCCTTTAAACTGAGATCGTCATTTTTCTCGTGTGAGTTCCCACTGTACTTAGATTATTATCCTACCATGGCTCAAAGGAGTCATGGAAATATGATTTATTTGGGTACAGTCCCGAGCCACATGGAAGCGGTGGGCGATTGTCAGGGACTCGCCTCTTCTGGTATTGGAAGTCGATGCCGCGCTGTGTTCGGTTGATCATCACCTTAAATACGTGGCCACGGTGGATGAGATTTACTAATAAGTGTTCAGTAGTTTCTCAGTTAGTGATGAGCTAGACTCCGACACGACTTAATGAGTTATTAGGGGTCTGATGCTATCCACCCTTAGACCCGGTATGCGATACTTTTAGATGAAGAGAACGGACTGTACGAAGATTGTCACATTCAGGCTCAGTAGGTATGGATATACTTGATTGTCGGCCTCCCTTTCAGCAAATACCTGAGTAGCTATTACGTACAGCAAGTGCCTCTGACATACTTGTGGTTATGGATTTATCCAGTAACTCACTTCCAGCGTATTGTTGAGTCTTTAGAGTCCCACACAGAGAGTTTTTCCGGTTCAGGCGATATGATGTAGATGATATATGTTGGTACATACAGGGGGTCCGATTAAATACGTGTACAACCTACACAGATTTTAATTGGATGGTTGATAATACTAACCGGGTTAGAATTAAGCCGGATTATTAAATCAAGTTTTGATTTAATATATATATATATATATATATATATATATATTCTATCGTTATTGTTCACTGTTTACCGCTGAAGACCGGACTGAGATGCGGAGACGTCTAGCCTGAATTTGGGGGCAGATGCTATTTGGACATATCCATCCATCTCTCCGAAGATACCAAGTTGATTTATGGCACCGTATATCGAAGGTTTGGATAGATGTGACCGATATAGCATATTTTATTAGATTCTCCCTCATTTGTGAGGGTTTTTTTTATTGTGGGGACGCTCTTCCTTGCAGGCACAAGCCCCCGCAGTTAATTACGTTATCGCGTTGCGATAACACTTTCTTCTGCTCCGGTAGTTCACTTCGTATCGTGTGTTATTTTGTTTGTTAAGATTGCTCGTGGATTGTATACAAAGACTAGTTTATGTCGTCTCCCATAGAGCACGGATTAGTCCAAAACCGTACATAAACTTTTATGATTTGGGCCAAACATTTGCTTGACGGGGTCCAAGCTGGTAGCTTGGTTTGCCAACAGAAATGATCTTAGGATGCATTTCTCACATTTGTGAGGTCCATCGGTTCATATGAAGCTTGTATTTGATCTAAGGATCGTTAGTTATATTTGATACTAAGATCAACTTATGAACAAATGAGCATATGGGTTCAACTGATAATTAGATCACATATGCATTGCCCATGGATAGCATACGGTAGTCAATATGGAGACAGTCCGCAGGGCAAAACATATTAGTTTAAGGACATTTCAGTCCAACATCACCGTATTTGGGGCGACATGCTAGTTTAGGCACATTTCGGTCCAACATTCCTAGGTTTAGGACGAATATCAGTTTAAGAACGTTTCGGTCCAACATTCCAATTTTGGGGACGGGTGTTAGTTTAAGGACATTTCGGTCCAACATTTCCATTTTGGGGATGAGTATTAGTTTAAGGACATTTCGGTCCAACATTCCCATTTTGGGGACGAACAGGTGTTGGTTGTTGGGACCCGCCACCTCTCTGAAAACGTTGAGAAATTACAACGACATATATTAGAGGTGTAGAAAGATGTACCCTTGAACCAAATCCTGTATTTGAGAGAAAAGATCTTGGTGGATCTAAAAATCATTAGTCTTATATGAGATTAAGATAAAGATCATTAGTCATATATTGGACTAAGATCAACTTAGATATCATTGATGAAAGATTATTACTCATATATGGGACTAAAATCAAATTGGGTATCACGAGCATATAGGCTTAGTTGATTTAAAATTAAAGAGGAAGCTCAAGCTTCATAAACTTAGCCAATTTGGGTTAATATTGGGTTTCTATAACACCCAGCAGTGCTAAGCACTCAGTCATATGTAGCGCTCACGTGTGTTTCACGTGAGGCGCCGAGTTCTTGGCGCTCACGTGTTATCACGTGAGGCGCTACAATAGTGCTAAGCACTAATCTTTTCTGGCGCTCACGTGTATTTCATGTGAAGCGCTGAAATAGTGCTAAACACTAGTCTTTTCTGGCGCTCACATGTGTTTCACGTGAGTCGCTCAGCTTTGGGCGCTCACGTATGTTTCACGTGAGACGCTGAGTTTTGGCGCTCACGTGTGTTTCACATGAGACGCTAAAATAGTGCTAAGCACTCAGATCTATAGCGCTCACGTGTGTTTCACGTGAGGCGCTGAGTTTTAGGGCTCACGTGTGTTTCACGTGGGACGCTTTCTTCTTAAAGACTTAATCGCTGTTGATATTTTCAGATAGGTTAAATCTCTGTTAATGGTATTTTGACCATTACGATCACCAAGATCACTATTTTGAGGATATGAGATCAGGTTCTTTAAGAACTAAGTTCTTGATTATGAATTATGAAGTAACTAAGTTCCTGGAGTATTATCGACTCCATCTTCTTCATGCCCTTTTCAACCTTGTTCGTCCCTTGAATGTTTGATTCTCAAGAACAAGATCTTTTCGATGAGAATTAAATTCTCAACTTGTGGGAGACTAGTCTTGTGGATCTCAGATCCAGAAGAAGAATTAAGTTATTTGAGAAAGGTTAAACCCTTATATATGATATGATAGGTAAAGGAGATGTTTTGATCTCGATATTTTCTTTACATAGGCTTTGAGGAGAAAGACGATCTTTCTTCTTTATTGAGAATTAAATTTTCTGTTGTTTTTTGTGGGACCTTTTGAGAGCCTTCTATATTTTTAAAGAAACTTATAGGGGCCTTATCTATCTTGATTTAATCTCTTTACTCCTATTTATAGGAGAAAAGAAAAATCAATATGTTGAAGGAAATCTCTCATTGAGAAATCATGATTGATTTCATAATTAATCGAAATGATCTTAAAAATCAACCAGTGAATTTATTCACCATTGGATTTTAATCCAAGGGCTCTCTGTTTTACAGAGAAGATCATTTTTGTTTATTTAACAAGATTTGGAATTTTTTTCCTAAGATAGAATTTATTCAGTTAGATGATCAGATGGTGATTTTATAATCACCGTTGGATTTTTAATCCAAGGGTTCTCTGTTTAACAGAGAAGATCTTTTTTATTTTAGAAAGATCAGGAAAATATTTTCCATATAGAATTTAATTCTATCATATGAATATATTGTTAGTTTAATAAGATTATGAAGATATTTTTCTAACATAGAATTTTATTCTATCATATGAATATCTTGTTAGTTTAACAAGATTAGGAAGATATTTTCCTAATATAGAATTTTATTCTATCACATAGAATTTAATTCTATCAGATGAGAGCATTTTAAATTGGGGCGCTCACATGTTATCACATGAGTGCTGCCATATACATATATAGCATCGGCGCTCATGTGATTTGCATGTGAGCGCTGCCAAAAGAACGCGACAAGGGAACTCACGTGTTTAACTCGTAGGGGCTATCATAGGATTTAATCATATCTGAAGCCGATACTCACATGCTTTGCATGTGAGTGCTCACATTTTTAACACATTGGCGCTGCTATAGGATTTAATCTTATCTACAGCAGGTACTCGCGTGCTTTGCATGTGAGTGTACACGTGCTTTTCACGTGGGGCGCTGCCCTCTATTTTTATAACATGAACAATAAGTTTTGAGCCAAAATTTTTGGTGGAAACAAATGTCCCCTACTACTTTGCCCACATAGGTATGTATATGGGTTAAGTAGTGTAAAGTTATGCATCGCCATAGATTTGATAGCTCAGGAGACAGGTTTAGGTCTCTGTCGTTGATTGAGCAAGATTTTTTATGCTTACGCGTTTTGTGATCAAACAATTTACCGCAATCAATAACGGTGTCGCTTGGTAGCTAGCCGGTTGAGTACGGGTCGGTCCACAGGGAGATGGATTCCTTTCTTTATGTTTTAACGAGTTAAATCCAAAAGATTTTGGGTTTTATTTTAAGATCTAAGAATGAGATAAAAGTTTATAAAAATCTTGCTAGGGTTTGGTTTAGGTTAGTTTGGAAAATCAATTATTCTCACCGCTTTCTATGCCCTAATTAAGAACTTTTAGGTGTTAAGGTAATAATTAACAAAGGGGATTAGCACGATCGGGAAGAAACTAGGTTTCTTCCTTTTGGTCCTTATCCGTCCTTTCTTAACTCTTACCCTATCCTCCATGGAAAACATACACAACCGGTCTTTAACTATGGTATCACCACTATCTCTTGGGATAGGGTGCCGTAGTGAGCGGTGTGTGTATGTATGCATAAAGTCCTACTTTAAAATGTATAACGGGCAAGAAAGGGGTGGGAGATTTTCATCTCTCAAACCTTCTCCAAACCTAACCCTAACAAGTGAGGAACAACTCACTCATTAAAGAATTGATAAACGAGTTCATTTTTTTATGGTTTTAATTTAATAACTATGGCAGATAAAAAAATCTATAACTATGGCAGATAAAAAATTTATAACTACGGCAGATAAAAAATTTATAACTACGGCAGAAAAGAAATTCAAGATAGAAAAAACTTACTTCTTTATTGATGCACTCGACAGATTACATAGAATTGAAAATCTAAGATCTAGAAATTAAAAGAGGCATCTCAAAAGAGGCACCAAAAAATAGGCACGAGAATTATTGGCCTTTTTCTCTTCTATTTATAGATACAGGAAACCCTAGGTTACATTCTGATCCATTCATAAATTTACAAATCTACCCTAAGAAGACCCGGTCAACGCACCGTCTTATCCACCGACACGTGCATTGCACGACCGTGGATCCGCGGCCAAAAGCCTTGTTTGGCCGCGGTTCAGTGGCCGTTTAATGGGCTATTGGGCTCATTTCTTTAGGGCTGCTTCATGTTGCATTTTACTTCTGGTTTCTTCACTTTGTTTCTCAGAATATCTTCTATTTTCTTCCAGATTTCCACAGTGCAGAATGTTGTGGACTTTTACCGTTAGTTTCGTGTTGAAATATTGAATCTTGTGCTGCCCTCATACGTTGTGCAATTGAACTGTTCATTGATCTCCATTTGTTCCTTAAACTGGTAGGCGGTATCATACAGATTCATCTATTTATTGGTCGTAGTCTCACATTTATAGCGTCTTTTCACCATTTTTACTGTATTTGTTCTGAGAACCTGTAACCTGCAACTATGTAGCAAACATGGATCAAAAACACCTATTTATTTGCAATATGATTAAGAATGGGGAATATAATAATGCAAAATTCTTATATGAACAAATACCCCCAAACTTATCTTTTGCTCGTCCCGAGCAAAGCCATTTTTATTCTTAACAAAATCCTAACCTCACTTTCGCAGGGAATCGCGATTGCACTGAGCTCGTGCTACAAGTCGTTAAACCTCTAGGTGTCCCTAGTAGGAGGAGTGTTGTCTCCTGAGGGTTTTCAGCGGATACTACTCATAAAATCCGATCAATTTGGCCTGTTGACTTTCATTCTTCAATTCGGTGTTCTAGCAAGAAATTCTATTATCTTCAACTCAGAAATTATCAACCTATATTTTTCACGCTTTCTTATTATTTAACTTAAGATTGTATATGTTCTGTAAAATTACTTAGCTTTCAGTATCTTTTGAGTTTTCCTTCTAAGGTTTCATCTCAATTTAGGGATTTTTATCATTTCTACTAAAGATATAAATCCTATTTTTCATTCCTATCTCTCATCCAAACCCCAATCATATACCCCTACGTGTGTGTATGTATCACCCCTACAGTTGGAAATTCAATTCAAGCTATCATACCCTTTGTCCATCGTCCAAAGTACTTTTAGTTGGTGAATTTTAGATGAAATTGCTCACGCATCCTTCATGCGACCGTTAATACTTCTTGAGGTACTAACGATCGATTACAAAATATATTTGCGCATTAAGGCGTAATTTCTCGTCTTGTAATACCTAAGGCTTTAGCAGTGACTCCCAAACTAGTTGGTCTAAGGCACTAGGTGATAAAACACCCTCGCTATATATTTTTTTTTATTTTATTCAGCCTTAAGTAATTACAAAACCAGAGTTCATTTTTTTATATCTCTTTATTCATACTTATAATTTTATTTTCCTTCATACTAAGAATTTTAGACAAGAGCATTTCAAGGTATTCTCTACTATTTCAAGTTTCAAGGTTCGTGTTTGTGCAAGTTGTAGGGTATATATTTTCAGAATTTAGACTTAAGCTTAGGAGTTATTTTTCAGACTTATACTTCAATAAAAATTTCAATACTCTTCCCTTATTTTGACTTAGCCTAAGAACTGAACTCAAAATTTGCCTATTTCTAAGTAAACTAAAAGGACATATATTTTTTACCGTTAAATTTTTAAGAAAGGTTATTTTTAGGGTTTTTAATTTACTAAGTTTAGAATCTAGTTTTTCCTAACTAGTCAGCCGTCATGTTGAACTTAAGTCAAATATGGCCAAAATTGATCTTTTCGATTTTTATAATTTTTAAAAATTTTCAATTTTTATGGGTTTTAAAATAAGTATGCAAATGCAAAAATATACATATAAATGCGTAGGAAGAAAGCTTACTGAGCACACCCCCAAACTTAAACTTGACAGTGTCCTCATTGTCAGGCTACACCAAGAGGGTCAAAATTGTCGGCACTCCTCTGTTTATTTTTTTTATAATTTTTTTATTATTATTAACAGAATATATATATATATATATATATATATATATATATATATATATACACAAAAAGGTTCCCCCCAAACTTAAGTGAAACAGTGTTTCCACTGTTGAAGCATTAAAGTTCAGAGTTAGGGAGGAGAAAAAATACAGTATCAAGCTATACAAGGCCATACACAGCCCAAAGGTTAGCACCAACCATTCAAAATTTTTATCATTATAATGGTGTGGTAGGTGAAAGAATGGAGTGAGAAACACACGAGACTGTGTGGAGATAGAAGCAGTATACGGTCTCGGTAGAGGAGAAGAATGGCGGAAGGGAAAAAGAAATGGTGGTGGATCGACTTCTTCAGGGTAGGTTGATTAATCACAAAATCCGTGTCGTTTAAGAATGCGAGTTCGTCGGTGAAAATATCTTCAAAACTTTCATCGAAGGTTCGATTAAACGTTTCAATGTTAATAAGTGTCATGCCAGAATTCAATATACTTGATTTTTCAAAGTTTATGAAGGTAGGATAGTCGTAAGGCTCATTTACCTTATTTTCAAAAGAGTCTAAATCAAGTTGTTTTCCTAGATTTATCGAACTCAAAATATCGGATTGTGATTCATTAACACTCGGTATCATTAAACGAAGATTAGAAGAACCAGAGAAAGTGGGAGAAAGAAGTTGAATACGAACTTGAGGGTGGAGATGGAGTGTATAAATTAGCACATTTTGTAATGACCGATGTGTAAAAAGCGATTGTGCTAATCTATCAACCCACTGAGAAATGAGGTCAAATCCCTCAAGATTCGTGAGCAAACATGAGTACGTTGAACTTGGTAAACCAGACATTGGAAATGAAAGCGATACGGTCTCTTGCGCGGTCGGAACGATGGAAAGGACGAAGGGGAGTGATTTAGGAAGGGTCACAGTTAGAGGTTCAGGAGGGTGTACACAGCCAGTGGAAAGAACATGATGAATTGGAAAATCCGACTCATCAAATAAAACTGGTTTATCCTCAATAATTTTCTCAATATTCTCCTTAAAATTTAGCTTATCCATGCGATTCTCATCAAAATCAAGACGCATATGAAGTTCGGGAAAAACATTTAATGATTCGGGATGATGAATTGGAGAGAAAAACTCGGCCAAATCTACGGGTTCATCATCCAAATTATTCCCTGCGTCAATATCCTCAATCAAGTGAAAATCAATTTTTTCGGACACCTCATCAAAAGCATGGATATTTATCAATTCAGGTTCTAGATTGGAGGTGTAGAGGTCAAAAGGATTGGTGATGGTTTCACTCGAAAGGGACCCTTCACAATCTGGCAAATCAAGCACTACAAACTCGCACAACTCATTAAATGTTTTATTTTCAACTGGTGAATCATTTGGGACACTTGATAGACATTCAAAACCGGAGTTGTGGGATTCAATTGGGGATGGATAGGTTTGATTTGGAAGGGTGCACAACTCACTCTCTTCACTCAAATTCTCAATCTGTCCAACCGCCTCATCATCCATTGGAAAATTTGGAGCTAGTTGGAAACTAGCTACCGGTTCACTAGGTTGTCTTGATGAATTAAGGGCAGCAATGGACGCATCTAGATTTCTCATCTGTTGGTTTTTCGCTACAATATAAGCTTCCAACGACTATTCCAGACTAGACATAGGTTGTGAAGGGGTTTCAGTAAAAGATTCAAAATTGTTTGGATTCTGGAAACTCCCAAATGGCTGTGTAGAAGCAACGTCTAGGGAAGGTGCGAAAGTCGGGTAGGATTGGTAGGAATTGAATGGTTGGACAGGAGTAGGATCAACATTTGGATAAAAAGGTGAATGGACTTGTTGATCCCAAGAACTGAAAGTGTTGAAAGGAGTGAAAGATCGGTTACGAGATTGTTCAATATGTTCAGTAATAGACATGGGTTTCAGAGTTACAATAGGACTCAAAGAGGGAGTATCAACGTAGGAAGGTGGTGAAGGTTGAAATGGTTGATATAAGGTGGGTTGCGGAGTCCAACTGTTTCTCCTAGACACGTCTATTCGATCTTTCAAAGAAATTTTGGGCATGAATGGGTCGTCCGTAATTTGACCAAAACAATGCGCGTAGGAAGCAATGTTTGGATGAGAGTACCAAAGTTCGGCAAGAGTTTTGCAAGGTGGGGTACTCATGATGTAAGAAAGGAGAAAAAAGAATGTGAGGGTTTTTTTATTTTTAAAATTTTTTTTTATTAAATTTTTTTTTTGTTTTTTTGAGTTTTGAAATTTTTGAAAGTGTTTTTTTTATTAGAAAGAGTTTTTGCAAAATTTGTACGAACTACTACACACTTTCAAACAGTCACAATATAAGCATGCACAATCAAGCCTAGAGTTAGGGTCTCCTAAGTCAACTAAACTTCTCCTAACTGTTCCAAAGGGAAAATTGTGAGATCCTCGAATCGCCTCTTCACCGCCAATTGTGGCCAGATAAGCACAAGTAAAGAAAGGAGGGATCCGCTCACGAATCACCGTGAGATGGGCCTTTTAAAATTATCTTTCCCACTTGTCTAGCCTAGGCACTACAAAGTCAGGTTTAGATAAACGACTGATACCTACAACCTTTCCTTCGTCCTAATGAGCACGACAGTCCTTATTAGCTGAGTCTAATATTTTTTTAATTAACTCGAGGGTTGATGCAAAATGCTTTTTGTGATTTCTGGGGTCTTAGGAAGGGTAATGAAATCCCCATCCAATCTGGATTGGTGTTATAGCCCCTTAAAAGTCCGTTTTAAAAATGCAAAGCAGTAAGCACATAAAAATCTAAAACACTTTCAAAATTTTTTTTATTTTGCAGTGCAAAGAATCTTGCACAAAAACAATTTATTAGAGAGGGAGAATTATTTTTTTTGCGCAAAGAACCCTGCAGGAAAATTTTTCAGTGGAGTTTAGAGGGTAGAAGAGAGGACAAAAATACTTACAGAGAATTTTGGGATGCTGACGTCGGCAGTTGACCGCGGTTCAGCGGTCAAACGCTTGAATCTGTCGCTGTTCCGCGGCGGTTTTGTTGGTTTAGATCTCCAAAATATTTCTCTGTGTTGTTTGGGTTCTCCCATGTTTGTTCAGATTCTCTGTTTCTTGATTTGTTCACTGGGATTTTCCAGATCTGAATCAGTCCATCTTCTTTTTCTGCACAATTTACACAATACCACTCAAAAAGAACAAGATGATTTTTTTTTTGTATTTTTCAGTTTTTATGTTTTAAAATTTTTCAATTTTTATAATTTTTAATTTTTTAATTTTTTTAACCCGAAACTGCACAAAGAAAGAGACTATCGTCTTCCCGGCAACGACGCCATTTGATTGAACGATATTTTTTATGCTTACGCGTTTTGTGATCAAAGAATTTACCGCAATCAATAACGGTGTCGCTTGGTAGGTAGCCAGTTGAGTACGGGTCGGTCCACAGGAAGATGGATTCCTTTTCTTTATGTTTTAACGAGTTAAATCCAAAAGATTTTGGGTTTTATTTTAAGATCTAAGAATGAGATAAAAGTTTATAAAAAGCTTGCTAGGGTTAGGTTTAGATTAGTTTGGAAAATCAATTATTCTCACCGCTTTCTATGCCCTAATTAAGAACTTTTAGGCGTTAAGGTAATAATTAAAAAATGGGATTAGCACGATCGGGAAGAAACTAGGTTTTTTCCTCTTGGTCCTTGTCCGTCCTTTCTTAAATCTTACCCTAACCTCCATGGAAAACATACACAACCGGTTTTTAACTATGGTATCACCACTACCTCTTGGAATAGGGTGCTGTAGTGAGCGGTGTGTGTATGTATGCATAAAATCCTACTTTAAAATGTATAACGGGCAAGAAAGGGGTGGGAGATTTTCATCTCTCAAACCTTCCCCAAACCTAACCCTAACAAGTGAGAACTACTCACACATTAGGGAATTGATAAACGAGTTCATTTTTTTATGGTTTTAATTTAATAACTATGGCAGATAAAAAAAATCTATAATTACGGCAGATAAAAAATTTATAACTACGGCAGATAAAAAATTTATAACTACGGCAGAAAAGAAATTCAATATAGAAAAAACTTACTTCTTTATTGATGCACTCCTTGACAGATTACATGGAATTGAAAATCTAAGATTTAGAAATTAAAAGAGGCATCTCAAAAGTGGCACCTAAAAAGAGGCACGAGAATTATTGGCCTTTTGCTCTCCTATTTATAGATACAGAAAACCCTAGGTTACATTCTGATCCATTCATAAATTTACAAATCTACCCTAAGAAGACCCGGTCAATGCACCGTCTTATCCACCGACACGTGCATTGCACGGCCGCGGATCCACGGCCAAAAGCCTTGTTTGGCCACGGTTCCGCGGCCGTTTGATGGGCTCATTTCTTTAGGGCTGCTTCATGTTGCATTTTACTTCTGGTTTCTTCACTTTATTTCTCAGGATATCTTCTATTTTCTTCCAGATTTCCACAGTGCAGAATGTTGTGGACTTTTACCGTTAGTTTCGTGTTGAAGTCTTGAATCTTGTGCTGCCCTCATACGTTGTGCAATCGAACTGTTCATTGATCTGCATTTATTCCTTAAACTGGTAGGCGGTATCATACAGATTCATCTATTTATTGGTCATAGTCTCACATTTATAGGGTCTTTTCACCATTTTCACTGTATTTGTTCTGAGAACTTGTAACCTGCAACTATGTAGCAGACATGGATCAAAAGCACCTTTTTATTTGCAATATGATTAAGAATGGGGAATATAATAATGCAAAATTCTGATATGAACAGTCGTCTAAGGCTTTGTCTATCTTCATGAGCCGTAAGGGTCTTAATAATATTTTTCTCCCTATGAGTCGTGAGGATCCCATAGGTGTATATTCTTCCTAGAAATTGTGAGGATTTCTAAGTGTCCATCGCCTCCGTGTGTTGTAAGGATCTCAATCGGGTATTTTTCCTTACAAGTTGTGAGGACCCGTAAGTAGCTTTTCATTTCATTTGCATGCAACTTTGGAGAATGTGGCCCATGGATAATTTACAAGAGTCGGTCTTGACCTCCTTGTAGGGCAGCGATGGCTTAGGAAGCAAGTTTAGATCTGTCGCCTAAGGCTTTTCAACTTTATGAGCCGTGAGGATCTCTTAAAGATACTTCTCCTTACGAGTCGAGAGGATCTCATAGGTGTATTTTCTCCTTGGAAGTCGTGAGGACTCCTAAGTGTGTTTTCTCTTGAGAGTCACAAGGATCTCACAAGAGTATTTTCCCTTTACGAGTCGAGAGGACTCGTAAGTTGCTTCTTCTCCTCATTGGATGCAACTTTAGAGAATGTAGCCTGTGGATAGTATACAAGAGTTGGTATGGACATCCTTGTAGGGCAACAGTGCTTAGGAAACAGGTTGATATCCCCGTCGCCTAAGGCTTTTCATCTTTATGAGCCTTGATGGTCTCATAAAGATGTTTCTCTCTACGAGTCGATACGAGTCGAGAGGATCTCGCAAATGTATTCTAACGTGAAATTTAGATAACCCCTTTTTTGATAGGGGTCGGTTAGGTTTGTGGTAATAGGTTTAGTCCATCATACCGTCGTGTTGGCTAATATTTTCTCGACATGCAGTCCCTTGGGTTGCTGTTCGAGTAGCCCCGCGTCTGTTGTATCTCTGATCCCTTCGGAGGCTGGACAAGACATCTTCAAGTAATCTTCTTAGGTCGGAATATCCACTTTACCGTCGGAAGAACAAACGTTAGGTATTGCCGTGGCACTTTTTACTTGAGCTTGGGCTTAATTTGAAGCCCCGATGAGTTATCTGCACCTTTCTGGGGTGGGATGTGTTAGTTATATGTATTCCCTAAAGGCCATTATTGTACATATGATGTATATTATTGTGGATGCTTGGACATATATAGGGAGGACTTTCTTGCTCGACATGATAGTATGCTATCTGCTTACTCTTTATCTTAACATGTACACTTATTGTTTCTCTGTTACACGTTAATAAAGCCCTCAGGATGAGTACTTGACTACCAGGATTATGATGTAGATCATACTAGTGGGGCAAGGGTTGTCGGTAAGTATATCCTTCAATTGTTCCTAGTCGTGGGAGTATCGAGACTGGGCATCGATATTCCAGAGTAGACTAGCATATACGCTTCATGACCTATATGATGGGTGATGGATGATCCCACATCCATTGGTGTTTGACATCAGAGATGGTATACGGGTGCTCAGTGGAGACTGGGCACACTGAACGGACTCGCCGAGAACTCCTAGATGGTATTATACCTATCGTCAGATAGCAGTTCTCTGGTGACACTGATACATGTTAGTCTGTAGACCCGAGAACGTCATAGAGTCTTGTGTGATTCCCACTGTGCTTTGATTTCCACCTTACCACGTTCAAGAGAACGTGCAAAATGGTGGTTTTTGGGTACAGTCCCGAGTCACATGGATGCAATGAGAGATAGGAGGGGATTTCGTCTCTCCCGATATTGGGGGTTGATGTTGCGCTATGCTCGATTGGCCATAACAGGAAATCCTTGGCCAAGGTTGCTGAGATTTACTGGTAAGTATTATCAGTAGTTTCTCGAACCATTATGGGCCTCACATCGGCCTGACTTATCAGGCTATTGGGGTCTGACGTTTACCACCCCGAGGCTGAGATATGCGACATATCTGACGAAGAGACCGGACTGTAAGGTAGTGTTACTTATTGGATTCGCAGGAGTATGAGCAGGCTTGCTTATTGATCTTCTGATCGCTTAATACCTGGGTGGCCGTTACGTCTAGCAGTACCTCTGACGGCTTGTGGGTGACTGATATGATCACCACCTACTGCCGGCGTATTGACGAGTTTTTAGAGTCCTACACATAGGTTTCTTGGCTTAGGCGAAACGAAGTAGGAGCACATATGTGATATGTGCGGGACCGAGATTAATACGTGTATGTGATACTGTATTCTATTCTCGCGATATGTGATATCGGTCGGTTATATGTGATATAGCCGGGTTATCGAATCAAGTGTTGATTCGATAAGTTGATACAAATGATATTAGTCAGTTGTATGTGATATAGCCGGATTATTAAATCAAGTGTTGATTTAATAATTTAATATATAATTATATATTTGATATATTAACTTACATTAACTAATATTAGCTCACTTAAGCATTTCTTTTTCTCACTTGTGCACACTTAATATATATGTGATATTTATTATTGTGCCATGCTTGTTGCTATATGCAACATGGGTGTATAAGACTCACACCATGCTTAACATAATCAAGGGTTTTATTTATTTAAAGTAAATCAAAATTAGTTGGAAATTAGTCCAATGGTTGAAGCTTGTGGAACCATTGACTTAGTCCACTAATTTTGTTTTACTTAAGATATTTATTAACCCAACCATTATGATTAGCCATGATTTAGTCTCTACAAGAGTTAGTATATGATATTAACTCACCCAAGGTTGCCATTCTACACTAGCATTTTTCCATGGTTGCTTTTCTTCATCTCCTTCCTCAAGCTCTCTAGCTTTTTGGGAGGTGAAGAAAATTAGTAAGAAAAATATTTCTGAAGTGAGCAAAATTCCTACTTCTTCAACCTACACTAGACTAGCCATTTAGTTTAGCTTGTTTGCTTCACTAATTCCTAAAATTAGTGAAGAGGTAGCTTGAGTTAGTGTCTCCTCGACATAGATCATCTTCGACCTCGAAAACTTCAAAGCAAGCTTGTTCATTTCATCTTGTGGAGCCTTTCTATAGCCCGGGAGTTCACAACTTGGAGCGAAGGGATTACTACACAGAGCTTTTGAAGTGAAGGAACGGTCTACAAAGGTTGTATTTCTTGTTCACTTAGATATAAAGATGTTTACATGATAGTTTCGTCTAATTCTCTAGTTAAGATTCTAGGTTAGGGTTCTTTAGCGCGCTAATTTTTTGAAAATGGCATCGTTGATGCCTCCCAAAATCCAGTGGCAGTGCTACAGAACCCTTCAGGATGATCTCCAATGGTCTTTAGGTTTTGTATGTATTGCCGTCAAGACCCGAAATTAGGAATATGTCGTCACTTCGCTTTCGCTTTGGCGTCGCACCGTTTCTTCGCTGAAGTAAGGTAGACATCCGAATGACTTCTATACTGTATGTATCACCATCGAGATCTAGAGCTAGAATTTTGTCATCACTCCACTTTTATTTGGTCGTTGCGTCCGCACCCTGCTGGAATGAGGAGGAATGTCGAGATGATCTCTAGGCTGTAAATATTGCCATCGTGATCTGGAGCTAGGATTTTGTCGTCACTCCACTTTTATTTGACCCTTGGATCGCGTCTGTACTTTGCTAGAGTAAGAAGGATGTCCAAATAGTCTCTAGGCTGTAAATATGTCATCAAGACTCGGTTCTTCTTTTGACGAAGTATGACGGGAAATTATGGTTTCCTTTCTTTCATTTGTGCCCATGGATTGTATACAGGGCTCGGTGTGGACCTATCTGCAGGGCAGAATTTTTTTATTTTATTAATTTTTTATATTTCCACGATGCTCTATCTTTTCAGCCTTTTTTTATTGTGAAAGTCGCGATTGCCCAATCATTTCAGCTGTTTATTGCAGTGCCCAATCATTTCGGCTATGTCATTTTTTATTTTTACTCGCTATTTTTTATTGCGAGTTGCCCAAACATTTCAGTTGTTTCACATGCATTTTTTTGCTCGCCGACTTTGTTGCGAGTCGGGGACTTAGGTCCTGATACCAATTTTGGTATCAGTATCGCTACAACTGGAATGTTATCAGGAGCGAATTATCATTTGCCATAAGAGGACTTGAAATTTGATACATATTTCAGTATCAGCATCGCTACAATTGGGATATTGCCAGGATCGAATCATAATTTGCCTTTATTGATTTGAACAAAGGTGGCTTAGTAAACAAGGTTAGGATCCTGTCGACTAAGGTTTTTTGACTTTATGAGCCGTAAGGATCTCATAAAGGTATTTCTCCCTACGAGTCGTGAGGATCTCGTAGGAGTATTTTCTCTTTAGGAATTGTGGGATTCCTAAGTGATATTTTCTCTTATAAGTCGTAAGGATCTTACAAGAATATTTTCTCCTTGTAAGTCGAGAGGACTTACAAGTGTCGTTCACCATATGGGGATATTTCTCGCCATTGGTGGAACTCTGTTGGAACATATTTTGTTCGTGCCCATAGATTATATACAAGAGTCGATATCGAACTACTTGTAAGGCATGTTGGGGAATATGACGGCTTAAGAACAGGTTTATATCGCTATAACTTAAGGCTTTTGAATCCCATGAGCCGTGAGGGTCTTATAGGTGGGAATTCTCCTTATGAGTCATGAGGATCCTGCAAGTGTAATTTCTCCCTATGAATCGTTTGGATTCCTAAGTGAGTTGCTCTTTTGTAAGTCGTAAGGATCTTACGCAGGTGTTTTCTCCTCACAAGGTCGAGAGGACCTTGCAAGTGCACATATTTTTTTATTTAACGGGTTTGCGCTCTTTCGGGTTTTCACAGACTCGTCGGCAGTCCTGCTGTTTTTACTCACGGCGCCCTTTCGGATTTTCATCCACGCCCATTTTCTTGTGGACATACCATTTTTTTTACTACGAGATTGTGCCATTTCGGGTTTTCACAAGCTCGCCGGTAGCCCTGTTGTTTTTACTCACGATGCCCTTTCGGGTTTTCATCCATGCCCATTTTACTTGTGGACGTAACATTTATTTTACCTTTTTTTGCGAACAGTGAAACTCTCGAAAGTACTTTCACCGTAGGTGACCGATCTATTTGCCGGTGGGATTTAGGGATGGCTTCATTGTTGGAGTAGCCATATAGCCGGTGGGACTTGAGTTGCAATTTTCGCCGGTGGGACTTCAATTGCAATATAGATTTTAAGGGAGTATATCGTCGTATTTGGGGCGACGAGCTAGTTTAGAGACATTTCGGTCCATCATTGCCATATTTGGGATGAAATGCTAGTTTAGGGACATCTCGGTCCAATATCGCCGTGTTTGGGGCGATGATTGAGAGAGATGTTTTGCGCGCTTGTGCGCTTTCAAAAGATGAATCAAAGAATATTAACCGCAATCAAGAACGGCGTTGCTTGGTAGCTAGCCGGTGAGTACGGGTCGGTCCACAGGGATTTTGTGTATTTTCTTTTCGTTCTAACGAGTTAATTCCAAT
This sequence comes from Agapanthus africanus, assembly GCA_030015575.1. Lineage (NCBI taxonomy): Eukaryota > Viridiplantae > Streptophyta > Magnoliopsida > Asparagales > Amaryllidaceae > Agapanthus > Agapanthus africanus. The sequence goes on along the minus strand of CM057348.1, from coordinate 147,822,739 downwards.
TGTGGTGGATTGGATTATCAATGAAAACTGAAATGAGTTGATTAGGATTAAAATCTTGCTAGGGTTAGGTTTAGGTTAGGTTTGGAAAGTCAATATTCCTCACCGCTTTCTTTGCCCTAATTAAGATCTATTTAGGTGTTATGGTAATAATTAATAAAGGGAATTAGCACGATCGGGAAGAAACTATGTTTCTTCCTCTAGGTCCTTGTCCGTCCTTTCTTAATTCTTACCTTAACCTCCAAGGAAAACATACATAACCGGTCTTTTTAAACTACGGTATCACTGCTACCTCATGGGATAGGATGCCGTAGTGAGCGGTGTGTGTATGTATGCATGGAGTCCTATTAAAATGTATGACGGGCAAGAAAAGGGTGAGAGATTTTCATCTCTCAAACCTTTCCCATTCCCAACCCTAACAAGTGAGGAACTACTCACTCATTAGGGAATTGATAAAAGATTTCATTTTTATGATTTTAATTTAACAACTACGGCAGATAAATAAAAGTTATAACTAGGGCAGATAAATAAAATTAATTAGGACAGAAAGGAAAATTAATTAGGGCAAAGTAAAAAAAGACTTACTTTTTATTTGATGCACTCTTCAAACATTACAAGAATAAATTCTGAATTTGATAAATAAAATGAGGCATAGGAAGAGGCATGCCCTCAAAAAGAGCATTAGGGTTTCTATTTATAGATTATAGAAACCCTAGGGTTACATCCGATACAGATCTGCATTTACAAATTTACCCTAAGAAGACTAGTCAACGCACCGCCACACCGTTGAAAGATGCACTGACACGTGCTCTATATGGCCGCGGATCCGCGGCCAAAAGGCATGTTTGGCCGCGGTTCCACGGCCATGTTGTGGGCTTCTTGGTTGGATTTTTCTGGGCTTCTTCTGGTTGCATTTTTCTTCTTGTTTCTTCACTTGGTTTCTCAGATTGTCTTCTAGTTTTCTTCCAGATTTCCATAGTGCATAATATCGTGGATTTTTACCGTTTGCTTCGTGTCGAAGTGTTGAACCTTGCGCTGCCTTTGTACTTTGTGAAATTGTCCATTGATCTTCATTTGTCCCTCAAACTGTAGGCATGATCAAGATTCTTCTATTTGTTGGTCGTAGTCTCACTTTTGTATCGTCTTTTCATCATTTCCACTGTTTTTGTTCCGAGTACCTGTAACCTGCAACTATGTAGCAGACATGGATCAAAAACACCTGTTTATTTGTAGAATGAATAAGAATGGGGAATATAATAATGCAAAATTATGATATGAACAGGCGACGCGCCAGTTTAGGGACATTTCGGTCTATTATTAGTTTAGGGACCTCTCGGTCCACCATCGCTGTGTTTGCGGCGAGTATTAGTTTAAGGACGTTCTGGTCCATGGTTTATCATTTGGTCGAGAAGTTACATAACTCATCTGTTTGCTGAGTCTTCTTCTTCCTTGGAAGAATGAACTTGACCTGGGCTTTTCCCCTCATCGTTTGATTCGGAGTGGGACATGGATTCCACATCCCTTCCATAGTTTTTGGTTCAAGTGGGCTACTCCACTTGATTGCAGGACCCACTTATGGTCCCTTAACATCTTTTCTGTTCTTTGAAGAAAGAACTAACTCGCGTAGAGATTCGTCCACCAGTGAGCAATATGCCCCCTACGTATATCCTGGGGGAGCGGGTATTCATGCCCCAATCTTTCGAAGGGCAGAACCCGTGCTGTCGCTATTTTGGCGACAGGTTACTTCGGAGCCGCTCATTCTTTGTTGAGCGTTGGCGACAAACACCACCTTTCCTTTTCTTTTCATATATCTTTGTCGGAAGAGGAAGGGTCTTGACCCATCTGATCCAATCGAGCCATTTTATCTACAACCTCTTGGAAGGTTGTCGGGTTGAAGATGGCCATATATAAGAACACCTTTGAATTTAGGTCAAGGATGGCTATGAACATTCTCACGGCTGGAACTTCGTCGATGCGTTGCTCGCATTTTGATTAGAGATTGCGCCATCGGGTAACATATTGAACCCATGTCTCATTCAGTCCAACCCTTTCGTTGTCCAATGCCGCCATAGTAGTGCGCTTATTCGCACTGGCGATTCTCTGACCGAAGAGCATCTCCACCTCATCGAAAGTCTTCAAGGAATCATTTGGGAGTTCCGCATACCATTCGAAGGCGATGCTCGCTAGACTGCTGACGAACTGTCGAAGGAGCAGTATATCATTTCCTCCGGTGTTGCCATACATGGATTTAAACTGCACGATGTGCTGGCAAGGATTCCCGGTTCCTTTGTATATGTGGAACGTCAGAAATATGTATTCTAGTGGGTACTGTATTTGATCATAGCACGCCGGATATAGTCGACCAGTCTTGATTAAACTATTTGCGGCTTTACTGGCATAATAAGATTTGATTTCCTGAGCGATATATGCATCCAGCTTTACTTTTGGGACCATTTCCTCCTTATCCGTTGATGAAGCTTGTAGAAGATTTGAAGTGTCACCCTTGTCTTTAAGAGTAACTACCGGCGGTTCATCTGCCAGTGGTTTTGAATGGACCATCATTCCAGCCATATCCTGGATCAGAATGGTGTTCATATCAGATTTTTGCATTTTTATACCGCCCAATTTTTATCATATTGCTTATCGGTAGGTACTCTTGAGCCGTGTTTGCTAGTCAATTGCAGGATACAGCTTCTCGGCTCTAAACGATGAAATTTATGGAAAAGCACGACAAAATCCGGGTTCCTGCCAACCACAGATAAAACACGGGTCTCCGCTCTCTATCCATATGTTGCCACACACCAGTTTGAGAGACAAAATGTCAAATAGTTTGTCATGTTCATGCACAAAGCACAATGGCAACACCAAGTCTAAGAAATCTATGCGGAGCTCGAGGAAATCATGACAAAAGATCCACTTTTGATCAACAGAAATTCTGGAAAAATCATGAAGAAAATCTGAGAAAAAACATATACCAGACTCATGATCACAGCAGACCAGGGAAGTACAAAAAAGCCCATGCCCCAATTCCACTATACGGCCGCGGAACCGCGGCCAATAGGGGGTCTAGGCCGCGGTTCCGCAGCCGTACGGCCTCCGCAGAAGGTCAAACTTCAGGGGTATTTTGGTATTTGCATGCAGAGGTAGAATTTTGCCCTAGATTTCCAGTTACCTGCCTATAAATAGCCTGGAACCTTGTGAAGCCAAGGGTGCTTAATCTTGTATTTTAAATTTTAGAATACTTGTTGTTCTTCTTCCTCTTCTCATCTCTTCTCCATTAAAACTTGTAGTGAGCTTTTGTGAGTGAAGAATGATGAATAAAGAAGTTCTTTTTACTTATCATGCTTGTCTTGTTCTTTAGTTAAATTATTATTGCTTGTAATTTTCATTTGTTAACTTAGTTGTTATTATTTGTGTTTGTTTCTTTCTTGTTCTCTTTTCCTTTATCTTTAAACAACCATGATGCTTACGCTTGATCCTTGCCGAGGTGAGGTCGCAAATAGCTAGTTGTTATCTTCTAATCTCCTTCTTTCTATCTTCCTCCTTTGTTTTATTTTTCGTTCTTCTTGTAATGGGTGAGTAGTTTCCATACTTGTTAGGGTAGGATAAGGGAAGTTTGAGAGAAAGAAATCTCTCTCACTCTTTCCTTGCCCAACATCTTAAATCGACTCCCGTTAATTGAACCACAATCCGCTCCCTACGGCACCCTATCCTACATGATAGCGGTGATTCCGAAGTGAGACCGGTTGTGGTTGAATTAACCGGAGGTTATGGCTAAGAGCCAAGAACGGACGGACAAGCACCAAAAGGAAGAACTTAAGCGTTGGAAAGCCTAGCTTATACTCGCAAGTTCCTTCCTAGTCGTGCTAATCCCCGTTGTTGCCGATTACCGTAACACCGATATTAAGAGTGGCAACGAAAGAAGTGAGCGGCTCCTAACTTAAACTAACCTAATCCTAACCTTAACAAGCTCTCTTACATATCATTTTAACACTTAGTTAATCACAAACAAATCTGGACTTTTGGACTTAACTCGTTAAAGCACATAGAAAAAGATTCCCATCTCCCTGCGGACGACCCGTACTCAACCGGCTAGCTACAAGCGAAACCGTTTTGATTGCGGTAATTAACTAAACTTGAACACGCAGAATCCCTAACAATCAAATGGCGCCGTTGCCGGGGAGACGGTAGTTTATTTCTTTGTGTAATTTCGGGTTAATTTGTGAATATAAAGCTAACCGAAAAACAAAAAAAGGGATACATTGTAAAAAATCATCTTGTTATTTTTTGATTAGTTTTTGTGCAAGTGTGCAGGATATACGAAGTTCGAGTTCAGTGCCAAAGACGTGGGAAGATAGACCCATATTTCGCGGCTACACCGCGACAGATTCAAGACGGAGCCAACGGTCTACAGTGAAAATCTGGAGTGGCTGCAGTGAACAAATCAAGATTCAGGACATACAGACAAGTAGAGGACAGCCACAACAGCACACACCAGAAATTTGAAGCCCCGATCCCTCCACGTAGCCGAGGAACCGCGGCCTAAGCACGTGTTTGGCCGCGGAACCGCGGCCATTTAGTGCTTTCAGAGTGCTAATTTTTTTTGGTGAGATTATCTTCTCTCTCCCACTCCTCTGGACTCCAATAAACTGTGTTTTCTGCAGCATTCTTTGCGCAAATTCTTTTCCCCCTTCCAATAATCTGTTCTTGTGCAGGATTCTTTGCGCCGCTCTAAAAAAATAAAATATTGTTTGCAGTTGATTTGTTACCGCTTTGCATTCATTAATACGGACTTTAAGGGGCTTGAAACCAATCTAGATTGGGTGAGGATTTCATCACGCTTCCCAGAACCCCAGAAATCACAAAAAGCATATGCATTGACCATTGTTAATTAAAAAATACTAGACTCAGCCCTAAGGACTTCGCGCTCAATAGGACAGAGGACTAGTTACAGGCATCAGCCGTTTATCCTATCCTGACTTTTGCGGTGCCTAGGCAAGCGTGTCGAAGGAAAGTGGTTACTTAATTAGGACCACTACTTACGTAGTGGGGAGCCTCCCACTTACCTGGCACTTACCTGGCCGCGATTGTTGGAGAAGAGGCGGTTTGAGGTCCTGTTTCTAGCCCTTTGGAACAGTTAGGAGATGTCTAGCTGACCTTAGATCTAGGTGTGATTGTGCATATCTTGTTTGTGATTGCTTAAAGCCGTAAATCCATACATATTTATGTAAAGATCTTTCTAAAAAAAAAAGAAAAGAATCAAAAACTTTTATAAAAACTTACCCTTTGTCGTCAGAATCCATTTCTCACCAACCACCCATCGTATTTCTCCATTGATGTTTTCTTACCCTCACCTTCTCCGCTTTGACTATACTAAACTCGTTTAGTGTATGTCCGCTTGGACTCGGGACACTAGTGCCCGCCTAGTCCGCGTTACGTTAGTCCTACTGACTACGCGATCGACTCAGATGTCGAAACTCCGTCCATGCCTCTTTCACCATTACCTTTGCCGGCCAACTCCGACGTTGACCGGAATTCTGTTCATACATCTTCACCTTCACCATCACCAACCTCTTCTTCCGCGATGTCAGGATTTAATCCAAACATCTCTTTGACTACCCCAGGATTGAATCCACCTCCTATGGAGGCAAATAACCCACCACCACCGCCTGTTGTAGCGCCGCAGCGAATCGCGCTCCAAGATCGTTTCTATTCCACCCGTTCTGCCCTTCCCACCTGTCTCTCTCTTCCACCGGCCAATGGGGATAATTTTGAAATTAAGCCCCACTTCATCAACATGCTTTCGCGATTTCATGGGCTTGAATCTGAAGATGCCTATATCTTCATCAATAAATTTCAAAACGTTTGTGCCATGATGAAAACTACCCAACTGTCGGACGATGCTATACGGCTACGGGTCATTCCGTTCACTTTATGCGATCTTGCTGAAAAATGGCTGTATAGCACCGCTTCCCACTCCATAATCAGTTGGGACGAGTTTGTTAAAGCGTTTCTCAAAAAATTCTATCCGAATCATAAAACCGCAAGGATCCGTAACGAAATCAACCAATTCTCCCAGCTTCCTTCTGAACCCTTCTGGAAGTGCTTTGACCGGTATAAAGACCTTCTTGTTCAGTGTCCTCACCATGGTATCGAGAAATGGCAACTTTGCCAAACCTTATACGAGGGCCTGAACCCAACAACCAAGCAGTTGTTGGAAACCATTTGTCAGGGCCACTTCCTATCGAAATCTGACGAGGAAGCGTGGCAATTCTTTGACGACCTTGCGGAGCAAACGCTACAATGGGAGAGCACCAGACCGACTTCTTCTTCTTCTACCTCCAATTCTACCGGTCAGTCTAGGGTAGGAATTCACCAACTTGATGTCTCTATTGCGATGAAAGCTGAAATGGCTGCAATAACGAGAAAGCTTGAAGCGATAGAGAGCAAATTTTCTTCTCCTGCTCCTACCCCCGTTCTTCCCCTTCGTACCATTTGCGCTTGTTGTTCAGATCCATCTCACTTAACCGAAGAGTGTCCTTACAATCCACCATCGCAAGGACAAGATCAGGTTAATGCTGCATTTCAGCAAAGACCGAGGAATGATCCATACTCTTCCACCTACAATCCCGGTTGGAGGAACCACCCCAATTTCGCCTGGAATCAGAATCAGCATCAATTCCAAGGCAACAATTTCCAAAGGCCCCCTCCGCCGCAACAACAAGCGCAACAACAAACTCAACATCAGTTTCAGCAGCCCTTCCAACCCCAACCTTTTCAAAATCAGACGAACAACTTTGCACCCAACAATTCTTTTCCCCAAAACAATTTTGTTCCGTCAAACAACGATAAAGTTTCCTCGCTCGAACGAAGTCTGGAGGCGTTCGTTAAACAATCGACTCAGTCCACCGCCAACATCCAGTCCTCCATTCAGTCCTTAGTGCAACACACTGCCGCTCACGGGCAAAGCATCAAGACCATCGAGGCCCAGATTGTACAGCTGAATGCGGCCTTAAGCGAGCGAGAGAAGGGGAAGCTCCCGTCCCAGCCACTCCCAAATCCCGGTCACCCACATAATGTACATGTTGCTCTTGAACAACAGAATCATAATGTGAGTGCCGTGACCACATTGAGATTGGGAAGGATGCTGCAAAACAACATTGGCACACGAATCGACGATGACACCCCGGCCGCTTCTTCTTCTTCTTCTTCTTCTTCTTCTTCGTCTTCTGAGCCTATTCTCCATTCGTCAAAAGGCTCCTCTTCTTCTTCTTCTTCTTCTGCTCTGAACGGACCCACTTCTCACTCCATGAAAACACCAGCTCTGGGATCCGTTCCAACTCCACAATCTCCTCCACAAGCATTAGACTCAACCAATTTTAAAAACGTCCCATTTCCAAACCGGTTGAGAATAAACAAAATCCATAAATGGAGAAGATTCTGGAGTTGTTTAAGCAGGTTAACATTAATATTCCCTTTTTAGATGCTGTCCAACAAGTCCCGTCCTACGCGAAAATCTTAAAGGACTTGTGCACGAAAAAGAGGAAGTCTCAGGTACCAAAGAAAGTTTTCTTGGCTAGTGCCGTGAGTGATGCTCTTACCCAATCTTTACCACAAAAACGGAAGGACCCTGGCTGTCCTACGATTTCTATTACCATTGGGGATAAGAACATCAACCGCGCACTATTAGATCTTGGTGCTAGTGTTAACCTGCTTCCGTACTCAGTATACGAGCAATTAGGCATAGGAGAGCTGAAACCCACACACTGTATTCTCCAAATGGTCGACCGATCAATCACCCATCCTAGGGGTGAGCTAGAGGATGTGTTAATCAAAGTCGGGGACTTCATATTCCCCGTTGACTTCATTGTATTAGACACACAGCCTGTAGCTAACCCCCGGAATCAAATTCCGGTGATACTCGGTCGCCCATTCCTTGCAACCTCAAATGCTGTGATCAATTGTCGCAATGGTTCGATGAACCTCTCTTTTGGAAACATGACAATTGAACTCAACATTTTTAGGTTGGGGAATCAGCCCTCCGAACCTAATGCTCATATACTGGACGTTTGCTCAATCCAAGAGATCACCCCTGAAGAGTGTGAATTCGAGGAGTTTCTATTCGATCATGATAACCTTAACGCCACTAGTGCGTTCCTCCTCGAACCTGCTGCTGTTTCTGCGCCCGACAACGACTACGAGTGTTTCACGTTCTCGAACGATCTTAGCCGCTCACAACCCGAGTTTGAATCCTTCGAATTTCCGGATGAGTTACCTGAACCATCCAACTCGGTCACTTACACTCGTTTTGAACCTTTGCTGGAATCTTTTGAGTTCGAGACCTTTGCACCAATCTTGCCTTCAATCGTTTCACCTCCAACGCTCGAACTCAATCCTTTGCCGTCTCATCTTAAGTACGCTTACTTAGGTGAGAACGAGACCCTCCCTGTCATCATCTCGGCTTCTCTAGCTCCAGAGCAAGAGAAAGCCCTTCTTGCGGTCTTGCACAGAAATAGGCAAGCTTTTGGCTGGTCCATGGCGGACATCAAGGGGATTAGTCCCCTGATCGTTGAACATCACATTCATCTGATGGATGATGCCAAACCAGCCAGGGATCCATAAAGACGTCTCAACCCAGTCATGAAGGAGGCTGTGAAGAAGGAGATCGTAAAATGTCTGGATAGTGGTATCATTTACCCTATCTCTGATAGCCAGTGGGTTAGCCCCATTCACGTTGTCCCCAAGAAATCAGGTATAACGGTCATCACTAACGAGGCGAACGAGTTAATCCCTACTCGCACCCAAACTGGGTGGCGAGTATGCATCGATTACAGAAAACTCAACGCCGCAACGCGGAAGGACCACTTCCCGCTACCTTTCATTGACCAAATGCTTGAACGATTGGCCGGACATGAGTACTACTGCTTTCTTGACGGCTACTCCGGCTATAATCAAATTCCCATCGCCGAAAAAGACCAGGACAAGACCACATTCACTTGTCCTTTCGGCACGTTTGCATATCGTTGCATGCCCTTTGGGTTATGCAATGCGCTCGCTACTTTCCAGCGGTGTATGATGGGAATCTTTTCAGACAAGGTGGAAAAATTTCTGGAGATCTTCATGGACGATTTCTCCATCTTCGGCGATTCCTTCAACGAGTGTTTGCTGCATCTTGACGCCGTCCTTACCCGATGTAAGGACAAGAACCTTACTTTGAATTGGGAGAAATGTCACTTCATGGTGCGCGAAGGTATTGTCTTAGGACATATCATCTCGCAAAATGGCATAGAGGTTGACAAAGCGAAGATTGAGGTCATTTCCAATCTCCCTCCTCCCAGATGCGTCCGAGACATCCGAGCCTTCCTTGGCCATGCCGGTTTCTATAGACGGTTCATCAAGGACTTTAGCAAGATTGCTAGGCCCTTGACTATTCTACTGGCCAAGGACACGCCATTCGACTTCAACTCGAGCTGTATGACTGCGTTCGAGTCATTAAAAAGCTCACTCACTTTTGCTCCTGTTCTTTCTTCACCTGACTGGACGCACTCATTTGAGATTATGTGCGATGCATCCGACTTTGCCATTGGTGTTGTCCTTAGACAACACATCAACAAGATGCCGCACGTAATCTATTATGCTAGCCGAACCCTGAACGACGCCCAACTCAATTATAAAACAACTGAGAAGGAATTCTTGGCTGTTGTATTTGCTTTAGAAAAGTTCAGGCCCTACCTCATCGGCTCTCCAGTCATTGTCTACACAGACCATTCTGCTCTGCGCCATCTTTTTGCGAAGAAAGATGCAAAATCTCGGCTAATACGTTGGATCTTCTTGCTTCAAGAGTTTGACCTTATTAAGGACAAACGAGGATGTGAAAACGTAGTTGCCGACCATCTCTCACGACTTCCTTCTTCGCCTTCGCTTCCAATTCCGATCAACGACGTTTTCCCGGATGAACAGCTCTTGACAGTATCTTGCGAACCCTGGTTTGCAGATATTGTGAACTATTTGGCCACAGGATTACTACCGACTGAATGGTCAAGTCAGGACAGACTTCGCTTCTTATCCCAAGTAAAACACTTTTACTGGGACGGACCCTATCTGTTCAAGTACTGCCCCGACCAGATTATTCGTCGGTGTGTCCCTGACGATGAATTCAAGAGTGTGCTGTCGTTTTGCCACGATCAAGCGTGTGGCGGGGATTTTGGCCCCAGAAAGACAGCTGAGAAGATCTTGCAATGTGGTTTCTACTGGCCACAACTCTTCAAAGACGCTCATGACTATTGCAAGACTTGCTCCCGGTGCCAACACTTGGGCCGGATATCCCGGAGGAACGAGATGCCGCTCCAACCAATCTTGGTTGTGGAGATTTTCGACGTTTGGGGGATAGATTTCATGGGGCCGTTTCCCAGCTCTTTTGGGAACTTGTATATCCTTCTAGCTATTGATTACGTCTCTAAGTGGGTCGAGGCTGTGCCCAGCCGGACTAACGACAACAAGGTTGTCGCTAGGTTTCTTAAAGAAAACATTTTCTCCCGTTTTGGGCACCCCCGAGCGATCATTAGCGACAATGGAACTCATTTCTGCAATAAGACTTTCGAAGCCTTGATGCGGAAATATTCCATTAATCATAAGCTATCTACGTCCTACCACCCCCAGACCTGTGGGCAGGCCGAAGTTTCAAATCGGCAAATCAAGCAGATACTGGAGAAGACGGTTTCCAAGAACTGTAAGGATTGGTCGCTGAAACTCACTGATGCCCTTTGGGCATTTCGAACCGCTTATAAGACCGATCTTGGCATGTCTTCCTATCGGCTTGTGTACGGAAAGGCTTGCCACATACCTGTCGAAATAGAGCATCGCGCATTTTGGGCGATAAAGGAGCTGAATCTGTCTCTCGAAGATACGGGCAGCCATCGGAAGCTGCAGTTGAACGAATTAAGCGAGCTTAGGGATGAGGCTTACGATAACGCGGTTGTCGTTAAGAACCGAACGAAGGTGTTTCACGATAAACACCTTTTGCGCAAAACTTTCGTACCTGGTCAATAGGTACTGTTTTACGACACCAGACTACACTTCCATCCAGGAAAGCTCAGATCTCGCTGGAAAGGGCCGTATTGTGTGCGGAATGTGTATCCGCATGGTGCTGTGGATTTGGAGAATCCAAAGGACGGTTCATTTTTCAAAGTGAACGGACACCGACTAAAACCGTACCTTAGCGCCGAACCAACAGAGGATCTCCTGTTCTTACAGGAGCCGGTTTACCCTGCATAATCTTCTTCTGCCTACCACCAAACTTCGGTTATCCAGCCAAGAACAGTGGACACTGTTCCAAATAAGTTTGGGGGTATGTATATACCATTTTGTATATATTTGTGGATATTCTTTTCCATTTTTGCTCTTTTTCTTTTCTTTAAAAACAAAACAAAAAAAATGTGTATATCTAACCGACAATTTTGACCCTTCAAATGATCTCTTCATGCAATGACAGTGAGGACACTGTCCAGTTTAAGTTTGGGGGTACGCTCGGTACGCATTTCTTACCCTCGCATTCATATGTATATTTTGCATCTGCATATTAAAATCTATAAAATCCATAAAAATCAGAAAATTTTCTAAAAACATAAAAACTTTTTTGTCAAGTTAGCTAGTGGGAGGACTCTGATTCAACATTTCGACGGTTTTGTTTGATAAAATAAGAATAACTAAATCTTATTTTTAGATTTTGAAAACCTGAAAGATAACTCTCCTTCGAAGTTAACTATAGCTGATATACATCTTTACATCACACTACACGTGTCGTGAGTTTTGGAAATTAGATGACAAGTCTTTTATGTCTAAAAACTTTTAAATGGATAAATGATTTTCTGAGGATCAAATAGGTTTGTTCTGAAATAAGTAACATCAAGAATAGTTTATGAAGTGAAGTGAATATGAAGGAATGTTATTGATACCTTAATTGGAACTAAGTCTGAAAAATAACCCATCTAAAACTTGATTGGAATGATTACACACCGAACCCACTAAACACGTCTTTTATCCAAAAAATAATTGAACTGCCGGTTATGTCTCCGTTCGTATTGAATCATCATGATTTTCACGCCAAACTGTCTTTTGTTTTTGGACCTAGGTAACTTGAGTAATTAAGTCCGCTGGGGTGTTTCTACACCTAATGCCCTAAAGCCAACTGGTTTGGGTGCATTGGCCCAAAACTCGCTAAGAAGCCTAGAAAGTCCAGATTAAAACAAAGTCAAGCAAGTGTTCTCTCCGAGTTAAAATTCCTAACGGTTGTTTGTGTGAGAATAATCTTGATAAAAGACAGGCGTTTATAAAAAAATTTTAGCGGAGATATGAAGGTTTTATTCTATGATAAAGACTATTGCACGTTCACAGAGGTGTGTATGAAATGAAAACAAGAAAAAGGCGGAGTGAAAAATAAGACCTAGTTTCCTGTTAGGGAAGATAGAAATTCTGAAGTTGAAACTTTACTGGAAAACGAAACTTGAAAAATGCTTAACTCTTTATAAAACTTATGTGATCCTTTTAAAATTTTTATCTGGGCTTTATTGTGTGACATGATGACTTTAATCGATCCTTCTGGAAACTTAACGACACTATTTGCACTGCACGTAAAGACATATAAAATCTGTAGTTAAATAAGAAGTAAGGTATGAAAAATAAAGGTTCGATAGTCTAAACTTAGGATAATAGAATTGTTATTTTCTGAAACAAAACTTTAGGGTTTGAATCACAGTTATTTTGCAAAACTAGCTTGACCGGATTTTGTGGGTAGTATCCGCTGAAAACCCTCAAGAGACAACACTCCTCTTACTAGGGACACCTAGAGGTTTAACGGCTTATTGCACGTGCTCAGTGCAATCGCGTTCCCTGCGAAAGCGAGGTTAGGAAATTTTTTTGTGAATAAATTGGCTTTGCTCGGGACGAGCAAATGATAAGTTTGGGGGTATTTGTTCATATCAGATTTTTGCATTTTTATACCGTCTAATTTTTATCATATTGCTTATCGGTAGGTACTCTTGAGCCGTGTTTGCTAGTCAATTGCAGGATACAGGTTCTCGGCTCTAAACGATGAAATTCATGGAAAAGCACGACAAAATCCGGGTTCCTGCCAACCACAGATAAAACACGGGTCTCCGCTCTCTATCCGTATGTTGCCACACACCAGTTTGAGAGACAAAATGTCAAATCGTTTGTCATGTTCATGCACAAAGCACAATGGAAACACCAAGTCCAAGAAATCTATGCGGAGCTCGAGGAAATCATGACAAAAGATCCACTTTTGATCAACAGAAATTATGGAAAAATCGTGAAGAAAATCTGAGAAAAAACATATACCAGACTCATGATCACAGCAGACCAGGGAAGTACAAAAAAGCCCATGCCCCAATTCCACTATACGGCCGCGGAACCGCGGCCAATAGGGGGTCTAGGCCGCGGTTCCGCGGCCGTACGGCCTCCGCAGAAGGACAAACTTCAGGGGTATTTTCGTATTTGCATGTAGAGGCAGAATTTTGCCCTAGATTTCCAGTTACCTGTCTATAAATAGCCCAGAACCTTGTGAAGCCAAAGGTGCTTAATCTTGTATTTTAGGTTTTAGATTACTTGTTGTTCTTCTTCTTCCTCTTCTCATCTCTTCTCCATTAAAACTTGTAGTGAGCTTTTGTGAGTGAAGAATGATGAATAAAGAAGTTCTTTTTACTTATCATGCTTGTCTTGTTCTTTAGTTAAATTATTATTGCTTGTAATTTTCATTTGTTAACTTAGTTGTTATTATTTGTGTTTTTTTTTTCTTGTTCTCTTTTCCTTTATCTTTAAACAACCATGATGCTTACACTTGATCGTTGCCGAGGTGAGGTCGCAAATAGCTAGTTGTTATCTTCTAATCTCCTTCTTTTTATCTTCCTCCTTTGTTTTATTTTTCGTTCTTCTTGTAATGGGTGAGTAGTTTCCATACTTGTTAGGGTAGGATAAGAGAAGTTTGAGAGAAGGAAATCTCTCTCACTCTTTCCTTGCCCAATATCTTAAATCGACTCCCGTTAATTGAACCACAATCCGCTCCTTACGGCACCCTATCCTACATGATAGCGGTGATTCCGAAGTGAGACCGGTTGTGGTTGAATTAACCGGTGGTTATGGCTAAGAGCCAAGAACGGACGGACAAGCACCAAAAGGAAGAACTTAAGCGTTGGAAAGCCTAGCTTATACTCGCAAGTTCCTTCCTAATCGTGCTAATCCCCGTTGTTGCCGATTACCGTAACACCGATATTAAGAGTGGCAACGAAAGAAGTGAGCGACTCCTAATTTAAACTAACCTAATCCTAACCCTAACAAGCTCTCTTTACATATCATTTTAACACTTAGTTAATCACAAACAAATCTGGACTTTTGGACTTAACTCGTTAAAGCACATAGAAAAAGATTCCCATCTCCCTGCGGACGACCCGTACTCAATCGGCTAGCTACAAGCGAAACCGTTTTGATTGCGGTAATTAACTAAACTTGAACACGCAGAATCCCTAACAATCAAAGGGCCATCTGGTTCATTTTAGCAGACATCGCTGCTGCTTCTTCATCTCTCTTCTTGAGAGCGCGTTTCAGGAAATCAATATCCGACTCCTGCCCTACCCCTTCTTCAGGAGCGTCTTTTGGGTTTACCTTAGGCAGTGGACTAGCGAGTGCTGCCGCCTAAGCAAGCATCTCCTGCTGCCTAAGCAAGCATCTCCTGCAGCTTTTCATGCTGCACTTGAGCTTTTGTCAGAGACCGAGTATGCGGCCTGTGACTAGTAGAAGCATGACCTTCATCTTTGGAGTTCACCATATGGACTGTATGAACTACCATGCCCCCATGCTTGGGGCGTTTGGGGTTTTTACTTTCGGAGTTCGCCTCGGGCACTTGGGCTTTATCGGGCCTCTTTTTTTGTGAGAAGCTGCTTTAGGAGGAACCATCAGAGCAGGAACCGCTTTGGGATAAATCCTCTTGTATTTGGAAAGGGAGTTGTCAGAGTTTGGATGATGTTTAGGGGAAAAGCTGCAGAGGATGAGGGAGTTCTTCACCTCCTTCCACACCTTATATATAGATGAAGAAAGTTCTTTTAGGGAGAACTGTTTTCGGCTTTTGTTGGATCTCCACGGTCTGCGGAGATTTCTTTAGTATTGCAGTGGGAGAATTTTTCCTGACCCTTCGCAGCAACTCAAAACTGTTTCCAGTTGGAACAGCAGCAATCGCTGTCAGAGTTGGAATCAGCCCAGATGGAGAACTGCCCCCAGCTCGTCTTATTTGATGCCCGTGTCGACATCGATGATGCCTTGTTGTCGGCGATTTATTAATCTCAAGTGTTTGCTGAGCTTGCCCCTGCTTTCTTTGAAAGCATGGGTATTATGTTCCCTGCGTCGACCTTGGTCTTTGGCAGTTGCCAGTTGTTTGAGAACTGATTCCGTCGGCAAAGCTGCAGCTTGGGGAGCCAGCCTGTGGAAGACAGAAATCTTCTGGGCTTCCTCCTTCGGCGTTGAAGCACCGGAGGTATGAGGTGGGAGTATAGACCCAAAGAGAAGCCCATTTATTTCTTGAAAGGCCGGATTGCAGAGAGTTGAGGCTGCAAGTGGCCCATACTTGACTCTACCAGATATGACAGAGCCAGAGTTGAGGTGAGTGCAAGCAAATGTCATTTTGCACAGAGACAAAATGCTAGCTTCAGTATCCCATCACCCAAGGGTAACTACAAACTTATATACCATGATTATTTGATCGTAGAAAAACACGACATATGAAGTGTGGAGTGGAAAGAGGAAGAGGTCCCACCGGGCATGCCAGAATCCGTTTACCGCCGAAGACTGGACTGAGATGCGGAGACGTCTAGCCTAAATTTGGGGGAAGATGCTATTTGAACATATCCATCCACCTCTCCGAAGATACCAAGTTAATTTATGGCACCGTATTTCGGAGATTCGGATAGATGCGACCGATGTAGCGGACTTTATCAGATTCCCCCTCATTTGTGAGGGGTTTTTGATTGTATGGATGCTCTTCCATGCAGGCCTAAGCCCCCGCAGTTAATTACGTTATCACGTTGCGATAACCACTTTCTCCTGCTCCGGTAGTTCACTTCGTGTCGTGTGTTATTTTGTTTGTTAAGCTTGCCCGTAGATTTTATACGGAGACTATTTTATGTCGTCGCTCGTAGGGCGCGGATTAGTCCAAATCCGTACATAAAATTTTATAAGTTGGGTCAAGCATTTGCTTGACATGGTTTTTGTTGGTAGCTTGGTTTTCCAATGAGAATGAACTTAGGATGCATTTCTCACATTTGTGAGGTCCAACGGCTCATATGAAGCTTAGCTTTGATCTAAGGACCGTTAGTTATATTTGAGATTCAGATCAACTTATGAACAAATGAGCATATGAGATCAACTGATCATTAGATCACATATGCATTGCCCATAGATAGTATACGGTAGTTAATATGGAGATAGTCCGCAGGACAAACATATTAGTTTAAGGACATTTCGGCCCAACATCACCGTGTTTGGGGCGACGCACTAGTTTAGGGACATTTCGGTCCAACATTCCCATATTTGGGACGAATATTAGTTTAAAAATGTTTCGGTCCAACACACCCATTTTGGTGACGAGTATTAGTTTAAGGACATTTCAGTCCAACATTCCCATTTTAGGGACGAATAGGTTTTAGTTGTTGAGACCTGCCACCTCTCTGAATACGTTAAGGAATTACAACGACATATATCAGAGGTGTAGAAAGATGTATCCTTGAACCAAATCCCGTATTTGAAGGAAAATATCATGGTGAATTTAAGAATCGTTAGTCTTATATAAGACTAAGATAAAGATCATTAGTCATATATTGGATTAAGATCAACTTAGATATCATTGATGAAAGATTATTAGTCATATATAAAACTAAGATCAAATTGGGTATCATGAGCATATGGGCTCAGTTGATTTAAAATCAGAGAAGAAGCTTAAAGTTCACAGACTTAGCCAATTTGGGCTAAGATTGGGTTTCTGTAACATCCAGCAGTGTTAATCACTCAGTCATATATAGCGCTCACGTGTGTTTCACATGAGGCGCTGAGTTCTTGTCGCTCACGTGAGGCGCTACAATAGTGCTAAGCACTAATCTTTTGTGGGGGTCACGTGTATTTCATAAAAAGTGCTGAATTAATGCTAAGCACTAGTCTTTTCTGGCGCTCACGTGTGTTTCATGTGAGGCGCTCAGCTTTGAACGCTCGCGTTTGTTTCACGTAAGGCACTGAGTTTTGGTACTCACGTGTGTTTCACGTGAGACGCTAAAATAATGCTAAGCACTCAGATCTATAGCGCTCACGTGTGTTTCACGTAAGGCGCTGAGTTTTGGCGCTCACGTGTGTTTCACGTGAGACGCTGTCTTCTTAAAGATTTAATCTCTGTTGATATTTTCAGAGAGGTTAAACTTCTGTTAATGGTATTTTGACCATCAACGATCACCAAGATCACTATTTTGAGGATCTGAGATCATGTTCTTTAAGAACTAAGTTCTTGATTATGAATTATGAAGGAACTAAATTTCTGGAGTATTATGAATTCCATTTTCTTCATGTTCTTCTTTTATATCATTTTCAATCTTGTTCGTTCCTTGAATTTTTGATTCTCAAGAACAAAATCTTTCCGATGAGAATTAAATTCTCAAATTGGGGAAGACTTGTCTTGTGGATCTCAGACCCAGAGAAAGAACTAAATTCTTTGAGAAATGTCAAACCCTTCTATATGATATGATAAGTAAAGGAGATATTTTAATCCCGATATTTTCTTTACCTAGGGTTTGAGGAGAAAGACGATCTTTCTTTTTTTTTTTATTAAGTATTAAATTCTCTGTTGTTTTTTTGTGGAACCTTTTTAGAGCCTTCTGTATTTTTACAGAAGCTTATAGGGGGGTCTCCTATCTCTTTATATAATCTCTTTACTCCTATTTATAGGAGAAAAGAAAAATCAATCCGTTGGAGGAAATCTCTCATTAAGAGATCATGATTGATTTCATAATCAATTAAAATGATCTTAAAGATCAACCGGTGAATTTTATTCACCGTTGGATTTTAATGCAAGGGCTCTCTGTTTTACAGAGAAGACCATTCTTGTTTATTTAACAAGATTAAGAAAATATTTTTCTAAGATAGAATTTAATTCAGTCAGATGATTAGATGGTGATTTTATAATCACCGTTGGATCTTTAATCCAAAAGTCCTCTGTTTAACAGAGAAGGTCCTTTTTATTTTAGAATGATCAGGAAAATATTTCTCATATAAAATTTAATTCTATCATATGAATATCTTATTAGTTTAACAAAATTAGGAAGATATTTTCCTAACATAGAATTTTATTCTATCATATGGTTAGTTTAACAAGATTAAGAATATATTTTCCTAACACAGAATTTTATTCATATAGAATTTAATTCTATCAGATGAAAGCATTTTAAATTGGGGCGTTCACGTGCTATCACGTGAGTGCTGCCTTATACATATATGGCAGCGACGCTCACGTACTTTGCATGTGAGCGCTGCCAAAAGAATGCGACAAGAGAACTCACATGTTTAACACGTGGGGGCTATCTTAGGATTTAATCTTATCTGAAACCGGTACTCACATGCTTTGCATGCGAGTGCTCACGTGTTTAACACATGGGCGCTGCTATACGCTTTAATCCTATTTACAGCAGGTACTCACGTGCTTTGCACGTGGGGCGCTGCCATCTATTTTTATAAAAGGAACAGCAAGTTTTGAGCCAAAATTTTTGACGGGAACATTCATTATTCATTTTCTCTCTTTTGGTTATTCATATTTTTATACAGATACGTGTATATATATTTCGATACGTTTACTGGAAAAAGTATTTCATATTTATACGGAAATACTTCTAGAAGAAAGACGCCTCATTTGTTGATTTTCATTTTAGGAAAATCAAATATGAGGTGGAGGATGAGACGGCATTTGAGTATGGTTGAGACATGTCGAAAGGGATGACTTCATTTATTTATTACAAAATAGGGGTGAGATATTTTTCTTTAAGGCTGGAAAAAATTATGAAATCATTCTATCATTCTCTCATTCTCAACACTTAGCCGTTTTTGTTATGAGAGGCTTGCTCCTCATCATCTTCCTTCTTTATTTGCTTTCCTGAGCATTAGTTTGAGAGTGAAAATGAGATTGGAAAATTCTTATATTCCCACTCTACATTTTTAGTAAGTTAGGTGCGTCGGCTGCTTCACTGGGTGAAACAGGAGATTTGATCGGTTTCATCGGGTGGATCATCTTCGTTAAGGGCTGTCGCCTCTCAAGCTTATTTCTGACGGCATACGAGGAGCTTGGAGAGGCCATCAAAGGTTGTAATCGCTAAACCTTACATGCTTGTATTCTAGTTTAGTGTTTGGGTTGATCGTTAGGTTTATTTTCCAATGCTTCTGTAAAATTTTTTGTTTTTCGATTCCGCATTGACCGCGATTGTAGTGGTAAGGGCATTAGGAACTCCAACAGATATGTCATATATGCTACACAACCATTTGGTTTTGTAGAAAATGAAAAATTTGATAAATTGGTAAAAAAATGCATATAATCCAACATTTCAAATAGTACCAAGAACAACAATAAGAAGTGATGTTTTAAAAAAAATACATAATGGTAAAGCCAATTTGATTGATATTTTTGCAAATCTTAAAAGTTAAATTGCATTAATTTCTGAAGTTTGGACTACAAAATGGGGCATGAGTTATATTTGTGTTACTGCACATTTTAATAATAATGATTGGTTTTTACATACAAAAATTATTGGTTTTTAAAAAATGAAGCATCTACATAGTGGAAATGATATAAGTAATTATATTTTGACTACTGTACGTGAATATAATATTCAAAATAAAATATTTTCAGTTACTTTTGATAATGCTACTAATAATAATTCTGCTATAGCAATTTTAAATAGTAATTTAAATTCTGTTTTGAATGGAGAATTATTTCATCAAAGATGTGCATGCCATATTTTAAATTTAATTGTGCATGACGGATTTAGTATAATTGATCCTTATTTAGCGAAATTTAAAGTTGCAATGATATTTATTGAAATCTTTGAACCCCGAAAACAAATTTTTAAACTAATTTGTACCCAGTTAAATTTAAATTTTAGATCTTTCAAATTCAACATTCTAACTAGGAGGAATTCCACTTATGAGATGTCGAAACGTGTTTTAAAATATCGGGAGCCTATTACTTTATTTTATAAGGAACAAATGCCCAATAATAATTTAGAGAATTATGATTAGTTTGTTTGTGAATATATTTTGAGATTTTTAGAAATATTTTACAATGCAACCAAATATTTATCTTGCGTTTATTATTTTATTACATGTTTTGCAGTAGAACAGTTATTTTATATTAGTAAATTTATTAATGGGCATGTAATTGACCATGAAAGTGTATTTACTGGATAATTATATAGCATTCTTACGAAATTGAATAAATATTGGCAAAAAGTTGCTGTATTGTTTTGGTTAGCTTCTATTTTTTAATTCTAAATTTAAAAAACATAATTTCTTTTTTTATTAAATGGATACCATGAAAACTTAGGTAGTGATATAGGAGATAATAAAAATATTTTAGATTTTTATTTGCATGATTTGTATGCCATATATGATATTCAGTATGGTCAAAACAAAACTTCTTCTTTATCTTTCTCTTCACAGCAAACTTCCAAAAAAGTAATATTTCTGTTTTTGCTGCTGAAAAAACAAAGAACAACTATTTTTACTTCTTCTACTTATAATGAGCTTATAATGTATTTACAAACTGATTTCCGTAATTTTCTCATCGTGGATCAAATAGATAATTTTGATATTTTGGGTTGGTGGAAAACACATGGACACATGTATTCTCTGCTTTCTGTCATGACTCATGATTTACTAACAACTTCGTTGTCCACAGTTGCTTCGGAGTCTTCTTTTAGTGCATGCAATAGGTTCTGATCAATAAGAGAGCGAGACTGTCAGATAACGTATTGAAGATCGCAGTGTGCCAAAAAATTGGTTCGATACAAAAGCCAGATAACAACACGTTAAGAGTATTAAAGTTTCCGACACCGATGTAAAGTATAGACCGACACCATTTAGTTTTTTGTATGAATTGTATTTTTAATTATTTTGGCAATTGTATGAGGGGTAAGATTTGCCAAACTTATCTCCCCCTTAAACAAAAATTTAATCAATAAAATATTTAGGTATGTCCCAGGACCTACACGAAGTTTCGGTTAAAAACATTTTCAAAAAAAATCATAAAAGTAAAAATTTTACGTTAAAATTATTTTTAAATTTATTAATTTTAAAATATCATTTTTTTTAAAACCGGGCCAGCCCGAGCCCGGCTCAACCCAAGTCGGGCCACATGCCGGGCTGGGTTCAGGTTTGGGTTCGGGGGTTCCGGTCGGGCTTAGCCCGGTCAACTTGGGCCCGGCCAGACCCGAAGACTCCATGCCTGGCAGGCGCCGGGCCGGCCTGACAGACACCTTGACACGAGTCATCTGCTCAAAATACCAAATTAGCTTTATAAGTGTATCAATCAACTTTATAGCTGTAACGATACAACATTGAATGAATATATGGCCTAAATATGCTGTTTTCTATATATGGCACCCATAAAACAATCTTGATCACAATAAGCATGGGACTCGCCCCAACATGTCGCAGCACAAGCCTTTATCCCACACCTCATCTTGGGAGCTTATCACTAATTTCCCTAGAATCAGAATAACACAAATGATTGATTTTTTCCAGCTCACAGAACGAAAGACCATGGTAGTTTACCATAATTATAAGTTGGCAGTACCTTGGTGTTCAAACTGTCAACAAACACGACAATAATAAAACAAATTATTAGCGTAAAATGCATTCACTTTCGACCGGTAACACATAATGCAGGAAGATTATGTATCACAAATTTTGCTTATGCGAAATCGCATGGAAAGAACTTTTCGATACATAAAACCTACAGAAATTCATTAGAAAAATACTTCGGGGA
Source organism: Agapanthus africanus (assembly GCA_030015575.1). NCBI lineage: Eukaryota > Viridiplantae > Streptophyta > Magnoliopsida > Asparagales > Amaryllidaceae > Agapanthus > Agapanthus africanus. Next base: position 147,800,667 of record CM057348.1, on the reverse strand, counting down.
GAGAACATACGTATAAGAGTTCAGTAGAGAACTGACTAAGATAGATTAAGGAAAACTGTGACCATAGTTAAAAGGAATCACAAAAAACAAACAAGCTAGTAAAAACTTAAGATTTCCTTTTAGCATACTTGAAATAATCTTTTATCCTAACTTCGATATCAACACTAATAAAATAGAGGTAACTAAATTAAACAAACCCTGTCTAAAGGATTAATCTGCAGCTGTTGATTGTCATTCTGATTACACTTTACTCCAATGTTAAACTGACAAACATAATGGCCGAGACATTAATTTATATGGCTAGCTAGACACTACTACATGGCAAGGACTGTGATGATACTTGTAAGTGGGAATTCTCCAGATCGCGACACGTAGCGGATGACGTGTCAACCTCTTAAGCCCGTTAGATTCCTGGGGGCTACAAAGCAGGAGTAAGTGCGATGCATTGGGGGCATTTTCTCGGCACCTCATCTCTGAAATTGCATCCGACCTTTTGAAGACCTTCCCGGAATACCTTCCTAATTCGCCTAGCAACCAACCAACAGCTAGCCTCTGAGATATCCTATAGTTGAGGTTCCTTAGCCTCCTCGCTCGTCTTCGAGCTGTCACCGAGCTGAGCTTCCTCAGCCTCATCGCTCGTCTCCGAACAGTCACCGAGCTGAGCTTTCTCAGCTTCCCCATCTGGCCGGAAGAATGGAGCATGGGCGCCCTCGAAACGGATCCGTGTATCTCGCCACGAAGAGATCTCCAACGCTCCACGTCCCGCATTACACGCTGGCGTATCTTGTTGTTAATGAGCCTATCTCGCCTTTAATGGACGTATCCCGCCATTAATGGGCGTATCCCGCCATCAACGCGAACGTAACGTAGAGACGTAACAGATGGTGAGAATCTCACATCGGCTCGCTACATACGTCCACTATATAAACCCCTCTTCCAGACGATTCAGGTAAGGAGAACTCAATCCAATACGCCGCTACTCTGTCTCAATATTCTTCGGTGCTTACTTGATTGTCGGAGGGTCCTACGGTGGTTTCCTACTCCGGGACTTCCTTTGCAGGTAGCTCGGCGTCAATAACTCATTGAGATCCATACGCTCAATTTTCTACAACAAATCTCAGCCGTTCAGCCCTGCTGGCCGCAAAATCAATGAAAGACAACATCTGAGAGAGATTCCGACCTCCATCAGATTTTTTCACGGTTAAACCGTGAACAAAAAGACTTTAGTTCACGGTTTAAACAATGAGTGAATTGTGACCCAAACCTGCGTAAGCAAAGGTTGGGTCACGGTTCTTACCGTGAACAAAATGATCACGGTTAGAACCGTGAACATTTCTTTGCGTGAAAAATTAAAAAGTCAGTTAGTTGTTGGGCCTCAGGTTTTTGTTCTCGGTGCTAACCATGAATAAACCAGTTTTGGTCATGGTTACAACCGTGAACAAAACTTATAACCGTGACCCAAAACACTAACTTGCTTCATGTTAGGAATATGTATGCCCTAGAGACCATTATTATATATTATAGTGGATGCTTGGACATATATATAGAGGACTTTTTTGCTCAACATGATGGTATGCAATCCGGTTGCTCTTTATCTTAATATGCGCACTTGTTTTAGTTTACTATCTCATTGATACATGTTGATAAAGCCCTTAGGATGTTGGCTTGACTATCAGGACTATGATGTCGATCATACTAGTGGGGCTTGAGTAGTCCACAAACACATCCTTAATAGTTCCTAGTCGAGAGAGTATCGAGACATGGCATCGATATTCCAGAGTAAACTAGTGTGTACATTTCTTGATCCTGTATAGGGTGATGGTTGATCCCATAACCATTGGTGTTTGACATCAAAGATTGTGCACATGTGCTCATTGGAGAATGAGTACATCGAACGGACTCGCCAAGAACTCGTAGATGGTACCATACCTATCGTCAGATAGCAGTTCTCTGGTGACACTTGTACAGGTTAGTCTGTAGACCCGAGATCGTTATAGTGTCTTGTGTGGTTCCCACTGTGCTTTGATTTCCTCCCTACCACGGCTCAAATGAGCGTGCAAACAGGTGGTTTTTAGGTACAGTTCCAAGTCACATGGAGGCACTGAGCGTTAGGAGGGGTTTTGTTTCTTCCGGTATTGAGAGTTAATATTGTGCTATGCTCGATTGGCTATAACAAGTCCCTGGCCAGGGCTGATGAGATTTACTGATCAGTATTATCAGTAGTTTTTCGAAAGTTTATAGGCCACATATCGGCATGACTTATCCAGTTATTGGGGTTTGATGATTCCACCCCCAGACTCGATATGCGACATATCAGACGAAGAGACCAGACTGTTTGGTAAGTATTGCTTATAGGCTCTACGGGAGTTTGGACAAGTTTGCTTGTTGATCTTCTATTCGTTCAATACCTAGGTAGCCGTTATGTCCAGCTAGTACCGCTGACGGCTTGTACGTCTTTGATATGATCATTACCTACTGTTAGTGTATTGGCGAGTCTTTAGAGTCTCATATAGAGATTTCCTAGCTCAAGCGAAACGAAGTAGGGAACGTATGGAGATATGTGTGGGAGCTTGATTAAATATAAGTATATGATACCATATTCTAATCTAGCGTTATATGATATTAGCCGGGTTATATATGATATAACCGGATTATTGAATCAAGTGTTGATTTAATAGTTTGATATATATATATATATATATATATATATATATATATATATATATATATATATATATATATTCATTTGTATCATGGTTGATGATGCATGAAAGATGGATGTATGAGAATCATATTGAGTTGAGGATAAGAAGATAATGATTCTTATTTGAATTTTGAAAAAGAAACAATGAGTCATTTTCTTTGGAACCTTGGGGATGAATGACTCATTCTTTTTCTTTAGTTCATATAAGTTTATCTTTTTGGTAATTATCCTCATTATATATTTGATATATATGCATATTTGTATCATGGTTGATGATACATGGAACATGGATGCGTGAGAATCACATTAGAGATAAAGATGATAAGATAATGATTTATATATATGAATTAAAGAACAGAAGAATGGGTCATTATTCTTTGGTTGCTTTGAGAAGTATGGAGAAGCCATGACTCATCTTCTTTCTTTATTTTATTCATAGATATTCATCATTTTCTTGAGCTCATCTTATCATCAACTCACACTCTCATCTCCACGTTCATCTTCTTCTTCTTCTTTCTAAGTTGAGAAAAAGAATACGAAAGAAAGATTTTTAGTGAGCAAAATCCCTACTTCATCAACCTACACCATTTTAGCAAACTAGTTTAGGTTGTTAAGTTCACTAATATTTCGATTAGTGAAGTGTGAGCTTGAGTATGAGAAACTTCAAGGTGGATTATCTTCAACGACGAACATAACTAGAAAGCTTATTCATTTCTTCAAGTGGAGCCCCAGAAAGAGTTCAAGGGACTACTACAAGGAGCTATTGAAGTGGAGAACTATACTACAAAGGTTGTAGCACCTCTTCACTTAATTTAGAACTTATTTTGCTTTGTTTTAAAACCCTAAAACTCTAGTATGATCTTGTTTAGTATACTTAGCCATCTAGATTTTTAAAATTGCATACTTGATGCTCATAGAATCCTTGTAGAAGTGCTAAAACATACTTTCATGGTATCAGAGCCAAACTAGAGGCTTAGGATAAGTTTAGACGATATTAAAGTGTTCGATCGACGTTTTAACTCCAGATAATTCTAGTTTCTATCCAATTTTTGAAACTTCGAGATTTTCAGATTAAAAATGCTCAGAAAATTCAGCAGGCTTTTATATGGAGGCACAAGAAATATGAGCACATAACTCCACCAATTGGCCATGGAACCGCCGCCTACACCATATATTGGTCACGGTTCTGCTGCACAATTGTGGAGTTAGGAGTCCACTTTTCTTGTGCTGCTTCATTTTCATATTTTGGATTTTCTGGATATTTTTAATGAGGCTCAAGTGGTTGAGATCTCTGTGAATTGTTGTTGATTGAAATATTGATCAAAATGTTAACTTTGTCTAATTGCTTTGGTTATGTGATACAATTTTTGGAATCCACATTGATTAGTTTTACGAAGACTAGTTGTCGATTTGTAAATCTCACATTTTAGTCTCAAATGATGGATTATCATGGAATTTGGAGTTGGATTATCACGTGAATACTCGCCGGGAGACACTAGGAGACAACCACGCCCCTTTGTCCCGACCAAATGACTATAGGAGAACTCCATGGCCAAGAGCATTCACTCGAGTGCTCGCGGCCATGGTGTTCCGCCCAAGTCCACTTCGTTGACGGTCTTGGGGGTGCGGCCATCCACTAAAGTTCCCAACGAGCCTTCGATCTTTTAATCGGGAATCTTGTTGAATTGCCCGGCTTAATTTTTGAAAAGGGTTTTCAATTCGAGGCTTAAATGTAAAGTTTATACCATTAGGCATGAAATTTGGAAAATGTGATAATCCGAGTTTATGATGTGTATAGATGCGGACTTTAATTATTGTATTTTTCATTTCTTTTCTGCGACCGTAAGTGTAATATGTGGCAGTATCCCTGATCTCTTGCTATACGACAACGACATTAGGGATACACATATTTACTTACGTTGATGACATGTGATATTATTGTGTTGCTATATTGATATGTTATATTGGATCGTCGTGATTGAATAGCCGGAGGTTTTATGTGAGGTGAGAGTTTTTCAATTTTCATTCATGTAAATAATTATATGTAATATTCTTTTATTGGGACACTTTCGGATTGAGCTTGTTGTCTCTATTAAATGTATATTATTTACTTTACCGCATTAGGATAGACCCAAGGCGGAGAGCATAAGTAACCGGGTTCTAGAGTCCAGTGAGAGGCCATCTCGAGGAGTCGAGACCGGTCGTCTAACTCTAGAATTGGCAGGGTTGCTTACTGCTCTCGTAGGGGTCTCGGGATGTGAGCTTGGCTATTCATCATGACCGTGCCTCTTAGTTTATCCTATATTTCATATGTCTGCTTCTGTTGTTCTGTGATGTGATGTGATCATATAAATGCATGGGACTGTTCCCTCATAAAAAAAATAAAGAGAAGGGGGATAAAATTCCTCCCCCCCACGACTCAAGCCTCACGTGTTAAACACGTGAGAGCCTATATGCAAAGCATATAGGCGTTGTAGTTAAAACAACTGATAGGCTAAATAAACCTCACGTGTTAAACACATGAGCGCCTATATGCAAAGCATATAGGCGCTGCAATCAAACAATTGATAGGCCAAACAGGCCCTATGTGTTAAACACGTGAGCGCTCATATGCAAACCATATGAGCGCTGAAAATAAACAAGCAAAAACCTACGTTAATGATCACGTGTTAAACACGTGAGTTCTCCTGCCACATAAATTGGCAGCGCTTACATGCAAAGCATGTGAGCTCCCCAATTTTAAAATACTCACATCTGATTCTATGTGATAGAATTAAATTCTATTTGGGAAATATTTTCTCTGATCTTTCTAATATGGAAAGATTTTTCTCTAACAGAGAATCTTGGATTTAAAATCCAATTGTGATAAAATATCACCAAATGACCCATCTGATAGAATAAAATTCTATGTGGGAAATATTTTCTTGAACTTTCTTAAACTAGAAAGATCTTCTCTATTAAACAGAGGACGCTTGGATCAAGGATCCAACGACAATTATAAAATCACTTACCAATTATCTGATAGAATAAAATTCTATCTTAGGAAAAATATTTCCTAATCTTGCTAAATAAACAAGAAAACTTCTCTGTTAAACTGAGAGCCTTTGGATTAAAAATCCAATGGTGAATAAAATTCACCAAGTGATCTAAGAGATCATTTTGGATTGATTATGAAATCAATCATGATCTCTCAATCAGAGATTTTCTTAACAAGTTGATCTTTTATCTTCACCTATAAATAGATAAGGAAGAAAGAAGGGGGGACAGACGGAGAGAAAAGAGAGAGAATATACAGAGAGAACTTCCCACAAGCTTTTAAAGAATACAGTGAGCCATTGATAGAAAAGAGAATTTAATTCGCAAAGAAGACTTGCCTCGTTGAAACCCTAGGTAAAGAAACACAGAGATCATATTATCTCTCCTTTGCCTCTCTAAGGGTTTAACCCTTCATATAAGAACTCAGTTCTTTCTCTGGTTGAGATTTGCAGAAGCAGATCTCCCTACAAGTTGAGAATTTAATTTTCATCGGAAAGATTCTGTTCTGCAAATTTAAAATTTAGGGGAAAAGAACTAAGTTAAAAAGAAAGAACAAAAACATATGGGAATTTATTCCTCCAAAAATTAGTGTTTAACCCTACATAAAGAACTTGGTTATTAGAAAAGTGAAAATGAACTTAGTTCTTCAATACAAACCATAATGATGGTCCAAGACTTCAAAACTGAAATCTTGATGATCATCAATGACTAAAAATGTCATTAACAGAGATCAATATCTCTGAGAAAACACAAAAACAACTTGGTGACTCGATTAGTGCTTAACACTATTTTGAAGCCTCACGTGTTTCCCATGAGAAGCGCTTAATGAAACAAACAAAAAGAACAGCCAAAGATGTCTCACGTGTTTCTCACGTGGGCGCCTAAAAGAGCAAAGAAAAACTTCTTTGTCAATTAGGCAGCCGCCTCAAAAGGAAGCAGTCATGTGAAATGCACGTGAGCTCTATCCAAGTGCTTAGCACTTCTGTAAAAAGAGGGAAACGAGCAAATAAAATCCAAAGCCCAGCACTCACGTGCTTCCCATGTGAGTATCATGCAGAGTGCTCAGCACTCCATGATCAGTCAAAAATGACTAAAAACGCTCACATTTGAACACCTCACGTGTTTCGCACGTGAGTACCACAGGACTCTAGTGCTTAGCACTAATCTAGCACCCCACGTGTTTCACACGTGAGCGCTATATGTCTTAGTGCTCAGCACTGTTGGGTAATTATGGAAACTCAATCTCAACCCAAAATTGGCTAAGTTTCCTGAGGTCAAACCTCTTTGTTTTTAAATCAATCGAGCCTATATGCTCTTGATTTCCAAGGTTTTAAATATGAATAAAAATTCTTAAGTCCACAACAACCCTTTTTTTCTCAAATACGGGATTTGGTTTAAGGATACATCTCTTCACACCTCTGATATATGTCGTTGTAATTCCTCAACGTCTTCAGAGAGGTGGTGGGTCCCGACGACCAACAACTTTTTTCGTTGATGCACTTCCAAATTGACGTGCACGTCTACACGACACGAAGTGAACTTCCGGAGTAGAAGAAAGTGGTTATCGCAATGCAGTAACGTAATTAACTGCAGGGGCTTGTACCTGCAGGGAAGAGCGTCCCCACAATAAAAAACCCCTCATAAAATGAGGGGGAATCTGATAAAGTCACGCTATAATGGTCGCATCCGTCCAAACCTCCGATATATGGTGCCATAAATCAACTTGGTATTTTCGGAGAGGTGGACGGATAAATTCAAATAGCATCTGCCCCCAGATTCAGGCAAGACGACCCATCCCGGTCCGTCTCCGTTTCCGGCGGTGAGTAGAGACGAATGCTATTTATATATATGAAATATTAGTAGACACTCTATATGTTTTGCATCCGCGCTAGTCCTGACCCCGCCTTGCCGTAAGTTAAGTAACCTTATGGTGAAGACACGGGTCCCTGTGGCGAATGCGGATGGCATATGTGTGTTTTATTTTCGCTTCTTCTGTGATATTTAGGAAACATACATGATGAGAATTCATTAATAAGATTAATGAATAGAAAAGAAATCTAAAAGATATTGTAGAATCACTTTTTCAAAAAGATAGTTCTAGTTCTTTCTTTGCATAGTGGTATTCCATTATGAATATCCAGCACGTCATTCGATGAGGAAAGAGCCTAGATCTCTTCACCGGGAATGACCTCTTTAGCAAAAACTAGCATATGCTACAACCCACTCGGTTTGTTTTGAAAACTACTCAATTTTTAAAGTGGAGCTTAAACCACTCCTTTTAAAATCACTAGGTTCTACAACGATATCAAGTTCATTACGTTAAAGATTTTCTTCAAAACCAGTTATAGCCCTCCGTCATTTCAGATAGGTACTATTTAGTATTCGTGCCACGTTTGATGACCTTTGCCGAGGTGTTGTGTTCGATAGCTAATTAGTACTTTTCTGTCGCATGTTAATGCGATTGGTTAGGGCAGTCGTACGGCTTTATTGACCTTATCAAGGGTCGTACAGGTGGGTCTAAATCAGCCACGAAATGACGGGTTGAACTTGACTTGCGGTTTATGATTTGTTGACCTTTGTCAAGGTCATAAGCCGCATGGGGTAAAAACAATTATCGAGAATTTCAAGTGTTGAAATTTGCAATGAGATTTCATACTTTCTATATGATAGTTGGATCCTGATACTCACTGCAAGTAAGCGTTACTCCTGAGAGAGTTTTCCAGTTTGCAATTAGTTAAGCCAGTAGGTGTCTAGAAAGGTGTTAACGGGGTTATGCCCCTACGGAAATGAGATTATTTAATTAGTTCCATGCGAAAACACGGGGAGACTTCCTCGGAGTACCAACACCAGCCTGGCTGACCGATTAGCGAACTTGTAGGGTGTAATTAATCCCGGCTAATTTTATCTTTTAGGGTTTGAAGGAAGATTTGATAAAAACAGTAGAAGTTATCCTGATTAGATAAGATAATAACCAATCTAATCTTATAAGAGCACACGCTAAAGTGTTTTTTGCTTTCTCTCCAGGTAGCGACCATGTCACACATTAATCAAGATAATAATATGGATGTACTGACCGAACCCTCTTATTATACTGGGCTGGGGAACGTTGGTTCCGCCCTATCTTATGACAACTTTCATAAGTCTGGGCAAGGGATAGGGGATCGTAACAATTTCCATGCAATCCTAATGAAGAAAGAGCATTCTGATGCATCTTCTTCGGGTGTGTTAGTTATTGAGAACTGTTTCTCGGTCTGCTCTATGTTCTAGGTATTGGATACCGGATCAGGATCCCACATTTGTAATCTGTTACAAAGGTTAAAAAAAGTATAGAACTGGAAAAGGGTGATATGTCTCTTAGAGTAGGGAATGGAGCAATTGTTGCTGCCGAAGTTATTGGCGAATATCACCTTGTATTGCCAAAAGGTAATACATTGATTTTGAACGACCGTTATTTCATACCGTCGATGATGTGCAATATAAAATCCATTTTTTTATTAGATAAAGAAGGATATAACTTTGCATTAGAGAAAAATGTTATGAACATTTTCGTAAATCAAGTGTTGATTGGGTTTGGTACGTTGTGTAATGGTTTATATGTTCTAAATCAAAATATAATTCTAAACATACAGAACACACACAAGAGGAAAAGTTCAGAAATGAACAAAGCCTTCTTGTGGTATTGTAGACTTTGTCATATCAATACAACCAGACTAGCTAAGTTACATAAGGATGCATATTTGGAACTGTTCGAATTTACATCTTATGAAACTTGTCAGTCCTGTCTCAAAGGAAAGATGACCAAAACTCCGTTTACGGGACACGGAGCAAGAGCAACTGAACTCTTGGGACTGATACATAGTGATGTATGCGATCCTATGTCTACACATACCTGAAATGGTTTCTCGTACTTCATTACATTCACCGATGATTTCTCTAGATTCAGATATGTGTTTTTGTTGAAACACAAGTCTGAAGCCTTTGAGAAATTTAAGGAATATAAGAACAAAGTAAAGAACTAAACGGGTAAAAGTATCAAAATCATTCGATCAGATCGAGAAGGGGAATACTTGAGCACGGAATTCCAAGATTATCTAAAAAAGAACGGGATTCTCTCTCAGCTTACTCCTCCATATACACCACAGCATAACGGTGTATCGGAGCAGAGGAATCGCACCCTATTAGATATGGTGTGCTCTATGATGAGTAATACTGAGTTACCTATTTTGTTTTGGAGTTATGAATTTGAGACAGCTGCATACCTATTGAATCAAGTTCCATCAAAATCTGTGCCTAAAACACCATATGAGATATGGAGTGGAAAGAGAACATATCTTAAACGAGTTAAGATATCGGGTTGTCCGGCCTATATTAAAAAACAGAATCCAGACAAACTCGAATCACGATCAGTTCTATGCAAGTTTGTGGGATATCCAAAGAATTCACATGGATATCTATTCTACCACATTGAGGAACAAAAGGTGTTTGTTGCTTTACACGCCACCTTTTTAAAAAGGGAATTTCTGGTAAAAGAAATTAGTGGTAATGAAGTAGAACTGGATGAAATTCCAGAAACACAAAGTATAACTGAAGATTTGGTAGAACCGGGGGACTCAATAGTCCCCGACAAATCTCAGCCACTCCGCAGATCTAGTAGAGTACCTCATCCACTTGAGTGATACTACTGTTTTCTTATAGACGGTGGGAGTGAGGATTCCATCATGGAAGATGATGACCCGACTAGTTTTGAACAGGCCATCACAAGTGAGGACTCTGTGAAATGGCTGGATGCTATGTGATCTGAGATGGAATCCATGTACACCAACAAAGTATGAACTTTGGAAATTGCTCCTGAAGGGATAAAACCCATTAGGAGCAAGTGGATCTACAAGAAGAAGATTGGTGTAGATGAAAAGGTTGAGACTTTCAAAACTAGATTTGTAGCAAAAGGTTTTCGTCAACGACCAAGTGTCGACTATGACGAGACCTTTTCTCCAGTGGCTATGCTTAAGTCCATTAAGATCCTACTTGCAATTGCTGCATACCATGACTATGAAATTTGGCAGATGGACGTCAAGACTGCTTTTTTAAATGGTGATTTAGAAGAGGGCGTGTTTATGACACAGCCAGAGGGCTTCGCAAACAGTGTGAGCAGCGGAAAGGTGTGCAAGCTGCTTAAATCAATTTACGGATTAAAGCAGGCGCTGCGGAGATGGAACATTTGTTTTGATATGGCAGTGAAAGAGTTTAACTTTATAAAAATGTAGATGAACCATGTATATATAAAAAGGTAGTAGAGAGTAAGGTCGCATTCCTCGTAATGTACGTGGATGACATAATCTTGATAGAAAATGATGTTCTTATGCTGCACTCGGTCAAACTCTTCTTATCACCAAAGTTCTCCATGAAAGATCTGGGTGATGCTTCCTACATCCCGGGGATAAAAATCTATAGGGATAAATCAAAAAGGATGTTGGGATTGTCCCAATCCAGGTATATAGACACCATACTAAAAAGGTTTAGTATAAAAGATTCTAAGCGTGATTATTTACCCGCTTGTTCAGGAATCATTCTCTCCAAAGAGATGTCTCTCAAAACTGATTTGGAAAGAGCTCGCATGAACGTGAGACCCTATGCTTCTGCAGTTGGGTCTATCATGTACGCGATATTATGCATCAGACCGGATGTAGCTTACGCAATTAGTGTGGTAAGTAGGTATCAATCAGAGCCAGGGAAGAAGCAATGTATAGCTGTGAAGAACATTCTTAAGTACTTGCGAAGGACTAAAGAAATGTTCTTTGTGTATGGTGTTCCCGCCAAAATTTTCGGCCAAGAGCTATTTGTTCCCTTATAACCCTTATAAAAAAGGGAGAGAAGAAAGAGGAAAAGAGTTCACGGTTGGACATCACGTGTTAAACACGTGAGCTCTTATATGCAAAGCATATGAGCGCTGAAAGAAAATAACAAAGGGCAAAACAGGCCTCATGTGTAAAACACGTGGGCGCTTATATGAAAAGTATATGAGCGCTGAATAAAATAAACCTAAAGGGCCAAACAGGTCTCACGTGTAAAACACGTGAGCGCTCATATGCAAAGCATATGAGCGCTGAACATAAATCACCAATGGCCAAACAAGCCTCACGTGTAAAACACTTGAGCGTTCATATGCAAAGCATATGAACGCTGAACATAAATCACCAATGGCCAAACAAGCCTCACGTGTACACGTGAGCGCTTATATGCAAAGCATATGAGCGCTGAACATAAACATGCTAAAACCCACAGCAGGGGTCACGCGTTAAACACGTGAGTTCTCTTGTCTCTCACATGCGAAGCATGTGAGCGCTCCAATTTAAAATGCTCCTATCAAAATCTAGAATTAAATTCTATTTTGGGAAATATTTTCCTGATCTTCTTCGAACTAGAAAGATCTTCTCTATTAAACAGAGAACTTTTGGATCAAAGATCCAACGGTGATCATCTGGTAGAATAAAATTCTATCATAAGAAAATATTTTCCTAATCTTGTTAAACTAAAAAGATATGATAGAATTAAATTCTATATTAAGAAAATATATTTTTGATCTTGTTAAAACTAACAAGATATTCATAATCTTGTTAAACAAATAAGAAATCCTCTCTGTTAAACAGAGAGCCCTTAGATTAAAAATCTTACGGTGAATAAAATTCACCGATTGATCTAAAAGATCATGGAATCAATCATGATCTCTCAATGAGGGATTTTCTTAACAAGTTGATTCTTTTTCTTCTCATATAAATAGGAGTAAGGAGAGGAGGAAAAAAACACACGAAGAGAGGGGAAGAAAAATACAGAGAGAATTTAATTCTCTAAAGAAGAGGAACCCCTCCCAAAAGCTCCCACAAAACAAAAAGAGAATTTAATTCTCAAACCAAGAGTTTAACTCTTCTCAAAAAACTTAGTTCTTCCTCTGGTTAAGATATGCAGAAGTAGATCTCCCTATAAGTTGAGAATTTAATTCTCATCGGGGAGATTCTGTCATGCAGATTCAAAATCTAGAGGAAAGAACTGAGTTCAAAAGAGTTTAACTCTTACAAAACATATGGGAATTTAATTCCTCTGAAACTAGGGTTTAACCTTTTAAAAAGAATTTAATCCCTGCAAAGAACAAAATGAGAACTTGATTCCTCAGAACCATAGAAGAACAACCTGGTGATTCATTAGCGTTTAACACTATATGAAACCTCACGTGTTTCCCACATGAGCGCCTCTGACGAACAATAAAAGAATGGTTGAGACCGAGTCACGTGTTTCACATGCGGGCACTTAAAAGAAGAACTAGAAGTGCCTCTTAGGGCAGTCATGTGTTCCCACGTGACCCCCGAACAAGCACTTATATAGAAAAGGGAATAGATAAAAAACAACGCTTACATTTTGAAGGCGCCTCACGTGTTCGCACATGAGCATCACAGAGTTCAAGTGCTTAGCACTTATAAAAGGAAAGGTGGAATAAATTAAAGACAGTTCCCATTTGTGGGCGCCTCACGTGATCTCACGTGACCCCCTAATAGTTCTTAGCATTTATAAAAGGAAAGGGGAATAAATCAAAGACAGTTCCCATTTTTGGGGCGCCTCACGTGATCCCACGTGACCTTCAATAGTGCTTAGCACTTATACAAGAAAAAGGGAATAAACCCAAAGAATCAGTGCCCAACTCTGGGGCGCCTCACGTGTCCACATGTGATGGCCACAAGATTTAAGTGTTTAACACTTATATGTATAGACGGGGATTTGAACCTAAGGGCACCACACCAACTTTCGGATGCCTCACGTGCCACACGTGAGCGTCATAATTTTCAATGTTTAACGCTACCTTGGAGTCTCACGTGGGAGCATCTGAGTACTAAGTATACATTAGTGTTTAACACTATAGGAAGCCGACTTCAGCCCCAAATTGGCTAAGTCCTCTTGAGATTAAAACATCTTGGATCTCCAAATAGACTGAGCCTCTATGCTCATGACTTCTCAAACTAATTGATCAGAATGATGTCCATCACATATTTTCTAAGTTAATCTTAGTCTCCCAAAAATGACTAATGATTCTTAGATGGTCCACTATAATCCCTCCCCTCAGTCTGGAATTTGGTTCAAGGGTACATCTCTCCATACCTCTGATACATGTTGTTGTAATTTCTCAATGTCTTTAGAGAGGTGGAGGGTCCCGATAACCAACAGCTCTTGGGTTCACTCCCAAACCCATGAGCACATTACAATGGACCGTAATGTCCTTAAACTAGCTGTGGACTGCAACGTTCTTAAACTAAACCCTCATACCAAAAATGGTGATTTATGGACCATAACGTCCTTAAACTAAAGCAATAGAGCTCAAATGCTCTTTTGTTGGGTCTGAATGATCCCAAAAATCCTGCTGAGTAGATCTTAGTCAAAAATTAGACTAACGTATTCTCAACAAATATTTAAGTTGATCTTAATCTCAAACGAGATTAACGATCCTTAAATCAAACCAAACCGAAATCTAAATGGATTTGGACTAATCCATGCCCTACGGACGACAACACAAATTAGTCTCCGTATACAATCCATGGGAATCCAAAAATAAAACAAACACATACGACACAAAGTGAACATCTGAATCAGGAGAAAGTGGTTATCGCTACGCTGTAACGTAATTAACTGCAGGGGCTTGCGCTTGTAGGGAAGAGCGTCCCCACAATAAAAAAAACCCCTCACAACGAGGGGAAATCTGACGAAGTTCGCTACAATGGTCGCATCCGTCCAAACCTCCGATACACGGTGCCATAAATCAACTTGGTATCTTCGGAGAGGTGGACGGATAAACCCAAATAGCATCTGCCCCCAAATGCAGGCAAGACATTTGTCTTCCCCGGCTTCCGGCGGTAAACAGATTCTGGCACGCCCGGTGAGACCTTTTCCTCTTTCCACTCCACACTTCGTGTGTCGTGTTCGTGAACGAATCACGGTTTAATATGGTTGCCCCTGAATTTGAGGTACTAAGATTTGGTGTCTTGCTCCTATGCAGAAGAGAAGAAGATCGATGGCTTCCAAGTGTAACTGCAACGACAACTCTCGCTCTGTCCCCTCCGAACGAGTGACTTATGGGCCCCAAGCGGCCTCCATCTTTACAATGCTGGTGGAACAGGTGACTCATGCCACCACTGGACTATTCTTTGGGACCATGATCCCACCATCAAGCTTCAGTGCCCCAGTGCCATCATAAGAAGCTCCAAAGAAGTCGGTCTTCGATCGACTTGCAGCCACCACGACCCCTCTCAACGGGTCGTCCAAGTCTTCCACCTCAGTCTTTAACTGTTAGTTATATGAATGCCATAGAGGTCGTTACTATACATATGATGTATATCGTAATGGATGCTTGGAGATATATAGGGAGGACTTTCGTGCTCGACATGATAGTATGCTATCTGGTTGCACTTTATCTTAACATGTACTCTGATTTTCTCTATGTTACATGTTGATAAAGCCCTTAGGATATGTACTCGACTACTGGGACTATGATAAGATCATACTAGTGGGGCCACGGTAGTCGACGAGTACATCCTATAACTGTTCCTAGTCGAGGGTGTATCGAGACAGGGTATCGATACACCAGAGTAGACTAGCGTATACGCATCTTGACCCGTATGATGGGCGATGGATGATCCCATATCCATCGGTGTTTGACATCAAGGATGGTGTACGGGTGCTCAGTGGAGACTGGGTACACTGGACGGACTCGCCGAGAACTCCCAGATGGTATTATACCTCACGTTAGATGGCAGTTCTCTGGTGACACTGGTACAGGTTAGTCTGTAGACCCGAGATCGTCATAGAGTCTTATGCGATTCCCACTGTGCTTTGATTTCCATCATATCACGTCCAAGAGGGCATGCAAAAAGGTGGCTTTTGGGTACAGTCCCGAATCACATGGAGGCAATGAGCGATAGGAGGGGATTGGTCTCTCCCGGTATAGGGAGTTGATGTTGTGCTGTGTTCGATTGGTTATAACTGGAAATTCCTGACCAGGATTGCTGAGATTTACTGGTAAGTGTTATCAGTAGTTTCTCGAACTGTTATAGACCTCATATCCACACGACTTATCAAGCTACTGGGTTCTGACGTTTACCATCCCTAGGCGAGATATGCGACATATCAGACGAAGAGACCGGACTGTACGGGAGTGTTACTGATTGGATTCGCAGGAGAATGTACAGGCTTGCTTGTTGATCTTCTGATCGCTCAATACCTGGGTGGCTGTTACGTTTAGCTGACCGCTTGCAGCTTGTGGGTGTTTGATATGATCATCACCTACTGCCGGCGTATTGACTATTCTTTAGAGTCCTACACAGAGCTTTCTTGGCTCAAGCAAAACGGAGTAGGAGCACATATATGATATGTGCGGGACCGAGAACAATACGTGTATGTGATACCGTATTAGATTCTCGCGATATGAGATATCGGTCGGGTATATGGGATATAACCGGGTCATCAGATCAAGTGTTGATTCGATGAACTGATACAGATTATACTAGTCGGTTATTTGTGAAATAGCCGGATTATCGGATCAAATGTTGATTCGATAATTTAATGTATAATTATATATTTGATATATTAAATTACATTAACTAATATAAGCTCACTAAAAGATTCTTTTTCTCACTCGGGTAATACATTGATATATATACGATATATGTTAATTGTATTATTTTATTTTGTTACAATAAATATTGTATATGTGATATATAATATTGTAACATGTTAGGGTTATTAATGCAACATGATTAGTGGAGATTAAACATGATTAAGATTTGATTTGGGTTAATTTTTCTAGAAGCTTCTAGAAGCTTTTTGTTTTGTTTTTACAAAGATATTTTGTAAAGATATTTTTGTTGATATTTGGTAACCTAACTCAACCCTTGATCATGGTTCATTCTCTACATGGGTTAAGTTATCATGCTTAACCCATGGTTGCATTTCTAACCTCACCACAATTCACTATTCATCACAAAGTAATTCATCTTCTTCTTCCTCCTTGCAAGCTTTCTACCTTTTTGCTTAGTGATGATTTTTGAGTGAGAAATAGAAAATAAATGAGAGCTAAATCCTACTTTATCATCCTAATCTATCCTAACCATTTAGATTAGGATGTTCACTTCATTTGTGAGTGAGAGCTTGTGTTAAAGAAACTTCAAGGTAGATCATCTTAGTTATCGAAGATCGGAAGCAAGTTTATATCATTCTCTTTGTGGAGCCTCTCTAGAGTCCGGATACTCGATGATCGCAGCGAAGAGACCTCAACACGGAGTTTATGAAGTGAAGGACCGGACTACAAAGGTTGTAATCCCAAACTCTTAGATGTTAAAGTGTTTAACATGCTTTGTTTCGCCTAATCTCTAGTTTAAAGATTTTGGTTAGGGTTGTTCGGCACGTCTAAATTTTGAATCGGGCATGGTTGATGCCTTATAGACCCTTGTGAGAGTGCCTAGTAACCCTACAGTGGTATCAGAGCGAAGCTAGAGCTTTAGGCGAAGTCTAGGCGAAGTTTAAAGTCCGATCGAACTCCAAATACCCGATAAAACCTAGTTTATGGACATTTTTCAAAACGTTGACATTTTTAATATTAAAAATGCTCAGAAAATTCAGCAGGTAATTTTATGGTGACCTGTGAAAAACGACCCCCTAAATCATTTAAAGCGCCGCGGAACCACGGCCAAACCAGGGTATTGGCGGCGGTTCCGCGGCAAGTATTGAAGATTGAGGGATAGTTTTCGTACAGTAACATCTGTAGGTACTTTTGCATGTTTCTGGGAATTTTTTATTTTACTCAAGCGTTGAGTTTTCTGGGTTGTATTGGGAGCTCGTTGATTCGATCGGAAAGTATAACTTCGTTTAATTTGTCCGGGTAATTTTTAGAACGTGTTAAAAAGTTCGACCGGATATCAATAACTCACTTTTTCCCCTGCCGGAAAAATTCCAAGTGTTGGATTTTTCCGTAGTTTAAGAACGTTCTAAGTCGTGCAAGTAATGCGGCGGACCCTCTGGAAGAACACAAACCTTAACTCGATTATGTGACCGTCTTGAACTGCCTTTAAGCCTTAGGGTTTATGGCAGTACGGCGTTGCCACATGTGAGGCGTTGGCTTGACCCTTCTACGGCTGGACCATTGGTACTGTGGCATGTGATGGATGTTTTTAAACTAATTTCAAGTGTTGAGAACTATTTGGGAAATCTTGGGTGTTTGTTTATTCGATCGGAAAGTTTAACATTGTCTATTTATCTGGAATGTGATACAATATTTAGAATCCACAAGTAGTTATGAGATAACTAATTTGAATGATATAAATCTAGCAGTTTAGTCTCATTTGATTGGTTGCCACGGGATTTTGATGTGATCAAAAGTCCGTTGCAATCACGTAGTATACGCGGATACTCGTCGGGTAAACTTAATAGATAGCCACGCCCCATAGCCCCGACCAAGTGACTGTAGGAGAACCCCGTCATCAAAAGCATCCGTTCGGGTGCCTGCGGCAGCGGTGTTTCACCTTAGTGCACTTCGTCGACGGCATCCGGGGGTGCGGCTGTCTACTAAAGTTTGCGACGAGCATTCGATCAGGATGCCGGGAATCTTGTTGAATTGCCCGACTAGATATTGAAAAGTGTTTTCGATAGAGAGACTAAAATGCGGGGTTTATAATTGTTAGGCATGCGATGTCTAAGGAATTCATTTGGTTAGGCATGCGATGTCTAAGGAGGTTGCGGATTCCAACTGTTGTAGTTTTATACTTTCTTTTCTGTGACCGTAAGTGTAGTATGTAGTTGTATCGCCGGTTTTCATTGTTATACATCAACGACAATCGGTGTATGCATACTTACTTACGTTGATGATATGAGATATTATGTGTTGCTGTGATATGTTATATTGGATCGTCGTGTTCTGAATAGCCGGGGGGTTTTATGTGAGATGAGAGTTTTCATTTTCATTCATGTAAAATTTATTTGTATGTAATATTCTTTTATTGGGGCACTTCCGGGCTGAGGATGATGTCACCATTGTATATTATTTACTTTTCCGTATTAGGTAGATCCAAGGCGGGGAGCACAAGTAACCGGGTTCTAGGGTATAGTGGGAGACCATCTCGAGGAGTCGAGACCGGGTCTCCTAACTCTAGAACTGGCAGGGTTACTTGCCGCTCTCGTAGGGGTCTAGGGATGTGGGTTTGGCTATTCATCACGACTGTGGAATCCGTGTTTTATACAGGCTCGTATTAAAACACGGACACCCTAGTATATCCAATATTTCATATATGTTCTTCTGCTGTAATATTCTGTGATGAGATCATATTACTGCCTGAGACGAATGTTTATATTATATATATGAGATATATATTATATGAGAATAATGGAGAAAAAGGGCCATAGGAGGGGATTTCCTCCTATGGCGTGGAAAAAATACAACCTCCACTATCTTTTCCGACGATCGGCACCCATCATCATCATCATTATCATCTAAGATGTGAGCACACCAAATTTCATGTGATTCCACAACCTTTTCACCGTTGATTTAGCAATGTAGAAAGTTCTATTGTTGGTAAACCGTTAATTTTGAACCCACTAAATCAACGGTGAAAAAGTTGTGGAATCACATGAAATTTGGTGTGCTCACATCTTAGATGATAACGATGATGATGATGGGTGCCGATCGTCGGAAAAGATAGTGGAGGTTGTATTTTTTCCACGCCATAAGAGGAAATCCCCTCCTATGGCCTCTTTCCTCCATTATTCTCATATTATATATTGCTGATTTCGTTTCATATCTGATGCTTGTGAAGCATAATTAAATGGGGACTTCATTAATGAGATTAATGAAATAAAAGAAACCTAAAGATGTTGTAGAAACTTGTTAAAAAACTGGTAGCTCTAGTTCTTGCTTTGCATAGCGGTGCTCCTTGTAGAACATCCAGCACCTTATTCGATAAGGAAAGAGCCCAGATCCCTTCACCGGGAGTGACCTCTTTAGTGAAACTAGCAGATGCTACAAACTCGGTTTGTCTTTTGATTGCTTCTATAGTTCTTGCTTTGCACAGCGGTATTTATGAAATATCCTGCACCTTATTCGATGAGGAAAAAGCCGACGATCCCTTCACCGGGAGTGACCTCTTTAGCAATACTAGAAAAGCCTAAAAAACACTCCATTTAAAATCACTCGATTCTACAACGATATCAAGTTCATTACGCAAAGGGTTTTTTAAAAACCTGTCATAGCCCTCCGTCATTTCAGATAAGTACTTCATAGTATTCGTGCTGCATTTGTTGACCTTGTCAAGGCGTAGTGAGCGGTAGCTATTTATGCTTATCTGTATAAGCATATGATGCGATTGAGTTAGGGTAGTCGTGTGACTTTGTTGACCTTAGCCAAGGGTCGTGCGGGTGGGTTTAATTCAATCAGGAAATGACGGGTTGAACTTGGCTAGCACTTATGATTTGTTGACCTTAGCCAAGGTCATAAGTTGCTAGGGGTAAAATATTATTGGGAATTTCAAGTGTTGGAATTTTCAATGAGATTGCATACCTTCTATGAGATAGTTGGAACCCAATACCCACTGCGAGTAAGAGTTACTCCTGGGAGAGTTTTACACATTACAATTAGCCGATTAAGTAAGTGCCTAGAAAGGTGTCAATGGGGTTACGCCCCTGGGAAAATAAGGTTTACTTTAATTAGGTCCGTGCGAAAGCACGGGGAACCTCCCTCAAAGTACCGGCACTGGCCTGGTTGAAAGATTGGCGAACTTGTAGCGTGTAATTAATCCCGGCTAGTCTTTCCTTTTAGGGTTTGAAGGAAGATTTGACTAAAACAGTGGGAGACATCTTGATTAGATATATTAGATAACCAATCTAATCTTGCAAGAGCATACGCTGAGTGTTTTTTTCTCTCTCTCTCCAAGTAGCGACCATATCACGCCTTAATCAAGATAATAATACGGATGTATTGACCAAACCCGCTTGTTATACTGAGCTGGGGAACGTTGGTCCCGCTCCAACTTATAATTGTTATAAGACAGAGCAATAAATAGGGGATTACCAGAATTCCCGTGCCACCCAAACGAAGAAAGTGCATGTTGATGCATCTTCTTTGGGTGTGTTCATTACCGAGAATTGTTTCTCAATGTCCTTTACGTCCTGGGTATTTGATACCGGATCAGGATCCCATATATGTAATTTATTACATGGGCTACAGAAAGGTAGAGAACTGAGAACGGGTGATAAATTTCATAAGATAGAAACGGTGCAAGTGTTGCAGCCAAGTCTGTTGGTAGTTATCACCCTGTATTAAAAAAATTCATTGATTCTGAACGAATGTTATTAGATACCGAATCTGATATACAACATCATATCAGTCTCTTTATTAGTAAAGAAGGATATAATTTTGTATTGTTGGATAATGTTTTGAACATTTCCTATATCAAGAGTTGATCGGTTCTGGCATGTTATCTAAAAGTATTGACGTTCTAAATCAAACTATAGTTCTTAGTATACAGAACACACACAAGAGGAAGAGTTCAGGAATGAACGAATCCTTCTTAAGACATTGTAGACTAGGTCATATCAATGCGACCCAACTAGCTAAGTTACATTTAGATGCATATTTAAATTAGTTTGAATTTACATCTTGTGAAACTTGCCGGTCATGTCACAAAGATAAGATGACCATAGCTTTGTTTATTGGAAACAGAGAAAGAGTTAGTAAACTCTTGGGATTGATACATGCTGATGTATGAAGGTCCCCTGTCTACACATTCCAAGACCGGTTCTTTGTACTTCATTACATTATCTGATGATCTTTCAAGATTCAGACATATGTTACTGTTGAAACACAAGTCCGAAACTTTTGAGATATTCACAGATTATAAGTTAGAAGTAGAGAACCAAAAACGGGTATAAGTATTATGTCCTTTGATGAGATCAAGGAGGAGAATACTTGAGCACGGAATTCCTGGACTGTTCTAAAGGAGAATGAGATTCTCTCTCAGCATTACTTTTCCGTATACACCACAGCACGTCGGTGTATCAGGGTAGAGCAATCACACCCTATTAGATATGGTGTGCTCTATGATGAGTACTACTGAGTTTCCTATTTCCTTTTTGGGAGTTATGCACTTGAGAAGCTGCATACCTATTGAATAGGGTTCAAATCAAATCAGTTGCCTACCACTTCATATATGATATGGAATAGGAAGAGCCCATATCTTAAGTAAGTTAAGATTTGGGGTTGTCCGGCCTATGTATAAAAGCATAATCTGGACAAGCTCGAGGCAAAGTCAGATCTGTGGAAGTTTGTTGGATATCCCAAGCATACGCAAGGGAATATCTACTACCTAACCGAGGAACAAAAGATGTTTTGTTTCTCAACATGCTACCTTTATGAAAGGGAATTTTTTGTGGAAAAATCAGTGGTCATGAGGTAGAACTGGAAGGAGTTCCATCTATACAAACTACAGCAGATGATTTGGTAGAACCAAAGGATTCAATAGATTCTAACGAACCTCAGCCTCTCCGCCGATCTAGTAGGGTTCCTCACCCACCTGAGAGATACTTCGTTTTCTCTATGACAGTGGGAGCGAGAATTGCATCATGAGATGATGACCCAACTAGATTCAAGCAGGCCATCAGGAGTTGGACTCTGTAAGAATGGCTGGATGCTTAGCGATCTGAGATGGAATCCTTATACACCAACAAAGTATGGACTTTGGTTACTTTATCTGAAGGGTTAAATCCCCATCAGGAGCAAGTATATCTTGAGAAGATTACTTGGTGTACATGGAAAAGTTGAGACTTTCAAAGCAATGCTTAAGTCCATCCAGATTCTACTTGCCACGGCTACATACCATGACTACGATATCTGGTGGTTGGGTGTCATGACTGCTTTTCTAAATGATGTTTTAGAAGAGAGCGTCTATAAGTACATAGCCAGAGGGCTTCATAGACAGTGGGAGCAGCGGAAACGTGTGCAAGATGCTTTATAGGATAAAGCAGGTATCGCGGAGTTGGAACATCTGTTTTGATGTGGAAGTCAAAGAGTTTGACTTCATCAAAATAGTAGATGAACCTTGTATATACAAAAGGGTAGTAGAGAGTATGGTGGTGATCCTCGTAGTGTACGTGGATGACATACTCTTGATAGGGAAGGAGTTTCCTATGCTACGCTCGGTCAATCTCCGCTTATCACAATGATTCTCCATATAGGATCAAAGTGATACCTCCTAAATCCTGGGTTTTGGATCTATGAGATATATCTAATTGGATGTTAGGATTCTCACTAGTTGTAATGAGATGGTATCAATAGATCCTGGGGAGAATCACTGGAATGGTTCCAGAGTGATAAGGACGACTGAATGTCAGTCGCAGGCATTGTCTTTACCCTCAGTGGAGGGACGGTATGTTGGAAGAGTTCCAAGCTAGATACCGTGACATACTAGACGATTAAAGGCAAGATACATCGTTACCAAGGATGCTACCAAAGAGGCAGTCTGGATATATATAAGTTCATGAGATGAAATTCGTTCCAACCATTGTGTGACAATGGAGTTATGGCTTTGGCCTAGGAACTCCCGTCCCATAAAAAATCCAGATATAATTCTTAGGCAGTATCACCTGATCATGGAGATGGTTGATCTCCAGGGAGATCGAGGTTAGGAGAGCAGACACAGAGGACAACAGCACGGATCCACTCACAAAGGCCTTTTTCCCAGTAGAGAATTTTATGGGATGGTTGAGTACGAGATATTTCAACCACAGCTAATTGTTGGGTGTGTGATACCACAACAGATGACCCTAGTGCAAGTGGGAGATTGTTAGTTATATGTATGCCCTAGAGGCCATTACTGTACATATGATGTATATCGTAATGGATGCTTGGACATATATAGGGAGGACTTTCTTGCTCGACATGATAGTATGTATGCTATCTGGTTGCACTTTATCTTAACATGTACTCTGATTGTCTCTATGTTACATATTGATAAAGCCCTTAGGATATGTACTCGACTACTGGGACTATGATGATATCATACTAGTGGGGCCACGGTAGTCGACGAGTACATCCTATAACTATTCCTAGCCGAGGGTGTATCGAGACAGGGCATCGATACGCCAGAGTAGACTAGCGTATACGCATCTTGACCCATATGATGGGCGATGAATGATCCCATATCCATCGGTGTTTGACATCAAGGATGGTGTATGGGTGCTCAGTGGAGACTGGGTACACTGGACGGACTCGCCAAGAACTCCCAGATGGTATTATACCTCACGTCAGATGGCAGTTCTCTGGTGACACTGGTACAGATTAGTCTGTAGACCCGAGATCGTCATAGAGTCTTGTGTGATTCCCACTGTGCTTTGATTTCCATCATACCACGTCCAAGAGGGCGTGCGAAAAGGTGGCTTTTGGGTACAATCCCGAATCACAAGGAGGCAATGAGCGATAGGAGGGGATTCGTCTCTTTCGGTATAGGGAGTTGATGTTGTGCTGTATTCGATTGGCTATAACTGGAAATCCCTGGCCACGGTTGCTGAGATTTAGTGGTAAGTGTTATCAGTAGTTTCTCGAACTGTTATAGACCTCATATCGACACGACTTATCAAGCTACTGGGGTCTGACATTTACCACCCCTAGGCGAGATATACGACATATTAGACGAAGAGACCGGACTGTACGGAAGTGTTACTGATTGGATTTGAAAGAGAATGTACAGGCTTGCTTGTTGATCTTCTGATCGCTCAATACCTGGGTGGCTATTACGTTTAGCTGACCGCTTGCAGCTTGTGGGTGTTTGATATGATCATCACCTACTGCCGGCGTATTGACGATTCTTTAGAGTCCTACACATAGGTTTCTTGGCTCAGGCAAAACGGAGTAGGAGCACATATATGATATGTGCGGGACCGAGAACAATACGTGTATGTGATACCGTATTAGATTCTCGTGATATGAGATATCGGCCGGGTATATGGGATATAGCCGGGTCATCGGATCAAGTGTTGATTCGATGAACTGATACAAATTATACTAGTCGGTTATTTGTGAAATAGCTGGATTATCGGATCAAGTGTTGATTCGATAATTTAATGTATAATTATATATTTGATATATTAAATTACATTAACTAATATAAGCTCACTAAAAGATTTTTTTTCTCACTCGGGTAATACATTGATATATGCGATATATGTTAATTGTATTATTTTATTTTGTTACAATAAATATTGTATATGTGATATATAATATTATAACATGTTAGGATTATTAATGCAACATGATTAGTGGAGATTAAATATGATTAAGGTTTGATTTGGGTTAATTTTTCTAGAAGCTTCTAGAAGCTTTTTGTTTTGTTTTTGCAAAGATATTTTGTAAAGATATTTTTGTTGATATTTGTTAACCTAACTCAACTCTTGACCATGGTTCATTCTCTACATGGGTTAAGTTATCATACTTAACCCATAGTTGCATTTCTAACCTCACCACAATTCATTATTCATCACAAAGTAATTCATCTTCTTCTTCCTCCTTGCAAGCTTTCTAGCTTTTTGCTTAGTGATGATTTTTGAGTGAGAAATAGAAAACAAATGAGAGCTAAAATCCTACTTCATCATCCTAATCTATCCTAGCTATTTAGATTAGGGTGTTCACTTCATTTGTGAGTGAGAGCTTGTGTTAAAGAAACTTCAAGGTAGATCATCTTAGTTATCGAAGATCGGAAGCAAGTTTGCATCATTCTCTTCGTGGAGCCTCTCTAGAGTCCGGATACTCGATGATCGCAGCGAAGGGACCTCAACACGGAGCTTATGAAGTGAAGGACCGGACTACAAAGGTTGTAATCCTAAACTCTTAGATGTTAAAGTGTTTAACATGCTTTGTTTCGCCTAATCTCTAGTTTAAAGATTTTGGTTAGGGTTGTTCGGCACGTCTAAATTTTGAATCGGGCGTGGTTGATGCCTTATAGACCCTTGTGAGAGTGCCTAGTAACCCTATATTAACAGGCCGAGCCACAGCTTCAGTGGGCCCGCGAAGAGGCTCGCAATACCAGAAAGGGTTATCCCGAAGCGGATAGCCATTCCTTTTCCGACAGACGAAGTCGTCAAAGGGGCTTCTCCTGCTAGAGGATCGGTTTTTGCAAGACTGACCATTCCAACTCCTACTGCAGGCGAGGTCGTTAAAAATGCTTCCCCTGCCAGAAAGTCTCCCTTCGACAGATTTACCGTCCCCTCTCAGTGGACGTCAGTCTCTGACATGCTGGCACCAACAGCAACCTCTCGTCAGAGTAGGGGGCATAACGAAGCCACTCCCGTAACTGAACCAGTCCCATCTGCACGGCATGCTCGACGTCGCCACTGGCGCCGAGTAAGGAAGGCTGGGGGCAGTTCCCCCTCTGGACTTACCCCACCAGCTCCGATGGTGGAAATTGATGCTGCTGTTCCAACTGGGAACAGTTTCGATCCACTCAAGTGGGTGTGAAAGAACTCTCCAACCGTTGTACTGAAGAAGTCACCTCCGCCTATTGAAAACACGGTGCAGGCAAAGCCGGAACAGCCCCCTCAGCTGCCGTTCCCCCGAATCCACAGAGTCTGGCAGAAAGTTCAGGATTCTGTTATCAACAAGGACTATTCTCGTCGACCAGAGAAAATGAAGGTTCGACAAGAGGGAAGTTATCCCTCTAGCATGCAGCGAGAGACTTCTCAGGCTCTTGTTGCAATAGATCCTTCGGCTTTGGCCTCCCACAAAAAGAGAAGGCCTGAGAATCTCCCACCACCGGCGGCAAATATCAAAGGCAGTGGACCCAAACACCCTAAGTCTGGGGGCGTGGTAGTACACACGGTGTACATGGTTTCCGGGAAAGTGGAAAGCCGTACTTCCACGGGTCATCGACCACTTACACGGTCTATGACAAAAGCTCAGGAGCAACAACAAAAACTCCAGGAGATGTTGACAAGGATGGCCGCACTCACTGGGCAGAATGAAAGCCCGGAAATATCGTCGGAACAACGCCAGGAGCAGGAGACCGACACCGAATTCCTACGAAGGGTGCTTGAAAAGAAAGATAAAGAGGCCGCGGAACAAGCGGCTAATATAAAACAAATGGCACTTCTGTTCCAAGACATGGTGGGGATGATGATCCAGCCGGATCCTCCAGCCGAAGACCCTCCAATAATCATTGAAGACGAAAGAGGGGAGACATCAAACCCTCCTCCGGCTTTATCAGCAGCCAGGGAGGAGACGTTCTCCAAAGCTATCCTTGATGACTACATAGCTCAACAAATATGAGCTCATCAAGCGAACGAAGTAGCATGCCAAGTCGTCAGAACTAGGCGACCTTATCCAGGCTGGTACGACCAAATTAAGTACCCGCCAGGATATACGATCCCCAAATTCCTTGTGTATATGGGGACGGGCAATCCGCACCAACACGTTGCTCAATTCAGAGCTTTGTGCGGTAATACCGGGGGCGATCACAAACTGTTGCTTCGTCAGTTTGTTAGCATCTTGTCGAAGACGGCATTTGAATGGTACTCCGAGCTCCCAAATAACTCTGTCAAGACATTTGCGGAGATGGAACTACTGTTCACACAGCGGTTCGCAAGCGCAAGCGAGCGCACCCCAATCACGACATTAATCAAAGCCAGAGTGAAGTCGGGAGAGACCTGGGTTCGATACGCAATTCGGTGGCGTAACCTATGGTCAAAGTGTGAACAACGCATAGAAGAAGCTCCTGCTGTGAGCATGTTCGTAGGGACCCTTAATCCTCAGGCAACTATATCCCAGTTTATGATGTTCTTCAAGCCGACCTCCTTCTATGCCTTGATTGAAAAACTAGCCCAAATGGACCAGATGGGCCATAGGCCGTCCCCTTCAAAGACAGATCTTTGGAATGAAAAGGGCAAAGGGAAAGTGACCTTCGTCGCCAACGCTCAACAACAACCGAGTGACCCAAAACCGGTAGCTTGCCAAAACAACAAACCAAGATCCCTCGAAGAAAAGTTGAGACGTCCTTATTCGTTCCCCCAGGATAAAACGAGGAGACTATTTGAACCGGCGGTGCGCAACAGGCTCATTACTCTGCCGGATCCAAGACGCCTGCTGCAACCGGGCGACGTCAACAATCCCAATTACTGCCCCTACCATCGAATAGTGGGCCACCCAATCGAAGATTGCTACTTCTTCAAAAACTAGGTTGAAGACCAGTACCAACAGGGAAAGTTCGCGCTGTCCGAAAACTGGAAGGTAAACCCGCCATAACAGCACGCTCCTAAAAAGGTGGATACTCCAGGGGCATCATGCTCATTTGTAGAGGAAGCTCCGTAGGAAGTTGTCCTTTCGGCTAAAACTAAAAGAATGTTGATGGATCTTCAAGCATGTCCGGAGATTAGGTAGAAAAGCCCGCTCTAGCCTGAGATTATTGACGGAATGCTGAAACCGCGCCCAACGCCGAAAGTTGGTAACGATGGGCAAAACCTCCAGGCTAAGCCTCCGAAGTCTTCAAAGAAAAAGAAGAAGGCCAAGAAGCCCGTGCAGCTCGACGACAATCGTACGGGTCTGCAAAAATACATCGATGCACCGGAAGAAAACAACCAAGAGGCACGGACCCCACTCACACTAGAAGAATTCTTCAAGCATGTTCTTGAGAACGGAAATAGTGATATTGATGAAGGAGATGATTCTTCAGAAGAACCCGAGGATTATGTGGCGAGTTGCCACATGATCTCTCACTCGTCGATAAATGGCAAAGAAGCTCCTGACGTAGAGAAACCAGGGGCAGATCCAGAACCAAAATCCATGGATCCGTCAGATGACCTGATCGACAAGCTGCTGAACGAAGCCCTCCAAAAGAGCAAAGCTGACCGAGGACGTGAAGCGGTCCTATACGAAAAGGCCAAGCGTCGGCGTCAAGCTGAAGATGCCCCGATAATGAGAAGTCATAAAGTACCCCAACCGGATCGAAGCGCACCTGCCACCAGCAAGAGCAGAATCAAGGTAGGGAAGCAGTTCGCCAAAGCTCTATCAATGGGAATGAAGTTTCCACCTTTCGAAGGAAATACTCCCGAGAGTACGTGCCTCGACGAAGCGAATGTACATCCGAACTACTGCTTATACCATCGGAAGGTCACACACCCTACCGAAGAGTGCAATGCCTTCAAGAAATGGTGGCAGGGATATGTTGCCTATCGCCAACGCTTCAAGCGAATGAAGCGCAAAGCCCGTCGGGAACAGAGAAGCGCGACAGATGAGCATGAAGAAATAGCCGGTAACTGCCATATGGTTGATGCCATCCCAACGAAAGGGAAATCTCAAGTTCTTACCTTCGGGAGCGATTCAGACGAAGAAATGGCCCTCGGCTCTCTCTTCAAGGAATCCACCCCTGGAAAAGAAGAAGAGACGAGGAACTATGAGAACATTCAGCTGCGTAACCATACGTTGCCTGAAAAGAATCTCGGACCCTTAAACAAAGGTTCATGCAAGAAAGACAAGGGGAAGGAAAAAGTCTCTGAAGAGATTGTCCTTGATGATAGAGTCGCCAAAGAGCTCACAGCCAAGGACCCGCCCAAGAAGAACAAGGTGGATTACAATGTCCTGGCACATCTGAGAAAGATACCCTCACAATTGAGTATTTTGGATGCCCTTCTCCTATCTAAACAGGCACGAGATTCCCTGATCAAGGCGTTACAAGAGCCCGACCAGTTTCAAGCCTTCCTTGCAGAAGAAAAGACGAAGGACGAGCTGGAAGAAGTCCACACGGCTGACTTCACCTTCAGCGATGAAGACCTCCTTCTCGGAACGTGTGAGCACAACCGTCCACTGTATGTAACCGGGTATTGTCACGATATCAAGATAGGGAAGATCCTGGTCGACAACGGGTTCTCCGTCAATCTTCTTAATGTAAGAGTGTTGAAGGAGATTTGCATGAATGTGCAGCACCTAGCTCGGGATAAAATTACCATCTCCGGTTTTGACTCCCAAACATCACAAATGCTCGGTTCTGTAATACTGACATTACGCTTCGGGCTGCTCATCACTGACATCAAGTTCCATGTTATTGACGCCAAGACTTTCTACAACGCTTTGCTCGGTAGGCCTTGGTTACATGAGTACAACATCATCCCTTCTACACAACATCAGTGTATGAAGTACTTTAAGGATGGCCTCGAGTACACAGTTATAGGGGAGCTGAACCCATCCTCCGTAAATGAAGTCCGCAAATATGAAGAAGCCAAGTACTTCTTACCAGACTTCGAAGACATGGAAAGATATCGCAAACCGGAGAATAAACAAAAAGCCATCGCCACTATCCCGATATTTGGAAGCGATACCGAGGAGGATGAAGAAATGGTCTACTCGGGACAACCCCAAGGCAACAGGCTAGGACCATCTACTCCTATTCCGGTCTTTGGCAGTGACTCTGAGGACGAGGCCAACACAGTGTTCTTCGTCCGCCCGTCAATGCAGACCTTTACTGGAGCTGACCAGAGTTTACAAATTACCATGGTTCAGCAACGGCATTACAAAGAACTTGATGCACTTCATACGTACAGCGTGCAAGAGCTGCAGACCTTCTACGTCCGTCCTAAGAAAAGAGGTGAAAAGTCGATCCTTTTCTACCAATCCACGGAGACTAAAGGGGAGAAAGAAGTCTGGCACGGTGCCGAACCTGCGCTCGATAGGCTTCAACCAATTCGTCTGCCCAAATACTACGCAGAGGGACTGAAAATGCTATTAAGACACCAACGCGTACCCTTCAAACAGATTGCTCGACAAGCCCAGTTCGATAACAAGATTTGGGACGTTTCCGGGACTCAGCGGAAGATGCCCAACGAGAGAATGGAGAAGACTGGCCTTGGATATGTTAGTTATATGTATGCCCTAGAGGATATTACTGTACATAGGATGTATATTGTAGTGGATGCCGGGACATATATAGGGAGGACTTTCTTGGTCGACATGATAGTATGATATCTGGTTGCTCTTTATCTTAACGTGTACACTGATTGCCTCTCTGTTACATGTCGGTAAAGCCCTTAGGATGTGTACTTGACTATCTGGACTATGATGCGGATCATACTAGTGGGGACATGGTGGTCCATAAGTACATCCTTCAAGGTCCCTAGTCGTGGGTGTATCGAGACGGGGCATCGATATACCAGAGTAGACTAGCGTATACCTTCTCGACCCATACAGATGGGCGATGGAAGATCCCATATCCATTGGTGTTTGACATCAGAGATGATATACGGGTGCTCAGTGAAGACTGGGTACAATGGACAGACTCGCCGAGAACTCCCAGATGGTATTATACCTTACGTCAGATGGCAGTTCTCTGGTGACACTGGTACAGGTTAGTCTGTAGACCCGAGATCGTCATAGAGTCTTATGTGATTCCCACTGTGCTTTGATTTCCACCTTACCATGTCCAAGAGGGCGTGCAAAACAGTGGTTTTTGGGTACAGTCCCGATTCACATGGAGGCAATGAGCGATAGGAGGGGATTCGTCTCTCCCGGTATAGGGAGTTGATGTTGTGCTGTGTTCGATTGGCTATAACCGGAAATCCCTGGCCAGAGTTGCAGATTTACTGGTAAGTGTTACCAGTAGTTTCTCGAACTGTTATAGACCTCATATCGACACGACTTATCGAGCTATTGGGGTCTGACGTTTACCACCCCTAGGCAAGATATGCGACATACCAGACGAACAGACCGGACTGTACGGTAAGTGTTACTGGTTGGATTCACAGGAGTGTGAGCGGGCTTGCTCGTTGATCTTCTGATCGCTCAATACCCAGGTGGCCATTACGTTTAGCAGACCGTTGCGGCTTGTGGGTGTTTGATATGATCATCACCTGCTGCCGGCGTATTGACGAGTCTTTAGAGTCCTACACAGAGGTTTCCTGGCTCAAGCGAAACGAAATAGGACCGCATATGAGATATGTGCGGGACCGAGAATAATACCAGTATGTGATACTGGATTCTATTCTCGCGATTTGTATCATCGAACGGTTATATGAGATATAGCCGGGTTACCGAATCAAGTGTTGATTCGATACATTGATACACTTAATATTAGTCGGTTATATGCGATATGACCGGATCATTAAATCAAGTGTTGATTTAATGATTTAATGTATAATTATATATTTGATATATTACTTTACATTAACTAGTATTTGTTCACTTAAGATGGATTTTCTCACTTGATGTGTACAAGTAGTATATGTGATATATTTTTGTGCACTTGATTGTATCATGTTTGATGATACATGCAAACTTGGGTGTGTGTATGCTATACACCATGTTTAGGTAAATGGTTAGGGTTTTATTTACTTTATTTATTTTGGTTAAAAGAAAAAAAAACTAAATGGTTGCTTTTTGTTTTATGTAAGAAGCTTCTTGATGCTTCATGCATCTTTGACAAAGTAACCATTTTGTTTTTATCCCTTAACCTAACCATTTAACTAAACCCTAGTTTATTCTCTACATGTGTTAGCCTCACCCATGGTTGCATTATGATAAGATCACTTGATTTATTATTATTAATTAATTCTTTTTCTATTCTTTTTTCTTCTTCTTCTTGAGGAAGAAAAAGAAAGCTTGCTTGAAAATTATCAAGTGATGAATCCAAGTGAGAAATCCAAATCCAAAGTGAACCCATTTCCTATTTCTTCATTCTCTACCACTTGCCATGTTGTATATGGTATTTTCTTCACAAGGTTCATGACCAAGTGAAGATGGAGCTTGATCTTGAGTTGCCTAGACGTAGATCATCTTCGGCATCGAAGTCAACGACTTAGCCCGCCCATTTCTCCGATGAAACCGACGCTAGAGTCCGGGATCCGATGATCGCAGCGAAGGGACGTCATCACGGAGCTAAAGAAGTGGTGGACCAGATCTACAAAGGTTGTATTTCCATTCACTTAGTAGTTAAGTTGTTAACTTGTTGTTGTTTCGCCTTTACCTCTAGTAATCGATCTAGTTTAGGGTTTCTCGGCACCGGAAATTTTTTAATTTGGTATGGTTGATGCCTTGTGGAACCTCTTTAGTGTGCCTAGTAACCTACAGTGGTATCAGAGCCTAGCTAGAGCTTTAGGCGAAGTGTAGACGATGTTAGAAGTCCGATCGAACCCGAAACCCTAATCCAAAACCCTTCTCTGTACAATTTTTCAAAACTAGGCTTTTTGTGAATTAAAAATATGCAGAAAAATCAGCAGGGTTTTCTAAGAAATACTGTGAAACACGTGCGCCTGAATCAATCAAGGCACCGCGGAACAAGCATGGCTCGTGCGGCGATTCCGCGGCCGTACGGTCACTTTTTTCATTACTTTTTGCACAGTAATTTCTTTCTTTTATTGCTGTGTTTTCTGGGAATTTTTAATGTTTACTCAAGAGTTGAGTTTTCTGGGTTGTATTGGGAGTTCGTAGATTCGATCGGATTGTCTAATTTTGTCTATGTGTTTTTCCGGATAATTTAGAATATGTTAAAAAAGTTCGACCGGATATAAATACCCAATTTTTTCCCTGCCGGAAAATTTCCAAGTGTTGGATTTTTCCGTGGTTTAAGAACGTTCTAAGTAGTGCAAGTAACGCGATGGACCCTCTAGAAGACAACAAACCTTAACTCGATTATGTGACCGTCTTGAACTGCCTTTTAAACCTTAGGGTTTGGGGCAGTACGACGTGCACATGTGAGGCGTTAGCTTGACCCTTCTACGGCTGGACCGTTGGTACTGTGGCATGAAGTGAATGTTCTTAAACCTATTTCATGTGTTGAGCTGTTTCGGGAAAACTTGGGTGTTTGATTGTTCGATCGGAAAGTTTAACATTTTCTATTTATCTGGAATGTGATACAATATTTGGAATCCACAAGTAGTTATGAGATAACTGATTTGGATGTTATAAACATAGCACTTTAGTCTCACTTGATCGGTTGCCACGGGATTTTGATGTGATCAAAAGTCCGTCACAATCACGTAGCGTTCGTGGATACTCGCCGGGTAAACTTAATATATAGCTACACCCCATAGCCCCGACCAAGTGACTGTAGGAGAACCCCGTCGCCGAAAGCATCCGTTCGGGTGCTTGCGGCAGCGGTGTTCCGCCTCAGTGCACTTCGTCGACGGTATCGGGGGTGCGCCCGTCTACTAAAGTTTGCGACGAGCATTCGTTCTGGATGCCGGGAATCTTGTTGAATTGCCCGACTTGATATTGAAAAGAGTTTTCGATAATGAGACTAAAATGCGGGGTTTGTAATTGTTAGGCATGCGATGTCTAAAGAGTTTGCGGATTCCAACTGTTGTAGTTTTACACTTTCTTTTCTGCGACCGTAAGTGTAATATGTGATATCGCCGATTTCGTTGCTATATGTCAACGACAATTGGGATACGCATGTTTACTTACGTTGATGACATGTGATGTTATATGTTGCTGGATATGTTATATTGGATCGTCGTGTTTGAATAGCCGGGTTTTTTTTTTATGTGAGATGAGTGTTTTTCATTTTCATTCATGTAAAAACTTGTATGTAGTATTCTTTTATTGGGAGACTTCCAGGTTGCGGAAGATGTCACATTTTGTATATTATTTACTTTTCCGCACTAGGATAGACCCAAGGAGGAGGGCACAAGTAACCGGGTTCTGGAGTCCAGTGGGAGACCAACTCGAGGAGTCGAGTCCGGGTCTCCTAACTCTAAAATTGGTAGGGTTGTTTGCCGCTCTCTTAGGGGTCTAGGGGTATGGGTTTGGCTATTCATCGCGACCATGGAATCCGTTTTTTATACCGGCTCGTATTGAAAACACGGACGTCCTAGTATATCCAATATTTCATATAATATTTTCTGCTGCGTTATCTGTGATGTGATCATGTGATATGTTTAGATAGATATTATATATAGTATATATGATATATTATATAGACGTTGCTTATGTTTTACACCCACGCTAGCCCTGCCTCGCTCTGCCGTTAGTTACCTAACCTAACGGTGCAGACGGGACATCGAGGCGAATGCGGATGGTATAAGCGTACGTTATATTTATCTGTGATGTTTAGGTGAATTAAATGATGGGACTTCATTAATATGATTAATAAAAGAAAAGAAACCTAAGATGTTGTGGAATCGAATTTTCAAAAACAGGTAGCTACAGTTCTTGCTTTGCATCGCGGTGTTCCATGTAGAATATCCTGCACCTTATTCGATAAGAAAAGGGCCAAGATCCCTTCACCGGGAGTGACCCCTTTAGCAATAACTGGCAGATGCTACAACCCTCGGTTTGTCTTTTGATTGCTTCTATAGTTTTTTCTTTGCACAGCGGTATATATGATATATTCTGCACCTTATTCGATGAGGAAAGGGCCGACGATCCCTTCATCGGGAGTGACCCCTTTAGCGAAACTAGAAAAGCCTAAAAAACACTCCATTTTTAAAAATCATTTGATTCTACAACGATATCAAGTTCACTATGCATTAGGTTTTTAGAAAAACCTGTCGTAGCCCTCCGTCATTTCAGATAAGTCCTACTTAGTATTCATGCTACGTTTGTTGGCCTGCGTCAAGGCATAGTGTGCAGTAGCTAACTATTATTTATCTGTTTATGCATATGATGCAGATTGGATTAGGGTAGTCGTGCGACTTTGTTGGCCTGCGTCAAGGGTCGTGCGGGTGGGTTTAATTCAATCAAAAAATGACGGGTTGAACTTTACTAGCGGACTATGGTTTGTTGGCCTGCGTCAAGGTCATAGGACGCTAGGGGTAAAATATTATCGGGAATTTCAAGTGTTGAAATTTGCAATAAGATTG
This sequence comes from Agapanthus africanus, assembly GCA_030015575.1. Taxonomy (NCBI): domain Eukaryota; kingdom Viridiplantae; phylum Streptophyta; class Magnoliopsida; order Asparagales; family Amaryllidaceae; genus Agapanthus; species Agapanthus africanus. The sequence continues at coordinate 147,765,080 of CM057348.1, read as the reverse complement.
CATACCTTCTATGAGATAGTTGGATCCCGATACCCACTGCGAGTAATTGTTACTCCTGGGAGAGTTTTACACATTACAATTAGCCGATCAAGTAGGTGTCTAGAAAGGTGTTAACGGGGTTATGCCTCTGGGAAAATGAGGTTTACTGTAATTAGGTCCGTGCGAAAGCACGGGGAACCTCCCTCAAAGTACCGACACTGGCCTGGCTGAAAGATTGACGAACTTGTAGCGTGTAATTAATCCCGGCTAGTCTTTCCTTTTAGGGTTTGAAGAAAGATTTGATAAAAACAGTGGGAGCCATCCTGATTAGATAAAATATATAACCAATCTAATCTTGCAAGAGCATACGCTGAGTGTTTTCTTCTCTCTCTCTCCAGGTAGCGACCATATCACGCCTTAATCAAGATAATAATACGGATGTATTGACCGAACCCGCTTATTATACTGAGCTGGGGAACATTGGTCCCGCTCCAACTTATAATTGTTATAAGACAGAGCAGGAAATTGGGGAATACCAGGATTCCCCTGCCGCCCAAACGAAGAAAGTGCATATGATGCACCTCCTTCGGGTGTGTTCATTACGAAGAACTGTTTCTCTGTATCCTCTACGTCCTGGGTATTTGATACCGGATCAGGATCCCAGATATGTAATCTGTTACATAGGGCTACAGAAAGATAGAGAACTGAGAACGGGTGATAAGTTTCATGAGACAGAAAACGGTGCAAGTGTTGCAGCCAAGTCTGTTGGTCACTGTCACCCTGTATTCCAAATACATTGATTCTGAACGAATGTTATTAGATACCGAACCTGATATACAAAATCATATCAGTCTCTTTATTAGTAAAGAAATGATAAAATTTTGTATTGTTGGATAATGTTTTGAACATTTCCTATATCAAAAGTTGATCGGTTCAGGCACGTTATCTAAAAGCATTCATGTTCTAAATCAAACTACAGTTCTTAGTATACGGAACACACACAAGAGGAAGAGTTCAGATATGAACAAATCCTTCTTGAGGTATTGTAGACTAGGTCATATCAATGCGACCCGACTGGCTGAAGTTACATTTAGATGTATATTTAAATCAGTTTGAATTTACATCTTATGAAACTTGCCAGTCATGTCACAAAGATTAGATGATCATAGCTCTGTTTATTGGAAACAGAGAAAGAGTTAGTAAACTCTTGGGACTGCTACATGCTGATGTATGTAAGGTCCCCTGTCTACACATGCCAGGACCGGTTCTTTATACTTCATTACATTCTCTGATGATCTCTCAAGATTCAGTCATATATTCCTGTTGAAATATAAGTCCGAACCTTTTGAGATATTCACAGAATATAAGTTAGAAGTGGAGAACCAAAAACCGGGTTTAAGTATTGTGTCCTATGATAAGATCAAGGAGGAGAATACTTATGCATGGAATTCCTGGACTATTCTAAAGGAGAATGAGATTCTCTCTCAGCATTACTCCTCCGTATATACCACAGCATGTCGATGTATCGGGGCGGAGCAATCACACCCTCTACGATAAGGTGTGCTCTATGATGAGTACTACTGAGTTACCTATTTCCTTTTGGGAGTTATGCACTTATGAAATTGCATACCTGTTGAATAGGATTCCGATCAAATCAGTTGCCTACCACTTCATATAAGATATGGAAAGGGAAGAGCCCATCTTAAGTTTGTTAAGATTTGGGGGTGTCCGGCCTATGTCAAAAGCAAAATCCGGACAAGATCGAGGCAAGGTCAGTTCTGTAGAACTGGAAAGGTTCCAGCTATACAAAACTGCAGCTGATGATTTGACAGAACCAAAAGATTCAGTAGATTCCAAAGAACCTCAGCCTCTCCGCCGATCTAGTAGGGTTCCTCACCCACCTGAGAGATACTCCGGTTTCTCTATTACAGTGGGAGCGAGGATTGCATCATGGGATGATGACCTAACTAGTTTCGAGCTGGCCATCAGGAGTGGGACTCTGTAAGAATGGCCGGATGTTTATCGATCTGAGATGGAATCCTTTTACACCAACAAAGTATGGACTTTGGTTGCATTATCTGAAGGGTTAAATCCCCATCAGCAGCAAGTATATCTTGAGAAGATTACTTGGTGTACATGGAAAAGTTAAGACTTTCAAAGCTAGACTTGTTAAAGGCTTGCATCATTGACCAAAATGGATTATGATGAAACCTTTTCTAAGGAGCTATGCTTAAGTCCATCCAGATCCTACTTGCCACGGCTACATACCATGACTACGATATCTGGTGGTTGGGTGTCATGACTGCTTTTCTAAATGATGTTTTAGAAGAGAGCGTCTATAAGTACACAGCCAGAGGGCTTCGTAGACAGTGGGAGCAGCGGAAACGTTAGCAAGATGCTTTATGTGATAAAGCAGGCATCACAGAGTTGGAACGTCTATTTTGATGTGTTATTCAAAGAGTTTGACATCATCAAACTGGTAGATGAACCTTGTATATACAAAAAGGTAGTAGGGAGTATGGTGGTGATCCTCGTAGAGTATGTGGATGACATACTCTTGATAGGGAAGGAGTTTCATATGCTACGCTCAGTCAATCTCCGCTTATCACAAAGATTCTCCATATAGGATCAAAGCGATACCTCCTGAATCCTGGATTTTGGATCTATGAGATAGATCTAAATGGATGTTAGGATTCTCACTAGATATAGTGAGATGGTATCAATCGATCCTGGGGAGAATCACTGGAAACGTTCCAGGGTGATAAGGATGACTGAATGTCAGTCACAGGCATTGTCTTTACCCTCAGTAAAGGGACGGTATGTTGGAAGAGTTCTAAGCTAGATACCGTGGCATACTAGACGATAAAGGCTGGATACATCGCTACTCAAGATGCTACCAAAGATGAAGTCTGGGTGTATATTAGTTCATGAGATGAACTTCTCTCCTACTATTGTGAGACAATGGAGTTGTGGCTTATGCCTAGGAACGCCCGTCCTATCAGTGATCCAGACATATTCTGAGGTAGTGTCACCTGATTATGGAGATGGTTGATTTCCAAGGGATCGAGGTCAGGAGAGTAGACTCAGAGGACAACACGGCGGATCCACTCACAAAGGCCTTTTCCCAGAGAGAGACTTTTATGGGATGGTTGAGTATGAGATACTGCAACCACTGCTACAGATGGCCCTAGTGCAAGTGGGAGATTGTTAGTTATATGTATGCCCTAGAGGCCATTACTGTACATAGGATGTATATTGTAGTGGATGCTGGAACATATATAGGGAGGACTTTCTTGGTCGACATGATAGTATGCTATCTGCTTGCTCTTTATCTTAACATGTACACTGATTGTCTCTCTGTTACATGTTGGTAAAGCCCTTAGGATGTGTACTTGACTACCTGGACTATGATGCGGATCATACTAGTGGGGACATGGTAGTCCATAAGTACATCCTTCAAGGTCCCTAGTCGTGGATGTATTGAGACGGGGCATCGATATACCAGAGTAGACTAGCGTATACCTTCTCGACCCATACAGATGGGCGATGGATGATCCCATATCCATTGGTGTTTGACATCAGAGATGATATACGGGTGCTCAGTGGAGACTGGGTACACTGGACGGACTCGCCGAGAACTCCCAGATGGTATTATACCTTACGTCAGATGGCAGTTCTCTGGTGACACTGGTACAGGTTAGTCTGTAGACCCGAGATCGTCATAGAGTCTTGTGTGATTCCCACTGTGCTTTGATTTCCACCTTACCACATCCAAGAGGGCGTGCAAAACGGTTTTTTTGGGTACAGTCCCGATTCACATGGAGGCAATGAGCGATAGGAGGGGATTCGTCTCTCCCGGTATAGGGAGTTGATGTTGTGCTGTGTTCGATTGGCTATAACCGGAAATCCCTGGTCAGGGTTGCAGAGATTTACTGGTAAGTGTTACCAGTAGTTTCTCGAACTGTTATAGACCTCATATCGACACGACTTATCGAGCTATTGGGGTCTGACGTTTACCACCCCTAGGCAAGATATGCGACATATCAGACGAACAGACCGGACTGTACGGTAAGTGTTACTGGTTGGATTACAGGAGTGTGAGCGGGCTTGCTCGTTGATCTTCTGATCGCTCAATACCCGGGTGGCCGTTACGTTTAGCAGACCGTTGCGGCTTGTGGGTGTTTGATATGATCATCACCTGCTACCGGCGTATTGATGAGTCTTTAGAGTCCTACACAGAGGTTTCCTGGCTCAAGCGAAACGAAATAGGACCGCATATGAGATATGTGCGGGACCGAGAATAATACCAGTATGTGATACTGGATTCTATTCTCGCGATTTGTATCATCGAACGGTTATATGAGATATAGCCGGGTTACCGAATCAAGTGTTGATTCGATACATTGATACACTTGATATTAGTCGGTTATATGCGATATGACCGGATCATTAAATCAAGTGTTGATTTAATGATTTAATGTATAATTATATATTTGATATATTACTTTACATTAACTAGTATTTGTTCACTTAAGATGGATTTTCTTACTTGATGTGTACAAGTAGTATATGTGATATATTTTTGTGCACTTGATTGTATCATGTTTGATGATACATGCAAACTTGGGTGTGTGTATGCTATACACCATCTTTAGGTAAATGGTTAGGGTTTTATTTACTTTATTTATTTTGGTTAAAAGAAAAAAAACTAATGGTTGCTTTTTGTTTTATGCAAGAAGCTTCTTGATGCTTCATGCATCTTTGACAAAGTGACCATTTTGTTTTTATCCCTTAACCTAACCATTTAACTAAACCCTAGTTTATTCTCTACATATGTTAGCCTCACCCATGGTTGCATTATGATAAGATCACTTGATTTATTATTATTGATTAATTCTTTTTCTATTCTATTTTCTTCTTCTTCTTCTTGAGGAAGAAAAAGAAAGCTTACTTGAAAATTATCAAGTGATGAATCCAAGTGAGAAATCCAAATCCAAAGTGAACCCACTTCCTATTTCTTCATCCTCTACCACTTGCCATGTTGTATAGGGTGGTTTCTTCACAAGGTTCATGACCAAGTGAAGATGGAGCTTGATCTTGAGTTGCCTCGACGTAGATCATCTTCGGCATCGAAGTCAACGACTTAGCCCGCCCATTTCTCCGATGAAACCAATGCTAGAGTCCGGGATCCGATGATCGCAGTGAAGGGACATCATCACGGAGCTAAAGAAGTGGTGGACCGGATCTACAAAGGTTGTATTTCCATTCACTTAGTAGTTAAGTTGTTAACTTGTTGTTGTTTCGCCTTTACCTCTAGTAATTGATCTAGTTTAGGGTTTCTCGGCACCGAAAATTTTTTAATTTGGCATGGTTGATGCCTTATGGAACCTCTTTAGTGTGCCTAGTAACCCTACAGGATACGTTCGGTCCAAGAAACGGGAGCGGTTCCATGGCTGCCATGTCATAAATAACTCCGGTGGAGAAGCGAATGCATTTCCAGATAGTGTTGATGTCGAACCAGAGCGAGATCCCGCCGTGAGAATACCAAGCCCGTCATTCGAAGAACAGATTGACAAGCTGATAAGAGAAGCGGGTCAAAAGGTTCGGGATGACCATAGCCGCGAAATGACCATTTATGAGAAAGCCAGGACGCAGCGTATCATTCAGCAGGCTACGGAAGGAGAAGACGACGATGCCCCTCACCCTCAGTCTGCTGTGCGCTCTCGCGGCAAGGAAAAAGTACGACGCAGAAACAATGACAAGATCAAGAATGGGGACGGTGTTCAAATACAGTGAAGCGGATCTAAGAAGCCGCGCGAGCGAGAAAAAGTCAGCTGGAACCCGTCTTTTATGAAGAAGATAGGTCGGGAGTACTCTTTCCCTCAAGGCAAGACAAGGAAAATATTCAACCTTGTCATGAAGCATCAAATGACGACGCTCCCAGAGTCTCGATACCCCGAACAGATAAACGAGGTCCATCACCTGGATTATTGCTCCTACCACCGAGTAGTGGGACATCCTTTTGAAGACTGCTTCACCTTCAAAGACTGGGTTGAAGATCAGTATCAGCAAGGCAGGTTTTCTCTATCCGACAGTTGGAGGGTAGCCCCGCCACGAAAGCGTGAGCCGAAAGCAACCTACACTACAAGGGAAAGTCCATATCAACATCGACCTTGGAAACGAACTCGTACCTGTCACGTGATAACATTCTCAAAGGAGGAGGAGCATGAGAATATGGATGACCTCTCCCATTGCTTTGCAAATGAAGATGAAGACGTGGTGATCTCAGAAGTTCCACCGGCACCAAAGGAGCTGAAAGATGGGATACATACCACGACGGACAACCTGAAAAAAATCGACTTGGGGACGGCAGACGAGCCAAGGCCAACGTTCGTCAGTGAGCTGCTGTTTGAGAAATAGGTGGCCACGTTAAAAGACGTGCTTATGCAGTATAAATCCTGTTTCACATGGAACTATTCCGAGATGCCGGGATTAGATCCAGAGATAGCTGTGCATAAACTGGCGATATCGCCGGACGTCAAGCCAGTCAAACAGGCGCCAAGAAGAATGTGGCTCGAGCTTGAGATGCGTATCAATGCCGAAGTCAAGAAGCTAATCGACTCCAGTTTCATCCAAGAAGTTCAATACCCTGACTGGATCACCAATATCGTTCCGGTAATGAAGAAAAATGGGACAGTACGCATCTGCGTAGATTTTTGGGATCTCAACAAAGCTTGTCCGAAAGATGACTTCCCAGTGCCTGTTACCGAGCTGATGATCGATAACACATCCACCCATGAAGTCTTTTCCTTCATGGACGGATCCTCAGGGTACAACCAAATCAAGATGCATCCTGAAGACCAAAAGCACACTGCTTTTCGGACTCCGCTGGGCATATTTTGCTACAAAGTAATGCCCTTCGGTCTGAAGAACGCTGGCGCCATCTACCAGAGGGCCACGACGAAGATCTTTGATGACCTCATACACGAGATTGTCGAATGCTATATTGACGACCTTATGGTGAAAAGCAAATCGTACGAGGAGCACTGGGAGCATCTGAAGATAGTGTTCCAGCGCCTTCGGAAGTACAACCTGAAGATGAACCCTCTGAAATGCGCGTTTGGAGTTTCTTCAGGCAAATTCCTAGGATTCATCGTACGACACCGGGGCATCGAAATAGACCCGACAAAGGTCAAGGCGATTATGGAAATGCCTTCGCCAAGAACTCTCAAGCAACTGCGGTCTCTCCAAGGAAAGCTCGCGTATATCCGGCGGTTCATAACTAACCTCTCCGACAAATGCCGCCCCTATAGTCATCTAATGAAGAAGGGGACCCCATTCGTTTGGGATCGTAAATTCCAAAGCGCACTGGACGAAATCAAGCAATATCTGCAGAACCCGCCGGTACTGACCGTTCCAGTCAAGGGAAAGCCCCTCATCCTGTACACAACAGCCCTTGAAGGTTCTTTAGGCATGCTATGGGCATAAAAGAACGAACAGGGGAAGGAGATAGCTCTCTACTATTTGAGTCAAGTTCTCCTGGGGGCAGAAAACAATTACTCCCCTATTGAAACGCATTGCCTGGCATTAATCTTCGCGGTAATGAAGCTCCGACACTACGCATTGGCACATGAGGTCCATCTTATATCAAAGGTGGATCCTCTTAAATATTTGATGTCAAGAGCCATACTAACGGGAAGGCTTTCCTAATGGGCCCTCCTCTTAATGGAGTTCTCGATAGTTTATCGACCCCTCAAGACAATAAAAGGCCAGGCCATCGCTGACTTTCTCACTGAGCATCCAATACCATTCGATTCTCCCTTAAACTGCGAGTTGCCGGACGAACACGCGTTTGACGCAATCGACAGGGAGAAAGAAGGGAGTGATACCCGATGGGAACTCTACTTCGATGGGGCATTATCTATGAAGAGGCGGAAGCAAAGCACCCCCATAATCAAAGCCGGAGTAGGCCTTATCTTTGTAACTCTGCAAGGAGGGATAATGCGTTTTTCCCTTTCCTTAACGGAGCCAAGAACAAACAACGAAGCGGAATATGAAGCTTTGATAGCAGGTCTTGAGATCGCCATTGACATGGGAATCGAGAACCTCCTTATATATGGAGACTCCCAGCTAATTGTTAGCCAAGTAAATGGCGACTATCAGACGTGTAAGCCAGAGCTGGTAAAATATGGTAAAAGAGTGCAGTAATTACTGACTCAAATCCTCTCTTAAGTCCTGGAAAGCATACCGCGGATGGAAAATAGCAAGGCAGATGAATTAGCCAAGCTCGCTAAAGAACTGGCTGACGAAAACCTCGATGACGTAAGGATCATTGTGCAAAACCGCCGGATTCTCGCATCGGCAGAGATATCTCCGAAGATGTCTGAAAGAAAGGAAGCGACCGACCAAGCGGCCTTCTAAATAGAGGACGAAGAAAAGGCTAAGGATTAGAGAGAAGTCTTCATATACTACTTCAAATCCCATCGAACACCCGAAAACGCATCTTCGAGACATCAGCTCATGAAGTGAGCTCTGTCTTTCGCCTTCATCAAAGGTACTCTATATAAGAGATCGTTCGATTGTTGTTGGCTAAGGTGTCTGGGACCAAAAGAAGCAAGGAGAGTCGTCCAAGAAACTCATGACGGACTCTGCGGTTCTCATCAAGTCGGGCCAAAGATGAAACTGAAGATCAAAAGAATGGGTTACTATTGGCCCACGATAATTCAGGACTGCCTCGAATATGCGAAGCAGTGTCACTCGTGCCAAATTCACGAGGACTTCATCCACCAGCATCCGAATCTGCTACACTCAACACTGGCTAGCTGGCCATTCGAAATGTGGGGAACCGATATAATTGGGCCCATCGAACCGGCATCATCCAAGGGACATCGGTTCATATTGGCAACGACCGATTACTTTTCCAAGTGGGCAGAAACAATACCGCTAAGAGAGGTGAAGACGGAGAACATCCTCCATTTCTTCAAGACACACGTCCTCTACCGGTTTGGCACTCCGCGATAGATTATCTTTGATAACGGGCCAGCCTACAGAAGCCATAAGATCAGCAGCTTCGCACAGCAGTATAAAATAGATTGGAGATACTCTTCGGTCTATAATCCCCGAGCTAATGGTCTAGCTGAGGCTTTCAACAAGACCTTGACAAAGATCATAAAGAAAACGGTGTCTAGAAATAAAAAGGACTGGCATGAGAGATTACATGAAGCTCTCTGGGCTTATCGGACCACGTTCAAGACGGCCATGAATACAACGCCATTCGCGTTGGTATTTGGCACGGAAGCAGTACTTCCCTTGGAGATAGAGCTACCCTCTCTACGAGTAGCAGTTCGATACGAGCTGACGGATGAAGAAAATGCCCATCTTCGGCTTAAGGAGCTCGATGCCCTCGATGAAACTCGTCTCATGGTGCAGCAAAACCTAGAAGCTTACAAAGCAAGGATGACGCGCTCATACGAAAGATTGACTAGGCCGAGAACATTCCGCCAAGGCGAACTCGTGCTAGTCGTAAAAAGACCTATGATCCCTAATCGTGCTAAACGAGGGAAATTCAAGACGAACTATGAGGGCCCATACATCATAGACAAGGTCAACCATGGTAAGGCCTACTTGCTCATGGATATGCATGGCGAAAGACCCTTCCGGCTGATAAACGGCCGATTCCTTAAGAAATACTACGCTTGACGAGTCACGGCTCAGGTTAATGATAGATGACGACGCTCGTGTCCGCTCATTGTCCTCCCGAGTCTAAACTCTATAAGTAGTATCCGGCGAAACTTCGCCTCGAAGCTGTTACGGACCGAGATGTCCTTAAACTAACGACGGACCAAGATGTCTTTAAACTAAATACGTCGCTTCAAAACATGGCGACAGTGGAATCCAGGTCCATAAGTCCCAGCAGTGAGGATTGCAACTTAAGCCCCTCTGGCTACATAGCTACCCAGGTCGGCGAAGTCCTACCGTGATAAAAAAAAAGGTACGTCCACAAGCGAAATGGGCACGGATGAAAAGCCGAAAGGGCGCCGTGAGTAAAAACAGCAGGGCTACCGGCGAGCTTGTGAAAACCCGCAAGGGCGCAGACTTGTAAAAAAATTCATGCACACTTGCAAGGTCCTCTCAACCTTGTAAGGAGAAAATGCCTGCGTGAGATCCTTACGACTCACAAAAGGGAGCAACACACTTAGGGATCCCTATGATTCCTAAGGAGAAATTGCACTTATGAGATCCTCACGACTCGTAAGGAGAATCCCCATTATGAGACCCTCACGGCTCATAGGATTCGAAAGCCTTAAGTTACAGGGATCTAAACCTGTTCTTAAACCATCACATTCCCCAAGTTGCCCTACAGGCGGTCCAATATCGGCTCTTGTATACAATCCACGTGCACAAATAAACGTTCTCTCATCTAGTTCCACCAATGGCGCGAAATTTCCCCATTTGGTGAACAACACTTGTAGGTCCTCTCGACTTGCAAGGAGAAAATACTCTTGTGAGATCCTTACGACTTACAAGAAAAGACATCACTTAGGAATCCTTATGACTCCTAAGAAAAAAATACACCTATGAGATCCTCACGACTCGTAGGGAGAAATGCCTTTATGAGACCCTTACGGCTCGTAAATTCGAAAAGCCTTAGTCAACAGGATCCTAATCCTGTTTGCTAAGCCACCTTTGTTCAAATCGATAAAGGCAAATGATGATTCGTTCCTGGAAATATCTCAGTTGTAGCGATAATGATGCCTAAATCGGTATCAAATTCTAAGTCCTTTCACGGCAAATGATGATTCGCTCCTGGCAATATTCCAGTCGCAACGATGCTGATGCTAAGATTGGTATCAGACCTTGAGTTCCATAATCGCAATAAAAATCAGCGAGCCAAAATGCATATGAAATAGCTGAAATGATAGGGCAACTCGCAGTAAGAATCAGCGAGCAAAATGTATGCATATAAAATAGCCGAAATGTTTGGGCAACTCGCAATAAAAAGCAGCGAGTAAAAAGAAAAAACAGTCGAAATGATTGGGCACCGCGAAAAAATAGCCGAAATAATTGGGCGATCGCGACTTTCGCGATATAAAAAGCTGAAATGACAGAGCATCGCGGTAAGAAACAAAAAATGAAAAAATAAAACTTTTGCCCTGCAGGTGAGTCCACATCGACCCTGTATACAATCCATAGGCACAAACAGAAAGGGAACCACATTACCCTACTGGGCTTCTTCAAAGGGAAGCCAGATCTCGATGGCTACATCTACAGCCTAGAAGTCAACAATGACGTTCCTTCTCGTTCCAACCAGAAGCAGATACGACATCAGAAAAATGGAGCCACGGCAAAGTCCCCTAGTTCCAAATCTCGATGGTTCACGGACAGCCTAGAAACTACCTTGGAGCCATGGCAAAGTCCCCTAGTTCCAAATCACGACGGTTCACGGACAGCCTAGAGACTACCTCGGAGCTACGGCAAAGTCTCCTAGTTCTAAATCTCGACGGTTCACAGACAGCCTAGAGACTACCTAGGAGCCATGGCAGAGTCCCTAGTTTCAAGTCTTGATGGCTACATCTACAGCGTAGAGATCAACAACAGCATTATTCCTCCCTCCCAGCAGGATCCAGACGCGATATCAACAAACGGAGCCATGGCAAAGTCCCCTAGTTCCAAATCTCGACGGTTCACAGACAACCTAGAGACAATCTCGACATTTGTCGCAATATTGCAGACACAATATCAACAAACGAAGAAAAGGAAGATCCCTAACTTCAGGGTCATGAAGGCAACTCAAATGAGACCTGAAAGACTATCGGAGATCATCCCACTCTAGCGCGGAGTGGTCATGACTCATCGGGGCTCCCAAACCGAGCCTAATCTCAAGTAAAAAGTGACATGGAATATCCCTAACGCTTGCTCCTTCGACGGTAATATCACCTGGAAGATTACTTGAAGACGTCTTGTCCAGCCCCCGAAGGGATCAGAAACATGACAGTCGCGAGGCTAATCGAACGGCAAGATTGCGTATCGAGGAATACACCAGCCAACGCGGCGGTACAACGGGTAAAAGAATCTAGTACCACAGACCCTAACGGACTTCTATTAGCAGGAGTTAACTGTGACGTTAGGACATCCTTGCGAGAACTTCTCGATTCGTCTTGACTCGTGGGGAAAATAATGTTCCTGCGAGAACTTCTTGACTCGTCTCGACTTGTAGGGAAAATCCTTAGGTAATGGGGATAAGGACTTGTTTCCTAAGCACCGAGGCCCTGCAACTCGGTCCAAGATAGACTATTGCATACTATTCACAGGCCACACTCTCCAAAGTTGAATATCGACAAGAAGGAAAACAACCACCTATGAGTCCCCTCGACTTGTAAGGGGGAAAATTCTCTTATGAGATCCTTATGACTCTCAATAGAAAACGCACTTAGGAGTTCTCACGACTCCTAAGGAGAAAATACACCTACGGGATCCTCTCGACTCGTAGGGAGAAAAGTCTTTATGAGACCCTCACGGCTCATAAAGTTGAAAAGTCTTAGGTGGAAGATCTAAACCTGTTTCCTAAACCATCGCTTCCCTGCAAGGAGGTCCAAGATGGACTATTGTATACTATCCACGGGACACACTCTCCAAAGTCGAATATCGACAAGAAGGGAAAAAACCACTTACGAGCCCTTTCGACTTATAAGGGGAAAAATTCTCTTGTGATATCCTTACGACTCTCAAGAGAAACCGCACTTAGGAGTCCTCACGACTCCTAAGGAGAAAATACACCTACGAGATCCTCTCGACTCGTAGGGAGAAAAGTCTTTATGAGACCCTCACGGCTCATGAAGTTGAAAAGTCTTAGGCGTAAGATCCAAACCTGTTTCCTAAGCCATCGCTGTTATACAAGGAGGTCAAGATAGACTATCTACATGCCACATTTACCAAAGCCACATTCGCTAATAAAATAAAGAAGCTACTTACGGATCCTCACGATTCGTAAGAAAAAATACTTGAGTGAGATTCTTACGACTCACGGAGGCGATGAACACTTAGAAATCCTCACGATTTCTAGGGAGAATTTGCACCTATGAGATCCTCTCGACTTATAGGGAAACCCCCCCTTCTTGAGACCCTTACAGCTCATGAAGATGAAAAAAGTCTTAGGATACAAGGACCCTAAACTTGTCTCCTAAGCCCTCAATTCTATGGCCATGCATAACTCTGCACTACTTCACCCACGTACATACTTACGTAGCCAAACTAGTGGGGGTATTTGTTCCCGCCAAAATTTTCGGCCAAGAGTTATTTGTTCCCTTATAACCCTTATAAAAAAGGGAGAGAAGAAAGAGGAAAATAATTCATGGTTGGATATCATGTGTTAAACACATGAGCGCTTATATATAAAGCATATGAGCGCTGAAAGAAAATAACAAAGGGCCAAACAGGCCTCACGTGTAAAACATGTGGGCGCTCATATGCAAAGCATATGAGCGTTGAATAAAATAAACCTAAAGGGCCAAATAGGCCTCACGTGTAAAACACGTGAGCGCTCATATGCAAAGCATATGAGCGCTGAACATAAATCACTAATGGCCAAACATGCCTCACGTGTAAAACACGTGAGCGCTCATATCCAAAGCATATGAGCGCTGAACATAAACAGGCTAAAACCCACAGCAGGGGTCACGTGTTAAATACGTGAGTTCTCTTGCCTCTCACATGCAAAGCATGTGAGCGTCCCAATTTAAAATGCTCCTATCAAATTCTAGAATTAAATTCTATTTTGGGAAATATTTTCCTGATCTTTCTCGAACTAGAAAGATCTTCTCTGTTAAACAAAGGATCTTTGGATCAAAAATCCAACGGTGATCAGCTGGTAGAATAAAATTCTATCATAGAAAAACATTTTCCTAATCTTGTTAAACTAAAAAGATATGATAGAATTAAATTCTATATTAAGAAAATATATTTTTGATCTTGTTAAAACTACCAAGATATTCATAATCTTGTTAAACAAATAAGAAATCCTCTCTGTTAAACAGAGAGCCTTTGGATTAAAAATCCAACGGTGAATAAAATTCACCGATTGATCTAAAAGATCATGGAATCAATCATGATCTCTCAATGAGGGATTTTCTTAATAAATTGATTCTTTTTCTTCTCATATAAATAGGAGCAAGGAGAGGAGGAAAAAAACACACGAAGAGAGGGGAAGAAAAATACTGAGAGAATTTAATTCTCTAAAGAAAAGGAACCCTCCCAAAAGCTCCCACAAAATAAAAACAGAATTTAATTATCAAATCAAGAGTTTAACTTTTCTCAAAGAACTTAGTCCTTCCTCTGGTTAAGATCTGCAGAAGCAGATCTCCCCATAAGTTGATGATTTAATTCTAATCGGGGAGATTCTGACATGTAGATTCAAAATCTAGGGGAAAGAACTGAGTTCAAAAGAGTTTAACTCTTACAAAACATATGGGAATTTAATTCCTCTGAAACTAGGGTTTAACCCTTTAAAAAGAATTTAATCCCTGCAAAGAACAAAATGAGAACTTGATTCCTCAGAACCACAGAAGAACAGCCTGGTGATTCATTAGTGTTTAACACTATAATGAAACCTCACGTGTTTCCCACGTGAGCGCCTCTAACGAGCAATAAAGGAATGGTTGAGATCGAGTCACGTGTTTCATACGCGAGCACTTAAAAGAAGAACTAGAAGTGCCTCCTAGGGCAGTCACGTGTTCCCACGCGACCCCCAAACAAGCACTTATATAGAAAAGGGAATAGATCAAAAAACAGCGCTTACATTTTGAAGGCGCTTCACGTGTTCGCACGTGAGTATCATAGGGTCCAAGTGCTTAGCACTTATAAAAGGAAAAGGGGAATAAATCAAAGACAGTTCCCATTTGTGGGTGCCTCACATGATCTCACGTGACCCCCTAATAGTGCTTAGCACTTATAAAAGGAAAGGCGAATAAATCAAAGGCAGTTCCCATTTTTGGAGAGCCTCATGTGATCCCACGTGACCCCCAATAGTTCTTAGCACTTACACAAGAAAAATGGAATAAACCCAAAGAATCAGTGCCCAACTCTGGGGAGCCTTACATGTCCACACGTGATAGCCATAAGATTTAAGTGTTTAACACTTATATGTATAGATGGGGATTTGAACCCAAGGGCACCACACCAACTTTTGGTTGCCTCACGTGCCACACGTGAGTGTCTCAATTTTCAATGTTTAACGCTACCTAGGAGTCTCACGTGGGAGCACATGAGCAATGAGTATACATTAGTGTTTAACACTATAGGAACCCGACTTCAGCCCCAAATTGGTTAAATCCTCTTGAGATTAAAACGTCTTGGATCTCCAAATAGACTAAGGCTCTATGCTCATGACATCTTAAACTAATTGATCAGAATGATGTCCATCACATATCTCCTAAGTTAATCTTAGTCTCCCAAAAATGACTAATGATTCTTAGATGGTCCACCATGATCCTTCCCCTCAGACTGGAATTTGGTTCAAGGGTACATCTCTCCATACCTATGATACATGTGTAAGTGCACGGCGGCGCCCCGGCCGTCAATCCGAGGCTAAAATATGGAAACGATACTTTTCTTTAACTTTTGAACCGGCACCACCACGCACTATAAAACCCGGATCGGGCCATTAACCTACTCCTAGCTAACTAGAGAAGGGGTAGAGAGATATACCGAGCGATCCGTGTCCTTCGGTCTTCTCGTCGTCGTCCCGATCTCCCCGCGGAATCTCCGGTCTTCACCTCCTCGCCGGAAGGGCACCACATCGCCGGGTTCTTTTACGGTCTCCCACCTCTTGACCGAGGCAACTCGGGCACGAAGTTGGCGAGTCGACATGTCCAAGAATGCTGTAGGATAGTGTAGAACTCTTTTTGTCTCAATGGGGTTAAAGAAGTTGCAATTTGAATGTGGAGATGGAGTTGTGAACTTTTTGGATGAGTAATGGGATTTTTGCAAGCAAAATGAGAGCCTAAACTCCACACAAAAATTTTGGATAGCCCCTTAAAGAAGTGGCCGGCCAAGCAACTCAAGAATGAGAGAGGGGAGAAAAGTCAAGGGGGGAGAAAGCAATAATGCAAGCAAGTGATGATGAGGAGTCATCATCACACCAAAAGTCTCAACCTATTCCCATTATATAAAGAAAGCAATGATGAGCAAAAGAAGTCAATGTATGGTGGAACCATCATGAAGCAACAAGCTACAAAGACCACCCTCCACAATGCCAATTTGCATGCTTGCAAATAAGCCCTCCTCCACCAATTTTCAGCCAAGGAAAGAAACAAAGAAAAATGGCCGAAACGGAAAGCAAACTGGCAACTTCATAAAACTGATCCCGTAATAAATTAAAGGAAAACCCCGCGACTGTATATACATACCCGCATTTGTATTCAGACCGAATACAAATGCAATGAGACAAAATCTACACTGTACAATACTAGGATCCAACTTAAACCAAAGCCCGCTAGTATTATCCGTCCGATCATGATCCGTGCAATACCGCACGTATATGATCGGACCCTGCCATATCTCCATACGGCCTCTACAGCGTTTCGCTCGAAACTTGAGAAACGGTCTGTGGGGGACTCTAAAGATTCGTCAATGCCTTGGCTGTGGATTTAACCACTAGCATGTCAGAGGTATTAGCCATACGTAACGGGCTACCAGGTATTGACCAAAAGGGACGTTGATGAGCGAACTCATCCTGACACCCTACTGAGCCTGTCAGTGACAATATCCGTACAGTCCGGTCCGTTCGTCTATGAGCATCGCATGGCGGGCCTAGGGGGTTGGTAAAAGTCAGACCCCCAAAAGCGGTACAAGTCGTGTCAGAGTGTAGCCCAGAACACCCTAAGATACTACTGGAATACCTACCAGTAAATCTCCTGTCTTGGCCAAGGACTTCGTGTAATGGCTCTCCTAGACACAGCGCGACCTCACCCCCAATACCGGGAGAGACGAACCCCTGAAGATCCGCTCACTGCCTCCATGTGGCTCGGGACTGTACCCAACTAAAACCTGTTTGCACGTCTCCTTTGAGCGTGGTAGGGTAGTAATCAAAGTACAGTGGGAAGTCACACGAGACAAATGACGATCTCAGGTCGATGAACTAACCTGTACACATGTCACCAGGGAACTGCTATCTGACGTCTGGTATAAGACCAATTAGCATGTTCCCGGCGAGTCCTGTCCGGTGTACTCATAACCCAATGAGCACCTGTATACATCTTAGGTGAACCAACTGACACCA
Organism: Agapanthus africanus; assembly: GCA_030015575.1. Classification (NCBI taxonomy): domain Eukaryota; kingdom Viridiplantae; phylum Streptophyta; class Magnoliopsida; order Asparagales; family Amaryllidaceae; genus Agapanthus; species Agapanthus africanus. The sequence continues at coordinate 147,747,826 of CM057348.1, read as the reverse complement.
GTGGCTTGTGAGACCGTCCACCGCCCCTCGTCGGGGTCTCGACTGTATATACTAGTCTACTCTGGAGTATCGATGCCCTGTCTTGAAAACTCCCACGACTAGGGACCTTTTAAGGATGTGCTTATAGACCCCAGCTCCCACGTATATGATCGCCATCATACTGTTGGCCGTCAAGCAAGAATCCTAAGGGCTCTATCAACGCGCAATAGTGACCTGTAAGGTCACCTAAAATAGTACACGATGATAAAGATAAACCAGATAGCATACTATCATCTTGAGTAAGACTGTCCTAACGGTATAGGTCCTCTATCAATCATTGTAATCACGTGCCTGTGATCCAATAATTGACTCTGAGGGCACTATCTCCAACAATCTCCCACTTGCACTCAAGGCTAATTATTGCGATGTCGCATACTCACAGCGCGTGTGATACCGAACACCCAACTCCTCTACTAATCAGTCTCACAAAACCAGTTTGCAAAACTAATGTGTTTGAGGACTAGCCTCAGTGGGTGGATCCGCCTTGATGTTTCTTTCTATATCTCTCTTTATCTCAAGTTCGCAGAGAAAACCATCTCCCGAAATGAGCAATACCTGTCTTAGAATATGTCTGGATATCTGATGGGACCTAGCTCATAAATGAACTCCAAATCCAAACTTTTGACTGTATCGTCAACTGAACTTAATCAGTATCCTGCGTCATGCCTCCCTCAGTATCCCCTTGGACCACCTGTCCAAAATACTGCCCCTCGTCAGAGGGAAAACTATAACTCTGACAGTCACTCTGCCGTCCTGGTCACCTTGGAAGCCTGGAATGATAAGCGTCTCCTGAATGAGGCTGATGTTATCATATCCCTAGAACATCCACTTATGTTCTAAAACTGCTTCCGTTCGTTTCTCCAGGATTGGATCAATATCAACATATTGCATCTATTGGAAAAAAACAACATCTGGTGTAGTGCTTGACATCTCATGATTGACTCAATTGCCTAAGCAAGTGATCTTCCAATCATGCACATCCCTCTCCACTTTAGTCTGTAAGACACCTTTAGAGAGGGTGACTCCATCACCTGCAGGTACACTACCATGCCAGGAGTCGTCCATCCTAAAACACCTTTAGAATGCTGTCTAAGTACCTAGATTGGGAAACTACCTAAATATAGATCTAAAACCATAGATCTAGTAACCAGAATATCTGATATGATATCCATATCCTATGTGGAGAAACCACTGTGTGACAGCCAAAGTATAAACGATCGTAGTATAGGAATATCACTTCCTACTCTGTGTATGTCATCCAAATACCAGGACATCACCCCCTACTACCTTCTTAACAGATCCATCCCCTATTCTGATGAAGTCAAACCTATGACTGTCACATCAGAAATAGATGATCTATCTCCACTATATCTGTTTTAGTCTATAAATAGACATAAGCCACTTGTCCACCATGCTTCCGCTGCTCCCACTGACTACGACAACCCTCTGGCAGAGTCATATACACGTGCACTTCTAAAGCCAGTTCAGAACGACGCTATACTCATCCTCCTGCCGGGTCTCACAGTCTGGAACAACAGCAATGGCAAGTCTGGGTAAACAAGAACCTCCCTATCACCGTCCTTGAGGCTACCGGAGTACCTCTCGGGTGCCTGAGGTCACCCACCGTATCTGCGGAGTGGCCAATGGAATGTCAAACTAAATTGAATCTTTAGGTTCTTATCAAATTTTCAGTAATCGTCTGCGGTTCTGGAATCACTTCCAGTTCTACCATACTCCCACTACCGTTTTCTGAAAAAATCCATTTTTGTTAAAACTGTGGCGAGTCAAGAACAATATCACTATTGATCTTCCAGATGGAAGAAAGTCAACCCTCGTCATAGCCCGGGTCAACCCACAAACAACCATTACAGAAACGTGCCTTGAGTTATCCGGAGTCTGGTTTTAAGCATAAGCCGGACAACTCCCTGTACCTTAACATCGTTAAGATATGAACTGTTCTATATCCAATATTGAACAAGAGGCACTGATTTAATTGAACCAGATTCAAATCATGCAGCTGTCTCCAGTGCATGTTAACTAAATGGAAGGGGGCCGATCAGCGTTACTCAACTTAGGAATGCGTCCAGATATGAGTAACCTGAAAGAGAAGAAAGTTCTCTTAATCATTACTATCAACTGAATACCATACACAAGTATCTACATCTTCGATCACCTTGAAGAATCCCGATACTTGCAATACCCGGTTCTCTACTTAAATCTTATACTTATAACTTCTCAAAACTCAGACCTTGTGTTTCCACGAAACACATGTCTAAGAACTAGAGAAGTCACAAGTAAACAGAATATAGTGCAAGGACCAATCCCTCTGTCCTAATAGACACTGGACAACATACAATACTCTGTATAAGTCCTTTGAGTCGAATAACTCATTCCCTATGTGTCGTAGGTTGAAAACTGTACTTATGGTTAAGAAGAATTACACCGCTGTTCAATGCTCCTTACCTAACCATCCACTGATATAGGTAAATGTCATAAACATAATTTCAAAAAGTTATATCTCACTCTATAAAAATAGACGTACATATATATCAATTTGAAATTGGTGCATAGCAACGGATATTCAAAACCAAATATTTGCCGACCGGCAAACAGCCCAGGCGATTTCCTCAAATATCACCAATTACAACGAATTCCGATATAATGAGGATGATCACCTAATTCCCAATAACATACTCCCACTCATCATCTGTAAAACCATACAGATGTGAGAAACATACCTGGTAAATACATACTCTGGAGCAAGTGTCTAATTGGGAAATCAGTTTTCTTTTAACAGTACACAGTGAAACTGAAACATTGAAATGTTTCGTAGGGGTATCCTGGTATTCCTAGTAATGCCTCTTCCATTATCTAGATTCACAACTGTAACCGTATATTTCTATGCCATCTCTCCGCATCCCTTCATATGTCTTTAGTCATTACCTTCTGCACACCCCTTTAGGCCAAATGGTTTTCTTCCTTCCCTACCGTTCGGCACCAGCCTATGGTTTGGAAGAAGACTATCCAATAAGCATAATAGGTGTACTGTCCTAATCCTAGGAGCACTCGCAATGCGAGAGAATGTGAGGATAAAAGACAACCGAATAAACCTTATTCCTATTTCTCCTGAACCAGAATCCATCCCCGAACTGGAACAAGTTCCTTTCGAGTTCGTATATAACCATACGATGGAGTATCCAAATAACTGTAGATTTTCGTAGTGATACGGAGTGTCCTGGAGAAATACGAAGGTGAAGTGGGAGTGGTAATGAAATACTTGGTTTGGTCGTGAATAGCAGTCGCAATTTACTTTGCCCTCCTTCTAATCCCTTTATTTGTCTTTACTTAATACCTTCTGTACACCATAGTTAGGCTAATTGGTTTTCTTCATTCCCTACCGGTCGGCACCTGCCTATGGTTTAGAAGAAGACTATCCAATTTGCGTAATAGGTGTACTGTCCTAATCCAAGGAGCACTCACAACCTGAGAGAAGGTAAAAGGAAAAGACAACTGAATAGTCCTATTTGTTTTCTCCAGAACCGGAAACCATCCTCGAATAAATTTCTTCGAGTTCGTATATAACCATACGATGGTTTTATCCAATGGAAGTGGACGTTCGTAGTAATACGGGGTGTCCTGGAGAAAAGGGTAAAAGTAGGAGTGGCAATGAGGTTTGCAACTCTGACAATCCAAAAGCCAGTGTTTAAGAAGGTTCGGTCAACTTGGTCACTGAGTCATAGTCTAAGTCGGGTCATGGTCGCTGCCAAAGAGAGAGAGAAAAGAAACACTCAGCGTGCATTCTAACCTAGATCAGAATGGTTACCAATTTATCTAATCAGGAAACCTCCCACTGTACCGTCAAATTCTCCTTCAAACCTGAAAGAAGAATTAGTCGGGATCACCCGAGGAGTAAACCAACTCATCAGTGGGAATCGGGATCCAACTATCATCGCATGATAACGTGACGGAATCCGCTCATGTTACCACACTCCAGAAGGTATGCGCATATCTGGCAAGTTTCAGTTTCTTTAGAAACTCCCGGTGTGATTTTTGCCCCATGCTCTTATGACCTTGACTAAGGCCAACAAATCATAAGTCACATGTCAAGTTCTACCCGTCATTATCCAGGTTAATTTGAACCCACCCGTACATACCCTTGACGTAGGCCAAAATAGTAGTACGACTGTCCCAAACCAACGCATCTATCTATGCAACAGATAAATACCCGGTAGCTACCAATCACTATGCCTTGGCGTAGGTCAAAATACATAGCTTGAATACTACCGAACATTTAACTGAAATGACGGAGGGCTACGAATGGTTTTTGGCGAAAAACCTTTAACGTAATGAACTTGATATCGTTGAAGGAACCGAATAGCTTTATAAAAATATAGTAACAAAAACCTTTGCTAAAGAGGTCACTCTCGGTGAAGGGATCTCGGCTCTTTCCCCGTAGAATGAGGTGTAGGATATTCCAACTGAATACTACGATGCAAAGCAAAAGTAAACGACTATAGTGAAGTTATTGCCCTGACGCAAACTTCTGTCCAAGGGGTCACTCCTGGTGAAGGGATCTCGGCCCTTGCCTCGTCGACTGAGGTGCTGGATATTCAAAACCGAATACCACTGTGCAAAACAAAAGTGAACGTCCTTGCAATAACAGCGTTTTGAAAAGTGTTCCAACAACATCAGAATAGGTTTGTTTAGCTTGCATTGATCCGAATCAACGCAGTCCCATCAATTGATCACACCAATAAAGAACGAAAATAATGATGTACGTATATGCCATCCGCATTCGCCACTGGGTCCCGTCATTACCCGTTAGGTTACTTAACTAACGACAGAGCGGGGACTAGACTAGCGCGGATGCAAAACATATACAACATCTACTAGTATATATATCAATATATAATATTCGCTCAAGGCGTGATAAAATGCAACATCACAGAAATATAATAAGCATCACAGAACAATACAGATATCTGGGATCCCCGGGTTTCATAGAGCCGCTACTGAAACCCGACGTTCCCCTGGTCGTGTGGATAGCCTGTGCAATGAAATCCTAGACCCCTACGTACGCGGCAAGTTACCCGCCAAAACGTGAAGCGAGGCAGCCCCCTTCAGCAACGTGAATGGACCACCCGGCACTTCACGGAATCCGGTAACTTGGGCACCCCTCCTGGGTCAACCTGTACCCCCTACGAGTGCGGCGAATAGCCCGCCAATTCTAGAGTAAAGCCCCCTCCGTCTTAATACCATGAGATGCGGGCCCGTTGCCCTCTAGAACCCGGCTATCCGTGCACCCCTCCGCGGGGTAATCCTAGTGCAGAAAATAAAATATACATACAACGGGTACATCGACCTCACCCTGGTCGTGCCCCAAAAGAATAATATACAAACAGGCAGTGACGGCAGTCCACAAGTCGGACGCTAGCCCCGAAATATCAAATGTACATAATAAACCAAACCGTACTACCATTGCATCCAGGCTATCCACCACGACAAATCCGCAACATCACAGCACAACACAGAACATCAATGTGAATGTCACGTTCGCAAATCCGTCTAAAAGGGCTATAGCAGTTAGACAGGATTTACCGATCAAATGACATTCACGGTCGCAGATATAATGTAAATACTGTGAACTAACATATTTAAAATTTTCGATCGACTAAAAATTTCCCGAAGTGGGTCCCAAGCACAACTGTAGCATTCAAAGAAATCTGGGCCCAAACAGAACATTCCAAAAACCCCATTTTCAAGTCAGAGAACCACTTTAGAAATGTGGTGCATTGATGACACTGTTCCGCGGCGGAACCGCGGCCAAAAAGGGGTTACGGCAGCGGTTCCGCGGCTCTACAGTGGCATCACGTGACCATTTTTCTACAGTGTTCACCAAAAACCCTGCACGTATTTTTCCAGTATAACAAATAATTTTTAGAGCATGGGAAAAATTCGACAGAAACCGTGCTTGAAAATACGGTTTTTGGAAAATCCGTTCGATCGAACTTGTAAACACGTTAGTGCAAGCTAGACTAGGTTAATGGCGTGGCTCTGATACCAGTGTAAGTGCACGGCGGCGCCCCGGCCGTCAATCTGAGGCCAAAATACGGAAACGATACTTTTCTTTAACTTTTGAACCGGCACCACCGCGCACTATAAAAACCGGATCGGGCCATTAACCTACTCCTAGCTAACTAGAGAAGGGGTAGAGAGATATACCGAGCGATTCGTGTCCTTCGGTCTTCTCGTCGTCGTCCCGATCTCCCCGCGGAATCTCCGATTTTCACCTCCTCGCCGGAAGGGCACCACATCGCCGGGTTCTTTTACGGGCTCCCACCTATGGACCGAGGCAACTCGGGCACGAAGTTGGCGAGTCGACATGTCCAAGAATGCTGTAGGATAGTGTAGAACTCTTTTTTCTCAATGAGGTTAAAGAAGTTACCATTTGAATGTGGAGATGGAGTTGTGAACTTTTTGGATGAGCAATGGGATTTTTGCAAGCAAAATGAGAGCCTAAACTCCACACAAAAATTTTGGACAGCCCCTTAAAGAAGTGGCCGGCCAAGCAACCCAAGCATGAGAGAGGGGAGAAAAGTCAAGGAGGGAGAAAGCAATAATGCAAGCAAGTGATGATGAGGAGTCATCATCACACCAAAAGTCTCAACCTACTCCCATCATATAAAGAAAGCAATGATGAGCAAAAGAAGTCAATGTATGGTGGAACCATCATGAAGCAACAAGTTACAAAGACAACCCTCCACAATGCCAATTTGCATGCTTGCAAATAAGCCCTCCTCCACCAATTTTCAGCCAAGGAAAGAAACAAAGGAAAATGGCCGAAACGGAAAGCAAACTGGCAACTTCATAAAACTGATCCCGTAATAAATTACAGGAAAACCCCGCGACTGTATATACATACCCGCATTTGTATTCAGACCGAATACAAATGCAATGAGACAAAATCTACACTATACAATACTAGGATCCGTCTTAAACCAAAACCCGCTAGTATTATCCGTCCGATCATGATCCGTGCAATACCGCACGTATATGATCGAACCCTGCCATATCACCATATGGCCTCTACAGCGTTTCGCCCGAAACTTGAGAAACGGTCTGTGGGGGATTCTAAAGACTCGTCAATGCCTTGGCTGTAGATTTAACCACTAGCACGTCAGAGGTATTAGCCATACGTAACGGGCTACCAGGTATTGACCAAAAGGGACGTCGATGAGTGAACTCATCCTGACACCCTACTGAGCCTGTTAGTGACAATATCCGTACAGTCCGGTCCATTCGTCTATGAGCATCGCATGGTGGGCCTATGGGGTTGGTAAAAGTCAGACCCCCAAAAGCGGTACAAGTCGTGTCGGAGTGTAGCCCAGAACACCTTGAGATACTACTGAAATACCTACCAGTAAATCTCCTGCCTTGGCCAAGGACTTCGTGTAATGGCTCTCCTAGACACAGCGCGACCTTACCCCCAATACCGGGAGAGACGAACCCCTGAAGATCCGCTCATTGCCTCCATGTGGCTTGGGACTGTACCCAACTAAAACCTGTTTGCACGTCTCCTTTGAGCGTGGTAGGGTAGTAATCAAAGTACAGTGGGAAGTCACACGAGACAAATGACGATCTCAGGTCGATAAACTAACCTGTACACATGTCACTAGGGAACTGCTATCTGACGTCTGGTATAAGACCAACTAGCATGTTCCCGGCGAGTCCTGTCCGGTGTACTCATAACCCAATGAGCACCTGTATACATCTTAGGTGAACCAACTGACACCAGTGGCTTGTGAGACCGGCCACCGCCCCTCGTCGGGGTCTCGACTGTATACACTAGTCTACTCTGGAGTATCGATGCCCTGTCTCGAAAACTCCTACGACTAGGGACCTTTTAAGGATGTGCTTATAGACCCCAGCTCCCACGTATATGATCGCCATCATATTGCTGGCCGTCAAGCAAGAATCCTAAGGGCTCTATCAACGCGCAATAGTGACCTGTAAGGTCACCTAAAGCAGTACACGATGATAAAGATAAACCAGATAGCATACTATCATCTTGAGTAAGACTGTCCTAACGGTATAGGTCCTCTATGAATCATTGTAATCACGTGCCTGTGATCCAATAATTGACTCTGAGGGCACTATCTCCAACAACATGTCGTTGTAATTCCTCAATGTCTTAATAGAGGTGGAGGGTCCCGACAACCAACAGCTCTTGGGTGCACTCCCAAACCCATGAGCACATTACAATAGACTGTAATGTCCTTAAACTAGCTTTGGACCGTAACGTCCTTAAACTAAATCCTCATACCAAAAATGGTGATCTATGGACCGTAGCGTCCTTAAACTAAAGCAATATAGCCCAAATGCTCTTTTGTTGGGTCTGAATAATCCCAAAAATCCTGCTGAGTAGATCTTAGTCTAAAGTTAGACTAATGTATCCTCCACAAACATTTAAGTTGAGCTTAATCCCAAACAAGATTAACGATCCTTAAATCAAACCAAACCCAAATCTAAGAAAATACGGATTTGGACTAATCCACGCCCTACGGGCGACAACATAAATTAGTCTCCGTATACAATCCATGGGCAACCAAAAATAAAACAAACACATACGTCACGAAGTGAACATCTGGAGCAGGAGAAAGTGGTTATCGCTACGCGGTAACATAATCAACTACAGGGGCTTGCGCCTGTAGGGAAGTGCGTCCCCACAATCAAAAATCCCCTCACAACGAGGGGGAATCTGACGAAGTCCGCTACAACGGTCGCATCCGTCCAAACTTCCGATACACGGTGCCATAAATCAACTTGGTATTTTCGGAGAGGTGGACGAATAAACCCAAATAGCATCTGCCCCCAAATGCAGGCAAGACGTTTGTCTTCCCCGGCTTTCGGCGGTAAACATATGGTAACGGAGAACTCCAAGTGGAGTCCTTTACCAATTCGAGCTTCCAGTGTGATAAGGATGACAGCAAGTCTATCTCGGGCTTTGTCTTCACGCTCAACGGAGGGGCGGTATGTTGGAAGAGTTCCAAACAAGATACCGTTGCAGACTAGACGATAGAGACTGAATACATCGCTTCTAACGATGCTGCCAAAGAGGTTGTCTGGATGAAGAAGTTCATTGTTGAACTTGGTGTGGTTCCATCCATTGTAGATCCGATACCTTTGTATTATGATAACAACGGAGCTGTGGTTTTGGCTAAGGAACCCCGGTCCCATCAGTGATCCAGACATATTCTGAGACGGTATCACCTAATCCGGGAGATAGTTGATCGCCGTGAGATCGAGGTTAGGAGAGTAGACACAAAGGACAACACGGCGGATCCACTCACGAAGGCCCTTCCCCAGACATAGTTCGAGAGACTTTTTGGGATGTTGGGTATGCGATACTACAACAACTGGCCTTAGTGCAAGTGGGAGATTGTTAGGAATATATATACCCTAGAGGCCATTATTGTATATTATAGTTGATGTTTGGACATATATATATAGGACTTTCTTGCTCAACATGATACTATACTATCTGGTTGCTCTTTATCTTAACATGTGCACTTGTTTTAGTTTACTATCTCATTGATACATGCTGATAAAACCCTTAGGATATTGGCTTGACTACCAGGACTATAATGTAGATCATACTAGTGGGGCTTGAGTAGTCCAAAAGCACATCCTTAACAGTTCCTAGTCAAGAGAGTATCGAGACATGGCATTGATATTCCAGAGTAGACTAGTGTGTACGTTTCATGATCCTGTATAGGGCGATGGTTGATCCCATAACCATTGGTGTTTGACATCAAATATTGTGCACAGGTGCTCATTAGAGAATGAGTACACCGAACGGACTCGCCAAGAACTCCTAGATGGTACCATACCTATAGTCAGATAGTAGTTCTCTGGTGACACTTGTAAAGGTTAAGTCTATAGACCCGAGATCTTCATAGTGCCATGTGTGGTTCCCACTGTGCTTTGATTTCCTCACTACCACGGCTCAAATGAGTCGTGCAAACAGGTGGTTTTTAGGTACAGTCCTGAGTCATATGGAGGCAGTGAGCGATAGGAGGGGTTTCGTCTCTCCCGGTATTGGGAGTTGATATTGTGCTATGCTCGATTGGCTATAACAACAAGTCCCTGGCCAGGGCTGATGAGATTTACTGATAAGTGTTATCAGTAGTTTCTCGAAAGGTTATAGGCCACACATCGGCATGACTTATCGAGTTATTGGGGTCCGACGATTCCACCCCCAAGACTCGATATGCGACATATCAGACGAAGAGACCGGACTGTACGGTAAGTGTTGCTTATAGGCTCTATGGGAGTTTGGACAATTTTGCTTGTTGATCTTCTATTCGTTCAATACCTGAGTAGCCGTTATGTCCAGCTAGTACCGCTGACAGCTTGTAGGTCTTTGATGTGATCATTACCTACTGCTAGCGTATTGGTGAGTTTTTAGAGTCCCACATAAAGGTTTCCTAGCTCAAGCGAAATGAAATAGGGCACGTATGGAGATATGTGCGGGAGCTTGATTAAATACAAGTATATGATACCGTATTCTAATCTAGCATTATATGATATTAACCAGGTTATATATGATATAACCAGATTATTGAATCAAGTCTTGATTTAATAATTTGATATATATTTATATATATGATATATATATATATATATATATATTAACTAATGTCACGCCCCGCTTCTCAGTGTACGGGCAGAGGACGATACGGGCCGCTACGTATTTACTTAGAAGTAAACACGCTAAGCGTATCTAAGCAATATAAGTAAAATACACAAGAGACAAAGACAATAGATATAATTGAACATCAAATTTATTTATTAACATTCTTTTTACAATACATCTGAAAAGTAAATACATGGAATGGAAAGCAATGCCTAAACAGTGGCATAACAGAAATGGAAAATACATAATGTAAATGTGTACAAGTAACTAGTGCTCCGGGTCGAAGGCTAGCTGATCCAAGTCCTCGAAGGTGGGCTCGATCTCTTGAAGGTCCGAATCACCTGACGAAATTCCAAAGAAAAGGAAGAGAATGCCGTCAGCGAACAAATCGCTCGATAAGTCCCGTAAATAGACAAGAATGGAATAGAAAGAATAGAGAGTCTATTGTTATAAGGTTGTATTTAATGTTAACGCTGTTATTTTTAGCTTGGTACAGAAGAGGCCAGTGTATATGAGAGGAGTCTCACTAGACCAGAGACTACGGTATACGGAGTACAAGGAACCGTTCAACCACGGTACAACGGCAATTGAATTCAGGTTAGGCGTCTTTATGGTTACTGTCTCGTGCCACTTCTAAGACCTTCCGTATCAGTCTACCCCTTATAAACCCCGCGATATCTTGATTGTATTGTTTGTATTGTTTGTATTGTATATTGAATATATATGGATGACTTGCCGAAATCATGATATCAGTAATGGAACAGATATAATGGATGAACATGTAGATGGAATATATCCATGGTTCGGTTAGGTTCAGTTAATATAGATTGATTAGATTAAATAGACAGATTCATAGATCCATGTTGTATTGTAGTTTTGTAATTTCATACTTGAATCATATTCAAGTCAGATTGATTATATTGAGACTCAGTCTGAGTCAGACAAGTAGAAAAGAAATTGAAGTCCTGAATTATATTTTGGTTCTATCGGTAATTACTGCACATGGACGGCAGGATTTGTGACTTTTTCAAAAACAATTACCGTGTTGATAACACCGTTTGTTAAGTTGTCTACCTTAAATAGGCAAGCACCTATATCTCCGACTCCCTGAGGCTCACGAGACCGGTCCCGCTTAAACCTATGTTTACTAGGGTCCTTATTGTAATTTAGTATAACTTGAGGGGGTTTTATATAAAAATAATTTTGTATAATTTTCAAAATATACCTCAAGTATTTTATTATCGTCTTTAGAGTTTTCATGGATGTATATTTTGTCAATGTGATATTTCTAGTGAATAAAACCTAATTTCATAATATATGGTATTTATTTGTAATGTTGGAATTGTACGGTATTTTCTTGTAAATGGAATGATTTCTTGAATTTTGGAAATGTGGAATATTATAAATATTAAAAATAGATATTTTGATATTAATTACATATATATTTATTTATTAAAAATATAAGTTTTATTTATAATAGAAATCAAATTTTCTAAAGAAAATTGTATTTTAAATCTTTCGAGATCGTATGCTCCTTGCGGAGGTCTGCATCTCACTCTAGTAAGCCCGAGGATGTGCGATAATCTGCACCATCCCGAACGGGTTCCCCGAAATTGGTTGTAGAGACGCAATTGCAAATATTTGTTAAAATACACATCTTATAGAAAAAAGGTTTTTATAAGTCGGAGGTAGTTATATGTAAAGTCGTATTTTTCCCAAATCTATGTTCCCACATTACATCGTTCTATGTTAGATATGTGTGTTGTGAGGAGGTAGGTCATTACCTCGTGAGTTTTCTAAGGTAATACGGTTTAAAAAAGTTCAAGTATGTCGAAATGAAACATGAAGGTATTTTAATGTAAAAATGGAATAAAACTTGCTACGGTTATTATTTTGATGTCAAACTTGTTCTATTGTCTTTGTTAATATTTAATGGTCATGACATAAGAGATTGGTATTATTGTGTTTAAGAAAAATAGAATTTTTTAAGGAAAAACCGAATCGGAAGTCGGATTAACTCCGCTTCCGTCGGGTTTTAGTTTTGAATGGTTTTAGAATAGAGAAAAGAGGACGAAGTAGGGAATTATAGGTTATTAGACTAGAAGAGAGAAGGAGGAAGAGGTGGGATGTGCCTCGTTTTGTTCTCGGAATCTCCTCGGATTGCCATCGGAAGTTCATCGGAGCTTCGCCCTTTTGCTAACTCCACTTACACACAAAAGACTTGGGAATTTTTCTTGAGAGTTTGGGCAGGGATTTGGGAGTGATGAGGGGTGATTTGAGGGTGGTATTTATAGGAAAACTTAGGATTTCAGGGTATTGAAAGGGTGTATTAAAAATTTGTATTAAAATGGATTAAATGGGGGTATTTTAATTCTCTGGTTAATTGCAGAGAATTTAAACAGTGCAGGGGGAGTGGGGTAGACCAAAGGTTGCAGGGGGTTAAAGAAAAATTGGAATCGGACCGAGTTGGACCGGCGGCGCCGACCGAGTTAACCGATTCGCCGGCCCGAGTCGGGCGAGTCGGGACTCGTCTTGGCGCCACGTGTCCCGGACGCTTGGTTTACTGCAGTGGACTCGTTTATTTATTCTGTAACTTACCCTATTACGTGTAGTGCACGTGTAGACTCTTGGGCTTCTAAAAGATTAAAAGAATTTAATTTAAAAAAAGTGTGGTTGATAGGGATTTGAACTCTGGTGCTTTGGTTCAGCAGTGCAAGGTCTTACCAATGAGCTACAAGCTCCTTCTTGCTGTTCAAAAGTAAATCAAATTCTTATAGTACTCACAGGAATTGTAAATACCCCAAGTATACATTAACTTTAAATGAATTTTATGTACACTAAAATTGAAGTTGTTACAACTAATATTAAGCTCATTTAAGATTTTCTTCTTTTTATATATATATATTTATATATATATATATATATATATATATATATATTCATTTGTATTATTATTGATGATGCATGGAAGATGGATGTATGAGAATAACATTGAGTTGAGGATAAGAAGATAAAGATTCTTATTTGAATTTTGAAAAAGAAACAACGAGTCATTTTCTTTGGAACCTTGGAGATGAATGACTCATTTTTTTCTTTTTCTTTAGTTCATATAAGTTTATCTTTTTAGTAATTATCCTCATTATATATTTGATATATATGCATATTTGTATCATGATTGATGATACATGGAATATGGATGTGTGAGAATCACATTAGAGATAAAGATGATAAGATAATGAATTATATATATGAATTAAAGAAAAGAAGAATGAGTCATTATTCTTTGGTTGCTTTGAGAGGCATGGAGAAGCCATGACTCATCTTCTTTCTTTGTTTTATTCATAAATATTCATCATTTTCTTGAGCTCATCTTATCCTCAATTCTTACTCTCATCTCCAAGTTCATCTTCTTCTTCTTCTCTCTAGGTTGAGAAAAAGAAAAGAAAAGAAAGATTTTTAGTGAGCAAAATCCCTACTTCATCAACCTGCACTATTTTAGCAAACTAGTTTAGGTTGTTAACTTCACTAATACTTCGATTAGTGAAGTGTGACAAGTTTCAAGGTGGACCATCTTCGACGACGAAGACAACTAGCAAGCTTGTTCCTTTCTTTAAGTGGAGCCTTAGAAGGAGTTCAAGGGACTACTGCAAAGAGCTATTGAAGTGAAAGACTAGACTATAAAGGTTGTAGCACCTCTTCACTTAGTTTAGAACTTGTTTTGTTTAGTTTTAAAACCCTAAAACTCTAGTCTGATCTTGTTTAGTATACTTAACCCTTTAGATTTTTAAAATTGCATACTTGATACTCATAGAACCCTTGTAAGGTGCTAAGATATACTTTCACTTCAGACATCCGTAACAAGGTTCTTATAGATAAGTGTCATGAAATTAAGATTTCATGCCAAATACAAGATAGACGGAAAATAAAAAGCGTTAATGTTAGGTTTAATTGACGATTTGGTTAACTTTAGTTTCAATTGTTAATGGATTGGGCTCTGTTCTAACTCCTATTGTTAACTTTCACCTCCAACTCCTATTGAGAATTTTCTCCTTTTAATCTAAAAACTCGAGAATTGGATTCTCTTCCAAGAAAGACGATGATAATATTAAATGTTTTTTATTGGATGTCGAGAGTAATGGCTGTAGGGGTAAGGCGCCTATCCCATTTAGAATATATAAAGCATATATCTATTCACTTGTTTTTTCATCTGTTTCGAGAAAATTTCGACAGCACCTTCTCGCTGTTCTCCGAGTACACTGCAATAGAACAAATAATTGTTTCAATGTTGTGAAACACTATTGAAATGAACATCTAATTTATCGTTTTATAAGGAGAACCAGCGGAAGGATAACGACAAAATATCCCGAAACGAATGAAAAACATAAGTGAATGCAGGTGTCTGCTTTATACATTCCTAACTTGTCCACACGGGATAAATATATCGATTATCATGCGATCGGATATTAATTCTCATCACATAAACTATGCAACGGTTTTCAAAAACCAAACGATATCGTTCGGTGTTTAACAACCTTCGTGTAGTTTTATATCACGACGAATACCGAACGTATGTTAACCAATAGACAGGAACTAAATCACATTTTCATTTTCACATATGATTAGTGATGATAATATGAAAATTTCATATATTCATTGAACATCATACGCGCAAGTTTAATATTTAATTTGAACTAATTTTACATTTACGTCTCGATTTCAGTGTGTTGAACTTTTTATTTTAGAGTAAAGTTTTTAAAACTTAGGGTTTTCTTAATCGAGTTTAAGATTTTGGATTTAAGTTTGGGGTTAGGGTTGTATTTGATAAGAGTTCGATGTAGAGAATAATGATCGAAGATGAATTATGGTTTGGCCTTGTACGTCTGTATGTGTCTGTGTGCGCACACGCATGTGTGTGTATACTTGTGTATGTATGTGTCTTTATGTATATTACACTAAAATACCCTTAAATATTGGTGTTTTTTCACAAAACTACTTTAAAAAATTTAAATAAACAGCTCATATTTTTAAATTAACTAAGTTTATATAAAATTCACTAAAATAACCTTAATTATTGTTGTTTTTCACTAAACTATGATTAAGATTTTTTAGTACAACACCCTTTCTCTCAACTTTATTTTTTACACTAAAATACCCTTGACTTTTGTAACTATGTCACTAAAATACCCTTACCTATTCTTTCATTTCGCTAAACTACCTATCCCTAACCCCAACCCCTACCGTTAACCCTAACCCTAACCCTAATCCAAAACCCTAACCCCTAATTAACTACCCTAACCACTGACCCAAACCCGAAACCCTATCTCATTCCCTAACCCTAACCCAAAACCCTAACCCTAATCTCCTAACTAACTGCCCTAACCACTGATCCTAACCCTAACCCAAAACCCTCACTCAATCTGTCACGACCCGAATGTGGTACGTGACCGGCGCTTAAATCTCGTGACATCTAAAGACGTCGACGCGGTCTAAATAAGCCGAAACCCGGAATCTAAACCCCTTTTGACAATATTGGAGGTGAGCTTTAAAATAGTCATCAGATAGGATTAGATTAAAATAAACATTTAAGTTTAACTAAGTATCTTTGAAAAACATCTATGACGTTTTAAAATTCGACAGCACCTCCTTTGTAAATTTTGAATAAAACCCGATACAAACATAACAATAAAAATATCATCCCAAACGGGAGCTAGCTTTCACGCCCAAGCGGCAGAGCAACCAAGCAAACAATATACGACGCACAATTACGAAGAAAAGAAAAGCGAAACAAAATCAACAATATAAAAAGGTCAACTCCAATGAGTACGATGCCCACAACACACAATTCTAATTCTCTCTTGTAAGTCCACAATATACCAGTTCTAAGTTGATGAAGTTTTACTAGATACACGAAGATATGAATATACAAGTGTGAGTACGATACAACAGTAACCCACCTACCAAACCAATCACCGAAAGGAATGTGTGCCCCAAGCCGCTGATAATCCAAGCGGTAAAACCTGCAAGAAACTGTGGCACAATGGGGATGAGTTGCCAACTCGGTGAATAAAAGTATATCATAAGGTAGAAATCGAAATGCTCAACGATACTTAGATCATAAATATAATACTATCATATCCTGCACTAATATAATATATGATATGCATATGTATCATAAATGTAACTCTATCCATCACATAAACCCAAAATAGAATGTATCAATGCAAATGACCTGTATCTAGGTATAAGCCCATAAGTAGCCGAAAATATATATGTAAAACCTCTTCTTTAAAATAGCCGCGGAATACATATGTCACGGCATAAAAGCAGACATGATAGTATGAAATATAATAGGTATCTTATTTAATATATATGTCCTGCTATTTTAATGAATAGTATTAAGAGGTTTACAATTTAAAAGATTCCAATGTCATACCAAACACATCAAAATAATGAGACTATACCTCGATTTTGAATTCCTTTTTATATGCAACTACTCATAAAAAGGTATGCAGGTACTGTCCCCCGGATCAGTCCTGGTCAGCTACAATAACTCATAACATAACTGTATACCTCGTATGATAGCAACATATCAATATCTGGATGTCCAGTATTAACACCCGAAATCAGAAATCCCTCATGTCCATCACCGACACGCAAATCCTCAAATCTCTCGTGTCCATCACCGACACGCAAATGCAGAAATCGTCGATACCATCTCAACAGATGATCGCCACCCGATATCCCTGGCCACGATCGGTATCCCCTGGATATCCGCCGTGCCCAAATCGAGCTCCGGTCAGTATCCCCTGGATATCTGCTGTGCTCATCTCTATCTCCTGTATCGAGTATCCTCGCTAGGCTCCCCGCCTCTACTGCGGCTATCCTGCCCCTCGGCCTCGACCAGGTCTACTATGTATCCGACTGTATACTCCCCCACTCAGTCCGGATAAGTAGCAAGTCCGAAACCATATATCTGCCCCACTCGGTTCGGAATAAAACAATCAGAAAACATCAAGCTCATGGTGGACGTCAACTCATCATATCCAGAAATATCAAGTAAAGAATAAGAATACTTGTATAGATCATTCTGGTGATATATTATATAGATACATATATAACAGCGTCCCATACCACTGATATATATTATCAAAAGTAAAACATCCTGAAAACTCATAAGAATCAAATACGAATACCCATGGTACTGGTATTCGCAATGCTTAACAGGTAATAAAGGTAAAGTACGTAAATAAAGTCATACAAGCAATAAACGTAACAATTCTGCTGTGTCATGGCAATACTAATGATGGGTAGTGTAGCATACGCGTCTGTGCTCGTGCAGCATGGTAATCATTAGTATTTGTGCAAGTATTCTATAAGTGTATAAAGCATACTCGTATCTATATCTACATACACATTAGGTAGTATAGAGGTCCTACAGTGACATGGCAGTACCAATGAGGTGTAGTGTAACATGTCCGTATGCGCTTATGCAACATAGTACTCATTGGTAGTTGTGCAGTGTTCTATCATTGTATTCGTATAAAGGAAACGTATATCATCGAGAAATGTATCGCGAACATGTAAAGTAAATCTAAACGTAATTATTAATATAACTACTTGCTATGAGCTATACCATTATCTTTGGAAATGGAACGAAACGTTGGTTTTGAAATAAGAAAGCTGCCTTAGGTTAAAAATAGATATTTGTTTTAGAAATTGGCATCACGTCCTTGTCATTTATCATTAAAAAGGGGAAACGATTCGTTAGTTTTTAAAAGAGTATAGCTCACTCAAGTATTACGTTCTAAAAAGAAATAAAACATGACTCCACGAGTCTAAAGAAAACTTGGCCGTATTCGGCACGCTAATCTCGTCATCACAAGTACGGTATGATTTCTCGTACAATATCCACATTATCACAATATCCAAATTATCTCAAGTACGGCATGATCCTTCGTACAAATCCACCAAACCATGAATAAAACTATATGAAAAATAACTCCAATATCATTAATTTGAATTAACACTAATAATTAACTAGATAGTATAACTATCCTAGTTAAATGGTTGCGGGGGTGCTATACGCCATCCACCCGACTTCCCCCGTAGATGTAAATCTACTCACCAACTTGTTGAACTCGTCGAAATCCACAATCGCTTTTCCTCGTCTCAATGCTTTCAGTGTCTCCGGTAATACTCCTTCAAATGTAAGAACACGCTCGTCAATAAAATTATCTTACTGGTAAAATGTAGCGAGAAAAATACAATGCTCGGATACATATTGTTTGAAAATGTTAGCTCAGAAAACGGCAGATTTTGGGCTCGCTTCGAAAAATCTCCAGAAATCGTAAACACAATGTTTAGAGTGAAACTAAAATTATACACATTTTTAAAGGAGTTAACTTTGATACCCCAAAATATCTTTTCCAATTTCTTTGTATAGGACAAGAAATAAAATGCAATATAAAAATATGTTTCTGGATAATCTGCAGAAACCAGAAAACCACCTTCACTAAAAATTTGATATCTCTAGATTTTGTAAATAGAATAAGAAAAATGAAAATTTCAGAGATATCTACACAAAATTATATACCACCTACAATTTTCATATTCTCCAAATTCTTAACATAAAAATTAAGAAAATTGTTACAACTTGAGTGAAAAACATCCACTGGAAATGAAATTTCCAGTTTGGAAACCCTTTCTTTAAAAATTCGTGTAAATTTTATTTTACAGTAAAACTTAACCAAATATTTTTGGCTAAATTATATGGAAATTATCTACAACTTTTTAGTTTTAACCATTAGGTAATTATCAATAGAATGTCATCAAAAAAAATTCAAAACCCCTAATATGTCACTGATATTCAGCCAGCAAGTAAAACTCACTATCACTTCAAAATTTAAAAGCAAGATGATATTTACCTATATGGAATGAGAACAAAGAAATTCCAACTCAAGGATTATATGAGGGAGGCTCTTAGAGGTTGTAGTGGCTTCTAGATTGATGAAGTGAATAAAATTGGTGAAAAAGTTCATGGCTTTTCTCTTATGGTGATGGACACTTAGAAATATTTTTGTTTGGAGCTTAAAGAAACCTATGGTTCAGTTTGAGGGAGCTAAAGCATTTCTAAGTGTGTGAGTAGAGAAAGCATGATGTGGAGAGATGTGAGCATGGATGAGGGTTAAACCTAGCTAATATAAACACATCCTCATTTTAAATAATAAAAAAAAACAAAGGAAAACCCTTTTTCTTTAATTAAAACCCTCCATGTAAAATTCTAAATCTATGTTTAAAAAGAATGAAATACTTATTTTAACACTTATATATCATTATCTTAATATAAAATACAATGTCATGTTAAACTAATTAAAAATATTATTTTTATGATATCACACACTTTTCTTCATATTTACCAAAATAATTACATTTTTACGGATAAAATTCCGAAACCCAATTTCATAAGCGATACCATTTTTTGTAAAATTATTATATTCATATTTAAAATTATAAATTAATATATATAATTTTCCAAAATGTTACATAATCCCTAACCCTGACCCAAAACCCTAACCCCTAACCCCCTAATTATTTACCTAATTGGCCCTAATAATTATCAAAATAAAAAACAACCATATAATTGGAATTAACAAAATCAACACATTAAAAATTAAAATACTAATCTAGATTGGAAGAGAGGAGGCGAGGCAGCATGGCGACGAAACAAGGCAGACAGTGACTTCGAGCGAGACCGGCGCAGGCGATCGAGCCACGGAGCAAGCGATCGAGGCGACGGCGACGACTTCACTGAAGGCCAGGGGCGGGCCCACTTGAGGTTATGACCCTACGATATTTTGAAAAATAAACACCCTATATATGTATATATATTGATGTGTACATATATTAATATATAGATAAAAATAAAACACAAAGATGAGGATGGCTTTGTGGTTTCAGGCGCTAGCTTTTAGCTCTGGTCTTTGAGAGGGGTGTGGGTTCAACTCCCACTTGATATATAATATTTTGGAATTAAATTATTTTCACACTATTCAAAACTTCGTCACAATATAGTTTCCTCTTGTTCTGCCCTCTTATTTTAACTTCATCAAAAATTTAGATAGATAATATAGTAGTTTTCCCTGTTCTATTTTTACAAATTTGTCGTGTCCTATATATATATATATATATAGCTGATCCTATGAGATCCGGGCTCATTTCTTATTTTAAGGTCCAATTTTCAAATGCCCAATTCCCGTGTTTTTTACCGATCCGCTCTGGCCACCGTGATCTACATATGTTAGATAGGTTATGTATCAAATTTTACGAGATTTGGAGAGCTCTAGCACACCCATCAAGCGATCTTGTTTTTTATGCATCGTAAAACCGTCGGTTTTTTAGTCTATTTGATGGATTAGTTAGAAGTTTTCAAATCTTATAAAATTTGATATATAACTTATCTAACGGTGGACGGAGCGGATCAGTGAAAAACACAGGGATTGGGTGTCTGAAAATTGGACCTCAAAATAAGAAATGGGACCGGATCTCATAAGATCAGCTTGCTCTATATATATATGCGTGTGTGTGTGTTTTGAAGTTTCTTTATGTGTCACATGGAAACACCATATGCGTGCTATTACTTAAAAAATTTAGTTTAGGGGCTACCGCCTCCGAACCCCCACGTTCGGGTACGGGGCCTTTACAACGATAGCCATTTTGGTCTCACCCTTGATAAAATCCTAGATCCGCTACTGCTGAAGGCAATCTCAGCGAGAAGGTTGCAGGAGAGGCGATGGTGACTCCAGTCGATTTGGGGGGAAATTTTGTTGGTAAACATTTTAGGAGAAAAAAGGGATCGACCGAGGTTAAATATTTTGGGTATTGGAATTTTATTGCCTAGTGGGTTATGGAGTCCGCATCATCTTCGATTTAGTCACGGTTCAAACCGTGACCAATTCGTTTAAGATTGTTATTTAAAATTGGTCACGGTTTAAACCATGACTAAATCCCCGTTACTTTTGAGCACTTTTTGTAGTAGTATAGTTTTTCAAATCATCTAATAGGTTCAGGTAAGATTCTAGATTAGCCGAGAAAAGAAAACAGCATATGCGCAAGAACGTCGTCATGATTTGAGCAGCTAGGAACATAGACAAAAACATGCATGGTCACACCAAAAAGAATGTGGGGATAGTGTACAGAAACGAGTACGTGGGGTGATGGAGGCCTGGATCTTCTTCAGATGTTATCTTCTGTTGATCTGTAGCGAGCATTGATGGATGGCTAAGATTGGGTTTGAGGGTTGCCTCTTGAAGCGTATGGATCTCAGTGGACTTGATTTGGAATGAAGACGAGCTACCTGCAAGGAAGTCCCGAGGTGGTTGTACCACGGTGGACCCTCCGACGATCAAGTTAGTCGAGATATTTGGGTAGAGTAGCGGCCTATTGGATAATAATTGCCTTACCCAAGTCTTATGAGAAGGGGTTTATATAGTAGCAGCCATGGGCTGGCGGGCACGAGATTTACGCCGGCCGTTATGCCCTTGGAGCCGCGCCTGCGCGAATGGAGGGATCCTCCATTAATGGCGAGATACGCCCATTAATGGGGGAACGTGATGGCGTGGGACACGGGATCGTGGGGCGGAGGATATCTCGCGTATGGCGTGATTCGCGGGGCCATGTCCGGGACGCTGATGATCTGCGCTCTGGGTCGGTCGATGAGACTAAGGAAGCTGAGCTCGGCGGGAGGCTCGGAGGCGAGCGGGAGGCCGAGCAAGCTTGGTTCTATAATAGCTCAGGGGCGAGCTGGGAGGGATGAGGAAGCTCAGCGTGTAGGAGGGCTCTGAGGCGAGCCAATAGTTATTTGGAAGACGAACATAGGAGTGGTTTGGAATGCCACCGAGGGTCGGGAACATCCTCGGGAGGAAGGCCCGGGGCACACCTTCAATATACCGTTCTTACTCCTTTCTCGTAAGCCTTGGGAAACGTCATTTGCCACGTGTCGTGATCTGGGGAGTTCTCAGTATTGAGCATCATCATTAGCCCCCCACTCTCATCCTGACCTATTTATGGGTCGGGTCAAGAGTGGTCTGATCGGTCACCCGGGCTAAATTCACATTTGAAGACATCGTCGGCGAGGATTCCCGGATAGTTAGTCGTATTTTTTGATGACGTCAGTGGATCAGAGAAGAGATCGTGCATTAAAGGGGTAGCGCCGACTCGATCGTACGTTCGTTGAGGCGCCAGGCCACGCCTGGTTGGCTGACGTGACGGGCCGCCGGTGTCCTTGGCGCTTGAAGGGACGCATCCAATACTCTTGAGACACGTAGAAAGTTGGTGGCCGTCGGACGCGAAGCGTCAGTTTTGGCGGGAATCGATCGGCGCCGTTGGATGCGCTTGCCGACTGCTATAAATAGAGGTGGGACCCCCTCAAGGTCCACACTTCGCTATAATTTCCTCATCGCTGTGCGTGTTAGCTTGGTGCTCTTCTCTTTAGGTCGGATTCCTTGCGTTCTTCCCTCGAACGTCTCCTTACTCTGCTCAGGTTAGATGTCGAGTCTGTTGAGGTAGTAGAGGTAGAGTCTAGGGAGTCTTCTGCCGATTCATCCTCCTCCTTGTCCGAGTCGGAATCCCCCCAGGGAGCTAGGGTTAGTCCTGGCAACCGAGGCCGCACGCCGGGGACGGTCCCCAAAGCGCGTGTCAGGAATGTCCGTGGCGCGCCTTCCCTCCTGTGGCATATGGATGAGCTCACAACAATCCTGGCTCGCTTCCACATTCCCCCCGGCTACTCGCTTTGCTTGGCTAGGGAGGGAGAGAGGGCAGGCCAGGTATGGGGTAAGGAGATTGCCTTGTACTTGGAAGCCTTTTGGGCCGGAATGCATCTGCCCTTCTCCCCCGAGGTGAGTGCGGTGCTGCGCTGCTTTCAATTAGCCCCGGGCCAGCTAGTGCCGAACTCATGGAGGATTCTCCTCGGGTTCCTGGTCCTGTTGAGACTGCAGGAGATCCCTTTCATCTTGAATCTTCTCCTTTCTTCCCTTTGCTACAAAAATCACCCCGGTACTCATAGGGATGAGCCTAGCTGAGTATACATTTCTTTTAGAAAACACAGAGGAGGGGCGACCGGGTCGGGGGTCATAGTAGTACCTTCTTCCATTCATGAATGGAAGGAGAAGTTCTTGTTTGTCGGGCCACCCGAGGGTGAGGATTAGCCTGTGCCTGTCCAGTGGCATAGGGCCAACTGCCCACGGGTGAGGCGGTCGTTCGATCCCGATGCGATGGCGGTGTCGGAGTGGGAGCCCGTCCATCGGGCCGATGTGTTGCTGTCCGAGCAGACCCTCAGTTGGGCCGGGCTCAGCCCCGCTCAGTTTGCGGGTAAGTTAGGAGCTTAGGAGACCTGTTTAGACTTATGTATTCTTCCACTTTTTCTGGCATTGCTAACCCCCTTTGTATTTTCGCTTCTTTGCAGAACCGATGGACCGATCTAAATTCCGGGCTGCCCTGACCGAGAAGAAAGGGAGGAAGGCTAGAGGCACCGGCTCGTCACGCCCCGCTGCGAGCCGGGCCTCGCCGGCGGCCGCTTTGGCTAGGCGTTCCACCACTCCCCGGGATTAGGAGACCAGCCACGGGGAGAGCCGCAAACACGCTCGGGAGCAGGAACCCCGGGTTGTGGATGTGGCGGATGAGGCCGACCCCACCGTGGCCCCCCTCAAGTGGCACAAGAGGACGGTGTCCCGAGCCCCGTCTTCCTCGATCTTCATGCATGAGGGGGATCTTTGCTACGAGGTGCCCTCGGGGCTTTCTGTCGTCGATAGCTTGCTCTCCGAGATGGAGCGGTCGGCTGGGGGCAGAATCCCCTGGGGGACCATCAAGGCCCAAATCGCGGCCATAGCTCAGGAGGCCGTGCAGGTTAGAGTCCGTCTCCCATTCGGGTTTTCATTAAGCCTTTTTTGTTTGCAGGATCGGATACCTTTTTTAACCCCTCCTTTTGTTTTCCTCAAGTCCTCCAGCACTGTGCCCTCATCGCCAACATGGAGCATGAGGAAATAGCCCTGGCGTTGCAGCTAGCGGGTGAGTCTTCCTCGCGAGAGGAGAGCCTAAGCCGGGAGCTGCGTCAAGAGAGGGAGAGAATTGCCACCCTCGAAGACCGGATGGCTGCTGAGGAGACGGTGAACGCCAACTGCCGAGAGTCCATCCGAGTTTTGATGGAGTCCAACAAGGTCGTTGAGGCAAAGTGGGAGGATGGTAAGGTGCTCACTGCCATTCTGAAGAAGACGCGGGACACCCTGAAGAGGGAGAACGAGGTGCTGAAGGAAGGGATGTGGCGCGCTGGCCTCTGGACTACGAAGGCGGTGGAGAGCTACAAGATGTCAGATCAATTCTACTCCAACCTCGCCGAAGCCTCGGCCCTCGTCTGGCATGATGCCCTTGACGCCGTCAAGGCGCTGATGCTGGAGTTTCCCGATGGTGAGCTCCGGCTCCAGTACCCCCATGAGGGTGTGGGGCAGGGGGACGCCACCGGAAGCATCGCCGGCGGGAAGGCCCCTGGTGGGAGCGTTGGGGAGAAGTTGGTTACCCCGGATCCCGGTGCCAAGGCTCCTGCTGTGGGCGCCGACCCTCGAGCCGCCACCCCGGCTCCCGACGCTGCCGCAGAGCACTGTTCCCCGCCGAAAACACGGAAGACGCGATAAACGTCTTGCCTGAATTTCGGGGCAGATGCTAATTGGTGCTATCTATCCACCTCTCCGAAGATGCCAAGTTGATTTATTGCACCGTGTATCGAAGGTTTAGACGGATGCGACCGATGTAGCAGACTTCGTCAGATTCCCCCTCATTTGAGGAGGTTTTGATTGTGGAGACGCTCTTCCCTGCAGGCGCAAGCCCCTGCAGTTAATTACGCTACCACATCACTGTTCCCCTCCGAATGGCGGCGCGACGTGAAGACGTCTTGCCTGAGATTCGGGGTAGATGCTAATTGGAGCTATCCGTCCACCTCTCCGAAGATGCCAAGTTGATTTATGGCACCGTGTATCGGAGGTTTAGACGGATGCGGCCGATGTAGCAGACTTCGTCAGATTCCCCCTCTTTCGAGAGGTTTTTGATTGTGGGGACGCTTTTCCCTGCAGGCGCAAGCCCCTGCAGTTAATTACGCTACCGCATCGCGGTAACAACTTTCTCCTTCTCCAGAATTTCACTTCGTATCATGTGTGTTTGTTTTGTTTGTGGTTGCCCGTGGATTGTATACGGAGACTAATTTATATCGTCGCCCATAGGACGTGGATTAGTCCAAATCCATATTTTCTTAGATTTGGGTTTGGGGTTTTGGTTTGAGGATACGTTAGCCATATTTGAGGCTAAGATCAACTCAAACGTTCGTCAAGGATACGTTAGTCCAATCTGAGACTAAGATCAACTTAACTGGATCGTTTAGATCCGACAAAAGAGCATTTGATGGCTCTAATATTCCAGTTTAAGGACATAGTGGTCCATTGCATGTATGGTCGTCGAAACCCATCACCTCTCTGACGACGTTAAAGGATTACAACGACAGGTGTCAGAGGAGTTCAGAGATGTACTCTTGAACCAAAGTTGATTGGGGGATCTATAGTCCAATTTAGGACTAAAGTCTGTTTGAATGTTTAAGGATACGTTAGCCATATTTGAGGCTAAGATCAACTTAAACGGGATCGTTTAGATCCGACAAAAGAGCATTTGGGGGTGCTTTATTGTTCCAGTTTAGGGACATAGTGGTCCATTGCCAGTTTAGGGACATGGTGGTCCATTTCCAGTTTAGGGAAATGGTGGTCCATCACCAGTTTAGGGACATGGTGGTCCAACATTCCCATCTTGGGGACAGGTGTTGGTTTAAGAACGCATAAGTCCATGAGTTTAAGGACCCCACAGTCCGTATTGTTGGTTTAAGGACACATAAGTCCATGAGTTTAAGGACGCTTAAGTCCATGGGTTTAAGGACCCCACAGTCTGTATGGATGTGTTTAAAGACGCATTAGCCCATTAGTTTAAGGACGCATTAGTCCGTGAGTTTAGGGACCCCACAGTCCGTATTTTGGTTTAAGGATGCATAAGTCCATGAGTTTAAGGACGCATCAATCCATGAGTTTAAGGACCTCACAGTCCGTATTACCAGTTTAGGGACATGGTGGTCCAACATTCCCATTTTGGGGACGAATATTGGTTTAAGGACGCATTAGTCCATGAGTTTAAGGACCCCACAGTACGTATTACCAGTTTAGGGACATGGTGGTCCATCATTCCCATTTTGGGGACGAATATTAGTTTAAGGACATTTCGGTCCAACGTTCCCATTTTGGGACGAATATTAGTTTAAGGACGTTTCGGTCCACGAGTTTAAAGACCCCGCAGTCCGTATTACCAGTTTAGGGACATGGTGGTCCAACATTCCCATTTTAGGGACGAATATTGGTTTAAGAACGCATTGGTCCATGAGTTTAAGGACGCTTAAGTCCATGGGTTTAAGGACCCCACAGTCCGTATGGATGTGTTTAAAGACGCATTAGTCCATTAGTTTAAGGACGCATTAGTCCGTGAGTTTAGGGACCCCACAGTCCGTATTTTGGTTTATGGACGCATAAGTTCGTGAGTTTAAGGACGCATCAGTCCATGAGTTTAAGGACCTCACAGTCCGTATTATTGGTTTAAGGACGCATAAGTCCATGAGTTTAAGGACCCCACAGTCCGTATCGATGTGTGGTTGTCGGGACCCGTCACCTCTCTGACGTCGTTGAAGGATTACAACGATAAGTGTCAGAGGAGTTCGGAGATGTACCCTTGAACCGGATATAAATTGATTTAAGAGAGCAGTCGTGCTCAGTCAATTTAATTTGAGAACTTACAGCCAGAATTGGGCTAAGTCCAGTTGAAGATGTTCAACATTTTCATTTGTCTTTGGCCTATTAGGCCTATGCTAGGGCTTTGCCCCAGTTTAATGATGCATAGCATTAATTTCTCTGACAGAGTGCCACGTGGCCTGTCAGGCGCTCTGCGCCAATTAATGAGCGCAAGCGCATATGGAGGTGACACGTGTCACGCTCTGGTGAGCGCTGCGCTAGTGCGCTGCTGACACGTGGCGCGCTCTGGTGAGTTGCGCCAATTTAAGAGAGCATTGCTCTATTTTAAAAGGGCATATCACAAGTTGTTCTGGAGCTGACACGTGGCGCTCTCTGGTGGCTTGCGCCAACCCAAGAGCGCAACAGTGCAGATTTACAAGTGCAAGGCACTATTTTAATATCTTGATCCAATTTTGGATTCAAGAAAAGAATCATTTAAGATTTCAGAACCAATGGTTCATCAAAAGGCAATGCCTTTATTATTATTATATATTATTTTTTTTTATTGAAGATCTTTGATCTTATTCTTAAATCATTGATCTTTATAGAAGAAAATTCTTCTTTATTTAAAGGTTTTTACCTTTTTTTTCTCTGAATTCTTCTCAAAATTTTCTTTAAAGGAGTTCTCTGTTTTTTCTCTCTGTCTTTTAATCTCAATCTCAGTATGTTTTGGAATTGGGGTCTAAGGGCCTTTATATAGTGCCCATTAATTTGTTAAATTCGTTAAAGAGATCATTCTCTGAGTGATTTGGGGATTTTTCCCCACCGTTGGAACTTTGATCCAAGGGCTTCTGTTTTACAGAAGATAATCTTCTTGTTTTAACAAGATCAGAAAGATCTTTCTAGAATTTATAATCTATTTTAGTGCTGGCACAGTTGGCGCAAGTGCACCTGCGCTTGACACGTGTCGGGCAGCGTAGAGCGCAGCGCAACTGCACTGGCGCAACTGCGCTGCCACGTATCGCGCAGCGCAGAGCGCAACCCAGCTGAAGCGTTGCTTCCTTTATTTTCATTTTAAATAGAGCCTTTCTCTGATTGGGTGCGCTGCTTTGGGCGCTGCGCTGGCGTGTCAGCTTTTGACACGTGACACTTTGCGCGCAGCGCAGGGGATCTGAAGCGTTGCTTCATTTATTTTAACTTTAATTCTCACTTCAATTTCAAAACAGAGATTTGCTCTAATTCGGGGAAAAAGAAGCGTTGCTTCGTCTCCCGCCTTGGAATTTGAACAGAGCTTCGCTCTGATTGGGGTAAACAATCGCGGTAACCCCTTTCTCCTTCTCCAGATGGTCATTTCGTGTCGTGGGTGTTTGTTTTGTTTTTGGTTGCCCGTGGATTGTATACGGAGACTAATTTATGTTGTCGCCCGTAGGGCGTGGATTAGTCCAAATCCGTATTTTCTTAGATTTGGGTTTGGGGGTTGGGTTTAAGGATACGTTAGTCTCATTTGAGACTAAGATCGACTTAAACGTTTGTTAAGGATACGTTAGTCTCATTTTAGACTAAGATCAACTTAACGGGATCATTTAGATCCAACAAGAAAGCAATTGGGCCCTATTGTTTAGTTTAGGGACATTGCGGTCAATTAGTTTAAGGACATTACGGTCCAATGTTAGTTCAAGGACATCTCGATCCAATGTTAGTTCAAGGACATCTCGGTCCAATGTTAGTTTAAGGACATCTAGGTCCAAGGTTAAGGACATCATAGTCCGTGAGTTTAAAGACATCACAGTCAAGGATAAGGACATCATAGTCCGTGAGTTTAAAGACCTTACGGTCAAGGTTAAGGACGTCATAGTCCGTGAGTTTAAAGACATCACAGTCAAGGTTAAGGACATCATAGTTCGTGAGTTTAAAGACCTCACAGTCAAGGTTAAGGACGTCATAGTCCGTGAGTTTAAAGACCTCACAGTCAAGGTTAAAGACGTCATAGTCCGTGAGTTTAAAGACCTCACAGTCAAGGTTAAGGACGTCATAGTCCGTGAGTTTAAAGACCTCACAGTCAAGGTTAAGGACATCATAGTCCATGGGCTTAAGGACCCCACAGTCCGTAGAGTGTTTGGTTGTCGGGACCCGTCACCTCTCTGAAGACGTTGAAGGATTACAACGACAAATATCAGAGGAGTAAAGAGATGTACCCTCGAACAGGTGTGAATTGGTTGAAAGATTTGTAGTCCAATTTTTGAGACTAAGATCTGTTGCAATATTCATGAACAGATGGGCTCAATTAATATGAGTTGAGGACTTATGGCCATTCTTGGGCTAAGTCCAATAAATGTTTAACATTTTATTTTGGGCTTTTGAGCCTTTATTTGGGCTAAGTCCAATAAGTCCAATCCATGATCTGTGAGAAGAATTATGTTCTTCTTTTATTTTATGATGAGATCTTTTGATCTCTTTATGAAAGAATTTTTGTCTTGTAGATCTATGATCTGTTTAAAGAAATGAATTTTTCTTTCTTAATCATGAGATAATTTCATCTCTGTGTTCATCATCCTTCGTTCTTACCTTGAAAAAATATTTTCTTGCAAGAGCTTGCTCTTTATCTTTTAGTTTCTCAAAATTTATGGAGGGGAGGTTTCTATCTGAGACTTGAAGTCTGGGGGCCTTTATATAGGGCAAGATGGTTTGTTCAATCGGTTAAGGAGATCTTTTCTCCAATTGATTTGGGGAATTTTCCATCGTTGGATCTTTGATCCAAGGGCTTCTGATTTACAGAAGGCAATCTTCTTGTTTTTAACAAGATTGGAAAAATTTTCCATGCAGAATTTATTCTGTCTTTGGTAATTTTTATTTACCATTGGATCATTGATCCAACGGTGCTCTGATTTACAGAGCACAATTTTGTTGAGAAATCTTTCCTTAACAGAATTTGTTCTGTATTTTTAGTGATTTTCAATCACCATTGGATCATTTGATCCAACGGTGTTCCAAATTCAGGGCACAATCTTTTCTGTTTGGAAAGATTCAACAGAATTTCATTCTTGTTAATTGATGATTTAATCATATCCGTTGGATATTTGATCCAACGGTGAGTAACATTTAGTTCCAGCACTAGCGCTTATGCGCTCTGCCTATGATGCGCTACTTGGAGCGCAGCGCTCTTAGCGCTAGCGCACATGTGCTTTGCACGTGGTGCGCTACTTGTAGCGCAGCGCATCTGGCGCTAGCGCCTATTCGTTTTGCACGGGGTGCGCTGTTTATGGAATTGCGCTTTTCTAAAAGCGCGGTTTTAATTCAAATTTTGAATTCTGAACAGAGCTTTGCACTAATTGGGGAAACAAATGCCCCTTGCCCATGTAAGTATATACGTGGGTGAAGTAGTGCAGAGTAATTTATAGCGTATGACCAGTTTCGGGTTGGTATATAATTTTCAGAATCTTGATCTGAGAAGATAACGAGCAGACACAAGCATCGTCATTTATCATTGACTCAAATCTTGACTCTTAAGGGATATAGTTCCAAACCCTCTGCTCCATGAGCCGCACCCTTCTATTTCTTTATGTTTTACTCTGACGTGAAGTAGTTTATATGCTCATGAGTAACTTCTCCATTTCAGTGGTATGTAGCTTTGGCAAGTGTGGCCCATAGATGGTAGATAACAGTTCATCTTGAACTCTTTATAAGGTAGTGATGGCTTAGGAAACAGGGTTAGGATCTGTTGCCTAAGACTTTTCAACTTTATGAGCCGTGAGGGTCTCATAAAGACTTTTCTCCCTACGAATCGAGAGGATCTCGTAGGTGTCTTTTCTCCTTAGGAGTCGTGAGGACTCCTAAGTGCGTTTTCTCCTGAGAATCGTAAGGATCTCACAAGAGAATTTTCTTTATGCGTAGGGACACTAATTTCCCCGCAAGTTGAGACGAATCGAGAGATTCTCGCAAAGACACTGATTTCCTTGCGGGTCAAAACGAATCGAGAGGTTCTCACCAAGGACGCAGATTTTCCTGAATCGAGATAAGAAGCGATGGCTTAGGAAACAGGTTCAGATCTGCTGCCTAAGACTTTTCAACTTTATGAGCCGTGAGGGTCTCACAAAGGCTTTTCTCCCTACGAGTCAAGAGGATCTCGTAGGTGTATTTTCTCCTTAGGAATCGTGAGAATTCCTAAGTGTGTTTTCTCTTGAGAGTCGTAAGGGTCTCACAAGAGAATTTTCTTCCTTACAAGTCGAGAGAACTCGTAAGTGATTGATGAGTTGACCTACTCCCGAGTCAAAGCGTTGCCTCAACAGGGAGGTCGAGGGTTGACTTTGGTTTGTCTGTGCACCGCCGAGTCATGGAACTGGGAACTTTACCACGGCTCCGCTTTGCTGACGTCGTATATTCCTGCAGAGACACTGATTTTTTCTGCGGGTCGGCGCGAATCGAGATATTCTCGTCAAGGACGCTGATTTTCCTGAATCGAGCTATTTTCCAAGGACACTGATTTCCCTGGAGTCGAAACGAATCGAGGTATTCCTGCAAAGACACTGATTTCTCTGCGGGTCGACGCGAATCAAGGTGCTCTCGTCAAGGACGCTGATTTCCCTGAATCGAGTTTTTTGCCAAGAACACTGATTTCCTCGGAGTTGAAACGAATCGAGATATTCCTACAAAGACGCTGATTTCTCTGCGGGTCGACGCGAATCGAGATGCTCTCGTCAAGGACGCTGATTTCCCTGAATCGAGGTATTTGCCAAGGACACTGATTTCCCTGGAGTCGAAACGAATCGAGGTATTCCTGCAAATACACTGATTTCTCTACGGGTCGACGCGAATCGAGGTGCTCTCGTCAAGGACGCTGATTTCCCTGAATCAAGGAAGTTGCCAAGGACACTGATTTCCCTGGGGTTGAGACGAATCGAGAGATTCCTGCAAAGACACTGATTTCTCTGTGGGTCGACGCGAATCAAGATGCTCTCATCAAGGATGCTGATTTCCCTGAATCGAGGTTTTGCCAAGGACACCGATTTCCCTGGGGTTGAGACGAATCGAGGTATTTCTACAAAGACGTTGATTTCTCTGCGGGTTGACGCGAATCGAGATGCTCTCGTCAAGGACGCTGATTTCTCTGAATCGAGGAGGTTGCCAAGGACACTGATTTCCCTGGGGTTGGTTGACTTGTTTCCGAGACGGAGCGTTGATCCGGCAGGGAGGTCATTGGTTGACTCCAGGTTGTCTGTGAACCGTAGAGTCTTGGAACTGGAGACTTTGCCGTAGCTCCGATTGATGGTGTAGCAACTGTGTCTTGCTGGAATAAGGAGGCACACCGTTGTTGGTCTTCGGGCCGTAGATGTGGCCATTGAGATTTGGAACTAGGGACTTTGCCATGGCTCCGCTTCGTTGCGACTCTGAGATCGGTTGTTGACGTCACGTTTGCATCTGGTTGAAGTGAGGAGAAACGCCGTTGGTGATCTCTAGGCTGTCTGTGAACCGTCGAGATTTGGAACCAGGGGACTTTTCCATGGTTCCGTTGTTTTGACCCTGGGGTCGTTTGTTGACGTCACGTCTGCATCTGGTTGAAGTGAGGAGAAATGCCGTTGGTGATCTCTAGGCTGTCTGTGAACCGTCGAGATTTGGAACTAGGGGATTTTGCAGTGGCTCCGTTTGTTGGTGTAACATCTGTATCCGATTAGAGGAGGAAGAATGCTGGTGTTAATCTCTAAGTTTTTGATGTTGACGTTGAGACCCTGAAGCTAGGGATCTTCCTTCGCTTCGTTTGTTGACATTGTGTCTGCAATATTGCAACAAATGTCGAGATTGTCTTTAGGTTGTCTATGAACCGTCGAGATTTGGCTTCGCTTCGACGAAGCCTGGTGGGACGATATGGTTCCCTTCTTGTTTGTGCCCATGGATTGTATACAGGAGTCAATGTGACCTCACCTGCAGGGCAGAAAGTTTCATTCTTTCATTTTTTTAATTCTTTTCGCGATGCTCTATCATTTCAGCTTTTTACATCGCGAAAATCGCGATTGCCCAATCATTTCGGCTATTTTTCGCGGTGCCCAATCATTTCGGCTATTTTTCTTATTTTTACTCGCTTCTTTTTATTGCGAGTTGCCCAATCATTTTGGCTATTTGTTTTATTTTTAGTCGCTGCTTTTTATTGCGAGTTGCCCAATCATCTCGGCTATTTTGCATGCATACATTCTTACTTGCTGATTTTGTTGTAAGTTGCCCCATCATTTCGGCTATTTCGTATGCCTGTGTGGCTCGCTGGCTTTTCGCTGCAAGCTTGGAATTAGACACCGATTTCGGCATCAGCACTGCTATAACTGGGATATTGCCAGGAGTGAATCATCATTTGCCTCTGTCGATGTCGAACAAAGGTGGCTTAGCAAACAGGGTTAAGATCCTGTCGACTAAAGCTTTTAACTTCATGAGCCGTAAGGGTCTCATAAAGGTATTTCTCCCTACAAGTCATGAGGATCTCGTAGGTGCGTTTTCTCCTTAGGAATCGTGAGGATTCCTAAGTGTGTGGTCTCTTATAAGTCGTAAGGATCTTACAAGAGTGCTTTCTCCTTATAAGTCGAGAGGACTTACAAGGGCTGTTCACTGTACAAACATATCCCTAGTCACGGATGGGACTTTGTTAGGGAAATGTTTATTCGCGCCCGTAGATTGTATACAAGGGTCAGTATTGAGCCGCTTTTAGGGCAACATTGTAGGTTGTGGTGGCCGCTTAAGAACAGGTTCAGATCCCTGTAGTTTAAGACTTTTGAATTTTATGAGCCGTGAGGGTCTCATAAGAGGGTTCTCCTTACGAGTCGTGAGGATCTCGTAAGTGTAATTTCTCCTTAGGACTCGTGGGGATCCCTAAGTGTGTTTCTCCTTTGTGAGTCGTAAGGATCTCACGCAGGTGGTTTCTCCTTACAGGGTCGAGAGAACCTTGCAAGTGTTTTTTGACGAGATTGCGCCCTTTCGGGTTTTCACAAAACTCGCCGGTAGTCCCGCTGTTTTTACTCACGGAGCCCTTTCGGGTTTTCATCCGTGCCCATCTTTCTTATGGACGTACCGTTTTTTTTACCACATCAGCTTAAGGACGCCGCGGGTTTGTAGTAGTTTAACGACGTTTCGGTCATAGGTCTGAGATTTTTCGGGCAACGTACGATTACGCAGCTAGATTTTCTCGCAAATCTTCCCATCTTTTGCGTCGGAGGTGGATTCCTTGAAGAGAGGGCCGAGGGCGATTTCTTCGTCAGAGTCACTTCCAAAGGTGATAACTTGCGATCCCTTGGTGTCGACTATGCGACAGTTGCCAGCGGCTCTTTTGCGCTCATCTGTCGTGCTTTTCTATTCCCGACGAGCCTTACGCTTTACTCTTTGAACGTGTTGTCGGTGGGAAACATATCCCTGCCACCGGTTTTTAAAAGCTATGCACTCCTCGATAGGGTGTGCAATCCTCCGATGGTATAAGCAGAAGTTAGGATGTATGTCCGCTTTATCAAGATGTATACTGCCAGGAGAATTTTCTCTGAAAGAGGGAAACTTCATTCCTATTGACAGGGCTCTAGCAAATCGTTTCTTTACTTTAAACTTGCTTTTGCTAACGATAGGGATGCTTCGATCCGGTTGGGGTGCCTCGGCCTTTTCATTCAGTCGTCGGCGTTTGTCCTTTTCGAATATAGCCAGTTCGCGCTCTCGATTGGCTTTGCTTTTTTTACGGGCTTCGTTCAGTAGCAAGTCGATCATCTCGTCAGACGGTTCCAAGGGTTTTGGTTTCGATCCTACCCCCAGCCTTTTATGCTGTCCTCTATCACCGAGTGAGCTTCTTCGTTAGTTAAAATTGAATGAGAAATTACGTGGCAACTTGCCACATAGTCCTCAGATTCTTCTGACAAGTCATCCCTGTCGTTATTGTCGTTATCTCTGCTCTCAAGGATATTGTTGAGAAATTCTTGGAGTGTGACCGGGGTTCGCGCCTTCTGGTTATATTCCTCCAGCGCGTCAATATACTTTTGCAGATCCGTGCGGTTGTCATCAAACTGCGCGGGCTTTTTGCTCTTCTTCTTTTTCTTCGAAGACTTTGACGGCTGGGACGAAATGTTTTATCCACCATCACTATTAACTCCCAATGTTGGGCGTGGTTTCAGCATTCCCTCGATAATCTCCGGTTCTTGCGGACTTTTCCACCTGATCGCCGGACATGTTTGAAGATCTTTCAGCATTTTTTTAGTTTTTGCCGAAAGAATAACTTCCCATGGAGCTTCCTCTATGAATGAGCATGATGCCCCCGATATGTCCATCTTTTTCAGAGCATGTGGTTGTGGCGGGTTCACCTTCTAATTTTCAGACAACGCGAATTTCCCTTGCTAGTATTGGTTTTCAACCCAATTTTTGAAGACGTAGCAGTTTTCGATCGGATGGCCCAATACTCGGTAGTAGGGGCAGTAATTATAATCGATGACGTCATTCGGTCGCGTTGGGTGTCTCGACTCCGGTAGAGTGATGAGCCTATTGTGCACTGCCAGTTCAAACAGTTTCCTTGTTTTATCCTGGGAAAACGAGTAAGGACGTCTCAACTTCTCATCGAGGGATTGCCACTTGTTGCTTTGGCGAACAACCGGACTCGGGCCACTCGTTTGTTGTTGTGCGTTGGCGACGAAGGTTGCTTTCCCTTTGCCCTTTTCATTCCAAGCCTCAGTCTTTAAAGAGGAAGGCCTATAGCTCATCTGGTCCATTTGGGCCAGCTTGTTAATCAAGGTCTGGAAGGTGGTTGGCTTGAAGAAAATCATGAATTGGGATATGGTTGCCTGTGGATCAAGGGTTCCTACGAACATGCCTACTACAGCGCTTCTTCGATGCTCTGTTCTCACTTCGACCATAAGTTGCGCCACCGTATCGCATACTGAACCCATGTTTCGCCTGGTTTCACCCTGGCATTGATCAACGCCGTGATTGGGGTGCGTTCGCTAGAGCTCGCAAAACGCTGGGTGAATAGCAGCTCCATCTTTGCAAACGTCTTAACGGAGTCATTCGGGAACTCGGAATACCACTCAAATGTCGTCTCTGACAAGCTGCCAATGAATTGGCGAAGCAGTAACTTATCATCACCTCCGGTGTTGCCACACAAGGCCCTAAACTGAGCGACGTGCTGATGTGGATTGCCCGTCCCTTTATATACATGGAATTTAGGGATCGTATATCCCGGCGGGTATCTTATTTGGTCATACCAGCCCGGATAGGGTCGTCCAGTCTTAATGATTTGCCCAGTCGCTTTATTCGCTTGATGAACTCGTATCTACGAGCGATGTAATCATCAAGGGCAGCTTTTGAGATGGTCTCCTCTTTGGCTGTTGACAGAGCCGGCAGAGGAT
This sequence comes from Agapanthus africanus, assembly GCA_030015575.1. NCBI lineage: Eukaryota > Viridiplantae > Streptophyta > Magnoliopsida > Asparagales > Amaryllidaceae > Agapanthus > Agapanthus africanus. Next base: position 147,710,942 of record CM057348.1, on the reverse strand, counting down.
TTGATGTCTCTCCTCTATCATCTTCAATTATTATTGGAGGATCTTCAGCTGGAAGGTCTGGCCGGATCATCATGCCCACCATATCTTGGAATAGAAATGCCATTCGTTTTATATTGCCCGCTTGTTCCGTGACCTCTTTGTCCTTCTTCTCAAGCATTCTCCGAAGGAATTCAGTATCAGTTTCCTGCTCACGGCGCTGCTCCGAGGATGTCTCCGAGCTTGCTTTTGGTCCCGTAAGTGCGGCCATGGCTGTTAGCATGTTTTGGAGCTTTTGTTGTTGTTGCTCCTGAGCCTTAGTCACTGATCGCGTAAGCGGTCGATGACCTGTGGAGATACGGCTATCCTCTTTTCCGGATGCCATATAGACGGTATGCACCACCATGCCCCCAGACTTAGGGCGTTTAGGCTCAGTGCCCTTGACATTTGTCGCAGACATGGGAATTTTCTCCGTCCTTCTCCTCTTATGAGCGGTCGAAGTTGAGGGGGCCGTTGCAGTGGGCACCCAAGTAGCTGTCGTCTTCTGTGGCTTAACAGGGTGGTTCTCTTCTTGCCGAACCTTCATCTGTTTCTGTCGGCGGGGATAGTCTTAATCTATCACGGAGTCCTGGACCTGTCGCCAAACTTTATAAATTGTAGAGGACAGCCGCCGAGGGGGCTGCTCTAGCTTCACCTTAGTAGTGTTCTCCACGGGTGGAGGAGATCTCTTCAGCACGGCAGTAGGAGAGTTTTTGCGCACTCTCCTTAGCAGTTCAAAGCTGTTCCCAGTTGGAACAGCAGCATCGATTTCCACTGTTGGAGCTGGCGGAGTCGGTCCAGAAGGAGAATTTCCCCCAGCCTTCCTTACTCAGCACCAGTAGCGACGTCGAGCGTGTCGAGCTGTTGGAATTATCTCAGCTGTAGGAGTGACTTCCTCATGCCCCCTGTGTTGGTCAGAAGTTGTCGTTGTTAGCCTATTGAAGACTGATGTCCGCTGAGTGGGGATAGTCAAGCTGTCGAAAGCAGACTTCCGAGCAGGGGAAGCAGCCTTGGTGATTTCTCCTGAAACGGGAGCTGAAACAGTCAGTATTGTAAAATCCGACCCTTTGGCAGGAGAAGCCGCTTTGACGATTTCGAGAGCAGGAATGGCTATCCTTTTTGGGATAACCCTTTCTGGTATCGCAGGCTTCTTCACGGGCCCACATGAGCTTTGACCCAATCTATCAAAGACTGAGGCGTTGGATTTGGGCGATCCGTTGAGAGGGGCCGCGGTAGTGGTAAGTCGATCAAAGAGTGACTTCTTTGGGGCTTCTTGCGACAGCAGCGGGGCATTGAAGCTCATCGGTGGGAGCATGGTCCCGAAGAATAGCCCAGTGGTGGCTTGAGTTACCTGCTCCACTGGCATTGTGAAAAGGGAGGCCTCTTGGGGCCCGTAGGTTACACCTCCAGATGAGGCGGAACGGGAGTTGCAGTTGCAGCTGGAACATTTTGTGCAGGTAGATGCCATTGATCTTTCATTTTCTGCACCGAGCAAGACACCAAATCTTAGTACCTCAAACCCAAGGGCAACCATAGCAAATCGCGATTTGTTTGCGAACACGACACACGAAGTGTGGAGTGGAAAGAGGAAAAGGTCCCACCGGGCGTGCCAGAATCTGTTCCCCGTCGAAAACACGGAAGAAGCGATAAACGTCTTGCCTGAATTTTGGGGCAGATGCTAATTGGTGCTATCCGTCCACCTCTCCGAAGATGCCAAGTTGATATATGACACCGTGTATCGAAGGTTTAGACGGATGCGACCGATGTAGCAGACTTCGTCAGATTCCCCCTCATTTGAGGGGTCTTTTATTATGGGGATGCTCTTCCCTGCAGGCGCAAGCTCCTGCAGTTAATTACGCTACCGCATCGCGGTAACCACTTTCTCCTTCTCCAGATGATCACTTCGTGTCGGGGGTGTTTGTTTTGTTTTTGGTTGCCTGTGGATTGTATACGGAGACTAATTTATGTTGTCGCCCGTAGGGCGTGGATTAGTCCAAATCCGTATTTTTTTAGATTTGGGTTTGGGGGTTGGGTTTAAGGATATGTTAGTCTCATTTGAGACTAAGATCGACTTAAACATTTGTTAAGGATACATTAGTCTCATTTTAGACTAAGATCAACTTAACGGGATCGTTTAGATCCAACAAGAGAGCAATTAAGCCCTATTGTTTAGTTTAGGGACATTGCGGTCGATTAGTTTAAGGACATAACGGTCCAATGTTAGTTTAATGACATCTCGGTCCAATATTAGTTTAAGGACATCTCGGTCCAAGGTTAAGGACATCATAGTCCGTAAGTTTAAAGACATCACAGTCAAGGTTAAGGACATCATAGTCCGTGAGTTTAAAGACCTCACAGTCAAGCTTAAGGATATCATAGTCCATGAGTTTAAAGACATCACAGTCAAGGTTAAGGACATCATAGTCCGTGAGTTTAAAGACCTCACAGTCAAGGTTAAGGACGTCATAGTCCGTGAGTTTAAAGACCTCACAGTCAAGATTAAGGACGTCATAGTCCATGAGTTTAAAGACCTCACAGTCAAGGTTAAGGACGTCATAGTCTGTGAGTTTAAAGACCTCACGGTCAAGATTAAGGACGTCATAGTCCGTGAGTTTAAAGTCCTCACAGTCAAGGTTAAGGACGTCATAGTCCGTGAGTTTAAAGACCTCACAGTCAAGATTAAGGACATCATAGTCCATGTGCTTAAGGACCCCACAGTCCGTAGAGTGTTTGGTTGTCGGGACCCATCACCTCTCTGAAGATGTTGAAGGATTACAACGACAAATATCAGAGGAGTAAAGAGATGTACCCTCGAACCGGTGTGAGTTGGTTAAAAGATCTGTAGTCCAATTTGGGACTAAAATCTGTTGAAATATTCATGAGCAGATGGGCTCAATTAATATGAGTTGAGGACTTATGGCCAATCTTGGGCTAAGTCCAATAAATGTTTAACATTTTATTTTGGGCTGTTGAGCCTTTATTTGGGCTTGGCCCTTTTAACAATGTTTTTGTCTTTTATTGCATGCTGAGCATTCATCAGAGCTCTGGGCTTATTAAAGAAAAATTTATGTTCTGTCAGCGCAACACGTGGTGCGCTAGGCGCTTTGCGCCAATCAAAAAGCGCAGTGCGCTACTGCCAAGTAGCACACATTTAAGGGACACGTGTCGCACTCAGCGCTAGGCGCTAGATGATGAGAGCATGATGCCAGTTTATGAGTGTTGAGCGCTAATTTATGAGTGCATTGCGCTTTCAATTTAGTGGCGCACACATGAGTGATACGTGGTGCACTTGGCGCTGAGCGCCAACCCATGAGCGCAGTGCGCTATTTCAGAAGCGCAAAGCGTAAGTTGTTAATTGGCGTATACGTGGTTGACACGTGGCGTATTTGGCACTGAGCGCCGATCCAGAGAGCGCAGAAGCGCAGTTCAAGAGCGCAAAGCACATCTGATCAATTTTATGATCTGGGAAACAAATTTTTGTTCTTTTAAAAAAGACTTTGTCTCATGATCTAAGAGCAACCGTTCTTATTTTTGCAGGAGATATTTCCAATCTCTTATGTTGATGAAAGGCTTTGCCTTTATAGATCCATGATCTGTGAGAAGAATTATATTCTTCTTTTATTTTATGATGAGATCTTTTGATCTCTTTGTGAAAGAATTTTTGTCTTGTAGATCTATGATCTGTTTAAAGAAATGAATTTTTCTTTCTTAATCATGAGATAATTTCATCTCTGTGTTCATCATCCTTCGTTCTTACCTTGAAAAAATATTTTCTTGCAAGAGCTTGCTCTTTATCTTTTAGTTTCTCAAAATTTTTTGGGGGGGGTTCTATCTGAGACTTGAAGTCTGGGGGCCTTTTTATAGGGCAAGATGGTTTGTTCAATCAGTTAAGGAGATCTTTTCTCCAATTGATTTGGGGAATTTTCCATCGTTGGATCTTTGATCCAAGGGCTTCTGATTTACAGAAGGCAATCTTCTTGTTTTTAACAAGATTGGGAAAATTTTCCATGCAGAATTTATTCTGTATTTGGTAATTTTTATTTACCATTGGATCATTGATCCAACGGTGCTCTGATTTACAGAGCACAATTTTGTTGAGAAATCTTTCCTTAACAGAATTTGTTCTGTATTTTTAGTGATTTTCAATCACCATTGGATCATTTGATCCAACGGTGTTCCAAATTCAGGGCATAATCTTTTCTGTTTGGAAAGATTCAACAAAATTTCATTCTTGTTAATTGATGATTTAATCATATCCGTTGGATATTTGATCCAACAGTGAGTAACATTTAGTTCCAGCGCTAGCGCTTATGCGCTCTGCCCATGATGCGCTACTTGGAGCGCAGCACTCTTAGCGCTAGCGCACACATACTTTGCACGTAGTGCGCTACTTGTAGCGCAGCGCATCTGGCGCTAGTGCCTATGCGTTTTGCACGGGGTGTGCTGTTTATGGAGCTGCGCTTTTATAAAAGCGCAGTTTTAATTCAAATTTTGAATTCTGAACAGAGTTTTGCTCTAATTAGGGAAACAAGCACGTCGAGGTCCTCCCCGGCCCCGAAGCCTGAGTCTCCCCGCCTCACTTTTTATTTTTTCTTGTTTTGGAATTTTGTAAGCCTTCGGGCGATTTTGTAAGGCTGGGGAGCCCACAATACCTTTGTAAAGGTTCCCGAGTTGTAAATAAAGCTCTTTTGCAGAATTTTTGTGGCAATGTTTCCATTTCGCGATAACGTCTTCATTTTGCTCGCCTGACGAGTGCTAGGTTAGGTACCGATCCTTTAGTTGGCGATCGCGCGTCGAGTTGAACCCAATCATTTATCAAAGTGTACAATGGCCGGTGTAAGGTTGGCATCGTTATGGCTCCGAAGTCGAGGTGGCGATCGCACGTTGAAGGTATGCCGGTTGGTACCTCCGAGTAGAAATGCGTAGACTCGCCCATTTCCTCGAGTTGGAATGGTGACCATCTCTCTGAAGATAGGTCGGCGTAGATGAGGTTTGGGCTTCCGATCCTCAGTATAGATGGGTAGGGTGTTACCCACTGAGGATAGACTGAGCAGGGAAGTTGCTCGGTAACCTATTGGGAGGGTTTAAATCCTTAGCACAGATGGGTAAGAAGTTACCCACTAAGGATGGACCGAGCAGGGAAGCTGCTCGTGTAAGTCTACGGTAGCACCCCGGCCGTCAATCCGAGGCCAAATGCGGAACAAAAAACTTTTTACGAAACCGGCGCTATCGTAGTCTTTCACCCGGATCGAACCATTAACACTAAACTAGCAAGATATAAAAAGTTAGAATGGCTATACCGATCGATCCGTATCCTTCGGTCTTTAGCCACCATCCCTAGCTCTTCACGGCATATCCGATCTCGCTCGATCTCCGGTCTCCTCGTCGTAAAGGGCACCACATCAAGAAGTCTTTTTACGGGCTCCCACTTCAAACCGAAGCAACTCGGATATGAAGTTTGTTAGCCGACATGTCCAAGGTGAAGTAGAGAAAGTGTGTGATAACTTTGTCTCTATACACTCAATGAATCTCAACACATGAGATGGAATGAGTGGAGGTTGAAGAAGAAGCCATTGATGGAGGAAGTTGTGAACTAGAGAAGAAGATGAAGAAGAGGCTTATTGTTATTGTGAGAGATGATAATGTGAGAGTTGTGTAATTCACAAGAGCTAACCTCACTAATATGTGGCTGCCCTCTCTCTCCTCCCATCATAATCTCACCCAATAATCAATCAATGAAAATGACATAGCACCAAAAACAAAACCATGAGTCACCAAATTGCACATGCCACATTAATTGCTCTTCATGATGACTTAAGCTCACAATTTCCACCTAATTAAACATTTAAACCAAAATATTTAATCCAAAAATAGAATGGCAACATCTAAAGTAAACTCATGACGGATCACAAGAATACCCCTCACCTGTATATACATACCTGCATCCGCATTCCGACTGAATGCGAATGCAATGAGACGAAAGTAATCCTACAAATCTAATACTAGGATCCGGCTTAAACCAAAGCCCACTAGTATGATTCGTCCGATCATGATCTGTGCACAAGTGCATGTATATGATCGAACCCTGCTATAAAACCATACGGTCTCTACAACGTTTCTCCCGAAACTTGGGAAACTATCTGTGGGAGACTCTAAAGACTCATCAATACGCTGGCAGTGGGTTTAACCACAAGCACGTCAGTGGTACTAGCTGTACATAACGGATACCCATGTATTGACCAAAAGGGAAGCCGATGAGCGAACTCATCCTGGAACCCTACTGAGTCTGTCAGTGACAATATCCATACAGTCCGGTCTATTTGTCTATTAGTATCACATGTCGGGCCTAGGGGGATGGTAAACGTCAGACCCCAAAAAGCGGTACAAGTCGTGTCGGAGTGTAGCCTAGAACATCCTGAGATACTACTGGAATACCTACCGGTAAATCTCTTGCCTTGGCCAAGGACTTTGTGTAATGGCTCTCCTAGACACAGCGCGATCTCACCCCCAATACCGGGAGAGAAGAATCCCCTGCCGATCCGCTCACTGCCTCCATGTATCTCGGGACTATACCCAACTAAAACCTGTTTGCACGACTCCTTTGAGCCATGGTAGGGTAGTAATCAAAGCACAGTGGGAACTCACACGAGACAAATGATGATCTCAGGTCGATAGACTAACCTGTACACATGTCACCAGGGAACTGATATCTGACGTTAGGTATAATTCCAACTAGCATGTTCCCGGCGAGTCCTGTCCGGTGTACTCATAACTCAATGAGCACCTGTATACGTCTTAGGTGAACCAACTGACTTCAATTGCTTGTAAAACCAGCCACCTCCCTTCATCGGGGTCTCGATCGTATATACTAGTCTACTATCGGAGTATCGATGCCCAGTCTCGAAACTCCCACGACTAGGGACACTTGAAGGATGTGCTTATAGACTACCCAACTCTCACGTAAATGATCGCCATCATACTGCTGGTAGTCAAGCAAGAATCCTAAAGGCTCTATCAACATGTAATAGTGACCTGTAATGTCACCTAAAGCATGTGCACGATGATAAAAATAAACCAGATAGCATACTATCATCTTGAGTAAGACTGTCCTACCGGCATAGGCCCCCCCTCAATCATTGCAATCACGTGTCTGTGATCCAATAATTGACTTTGAGTGCACTATATCCAACAATCTCCCACTTGCACTTAAGGCTAATTATTGCGATGTCGCATACTCATAGCCCGTGTGATACCGAACACCCAACTCCTCTACTGATCAGTCTCACAAAGCCCGTTTGTGAAACTATTGCGTTCGAGGAATAGCCTCAGTGAGTGGATCCGCCCTGATGTTTCTTTCTCTGTCTCTCTTTATCTCAAGTTCACGGAGAAAGCCATCTCCCGAAATGAGCAATACCTGTCTTAGAATATGTCTGGATATCTGATGGGACCTAGTTCATAAATGAACTCTAAATCCAGAAAACTTCTTAGACTGTATCGCCAACTGAATTTAATCAGTATCCTGTGCCATGCCTCCCTCAGTATTTTCTTGGACCACCTGTCCAAACTACTGCCCCTCTTTAGAGGGAAAACTATAACTCTAACAGTCACTCTGTCATCCAGGTCACCTTGGAAGCCTGGAATGTTAACCGTCTCCCGAAGGAGGCTTTCGTTATCATATCCCTAGAACATATCACTTATGTTCTAAAACTGCTTCCGAACGTTTCTCCAGGATTGGATTAATTTATCAACTGATTGCATCTAGTGCAATAACAACATCTGGTGTGGTACTTGACATCTCATGATTGACTCAATTGCCTAAGCAAGTGATATACCAATCATGCACATCCCTCTCCCCTTTAGTCTGTAAGAGACCTTTAGAGAGGGTGACTCCATCACCTGCAGGTACACCACCATGCCAGGAGTCGTCTATTCTAATTACCTTTAGAATATTGTCTAAGTATCCAGATTGGGACACTACCTAAATCTAGATTTAAAACCATAAATCTAGTAACCAGAATGTCTAATATTATATCCATATCCTATGTGGAGAAACCACTGTGTGACAACCACAGTATAACTGATTGTAGTATTGGAATTTCACTTCCTACTATGTGTATGTCATCCAAATACCAGGACATCACACCCTACTATCTTCTTAACAGATCCATCCCCTATTTTGATGAAGTCAAAACCTATGACTGTCACATCAAAAATAGATGATCTTTCTCCGCTATATCTGCTTTGGTCTATAAATAGACATAAGCTATCTGTCCACTATGCTTCCGCTGCTCCCACTGACCACAACAACCTTCTGGTAGAGTCATATAAACGTGCATTTCTAAAGCTGGTTTAGAACAACACTATACTCATCCTCCTGCCAGGTCTTATAGTCTAAAACAGCAGTAATGGCAAGTCTGGGTAAACAAGAACCTCCCTGTCACCGTTCTTGAGACTACCGGAGTACCTCTCTGGTGCCTGAGATTACCCACCATATCTGCGGAGTGGCAAATAGATGTCAAACCAGATTGAATCTTTAGATCCTATTAAATTTTCAGTAATCGTTTGCGGTTCTGGAATCACTTCCAGTTCTACCATACTCCCACTACTGTTTTCTGGAAAAGTTTATTTTACTAAAACTGTGGCGAGTCAAAAACAATATCACTATTGATCTTCCAGATGGTAGAAAGTCAACCCTCGTCATAGCCCGGGTTAACCCACAAACTGCCATTACAGAAATGTGCCTTGAGTTATCCAGTGTCTGGTTTTAAGCTTAAGCCGGACAACTACATATACCTTAACATTGTTGAGATATGAACTGTTCTATATCCAATATAGAAACAGAGGCACAGATTTAATTGGAACCAGATTCAAATCATGCAGCTGTCTCCAGTGCATGTCAACTAAATGAAGAGAGGCCGATCATCATTACTCAACTTAGGAGTGCATCCAATTATGAGTAACCTGAAAGAGATACAAGTTTCTCAAAACTATTACTATCAACTGAATACCTCATACAAGTATCTACATTTTCGATCAACTTGAAGAATCCTGATACTTGCAACACATGGTTCTCTACTTTATTCTTGTACCTACAACTTCTCAAAACTTGGACCTTGTATTTCTACGAAACACTTGTCTAAAACTTGAGAAGTCACAAGTAAACAGAATATAGTACGAGGACCAACCCCTCTGTCCTAATGGACAGTAGACAACATACAATACTCTGTAAAAGTCCCCTGAGTTGAATAACTTAAACTCTGTGCGTCGTAAGTTGAAAACTGTACCCAGGCGATTTCCTCAAATATCACCAATTACAACGAATTCCGATATAATGAGGATGATCACCTAATTCCCAATAACTTACTCCCACTCATCATCTATAAAACCATACAGATGTGAGAATCACACCTGGTAAATACATACCCTGGAGTAAGGATCTAATTGGGAAATCAGTTTTCAATTAACAATGCATAGTGAAACTGAAACATGAAAATGTTTCGAAGGGGTATCCGGGTATTCTAAGTAATGCCTCTTCCACTACCCAAATTCATGACTGTAACCGTATATCTCTTTGCCATCTCTCCAAATCCCTTTATTTGTCTTTATTCGTTACCTTCTGTACACCATCGTTAGGCTAAATGGTTTTCTTCCTTCCCTACCGTTCGACACCAGCCTATGGTTCGGAAGAAGGCTATCCAATAAGCATAATAGGTGTACTCTCCTAAACCTAGGAGCCCTCGCAACCTGAGAGAAGGTAAAGATAAAAGACAACTGAATAAAACCTTATTCTATTTCTCCTGAACCAGAATCCATCCCCGAACTGGAACAAGTTCCTTTGAGTTCGTATATAACCATACGATGGAATATCCAATAACTGTGGATCTTCGTAGTGATACGGAGTGTTCTGGAGAAATTCAAAGGTGAAATAGGAGTGGCGATGAAATACTTGGTTTGGTTGTGAATGATAGCAGTTGCAATTTACTTTGCCCTCTTTCTGATCCCTTTATTTGTCTTTACTTATTACCTTATGTACACCACACTTAGGCTAATCGGTTTTCTTCATTCCCTACCTTTCGGCACCTGCCTATGGTTTGGAAGAAGACTATCCAATAAGCGTAATAGGTGTACTCTTCTCCTAATCCTAAGACCCCTCGCAACCTGAGAGAAGGTAAAAGGAAAAGACAACTGAATAGTCCTATTCAATCTCTCCAGAACCAGAATCCATCCTCGAATCTGGAACAAGTTCCTTCGAGTTCGTATATAACCATACGATGGATTTATCCAATGGATGTGGATGTTCGTAGTGATACGGGGAGTTCTAGAGAAATGCAAAGGGTAAAAGAAGGAGTGGCAATGATGTATGCAACTCTGACAATCCAAAATCCAGTGTTTTAAGAAAGTTCGGTTAACTTGGTCACTGAGTCATAGTCTAGGGTCGGGCCATGGTCGATGCCAGAGAGAGAGAGAGAGAAAAGAAACACTCTGCGTGCACTCTAACCTATATCAGAATGGTTAATCACTTTATCTGATCAGGAAACTTCCCAATGTTTCCTCAAATTCTCCTCCAAACCTGAAAGAAGAATTAGTCGGGATCATCCGAGGAGTAAACAACTCATCAGTGGGAATCGGGATCCAACTATCATCGCATGATAACCTGATGGAATCCACTCACGTTATCGTACTCCAGAAGATATGTGCATGCCTGGCAAGTTTCCTGTATGTTTGAAACTCTCGATGTGATTTCTACCCCATGCTCTTATGATCTTGACGAAGCTCAACAAATCATAAGTCACATGTCAAGTTCTACTCGTCATTGTCCAGGTTAATTTGAACCCACCCATACAAGCCCTTAACGAAGGTCAACAAAGCTGTACGACTGTCCCAAACCAACGCATCTATCTATGCAACAGAAAGGTAACAAGTAGCTACCATACACTATGCCTTGACGAAGGTCAACAAACATAGCATGAATACTAAGTGCTACCCGTCTGAAATGACGGAGGGCTACGAATGGTTTTTGGCGAAAAACCTTTAACGTAATGAACTTGATATCGTTGAAGGAACCAGATAGCTTTTTACAAAAATATAGTGGCGAAAACCTTTGCTATAGAGGTCACTCCCGGTGAAGGGATCACGGCTCTTTCCCCATAGAATGAGGTGCAGGATATTCCAACTGAATATCGCGATGCAAAGCAAAAAGTAATCGAGTATAGTGAAGTTATTACCCTGATGCAAACTTCTGTCCAAGGGGTCACTGCCGATGAAGGGATCTCGGCCCTTGCCTCGTCAAATGAGGTGCTGGATATTCATAACCGAATACCACTATGCAAAACAAAAGAGAACATCCTTGTAATAACAGCTTTTTGAAAAATGTTCCAACAACATCGAACAGGTTTGTTTTTCTTGCATTGATCCGAATCAACGCAGTCCCATCAATTAATCACACCAGAAAAGAACGAAAATAAAATGTACGTATATGCCATCCGCATTCGCCACTGGGTCCCGTCATCACCCGTTAGGTTACTTAACTAACGACAGAGCGGGGACTGGACTAGCGCGGGTATAAAACATATACAACATCTACTTGTATATATATCAATATATAATAATCGCTCCAGGCGTGATAAATGCAACATCACAGAAAAGTAATAAGCATCACAGAACAATACAGATAATTTAGGATCCCCGGGTTTCCTTTGAGCCACAACTGAAACCCGACGTTCCCCTGTCGTGTGGATATCCTATGCAATGAAAACCTAGACCCCTACGGGCGCGGCAAGTTACCCACCAAAACCAGAAGCGAGGCAGCCCCCTTCAGCAAAGTGAATGGGCCACCCAGCACTCCACGGAATCTGATAACTTGAGCACCCTACCTTGGGTCAACCTGTACTCCCTACGAGTGCGGCGAATAGCCCGCTAATTCTAGAGTGAAGCCCCCTCCTTCTCAAAACCATGAGATGCGGGTCCATTGCCCTCTAGAACCCGGTTATCCGTGCACTCCACCGCGGGGTAATCCTAGTACAGAAAAGAAAAATATGTACAACGGGTACATCGACCTCAACCCGGTCGTGCCCCAAACAAATAATATACAAACAGGCAGTGACGGCAGTCCACATGTCGGACACTCGCCCCGCGATATCAAATGTACAAATAAAACTGAACTGTACTAATATTGCACCCAAACTATCCACCACGACAAATCCGCAACATCACAGCACAATACAGAACATCAACGTGAATGTCACGTTCGCAAACCCTTCTAAAAGAGCTATAGCAATTAGACAAGATTTACTGCTCGACTAACATTCACGGTCGCAGATAGTAATGTAAGTACTGTGAACTAACATATTTAAAATTTTGATCGACAAAATTTCCCGAAGTGGGCCCCAAGTACAAATCCAGTAATCAAACAAATCTGGGTCCAAACAAAATACTCCAGAAACCACAATTCCACATTAAAGACAACCTGAAGAAAAAATGGTGCACTGAAGCCCTAAAACGGCGGCGGAACCGCGGCCAAAACATGGGTTATGCCGCGGTTCCGCGGCGTTCTTGTGGTATCAGTTTACTAAATTTCTACAGTAGTCTTAAAAACGCCTGCATGATTTTCTGACAAACTCAAAATAATTTTTTGACGACAAAAAATTTCGACAGAAACTGCATAAAGTGGAATCGCGGTTTTGGAAATTTCGTTCGATTGATATTTTAAACAAGTTAGAACAAGCTAGTAAAAGGTTAATGGTGAGGCTATGATACCATGTAAGTCTACGGTAGCGCTCCGGCCGTCAATCCGAGGCCAAATGCGGAACAAAAAACTTTTTACGAAACCAGCGCTATCGTAGTCTTTCACCCGGATCGAACCATTAACACTAAACTAGCAAGCTATAAGAAGTTAGAATGGCTATACCAATCGATCCGTATCCTTCAGTCTTTAGCCACCATCCCGAGCTTCTCGTGGCATCTCCGATCTCGCTCGATCTCCGGTCTCCTCGTCGTAAAGGGTACCACATCAAGAAGTCTTTTTACGGGCTCCCGATTCAAACCGAAGCAACTCGGACATGAAGTTTGCTAGCCGACATGTCCAAGGTGAAGTAGAGAATGCGTGTGATAACTTTGTCTCTATACACTCAATGAATCTCAACACATGAGATGGGATGAGTGGAGGTTGAAGAAGAAGCCATTGATGGAGGAAGTTGTGAGCTAGAGAAGAAGATGAAGAAGAGGCTTATTGTTATTGTGAGAGATGATAATGTGAGAGTTGTGTAATTCACAAGAGCTAACCCCACTAATCTGTGGCTGCCCTCTCTCTCCTTCCATCACAATCTCACCCAATAATCAATCAATTAAAATGGCATAGCACCAAAAACAAGACCATGAGTCACCAAATAGCACATGCCATATTAATTGCTCTTCATGATGACTTAAGCTCACAATTTCCACCTAATTACACATTTAAACCAAAATGTTTAATCCAAAAATAGAATGGCAACATCTAAAGTAAACTCGTGACGGATCACAAGGATACCCCTCACCTGTATATACATACCTGCATCCACATTCCGACTGAATGCGAATGCAATGAGACGAAAGTAATCCTACAAATCTAATATTAGGATCCGGCTTAAACCAAAGCCCACAAGTATGATCCGTCCGATCATGATCCGTGCACAAGTGCACATATATGATCGAACCCTGCCATAAAACCATACGGCCTCTACAACGTTTCGCTCGAAACTTGGGAAACTATCTGTGGGGGACTCTAAAGACTCGTCAATACGCTGGCAGTGGGTTTAACCACAAGCACGTCAGTAGTACTAGCTGTACATAACGGCTACCCATGTATTGACCAAAAGGGAAGCCGATGAGCGAACTCATCCTGGAACCCTACTGAGCCTGTCAGTGACAATATCCGTACAGTCCGGTCCGTTCGTCTATGAGTATCGCATGTCGGGCCTAGGGGCTGGTAAACGTCAGACCTCCAAAAGTGGTACAAGTCGTGTTGGAGTGTAACCCAGAACACCCTGAGATACTACTGGAATACCTACCAGTAAATCTCTTGCCTTGGCCAAGGATTTTGTGTAATGGCTCTCTTAGACACAGCGCGATCTCACCCCCAATACCGGGAGAGAAGAATCCCCTGCCGATCCGCTCACTACCTCCATGTGGCTCGGGACTGTACCCAACTAAAACCTGTTTGCATGACTCCTTTGTGCCGTGGTAGGGTAGTAATTAAAGCACAGTGGGAACTCACACGAGACAAATGACGATCTCAGGTCGATAGACTAACCTGTATACATGTCACCATGGAACTGCTATCTGACGTTAGGTATAATTCCAACTAGCATGTTCCCGGCGAGTCATGTCCGTTGTACCCATAACCCAGTGAGCACCTGTATACGTCTTAGGTGAACCAACTGACACTAATGGCTTGTGAGACCAGCCACCACCCCTCGTCGGGGTCTCGATCGTATACACTAGTCTACTATCGGAGTATCGATGCCCAGTCTCGAAACTTCCACGAGTAGGGACACTTTAAGGATGTGATTATAGACTACCTAACTCTCACGTATATGATCGCCATCATAATGCTGGTAGTCAAGCAAGAATCCTAAGGTCTCTATCAACGTGTAATAGTGACCTGTAATGTCACCTAAAGAATGTACACGATGATAAAGATAAACCAGATAGCATACTATCATCTTGAGTAAGACTGTCCTACCGGCATAGGCCCTCCCTCAATCATTGCAATCACGTGCCTGCGATCCAATAATTGACTTTGAGGGCACTATATCTAACAGCTCAGTGGCCTCTTGATGAGGGCTTCGATCCTTGGCGTCGGTGGGTAGTAAACTACCAGCCAAGGATGGACCGAGCAGGGAAGCTGCTCGGTTGCCTCTTGACGAGGTCTTCGATCCTTGGTGTCAGTGGGTAGTAAACTACCACCCAAGGATGGACCAAGCAGGGAAGCTGCTAGGTTGCCTCTTTATGAGGGCTTCGATCCTTAGCGTAGATGGGTAAGGAGTTACCCACTAAGGATGGACCGAGCAGGGAAGCTGTTCGGTTGCCTCTTGACGAGGGCTTCGATCCTTGGCGTCGGTGGGTAGTAAACTACCAGCCAAGGATGGACCTTGCAGGGAAGCTGCTCAGTTGCTTTTAGACGAGGGCTTCGATCCTTGGCGTCGGTGGGTAGTAAACTACCAGCCAAGGATGGACCGAGCAGGGAAGCTGCCCGGTTGCCTCTTGACGAGGGCTTCGATCCTTAGCGTAGACGGGTAAGGAGTTACCCACTAAGGATGGACCGAGCAGGGAAGCTGCTCGGTTGCCTTTTGATGAGGGCTTCGATCCTTGGCGTTGGTGGGTAGTAAACTACCAGCCAAGGATGGACCGAGCAGGGAAGCTGCTTGGTGGCCTCTTGACGAGGGATTCGATCCTTAGCATAGACGGGTAAGGAGTTACCCACTAAGGATGGACCGAGCAGGGAAGCTGCTTGGTTGCCTCTTGACGAGGGCTTCGATCCTTGGCGTCGATGGGTAGTAAACTACCAGCCAAGGATAGACCGAGCAGGGAAGATGCTCAGTGGCCTCTTGACGAGGGCTTCGATCCTTAGCTTAGACGGGTAAGGAGTTACCCACTAAGGATGGACCGAGCAGGGAAGCTACTCGGTGGCTTCTTGATGAGGGCTTCAATCCTTGGCGTCGGTGGGTAGTGAACTACCAGCCAAGGATGGACCGAGTAGGGAAGCTTCTTGGTTGCCTCTTGACGAGGGCTTCGATCCTTGGCGTCGGTGGGTGTGAACTACCAGCCAAGGATGGACCGAGCAAGGAAGCTGCTAGTTGGCCTCTTGACGAGGGCTTCGATCCTTAGCTTAGACGGGTAAGGAGATACCCACTGAGGATGGACCGAGAAGGGAAGCTGCTTAGTGGCCTTTTGACGAGGGCTTCGATCCTTGGCGTCAGTGGGTAGTAAACTACCAGCCAAGGATGTACCGAGCAGGGTAGCTATTAGGTTTTGCGAGGCGTTGCCTGACCTTCCTGGGTGTGTGAATATAGGGAAGAGTGACCGTTGCGGGCGGCACGTGGCAAAAACGCATAGGTGAGGCGATGAGTTCCATGATCCGTGTCGTTCCGACTTATATTGGCCGAGAAATATGGGTTGCCCGCCACGTGGCGGTACGGTACTTGAGGAATTGAGCGAATCCCTAGATTCGCGCCCATGTGAGCGCAAATTTGGACTCTTAGGGATGCCGTGAAGGCTATAAAGAGAGAAGGAGATGAGTTTGTTTCAGTATTGCTTCTTCGAGATGGCCAGGCATATTTATTCGATTGAAGAGATCGTCACTCCCGATGATGTCTACCTGTACGAGCAATCCTTTTTTGAGGATAGGTATCGGGGCGTGGTCCAGCGCATCGAGGATCACATCGGCCGTCTATTCCCTCGCCGATCGCCCCTCCTCCAATTGCTGAAGTATGCAATTTGGAGGACGTCCCCGGGCTTGTACAACCCCCTTGCCGAGGAGCTGTTGGACGAGGCCCTCGATAAGGTCCGTATGATTTACGTCATCGGCCTCATCTCGAAGACCAGGCACGACCGATCTGTGGCCCTCATTTTGGAATGCTTCCAAAAGAGACAGACCGTGAGCCAAGGCTCGGCTGGCGGAGCGTCCGGACCCTCCGTGGCGTCCTGAGTTCGCGTAAAGCATCAGCGGGAGCGAGCTGCAGAGGCCAGGGCTCGGCTGGCGGAGATCTCCTCGGAGTATCATGAGGAGTATTTCCTTGACCCCATTCCCCCTCTGTTGTAATAATTTTTTTATATGTAAGGCTGAGGAGCCCACAATACCTTTTTGATGAATAAAGTTCTCATTTTTGCTATGTTCTATTGTTTCCTTTTTGTCTTCTGGGTGCATTTGAGTATTTTCACGAATTGAAATCCGTGGCCTTTGAAACGAGAAAGAGGGAAACACATAGGAGAAGTTTTCTTCTTATTTAGAGAAAGACTTGAAAAAGTTTACATCGCTTTGTCAAAGAATAAACATGTATTCACAGATATACTTTTCAAAAGTACAGCTTGAGCTTCTTGGCGCTGTAAGGCCGCGAAAATTTGTGACCCGCAGCGTCTTGTAGGCGATAGGCCCCACCGGGCAAGACTTCTGGACGAGGAATGGGCTGTCCCACTTTGGAGAAAACTTGTGTAACTTTCCCTGATCAACGAACTCGTTCCGCCTTAGGACCAAATCTCTGGTTTTGAAGGCGCGATGCTTGATCCGAGCGTTGTAGTAGCGGGCAGTCTGTCGTTGGTAAGCGGCAACTCTGATCTGTGCCCGGTCCCACTTCTCTAGTAAGACGTCCAAATTAGTCCGGAGGGCCAAGGTATTTGCTTCGTCGTCGAAGTGCTCGACCCTGTAACTGGGCAGCCCGATCTCTGCTGGGACCATCGCCTCGGTGCCGTAGCAGAGACTGAAGGGGGTCTCTCCAGTGGAGGTCTTCTTCGACGTGCGCAAGGCCCATAACACCCAGGGTAATTAGTTGACCCAACTGCCCTGTCGTCCTTCCAGGCGAGCTTGAAGACCCTGGATGACATCTCGGTTAGCGACCTCGGCCTGCCCATTGCACTGGGGGTGCGCGACCGCGGTGAACTTCTTCAGTATATGGTATTCGCTGCAGAATCCTTTGACTTTTTCGTTATCAAAATTCGTCCCATGGTCGTTGATGATACACCTCGGGATCCCGAACCAGAATATTATGTTGTTCTGCAGGAACTTGATGGTCATGGTGGCGTCTGGTTTTCTGATGGGGACGGCCTCGATCCACTTTATAGAGTAGTCCACCGTGACGAGGATGTAATTATACCCACTCGTATGTAGGGAATTGGCCTATCATTTCCATTCCCCACTGGGCAAATGGCCAGGGAGAGGTGAGGGCCGTTAGCTCGGTAGTCGGAAGGCGGGGCATGCTGCTATGGAATTGGTAGCTCTTGCACTTTCTAACGAGTTTCTGGGCGTCCTGATAGATGGTCAGCCAATAATTCCCTTCAAGGAGTGTCTTCTGGGCTAGGATGTAGGCCCCTTGATGTGCTCCGCCGACCCCTTCGTGAACCTCATGGAGGACATAGTCGGCTTCGTGGGGATCGAAGCACCGAAGCAGGGGTTGAGTGAATGATTTCTTGTAGAGGTTCCCTCTACTCCAGACGAAATGGCGGGATTTGGCTCGGAGGCGGCGCTCCTCCCCACGATCTCCGGGGAGCGTACCCTCCTTCAGGAATTCCACGATGGGCTTATTCCAATCTTGGCCCTCTTCCCGAGCTGTGCAAACTTGGAGCGATGTCGCTCTGTCTTCCATGCTAGGCCATGGCAAGACCTCGAAGAGGATATTTCTCTTGTTGTTGGCCATGTAGGAGGAAGCTAGCTTGCTCAGGGCATCGGCCCGTGTAACATTTTGAAAATCGTTTCGGTGAAATTTCGGAAAATCGGTAAAATAATGGGGTTTTCCGTAAAAAATCAAAATATAAATATATTTATTATAAAATTAAATATACATATTCTAGTTTTGTAATTGCAAGTATTTGGTGTTTATTGAGCTACTGGTAAAATTTCTAATTTTCTGAAAATTTTTCCGAAATTAATTATTTTAATATTATTTTAAGCCGTCACTAATACATTTAATTAGGGAAAATTACAAATTGGAATGAGTTGAAAAAAATTCTGTGCATCATAACGCATTAAACAAAATTTTAACATGTTTTTTAAATGAAAAAAATTATCAAAACGGTTTTAGAAAATATCGAAGAAAAATACTTAAATAGTGAAATTAGTGCAAATAGATATTGGGGTATAACATTTATCATTTTTTTCTCACCCACACTCAACCACACCCTCTCTCCCCTCTCCAAATCAGCAGCCCAAGTGCCCCCTCATTCTCCCCACTTGAATTGTTAAAAGAAAAATCAAGAGAAAAGAAAGGAAATGAAAGAAATTAGATAATGAGGTATGGGCTTAGTTGACTTTGACCATTCCATTGACCCACACAACACACTCTCTCTCTCCCCCTCCCCATTTCGGCCGAAACCCACTACCCCCTCAACAGCAGCCCCCTCCCCTTGCTTCTTGCTCTTTCTTGTTCAAAGAAAACCCCAAATTTCCATCAAAAATCCAAAGAAAAACACACAAAATCAAAGCAAAATCAAAATCCATCTCCTACCCATTTTTCCTTGGCTACTTTAGCATGGATTTAGGGATCAAGATTTCAATTTGGGAGGCTAAGTGTGCTTGTGGGATCTTCAAATTAATTGGGTTTAAATTCTAACCTTTTTGCTTAATTTGTTGTTAATTGCTTTAAATTAGCTTAATTAGGTTTTTTAATTGGTTCTTATTGCATGATTTAAAATTTCAAGAGAGGGGTTTGAATTCAAATTGGGGTTTTGTGTTATGAGATTATGGTTGTGTGATGTATTTGACATATTAGTGTTATGCTAAAACTAATTTAGTTGCTAGTTGCAAAAGGTTAGTTTAAATTGTAATAATTTTAAGAAATGGCAAACTAGGTTTTAGTGAAATACATATATAATTGAGATTAAAATGTAATTAAGTTTTTCATGACATCATTAACATTATAATGAGTGGTTTAATACCTTAGGTTATGCAAAACCAAGTTTAATTGTTGAATTGTGAATTTTGCTTTAAAAGGTGTTAAAAATTGTTATTTTTGCAAACTAGGATTTTGGAATTTATGCAAATTGATGAGAATAAATTATAGAAATGGTTTATATGACTTAGTTATGATATTTAGTGGATATTGTAGCCGCTAGATTTGTTTAAATATCGAGTTTTGTACTGAAACGGTTATTTTTGCTTGCTAGATTTTCGGGAAAATAGCTTTTAAAGTGAGTTGAGGTTTTTGTGAATTGCAACCTATTTCATATTATAATTAGTGTTTGTGAATGTGTAAATGGGTGTGTTTGGGTTTTCTTCGATGGTTTGACGTTTGTACATCGACATCGAGGGTTGGTTTGGCTATTCTTGCATGCGTAGGCGATAGGTTTTGACCTATGCGTGATACGCGTGCCGATTTGGTTTTCGTATGCCGTTTCGATTTAGAATTGGGTTTTAATACAATATGGCGCGTTATGATATGTAGGTACCCCCATGTCGACTTCGAGACGACAAGCAAGCGCGTGGCGACGTCGGCACCGACGAGCGGGGACCAGATGAGTAGATTTATATCTACGGGGAGAAGTCGGGTAGATGGCGTATAGCACCCCCGCAGTTCATAATATAGCTTATATCATGGATATATATATATATATGTGGTTTATGATATTTAGGATATGGTTATGTGTTCATGGATTTGTAGTGTTACTTGCGAAACCCTAGAGTAGTTGTTGCACCCACACACATGCACACACACTTGCTTGCATTCATTCTTTTACATGTGCGTATATGGGGATATGTGAATATGTATTCACATGGGTATGGGACTATGTGTACATATACTGGATTGTGAGAATAGTACTTGGGATTGGAGATGAGTCGATGAGATTGGATCTGAGACCGTGAGATCGGTGATATGACAGGGTTCGTATTTGAGGTACGACATGATATTTTAGCGGGTCCTTTAACATGGTGTTTTCATACACACGCTTGCATTTACTTAGATCGGTATTAATATTGTACTAGACATAGATCAGTATCCCGAATTATGATCTTTGATAAAGCGGATACCAGATGAATAATGTGATGAATATGATATTTGACCCGTACCCAGATTTGGGATGCCGTACGACGAATTTACGTACGAGCTATATATTGATGATAGATCCGCACTCTTGACTTGAGGATGTCATATTATAGATATTGTATCGTATGTGATACTATTGAGGCGGGATCACCGACTATTATATATATATATATATATATATATATATATATATATCGACTCAGATGTTAGGCGGTTTCCTTACCTTTCGTTTAGCCTGTTAGCTCAGCCCTATAGTTTAGTGTAGTTGTTAGACTAGATTCGATTCCTACCTATTTCAAAAACTAACGAATCGTGGGTATTTTAAAAGACAGGCCGAGGGATTCTACAGATATTTCAAAGGACGTATCTTTTCTTAAAAACACCGTAGCCCTTATTTTCAAAACACCACGATTCGTGTTATTTCAATTGGCACTACTGTATGACTTATATTTATATTAAATGCATATTAGTTATCATTGTGTTTATCATTCAGCTCCCGCACATTATTGTTGTTCGCTTTGGATCGCATGTTTATATTATGATTTCATATACCATTATAGATATCATACTGTCAGGACACCAGCAACATTACCGATGATGCGTATGTTCCACGTACACTTACTTGCCGGCTCACACACATCATCATCGGTAATTGCCATATCACATACACTTTAGAAAATACCTTTCATTGACATAGCTTGATAACTGATAGTCGCAATATGTTATAGCTTCTATATGCTAGTTTAAATATTGCATTCATTGCATGATATTAGGTGCATTCATATATTCATTGGTTATGCAGTATTATGGAGATTATGCTGGTATTCACCGTTTATTGGTATCATGATTTTGATGATTTCGGATTTACATGAGATTTCTGGATTTGGGGGAAAACCGTAAGAATTTAATAAAAGCTTAGTATCATCATTTTAAAATGCAAATTGCGGTTTTCTCATGATGTATGAGTCGTCCACCATGAGTTTTCATGATTGCTGTTGGATTTCGAGACCCGATTCGAGGAGTTGGATGAACCTTCTCGGGTACATGGTGGGCCCGGTATGGTACCCCGGGGCAAGAAGCTCGAGTTGTATTCGATGAGCCTGGCAGGGGAGCACTACCCACCGGTGATATTATTTGGACCCGTCGGTTATCCGGAGGATACCGGCCGGAGTCATGAGATGGTTATAGGATGATCCGTTCTGCCGGAGCCCGCAGGCCGATCCAGCAGATGATACAGACGCCTGAGATATTGAGATTTGATATTGAGATACTGAGACTTATGTTTTGTGTCGATACTTGACACTGATTTCTCTGTTGCATTCCTTGATGATACTTGATTGATATATATATATATATATATATATAGAAATCTCATTGATTAAAGAAAACAGTTGTTTCATTCATGATATATTCTGTTTAAATTCGTAATGCATTCATACATCATATATCTGATATGTTGCTATCTGAGGCTCTGACACGAGCATGTAGTATTACACTATGCATAGCTGGACCAGGATTTTATTGAGGATATTACATGATATGACCTAGGATAGCGTTATGCATGCGATTTCTACTCGTAGATGTTTTCTACTCATGAGTTGGCAACTCACCCCCGTTGTGCCACAGTTCCTTGCAGGTTTTGCCGTACAGGTTTCATTGCGGCTTTTTTGGCACACTGTTCCTTCCGGGTGATTGCCTTGGTAGGTGGGTTTTTTGCATCAGGACCACCATTATTTATTTACTATTTCAGTTGTATCTAGAAACTCCATCAACTAGATTGTATATTTGAGAGAGATAGAAAACCAGGCCTGTTATTCTTTCGACCTTAGAGTCGCGCATTGTATTATTATGGTTTTCATGCTGATTTGAGTTTTCTTTTGAGTTTTGATCCTCGCCCTTCGGCATTGTATATTATATTGTTTGCGTGGTTGTGACCGTCGATTGACGAAGAGCTAGCTCCCGCTTGGGGATGCCTTTTTACTTATTTCGTATACTATTCATGTTGTATCCCGTTTGGGGCCAGTATTTACAAAGGAGACTCTGCCGAAATTTTCAGAAAATACTTGGGATTTTTAAAACTTCATACTTCGGCCTATGTTGATTAAAACTACTTGTTTTAAATTGGTTTTTCCTTCACTCTACTCTGCTTGGTTTTGATTTCTGGGTTTTGGCTTACTTAGATTACGTACGCCTCGAGACGTTTCGTAATTTAAGTGCCGGTCATGTTCTGTACCTTTCGGGTCGTGATAGCTTGGGCGTTTAGGTGCCGGGGGATCTGCTTTGCTTGAACTTCGTCGAAGTCCTTTCGCAGCCTTCTTACCTCGGCTAAGTACTTCACCATCATGGGCTCCCATGCTTCGAAATGGCTGTTCACTTGGCCGACGACCAGAGCGGAGTCGCTACAGATTCGGATCGTCTTCAGCCCCACTCCGGAGGCGATCCCCAGTCCAACGAGCAGAGCCCCATACTCCACTGCGTTGTTTGAGGCTTTGAACCCGAGCTTCAAAGAATACTCCATCTCTTCCTCATTCGGGCCCTGAATTATGAGGCCGGCACCACACCCTCCTCGGTTGATGACCCGTCGACGTAAATGACCCAGTCAGGGATGGAGTCGGGCCTCTCTTCGATTGAGGGTTGAGATCCGGGGGCCGGCATGGACACTGCCTCCTTGTTAGGGATAGTGCATTCGACGATAAAATCGGCCAGGGCTAGTGCCTTGATAGCATGCCTCGGGCGGTACTTGATGTCGAATTGGGACAACTCCCACCTCCACTTCTCCAAACGACCAGAAGACTCGGGGGATGCAAGGATAGCCCCTAAAGGGCGTTCGGTGAGAACAAGGATGGTGTGTGCCTGGAAATAGTGCCATAGTTTCCTCGAGGCCACGATGAGTGCCAAGACAATCATCTCTATGGTCGGGTACCTTGTTTCCGCATCCTTGAAGATGTGGCTTACATAGTAGACCGGCTTCTGGACTCCCTCGACTTCTCGGACGAGCACCGAGCCTGCAGATTGATCGGATACCGCCAGATACAGCGATAGCTCATCTCCTTCAACTGGCCGGGTGAGTAGTGGGGGAGTCGCCAGGTGCACTTTCAATTGCTCGAAGGCGATCTGACACTCCTCCGACCATTCGAACCTTGGGATCTTCCTCAGAGCTTTGAAGAACGGGAGGCACTTTTCCCCAGATCTTGACATAAAACGACACAAAGCGGCTACCCGCCCCGTGAGCCGCATGATTTCGACGTTGGTCTTGGGCGCTGCCATATTGAGGATGGCGCTGATTTTCTCCGGGTTAGCCTCGATTCCTCGGTGGGTGACCATGAACCCGAGGAACTTTCTACTAGTGACTCCAAACGCGCACTTGGTGGGGTTCAGTTTCATCTTGTATTTGCGGAGGACGTCGAAAGCCTCGCCCAGATATTTGGCCTGTTCCTCTGATGAGGTCGACTTAACGACCATGTCGTCGATGTAAACCTCCATGTTCCTCCCGATCTGTGGTTTGAACATCCTGTTGACCAAGCGTTGGTATGTAGCCCCGGCATTTTTGAGGCCGAACGGCATCACTTTATAGCAGTATACCCCCCGGTCTGTTGTGAATGCGGTGAGCTCTTCGTCTGCCGGATTCATATGGATCTGGTTGTAGCCAGAGAAGGCATCCATAAAGCTGAGTAGCTCATGGCCTGCCGAACTGTCGACGAGCTAATCTATCCGAGGGAGGGGATAGCTGTCCTTCGAGCAGGCCTTGTTGAGGTCAGTGAAGTCGACGCACATGCACCACTTCCCGCTTTCCTTTTTAACCATGATCACATTCGCCAACCACTCCGAGTAAGTCACGTTCTGAATGAAGTCGGCTGCGAGCAGCCAATCAACCTCGTCCTCGATCGCTTTTTGCTTGATCGGGGCGAAACTTCATTTCTTTTGCCTGACGGGTCGGGCCGTCGGGTCGACCCCGAGCTTATGTGAGATTACTTTGGGGTCGATCCCAGGCATGTCGGCGGGAGCCCAAGCGAACACGTCCGAGTTTTCTCTGAGGAAGTGGACCAGGTTATCGCGCCGGGCCCCTGTTAAGAGTGACCCGATTTGGACGGTTCATTCATCGTCCCCTTCGACGAGGGGTACCTCCGTTAGTGGCTCCACCGGGGATCCTCGTATCTCTTTATGCTCGTCCCGAGTGTCCAAAGACCCTCTGAAATCATTCGTGCTTTCAAGGTTATCGTTTCTCTCTTCGGGCTAGATGTCGTTGTGAAGCAGACCTTCGTGGTTTGCTGGTTCCCGTAGGCCCGACCTATCCCGCCTTGGTCGAGTGGAAACTTGATTGCTAAGTGGTAGGTCGATATCTTGGCCCGGAAGGAATTGAGCGTCGGGCGTCCCAGGAGGATATTGTAGGCCGATGGAATTCTGGCGACGATGAACTCCACAAGCACGGTACGCGTGTGGCCGGTCTCCCCGATATTGAGCAGGAGGGTGACCACCCCTTCTGCCGGGATGGAGTGCTTGGTGAACTCCGACCGGATGTGGGCGGTCGGCCTCATGTCCAACGGGGTAAGTCCCATACGTAGGAAGCAGTCGTAGAAGAGGATGTTTGCCGAGATTCCCGAGTCGACCAATATCCTTTACACTTCGTAACGGTGGACCCGTGCTGTAATCACCAGGGGGTCGTTGTGAGGTAGGGATATCCCGTGGAGGTCCTCGTCGGTAAAGATGATGGGCTCAGCTGCTTTGGTCCTCTTCATGGGCTGGTTGCTTGTCCCTTCGACCGGCAGGAGGCATCGGATCTTACCGGCACCAGGTGCACCCACCGCTGATACAACCATGATTTGGTAGATCGTCAACTCACCGGGTGGGGGACGCTGCTCTTTCTCTCGGTCTGCTTGTCGCTTTTCCCGCAAGTATTTTGCCAGGTGCCATAAGCGAATTAGCTCCTCAATGTAATCTCGGAGCTGTTTGCTGTTTTCTGTGGGGTGTCCCTGTGACATGTGGAAAGCGCAATAGGGACCTCGTGTCCATTTGGCCTCCTTATTGTTGATCGGGGGAGTTTGAAGAATCTCTCCCCCTTCACCTCCTCCAACAGCTCTGTCTAGGAGATGTTGAGGGGGGTGTACTCCTGAAACTTCGGGGAGTACGGTTTTGGCCGGTCAATCTTCTTTTTCTCTTCTCTGGCTCTCTTCTTTTGATCGGCCCGGTCGGTCTTGGGTAGGTTCGCATTCACCTCGGACTCGAGCTGGATCTCTCGCTCGGTCAGGCTTTTACCTCGGCCATGGTCTTAGGTTGCGCCAATGCAAAGGAGCGGAGCCACTCCTTGTGCCTAAGACCTGACCTAAGGGCCGTGATGACTGTCTCGTACCGGTGCTCTGGGACCTCAAGAAGAGCGTTGTAGAAGAGGGTGACGTATCCTTTGAAGGATTCCCTGTCCCCGCTCTTTATGGTAAAGAGGTGTTCGACGGTCCGCTTCTGCCGCTTGTTTTCGACGAAATGACCGAGGAATTGGGCGGCCAGCTCATCAAAGGTAGAGATGGAGCGTGGCGTGAGTCCTCAGAACCAGTCTTGTCCAGAGCGGATGAGGGTGGTGGGGAATGCACGGCATTGTGCGGCGTCGGAGTTATCCTGGAAGCTCACCCCTGCCGTGAACGCGTCCAAGTAGTCTTTCGGGTCGGACTTCCCGTCGAAGAATGATACATTTGGATGCTTGTTCCTGGAAGTGACGTGAACAGCGAGCAGCTCTTTAGTTAAGGGCCTCGTAAGGGAGTCGGCGGCATATCTAGCCCCATCGCTTGAAGGGCGACTCTCCCGATTTATACCCTCGATCTTCTTTTCAAGGGCATCGAGTCGGTCGTGGTATCCCGAGGATCCGGCATACTCGGATTTATGTACCCTGCTGCTGGCTACCTGCACCTGGCCGCTGTTCCAGTTCCGTTCAATGAGGTTCCTCAGGTCCCCTGGCAAGGTCGTCCTCGAGCTGCCGTGGTGAGTCCTGTCCGCGCGAACCTGTCGAGGGAGAGGGCGCCGGCCATGCCTGGGAGCAGGCGAGCTGATCGACACCTCCTCGGGAGGGACAGGAGTGCGATGGGCCTCAGAGCGGGGCGCTATTTCATAGGACCTCAGCGTCGAGCTGTGAGGTGCCCAACGGGTCATCGAATCGATCGCCATGGGGGATCTGTGACCGCCGGAGATAGAGAGGCGGTGCTCAGATGTGCCGGCGCAGGCAGTGCCTTCTCTCCCTATGTGTCTCTCATGAGGTGGCAGAGCGGCGACTTGGGGAGCTTGTCCCGCCGTTAGGACACGGACAAGCGCATCCACGACGGACGCGAGCCGATCTATTCGTACAGACAGTGCGTGGATGGCGTTTGGAGGAGGAGGGGATCCATCTGTGCCTCCGTTATGGGGAGGATGGCGGCCGGTGCTTGGATCGTTGCGGTGATCACTCGGTATAAGTTCGAGATCGGAAGATTAACTTTCGCTGAGTGGAATTTTTGATTTCACATTGACCGCGCCAACTGATGGAGGCCTGGATCTTCTTCAGATGTTATCTTCCATTGATCTGTAGCGAGCGTTGATGGATGACTGAGATTGGGTTTGAGGGTTGCCTCTTGAAGCGTGTGGATCTCAGTGGGCTTGATTTGGAATGAAGTCGAGCTACCTGTAAGGAAGTCCCAGGGTGGTTGTACCACCGTGGACCCTCCGATGATCAAGTTAGTCGAGGTATTTGGGCAGAGTAGCGGCCTATTGGATAATAATTGCCTTACCTGAGTCGTCTGAGAGGGGGTTTATATAGTGGCAGCCATGGGCTGGCGGGCGCGAGATTTACGCCGGCCGTTACGCCCTTGGAGCCGCGCCTGCGCAAATGGAGGGATCCTCCATTAATGGCGAGATACACCCGTTAATGGGGGAATGCGATGGTATGGGACGTGGGATCGTGGGGCGGCGGATATCTCGCATATGGCGAGATTCGCAGGGCCATATCCGGGACGCTGACGATCTGCGCTCTGGGTCGGTTGATGAGACCGAGGAAGCTGAGCTCGGCGGGAGGCTCGGAGGCGAGCGGGAGGCAGAGCCAGCTTGGTTCTGTGATAGCTCGGGGGCGAGCTGGAAGGGCTGAGGAAGCTTAACGTGCAGGAGGACTCTGAGGCGAGCCAATGGTTATTTGGAAGACGAGCATAGGAGTGGTCTGGAAGGCTACCGAGGGTCGGAAACATCTTCGGGAGGAAGGCCCGGGGCACGCCTTCAACGTACTGTTCTTACTCCTTTCTCGTAAGCCTTGGGAGACGTCATTTGTGTTAGTTGTATGTATGCCCTAGAGGCCAGTATTGTACAGATGATGTATATTATATTGGATGCTTGGACATATATAGAGATGACTTTCTTGCTCGATATGATAGTATGCTATCTGGTTGCTCTTTATCTTAACATGTACACTTGTCTCTTTAAACTGTCTTATAGTTACATGTTGATAAAGCCCTTAGGATGTGTACTTGACTACCTGGACTATGATGCAGATCATACTAGTGGGGACATGGTAGTCCATAAGTACATCCTTCATGGTCCCTAGTCGTGGGTGTATCAAGACGGGGCATCGATATACCAGTGTAGACTAGCTTATACGCTTCTCGACCCATGAGATGGGCGATGGATGATCCCATATCCATTGGTGTTTGACATCAGAGATGGTATACGGGTGCTCAGTGGAGACTGGGTACACTGGACGGACTCGCCGAGAACTCCCAGATGGTATTATACCTCACGTCAGATGGCAGTTCTCAGGTGACACTTGTACAGGTTAGTCTGTAGACCCGAGATCGTCATAGAGTCTTGTGTGATTCCCACTGTGCTTTGATCTCCACCTTACCACGTCCATGAGGGCGTGCAAAACGGTGGTCTTTGGGTACAGTCCCGAGTCACATGTAGGCAATGAGCGATAGGAGGGGTTTCGTCTCTCCCGGTATTGGGAGTTGATGTTGCGCTGTGCTCGATTGGCCGTAACAGGGAAGTCCCCGGCCAGGGCTGATCAGAGATTTGCTGGTAAGTGTTACCAGTAGTTTCTCGACCCGTTATGAGCCTCACATCGGCACGACTTATCGGTTATTGGGGTCTGACGTTTACCACCCCTAGACTTGATATGCGACGTATCAGACGAACAGACCGGACTGTACGGTAAGTGTTACTGGTTGGATTCACAGGAGTGTGAGCGGACTAGCTCGTCGATCTTCTGATCGCTCAATACCCGGATGGCCGTTACGTTTGGCAGACCGCTTGCGGCTTGTGGATGCTTGATATGATCATCATCTGCTACCGGCGTATTGACGAGTCTTTAGAGTCCTACACAGAGGTTTCCTGGCTCAAGCGAAACGAAATAGGAGCGCATATGAGATATGTGCAGGACCGAGAACAATGCGTGTATGTGATACCGCATTTCATTCTCGTGATATATGTTTCGATTGGTTATATTCGATATGACCTAGTTATCGAATCATTGATTCGATAAATCGATACATTGGATTCTAGTCGGTTATGTGCGACATGACCGGATCATTGAATCAAATGTTGATTTAATGATTTAATGTATAATTATAAATTTGATATATTACTTTGCATTAACTAGTATTGGTTCACTTTAAATGGATTTTCTCACTTGATGTACATGTTGTATATGTGATATATTTTTGTGCACATCTCTGTGTCATGTTTGATGATGCATGTAGTTTGGTTTTGTGTTAAGACTTAAACCATGGTTATGATAATAGTTAGGGTTTTTAATTTATTTACTTATTTATTTATCTATTCTTTTTTGATAAATAAATAAAAGATAACAAAATGGTTTCTTTCATGAAGCTTGATGAAGCTTCATGAAGCTTTGACTAAACTGACCATTTTGTCATCATCCTTAACCCTAACCATTCTCATTTGACCATGGTTTATTCTCTACACTTAACCAAGGTTAGAAGATGATAAGTATTGATTTTATTATTCTTTTTAAATAATACTTATCATATTCTATTTACTTCTTCTTCTTCATCTTCAAGAGAGAAAGCTTGATGCTATCAATGGCATCTTGAGTTCTAAAGTGAGAAATCCAATTCTAAAGTGAACCCACCTCCTATTTCTTCATCCTCTACCTCTTGCCAAGTGGTTTTGAGTGTTTTCTTCACAAGTTTCTCAACTTGGTGAAGTTGGAGCTTGAACTTGTGCAACCTCGACGTAGATCATCTTCGGCACGAAGCCGACGACCTATTCCGCTCGTTTTT
Source organism: Agapanthus africanus (assembly GCA_030015575.1). NCBI lineage: Eukaryota > Viridiplantae > Streptophyta > Magnoliopsida > Asparagales > Amaryllidaceae > Agapanthus > Agapanthus africanus. The sequence continues at coordinate 147,680,956 of CM057348.1, read as the reverse complement.
CCGATGAAGCCGACGATTGAGTCTAGGATTCGAGATGGACAGCGAGAGGACGCCTACATAGAGCTAAGGAAGTGGAGAACTGGATCTACAAAGGTTGTAGCCTCTCTCCTTTAGTCAAGTTGTTAACTAGTTTAGTATATCGCCTAGATTTCTAGTTAACGATCCGTGTTAGGGTTTCTCGGCACACATAAAATTTGAAATTGGCATGATTGATGCCTTGTGAGACCTCTTGAGAGTGCCTAGGAACCCTACAGTGGTATCAGAGCCTAGCTAGAGCCTTAGGCGAAGTCTAGACGACGTTTGAAACCCGAATACGCATCGAAACCCTAACACGTCATGCTCTCTGGACTTTTTCTAAAAACTGGGATTTTTCCAGATTAAAAATGCTTAAAAAATTCAGCAGGGAAATCTAAGAATTACGATGCAAAAATTATTCCATGAACAGTAAATAGTGCGGCGGAACCGCGGCAGAAGCCTGGCTTCTGCCGCGGTTCTGCGGCAGTATGATGACGTCAGACCTCATTCTTTGCACAGTAATTCATAATTTCAGCAGCTGAGTTTTATGGGTATTTTTAATATTTTTTCAAGAGTTGAATTTTCTGGGGTGTTTTAGAGCTTCGATGTTTCGATCGGATTATCAAATTTCATCTTTGTGTTTTTCCGGATGATTTTAGAATATGTTAAAAAGTTCGACCGGATATAAATACCCAACTTTTCCCCTGCCGGAAACTATCCAAGTGTTGGATTTTTGTGTGGTTTAAGGACGTTCTGAGTAATGCAAGTAACGCGATGGTCCCTCTAGAAGACAACAAACCTTAACTCGATTATGTGACCGTCTTGAACTGCCCTTTGAACCTTAGGGTTTGGGGCAGTACGGCGTACCACATGTGAGGCGTTGGCTTGACCCTTCTACGGCTGGACCGTTGGTACTGAGGCATGAAGTGAATGTCTTTGAACCTATTTCATGTGTTGAACGGTTTCGGGAAAACTTGGGTGTTCGAATGTTCGATCGGAAAGTTTAATATATTTTATTTATTCGGAATGGGATACAATAATTGGAATTCACAAACAGTTATGAGATAACTGAATGAATGTTATAAATCTAGCAGTTTAGTCCCATATGATATTGAAAAGAGTTTTCGATAATGAGACTAAAATGCGGGGTTTGTAACTGTTAGGCATGTGATGTCTAAGTATTTCATTTGATTAGGCATGTGATGTCTAAAGAGGTTGCGGATTCCAACTGTTGTAGTTTTATACTTTCTTTTCTGTGACCGTAAGTGTAATATGTGATATCGTCGGTTTCGTTGCTATATGTCAACGACAATTGGGATACGCATGTTTACTTACGTTGATGACATGTGATGTTATGTGTTGCTGGATATGTTATATTGGATTGTCGTGTTTGAATAGCCGGGGGTTTTTATGTGAGATGAGTGTTTTTCATTTTCATTCATGTAAAAACTTATATGTAATATTCTTTTATTTGGGGCACTTCCAGGTAGCGGAAGTCGTCACCTTTTGTATATTATTTACTTTTCTGCACTAGGATAGACCCAAGGAGGGGAGTACAAGTAACCGGGTTCTAGGGTCCAGTGGGAGACCATCTCGAGGAGTCGAGTCCGGGTCTCCTAACCCTAGAATTGGTAGGGTTGCTTGCCGCTTTCGTAGGGGTCTAGGGGTGTGGGATTGGCTATTCATCACGACCGTGGAATCCGTGTTTTATACTGGCTCGTATTGAAAACACGGACGTCCTAGTATATCCAATGTTTCATATATTTATTCTGCTGTGATATCTGTGATGTGATCATGTGCTGTTCTGTGATAGATACAGTATATAGTATATATGATATATTATATAGACGTTACTTATGTTTTACACCCGCGCTAGCCCTGCCCTGCTCTGTCGTTAGTTACCTAACCTAACGGTGCACGAGGGGACATCGAGGCGAATGCGGATGGCATAAGTGTACGTCGTATTTATCTGTGATGTTTAGGTATTTAAATGATGGGACTTCATTAATGTGATTAATGAAAGAAAAGAAACCTAAGATGTTGTAGAATCAGATTTTAAACAAAACAGGTAGCTACAGTTCTTGCTTTGCATAGCGGTATATATGATATACCCTGCACCTTATTCGATGAGGAAAGGACCGAAATCCCTTCACCGGGAGTGACTCCTTTAGCAATAACTGGCAGATGCTACACACTCTGTCTGCTTTTGATTGCTTCTATAGTTTCTGCTTTGCACAGTGATATATATGATATATCCCGCACCTCATTCGACGAGGAAAGGGCCGACGATCCCTTCACCGGGAGTGACCCCTTTAGCAAAACTAGAAAAGCCTCAAAATCACTCCATTTCAAAACTACATTTAATTCTACGACGATATCAAGTTCATTACGCAATAGGTTTTCAGAAAAACCTGTCATAGCCCTCCGTCATTTCAGATAAGTTACATATAGTATTCGTGCTACATTTGTTGGCTTTCGTCAAGGTGTAGTGTGCGGTAGCTATGTGCTGTTTATCTGCTGCATATGATGCGACTGGATTAGGGTAGTCGTACGGCTTTGTTGGCTTTCGTCAAGGGTCGTGCGGGTGGGTTTAATTCAGTCAAGAAATGTACGGGTTGAACTTGACTAGCGGGCTGTGGTTTGTTGGCTTTCGTCAAGGTCATAGCACGCTAGGGGCAAAAGCATTATCGGGAATTTCAAGTGTTGAAATTTGCAATGAGATTGCATACCTTCTATGAGATAGTTGGATCCCGATACCCACTGCGAGTAAGAGTTACTCCTGGGAGAGTTTTACACATTACAATTAGCCGATCAAGTAGGTGTCTAGAAAGGTGTCAACGGGGTTACGCCTCTGGGAAAACGAGGTTTACATTAATTAGGTTCGTGCGAAAGCACGGGGGACCTCCCTCAAAGTACCGACACTGGCCTGGCTGAAAGATTGGCGAACTTGTAGTGTGTAATTAATCCCGGCTAGTCTTTCCTTTTAGGGCTTGAAGGAAGATTTGATAAAAAGCAGTGGGAGCTATCCTGATTAGATAAGATAATAACCAATCTGATCTTGCACGAGCTTACGCTAAAGTGTTTTCTTCTCTCTCTCTCCAGGTAGCGACCATTTCATGCCCTAATAAAGATAATAATATGGATGTATTGTCACGCCCCGCTTCCCAGAGTACGCAAGATTGGGCACGTGACATAGCCAACCATGCTACCTGTGGGTAGGAAGTATCCGTCCACAGTCACATTACGGCTGTAGAGATATCAAGAACAAGATAAATAAACTATCTAACGCATGTCCAAATCCATAATAACAAGAGTCAATGAAAAATAAGTGCGGAAGCAAATGATCCAATATAATAACAGAAAGGTACGTCCCATAATGCGGGATCACACCTGGAAATAAAATGCAATAAATGAACTAACCACTACAGAACTCACAAATCAGCCTGCTGGCTGAAGTACTCCTGCTCGGTCGGCGACAGTGGTAAAGAATCTGGGCCATGCAAAACCCAGACGTCAGCGCGTCATGTCAACCAATAATATAATATGAACATGGTAAAAGGCAATGCAGGGATAAACATGAATAAAGCAATAATATGAAACAACAGTGCAGGGTAGTGTGCAGTGGGTAACTAAACTGTTCTATCGGGTTTCTATTCTAAAGTCTTTGAAATCAATTGATGACTCGTCGATGTAACTCAATAGTATCCCGTGCATGCCCGAGACCACGGTCAAGACCCTCGGGGCTGAATCCGAGACGTGCCGCTAGACAGTAATAGGTAGCAGGATGGACGAGTGATGTCAGCATCATCACTCCCGGACTGGCCAAGCCCGTAAGACTGATCAGAACAGGTATCGAACTGTTGAGTTACAAGTCGGTTTCACCTTTGATTTCCCCATACCCCCAAGTTATGTATGTCAGGTCAGGTATTCAGTAATCAAGAACTAATGCCAACACAGGATCAGGTAAAATCAGGTTTGTCTGGATAGACAACAGGAATGGTCCATGAGGACCCCAAGTCAGGTTGTTGGCATTAGGCATGAGATCAGGTAACAAGTCAGGTCAATATGTAATGCAATCGAATGTGTGCTCATAACAGGTATAGAAGCGAATAAGGAACAACAGCAGGAAATAAAGTAAATAACAATAACAGTTCCTTTAATCACAATGGTGCTTTGTATTATCTTATTAACAGGTTCGAGCACCCTTGGGGTGCAATAATCACAGGGTAGTGCAATATTAATAACAGAAAGTAATGAAGATATATGTGTACGGCTATCGTCCTTTAAATAGCAACATGATTAACCGGTAGTTTTGTTATTAGGGTTACAGTGGCATAATACGGTTTAGGTTGCAGTATCATGATATAAATCGTAATTCGTCCAATCGAGAAAAGTAACTATACTAGTTAATATTTGCAAGTTTTATGAGTCAATCATACTTAATTGGTATAGCATAGCATGTAGCAAGTAATACTTGCCTCGACGGGTCGCGAGCGGGAAAGCGGAACTGCTCATGCCTGCGGATACGTCGCGATGTGTGCCCTGTACACGGAACGGATCCAAATCACGCACAGCGTGATCACACGGGTCAAGTATGCTTGCTGGGTTGTCGGGATCGTCGACGATACGCCGGTTTCCGGTGAACTGGATGCAGCTAGAGCACAACGAAGGATACCCGAAAACGCAGAACGAAGCAAGACAGAAACTTGAAAGCCCGGCTAGGGAATCTAGACTCTGTTAGCCTGGCTCGGTGTTAAAGCTGTGATGATGGAGACGAGATTGGCTGATGTGGGTGCGTCGCCTCATCGCTAACGACCAAAGAGCAGCCCCCCTTGCGCTGTAAGACTAGGTTATGGCAGTGGGTTCTTGCTGGCCCGATATCGACGACGAGATCTTGATTGACGTTTGGAAGAGAAACTCGGGTTCAAGGTTGCAGTTGCCGGCGGTATGGGTTTGCAAGGGAGCGGCTACAGGTTAGGGTTGCAGCGTGATGACGGCGATGATGAAGGGAGGGCGTTGCGTTACCAGTGAGGTCGGGATCGAGAGGAGATGTGTTCAGCAATGGGTTCGACGTTGGCTTGGGATCGTTGATGGCCGGAGTTGGGTAGGTGGCCACAGCGGGTGTTCAGGGTGCAGGGAAAGCTCGGTCGTTTGGGGGTGAGGTGATGGTGGTGGCGCTGGTGGTGCCAAGAGGTCGGGGGAGGAAGAGGAGATGGTGAGGTTATGATGGGTTGCTCAGGGTATGGATGTAGGCGATGGGCAGGATGGCGACGACAACGAGAAGTCGATGTTGGGTGATGGGTTTAAGGAAATAAATATGGAGGCGATCAAGGATGGTGGCGAGGCGGTGGAAGTGATGAGGTCGGCGATGATGGAAGGAGATGATGCGAGTAGGGTTTGAGGAATGCGGGGATTGCAGGGGTGCTCGTGGCGAGGTTTGCATGAACTAACAGAAGAAGAAGAGAGAGAAGGAGACGACGAAGAAGGAAGGTGATCGTAAGCGCGAAGGAGGTGCTGGGACTCTCGTGCACAGGAGCCGCGATAGGAGAGAGAAAACGCAGGAGGAGAAATAAAATTGTCTCGTTGTGGGGAAAAGAAAGAGAAGGGGGAGAGAGAGAAGGAAGAGAGAGAGAGAGAGATTTATAGAGAAGGAGAGAGGGATGGAGAGAGAGAGAGATTATAGGAGGAGAGAGAGAGACAGAGAAGAGAGAGATAGAGAGGGTGAGGCGGGGCCCACGAGGGATTTAGTCCCTCGTGATTGGCTGGGAAAGTGTAAAGGAAACTCTAAAATAAAATTTAAAAAAAGATTTAAGTCGTTATTTAGTAAAAGAATATATAATATAAGTTTTAGATTATCTTTAGTAAGGTTTTACTATAATTAATTAAATGGGTATTCTGGCGCTAAATGAAATATTTTCAAATCGCGCCCGGGTTGCGCCCAAATATTTGAAATTCAAATAATAGGATTTTAAGCGGGTTCCAAATTTTAAAATGAGACGTCTTATGATTAAAATGCATGCCCCCAAGTCGGACACTTGCACGCGCGCGTAGCCGTCTAAACTCGCCCGTTTCACCGAACGGGATGAAATCTCGACGCGCGGACGCTACCACGCGACTAGTGGTGACGAGTAGGTCAATAAGGATATTTTTAATTTCATTTTAGGTGTTAAAATTTGTTATAGGCGAAATGACTTAGCCGGTTAAAATTTTGCAACAATAACCAAACAAGCAAGATAATTGAAATGAGCAATGTCAACCACTCAACCAGTAACAGAAATAGTATTATTGGGCTCGGGTGTTACATCATACCCAACTACAAAAGAATTTCGTCCTCGAAATTCCAAGAATACAAGATAGCTAACTACAGGAAAAGGTGAGGAAACTTCTGCCGGATCTCATCTTCTCGCTCCCAAGTGGATTCTCCATGCGATCGATTACCCCAAGAAACTAGCACAAGAGGGATAACCTTGTTCTTAAGAACCTTTTCTCTTCGATCCTTGATTTCAACCGGTCGCTCCTCAAAAGTTAGGTCCTCCCGTACAGTCAACTCCAAATGATCCATGACGTGGGTTTCATCTCGAACATACCTCCGTAGTTGAGATACATGAAACACATCGTGCACTCCTGCCAAGGATTGTGGTAACGCCAAACGGTGCGCTACCTCTCCAACACGCTCCAATATCTCGAAGGGTCCAACGAATCGAGGACTAAGCTTTCCCCGACTCCCAAAGCGAATCACCCCTCTAGTCGGTGATATCTTCAAGAATACCAAATCAACCACGTCGAACTCTAGAGGTCTTCTTGACGTGTCAGCCCAACTTTTCTGTCTGTCTTGAGCTGCCTTCATATGCTTCCTGATCGTATTCACCTTCTCGACTGTCTGTACCACCAAATCTGGTCCTAGTAGCCTTCGTTCACCAACATCATCCCAACAAACAGGTGAACGGCACTTACGACCATATAAAGCTTCAAACGGAGCCATCTGAATAGTCGCTTGGAAACTATTGTTGTACGAAAACTCCACCAAGCGTAGGTGATCCTCCCAAGAACCTTTGAAGTCCAACATGCATGCTCTCCACATATCTTCAAGAGTCTGGATCGTTCTCTCCGATTGTCCATCAGTTTGAGGATGATAAGCTGTGCTAAACTTCAATCGAGTCCCCAAACTTTCTTGTAAACTCCTCCAGAAGTGCGACAAGAACCGAGTGTCCCGATCGGACACGATGCTCACCGGTACTCCATGCAATCTTACAATCTCCTGCATGTACCGCTCTGCCAAAGTCTCCATCGATTGACCAACCCAAAAAGGAATAAAGTGAGCTGCCTTGGTCAACCGATCGACAATCACCCATACTGCATTGTTGCCCTTTGGACTCCGCGGTAAAGCCGTCACGAAATCCATGGTTATATGTTCCCACTTCCACTGAGGAATCGGAAGTGGTTGCAACAAACCAGCAACCCTTTGGTGTTCAGCCTTGACTTGCTGACACACCAAGCACTTAGCCACGAAGCGAGCAATCTCCCGTTTCATACCTTCCCACCAGAAGTGCTGTCGAATATCTCGGTACATCTTTGTCCCTCCTGGATGTACAGAGTAAGCTGAACTGTGTGCCTCCTTCATGAGCTCTTCACGCACATCCCCTTTTGGCACACACACACGGCTACCATACCTCAACGAACCATCATCGTGGACAGTAAATCTGTTCGCAGTCCAGCTTCAACCTGCTCTCGAAACTTTTGCAGTCTAGGATCCTGCGATTGTGCCGCTTTAATCTTCTCAACTAAGGACGACTGTACTTGCAACTGCATCAACTATCCCGTAGAATGTGGTAGCACAACCTCCAAGTCAAATCTTCGAAAATCCGCAATGATCTCCCTCTGTGTAGTCAATACCTGAATCGCTGGTAACCGACTAAGCGCATCCGGCACGACATTAACCTTTCCCGAATGGTACTTAAGATCAAGGTCGTAGTCGGCCATCAGCTCCAACCATCTGCGTTGCCTCATGTTCAACTCCTTCTGAGTGAACACATACTTCAAACTCTTGTGATCTGTAAAGACTTCGACTCTCTCGCCTAAAAGGTAGTGTCTCCAAATTTTCAAGGCGAAGATCACGGCCGCAAGCTCCAAGTCATGAGTCGGGTAATTCTTCTCATGAGTCTTCAGTTGTCTCGATGCGTAAGCTACGACCTTCCCATTCTGCATCAAAACACATCCCAATCCTTTTCCAGATGCGTCGCTGTGAATCACCAGTCCTCCTGAATTGTCCGGTACGGTCAGGATAGGGACGGTTATCAACTTCTGCTTCAACGTCTCGAAGGCCAATGCACATCCATCCGTCCAAATAAAAGGTACTTCCTTGCGCGTGAGCTTGGTCAACGGTTCGGCCAAACGAGCGAAATTCTCCACAAATCTCCTGTAGTATCCGGCCAAACCAAGAAAACTTCTTATCTCCGCAACATTCTTTGGAATTGGCCAATCTCGAACTGCTGCAATCTTTTCGGGATCGACGGCGATTCCATCGCCCGACACAACATGCCCCGAAAACTTCACTCCCTCCAGCCAAAACTCACACTTACTCATTTTCGCATAAAGCTTCTCTTGTCTCAACATCTGCAGGACCTGATGATATCCAGATCGCAAATCCAGTTTCGAGAATACTCTCGCGCCACTAAGCTGCTCAGAAGTTCTCCAATACGAGGGATCGGGTACTTGCTTTTAATAGTCACCCGGTTCAATCCTCGATAATCAATGCACATCCTTCTCGTGCCATCCTTCTTCTTTACTAGAAGAACCGGAGCTCCCCAAGGCGAGTTGCTGCTTCGAATCCAACCCTTCTCAAGTAATTCACCAACTTGTTTCTTAACTTCTTCCAATTCCACTGGTGCCATCGGATAATAAGATTTTGACACTGGCACTGCACCAGGAATAAGGTCAATCGCGAACTCCACGTCTCTCCTCGGTGGTAGACTCGATATCTTTGCTCTGTCCATGAAATCGCGAACTACCACCGGTTCTTCACGACCATCAACTTCCATAGCTGCAAGAACACTGTTTGTCGGCCTAGCCCTAAACTCGACTGGCCCGACAGAACTGCTTCCTTACCGCAACTGCTGTCTGCATCGTTGGCCGCGAAAGGTCCAGCGAAACTGCTGAGTCTCGTCCATTCTGCTGCATGCACGTCCACGGCGCTCCATTATGCCTTAGTCCGATGAACTTCACTTCCATTTCCTCCCGTGCAGTCCGCGGGGAGAATTTCTCCAGGAAACTTTTAGAGAAATCCGCCCAACTGATCGGCTTGGGCAAGCGGGTCTCCTCCACAAGCCATCACTCTCGGGCGTAATCCACTAGCTGAATGCGCACCACATCAACTCCTTTGTCCTCTGGAATCTGTGTCGCAATCAGCAAATTCTCCGTGTCACTAGCCACTGCTCGGCTGGCAACGGCTCCTCCAGACCAGTGAAAGTAGACGGACCCAAAAGTCTGAAATCTGCTACAGTCCCAACTCGTTCAACTGGTCTAGTTCCAACATCGTTCACAGACTGCTGAACGATCTGCAAACCTTCCTGAAACAAGTCTGCTTGCTGCTGGATCAGCTCGGTCTGTTTCTTTGATTTCCAGCATTCCTCTTATCACTCCAAGCATGGCGGCTTCGTTCACACGCCTCTGGTACGTCTTCAACTTCTTACCTGTCATAATTCTGAACTCAAAACACCCAACATTAGCATGATGATAGATTCTGAATGTGGATCAAGGCTAGAACTCCAAGATACTTAAATAGAGTACCGCATTGTAGCTATGCCGCGGTATCATAGCCGCAATTACTTAACTCCACCCAAGTCGCCCAAGTCCTAGGGATAACAAGAAATCAGGTTTCCGAGTCGACATGCAAAGTAAGTTTGCACGTCGTAAAGGATATAATCCGGAAGAATGTGATTCAAGAATGGTAAAACGGTCAAGGTGGCAGGACATGTTTCCTAAACACGGGTATTCTGATTCGTGTATTGGGTACAATACCCAACTACAAAGAATCAACCCAACTAACCTATGGCTCTGATACCAAAAGAACCATGTCACGCCCCGCTTCCCAGAGTACGCAAGATTGGGCACGTGACATAGCAAACCATGCTACCTGTGGGTAGGAAGTATCCGTCCACAGTCACATTACGGCTGTAGAGATATCAAGAACAAGATAAATAAACTATCTAACGCATGTCCAAATCCATAATAACAAGAGTCAATGAAAAATAAGTGCGGAAGCAAATGATCCAATATAATAACAGAAAGGTACGTCCCATAATGCGGGATCACACCTGGAAATAAAATGCAATAAATGAACTAACCACTACAGAACTCACAAATCAGCCTGCTGGCTGAAGTACTCCTGCTCGGTCGGCGACAGTGGTAAAGAATCTGGGCCATGCAAAACCCAGACGTCAGCGCGTCATGTCAACCAATAATATAATATGAACATGGTAAAAGGCAATGCAGGGATAAACATGAATAAAGCAATAATATGAAACAACAGTGCAGGGTAGTGTGCAGTGGGTAACTAAACTGTTCTATCGGGTTTCTATTCTAAAGTCTTTGAAATCAATTGATGACTCGTCGATGTAACTCAATAGTATCCCGTGCATGCCCGGGACCACGGTCAAGACCCTCGGGGCTGAATCCGAGACGTGCCGCTAGGCAGTAATAGTTAGCAGGATGGACGAGTGATGTCAGCATCATCACTCCCGGACTGGCCAAGCCCGTAAGACTGATCAGAACAGGTATCGAACTGTTGAGGTACAAGTCGGTTTCACCTTTGATTTCCCCATACCCCCAAGTTATGTATGTCTGGTCAGGTATTCAGTAATCAAGAACTAATGCCAACACAGGATCAGGTAAAAGCAGGTTTGTCTGGATAGACAACAGGAATGGTCCATGAGGACCCCAAGTCAGGTTGTTGGCATTAGGCATGAGATCAGGTAACAAGTCAGGTCAATATGTAATGCAATCGAATGTGTGCTCATAACAGGTATAGAAGCGAATAAGGAACAACAGCAGGAAATAAAGTAAATAACAATAACAGTTCATTTAATCACAATGGTGCTTTGTATTATCTTATTAACAGGTTCGAGCACCTTTGGGTTGCAATAATCACAGGGTAGTGCAATATTAATAACAGAAAGTAATGAAGATATATGTGTACGGCTATCGTCCTTTAAATAGCAACATGATTAACCGGTAGTTTTGTTATTACGGTTACAGTGGCATAATACGGTTTAGGTTGCAGTATCATGATATAAATCGTAATTCGTCCAATCGAGAAAAGTAACTATACTAGTTAATATTTGCAAGTTTTATGAGTCAATCATACTTAATTGGTATAGCATAGCATGTAGCAAGTAATACTTGCCTCGACGGGTCGCGAGCGGGAAAGCGGAACTGCTCATGCCTGCGGATACGTCGCGATGTGTGCCCTGTACACGGAACGGATCCAAATCACGCACAGCGTGATCACACGGGTCAGGTATGCTTGCTGGGTTGTCGGGATCGTCGACGATACGCCGGTTTCCGGTGAACTGGATGCAGCTAGAACACAACGAAGGATACTCGAAAACGCAGAACGAAGCAAGACGGAAACTTGAAAGCCCGGCTAGGGAATCTAGACTCTGTTAGCCTGGCTCGGTGTTAAAGCTGTGATGATGGAGACGAGATTGGCTGATGTGGGTGCGTCGCCTCATCGCTGACGACCAAAGAGCAGCCCCCCTTGCGCTGTAAGACTAGGTTATGGCAGTGGGTTCTTGCTGGCCCGATATCGACGACGAGATCTTGATTGACGTTTGGAAGAGAAACTCGGGTTCAAGGTTGCAGTTGCCGGCGGTATGGGTTTGCAAGGGAGCGGCTACAGGTTAGGGTTGCAGCGTGATGACGGCGATGATGAAGGGAGGGCGTTGCGTTACCAGTGAGGTCGGGATCGAGAGGAGATGTGTTCAGCAATGGGTTCGACGTTGGCTTAGGATCGTTGATGGCCGGAGTTGGGTAGGTGGCCACAGCGGGTGTTCACGGTGCAGGGAAAGCTCGGTCGTTTGGGGGTGAGGTGATGGTGGTGGCGCTGGTGGTGCCAAGAGGTCGGGGGAGGAAGAGGAGATGGTGAGGTTATGATGGGTTGCTCAGGGTATGGATGTAGGCGATGGGCAGGATGGCGACGACAACGAGAAGTCGATGTTGGGTGATGGGTTTAAGGAAATAAATATGGAGGCGATCAAGGATGGTGACGAGGCGGTGGAAGTGATGAGGTCGGCGATGATGGAAGGAGATGATGCGAGTAGGGTTTGAGGAATGCGGGGATTGCAGGGGTGCTCGTGGCAAGGTTTGCATGAACTAACAGAAGAAGAAGAAAGAGAAGGAGACGACGCAGAAGGAAGGTGATCGTAAGCGCGAAGGAGGTGCTGGGACTCTCGTACACAGGAGCCGCGATAGGAGAGAGAAAACGCAGGAGGAGAAATAAAATTGTCTCGTTGTGGGGAAAAGAAAGAGAAGAGGGAGAGAGAGAAGGAAGAGAGAGAGAGAGAGAGATTTATAGAGAAGGAGAGAGGGATGGAGAGAGAGAGAGATTATAGGAGGAGAGAGAGTGAGTGAGTGAGATTAGAGAGAGATAGAGAGACGGAGAGAGAGAGGATTAATAGGAAGAGAGAGAGAGACAGAGAAGAGAGAGATAGAGAGGGTGAGGCGGGGCCCACGAGGGATTTAGTCCCTCGTGATTGGCTGGGAAAGTGTAAAGGAAACTCTAAAATAAAATTTAAAAAAAGATTTAAGTCGTTATTTTAGTAACAGAATATATAATATAAGTTTTAGATTATCTTTAGTAAGGTTTTAGTATAATTAATTAAATGGGTATTCTGGCGCTAAATGAAACATTTTCAAATCGCGCCCGGGTTGCGCCCAAATATTTGAAATTCAAATAATAGGATTTTAAGCGGGTTCCAAATTTTAAAATGAGACGTCTTATGATTAAAATGCATGCCCCCAAGTCGGACACTTGCACGCGCGCGTAGCCGTCCAAACTCGCCCGTTTCACCGAACGGGATGAAATCTCGACGCGCGAACGCTACCACGCGACTAGTGGTGACGAGTAGGTCAATAAGGATATTTTTAATTTCATTTTAGGTGTTAAAATTTGTTATAGGCGAAATGACTTAGCCGGTTAAAATTTTGCAACAATAACCAAATAAGCAAGATAATTGAAATGAGCAATATCAACCACTCAACCAGTAACAGAAATAGTATTATTGGGCTCGGGTGTTACATGTATTGACCGAACCCGCATGTTATACTGTGCTGGGGAACGTTGGTTCCGTTCTTTCCTATAAGAGTTATAGGACTGAACAGGATATAGGGGAATACCAGGATTCCCATGCCACCCGAATGAAGAAAGTACATGATGATGCATTTTCTTCGGGTGTGTTCGTTACAGAGAACTGTTTCTCCATTTGCTCTACGTCCTGGGTATTAGATACCGGGTCAGGATCCCATATATGTAATCAGTTACATGGGCTTAGAAAAGGTAGAGAACTTGGAGAAGGTGATAAAGACATAAGAGTTGGAAATGGTGCAATTGTTGCAGCTAAGACTGTCGGGGAATATCACCTTGTGTTACCAACTGGTAATACATTGGTTCTGAACGAATGCTATTACATGCCGAATCTGATATGCAACATTATATCAGTTTCTTTATTAAGTAAAGAGGGATATAATTTTGTATTACAGGACAATGTTATGAACATTTTCCGTAACCAAAAGTTGGTTGGATCAGGCACGTTGTGCAATGGCATTTATGTTTTAAATCAATCAACAGTTCTGAGCATAACAAACACACACAAGAGGAAGAGTTCAGAACTGAACGAATCCTTCTTGTGGTATTGTAGACTGGGTCACATCAATGCGACACGACTGGCTAAGTTGCATAATGATGGATATTTGAAACCATTCGAATTTTCATCTTATGACACTTGCCAGTCATGTCTCAAAGGCAAGATGACCAAAACTCCGTTTACGGGACACGGAGAAAGAGTTACTGAGCTCTTAGGACTAGTACATAGTGATGTATGCGGTCCCATGTCTACACATGCCAGGGATGGTTCTTCATACTTCATTACATTCACTGACGATCTCTCTAGGTTCGGGTATGTGTTCCTGATGAAACACAAATCAGAAACTTTTGAGAAATTTAGGGAATATAAACAAGAAGTTGAGAACCAAACCGGAAAAAGTATTAAAATCCTACGATCTGATCGAGGAGGTGAATACTTGAGCAATGAATTCCTGGACTTCCTAAAAGAGAATGGGATTCTCTCTCAGCTGACTCCTCCATATACACCACAGCACAACGGTGTATCAGAACGGAGGAACCGCACCCTATTAGATATCTATGATGAGCACAGCTGAGTTACCTATTTCCTTCTGGGGTTATGCGCTGGAAACAGCAACATACCTATTGAATCAAGTTCCATCTAAATCTGTACCTACCACACCATATGAGATATGGAGTGGGAAGAGACCATATTTTAAACGAGTTAAGATATGGGGTTGTCCGGCCTATGTCAAAAGGCAAAATCCGGACAAGCTCGAGGCACGGTCAGTTCTCTGCAAGTTTGTGGGATATCCAAAGAATTCATATGGGTATTTTTTCTACCACAGTGAGGAACAAAAAGTGTTTGTTGCTCAACATGCCACCTTTTTAGAAAAGGAATTCCTTGAAAAAGAAATTAGTGGCAAAGTGGTAGAGCTGGAAGAGGTTCCAGATACACAAACCGTAACTGAAGATTTAGTGGAACCAGAAGATTCAGTAGCTCCCAATGAACCTCAGCCTCTCCGCCGATCTAGTAGGGTTCCTCGCCAACCTGAGAGATACTGCGGTTTTCTCATGGATGGTGGGAGCGAGGATTGCATCATGGAGGATGATGACCCAACTAGCTTCGAGCAGGCCATCACGAGTGGGGACTCAGTGAAATGGCTGGATGCTATGCGGTCCGAGATGGAATCCATGTACACCAACAAAGTATGGACTTTAGAAGTTGCTCCTGAAGGGGTAAAACCCATTGGGAGCAAGTGGATCTTCAAGAAGAAACTTGGTGTAGATGGGAAAGTGGAGACTTTCAAGGCTAGACTTGTAGCAAAAGGTTTTCGTCAAAGACCAGGTGTGGACTATGACGAAACCTTTTCTCCAGTGGCTATGCTTAAATCCATCCGGATCATGCTTGCCATCGCTGCATATCATGATTACGAAATCTGGCAAATGGATGTTAAGACCGCCTTTCTAAATGGTGATTTAGAAGAGTGCGTGTACATGACTCAGCCAGAGGGCTTCGTAGATAGTGGGAGCAGCGGGAAGGTGTGCAAGCTGCTTAAATCCATTTATGGATTAAAGCAAGCGTCGCGGAGTTGGAACATCTGCTTTGACGTCGTTATCAAAGAGTTTGATTTCGTCAAAAATCCAGATGAACCTTATATCTACAAGAAGGTGGCAGAGAGTAAGGTTTTCTTCCTCGTATTGTACGTGGACGACATACTCTTGATAGGAAATGATATTCCTATGCTGCAATCGGTCAAGCTCTTCTTATCACAAAGATTCTCAATGAAAGATCTTGGTGATGCCTCCTGCATATTGGGGATCAGGATCTATAGAGATAGATCCAAACGGATTTTAGGATTGTCCCAATCCAGGTACATTGACACCATACTAAAGAGGTTTAGTATGGAAGAATCCAAGCGTGGGAACTTGCCCACGATCTCTGGAGTCACTCTCTCCAAAGAGATGTCTCCCAAGACTGATTTGGAGAGAGCTCGCATGCAAGGGATACCCTATGCTTCGGCAGTAGGCTCTATCATGTATGCGATGCTATGTACCAGACCCGATGTAGCATACTCACTAAGTGTAGTGAGCAGGTATCAAGCTGATCCTGGAGAGAGTCACTGGACAGCTGTGAAGAGCATTCTCAAGTACTTACGAAGGACTAAAGAGATGCTCTTGGTGTATGGTAACAGAGAACTCCAAGTAGAGTCCTTTACCGATTCGAGCTTCCAGAGTGATAAGGACGACTCTAAGTCGCAGTCGGGATTTGTCTTTACCCTTTATGGAGGGGCGGTTAGCTGGAAGAGTTCCAAGCAGGAAACCGTGGCAGACTCGACGATGGAGGCTGAATACATCGCTGCCAACGATGCTGCCAAAGAGGCTGTCTGGATCAAGAAGTTCATTACTGAACTTGGAGTGGTTCCATCCATTGAGCATCCAATACCTTTGTATTGCGATAACAATGGAGCGGTGGCTTTGGCCAAAGAACCCAGGTCCCATCAGCGATCCAGGCATATTCTGAGGCGGTATCACCTGATCCGGGAGATAGTTGATCGCCGGGAGATCGAGGTCAGGAGGGTTGACACGAAGAACAACACGGCGGATCCACTCACGAAGGCCATTCCCCAGATACAGTTTGAGAGACTCTTCGGGATGCTCGGTATGCGATACTACAGCAGCTGGCCCTAGTGCAAGTGGGAGATTGTTAGTTGTATGTATGCCCTAGAGGCCAGTATTGTACATATGATGTATATTATATTGGATGCTTGGACATATATAGAGATGACTTTCTTGCTCGATATGATAGTATGCTATCTGGTTGCTCTTTATCTTAACATGTACACTTGTCTCTTTAAACTGTCTTATAGTTATATGTTGATAAAGCCCTTAGGATGTGTACTTGACTACCTGGACTATGATGCAGATCATACTAGTGGGGACATGGTAGTCCATAAGTACATCCTTCATGGTCCCTAGTCGTGGGTGTATCGAGACGGGGCATCGATATACCAGTGTAGACTAGCGTATACGCTTCTCGACCCATGAGATGGGCGATGGATGATCCCATATCCATTGGTGTTTGACATCAGAGATGGTATACGGGTGCTCAGTGGAGACTGGGTACACTGGACGGACTCACCGAGAACTCCCAGATGGTATTATACCTCACGTCAGATGGCAGTTCTCAGGTGACACTTGTACAGGTTAGTCTGTAGACCCGAGATCGTCATAGAGTCTTGTGTGATTCCCACTGTGCTTTGATCTCCACCTTACCACGTCCATGAGGGCGTGCAAAACGGTGGTCTTTGGGTACAGTCCCGAGTCATATGGAGGCAATGAGCGATAGGAGGGGTTTCGTCTCTCCCGGTATTGGGAGTTGATGTTGCGCTGTGCTCGATTGGCCGTAACAGGGAAGTCCCCGGCCAGGGCTGATCAGAGATTTGCTGGTAAGTGTTACCAGTAGTTTCTCGACCCGTTATGAGCCTCACATCGGCACGACTTATCGGTTATTGGGGTCTGACGTTTACCACCCCTAGACTTGATATGCGACGTATCAGACGAACAGACCGGACTGTACGGTAAGTGTTACTGGTTGGATTCACAGGAGTGTGAGCGGACTAGCTCGTCGATCTTCTGATCGCTCAATACCCGGATGTCCATTACGTTTGGCAGACCGCTTGCGGCTTGTGGATGCTTGATATGATCATCATCTGCTACCGGCGTATTGACGAGTCTTTAGAGTCCTACACAGAGGTTTCCTGGCTCAAGCGAAACGAAATAGGAGCGCATATGAGATATGTGCAGGACCGAGAACAATGCGTGTATGTGATACCGCATTTCATTCTCGCGATATATGTTTCGATTGGTTATATTCGATATGACCTAGTTATCGAATCATTGATTCGATAAATCGATATATTGGATTCTAGTCGGTTATGTGCGACATGACCGGATCATTGAATCAAATGTTGATTTAATGATTTAATGTATGTTCCCCCAATCTGAGCAAGGCTCACTTGAATTTTGAAAATTCAAATTTTGAAGCAACGCTTCGGTTCCCGTGCGCAGCGCGCAATTTGCCACATGTCAGAAGTTGACTCGGCATCGCAACGCCCAAGGCAGTGCGTCCAATCAGAGCAAGTCTCTTTAAAAAAAAAACATAAGTAACACTTAACTGCGCAAGCGCACGGCGGCGCGACACGTGTCTGCGCAGGTGCGCAAGCGCAGCTGCGCAAGCGCACGGCGGCGCGACACGTGTCTGCGCAGTTGCGCAATCGCTGTTGCGCAAGCGCCTTACTGCACGACACGTGTCACGCGCTGGTGAGTTGCGCAGAAACAGAATGAAAATTTAATGAAATCTTTTCTGTTCTTTCCAAAACCAGAAGATTTTCTTCTGCCTTTGGATCAAAGATCCAGCGGTGGGAAAATTCCCAAAATCACTCAGAAAAGATCTTGTTAATAAATTCAACAAATTTGTGAGCACTATAAATAGGACCCCAGACCTCATTCGATGGGAATCAACTTGGATAATCGACTTCTAGCAAAAAAAAAAAGAAAAGAGAACTCTTGGAGATTATTCAAGAACAAAAAAAAAGAAGAAAGGTAAAAACCTTTTTTTTTTAAGAGAAAAATCTCTGAAGAACAAAGGATTTAAAAAAAAAGGGAAATAAATGAAAATAAATAAATAGTGCCTTGCACTTGTTATGAACCCTTGGTTCTGTGAAATCAGGAAAAACAGGAAGAAAAACTTGTTTTCCTTTGATCCAAATTTAGATCAAAAGTGCTATGCATTTTTGTTCTTAAATCTAAAAAAATTCTTGATGTTCTGCACAAATGCAACCCATTATTTAAAAGGGCCTGGCCCAAATCAAATTGCAAAATAATAAAGGGGCAGAGCCCTATTTGGATTGATTTTTTAGTCGGGCAAAGCCCAAAATAAATAAAAAATTTTGGACTTAACGTGTCTGCGCAGTTGCGCAAGCACTGTTGCGCAAGTGCACAACTGCGCGACACGTGTCTGCGCAGTTGCGCAAGCACTGTTGCGCAAGCCTTCCACTGCGCGACACGTGTCACCTCTATGAGCGCTTGCGCTCTGTAATTGCGCAAAGCACCTGACAAGCCGTGTGGGGCACTGTCAGAGTATTAAATGCAATGCATTATTAAGGGGCAGAGCCCAATCAAAGGTCAAATGGACCAAATAGAAGTACTGCACATTATTTTAAAAAGGCAGAGCCTAATCAAAAAGTCTAAACAGACCAAAAAAAATGCTATGCATTGTTTAAAAGGCAGAGCCCAATTGAGAGGTCCAATAGACCAAAAACAATGCTCTGCATTATTCTAAAAAGGGCAGAGCCCAGTCAATGGCCTGAAGTAATGCTATGCATTATTCTAAAAAAGGGGAAACCCCAAACAAAGGCCTAATAGGCCAAATGCAAACAAAATGTGAACATTTTCAACTGGACTTAGCCCAATTCTGGCCGTAAGTCCTTAAATTAAATTGACTGAGCACAGCTGCTCTCCTAAATCAATTCACGACCGGTTCGAGGGTACATCTCCGAACTCCTTTGACATCCCTCGTTGTAATTCCTCAACGACGTCAAAGAGGTGACGGGTCCCAACGACCACACATCCAAATGGACTGCGGGGTCCTTAAACTCGTGGACCGAAACTAATATCGGACCGAAACGTCCCTAAACTAATATCGGACCGAAACGTCCCTAAACTAATATCGGACCGAGACGTCCCTAAACTAATGATGGACCACTACGTCCTTAAACTGGCGATGGACCGAAACGTCCCTAAACTAATGATGGACCACTACGTCCTTAAACTGGCGATGGACCGAAACGTCCTTAAACTAATGATGGACCGAAACGTCCCTAAACTAATATCGGACCGAAACGTCCCTAAACTAATAATGGACCACCGAGTCCCTAAACTGGAATACGGACCGAAACGTCCCTAAACTAATAATGGACCACCACGTCCCTAAACTGGCGATGGACCACCACGTCCCTAAACTGGAAAACGGACCATTACGTCCCTAAACTGGAACAATAGAGCCTCCAAACGCTCTTTTGCCGGATCTAAACGGTCCCGTTTAAGTTGATCTTAGCCCCAAACACGGCTAACGTATCCTTAAACATTCAAATGGATTATAAAACTCCCAATCGACTCTGGTTTGAGGGTACATCTCCGAGCTCCTCTGATACATGTCGTTGTAATCCTTCAACGACGTCAGAGAGGTGACGAGTCCCGATGGCCATACATTAACTTAATCACTACGTTAAGTTGATCTTAGTCTAAAACAAGACTAACGTGTCCTTAACGAACGTTTAAGTTGATCTTAGTCGCAACGCGACTAATGCATCCTTAAACTAAAAACACCAAACCCAAATCTAAGTAAATACGGATTTGGACTAATCCACGTCCTACGGGCGACGGCATTACTCAGTCTCCGTATACAATCCACGGGCAACCACAAACAAAACAAACACGCACGACACGAAGTGAAATTCTGGAGAAGGAGAAAGTTGTTACCGCGATGCGGTAGCGTAATTAACTGCAGGGGCTTGCGCTTGCAGGGAAGAGCGTCCCCACAATCAAAAACCCCTCAAGCGAGGGGGAATCTGACGAAGTCTGCTACATCGGCCGCATCCGTCTAAACCTCTGATACACGGTGCCATAAATCAACTTGGCATCTTCGGAGAGGTGGACGGATAAAACCAAATAGCATCTGCCCCGAATCTCAGCGGCAGGACTTCGCAGTCTTGTGCGCCGCCGTTCGGAGGGGAACAGATTCTGGCACGCCCGGTGGGACCTTTTCCTCTTTCCACTCCACACTTCGTGTGTCGTCTTCGCGAACCAATCGCGGTTTGTTAAATGGTCGTCTTTGGATTTCAAGTTGCTAAGATTTGGTCTTTTGTCTGGCGCAGAACTCAAGATTCAATGGCCTTCAACTGCACCAAATGCGCGAAGCACCACGGCAACGGACGCTCCACCTCACCGAGAGGTGTAACATATGGGCCCCAAGCGGCCTCCTTCCTCGCTTTACCGGTTGAACAGGTGACCCAGGCCACCACCGGCCTGTTTTTCGGGACCATGGTCCCACCTACAAGCTTCTCTATGCCGATAGCCGCACCAGAAGCGAACAAGAAGTCGGTGTTCGACCGGCTCACTGCTACCACGACCCCTGTCAACGGGTTACCCGCTACTAAACCGACAGCCTCCGTTTTCACCAGGCTAGGTCAGAACTATAAAGTGGTCGTCCCAAAGAGGGCAACGGCCGCTGCTTTGGAAGTCATTAAAGCGGCTTCTCCCATCAGAGAGTCGGTCTTCACAAGATTGACGGTTCCCACTCCTCCCCCAGCTGGTCAAAAGGCATCAGTCTTCGATAGGCTGACATCGGCAGTTACCCCACACTCAAACAGGGGGCAACAAGAAACCATCTCGATTTCCGAGCCAGTCCAACGGCTCGTCGTGCGCGACGTCGCCATTGGCGACGAGTGAGAAAAGCAGGGGGCAACTCTCCCTCAGGGCTAACCCCACCTGCTCCAGTGGTGGAGGTCAACGCTGCTGTTCCAACTGGGAACAGCTTTGAATTGCTGAGGAAGGTGAGAAAGAACTCTCCAATTGCTACGTTGAAAAGATCTCCTCCGCCTATGGAAAAAGCTCCGGAGACAAAGCAGGAACAGGCCCCTCAACGGCTGTCGTCAAAAATTTATAAAGTTTGGCGGAGGGTTCAAGATTCCGTGATTGACCCAGACCACTTTCATCGCCAGAAAAAGGCAAAGGTGGAAAAGGACAAAAACCGCCCCATTAAACGGCAGGAGGCAACAAATGCTAGGATGCCCACTTCAACGGCTCCTTCAACCTCAATGGTCTACAAAAGAAAAAGGCCAGAGAAAGCTCCAGTGACACTGAAAAAGTTTAAAAGCGGTGAACCTAAACGCCCCAAGTCAGGGGGCATAACAGTTCATACGGTTTATATGGCTTCTGGAAAGGAGGAAAGCCGCACTTCTACGGGTCACCGACCGCTTACCCGATCAGTGACCAAGGCTCAGGAGCAGCAACAAAAGCTCCAGGAGATGATGACTACAATGGCTGCACTCACGGAGCCAAAAGAGAACCCTGGGACGTCCTTAGATGAACGCCAAGAGGAAGAGACCGACGCCGAGTTCCTCCGCCGAGTACTGGAAAAGAGAGACAAAGAGGCTGCTGAACAAGCAGCCAATATACAGCGTATGGGCCTCCTCTTCCAGGACATGATAGGGATGATGATACAACAAGATCCCCCGACTGAAGAACCCCCGATCGTCCTTAGAGATGATAGGGGAGAGACATCAAACCCTCAGCCCGTTCTATCAACAGCTAAAGAGGATACAATCTCTAAGACTGATCTGGACGAATACATAGCCCAGCAAATAAAGGTTCACCACGCGGCAGAAGCAGCCGGACACGTCGTGAAAACGGGGCGACCGTATCCAGGCTGGTATAACCAAATCAAGTACCCGCTGGGTTACACAATTCCCAAGTTTCATGTCTACAAAGGGACCGGCAATCCCCATCAACATGTTGCCCAGTTCAGGGCGCTTTGCGGTAACACTGGCGGCGACGACAAGCTTTTGCTTCGCCAGTTCGTTGGAAGCCTATCAGATACGGCATTCGAATGGTATTCTGAGCTTCCCAACGACCCTATTAAAACCTTTGCGGAGATGGAGCTGCTCTTCACCCAACGTTTTGCAAGTGCCAGTGAGCGTACCCCGATGACGGCACTGATCAATTCCAGGGTAAAACCCGGCGAGACATGGGTTCAGTACGCTATACGGTGGCGAAATCTATGGTCGAAGTGCGAACAGCGCATAGAAGAAGCTCCAGCGGTGGGAATGTTTGTTGGAACGCTTGATCCACAGGCAACCATCTCGCAGTTCATGATGTTCTTCAAGCCGACTTCCTTCCAGGCTTTGATCGACAAATTAGCGCAGATGGACCAGATGGGCCATAAACCCCCTCTCCCGAAACCGGACTCCCGAAACGATAAAGGAAAGGGAAAAGCGATCATTGTCGCTAATGCCCAACAACAACCGAGCGACTCGAAGCCGGTTGCTCGTCCAAACAATACACGCCCATACGTACCCCTTGAGGACAGGATGGGACGCCCTTACTCTTTCCCCCGTGATAAAACGAGGAGGCTATTCGAGCTGGCGCTGCGCAACAGACTCATAAATCTGCCAGATCCAAAACGTCCGTTGCAACCGAACGACGCCAACGAGCCCAATTACTGCCCTTATCATCGAGTGCTAGGCCATCCGATTGAGGATTGCTACGTTTTCAAGAATTGGCTTGAGAACCAGTATCGTCAGGGCAAATTTGCGCTATCTGACAAATGGAAGGTGAATCCCCCACAGCCCCACACCTCTAAGGGGACGAATACGCCGGGGGCAACATGCTCCGTCATTGAAGAAGATCCGTGGGAGGTTGTATTATCATCAAAAACGAAGAGAATGCTAAATGATCTTCGGACATGTCCGGCGATCAAGTGGAAAAGCCCATTGGAACCGCAGGTCGTTGAGGGGATGTTAAAACCACGTCCAACTCCAAAGACCGATAATGGAGGTTCAAGCACTAGTAGCCAGTCGTCAAAGTCTTCGAAAAAGAAGAAGAAGAAATCTAAGAAGCCCGTGAAGCCTGGCGACAAGCGCACGGACCTACAAAAGCAGATCGACGCGCTGGATGAATATAACCAAAAGGCGCGGACTCCCATTACGCTCCAAGATTTCCTTGATCACGTCTTCCAAAAAGAAGATGAGGGAGAAAGTTCATCGGATGAATCCGAGGAATATGTGGCGAGCTGTCATATGATCTCTCATTCGGTCACGAATGATGAAGAGACCTCTGGCATTGAAACGCTGGGGGCAAATGCCGAATCAAGAGCTCCAGGGTTATCAGTTGAGATGATTGACACGTTTCTTAGTGAAGCTCGATTGAAAAGTAAAGCTGATCGAGAACGCGAGACGGCTATATTCGAAAGAGCCAAGCGCCAGCGACTTGAGGAAAGAGCTGAGATGATCCCACTGGAGCAAAATGCCTCCACCGCTGACAAAAGCCAATTCAAGATAAAAAAGAGGTTTGCTAAGGCCATATCGATGGGCATGAATCTACCACCCTCTGAAGAAAAAGTTACTGGCATGGTGGAAATACACCCCTCTTATTGCTTATATCATCAGAAGGTCTCGCATTCCACCCAAGATTGCAAAGCTTTTGATAAGTGGTGGCAAGGATACGTCGCTAATTGACAACGCTTTAAACGGGAAAAGCGTAAAATCCGTCGAGAGCAAAGAAACACGACCAAAGAGCTTAAAAGAACTGCCAACAATTGTCACATGATTAACACCGCCGGGTCACAAGTGCCTACATTTGGGAGCGATTCCGATGAGGAGCTAGAGCTTGGCCCCCTCTTCAAAGAATCCATTTCGGGAAAAGAAGAAGAACCGAAGGCTTGCGAAAATATACAGCTACGCAATCGGACGCTACCTGAAAAGAATCTCGGACCCTTAAACAAGAAAAACAAAGGGAAAGAGAAGGTCTCCGAAGACATTGCTTTGGATGACCAAGTCGCGGAAGAGTTAACCGCCAAGAACCCGCCAAAGAGGAGTAAAGTGGATTACAATGTCTTGGCGCATCTGAGAAAGCTACCCTCACAACTCAGCATTCTCGATGCCCTATTACTATCAAAAGAGGCGAGGGATTCTTTGATTAAGGCCCTACAAGATCCGGACCAGTTCCAAGCCTTCCTAGCCGAACAAAAGATGAAGGATGAATTAGAAGAGGTGCACACAGCCGACGTTGCTTTTAGTGATGAAGACCTTCTCCTCGGGACGTGTGAACACAATCGCCCCCTTTATGTCTCAGGATACTGCCATGACATAAAGATAGGTAAAATCTTGGTCGATAACGGATCGTCTGTTAATTTACTCAATGTGCGAGTGTTAAAGGAGATTTGCATGAGTGTCCAACACCTCGCCCGAGACAAAATCACCATCTCCGGTTTCGACTCTCAATCCTCAAAGACTCTTGGATCTGTGATATTGACGCTACGCTTTGGGTTGCTCGTCACAGACATCAAATTCCATGTTATAGACGCCAAGACGTGCTACAATGCTCTGCTCGGCCGACCATGGCTACACGAGTACAATATCATCCCTTCTACACAGCATCAGTGCATGAAGTATTCTAGGGATGGCCTTGAGTACACTGTGGCGGGAGAGTTGAATCCGTTTTCCGTGAACGAAGTTCGCAAGTATGAAGATGCCAAGTACTTCTTACCGAGTTTCGAAGACACGGAAAGGTGTCACAAACCGGAGAACAAAACTAACGCTACCATCCCTGTCTTCGGCAGTGACACCGAGGAGGAGGAGGATATAAATTATTCAGGTCCATCCCAGTCCACTAGGCCAGGACCATCCGTTCCTTCATTGATCTTCGGTAGTGATTCAGAGGATGAAGTTCATGCTGTATTCCCTGCTCGGCCTTCAATACGGGTTTCCGCTGATGAAGAGCGAAGTCTGCAGATAACCATGGTGCCGCTTGAACATTACAAAGAACTGGATGCACTCAACGCCAACAGCGTAGAAGAATTGCACACATTCTATATTCCTCCCGGACGAAAAGGCGAGAAGGCAATCCTATTCTACCGTTCTGAAGAAAACAAGGTGGAAAAAGAAATTTGGCATGGCGCGGATCCCACGCTCGACAGGCTTCAGCCCATCCGTCTTCCCAGATATTATACCAAAGGTTTGAAGAAACTGTTAAAGCGCCAGGCAATACCTTTCGAACAAACCGTTAGAAAGGCCAAATTCTATAACAAGGTCTGGAACGTTCCCGGGACTCAATGCAAACTGCCTAACGGGAGAACGGAAACAAAAGGGCTTGGGTACATCCGGCCAAAGAAACGGGAGCTAGTAAACAGCTGTTATGCCATGTATGACTTCGATGAAGAGGCGGACGCTCAATGGGAGGACGCTAATCCTGAATCAGCAAAAGTTCCTGATACAAAACCGTCCAGTCCATCGTCTGAAGACCAGATGAGCAAACTTATAAAGGATGCGAGTCAAAAAGCCCGAGATGATCACGATCGTGAAATGGCAATCTATGAGAAAGCCAAGACACAGCGTCTCCTTCAACAGGCAGTAAAGAACGAAGATGCTACCCCACGTCAGCCTGCTATAAAAAGGGTTCGACGCGAAAGCAAAAACAAGTCGAAGGGCCAAAAAGGTGCTCGACAACCACAAGGCAAAGCTAAGAAGCCACGCATCCGAGAGTCGAGCGTTATTGACCTAGCCCTCATGAAGAAAATGGGTCGAGCATACTCATTTCCTCGGAACAAAACAAGAAAAATACTTGATCTTGCTCTAAAACATCAAATGCTTACTCTGCCAGAGTCTAAACACCCTGAGCAAGCGGGCGAAGTCTCCAACCCAAATTATTGCTCTTACCATCGAGTAGTAGGGCATCCGCTTGAAGATTGCTTCACTTTTAAGAATTGGGTTGAGGACCAATATCAGCTTGGCAAATTCGCGTTGTCTGACAGTTGGAGGGTAGCGCCGCCGCAAAAGCACGAACCCGAAAACACAAGGATAGAACCAACTCCGCATTGGGATTGGCAGAAAATTCGCACCTGCCATGTGATAACAATATTAAAAGAAGGGTCCGAGGACATGAACAACCTTCCTTGGTGCTTTGAAAGCGGCAGCGATGAGGTAATCTCAGAATTTCCCCCAGCTCCGAAAGAACTGGAGGATGGAATCCATACTACTGCAGATAACCTCAAGAAAATCGAGTTGGGGACAATAAATGATCCGCGACCGACATTCGTCAGCGAACTGCTGTCCGAGGAAAAGGTGGCTGCGTTAAAGGACGTCCTTGTACAGCATAAAGATTGCTTCGCATGGAACTATTCCGAGATGCCGGGACTTGATCCAGAAGTTGCTGTACATAGACTGGCAATATCCCCGAACATCAAGCCAGTCAAACAGGCGCCGAGAAGAATGCGACTCGAGCTTGAGATGAGCATAAATACCGAAGTCAAAAAGTTAATCGACTCTGGCTTCATCCAGGAAGTTCAGTACCCTGAATGGATCGCCAACATCGTCCCAGTGATGAAGAAAAATGGGATGGTGCGCATATGCGTAGACTTCCGGGATCTTAATAAAGCTTGCCCGAAGGATGATTTCCCAGTGCCAGTCACTGAACTGGTGATAGACAATACATCCACTCATGAGGTTTTCTCCTTCATGGACGGCTCGTCATGGTATAATCAAATAAGAATGCATCCAGAAGACCAGAAGCATACGGCCTTCAGGACCCCTCTAGGTATATTCTGTTATAAAGTGATGCCCTTCGGTTTGAAGAACGCCGGTGCTACTTATCAGAGGGCCATGACAAAGATCTTCGACGACCTTATACACGAAATCGTTGAATGCTATATCGACGATCTCGTGGTTAAAAGCAAATCATACGAGGAACATCTCGAGCATCTGAAGACTGTATTTCAACGCCTTCGGCAATACAACTTGAAAATGAATCCTCTTAAATGTGCGTTCGGGGTTTCCTCGGGCAAATTCCTGGGATTCGTTGTTCGACACCGAGGTATTGAAATAGATCCGTCAAAGATTAAAGCGATCATGGAAATGCCTCCGCCA
Organism: Agapanthus africanus; assembly: GCA_030015575.1. Lineage (NCBI taxonomy): Eukaryota > Viridiplantae > Streptophyta > Magnoliopsida > Asparagales > Amaryllidaceae > Agapanthus > Agapanthus africanus. The sequence goes on along the minus strand of CM057348.1, from coordinate 147,653,401 downwards.
AGGACTCTCAAACAGCTGCGGTCTCTCCAAGGGAAACTCGCATACATACGGCGATTTATAGCCAACCTTTCAGGAAAGTGCCGTCCTTATAGTCACCTGATGAAGAAGGGAACCCCATTCGTTTGGGATCAAAAATGCCAAGGCGCATTGGATGAGATCAAGCAGTATCTGCAAAACCCTCCGGTGTTGGCTGCTCCAGTTAAGGGAAAGCCTCTCATTCTTTACACGACCGCCCTTGAGGGTTCTTTAGGCGCATTATGGGCACAAGAGAATGACCAGGGGAAAGAAAGAGCACTCTACTACTTAAGTCGGGTTCTGCTGGGGGCAGAAAGCAATTACTCCCCCATTGAAAAACACTGCCTGGCATTGATCTTCGCAATAACAAAGCTTAGACATTACGCATTAGCGCACGAAGTCCATCTCATTTCAAAAGTGGACCCTCTCAAATATTTAATGTCAAAGGCCATCTTGACAGGACGACTCGCTAAATGGGCTCTGCTCTTAATGGAGTTCTCGATAACATATCGACCCCTCAAGGCGGTGAAGGGTCAGGCCATAACCGACTTCCTTGCTGAGCACCCGATACCTGCCGATTCTCCTCTGAATTGCGATTTGCCAGACAAACATGCGTTTGACTCAATCGACGGTGGTGATACCCGTTGGGAGCTTTATTTCGATGGGGCGTCTTCTATGAAAAAGCACAAACAAAGTACACCAATGATCAAATCGGGGGTAGGACTCATCTTCGTGACTCCACAAGGAGGAATAATGCGCTTCGCCTTCTCCTTAACAGAGCCGAGAACGAATAATGAAGCTGAATATGAAGCTTTGATAGCAGGCCTCGAGATCGCCATTGATATGGGAATTGAAAGCCTCCTCATATATGGGGACTCCCAACTGGTCGTCAGTCAAGTGAACGGCGATTACCAAACATGCAAACCGGAATTGGTAAAATACGGTGAAAAAGTGCAGCAACTGCTAACCCAAATTCCCTCCTACACTTTGGAAAGCATATCGCGAGCGGAAAACAGCAAAGCGGACGCACTGGCCAAACTTGCTAAAGAATTGGCTGACGAAAACCTCGATGACGTTAGAATCGTGATACAAAGCCGTCGAGTGCTCGCCCCAGCAGAAATACATCCAGAATCATATAAAGAAAAGGGAGCAACTGAGCAGGCGACCCTACAAATAAAAGACCATGAGAAGACCGAAGACTGGAGAGAAGTCTTCATAGATTACTTCAAGTTCCACCGAATGCCTGAAGAAGCGTCCATAAGACATCAGCTCGTGAAACGAGCTCTGTCTTTCGCCTTCGTCAACGATACTCTATACAAGAGGACATTTGATTCTCTGTGGCTGAGATGCCTAGGACCTGACGAAGCGAGAAGGGTCGTCCAAGAGGTTCACGACGGACTCTGTGGTTCTCACCAAGCAGGTCCAAAGATGAAGTTGAAGATCAAACGGATGGGCTATTATTGGCCCACGATGATTCAAGACTGCATCGAATGTGCGAAGCAATGTCACTCATGCCAGATTCATGGGGACTTCATCCACCAGCACCCAAATCCGCTGCATCCAACGGTAGCTAGCTGGCCATTCGAAATGTGGGGGACTGATATAGTCGGCCCCATCGAGCCAGCATCGTCTAAAGGACATCGTTTCATCCTAGCAACGACTGACTACTTCTCCAAATGGGCAGAGGCGGTACCGTTGAGGGAAGTGAAGACGGAGAACATCCTCCATTTCTTCAAAACGCACGTCATATACCGGTTTGGAACCCCGAGAAGGATCATCTCTGATAATGGGCCAGCCTACCGAAGTCATAAAATTAGCCGCTTCGCACAGCAGCACAATATAGACTGGAGATATTCCTCAGTTTATAATCCGTGAGCTAACGGTCTAGCTGAGGCCTTTAACAAGACCTTGACGAAGATCATGAAGAAAACAGTGTCACGAAATAAGAGAGATTGGCACGAAAGATTGCAAGAGGCTCTTTGGGCGTATCGAACCACATTTAAAACGGCCACAAACACAACGCCGTACGCGTTGGTATTTGGGACGGAAGCAGTACTCCCTCTCGAGATAGAATTACCCTCTCTACGAGTGGCAGTCCACTACGAGCTGACAGACGAAGAAAATGCTCACCTTCGGTTTGAAGAGCTTGACGCCCTTGATGAAACTAGGCTCATAGCACAGCAAAATCTGGAAGCTTATAAAGCAAAGATGACACGCTCATATGAAAGATTGACCCGACCGAGGACATTCCGTCAAGGCGAACTCGTGCTAGTGGTCAAAAGGCCTATGATCCCCAATCGCGCCAAGCGGGGAAAATTCGAGCCGAACTATGAAGGCCCGTACATCATAGATAAAGTTTACCAGGGTGGGGCCTATCTACTCATGGACATGCACGGTGAAAGGCCTTTTAGGCCAATAAACGGTCGTTTCCTAAAGAAATACTACGCTTAATGAGCTACGGCCTAGGTCAACGGTAGATGACGACAACTATGTCCACTCGCTATCTTCTTAAGCCCAAACTCTATAAGCAGTAAATGGCCTTCCTTAATGATGGACCGAAATGTCCTTAAACTAATAGCAGACCGAAACGTCTTTAAACTACTACCGCAGCATCCTTAGGCTGACCAAAAAAAAAAAAAAAACGGTATGTCCATAAGCAAAAAGGGCACGGATGAAAACCTGAAAGGGCTCCGTGAGTAAAAACAGCAGGGCTACCGGCGAGTGTTTGTGAAAACCCGAAAGGGCGCAACCTCGTTAAAAGACACTTATAGGGTCCTCTCGACCTTATAAGGAGAAACCACCTGCGTGAGATCCTTACGACTCACAAAGGAGCAACACACTTAGGAATCCCCACGATTCCTAAGGAGAAAACACACTTGCGAGATCCTCACGACTCGTAAGGAGAACTCTCTTATGGGACCCTCACGGCTCATAGGATTTGAAAGTCTTAAGTCACAGAGACCTAAACCTGTGCTTAAGCAAACCCCCACAAACTTTCAATATTGCCCTACAAGTGGTTCAATATTGACCCTTGTATACAATCCACGGGCGCGAATAAACATTTCCCTAGCCAAATTTCATCCGTAATTGAGAATACGTTCGCATGGTGAACAACCCTTATAAATCCCCTCGATTTATGAGGAGAAAACCCTCCTGTAGGATCCTTACGACTTACAGAGGAACAAAACACTCAGGAACCCTCACGATTCCTAAGGAGAAAATACACCTACAAGATCCTCACGACTTGTAGTGAGAAAAACCTTCACGAGACCCTTACGGCTCATGAAGTCAAAAGCCTTAGCCGACAGGACCCTAACCCTGGTCGCTAAGCCTCCTTTGTTCGACAACGACAGAGGCAAATGATGATTCGCTCCTGGTAATATCCCAGCTGTAGCGGTGCTGATGCCGAAATCGGTGTCCAATTTCAGGTTTACAGCGAGAAGCCAGTAGGCCGCACATGCATACGAAATAGCCGAAATGATGGGGCGACTTGCAATAAAAAAGCAGCAAGTAAAAATGTATACATGCAAAATAGCCGAAATGATTGGGCAACTCGTAATAAAAAGCAACGAGTAAAAATAAAAAATATATATAGCCGAAATGATTGGGCACCGCGAAAAATAGCCGAAATGATTGGGCAATCGCGACCTTCGCGATATAAAAGCTGAAATGATAGAGCATCGCGGAAATAAAATAAAATAAAAGAAGAAATGATAAAACTTTGGCCCTACAGTTAAGATCGCATCGATCCCTGTATACAATCCAAGGGCGTAAACGAAGAATGAACCATACTTTCCCAGCGGATTCCGTCAGACGACGAACCCCAAACCTCACCGGTTCATTTCAAACGAAGAAGCCAGTGACCCCAGCAAACTCCTCGACTCACGGATACAAACACTCCTTGACGAGAGCTTCCTGATCCGCGTCGACCCGCAGAGCTACCAGAGCCTCCATAGGAATCCTCGACTCGTTTCAAACCCCAAGGAAACAAATAATCCTTGGCGCTTGGGAAACAAATAATCCCAGCAAACTCCTCGACTCACGGATACAAACACTCCTTGACGAGAGCTTCCTGATCCGCGTCGACCCGCAGAGCTACCAGAGCCTCCGTAGGAATCCTCGACTCGTTTCAAACCCCAAGGAAACAAATAATCCTTGGCGCTTGGGAAACAAATAATCCCTCGCAAAACTTCTCAACTCACGGATACAAACACTCCTTGACGAGAGCTTCCTGATCCGCGTCGACCCGCAGAGCTACCAGAGCCTCCGTAGGAATCCTCGACTCGTTTCAAACCCCAAGGAAACAAATAATCCTTGGCGCTTGGGAAACAAATAATCCCAGCAAACTCCTCGACTCACGGATACAAACACTCCTTGACGAGAGCTTCCTGATCCGCGTCGACCCGCAGAGCTACCAGAGCCTCCGTAGGAATCCTCGACTCGTTTCAAACCCCAAGGAAACAAATAATCCTTGGCGCTTGGGAAACAAATAATCCCTCGCAAAACTTCTCAACTCACGGATACAAACACTCCGTGACGAGAGCCTCTTTGACTCACATCTCGGGCAGTAAGGATTCAAAAACTTGCTTCCTGAACAATGGGACCCTGCAAGTCAATCCTAAATGGTCTCTTGCATACTATTCACGGGTCTCACTCTCTGAAGTCGATTCTCGACAAAGAGGGAAACAACCGCTTACGAGCCCTCTCGACTCGTAAGAGGGAGAAATTCTCTTATAGGATCCTTTCGACTTATGAGAGAAAACCACACTTGGGAATCCTCACGATTCCTAAGGAGAACATCCACTTACGAGATCCTCTCGATCCGTAGGGAGAAAAGTCTCTATGAGACCCTCACGGCTCATAGAGTTGAAAAGCCTTAGGCGGCAGATCTGAACCTGCGGCCTAAGCCATCGCTATCTCTTGAAAAAAAAAACTAAGTTATCTGCCAATTATGTTTATCAAAGACAACATGCTGATAATAAGAGAATGCAGAAAGAAAAAGTGCATACAAGACATTGCAAAAGAAAATGTGTATCTTTATTCATTGACTTCAATCAAATACAAAATGAATCGTACAAAAGAATAAAGAATGGATAAATATTATTTTAAAGGAAAATTTTACAAATACATTGATACAAAGGCAGCTACTGGGAAGGAAGCGTCTTAAGTAGCTTTATCAGTTGTTCGCACACTTCCTTCCAGGCCTTTTCCCGATCGGCTACCACCGCCAGCTCTGCCTCCACTTGGGCTCGTTGCTGCAAGACCGACGCAAGCTGCTCCCTCACGACTTGATAGGCAGCTTCCCGACTTGGGATATTGCGCTCAGCTACGTCAAGCTTCCGCTTCAAGTTTAGCCCGTGGGAGATGCGCTCCAAGAGACCCTCAAAGATAGTCTTCACTTGGGCGGCATTTGCCTCAACCTCAGCGCGCAGATGGGCCGTTTCGTTCGAGGTCTTCTGGCATTCCCTTAGTCTTAAAGCTGCTTCTTGCTCCAAGTGGCGGGAGTGCGAAGTGCTTTGCTCGAGCCAAGATATACGTTGGGTGCTCAGGGCTAAAACTTCGGAAGAAGGGCGCGTCGACTCCAGCCGGTATAGACAGGCCTCGATCTCCCTGCAGTGATTAACCCAAGATCCGACGACGCCTTCGTTATGAAAATTTATGAGCGCCACCAACATTGGATTAATCTCCACAGCGAAATCTACGGCAGAAGGGAGAGTGTCTATGTTGAGCTCTTCGATGTACCCGCTCAGCATGCCCAAACTCATCACAGCACCCTTTGAAGACGGGCGTTTCAAGAAAGGGCCCGCCGGTGGAAGGACGCGAGACTCAAAAGAGACCGGAGCCGGAACAATAGCTGGAAAACAAAACATGGTTAAACAATGGTTCAAGAGATGTTTAAAGGTTACCAAAAAAGGAATTTGCTATACCAGCAGCAACAGACGGTAAAGCCGGAAGGGCCGGTAGCGCGGCAGGTCTTGCATCCCCTCCTTCGATTTGTGGCACTGCGATAAAGAAAGGGAAAAGTCAGAAATCATTCAATTACTAGAAAAAAGGGGATGAACAAAGATATGGTAGTGAACGTACACTCACCAGCGCCACTAGAGGGAGAAGCAAGTTCGAATGGGAAGGAGAAGTGTGGGAGCAACACTTGATATAGATGATCGAAGAGCACTCCTGAAAAGATGCGGTGGTATGGCGTTAGTCCATGAACTACATGTTTAAAAGATTAACTTGTGAGTCGCAAATCCATACCTTCCAACATCCGCGATGGCACGAGGGAAGACGGGGAAGTGACCACCGCCAAAGCAGTAGTTGACGGTGCTCCTTCAAGCAATGGAGCGTCGGCACTGGCCGCACCTGCAAAGACAAGCTTGTTAGAAGAGATCGCAAGATATATAAAAAGGGGGGAAACGATAGTAACCCGAAACTTACCCGACGAACTGCCAGCCGAGACTGAGGCAACTCCTTCCTCCATTGACATCAGGCCACCGCCCGTAGCCTCGTCACCCGACTCAATAGGGACCGTTGTTACACTTGCAGGCCCTAGAGAAGGCGGGGGAATATAGGCGGAGAGGGTCATGATTGGAGTATTGCCAGATTCCAGAGAAGGAGCGGCTGGCTCATCCTCAGGAATCGTGGCCACCTCACCCGCTACTCCTTCGAGTCCTGCAGTCACAGTTGTCTCGTCCACCGTCGCCGCGAGGTCTCCAGCCTCAAGCGCCTCGACTTCTACTGCCTTCGGCTCGACAGTCATCTCATCTGCCGCCACTTCAGACGCGGCATCAATGACCTTCTCGGCGGCGGATCCTTCAACTTCTGTTTCAGGCACCATGGCCCCGACGACGGTGCCCACCGTCGGCTCAAGTTCGGCAGGCGCCGCTTCCGCCGTTTCCTGGGGTCCGACGGTCTCCGCCTCCCCCTCAGTCTGACTTGGTCCTGCAAGATGGAATGCATATGAGCCAATGGCTTTATAATAATTCTTACAACAAGGTTCTGAAAGAGATGTTACCTGAAGGGGATTTATTATTTACGCTTCGGGCCGCGCGCGCCACTTGCCTATAAGCAGTAGACAGGGCGACGGGGGCCTCTCCAGAAGGAGTGTCAGCGCGAGGAATGGTACTGGGACCCGCTCCCGCGGCCAAAGCAGCTCTACGCGCCTTTGCTTCGCGTCTCAACCGCTTCCGCTCCTCTCGAGCCGTTGAGACGGATGCCACTAGGGCTTCCTTGAGTGAGGCTCCCTCGTCCGTATATAGGGATGCCTCTAAATTCTTCAAGGCATCCCTCATCGTCTTGTCAAGCCGGGGCTCTTGTGGCGACTTCGATGAAGCTGGGACTTCAGTAACAGGCTCAGGAAGGATCCCCGCGCCAACTGATATAACCTCTGCAAAGAAACAAAAGAAGGTTAGGTCGACCATCAGAGAAGATTACAAACTTTCATTATGAAAGGGAAAAAGGTAGGACATACCAACGCCTGCTAGGGCACGCTTCTCCTCCTCCTCCTGGAAGGTTTTTAAGGATGCAGCAATAGCCTCTTCAGTGGAGACACCTGTTGAAAATGGAGCAAATGTTAGTTAAATATAATAATACAAAGCGCGATAAAACGACAAATAAAGCGTCTGATGATTACCGGACTCAGCGAGTTTACTTAACATCGCTTCAAGCCTCGCCGATCGCTCCGAAGCTGCAATGGCGGCAACTAAATTGGTGTCCGCAGGATCTACCACGAAACCCTCATTGCTGCCGTATTCACATATGGCCTCGGCGGGAGGAGCCGCAGGATTTAAGCTGAGGATCGCGTCGAGGGATAGGGTGGACTTCTTCTTCTTCTGCCCGCCAGCTTTAGATCCACCCGGAGCAGCTTTGCGCTTGGCAGTCACTTTAGGGCGGCGAGTCCCGATATCCGCTCCTGCGCCAGACTCTGGCGATACCACATTAACCGTCTTCATGGGAGCACGGGGCGCCGGCGGTGCATCCACCGTAGCGGGCAATGGCAATCCACGCGGGGGGGCCAACACGCGTGGTCGGTCAGCTCCGGCCTCTTTTAGCGGAGGGACAACCGGGCGCCTTGGCTGCAAGGGAGCCTTGCGATCACCACCAGGAGGCGCACCCCTACGGTCGACCAGCAAGCGTTTCTCCATTAAAATGATTGGGCCCATAGCATGCGCGTACCAGGCTACATACGGATGGATTATTTTAGGGGCACAGCTAGGCTCACTGATGAAAAAATAAGAGCCTGTATTGAGCCGGACGAAATGATGCATCGCATTCCTTATCCCCTCTGGGCCGACCGCGGGTGTTTCCAGAAAGGCCTCCATCGGGATCCCTTGATTGTAACTCGATTGTCGGGCAAATCGATGTGGGTTATACCTCATAAAGAGAGCCGTCTTATTCTGCCTAAATACTAGGTAGCCCGGCCGAATGGAGTAAAGGTGAAGGATTTCCCGAGCCTTCAATACAGAAACCCCGCCCTTAAAGTCGTCACGCAGCGACACCACTGACTTAGCGGTCTCGGAGCCTATGGTGATGAGCTTATCCACAAAAGAGGTCTTCGCTCCGACTAGATGTGAACGCAGGAGCAGTCCCCTAGACTCCCACGGAGGTGCAACCACGATTGAAGCCCCGACCAACCGCATAATTCTTGGGAGTTTGAATTTATCAAAGAACGGAGGAGTCTTATGGGCACCAAACACCCCGCGCACATGCAGCTCCATCCAAGAAGTGAAGTAGTGCATCGGGAAGTTAGCAGGCTGTACCCCAGGCTCATTAGCGTCCACCGCTACGCTAAGTCCATTGTAAAGGTAAGCCAGCCCGGCAATCCCTACCGATAGCTGCAAACTAGCCGCCATTCGATGCGCCGGGTAAAAGACAGAGGACCGCATGAGGCGTGGGTGCATGGGAAGCGCGAAGCTGCATAGCCATAGACCCAAGAACCCTATGAAAAAAGTCTCCTCGTCCATGCCAGGAACGGCGATCTCTGAGAAAGGGACGCTGGCAGTGCCGGGGAAATAAAAATCCCGCTGGTCATCTTCCGCTGAAGGTCGGCGGTCCAAGCCGAAACCAAAAGGGTCAGCAAGCTGAGCGAACTTCTCGCCCTGCTCTGATAGGAACTCCGGGCGGATAAAACGAGCAATGAAATCCGTGAAACTGACGCCCCGATCGCCCGATTCCAAATGGAGTTCCTCATAAATCTCCAACACCTTCACCAAGCCCGGGTGCTGATGCTGAATGGCATTTTCCGGAGTTAAGTCAAATACAAGCTGCTTGGTGGCGAAGACATACTCGTCTGGAGGAAGCAGCTCCTCGTAGTGTTCTCCCCTCATTGGCAGACCTGAAATTTCAGCAAACTCCTCCAGAGAGATGGAGACTTCCCTATCCGCTGTCAAGAAGGTATGGGTGGGGATATTCCATTGTTCGATGAAGGCCTTTATCCACCACGTCAGAGGAGAGGGATACTCGAAAAGCGAGACGTAGACAGCTGAGTATAAGCCAATCGTCGTCAGGAGAGCCCTCTTCGTCGCCAAAATGTAGCGGGCCCATTGCAGGTATCCGGCAAGCGGTCGCGGGATCAGTCCAATATTATAAGCCTGTCCCCAAGGGCGTGCTTCACCCTGACAGATTCGCCTCCCCAAGATATCTATAGCCGGCGGCGGCTGCACCAGAATGGCACCGATTGCAGGCTGAAGGAGGTCGTCGGCATTCCAATTTTTAACCTCCACGGCATACTCCACCGGGGGCTTGTCCGCATAAGGGATCGTAACTATGGGCTCAGAGGGCGAAGCGGAGCTGAAGCTGCGACGGCCTTGGATGATTTGGCTGTACCACCTTCCCCATAAGTGAAGTCTCTTGCACTCAGGATCGTGATTTTTGATCAGAGCAAACACCACCCGGTCCACTGGTGCATGTGGGAACCCTCCTTCTGAGCGAACGAAAGGGAAAGACAAATCTTCAGACATGTTCCCTGTAGAAAAAATATATATAACCGTTAGTGTTCCAATGCTTCACATTTCAAAGTCATACATCACACTACAATGCAGTGGGTAGGGGACCAAAAGGGGACCCACAAAATCAAGATGACGGCGCATCATTTGATAAGACAGTCCCATCATTGGATGAGACTGTCAGTTAATTAAAAAAAACCCCAAAAGAATACCCTTATTGGAGGGATCCCTAGAGACAAGGAGAAAATCTCCTCTTTTTAGAGCAAAGCTCTATCACAGAGTGACATTTGTCAAACTCTGGTCTCAAAGAAATAAAGCTTCTTAAAAAGAGCCTAGCTCTGTAGTAGTAATGAAAAATTATAACTCCTAAGAATTAAAATTTTTGGGATCTTAAAGATCCATGAAAACTTTTAGGAGTTCTCTATTTGATCTATGAGCATGGCTCTGTTCATGGGTTAAAACCCAGGAACCAGATCTCTGTAATTTTTTGAGAGCAAGGCTCTGTGGATGAAACCCCAAAGGGGTTTTCTTTAGATCAAAGATCTATGAGAGCAAGGCTCTGTTGAAGAAACCCCAAAGGGGTTTTCTTTAGATCAAAGATCTACAAGACCAAGGCTCTGTTAATTAAAATTAATTTAAATTAATTTAAATTTTTACCTAGAGTGATTCTAAATGCTGAACTTTGAAGTTCTTGGGAAAGTACAAGAGCAAGGCTCTGAAAGTTCCTAAGCAAGAGCAAGGCTCTGAAATTCAAATTCTTGAAATTGGTAAAGAATTACCAAGGACCAAGGGTCCTATTTATAGACGCCTGCGTCTCTTCAAATGACCCCCATGATCCAACGGTTGGGGTCTTGCCACCGCTGCACTCACGTGCGCGCCACGTGAGCGCAACGGTGGGGGGGCATTTGTTCCCCCAATCTGAGCAAGGCTCACTTGAATTTTGAAAATTCAAATTTTGAAGCAACGCTTCGGTTCCCGTGCGCAGCGCGCAATTTGCCACATGTCAGAAGTTGACTCGGCATCGCAACGCCCAAGGCAGTGCGTCCAATCAGAGCAAGGCTCTTTAAAAAAAAAACAACATAAGTAACACTTAACTGCGCAAACGCACGGCGGCGCGACACGCGTCTGCGCAGTTGCGCAAGCACAACTGCGCAAGCGCACGGCGGCGCGACACGTGTCTGCGCAGTTGCGCAATCGCAGCTGCGCAAGCGCACGGCTGCGCGACACGTGTCTGCGCAGTTGCGCAATCGCTATTGCGCAAGCGCCTTACTGCACGACACGTGTCACGCGCTGGTGAGTTGCGCAGAAACAGAATGAAAATTTAATGAAATCTTTTCTGTTCTTTCCAAAACCAGAAGATTTTCTTCTGCCTTTGGATCAAAGATCCAGCGGTGGGAAAATTCCCAAAATCACTCAGAAAAGATCTTGTTAACAAATTCAACAAATTTGTGAGCACTATAAATAGGACCCCAGACCTCATTCGATGGGAATCAACTTGGATAATCGACTTCTAGCAAAAAAGAAAAAGAAAAGAGAACTCTTGGAGATTATTCAAGAACAAAAAAAAAGAAGAAAGGTAAAAACCTTTTTTTTTAAGAGAAAAATCTCTGAAGAACAAAGGATTTAAAAAAAAAGGGAAATAAATGAAAATAAATAAATAGTGCCTTGCACTTGTTATGAACCCTTGGTTCTGTGAAATCAGGGAAAACAGGAAGAAAAACTTGTTTTCCTTTGATCCAAATTTAGATCAAAAGTGCTATGCATTTTTGTTCTTAAATCTAAAAAAATTCTTGATGTTCTGCACAAATGCAACCCATTATTTAAAAGGGCCTGGCCCAAATCAAATTGCAAAATAATAAAGGGGCAGAGCCCTATTTGGATTGATTTTTTAGTCGAGCAAAGCCCAAAATAAATAAAAAATTTTGGACTTAACGTGTCTGCGCAGTTGCGCAGACACTGTTGCGCAAGCCTTCCACTGCGCGACACGTGTCACCTCTATGAGCGCTTGCGCTCTGTAATTGCGCAAAGCACCTGACAAGCCGTGTGGGGCACTGTCAGAGTATTAAATGCAATACATTATTAAGGGGCAGAGCCCAATCAAAGGTCAAATGGACCAAATAGAAGTACTGCACATTATTTTAAAAAGGCAGAGCCTAATCAAAAAGTCTAAACAGACCCAAAAAAAATGCTATGCATTGTTTAAAGGGCAGAGCCCAATTGAGAGGTCCAATAGACCAAAAACAATGCTCTGCATTATTCTAAAAAGGGCAGAGCCCAGTCAATGGCCTGAAGTAATGCTATGCATTATTCTAAAAAGGGGGAAAGCCCAAACAAAGGCCTAATAGGCCAAATGCAAACAAAATGTGAACATTTTCAACTGGACTTAGCCCAATTCTGGCCGTAAGTCCTTAAATTAAATTGACTGAGCACAGCTGCTCTCCTAAATCAAATCACGACCGGTTCGAGGGTACATCTCCGAACTCCTTTGACATCCCTCGTTGTAATTCCTCAACGACGTCAAAGAGGTGACGGGTCCCAACGACCACACATCCAAATGGACTGCGGGGTCCTTAAACTCGTGGACCGAAATGTCCCTAAACTAATATCGGACCGAAACGTCCCTAAACTAATATCGGACCGAGACGTCCCTAAACTAATGATGGACCACTACGTCCTTAAACTGGCGATGGACCGAAATGTCCATAAACTAATGATGGACCACTACGTCCTTAAACTGGCGATGGACCAAAACGTCCCTAAACTAATATCGGACCGAAACGTCCCTAAACTAATAATGGACCACCGAGTCCCTAAACTGGAATACGGACCGAAACGTCCCTAAACTAATAATGGACCACCACGTCCCTAAACTGGCGATGGACCACCAGGTCCCTAAACTGAAAAACGGACCACTACGTCCCTAAACTGGAACAATAGAGCCTCCAAACGCTCTTTTGCCGGATCTAAACGGTCCCGTTTAAATTGATCTTAGCCCCAAACACGGCTAACGTATCCTTAAACATTCAAATGGATTATAAAACTCCCAATCGACTCTGGTTTGAGGGTACATCTCCGAGCTCCTCTGATACATGTCGTTGTAATCCTTCAACGACGTCAGAGAGGTGACGAGTCCCGATGGCCATACATTAACTTAATCACTACGTTAAGTTGATCTTAGTCTAAAACAAGACTAACGTGTCCTTAACGAACGTTTAAGTTGATCTTAGTCGCAACGCGACTAATGCATCCTTAAACTAAAAACACCAAACCCAAATCTAAGTAAATACGGATTTGGACTAATCCACGTCCTACGGGCGACGGCATTACTCAGTCTCCGTATACAATCCACAGGCAACCACAAACAAAACAAACACGCACGACACGAAGTGAAATTCTGGAGAAGGAGAAAGTTGTTACCGCGATGCGGTAGCGTAATTAACTGCAGGGGCTTGCGCTTGCAGGGAAGAGCGTCCCCACAATCAAAAACCCCTCAAGCGAGGGGGAATCTGACGAAGTCTGCTACATCGGCCGCATCCGTCTAAACCTCCGATACACGGTGCCATAAATCAACTTGGCATCTTCGGAGAGGTGGACGGATAAAACCAAATAGCATCTGCCCCGAATCTCAGCGGCAGGACTTCGCAGTCTTGTGCGCCGCCGTTCGGAGGGGAACAATGTATAATTATATATTTGATATATTATTTTGCATTAACTAGTATTGGTTCACTTTAAATGGATTTTCTCACTTGATGTACATGTTGTATATGTGATATATTTTTGTGCACATCTTTGTGTCATGTTTAATGATGCATGTAGTTTGGTTTTGTGTTAAGACTTAAACCATGGTTATGATAATAGTTAGGGTTTTTAATTTATTTACTTATTTATTTATCTATTCTTTTTTGATAAATAAATAAAAGAAAACAAAATGGTTTCTTTCATGAAGCTTGATGAAGCTTCATGAAGCTTTGACTAAACTGACCATTTTGTCATCATCCTTAACCCTAACCATTCTCATTTGACCATGGTTTATTCTCTACACTTAACCTAGATTAGATGATGATAAGTATTGATTTTATTATTCTTTTTAAATAATACTTATCATATTCTATTTACTTCTTCTTCTTCATCTTCAAGAGAGAAAGCTTGATGCCATCAATGGCATCTTGAGTTCTAAAGTGAGAAATCCAATTCTAAACTGAACTCATCTCCTATTTCTTCATCATCTACCTCTTGCCAAGTGGTTTTGGGTGTTTTCTTCACAAGTTTCTCAACTTGGTGAAGTTGGAGCTTGAACTTGTGCAACCTCGACGTAGATCATCTTCGGCACGAAGCCGACGACCTATTCCGCCCGTTTTTCCGATGAAGCCGACGATTGAGTCTAGGATTCGAGATGGACAGCGAGAGTACGCCTACATGGAGCTAAGGAAGTGGAGAACTGGATCTACAAAGGTTGTAGCCTCTCTCCTTTAGTCAAGTTGTTAACTAGTTTAGTATATCGCCTAGATTTCTAGTTAACGATCCGTGTTAGGGTTTCTCGGCACACATAAAATTTGAAATTGGCATGATTGATGCATTGTGAGACCTCTTGAGAGTGCTTAGGAACCCTACAATTTGCCACGTGTCGTGATCTGGGAAGTTCTCAGTATTGAGCATCATCACAGGGCTTAACCGGAATAACATACACCTATAAATTGCAGAAGAGTTGGAAAAAAGGATCCCACTTTCACAAACCAAAACTCTGCTATTTTCCCGAAGAGTAGCGCAGAAAATGGCGTCAGCCGGTTCAGTGTGAACCGCTGCATTGCTGGTGCCGGCCTAAACCAAGCGTGATTAATGTTGGGTGTACTTATAGTTTATGTGAACCCCTTGTTTAGTTTGAACCCCTGCAAGCAAAACGTTAGAAGTGGCTTTAATTTGGCTGAAAGCCTGTTACCCTCAGTTATTTTCCTTGTTTTCCATATATTTGTGCATGATCTATGCCTCAGATTCTCATGCACATGTTAACAACTTCGAACTAATCGGCAGACAGAACAAACACAAACTTGCTTTTATCTTCTGCAGTTTAAATCAAACGCCACGAGATTCCTACTGTTCGCAATCCGCCAGGGGTTCGAGCCCAAACCGCATGAAGACCGCAAAGCTTCTCTCAGCCTCTCACGTGTCCCCAACAATTGATTTTTGGGCCTTAACGCAATTTTGACAAAGAAATGATCCAAAACAGGCAAAATATATAATTATCACACAATCAAACACACTTAATTCAAACACATCAAGTCCTCAACGAAACGATTGATCTCTTTCAAAGATGATCCTCCCTTCTTCACTGCCCTTCTTGCTTTCTTCCCTAACTCCTTCGCCTCTCTTTTCATCTCCAACGCCTCCTCCCCTTCTCCCATCACCATCTGCACCGCCTTCGTTATATCTTCACTCTTCACCGGCTCTTTGTTACCGATACTCACACCGACTTGCACTCCAATCTTTAATTCATCCACAATTAGCTTCTCATTGAACGGCTGGTCTCCAAAAAACGGCCATGTCACCATCGGCTTTCCAGCACTAACCCCTTCCAGTATCGAATTCCACCCGCAGTGTGTCAGGAATCCTCCGACCGCCTCATGATTCAGTATTTGCACCTGCGGGGCCCATCCTCTAATTATCAAACCTAGTTCATTTTTGTTTTCGGTATTTTTCTCTAGCGGAACCACGGGATCATCTTTTCTCACCACCCAAATGAAGCAATGGTTCGAGCTCGTCAAACCGGATGCCAACTCATTAAGTTGAGCCTCATCAAGATGAATCTGGCTACCAAAACACACGTAAAGAACCGAGCCAGGCTCCTTGGAGTCCAACCATTCAATCTCATGACCCATGCTTCTTGTCTCATCATCAAAATCCGCAACAGGACCGACAAACCAAGCCCGATTTCCACGAGAAATGCGATAATGCCCTGCAAACTCGCCTTCCAACTCACAAAAGCTATTGACCATTACACCATAGCTCCGCGCATCGGCCCCATCCATCTCCTCCATGACAGAGTTAAAACTCGTCTGAACCCGAAGCGGTTCGGGCAGCTGCGACCGAGCCATCCTCACAGGCTTGGGCAGCCCGGGGACCACAAACGGCTTGTCGTCGTCGTCAGAAACCGAGTCTTGGGGTCTATACTTCTTGATGCAATCGATAACCGACAAGGAGAAGGACCCCATCCCTTGGAAAACTATCCTCGGGATGCCGAGCTCGGCCGCTGCGTCGACGGTCCAAGGCAAGAACATGTCGGATATAAGGCAATGCGGTTTGTTTTCTCTGAGGAGAGCGAGCAGAGGCTCGTAGAGGAGAGCGAGAGAGGATTGGATGGAGTGGAATTGAGCGAAAGAGGAAGCGAAGGAGGTGGAGTCCCATCCCTGGGGAAGTGAGGCCGAGGGGCCGAGTGGGAGATTGAGGAGAGAGAGGTTAGGGGACGGGGTTATGAGATGGGAGTTAGAAGGGGTGGTGATGATGGTGCATGAGACTGAAGTGGGGTGAGAGTTGGCAAAGAGAGCGGCCATGTTGAGCAGAGGGAAGAAGTGGCCTGAGGTGATGTAGGGGAAGAAGAAGAGGTTGAGCTTTGATTCATGAGTTCCCATCAAATTTGTTGAGAGAGAGATTATTTTTTGTTTTGGGGTGTGTGCGCGTGGTGGGTAGGGAGGGCTGCACGGAGCTGTAGCTAGCCGGAGGTGAAGATATATAGCAAATACATACCCATCAACATTACCGGTTTTGCGGTGACATGGTAAACTACTTTAATTATAAACAATTAATATGAACTATCATCTCCGATTACAATTAAATTTCATCAACTTTTCTTTCATCTGCGAACTTTATATTTAATTGCCACGTCATCACTATTTGACTTTTCTTCATTTTACACTTTTGTTCTCGGTCAAAAATTTCGAGGGGTATAATCGTACATTAAAACACAAAATGACAAAAGTTAAAGTCATATGGTTGCTATGCGAAAAAAATTGTTCATGGTACTTATCTCAAATTATTATCAATCGCAAAAACCTGAAAATTAATGAATGCATTTGTGCAATTTAGCCATATATATAGGAGAGTGATCTATTTCAAACCGGTCCGTGTTTTTTAAAAACGGAAACTCTCGATCTACAACATATTTTAACGATCTGATCCGTCATTCAAGTTGATCACCAAACTCTCAAATGTATGTGGATGAAAAATCAAAGGATTAGAACATCTTTAACCTATGTATCGGATATAGTTTATATTGCATAATCGAAAACATTCATTTTTGCAACCATCGATGCATAAGTTAGAGGTCTTCAAATCCTTTGATTTTTTATATACATATATTTGAGTGTAGAACGATCAACTTGAACGGAGCGGATCGTTAAAATATGTCGTAAATCGAGAGCTCCCGTTTATAAAAAAAAAATGGACCGGTTTATAATAGAGCGATCTCCTCTCACTTTTTCTCTGTCTCTCTATATATATCATGAAGGAGGAGAGGCAACGTTGAGGACAAATTTGCATGGGTCGTATTAATGGGGGCTTGGGGTCGTATTAATGGTGGAGAAGTCGATGCATGAAATTGAAGCCTGTGGAAGGAATAGTGACACAAATGCAACAGGAATCTTCATACGGACACAGCCTCACTCACCCAATGAAATGAAGTTCATGGTAGTTGAGTATTAAAGTATTGTTGGACAGGGGTGAAAATGTGGTTAAAATTCAATCCCAGGATTGAAAAATTGTGAGATGCATATGAGTATAAAATATAAGATAAATAAACTTTCATAAGGTTTGAGTCTTTTAGATGGATTCCCGTTATATTAAAAACTCATATGCATTCATGTTTGGGTCCGTGCATTGTGGGCCCAAACCGAGTTTTACATGGTATTAAAGTTAGGGTATTTGTGGGCCCGTCCATGTTGCATATGAGGTTTGAGCCCTCACATGTGAAGTCATCTGTGTCTATGTGCGTTGCACGCGAGAGGGTGTTGAAAATATGGTTCTACTTCTGAAGATAAGTTTTTAACTCAGTAATACATTTTGCATCGACGCCTGTGATCATAATATCAATATAAACAACCATTAAAATCCTGCAGCCTCCTCAATTTCTAAAGAAAATTGAATGATCATTGCTGCTTCTGTATAACCTAAACGCTTGAACAACGCTGGTTAGTCTTCCAAACCAAGTATACGAAAACTGTTTGAGACCATATAAAGATTTATGAAGTTTGCAGACTTTACCAGACTCCCCCTGAGTAACAAAACCAGGTGTTTGCTCCATATATGCTTTCTCTTTCAAGTCACCGTGAATAAATACATTCTTCACATCAAGTTGATGTAGCGACCAATAGTACGTAGCTGCAAGTGATAGGAATATACGTGCAGACAACATTTTTGCCACAAGAGAAAAATAACTCATCATAATCTTCTTCATAAGTCTGAGTATAGCCCTTGGCAACAAGTCTGGCCTTCAAACGAGTTAATGAGCCATCTGGATTAAGCTTAATGATATATACCCATTTGCAACCAACTTTTTTCTTTCCAACAGGAAATTAGATAAGCTTCCACGTACCATTCAAGTGTAAGGCCAACATTTCTTCTTTCATGGCTTTCCTCCATCCGGGATGAACCAAAGCATCAGATGTAGAAGAAAGAATAGCATAAGAATCAACAATAGCAACAAATGTTCAATATAAGGGAGAAACTCTAGCATATATGGCATAATCGGATGGAGAATAGAAAGACTTGGTGGTACGAGTACCTTTGCGAAGGGTAATTGGAAGATCAAGATCATTCTGAATCGGATCTGAGTCTGAAACAGGTATAAATTCTTCAATGACTGGAGGCTCCTCTTCCTCGTTTTCTTCCACCTGAGTTGGTTGCTCAATTAAACAATTATCTAGTTCTAAAGTATTTGATGCTGCTGAGACAGAAAGATTGGCTAGAGAAGATTCGATAACAAGAACATCATTTTTATTAATAGGAAAAGCCTCTCTAAGTGACTGGGGTATTATATTAGTACCAAAGAAAGGTGTACTCTCATGAAAGGTCACATCAGCTGAGAAGAAAATCCTATTGAGTTCTTTGTTATAACACTTGTATCCCTTTTGACTCTAAGGATATCTTAAAAAACACACTTAATGGACTCGGGATCGAGCTTTGATAAGTCAGGTTGATGATTATGGACAAAATAAGTACAACCAAAAACACGTGGAGGAAGTGAAAATAAAGGTTTAGAGGGAAATAAAGTAGAGATTGGAATTTCTCCCCCTCAGACTGAACTTGGTAGACGATTGATAAGATGGCAAGTAATGAGAACGTTATCATCCCAAAAACGTTTAGGAACATTCATATGGAACAAAAGAGAACGTGTGGTCTCCAACAGATGTCTATTCTTTCGTTCAGAAACACTATTTTGTTGAGGTGTATAAGGACACGAGAACTAATGCATAATTCTAAAAGTGTTAAGAAACCGAGTAAACTTTTTATTAAAGTAATCCTTTGCATTATCACTTCTCAGAGTTTTGATATCAATACCAAATTGATTTTGCATCTTAATAACAAATGATTTAAAGGCATCAAAGACTTCAGTTTTAGATTTCAACAAATATAACCGTGTCACTCGAGAGTTATCATAAAAAAATAACAGAATATCGAAAACCACGATTTGACGTAATAGGACATGGCCCCAAAACATCAGAATGCACTAAATCAAACAGTTTCTCAGCGTGTTTATTGACTCTAGAGAAAATATGTTCTTGATATGCTTAAGGAAGCAAAGATGTCTGGCTATAAGCCTATTGATTCACCTATGGATCCTAATGTCAAGCTATATCTAGGAAAGCGAGCTGGAAGATGTGTGATGGCTAGTTGTTAGGGTTAGAAGACATGTATTACTTTTAGCCAGAACCGTAGTGGAGTTCGAGAAAATAGATACTGCAAGAAGAGACCTAAACCGCAATATCTCCTGCTCAGAAAGTCCAGTGGCATCATGAGAAGTAGAAGTGATATGTATAATATCAGAAGTAGCTATTCTAGCAGCCCATTGAGGTTGGAACTCCGGATGGAGCGAATAACAAGTATCCTTAGTGTGGACAGTCATCTCACAATGTGAACATAAACGATCACCTCCTCGCCCCTTCCTCCAAAAGGTCCTCGACCTCCTCTACCATGTCCTCGTGTACTACGTCCACATCGTTCATTACCACCATAAGAAGAAACGAGGGCTGATTTGTCTTCACCGTCTTTTGCAACAGAATCAATAGTACCTTGAACGACAGAAGAAAGATAGGCGCGAAGAACAACCCTATAAGCATCCGCAAGAGAGGGAACCTCTGATCCTTCTAAAATGTGTGGACGTATATTATCAAATTCGGGACCAAGACCGGCAAGAAATGTCATCACCATTATTTGATCATGATATATCTTCCATCCCTTCTCTTCACTACCAATAGGATAAATTGAAAGGAGTTCTGCTTCAAACTTTTTGATTTCACCATAATAAAAGGAGACAAATTTGTTCTCTCGCTCAAGTTTATTTAGAGCTCTCCAAGCATCAAAAGTTCTATTAGCATTAAATTTTCCTTCAAATATCTATGTCAGATAATTCCAAATAGATTAAGCGGTTGAGTATTTAAAAACTTGCAATATAATCTCTTCCTCCACGGCCTCGGTCATCAAGCGATGCAACATGGTATCATGTGATATCCAGTCTTCAGAAGGTGTAACACCCTAGAACAAGGTGCGGTATTATTTTTTTAAAGATTTATCAGTATATTTTGAATTAATAAAACTATATTCTATGGGTTTTCTAAATTTGTTAATTATATGATAATTAGTATTTTAAATATTTTTTGCTAATTAAAATATAATTGTTTTAATATTCATATAATATTTTATCATAATTAGATATATTTTAAAGAATATTTTAGTATGATAATTTTAAAAGAGATATGTTATTAATATTTAATATATTATTTTGCTAATCTATTTAAATCTTATTTATTTGCAAGCAAGATATTTTTTAATCTAATTTAACCATAGATATATTATAATTTAAAATTTGGTTATGATGAGCTATTTGATATAATTCCTTCAAATAGTTTAAACTAATCTCCTAACTAATAGATATCTATAAATATTTTACAAACAAACTAATTTCAAAACTTATATATAATAAAACCCTACCTATTTATCTCTCTTCTCTTTTATAATAGAGAATCTCTCTCTCACTCATCTCTTTCTCATGTTCTTTCCCCCTCTCTCTCTTCCATCTCTCTCTCTCTATTATACTATATATATATTCTAACCATCATCCCCTCCTTCACTTCCTCGTTGCCGTCGTCGATCCGATCTGAGATTTTAGTCGTGAGATCATGATTCGTGCAGTGTTTGTATCTCCGTTGTTTTCCGTTCTGCGTGTTCGTCTTCAAAGCAAGTACTCTTGCTCCTTTCCTTCTTGTCGAATTACTAATAATTATCTAATATTACTAGAACTAATTTAAATTACATACTTACATATTATTAAATCTATGATAACAACATTACTTTGCAACATAGCTGATACTTATAATCAATATATGATACCATTTAAACTTTTTGTGCTCAAATACTCTGACTAATATTAATAACATGATAATTACTTGCTTGTAATTTGTTACTCACTACTACAATACTATTATATGCTATATGTAGCATTTATAGATACAATGAAAATAATTGCTAATTCGACAAGTATAAACCATCTCTAAACCTAATATTATCATTTCTTACTAATTATTATAACTATAATAATATTATTTAGCACTACTCTCTACTAATTTCATTTTATTACTAGGGATGTTATCTTTATATAGTATGTAACATAAAAATATTAAAATATTCATATAATATTTATATTTAACCTTTGAAATAATATTAGATTTTAACTCCTGTGCTCTTAATTGAAATTCATCGAACCCCTATAAAACGGTGTTGTGTAATTTATCTTGTTATATAGATGCTATGACTTGTTTTCCATGCACAAGAACCCTTGACATGTTTTATACATTCGTATTCAATAGTGTTTGAACGATAGAATGTGATTGCAAACTAGAATACCGAGACATAAGTATACATTGATTGATTCGGCACAAATTCATGATTCAGTGATTATTCCTGATTAAGTATTTATAAATGATTCAAGTGATACGAGTGATTATAAGTGATTCAAGTGTTCATTCATGTTTAGTGCTTATCCGTGACACGTGTCGGAAAATTGTTTTAGTCGGTATTCAAGAACCGGTGATCAGGTTTTTATGGCAGTGACTAAACATAGTAACACGGGGGATTGGGGAAATTGAAAAAGGAATGTAGACCAGTATTTTGGAGGATTTAGTGTTAGAGATTGGCCAGTCAAACACGCATTTTGCGCAAGGGTGGTATGCTGAATATCACCCATAATGATGGTGGATGTAGAATTTCGCCTAGCGGCAAGTTCAGGATCAGCTCCGAGCACAGTAGGCCGTGGTCCCGGGTATATATTGGATATCCTCAAAGGTTCAGGAATACTGTCCACCAAATTAATTTCAAACTTTCGTAAGATTAATTAAGGCTTATGTTAGTGACATCTAGGAATCACTTGACATGTTATTATTGCATCTTATACCTGTTATTATGCATAATACCTTTATTAATGTATCTACATCTACATGTGCACGCGGGCTTCACTATATTCACATATTCATGCTATCATACATATACACATACTATTACGATTGAGTACTTGTAGGATGATCTAACATCCCTAAGACTTGTTGTCTCAGGTTTAGAGACCGGTTCACAGGTAGAGTGTTGGCTATAGTTCCCTCAAGGCAATTATTGTAATCCCAGACATGTGATTATATGATTGAGGGATGACCTATACGAATAGAACAGTCTTACTCAAAACGATAGTATGCTATCCGGTTTGTCTTTATCATCATGTACATGCATTATGTGGTATTACAGATCACTATTACATGTTGATAGAGCCCATAGGATTCTTGCTTGACTACCAGATTATGATGGCGATCATATACGTGGGAGCTGGGTGGTCTATAAGCACATCCTTAAATGTCCCTAGTCAAGAGAGTATCGAGACTGGGCATTGATACTCCAGAGTAGACTAGTGTGTACTTATCGAGACCCCGACGAGGGGCGGTGGCCGATCTCATAAACCATTGGTGTCAGTTAGTCACCTTAGATAGTATACAGGTGCTCATTGGGTTATGAGTACACTGGACGGACTCGACAGGAACATACTAATTGGTATTATACCTATTGTCAGATAACAGTTCCCAGGTGACATGTGTACAGGTTAGTCTGTCGACCTAAGATCGGCATTTATCTTATGTGAGTTTCCACCGTGCTTTGATTACTACCCTACCACGGCTCAAAAGAGTCGTGCAAACAGGTTTTACTTGGGTACAGTTGTTCAGTTGATAAAACTGCACATTTGTTATTACATTTTTCCTACTATTTCTATATTAGAAAAGGTGTTTATTATAATATATGATACATATGAGGGTTTATCTGTAAAAATACTATTTTTTATGTGTTGATATATTATAATTAACATTTGGTAGGAAAATTTATGCAAAGATACCATTGACCAAATCTTCATGGTGAAATTAATATCTCAATAAAATAAAACTTCACTAATATTATTTGTTGAGATTGTGCAGAATTTTTCAGGGCTAAGAATTAAGGGAATCAAAGTTGTTAAGAGCAAACCTGCCTAATTAAGAAAGCAAACTAAGAAATCAAGTCTGGCAGAAACAAAGAAAAAATTTCCAATTTCCAAAGGTTCCAGAGATCGCCACGTGTCACAAGGAGAAAAGCCCAGAAGACCAAAACCACCGATCCATACACAAGACCGCGGATCCACGGTCAAACCTACCTGTTGACCGCGGATCCGCCGTGTGTCAGAGATGTTAGGAGCAGATATTTTTCTGGTTGAATCTTAACTGTTGGCTTCCAAATTTGGAAGCTAGGGTTCTGGCTTTTGGAGTATAAATAAGGACCGAGAGGTTCTTGGAAAAATCATCAAGCTGAAGAGATCACGAAGTCAAAGACGGCTCACGCATCCAGGCTAATCATCAACGGTTCATCTACCTCCTTAGAAGAGATCGAGAAGCAAGCTAGTATTTGTAATCATTTTCTAAGGAAACAAAGTGTAAATGAGTTTTGTTGATTAATAAAGGTAGTTCTTTTTCTTATTCTATTTCTTTGTAGTTTCCTTATGAATTCTCTCTCCATCTCTTCTTCTCCCAACATGCACGAGTAATTCTTCGCTTGTTAGGGTTCGTAGGATTAGGGTAGGTTAATGGATGATGAAAATCGTTAAACTCTTTTTACGTCCTATAAACTTTATAAAATTTATCAAAAGAATCATTAACATCCTAATCGGGTGCGCTACCAATTCATTGTTAGTCTCGACCGTGATTAGAGATTAGATTAATGCTTGATTTGGTAAAGGCTAGATATGAACGGAGTTCCATGTCGAGATAGGGGTTAAGATTAGGATTCCTTTTTCCTCCAGAAACCCTAATCTACATGCATCACTGTCGTTCTAGTTTTAAATCTATTAAAAGATAGAAAGAGTAATATTTAATTAATCATCCATAACTACTAAATCCTAATGAACACTACAAGCTCCCTTCATATATAAACTTACATCCGTAGTTAATCTAGATCTATATTTTACATCTGTGTTTAACGTAGATCTAGATCCTACAACCATTCTACAATATTCTTTATCCCTCCTCTCTTTTTCAACACATCTAAAGTAAGGATAAAAGATTCAATGTTTCCCAGAGGATGACCCGTACTCATCTCGGTCTAGCTACACGCGACACCGTTATTGATTGCGGTTATTCTACAAACGCATAGATCATATCAATCAAATGACGCCGTTGCCGGAGATACGTCCATAATTTTTTTATTCTTATTATTTGTGTTGAATTCTTATTCGATTTATATCATAATTAAAACAAAACTGCAAATCGTATATTTAACGAAGTGTGTGAAAAAAATTTGCAAGGAGATCTAGAGTCACGGACTTGAGGAAACAGAAGACAGAGACATTCTTAGAGATCCAGAGGAGTATATGAGGCCACGTAGCAAATTTCATCAAGTGATCCATCCTTCCCTACGGCAGATCCGCGACCGGAAGTGCACGTCAGCGGCGGAAGCGCGGCCAGTTAGGAGATCTAAGGCTTCAATATTCTCTGGTAAGATTCTAACATCTTTCTCTCTCTTATCAAATCCAATAAAATCTCTTTTCTGCAGGATTCTTTGTAAAATATCGCCGCTCAAAAAATCTTTTTGCAAAGTTTTGTGATTGGTTTGTTTTGCATATTTTAATACGTACTTTAAGGGGCAAAGACCAAATCTAGATTAGGTGGGGATTTCATCACCCTTGCTAAGCCCCACAAATCACAAACCGAGTATCTGCATCAACCCTATATTAATTTAAAAAATATCTAGACCAGACTCTAAGGACGGTCACGCTCATTAAGGACAGAGGAAGGTCGTGGGTAATCTATCGCTTATCCGCATTACTTTTATGGTGTCTACGCAAGTGTGTCTAAGGTAAGTGTTTACTTAATTAGGACTACTACTTACGTAGTGGACAACCTCCCACTTACCTGACACTTACCTGGCTACAAGAGTAGTATATAGACGGTAGAGGATTGATCCTACGGCTTGTCCTTTGGAAGTCTAGGAGCGGTCTAGAGACTGGACCTAGGTAACCTTAGTTCTAGGGTTTGTGCATTTTTGTGTGATTTGTCTTAAGTACTACTTTTTTCAAAACAGACCAATTTTAAAGCACACACACGCTGCCACTTGCACTAAACCCGCTTAGTGCATGCTCGGCTGGACACGGGATTCTAGTGCCCGTCTTGTCCGCGTTCCTGCTATCAACCCCGAAGTCGGTACTTCTTCATCTTCTTTTCCCCCACCACACACCACGACCGAGATGGACGGTACTCCATCAGGTTATAACACCACGCTGCCACCGCCCGTATGTGAGCAGAATCCACCGCGTATCTCTCCAAGAGAGATGCTATCCTATCCGTGGTCCACTTCCTACTTGTCTATCTATTCCACCAGCTAACGGGGATAATTTTGAAATTAAACCCCACTACATCAATCTCTTGCCCAAATTTCATGGGCTTGAGTCTGAAGACGCGTACGTTTTCATCACCAAATTCGAAAACGTATGCCCAATGATGGGTACTTCACAACTGACTGTGGATGCTATGCGCTTGCGTCTTCTCCCATTCACTCTATGCGACTTGGCAGAAAAATGGTTTTATAATACTGCCGCACATTCTATCACTAACTGGGATGAATTCGTAATTGCATTTCTTAAGAAGTTTTACCCAAACCATAAGACTGCCCATATTAGGATCGAGATCAACTAGTTCACCCAGCTTCCCAATGAACCATTTTGGAAGTGCTTTGAACGTTTCAAGGATCTGCTTGTCCAATGTCCTCATCATGGAATACAAAGATGGGATTTATGTCGAATAATATATGAGGGTATTAAACCAGCGACAAAGCAGATGCTTGAAACAATATGTCAATGCAATTTCATGTCTAAAGATGACGGTAAAGCGTGGAAATATCTGGAAGATCCCGCTGAAAACATTTTGCACTGGGAAAGCGTGAGACCACCTTCATCTAGGGGAGGTATTCATCAGCTCGATGTTTCCATCGCAGTGAAAGCCGAAATGGCAGCGATGCAGTAGAAACTCAACGCTATTGAGAACAAATTTTTATCAGTCTCCCTAAATCAGGTCACGCTTCCTAAGACCGTCTGTGGTTGCTGTTCTGATCCTTCACACTTAACGGAAGAATGTCCTATGAATGCATCGTTTCAAACTAATGCTGCTTTTCAGCAGCGATCTAGAAACGATCCTTATTCTTCCATGTACAATCAATGATGGAGGAATCATCCTAATTTTGCTTGGAACCAAAACCAACCCCAAAATCAAAATCAGTTCCAAAGCAATTATCAAAGACCTCCTCCACAGCAACCACAACCACAAAGTCAGCTCCCCTTTCAGTCATAAAATTTTCAAAATTCGGCCAACACTTCTATACTACAAGCGGCCGGTACTGACAACTCTTCACTCGCACAAACTTTGGATATGTTTATGAAACATACCATTCAAATGTCGGCTGATATGAAGTCTTCTATTGATACCATAAAGAAAGACTCTGCCTCCCACGGCGAGAGTATTAAATCAATAGAAAACCAACTTGCACAGTTGAACGCCGCAATGAGTGCGAGAGAGAAAGGGAAACTCCCATCTCAACACCTACAGAATTCTGGCTATTCACAAAATCATGATGTAAATGCCGTTACTATGTTGAGATCGAGAAAAGTGCTGAATAACCGAGTGGGTGAGCAATTTGATACTAGTGACACCAATGATACCCCGGCTTCTTCTTCTTCCCCTAATTCGTCTAGTCTCCCACCTTCATCCAAGCCTATTCTCCGTTTTCCCCAAGGCTTGAACATTTCGCCAAATCTATCTAAGTCGATTCCCACTCTAATTTTGGGATCGAATCTGTCCCCACAATCTTCTCCACAAACGTTGGACCCAAAACTTATTAATCAAGCTCTATTTCCAAACAGATTAAGGGCCAACAGACCTAACCCATAAATGGAGAAGATTGTGGAAATGTTTAAGCAAGTTAGCGTGAATATATCTCTCCTAGATGCTATTCAACAAGTCCCATTTTATACAAGAATCCTTACAGATTTGTATACTAGAAAGAGAAAAACTCAAGTGCCTAAGAAGGTTTTCATGACGAGTAATGTTAGCACAGCTTTTACCCAACAAATACCAAAGAAACGTAAGGACCCTGGCTGTCCTACAATCTCTATTTCTATTGGGGGTAAAAATATTAATCGTGCTTGACTCGATCTTGGCGCTAGCATTAACTTGCTTTCTTATTCAGTATACGAGCAGTTAGGAATTGGAGAGTTAAAACCCGCCCATTGTACTCTCCAGATGGCAGACCGATCAATCACCAAATCTCGGGGCGAAGTAGAGGATGTGTTAATTAAAGTCGGGGAATTCATATTTCCCGTGGACTTTATTGTTTTAGATACACAACCTATGGCAAACCCACGCAATCAAATCCCGGTGATACTTGGTCGACCCTTCCTAGCAACTTCTAACGCTGTAATTAATTGTCGTAACGGTTCTATGAACTTATCTTTCGGGAAAATGACAATTGAGCTTAATATTTTCAAGCTAGGAAGTTAGCCATCAGAACCTTCTGCTCATTTACTGGATGTTTGTTCCATCCACGAGATAGCTCCTGAAAGCTGCATGGATGAGGAACTTTGCTTTGATGATCTCGACAACACTAATGAGACATCATTTGATCTTGTACCACTTCATAATAAGGATATGTTCAATGAGTCCGTCCTTGAGTTTGAACCCGTTGACTCGTTGCAAAAGTCAGCAGCACTTTCCGAATTAATATCTTAAGCAAGTTTTGAACCTCTTAAGGAGTCCGAATATCATTCCCTTACCACACCTTCTATTGTCTCTCCGCCAATTCTTGATCTTAAACCGCTACCTTCTCATCTTAAATATGCATATTTATGAGAGAATGAGACTTTGCCAGTGATTATATCCGCTTCTCTAGCCTTAGAGCAAGAGAATGCACTTTTGGCAGTGTTGAGATCGAATTGGCAAGCATTTGGTTGGACAATGGCCGACATCAAAGGGATTAGTCTCTTAATTGTTGAACATTACATACATCTGATGGATGAAGCCAAACCAACCCGAGACCCACAAAGACGGTTAAATTTCATCATGAAGGAGGCGGTAAAGAAAGAAATCGTCAAGTGCCTTGATAGTGGAATAATTTACCCTATATCCCAATGGGTAAGTCCAATTCATGTGGTCCCTAAAAAGTCTGGCATCACGGTCATCACTAATGAGGCTAATGAGTTAATCTAAAAACGCATCCAAACTGGGTGGCGCGTATGTATTGATTACAGGAAACTCAATGCTGCGACGAGAAAAGATCACTTCCCTCTACCTTTCATTGACCAGATGTTAGAACGATTAGCTGGACACGAATACTACTGTTTCTTGGACGGATACTCTGGCTATAACCAGGTCCCTATCGCCGAAAAGGATCAAAATAAAACCACATTTACTTGTCCTTTCGGAACTTTTGGTTATAGACGCATGCCCTTTGGGTTATGTAACGCTCCCGCTACATTTCAGCGGTGCATGATGGGGATATCTTCAGATACGGTGGAGAATTTTCTGGAAATTTTTATGGACGATTTCTTTATTTTTGGGGACTCCTTTGAGGACTGCCTTCATAATCTTGAAGCGGTTCTTACCCGCTGTAAGGATAAGAACATGACTTTGAATTGGGAAAAATGCCATTTTATGGTCCAAGAAGGTATTGTACTTGGACATATAATCTCACGAAAAAGCATTGAGGTTGACAGAGCTAAAATAGACGTCATTCATAACCTTCCTCGTCCCAATTGCGTCAAAGATATACGATCCTTCCTTGGTCATGTAGTATTTTATAGGAGATTTATTAAGGACTTTTGCAAAATTGCTAGACCCTTAACCCTTCTATTGGCCAAGAATACTATATTTCACTTCGATTTGGATTGTGAGGCTACTTTTGAATCGCTTAAAGGATCACTCACTATAGCCCCCGTTCTATCATCTCCGGATTGGAACCGCTCGTTCGAGCTTATGTGTGACGTATTAGATTTTGCTATAGGTGAGGTCTTAGGACAACACATTGATAAGATGCCACATGTAATTTACTATGCAAGTAGGACCTTGAATGATGCACAAATAAATTACACAACTACCGAGAAAGAACTCTTGGCAGTTGTATTTGCATTAGAGAAATTCAGGTCCTACTTGATTGGCTCGCCAATTGTGGTTTACACAGATCACTCCGCCCTACGACATCTTTTATCGAAGAAGGATGCTAAGGCCAGGCTAATACGTTGGATCATATTGTTACAAGATCTTGTCATTCGAGACAAGAGTGGATGTGAAAACGTTGTACCCGACCATCTTTCACGCATCACTTCTTCACCAATTTTGATCGTGCCGATAAATGACTCATTTCCTGATGAACAGCTCTTGACTGTATCCTACGAACCTTGGTTCGTGGATATCGTGAACTATCTTGCAACGGGACTTATTCCTAGTGATTGGTCGAAACAAGACAAACTTCGATTTCTATCCCAAGTAAAATACTTTTACTGGGATGAACCTTATCTGTTTAAGTATTGTTCCGATAAAATCATTCGCAGGTGTGTCCCTAACGATGAATTCAAGAGTGTGTTATCATTTTGTCATGATCAGGCATGCGGCTGTCATTTTGGACCTCGAAAAACGGCGGAGAAAGTTTTGCAATATGGCTTTTATTGGCCAACATTTTTTAAAGATGCATATGAACATTGCAAAACCTGTCCGCGATGTCAGCATTTGGGTCGGATTTCACGAAAAAATGAGATGCCGCTCTAACCTATATTGGTTGTGGAAATATTCGATATTTAGGGTATTGATTTTATGAACCCTTTTCCCAACTCGTTTGGGAATTTATATATCTTGTTAGCGGTTGATTATGTCTCGAAATGGGTGGAAGCTATACCGTGTCGCACTAATGACAACAAAGTTGTCATTAAGTTCCTTAAAGAAAATATCTTTTCGCGATTCGGACACCCTCGCGCTATAATTAGCGACAACGGGACACATTTCTGTAATCGGTCTTTCGAGGCCTTGATGTGGAAATATTCAATCATTCACAAGCTTTCTACGCCCTATCATCCCCAAACAAGCGGGCAGGCTGAGATCTCAAATAAGCAGATCAAACAAATTTTGGAGAAGACGGTTTCTAAAAACCGCAAAGATTGGTCAACCAAATTAACGGATACTCTTTGGGCATTCCGCACTGCTTATAAAACCGATCTTGGTATGTCTCCATACCGCGTAGTGTTTGGGAAGGCATGCCACCTTCCTGTCGAGATCGAACATAAAGCAATGTAGGCTATTAAAGAGCTTAACTTTGATTTTGATCATGCAGGCAGCTATCGGAAGCTACAATTGAATGAGCTAAGCGAACTCCGCGATGAAGCTTACGATAATGCGGTGATAGTAAAGAACAGAATTAAAGTGTTCCACGATAAAAATCTTTTTAGAAAAACCTTCATATCGGGGCAACAAGTCATTCTTTACGATTCCCGTCTCCATCTTCATCCGGGTAAGCTTAAATCTCGTTGGAAATGACTTTTTGTGGTGCGGTATGTACACCCGCACGGGGCAGTAGAAGTTGAAAATTTGAAAAACGGTTCAATTTTTAAAGTAGATAGGCATAGATTAAAACCGTATTTTTCTGCTGACCCCGCGGAGGAGCTCCTGTTTTTACAGGAGCCGCTTTATCAGAACTGAATTTCCTCCGCCTCACCTCCATGTTTTGGTAACAATTTCTCATTTTATGAATGGAGGTGAGTAAAAATGGATTTAACTGAATATCTGTGCGTGTCAAAGATCAAGTTTGGGGGTAGTTTTCATTTAACTATTATTTTACCCCTTATGTCTCTCCCCTAGTATACAGGTCCATGCTCTCAAAAGGCTACATCAGTGAGGACACTGCTGAAAACAGATTTGGGGGGGTTTGTATTCACTGAATTATCTTTGACACTGGGCATTCAAATTTTTTTTTATATAACAAAAGAGTAGAAAGTGAAAAATTATATTTAAAAGATAGGAATAGTTTAAGAAAACCAAGAAAATTAGAAGTTTTTTTAAACGAACTGGTAATAAATAGTTATGAGCTGTTGTCCCAAGGGTTAGTAAGATGAAGGAAGTCACTAATCTGAGAATAAAAATAAGTCTGAAAAATAGTTTCTGTTCTGGAAGCCAAACATTTGAATGTTGATACCCTACTATATGCACTTACACACGTCTTGAAACTCGGGATAGTAGAGGATACCTTGAAATGCTCTTGTCTAAAAGCCAAAGTATGAAGGAAGTAAAAAAATGAATAAAATATAAAAATGGTGAAAAGAAAAAAATGAACCCTAGTTTTTTTATCGCCAAGGCAGCAATAAAAAAATATAGCGAAGGTGCTTCATCACCTAGTGCCTTAGACCAACTGGTCTGGGAGTCACTGCTAAGCCTTAGGTGGTGCAAGACGAGGAAAATACTATCATCCAATTAGCAAGCACATAAGTAATCGGTCGGTTAGTACCTCAAGAAGTATTAATAGTCCCATGAAAATGTGTAAGCAAATCTATATAAATATTCATCAAAATTAAAAAGTACTTAGGTAGATGGACAAGAGTATGATAGCTTGAATTGAATTCTCCGAGTGTAGGGATGTCCATTACACACATGTAAGGTTATATGATCGATGTTTGGATGAAAGGTAGGAATGAAGAATAAAGACGATGTTTTATTGAGTGATGATGTGATTTCTAATATCTTTTCATGACTATTAAGATAGGGCTCATGACAACTGAAAAGCTAGCGTAGTTGGAAACTCTTATTTTCAAAGTATTTCTTTTATGGTTCTTATCTTTATATGTAAATTTCACCATCTCCATTTTATTATAGGATTTTATGGGTGTAATCCGCTGAAAACCCTCAGGAGACAACACTCCTCCTACTAGGGACACCTAGAGGTTTAACGACTTGTTGCACGTGCTCAGTGCAATCGTGTTTGCCTACGAAAGTGTGCTTATTTTTCTCCTTTCTTTTTCTCCTTCTCTTGAATAAACTAGTTTGCTCGGGACGATCAAAGATAAGTTTGGGGGTATTTGTTCAGTTGATAAAACTGCACATTTGTTATTACATTTTTCCTACTATTTCTATACTAGAAAATTTGTTTGTTATAATATATGATACATATGAGGGTTTATCTGTAAAAATACTATTTTTCATGTGTTGATATATTATAATTAACATTTGGTAGGAAAATGTATGCAAAGATACTATTGACCAAATCTTTATGGTGAAATTAACATCTCAATAAAACAAAACTCCACTAATATTATTTGTTGAGATTGTGCAGAATTTTTCAGGGCTAAAAATCAAGAGAATTAAAGTTGTTAAGAGCAAATCTGCCTAATTAAGAAAGCAAAACTAAGAAATCAAGTCTGGAAGAAACAAAGAAAAGATTTCCAATTTCTAAAGGTTCCAGAGATCGCCACGTGTCACAAGGAGAAAAGCCCAGAAGACCAAAACCACTGATCCATACACAAGACCGCGGATCCACGGTCAAACCTACCTGTTGACCGCGGATCCGCCGCGTGTCAGAGATGTTAGGAGCAGAGATTTTTCTGGTTGAATCTTAACTGTTGGCTTCCAAATTTGGAAGCTAGGGTTTTGGTTTTTTGGAGTATAAATAAGGACCGAGAGGCTCTTGAAAAAATCATCAAGCCGAAGAGATTACGAAGTCTAAGACGGCTCACGCATCCAGACTGATCATCAACGGTTCATCTACCTCCTTAGAAGAGATCGTGAAGCAAACTAGTATTTGTAATCATTTTCTAAGGAAACAAAGTGTAAATGAATTTTGTTGATTAATAAAGATAGTTCTTTTTCTTTTTCTATTTCTTTGTAGTTTCATTATGAATTCTCTCTCCATCTCTTCTTCTCCCAACATGCGCGAGTAATTCTCCGCTTGTTAGGGTTCGTAGGATTATGGTAGGTTAATGGATGATAAAAATCCTTAAACTCTTTCTACGTCCTATAAAGTTTATAAATTTTATCAAAAGAATCATTAACATCTTAATCGGGCACGCTACCAATTCACTGTTAGTCTCGACCACGATTAGAGATTAGATTAATGATTGATTTGGTAAAGGCTAGATATGAACGGAGTTCCATGTCGAGATAGGGGTTAAGAGTGGGATTGCTTTTCCCTCCAGAAACCCAAATCTACATGTATCACTGTCATTCTAGTTTTAAATATATTAAAGGATAGAAAGAGTGATTTTTAATTAATCATCCATAACTATTAAATCCTAATGAACCCTACAAGCCCCCTTCTTATATAAACTTACATCCGTAGTTAATCTAGATCTATATTTTGCATCTGTGTTTAATGTAGATCTTGATCATACAACCATTCTACAATATTCTTTATCCCTCATCTGTTTTCAACACATCTAAAGTAAGAATAAAAGATTCAACGTTTCCTAGAGGACGACCCGTACTCATCTCGGTCAAGCTACACGCGACACCGTTATTGATTGCGGTTATTCTACAGACACATAGATCATATCAATCAACAGTCCTGGGCCATATGGAGGCAGTGAGTGGATCGTCGTGGATTCGTCTCTCCCGGTATTGGGGGTTGATGTCGCGAGGTGCACGGGTGGCCATCACCAGAAATCCTTGGTCAAGGTAGACGAGAATTACCGATTTGGATCAGAAGTTTCTCAGTTGGTGATTGGCTTCATACAGACATGAAATATCGCGTTATTTGGGGTCTGACTTTATCCACCCCCTAGACTCGATATGCGATACTCTTAGACGAACAGACCGAACTATACGGAGATTGTCACGGACATGCTCAGTAGAGGTTCGGATGAGTTTACTCGTCGGCCTTTTTTTCGCTCAATACCTAGGTAGACGTTACGTACAGCCAGTGCCACTGACGTGTCTGTGGTTAAACCCATTGCCAGTGTATTGACGAGTCTTTAGAGTACCATACAGAGGGTTTTCCTGCTTCGGGCAAAACGATGTAGAGGCCGTATGGTTTTACGGTAGAGTTCGATCATATGCTTGCACTTATACACGCATCATGATTCGGACGGATAATACTAGTGGGCTTTGGTTTAACCCGGATTCTAGTATTATATTATTGGATTATTTTTGTCTCTTTGTATTCGTATTTTTTGGAATACGGATACGGGTATGTATATACGGTGAGAGGTATTCTCATAATTTATTACAAGATTACTTCTAGAAGATGCCACCTCATTTGTTTTAACCATTTTGTTAAATGGTTAAATGACGTGGAGGATAAGGTGTTCTTTGCATTTATGGAAGCATAGCTCATGGGGTGACTCATGAGTTACTATTGTGGCATACTTGATATTTGTGTTGTGAGATATTTTTGTGAGGCTTGATTATTTTGTTCACAACACTTAGCCATTTTCTTTGGTTGGAAAAAAGCTCACAACACTATCATCTCCTCATGCTTGCTTTTTCTACCTCCACCCTAAAAGTCTCATGTGTTGAGAAACCCAGGGTGTTTAGAGACAAATTAATCTATTATTAAACTCTACATCTTCTAGGTTATCTAGTTTAGCGAACTAGGTACCCTAGTTACGTCGGCTATAAGATTAGAGCTCGAACGACAAATTCTCAGGTGGATCATCTTCGATGGAGGGAGACCGACGATCAAGCTTGATCATGGTGGCCTTTAGGAGCTTAGGAAGATGGTGGAAAACCGAAGGACACGGATCATTCAGTATAACCATTCTAAACTCCTCTTTAATTTGCTAGCTTTAGGTTTATGGTAGATCTGGGTTATAGGATTGTTTTAGCGCCAGTTTTTTAATTTTTTTTTCCGCAAACGGTCACGGTAGATGGCTAGGGCACTGGCATAACCAACAAGGTATCAGAGCCAACCCTTAAATCCTAAACTAGCAGTTTTAGACAATGTTTAAATAACGAAATTGAAACAACTCTGAAATAATACGCACAATTTTCAAGTTTCTGTCGAAATTTTTTTGTCTTCTAATTTTTTTAAACAATTGCAGAAGACTATTCTTGTGACAACTAGAACACATGTCAAAAATGAGCCCCAAATTTCAATGTACGTCTGGCGAGATCGGAATTTTCTCCGGCGCCGCCGGTTTTTGTAGGGAATTGGGTCTTGGGATTTTTAGTGTTTTCTGGACTCTTGAATATTGGTTTTAGGTATTATTTGTTTTTTCCCAGATTGCATATTATGTTATCCTTGGTTTGGGGGCAATACAGAGTATTTCGAAGTCGCTATTTTTTTACACCGTTTAAAGGTTTTCAGTACATACGTTACTATCTGCGACCGTGAATGTCATTAGAGCGGTACAACCCGACTAGTTGCTATATGTTCTATTATATGTGTTTGCGAACATGACATTCACGTTGATGTTCTATGTTGTGCTGAGGTTGTAGTTGGATGGTCGTGATGGATAGCCAGTGGTGCAATGATAGTTGTACAGTTCAGATTCATTTGTATATTTAATAATGCGGGGTGAGCGTCCGACATGTGGACTGCCGTCACTACCAATTTGTATATTATTTGTTTGGGGCACGGCTGGGTTGAGGTCGATGTCACCCGTGTACATATAATTTTTCATTTTCTGTACTAGGATTACCCCATGGAGGAGTGCTCGAATAGCCGGATTCTAGAGGGCTACGGGCCCGCATATCATGGCATTGAGACGAAGGGGCCTCACTCTAGAATTGGTGGGCTATTCGACGCATTCGTACGGGGTATAGGTTGACCCACAGAAGGGTGCTCAAGTTACCGGATTCTGTGAAGTACTGGGTGGCCCATTCACTTTATTGATCGGGGTTGCCTCACTTCTGAGATTGGCGGGTAACTTGTCGCGCTCGTAGGGGTCTACGTTTTCATTGCACAGGTTATCCACACGATAAGGAACGTCAGGTCTCATTTGCGGCTCAAATGAAACCTGAGGCTCCAAGATTATCCACCATTTTGTGTTACTTGCTGAGATTCTGTAATGTTGCTTATATCATACCTGGGACGAATGTTATATATATATATATATATATATATATATATATATATATATATATATATATATATAGACACACACACTAGTAGATGTTGTATATGTTTTGCATCCACGCTAGTCCAGCCCCTGCTCTGCCGTTAGTTAAGTAACCTAACGGTGCATGATGGGACCCCGTGTCGAATGCAGATGGCATATACGTAAATTGTATTTTTGTTCTTTTCTGGTGTGAGATGGATTAATTGATGGGACTGCATTAATTCCAATTAATGCAAGGAAAAAAACTATATGATGTTGTTGGAACCAAGTTTTTGAAAACTGACATTACAGACGTTCCCTTTTGTTTTGCACAGCGATATTCGGTTATAAATATCCAGCACCTCATTCGACGAGGCAAGAGTCGAGATCCCTTTATCGGGAGTGACCTCTTGGGCAAAAGTTTGCGTCAGTGTAATAACTTCACTATAGTCGATTCTTTTATTTTGCATCATAGTATTCGGTTTTGAATATCCTGCACTTCATTCGATGAGGAAAGAGCCGAGATCTCTTCACAGGGAGTGACTTCTTTAGCAAAAGTTTGCGCTACTATATATTTGTAAAACCACTCGGTTCCTTCAACGATATTAAGTTCATTACGTTAAAGGGTTTTTTGCCAAAACCCCAGCCATAGCCCTCCGTCATTTCTTACAAGTGTTACTTAGTATTCGTGCTGCGTATTTTAACCTAGTCAAGGCGTAGCGTTCGGTAGCTGAGTGGTGCTTATTTGTTGCAGGTGTTGCGATTATTTAGGACAGCCGCATAACCATTTTAACCTTGTAAAGGGTATATATGGGTGGGTCTAAATTAATCTTGGATAATGATGGGTTGAACTTGACTAGCAGTTTATGAGATGATGACCTAGTCAAGGTCATAAATCGTTAGGGGTAAAAACCACATCGGTAGTTTCAAATATACAGGAAACTTTCCAGGCATGCGCATACCTTCTGGAGTGTGGTGTCTTGAGTGGCTTCCATCATGTTATCATGCGGTGATAGTTGGATCCCGATTCCCACTGATGAGTACGTGTTACTCCTCGGGTGATTTTAGACGATCCCGACTAATTCTCCTTTTTGGGTTTGAAGGAGAATTCGAGAAAACAGTGGGAGTCATCATGATTAGATAAATTGATTAATCAATCTAATCTAGGTTAGAGTGCACACTGAGTACTTCTTTTTTCTCTCTCTCTGGCAGCGACCTTGGCCTGACCCTAGACTAAAACTCATGAACCAAGTTAACCGAAACTTCTCAAAACACTTTGACGTTTGGATTGTCATTTAGTCGCATATATCATTGCCGCTTCTACATCCCCTTTGCATTTCTCCAGAACACTCCGTATCACTACGAAGGTCCATATTTCTTGGTATGTTATCGTATAGTTATATACGAACTCGAAAGAACTTGTTCCAGTTCGAGGATGGATTCTGGGTCTGGAGAAATTGAATAGGATTATTCGGTTGTCTTTTATCTTTACATTCTTTCAGGTTGCGAGGGCTCCTAGTATTAGGAGAGTACACCTATTGCACTTATTGGATAGTCTTCTTCCAAACCATAGGCAGGTGCCGAAAGGTAGGGAAGGAAGAAAACCAATTAGCCTAAGTGTGGTGTACAAAAGGTAATAAGTAAAGATATGTAAAGGGATTAGATTAAGGGCAAAAGGGAATTGTGACTGCTATCATTCACGACGAAACCGCGTATATCCTTTGCCACTCTTATATCACCTTTGCATTTCTCCAGAACACTCCGTATCATTACAAAGATCCATATTGATTGGATATGCCATCGTATAGTTACATACGAATTTGAAGGAACTTGTTCCAGTTCGAGAATGGTTTCTGGTTCTAAAGAAACAGAATAAAGATTTTTCATTTGTCTTTTCCCTTTACCTTCTTTCAGATTGCGAAAGCTCCTGGTATTAGGAGAGTACACCTATTGTGCTTATTGGATAGTCTTCTTCCAAACCTTAGGCTGGTGCCGAAGGGTAGGGAAGTAAGAAAATCAATTAGTCTAAGTGTGGTGAACAGAAGGTAATAAGTAAAGACATATAAAGGGATTGGAGTGAGGGCAATTAAGTATACGGTTACAGTCATGAATCTGAATAGTGGAAGAGGCATTACTAGGAATACCCGGCCACCCTTTCGAAACATTTTCATGTTTCAGTTTTACTGTGCGGTGTGAATTGAAAATTGTTTTCCCAATTAGATTCTAACTCCAGGGTATGTATTTACCAGATTTGATTTTCACATCTGTATGGCGTTACGGATAGTGAGTAGGAGTAAGATATTGGGAATTGGATGATTAAATTCTCTATATATCGGAATTCTTTATAATTGGTGATATTTGAGGAAATCACTTGGGTTTTGCCTGACGGCAAATATTTAGTTTTGAATATCCGTCGTTATGCACCAATTTCAAACAGATATATCTGTGCATTTATTATATAAAGTGAGATATAACCTTTTGAAATTATGTCTATAACATTTACCTATATCAGTTGATGGTTAAATAAGGTGCATTCAACGATGGTGTAATTCTTCTTAACCATAGTACAGTTTTCAACCCACGACGCACAGGGTTTGAGTTATTGAACTCAGAGGACTTATACAAAGTATTGTATGTTGTCTGATGTCCGTTAGGACAAAAGGGTTGGTACTCGTACTAAATTCTGTTTACTTATGACTTTTCTAGTTTTAGACAAGTATTTCGTTGAAATACAAGGTCCAAATTTTGAGAAGTTATAGGTATAAGAATAAGGTAGAGAACCATATGTTGTAAGTATCAGAATTCTTCAAGGTCATCGAAGATGTAGATACTTGTGTTTGGTATTCCGTTGTAAGTAATAGTTTTGAGAACATGCTTCTCTTTCAGGTTACTCATACGTAGATGCATTACTTGATGAGTAATGTTGCTTGGCTTGCTTCCATTTGGTTGAAATGCACTGGAAACGGCTGCATGATTTTTGAATCTGGTTCGAATTAAATTAGTGCATTTGTTTCTATATTGGATATATAGATTGTATTCATATCTTAACGATATTAAGGTATATGAAGTTTTCCGGCTCATGCTTAAAACCAGAATCTGGACTGTTTCCCCCTAATAAGAGATCAAGGCTCTGTTCAAAATTTAAACTGAGGCAACGCCTCACGTGCAAAGCACGAAAGCGCCAGCACCAAGAGTTAAAAATTCTGAGGCAGCGCCTCACGTGCTCCGCACGAGAGCGCTGGCGCCAGAACTAAAAGTTCTCCACCCTTGGATCAAAAATCCTACGAAGATGATAAATTATCAAATCAATGAATTAAATTCTGATTGAGAAAATACTCCTCAAATCTTTCTAAACAAGAAAGATTATGCTATGTAAAATAGAGCACCATTGGATCAAAAATCCAATGGTGATTAAAAATCACCAAGTTGCAGAATAAGCTCTGTAAAAAAAAATATTTTCCTAATATTTCTAAACAAGAAAGATTATGCTCTGTAAAATAGAGCACCGTTGGATCAAAGATCCAATGGTGATTAAAAAATCACCAAATTACAGAATAAACTCTGTATGGAAAATATTTTCCCAATCTTGTTAAAAACAAGAAAAATATCTTCTATAAAGCAGAAGTTCTTGGATCAAAGATCCAACAGTGGATAAAGTCCCCAAATCAATTAAGAAATCTCTCAATGAGAGATTTTTTTAACCGAATCAACAAATCAGCCTCCACTATATAAAGGACCCAAGACTTCAAGTCTTGTAGAGAAGAACCCCACATAAACTTCAAACTTCAAGACGAGAATGATTTCTCCTCAAGGTAAATAAAAATAAGAGAGATCATAGCATCTCCACTATATGTAAGAGTTTAACACTCACATCAGAAGAACTTAGTCCTTTTTCCATATCTCAGATCTATAAGACAAAGTTTTTCACAAGTGAGAATCTAATTCTCAGAGAATTGAATTGAGCAGAACAGAAAACTCAGCGCTTAGCACTCAGAGTCTGGCGCTCAGCGCCGAGCGCTCCACGTGCTCCTCACGCGGGCGCTATTTAATAAGAAGCACTTAGCACAAAGCCTGTCGCTCAGTGCCGAGCGCTCCATGTGCTCCTCACGTGGGCGCTATTTAATAAGAAGCTCTTAGCACTCAAAGTTTGGTGTTCAGCACCGAGCGCTCCACGTGCCCCTCACGTGGGCGTCATTTAATAAAAAAATGCTTAGCATTTAGTGTTTGGAGCTCAGCGCCGAGCACCTTATGTGCTCTGAACGTGGGCACCATAAATTGTTTGACAATCCATATAAAAGAATATAAATAAAACAAAAAGAAAAAGGGGTGTCAGAACCCAAATCAATGCTCAACAGTGCTGATATAGAAAGGGGATCAAGCCCAAATAAATAATAAAGTGGGCAGAGCCCAAGGTTGGCTAAACCCTAAATTGACCGAGCCCATATGTCTTCTTCTAAATTGTCCTCAGTTCCAAACAGGACTACCAAGTCCCTGATGAACATTCATTGGTTCAAAAGGTACATCTCTTCATACCTCTGATATATGTCGTTGTAATTCTTCAACGTCTTCAGAGAGATGGCGGGTCCCGACAACCAGCAACTGTGGACCGCAATCTCCTTAAACTAATAACAGACTGCAATGTCCTTAAAGTAATAACGGACCGCAACGTCCTTAAACTACTACGGATCGCAATGTCCTTAAACTAAACCCTCACCTAAAAAATGGTGATCTGTGGACCACAATGTTCCAAAACTAATAACAGACCGCAATGTTCTTAAACTAAAATAATAGGGCCCAAATGCTCTTTCGTTGGATCTGAATAATCTTAAAACCTTGTTAAGTAGATCTTAGTCTAAAATTAGACTAATGTATCCTTAACAAATACATTTAAGTTGATCTTAACCTCAAACGAGATTAACGATCCTTAAATCAAACAAACCCAAATCTAAGAAAATAAGGATTTAGACTAATCCACTTCCTACGGACGACAACACGAATTAGTCTCCGTATACAATCCACAGGCAACCTAAAACAAAACAAACACAAACGACACGAAGTGAACATCTGGAGCCGGAGAAAGTGGTTATCGCTACGCAGTAACGTAATTAACTGCAGGGGTTTGCTCCTGCAGGGAAGAGCGTCCCCACAATCAAAAACCCCTCACAAATGAGGGGGAATCTGACGAAGTCAACTACAACGACCGCATCTGTTTAAACCTTCGACGCATGGTGCCATAAATCAACTTGGCATCTTCAAAGAGGTGGACAGATAAAACCAAATAGCATATGTCCCCAAATTCAGGTCAGACGTCCTAACGTCACGGTCGCGTCTTTCGGCGGTGAATAGATTCTGGTACGCCCGGTGGGACCTTTTCCTTTTTCCACTCCACACTTCGTATGTCGTGTTTCGTGAACAAATCGCGGTCTGCTATGGTTGCCCCTGGAGTCAAGATGCTAAGATTTGGTGTTTTGCTCCTGTGCAGAGAAAAGAAGATTAATGGCTTCCAAATGTACCTGCAACAAAAACTCTTGCTCCGTGCCATCTGGAGGAGTAACTTACGGGCGCTAAGCGGCCTCCATCTTCGCAATGCCGGTGGAACATGTGACAGGCCACCACTGGGTTGTTCTTCAGGACTATGATCCCGTCAACAAGCTTCAGCGCCCCGATGCCATCACAGGAAGCTCTGAAGAAGTCGATCTTCGATCGGCTTGCAACTATCGCGGCCCCTCTCAATGGGTTGTCTAAGTCTACTACCTAAGTTTTCGACAGGCTGAGCCTAAGCTGAAATGGGCCCGTGAAGAGGCTCGCAAAACTGGAGAAGGCTATCCTAACTCTTGCTGCAGGTGAATTCGTCCAAACTACTTCCCATACTCGAAAGTCGGCTTTCGACAGGTTGACCATTCCTTCCCAGCGGATGTCAGTCTTTAACAGGTTAGTACCAATAACAGCCTCTCCTCAAAGCAGAGGGCATGACGAAGCTACTCCGACGATAGAGGTGATCTCGGCTACACGACATGCTCGATGTCGCCACTGGCGCCGAGTGAGGAAAGCTGGGGAAAACTCTCCTTCTGGACTTACCCCACCAGCTCCAATGGTGGAAGTTGATACTGCCGTTCCAACTGGGAACAGCTTTGAGCCGCTCAGGAGGGTGTACAAGAACTCTCCAATTGCCGTACTAAAAAGGTCTCCTCCACCCGCCGAAAATATTACTAAAGCGAAGCTGGAGCAGCCCCCTCAGCGGCTGTCCTCCAAATCCACAGGGTCTGGCGAAAAGTCCAAGACTCTGTGATCGACAAAGACTACTTCCGCCGACAGAAGAAAATGAAGGTTCGGCAAGAGGAGGACCATCCCACCGCCATGCTACAAAAGGTGTCGTCTGCAGGGTGCCTGTTGCAGCCCCTGAACCTCGACCGCCCATAAAAGGAGAAGGCCAGAGAATCAACCATCACCGGTGACAAATTCTGAGTGTGATGGATCCAAACGCCCCAAGTCTGGAGGCATGGTAGTGCACACCATCTACATGGCTTCCGGAAAAGAGGAAAGCCATGCTTCTGGGGGTCACCGACCACTTACACGGTCCGTAACAAAGGCTCAGGAGCAACAACAGAAACTCCAGGAGATGCTGACAAAGATGGCCGCACTCACTGGGTAGAAGGAAAGCCCGGAAGTATTATCGGATCAACGCCAGGAGCAGGAAACGAACGCCGAATTCCTTCGAAGAATGCTCGAAAAGAAACATAAAGAAGCCACGGAACAAGCGGCTAATATAAAAAAAATGGTGGCTCCTATTCTAAGATATGGTGGGGATGATGATCCAACCGGACCCTCTAGTTGAAGATCCCCCGATAATCATCGAAGACGACAGAGGAGAGACATCAAATCCTCTTCCGGCTTTATCAGTAGCTAGGGAGGATACGATCTCGAAAGCTGCGCTTGATAGCTAATAGCTCAACAAATACGAGCTCATCAGGCAAGCGAAGCCGTTGGCCAAGTCATCAGAACCGGGAGACCCTATCCAAGCTGGTACGATCAAATTAAGTACCTGCCGGGATATACGATCCCTAAATTTCACATGTATAAGGGGACATGCAACCCCCATCGGCACGTCGCTCAGTTCAGGGCCCTCTGTGAAAATACTTGAGGTGATGACAAATTACTACTTCGCCAGTTCGTTGGTAGCTTAGCGGAGACGACATTTGAATGGTACTCGGAGCATCCGAATGACTCCATCAAAACATTCACAGAGATGGAGTTTTCACCCAGCGTTTCGCAAGCGCCAGCGAACGCACCCCGATCACGGCATTGATCAATGCCAGGGTGAAGCTAGGAGAGACATGGGTTCAGTATGCAATTTGGTGGCGGAACCTATGGTCGAAATGCGAACAACGCATAGAAGAAGCTCCTGCTGTGGGCATGTTTGTAGGGACCTTTGACCCACAATCGACTATCTCCCAATTTATGATGTTCTTCAAGCCGGCTACTTTCCAGGCCTTAATCGACAAGATGGCCCAAATGGATCAGATGGTCCATAGACCGTCCTCCTCGAAAATGGAGCTTCGAAATGAAAAAGGCAAAGGGAAAGCGACCTTCGTCGCTAACACTCAGCAACAGCCGAATGATCCGAAACCAGCTGCTCGCCAAAACGATAAAGAGCGATCACTCAGAGAAAAACTAAGACGTCCTTACTCATTCCCTCAGGATTAAACGTGAAGATTGTTCGAACTGGCGGTGCGCAACAGACTTATCACTCTACCAGATCCGAGATGTCCACTACAATCGGACGACGTCAACAATCCCAATTACCGCCCCTACCACCGAATAGTGGGACACCCAATCAAAGATTGCTTCGTCTTCAAAAACGGGGTCGAGAACCAGTACCAACAGGGCAGGTTCGCATTGTCTGAGAACTGGAGGGTAAACCCGCCACAACCGCACGCTCCTAAAAAGAT
This sequence comes from Agapanthus africanus, assembly GCA_030015575.1. Classification (NCBI taxonomy): domain Eukaryota; kingdom Viridiplantae; phylum Streptophyta; class Magnoliopsida; order Asparagales; family Amaryllidaceae; genus Agapanthus; species Agapanthus africanus. Next base: position 147,608,678 of record CM057348.1, on the reverse strand, counting down.
GGACACACCGGGGGTATCATGCTCATTTATAGAGGAAGCTCCGTGGAAAGTTATCCTTTCAGCTAAGACCAAAAGAATGCTGAAGGATCTTCAAGCATGCCCGGCAATCAAGTGGAAAAGCCCGTCAGAGCCTGAGGTCATTGAGGGGATGCTGAAACCGCACCCAACACCGAGAATTGGTAACGATGGGCAAAACACCCATGTCCAACCGTCGAAGTCTTCGAAGAAGAAGAAGAAGACCAAAAAGCCCGTGCTGTCCGATGACAAACGCACGGACCTGCAAAAGTATATTGACGCGTTGGAAGAATATAACCAGAAGGCGCGAACCCCGGTCACACTCCAAGAGTTTCTCAACCATATCCTTGATGGCGGAGATAATGACAATGATGAGGGAGAAGAATCGTCAGAAGAACTCGAGGATTATGTGGTAAGTTGTCACATGATCTCTCATTCACCAATAAATGACGAAGAAGCTCACTCGGCATCAGAAGGAAATATAGAGGAGCTGGGGGCAGAATCGGTGCCAAAATCCTTGGAACCGTCAGACGAGATGATTGACATGCTGCTGAATGAAGCCCGTCAGAAGAGCAAAGCTGATCAAGAGCGTGAAACAGCCATATTCGAAAAGGTCAGGCATCAGCATTAAGTTGAAGAAGTCATGGTAGGGATGAGTCGCAAAGCACTCCAACCAGATCGAAGCACGCCCGCAGCAGACAAAAACAGGCTTAAGACAAGGAAATGGTTCGCTAAAGCCCTGTCAATGGGAATGAAGCTGCCATCTTTCAAAGGAAATACTCCTGGCGGTATACACCTTGACGAAGCGGATGTATATCTTAACTACTGCTTATACCATCAGAGGATTACACGCCCTACCGAAGAATGCATGGCCTTTAAAAAGTAGTGGCAGGGATACGTTGCTCACCGACAACATTTCAAGCGGATGAAGCGCAAAACTCGTCGGGAGCAGAGAAGCACGACAGATGAGCACAAAGGAACTGCCGGCAATTGCCACATGGTTGATACCAGGGGATCGCAAGTTCTCACCTTCGGAAGCGATTCTGATGAAGAAGTCGCCCTCGGCCCTCTCTTTAAGGAATCCACCTCAGGAAAAGAGAAAGAGATAAAGAACTGTGAAAACATTTTGCTGCGTAATCGTACGTTACCCGAAAAGAATCTCAGACTTACAAATAAGGGATCGAACAAAATAGATAAGGGGAAGGAAAATGTCCCTAAGGATATCGCCCTCGATGATCGAGTCATCGAAAAGCTGGCAGCCACGGACCCACCCAGGAAAAACAAAGTGGATTACAATGTCCTGGCATATCTGAGGAAGATACCCTCACAACTAAGCGTTTTGGATGCCCTTCTGTTGTCTAAAGAGGCACGAGATTCTCTGATCAGGGCATTACAAGAGCCCGAGCAGTTTCAAGCTTTCCTTGCTGAAGAAAAGATGAAGGACGAGCTGGAAGAAGTGCACACAACTGACATCATTTTCGGCGACGAAGATCTCCTCCTCGGAACGTGCGAGCACAACCGTCCCCTGTATGTTACCGGGTACTGCCATAACATTAAGATAGGAAAAATCTTAGTTGACAACGGGTCCTCTGTCAACCTCCTAAATGTGAGGGTGCTAGAAGAAATCTGCATGAGCGTTCAGCTCCTTGCTCAGGATAAAATCACCATCTCCGGGTTCGACTCCCAGTCATCACGGACTCTTGGGTCTGTAATACTGACGTTACGCTTTGGGCTGCTCGTCACTGACATCAAATTTCATGTCATTGATGCCAAGACCTGCTACAACGCTTTGCTCGGCAGTCCTTGGTTGTACGAGTACAACATCATCCCTTCTACACAACATCAGTGTATGAAGCATTTCAAAGATGACCTCGAGTACACCGTGACGGGGGAACTAAAACCATTCTCCGTAAATGAAGTCTGCAAATACAAAGATGCCAAGTACTTCCTACCAGACTTCGAAGACACGGAAAGATATCATATACTGGAGAACAAACAAAAAGCTATAGCCACTATCCCGGTCTTTGGGAGCGATACAGAGGAGGAAGAAGAAATAGTCTATTTAGGGCCGCCCCAATGCAACAGACCAGGACCATCGACCCCTATTCTGTTCTTTGGCAGTGACTTTGAAGACGAAGTCAACGCAGTGTTCTTGATCCATCCATCAATGCAGGCCCTCGCTGAAGATGATCTGTCACGACCCGAAAATATTGTTCATGACCGGTACTTAAACCACGCAACGTCTAAAGGCGTAACGTAATTCAAGTAAGCCGAAGCCCAGAAATCTAAACCTTTTGAAGAAAATAAAAGAGGTGAAGTTTTGAAATAAAGGTATGATGAAATTAAATTTTTTCTTAAAATCATAGATAAAGGAACATGAAAAATGCAAGTGGATTTTACTAGTTGAAAAAAACATGTTTTGCCTTTTTTTAAAAAAATTTGGGCAGCACCACCTTTGTATATTTTGATCCAAAACCACATACACATGATAATATAAAAGGCATCCACAAGCGGGAGTTAGCTCTTCGCCAATCGGCGGAATCACAATCACGTAAGACAGAAATATATGTATACGACACCCAACGGCGAAGATCAACACAAAAGGATAATGTAAAGCAAGACATCAAACCCACCAACCGAACATATAACCCATCACTCTAAGTCTCGCAACCACAAGTCTTTCTAAGTCTTACTACTTATACAAATAATAATTTCTGATTGATGGAGTTAACTAGATACAACAGGAATAATAATACAAGAGTGGCACGATCCAACATGCACCACCTACCAAAGCAAATCACCCGAAAGCAAGCTGTGTGCTAGCGATGCCGCTACTGATCCATGCGGTCAAGCTGCAAGAACTGTGGCACAACGGGGGTGAGTTGCCAACTCGTGAGTAGAAAACATCATCAGGTTGAAATCAAATAAAACAACGATTTCCTAGGTCAACTATATCATAAAGGTAATACTATGATATCTAGGGTGACCGTATCTGCATATATACCAACAATATAATCAATGCCTATCTGCATGTGGATAACATCTACGTGTCCATCAATAACACAACAACATCATGTATGTAAATATCATGAAAGAATATGCATGTAAATATGAGAATATCGATCAACGTGTGTCCATCAACGACACATCAAAATCATAGAACCTGAGTGTCCAACACCGACACTCGAAACATCATGAAATCCGTGTCCAATATCGACATGTAAATCCTCATATATCTCGGGCTCCGTCAGTCCGCATCGACCCACGGGCTCCGTCAGTCCGGATCGTCCCGTATCATCTCACGACCCGGTCGGTATCCTCCGAATAACCGCCAAGTCCAAATGAAATCACCGGTAGGTAGTAGTCCCTCTGCCAGGCTCATCGTCTACTGCGTGGCAACCCTTTCTTGCCCCGCGGTACCATACCGGGTCCACCATGAACCCGCAAACGGATCATCCAATTCCTCGAATCGGGTTTCTATCATACGTCTCAGAACCGAGAAAACGCATGGTGGACGCACTGAAATATCATATTAAGAGAAACCGAGTTTTTAAAACAATACATACTTTCTTTTGAAATATAACCACGGTTCTCAAATCCAGAATCTCATGAAAACAACATCTCAATGCATATAATCGTAAAGCTTGATGTATGCAAACATATAACAGAAATGTGAGTATATCAGTGTCTCATGCAACATAAAATAGTGATGTGAGCATAGGCATATCATAATAATGTAAGCATAGCAAGTATATCATGGCATGATGCGGCAATTCTACTGTATAAGTGACATAGCAATTATCGATGATGAAAATGTGTGAGCCGGCAATCTGTGTAAGTGTAACATACGCATTATTGATAATGGTGTAGGTGTACTGGCATAGGTATATATAATGCAATGCGAATATCATGAGCATAGCATAAAGTACTTCATAAACGAAATGCTACAAGGTATACGTATCTAACATGACTGAGTTGGTGAATCTATCAATCTGCATCCAGCCTCACAACATCACATACGGTACAATACATCGAACGTCATCCTCTAGTCAAGGGTATGGACCAATCATCAGCTAAAGCTCATCACGTACGGTAACCCATCGTACGTCGGCATTAAACCATTAGGGATCATATCAACCTATATGACAATGAGGGTATGGACCTAACGTCTCGTACAACATATCACTCATTATTCACATTCATGTTCCATATATATATACCTATCTCTCAGGTCACATCTGTATCAATCACAAATTATGGGATCGGCAAAGATATCAATTATCTCATATCGACTCACATCCACATAACGACATATCACACTAAGTCATCATATCACATCGTATATTCTTTTCATCACATTAATATCTCACATCAAGTCATCTTACATATACATTCTATCTTATAAATCTCATGTCATGCTACCCTAAATCTCTTACTCATTCCCGTGCACTACCTATATCTATATATCATGATTCACATTACATTCACATCCTTATATATATATATATATATATATATATATATATATATATATATATATATATATATATATATATATATATATATATATATATATATATATATATATCTTCGAGACATCCTTATGTAAGGTTCCTAGGCACAATAATGAGGTCTCACAAGGCATCAACCATGCCAATTTCAAATTTTATGGTGCCGAGAAACCCTAGACTAGATCGTTAACTAGAATTTTAGGCGAAACTAGCAACTAGTTAACTACTTTAACTAAGAGTACGGAAATACAACCTTTGTAGATCCGGTCCTCCACCTCCATAGCTCCGCAATGAAGTCTCCTCGCTGTCCAAATCGAATCCCGGGCTCTAGCGTCGGCTTCATCGGAAAAATGGGCGGGCTAGGTCGTCGACTTCGATGCCGAAGATGATCTACGTCGAGGCATCACAAGATCAAGCTCCCACTTCACCAAGTCATGAAACTTGTGAAGAAAACACCCTATACTACTTGGCAAGAGGTAGAGGATGAAGAAATAGGAGGTGGGTTCACTTTAGAATTGGATTTCTCACTTGTTTGCTCAAGTTGCCATTGATGGAGCAAGCTTTTCTTCTTGAAGAAGAAGAAGAAGATGATGATGATAATATCATATCATAGAATATGATAAGTATTTTATAAAAGGAAAATAATATGAATACTTATCATATACTAATCATGGTTATGTGTAGAGAATAGACTATGGTTAAGTGGAATGGTTAGGGTTAAGCATGAGACAAGAATGGTGGACTTGTTCAAAGCTTCATGAAGCTTCAATAAAAAACAAACTAAGCCACCATTTCTTTTTCTCATTATCTTTTCCAAAACAATAATAAATAAATAAATGGATAACAAAAAAGAAAACCCTAACCATTACACAACCATGGTTTAATTTTTACACAAACCCAAGTGAGCAAGTATCATCAAACATGATACAAACAGGTGCACAAAAAATATATCACATATACAATGTGCATCAAGTGAGAAAATCCTTTTAAAGTGAACCAATACTAGTTAATGCAAAGTAATATATCAAATATATAATTATACATTAAATCATTAAATCAACACTTGATTTAACGATCTGGTCATATCGCATATAACCGACTAGTAGCCAATGTATCGGCTTATCGAATCAATCCTTGATTCGATAACTAGGCTATATCGCATACAACCATTCGATACATTCATCGCGAGAATAGAATACGGTATCACATACACGAATCATTCTCGGTCCCGCACATATCTCATATGCGCTCCTATTTCGTTTCGCTTGAGCCAGGAAACCTCTGTGTAGGACTCTAAAGACTCATCAATACGCCGGTAGCAGATGATGATCATATCAAGCACCCACAAGCCGCAAGCGGTCTGCTAAACGTAACGGCCACCCGGGTATTGAGCGATCAGAAGATCGACGAGCAAGCCCGCTCACACTCCTGTGAATCCAACCAGTAACACTTACCGTACAGTCCGGTCTGATCGTCTGATATGTCGCATATCTCGCCTAGGGGTGGTAAACGTCAGACCCCAATAGCTCGATAAGTCGTATCGATATGAGGTCTATAACAGTTCGAGAAACTACTGGTAACACTTACCAGTATATCTCAGCAACCCTGCCCAGGGATTTCCGGTTATAGCCAATCGAACACAGCGCAACATCAACTCCCTATACCGGGAGAGACGAATCCCCTCTTATCGCTCATTGCCTCCATGTGACTCGGGACTGTACCCAAAAACCACCGTTTTGCACGCCCTCTTGGACGTGGTAAGGTGGAAATCAAAGCACAGTGGGAACCACACAAGACTCTATGACGATCTCGGGTCAACAGACTACTCTGTACCAGTGTCACCAGAGAACTGCCATCTGACGTAAGGTATAATACCATCTGGGAGTTCTCGGCGAGTCCGTCCAGTGTACCCAGTCTCCACTGAGCACCCGTATATCATCTCTGATGTCAAACACCAATGGATATGGGATCATCCATCGCCCATCTGTATGGGTCGAGAAGGTATACGCTAGTCTACTCTAGTATATCGATGCCCCGTCTCGATACACCCATGACTAGGGACCTTGAAGGATGTACTTATGGACTACCATGTCCCCACTAGTATGATCTGCATCATAGTCCAGGTAGTCAAGTACACATCCTAAGGGCTTTACCAACATGTAACAGAGAGACAATCAGTATACACGTTAAGGCAAAGAGTAACCAGATAGCATACTATCATTTCGAGCAAGAAAGTCCTCCCTATATATGTCCCAGCATCCACTACAATATACATCATATGTATAGCAATGGCCTCTAGGGCATACATATAACTAACAATCTCCCACTTGCACTAGGGCCATCTGATAGCAGTGGTTGAAGTATCTCATACTCAACCATCCCATAAAAGTCTCTCTATGGGAATAGGCCTTCACGAGTGGATCCGCCGTGTTGTCCTCTTAGTCTACTCTCCTTACCTCGATCCCTTAGAGATCAACCATCTCCATGATCAGGTGATACTGCCTTAGAACATGTCTGGATCACTGATGGGACCTGCGTTCCTTGGCATAAGCCACAACTCCATTGTCTCACAATGGTAGGAACGTAGTTCATCTCATGAACCAATATACACCCAAACAGCCTTTTTGGTAGCATCTTAAGTAGCGATGTATCCAGCCTTTATCGTCTAGTATGTCACGGTATCCAGCTTGGAACTCTTTCAACATACCGTCCCTCGATAGAGGGTAAAGACAATGCCTGTGACTGACATTCAGTCGTCTTTATCACCCTAGAACACTTCCAGTGATTTTCCCCAGGATCAACTGATACCATCTCACTACAACTAGTGAGTATCCTAACATCCATTTAGATCTATCTTATAGATCCAAAATCTAGGATTTAGTAGGTATCACTTTGATCCTATATGGAGAATCATTGTGATAAGCGGAGATTGACCAAGCGTAGCATAGGAAACTCCTTTCTTATTAAGAGTATGACATCCACGTACTCTACGAGGATCGTCACCATACTCCCTACTACCTTTTTGTTTATACAAGGTTCATCTACCATTTTGATGATGTCAAACTCTTTGACCAATCCATCAAAACAGATGTTCCAACTCCGCGATGCCTGCTTTATCACATAAAACATCTTGCACACGTTTCCGCTGCTCCCACTATTTACGAAGCCCTCTGGCTGTGTACTTATAGACGCTCTCTTCCAAAACATCATTTAGAAAAGCAGTCATGACACCCAACCACCAGATATCGTAGTCATGGTATGTAGCCGTGGCAAGTAGGATCTGGATGGACTTAAGCATAGATCTTTAGAAAAAGTTTCATCATGATCCACACCTGGTCAATGATGCAAAGCTTTATCAAGTCTAGCTTTGAAAGTCTCAACTTTTCCATGTACACCAAGTAATCTTCTCAAGATATACTTGCTCCTGATGGGGATTTAACCCTTCAGATATAGCAACTAAAGTCCATACTTTGTCGGTGTACATGGATTCCATCTCAGATCGCTAAACATCCAGCCATTCTTACAGTGTCTCACTCCTGATGGTCAGCTCGAAACTAGTTGGGTCATCATCTCATGATGCAATCCTCGCTCCCACTGTCATAGAGAAATTGAAGTATCTCTCAGGTGGGTGAGCAACCCTACTAGATCGGCGGAGAGGCTGAGGTTCGTTGGTTACTATTGAATCTTTCGGTTCTACCAAATCATCAGCTGAAGTTTGTATAGCTGGAACATTTCCAGTTCTACATAATAGATCTTGCCTCGAGATTGTCCGGATTTTGCTTTTAAGACATAGGCCGGACAACCCCAAATCTTAACCATTTTAAGATATGGGCTCTTCCCTTTCCATATCATATATGAAGTGGTAGGCAACTGATTTGATTTGAACCCTATTCAATAGGTATGCAGCTTCTCAAGCGCATAACCCCCAAAAGGAAACAGGCAACTCAGTAGTACTCATCATAGAGCACACCTTATAATATAGGGTGTGATTGCTCTTCCCCGATATACCATCGTGCTATGGTGTATACGGAGGAGTAATGCTGAGAGAGAATCTTATTCTCCTTTAGAATAGTCCAGTATTTCCGTGCTCAAGTATTCTCCTCCTCGATCACATCAAAGGACATAATACTTATACCCGTATTTTGGTTCTCTACTTCTAAATCATATTCTGTGAATATCTCAAAAGGTTCGGACTTGTGTTTCAACAGGAACATATGTCTGAATCTTGAGAGATCATCAGAGAATGTAATGAAGTACAAAGAACCGGTCTTGGCATGTGTAGACAGGGGACCTTTATACATCAACATGTATCATCCCAAGAGTTCACTAACTCTTTCTCTGTTTCCAATAAACAGAGCTGGTGTCATTATATCTTTGTGACATGACTGGCAAGTTTCAGAAGATGTAAATTCAAACTAATTTAAATATGCATCTACATGTAACTTCAGCTAGTCGGGTCACATTGATCTGACCTAGTCTACAATACCTTAAGAAGGATCAGTTCATTTCTGAACTATTCCTCTTGTGTGTGTTCTGTATACTAAGAACTGTAGTTTGATTTAGAACATCAATGCTTTTAGATAACGTGCCTGATCCGATCAACTTTTGATATAGGAAATGTTCAAAACATTATCCAACAATACAAAATTTTATCATTTCTTTACTAATAAAGAGACTGATATGATTTTGTATATCAGGTTCGGTATCTAATAGTATTTGTTCAGAATCAATGTATTGGTAATACAGGGTGACAGTGACCAACAGACTTGGCTGCAACACTTGCCCCGGTTTCTGTCTCATGAAACTTATCACCCGTTCTCAATTTTCTACCTTTTTGTAGCCCTATATAACAGATTACATATCTGGGATCCTGATCCGGTATCAAATACCCAGGATCTAGAGGATACTGAGAAACAGTTCTTTGTAATGAACACACCCGAAGATGATGCATCAGCATGCACTCTCTTCGTTTGGGCGGCACGGGAATTCTGGTAATCCCCAATTTCCTGCTCTGTCTTATAACAATTATAAGTTGGAGCGGGACCAACGTTCCCCAGCTCAGTATAACAAGCGGGTTCGGTCAAATATCCGTATTATTATCTTGATTAAGGCGTGATATGGTCGCTACCAGGAGAGAGAGAGAAGAAAACACTCAGCGTGCGGTCTTGCAAGAATAGATTGGTTTTTATTTTATCTAATCAGGATGGCTCCCACTACTTTTTATCAAATCTTCCTTCAAACCCTAAAAGGAAAGACTAGCCGGGATTAATTACACACTACAAGTTCGCCAATCTTTCAGCCAGGACAGTGTCGGTACTTTGAAAGAGGTCCCCCGTGCTTTCGCACGAACCTAATTAATGTAAACCTCGTTTTCCCAGAGGCGTAACCTCGTTAACACCTTTCTAGACACCTACTTGATCGGCTAATTGTAATGTGTAAAACTCTCCCAGGAGTAACTCTTACTCGCAACAGGTATCGGGATCCAACTATCTCATAAAAGGTATGCAATCTCATTGCAAATTTCAAAACTTGAAATTCCCGATAATTTTGCCCCTAACGTGCTATGACCTTGACGAAAGCCAACAAACCATAGCCCGCTAGTCAAGTTCAACCCGTCATTTCTTGATTGAATTAAACCCACCCGCACGACCCTTGACGCAGGCCAACAAAGTCGCACGACTACCCTAATCCAATCTGCATTATATGCATAAGCAGATAAATACTAGTTAGCTACCGCACACTACGCCTTGACGCAGGCCAACAAACGTAGCACGAATACTAACTACCACTTATCTGAAATGACGGAGGGCTACGACAGGTTTTTCTGAAAACCTATTGCGTAATGAACTTGATATCGTTGTAGAATCAAATGATTTTGAAATGGAGTGTTTTTGAGGCCTTTTTAGTTTTGCTAAAGGAGTCACTCCTGGTGAAGGGATCGTCGGTCCTTTCCTCGTCGAATGAGGTGCGGGATATATCATATATATCACCGTGCAAAGCAAAAACTCTTAAAAGCAATCAAAAGACAAACCGAGTGTGTAGCATCTGCCAGTTATTGCTAAAGGAGTCACTCCCGGTGAAGGGATCTCGGTCCTTTCCTCATCGAATAAGGTGCAGGATATATCACATATACCTCTGTGCAAAACAAGAACTGTAGCTACCTGTTTTATTTTGAAATTCGATTCTACAATATCTTAGGTTTCTTTTATTTCATTAATCACATTAATGAAGTCCCATCATTTAAGTACCTAAACATCACAGATAAATACGACGTACACTTATGCCATTCGCATTCGCCTCGATGTCCCCTCGTGCACCGTTAGGTTAGGTAACTAATGGCAGAGCAGGGCAGGGCTCGCACGGGTGTAAAACATAAGTAACATCTATATAATATATCATATATACTATATACAGTATCCATCACAGAACATATCACATGATCACATCACAGATATCGCAGCAGAAGAATCATATGAAATATTGGATATACTAGGACGTCCGTGTTTTCAATACGAGCCAGTATAAAACATGGATTCCACGGTCGTGATGAATAGCCAAACCCACACCCCTAGACCCCTACGAGAGCGGCAAGCAACCCTACCAATTTTAGGGTTAGGAGACCCAGACTCGACTCCTCGAGATGGTCTCCCACTGGACCCTAGAACCCGGTTACTTGTGCTCCCCTCCTTGGGTCTATCCTAGTGCGGAAAAGTAAATAATATACAAACGGTGACAGCTTCCGCAACCTGGAAGTGCCCCAATAAAAGAATATTACATACAAGTTTTTACATGAATGAAAATGAAAAACACTCATCTCACATAAAAAACCCCGGCTATTCAAACACGACGATCCAATATAACAAATCCAGCAACACATAACATCACATGTCATCAACGTAAGTAGATATGTCCATCCCAATTGTCGTTGACATATAGCAACGAAACCGGCAATATCACATATTACACTTACGGTCACAGAAAAGAAAGTGTAAAACTACAACAGTTGGAATCCGCAACCACCTCAGACATCGCATGCCTGACCAAATGAATTCTTTAGACATCGCATGCCTAACAATTATAAACCCCGCATTTTAGTCTCATTATCGAAAACACTTTTCAATATCAAGTCGGGCAATTCAACAAGATTCCAGACATTTTGATCGAATACTCGTCGCAAACTTTAGTAGACGGTCGCACCCCCGATACCGTCGACGAAGTGCACCAAGGCGGAACACCGCTACCGGGAGCACCCGAACGGATGCTTTCGGCGACGGGGTTCTCCTACAGTCACTTGGTCGGGGCTATGGAGTGAGGCTGTCTATTAAGTTTACCCGGCGAGTATCCGCGTACGCTACGTGATTGCGACGGACTTTTGATCACATCAAAATTCCGTGGCAACCGATCAAGTGAGACTAAACCGCTAGATTTATAACATTCATTCAGTTATCTCATAACTATTTGTGAATTCCAATTATTGTATCACATTCCAGATAATTAGAAAATGTTAAACTTTCCGATCGAACATTCAAACACCCAAGTTTTGCCGATACAGATCAACACATGAAACAAGTCTAAAAACATTCAGTTCGTGCCTCAGTACCAACGGTCCAGCCGTAGAAGGGTCAAGCCAACGCCTCACATGTGGCACGCCGTACTGCCCCAAACCCTAAGGTTCAAAGGGCAGTTCAAGACGGTCACATAATCGAGTTAAGGTTTGTTGTCTTCTAGAGGGACCATCGCGTTACTTGCACTACTTAGAACGTTGTTAAACTACGGAAAGATCCAACACTTGGAAATTTCCCGGCAGGGGAAAAAGTGGGTATTTATATCCGGTCGAACTTTTTAACATATTCCAAAATTATCCGGAAAACCGCACAGACAAAATTTGATAATCCGATCGAATCAGCGATTCCCAAAGCAACCCCAGAATACTCAACTCTTGAGTCAAATTAAAAATTCCCAGAAAACTCAGCATCATTAAATAGGAATTACTGTGCAAAAAGGGGAGGATGACGTCATCATCTTGCCGCGGAATCGCCGCAGAAGCCAGGCTTCTGCCGCGGTTCCGCCGCAGTTTGCACTGTTCATGAGTAAAATTTTGCACCGTAATTCTTAGAATTCCCTGCTGAATTTTTTAAGTATTTTTAATGTGGAAAAATCCCAGTTTTTAGAAAAAGTCCAGAGAGCATCAAAAAGTTAGGGTTTCGGGTTCGATCGGGTTTCAAACATCGTCTAAGCATCGCCTAAGGCTCTAGCTAGGCTCTGATACCACTGTAAGGTTCCTAGGAACAATAATGAGGTCTCACAAGGCATCAACCATGCCAATTTCAAATTTTACGGTGCCGAGAAACCCTAGACTAGATCGTTAACTAGAATTTTAGGCGAAACTAGCAACTAGTTAACTACTTTAACTAAGAGTACGGAAATACAACCTTTGTAGATCCGGTCCTCCACCTCCATAGCTCCGCAATGAAGTCTCCTCGCTGTCCAAATCGAATCCCGGGCTCTAGCGTCGGCTTCATCGGAAAAATGGACGGGCTAGGTCGTCGACTTCGATGCCGAAGATGATCTACGTCGAGGCATCACAAGATCAAGCTCCCACTTCACCAAGTCATGAAACTTGTGAAGAAAACACCCTATACTACTTGGCAAGAGGTAGAGGATGAAGAAATAGGAGGTGGGTTCACTTTAGAATTGGATTTCTCACTTGTTTGCTCAAGTTGCCATTGATGGAGCAAGCTTTTCTTCTTGAAGAAGAAGAAGAAGATGATGATCATATCATATCATATCATAGAATATGATAAGTATTTTATAAAAGGAAAATAATATGAATACTTATCATATACTAACCATGGTTATGTTTAGAGAATAGACTATGGTTAAGTGGAATGGTTAGGGTTAAGCATGAGACAAGAATGGTGGACTTGTTCAAACCTTCATGAAGCTTCAATAAAAAACAAACTAAGCCACCATTTCTTTTTCTCATTATCTTTTCCAAAACAATAATAAATAAATAAATGGATAACAAAAAAGAAAACCCTAACCATTACACAACCATGGTTTAATTTTTACACAAACCCAAGTGAGCAAGTATCATCAAACATGATACAAACAAGTGCACAAAAAATATATCACATATACAATGTGCATCAAGTGAGAAAATCCTTTTAAAGTGAACCAATACTAGTTAATGTAAAGTAATATATCAAATATATAATTATATATTAAATCATTAAATCAACACTTGATTTAACGATCCGGTCATATCGCATATAACCGACTAGTAGCCAATGTATCGGCTTATCGAATCAATCCTTGATTCGATAACTAGGCTATATTGCATACAACCATTCGATACATTCATCGCGAGAATAGAATACGGTATCACATACATGAATCATTCTCGGTCCCGTACATATCTCATATGCGCTCCTATTTCGTTTCGCTTGAGCCAGGAAACCTCTGTGTAGGACTCTAAACACTCGTCAATACGCCGGTAGCAGATGATGATCATATCAAGCACCCACAAGCTGCAAGCGGTCTGCTAAACGTAACGGCCATCCGGGTATTGAGCGATCAGAAGATCGACGAGCAAGCCCGCTCACACTCCTGTGAATCCAACCAGTAACACTTACCGTACAGTCCGGTCTGATCGTCTGATATGTCGCATATCTCGCCTAGGGGTGGTAAACGTCAGACCCCAATAGCTCGATAAGTCGTGTCGATATGAGGTCTATAACAGTTCGAGAAACTACTGGTAACACTTACCAGTATATCTCAGCAACCCTGCCCAGGGATTTCCGGTTATAGCCAATCGAACACAGCGCAACATCAACTCCCTATACCGGGAGAGACGAATCCCCTCCTATCGCTCATTGCCTCCATGTGACTCGGGACTGTACCCAAAAACCACCGTTTTGCACGCCCTCTTGGACGTGGTAAGGTGGAAATCAAAGCACAGTGGGATCCACACAAGACTCTATGACGATCTCGGGTCAACAGACTACTCTGTACCAGTGTCACCAGAGAACTGCCATCTGACGTAAGGTATAATACCATCTGGGAGTTCTCGGCGAGTCCATCCAGTGTACCCAGTCTCCACTGAGCACCCGTATATCATTTCTGATGTCAAACACCAATGGATATGGGATCATCCATCGCCCATCTGTATGGGTCGAGAAGGTATACGCTAGTCTACTCTGGTATATCGATGCCCCGTCTCGATACACCCACGACTAGGGACCTTGAAGGATGTACTTATGGACTACCATGTCCCCACTAGTATGATCTGCATCATAGTCCAGGTAGTCAAGTACACATCCTAAGGGCTTTACCAACATGTAACAGAGAGACAATCAGTATACACGTTAAGGCAAAGAGTAACCAGATAGCATACTATCATGTCGAGCAAGAAAGTCCTCCCTATATATGTTCCAGCATCCACTACAATATACATCATATGTATAGCAATGGCCTCTAGGGCATACATATAACTAACAATCTTCCACTTGCACTAGGGCCATCTGATAGCAGTGGTTGAAGTATCTCATACTCAATCATCCCATAAAAGCCTCTCTCTGGGAATAGGCCTTCGCGAGTGGATCCGCCGTGTTGTCCTCTTAGTCTACTCTCCTTACCTCGATCCCTTAGAGATCAAGCATCTCCATGATCAGGTGATACTGCCTTAGAACATGTCTGGATCACTGATGGGACCTGCGTTCCTTGGCATAAGCCACAACTCCATTGTCTCACAATGGTAGGAACGTAGTTCATCTCATGAACCAATATACACCCAAACAGCCTTTTTGGTAGCATCTTAAGTAGCGATGTATCCAGCCTTTATCGTCTAGTATGTCACGGTATCTAGCTTGGAACTCTTCCAACATACCGTCCCTCGATAGAGGGTAAAGACAATGCCTGTGACTGACATTCAGTCGTCTTTATCACCCTAGAACACTTCCAGTGATTTTCCCCAGGATCAACTGATACCATCTCACTACAACTAGTGAGTATCCTAACATCCATTTAGATCTATCTTATAGATCCAAAATCTAGGATTTAGTAGGTATCACTTTGATCCTATATGGAGAATCATTATGATAAGCGAAGATTGACCGAGCGTAGCATAGGAAACTCCTTTCTTATTAAGAGTATGACATCCACGTACTCTATGAGGATCGTCACCATGCTCCCTACTACCTTTTTATTTATACAAGGTTCATCTACCATTTTGATGATGTCAAACTCTTTGACCAATCCATCAAAACAGATGTTCCAACTCCGCGATGCCTGCTTTATCACATAAAACATCTTGCACATGTTTCCGCTGCTCCCACTATTTATGAAGCCCTCTGGCTGTGTACTTATAGACGCTCTCTTCCAAAACATCATTTAGAAAAGCAGTCATGATACCCAACCACCAGATATCGTAGTCATGGTATGTAGCCGTGGCAAGTAGGATCTGGATGGACTTAAGCATAGATCTTTAGAAAAAGTTTCATCATGATCCACACCTGGTCAATGATGCAAAGCTTTATCAAGTCTAGCTTTGAAAGTCTCAACTTTTCCATGTACACCAAGTAATCTTCTCAAGATATACTTGCTCCTGATGGGGATTTAACCCTTCAGATATAGCAACTAAAGTCCATACTTTGTCGGTGTACATGGATTCCATCTCAGATCGCTAAACATCCAGCCATTCTTACAGTGTCTCACTCTTGATGGCCAGCTCGAAACTAGTTGGGTCATCATCTCATGATGCAATCCTCGCTCCCACTGTCATAGAGAAGTTGAAGTATCTCTCAGGTGGGTGAGCAACCCTACTAGATCGGCGGAGAGGCTGAGGTTCGTTGGTTACTGTTGAATCTTTCGGTTCTACCAAATCATCAGCTGAAGTTTGTATAGCTGGAACATTTCCAGTTCTACATAATAGATCTTGCCTCGAGATTGTCCGGATTTTGCTTTTAAGACATAGGCCGGACAACCCCAAATCTTAACCATTTTAAGATATGGGCTCTTCCCTTTCCATATCATATATGAAGTGGTAGGCAACTGATTTGATTTGAACCCTATTCAATAGGTATGTAGCTTCTCAAGCGCATAACCCCCAAAAGGAAACAGGCAACTCAGTAGTACTCATCATAGAGCACACCTTATCATATAGGGTGTGATTGCTCTTCCCCGATATACCATCGTGCTATGGTGTATACGGAGGAGTAATGCTGAGAGAGAATCTTATTCTCCTTTAGAATAGTCCAGTATTTCCGTGCTCAAGTATTCTCCTCCTCGATCACATCAAAGGACATAATACTTATACCCGTATTTTGGTTCTCTACTTCTAAATCATATTCTGTGAATATCTCAAAAGGTTCGGACTTGCGTTTCAACAGGAACATATGTCTGAATCTTGAGAGATCATCAGAGAATGTAATGAAGTACAAAGAACCGGTCTTGGCATGTGTAGACAGGGGACCTTTATACATCAACATGTATCATCCCAAGAGTTCACTAACTCTTTCTCTGTTTCCAATAAACAGAGCTGGTGTCATTATATCTTTGTGACATGACTGGCAAGTTTCAGAAGATGTAAATTCAAACTAATTTAAATATGCATCTACATGTAACTTCAGCTAGTCGGGTCACATTGATCTGACCTAGTCTACAATACCTTAAGAAGGATCAGTTCATTTCTGAACTATTCCTCTTGTGTGTGTTCTGTATACTAAGAACTGTAGTTTGATTTAGAACATCAATGCTTTTAGATAACGTGCCTGATCCGATCAACTTTTGATATAGGAAATGTTCAAAAAGGTATCAATTATCTTTTTCAAGTATCAATCTCATATCATGATCATGGGATCGAAAAGGTATCAATTATCTCATATCGACTCGCATCCACATAATGACATATCACACCAAGTCATCATATCATATCGTATACTCTTTTCATCACATTAATATCCCACATCAAGTCATCTTACATATACATTCTGTCTTATAAATCCCATGTCATGCTACCCTAAATTTCTTACTTATTCTCGTGCACTACCTATATTTATATATCGTGATTCACATTACGTTTCACATCTTTATATATATATATATGTATGTATATATATATATATATATATATATATATATATATATATATATATATATCTTCAAGACATCCTTATCAATCATGTCAAAGAGTCATATCCCTAAGGCTTTTATCTTATATCCCGATATATATATTCAATCATTCATATCATCTCTAACTATCTTTTTCACCATATCCATAGTTTTCTAATATAGGTTTCTATGACTGTATTCTACAGATTGGTTTCCATTCATAATTTGAGGGGATGCTATACGCCATCCACCCGACTTCCCCCGTATATATTAATTTATTCACCCGCGGAACTCCTTGTTCAGCCATAGTCGACGTGCATCGTCGTCTCGGAATCCACGCGAAGGTACCTATAATAAATACACAATCGCAAATTCTATTAACATCATGTCCGGAAAACCAATACGGCACACAGTGCGCTCATAGGTTAGAACCTATAGCCTACGCTTGAAAAAACAACCAAACAACCCTCGTCGTCGACGTACAAACATCCAACGACCCAATACAATATCAAATATCAAATTCAAGAATTCCAGTATCCGAAAACATAACCAAAACCACCCCAATATGCTCCCAGATTTATCTCAGATTAAATTGGGACTAAACTAGCAATACAGTGTGGTAGTATAAGGGGTAAGTGAGCTACATAACCAACCTAGACACCAAATACCACCATGAGGCCGGCCACATCCCCTATAAAGACGGCCAGCTCGGCCAAGACTGCCATGTTCTGGTTCGTCTTCTCAGGGTGGTCTCCTAGTGCTCCATCTAGGTCTCTGGAGTTGCTAGATTTTCCAGAAACTACCCTAATTAGCTCCAGATACCCTGTAGGCAAACATTGCTTCACAAACCGACACGGGGAATTTCCTAAGTTCGTATTTTGGTTTCTATTCTCATTTTCAGGTTAGGGAATCAATCTCTAAGGCCTTAAAACAACTACTAAGCATCACAAATCCACACAATCATCCAAATCCTTCTCTTGAATTTTCCAAACATCACATACCCTAATCAAATCACATTCTAAATTAAACTAGGATGCAAGAAACTAAAACTAAGCTAAATGAAAGGAATTATACCTCATGGATGCAACTTAACCAAAAACCCTAGCTTCCCAAAGTCTCCAGAATCCAAACTTGCAAGGTCCAATATGTTGAGGATGAAGTGGGGATCATTTTTAATGAAGAGGCTGTAGGGTTTTAATGAAGAAATGGAGATGATTCTTGGTGGTGGAGGTGGAGGGAGATGAGGAGGAAGAAGATGAAGCAAACAATGGGGGATGAAGGAAATGGCAGCCCCCCTTTCTCTCTATTATTCTCACCCTCACTCTCTCTCATCCCATGCCTCTTGTCATGATGTGGTCCCCCCTCTCTCTCTCCTCAATAATTCACCTTCTTCTTTCTTCTCACAATAATAAAACCAAATATCACAAATGCAAATGAAACAACAAGTAACATGTCATGGTACACTAACCATGGAGAATGTAGAAACATGGATTTGGCTTAATTACGATTAGTATTGCACTAATCGGGTTTAATTTTTAAACTGCATATAATTAATTATAAAATGGAAAATCCAATAAATATATTTTTAAATGAATAAATCATTT
Organism: Agapanthus africanus; assembly: GCA_030015575.1. Taxonomy (NCBI): domain Eukaryota; kingdom Viridiplantae; phylum Streptophyta; class Magnoliopsida; order Asparagales; family Amaryllidaceae; genus Agapanthus; species Agapanthus africanus. The sequence continues at coordinate 147,589,438 of CM057348.1, read as the reverse complement.
TAAACTCCAATTATTTCACAAATATTGGTATATATTTATACCATTTTACGAAAACCCCACATTCGCAAATCGGGTAGTTTTCGCGAAATATATTATTTTAATATTAAATTCCAAAAATAACATTTTATATTTTCTGAAATGTTACATGATCAGAGTTTGCAAATCGCCATGGTTCCGCGGCAGCACTACAAAAAGCTTGATGCTCTTGAGACTTATAGTGTGCAAGAGCTGCAGATATTTTACGTCCTACCCAGGTAAAGAGTTGAAAAGGCGATCCTATTCTATCGATCCACGGAGACTAAAGTCGCAAGAGAAGTCTGGCATAGTGCCGATTTCGCGCTTGACAGGCTCCAACCAATCTGTCTGTCCAGGTACTATGCAGAGAGATTGAAAAGGTTATTGAGATGCCACGATGTACCCTTTAAGCAAACCACTCGACAAGCTCAGTTCTACAACAGGATTTGGAATGTCTCCGGAACGCAGCGAAAATTGCCCAACAGAAAAATGGAAACCATTGGGCTTGGATACGTCAAGTCCAAGAAACGGGAGCAATTCCATGGCTGCCATGTCATAAATGACCTTGATGAAGAAGGGGATGCTCTTTTAAAAGGTGCTAACGCTGAACCAGAACGGGGTCCTGCCATAAAAATGCCGAGCCCGTCGTTTGAAGAACAGATGGACAAGCTAGCAAGGGAAGCGAGTCAAAACGTTTGGAACGACCACAGCTGCGAAATGGCCATTTACGAGAAAGCCAAAACACAACGCCTCCTTCAGTAGGCTACGGATGATGACAATGCCCTTCACCGTCAGCCCGCCATGCATTCCCAAGATAAGAAAAAGGCCCGATGTGAAGTCAAAAAAAAGTTAAAGAACGGAGAAAACGTTCAACAGAGGCAAAACGGATCCAAAAGGCGAGGCTATCGAGAAAAGGTCAGCCGAAATCCATCGCTGATGAAGAAGATAGATCGGGAATATTCTTTCCCTCAAGACAAGACATGGAAGATATTCGACCTTGTCATGAAATATCAAATGATGACACTCCCGGAGTCTCGGTACCCTGATCAAGCAAACGAGGTTCATCACCTAGATTATTGCTCCTATCACCGAGCAATATGACATCCTCTTGAAGACTGCTTCACCTTCAAAAACTGGGTCGAAGACTAATATCAACTTGGCAGATTCGCTCTATCTAATAGTTGGAGGATAGTCCTGTTGGAGATAGTGCCCTCAGAGTCAATTATTGGATCACAGGCACGTGATTGCAATGATTGAGGGAGGACCTATCCCAGTAGGACAGTCTTACTCAAGATGATAGTATGCTATCTGGTTTATCTTTATCATCGTGTACTGCTTCAGGTGACTTTACAGGTCACTATTACACGTTGATAGAGTCCCTAGGATTCTTGCTTGACTACCAGCAGTATGAGGGCGATCATATACGTGAGAGCTGGGGTCTATAAGCACATCCTTAAAAGGTCCCTAGTCGTGGGAGTTTCGAGACAGGGCATCGATTCTCCAGAGTAGACTAGTGTATACAGTCGAGACCCCGACGAGGGGCGGTGGCCGGTCTCACAAGCCACTGGTCTCAGTTGGTTCACCTAAGATGTATACAGGTGCTCATTAGGTTATGAGTACACCGGACAGGACTCGCCGGGAACATGCTAGTTGGTCTTATACCTGACATCAGATAGCAGTTCCCTGGTGACGTATGTACAGGTTAGTTCATCGACCTGAGGATCGTCATTTGTCTCGTGTGAGTTCCCACTGTACTTTGATTACTACCCTACCACGCTCAAAGGAGACGTACAAACAGGTTTTAGTTGGGTACAGTCCCGAGCCACATGGAGGCAGTGAGCGGATCTTCAGGGGCTCGTCTCTCCCTGTATTGGGGGTGAGGTCGCGCTGTGTCTAGGAGAGCCATTACACAAAGCCCTCGGCCGAGGTAGAAGATTTACTGGTAGGTATTCCAGTAGTATCTCAGGGTGTTCTGGGCTACACTCCAACACGACTTGTACCGCTTTTGGGGGTCTGACTTTTACCGACCCCCTAGGCCCGCTATGCGATGCTCATAGACGAACGGACCGGATTGTACGGATATTGTCACTGATAGGCTCAGTAGGGTGTCAGGATGAGTTCGCTCACAGACGTCCCTTTTGGTCAATAGCTGGTGGCCCGTCATGTATGGCTAATACCTCTGACGTGCTAGTGGTTAAATCCACAGCCATAGTATTAACGAGTCTTTAGAGTCCCCCACAGACCAGTTGCTCAAGTTTCGGGCGAAACGCTGTAGAGTCCGTATGGAGATATGGCAAGGTTCGATCAGATACGTGCGGCACTGCACGGATCAGGATCGGACGGTTAATACTAGCGGGCTTTGGTTTAAGCCGGATCCTAGTATTGTACAGTGTAGACTTTGTCTCATTGCATTTGTATTTCGGTCGGAATACAAATGCGGGTATGTATATACAGTAGCGGGGTTTTTCCTGTAATTTATTACGGGATCAGTTTTCTGAAGTTGCCGGTTTGTTTTCCGTTTCAGCCATATTTCTTTGTATCTTTCATTGGCTGAAGATTGGTGGAGGAGAGCTTATTTGCATTTGTGCAAATAAGCATTTTGGAGGGTGGTCTTTGCATATTATTGCTTCATGATGGTTGCACCCTCATTTGACCATTTGACTTCTTCTTTCCATCATGGGTTGACTTTTGGTTCATCATGGTTGTTGATGATGGGAGTGTTTTTGGATTGGATGGTGATCATCATTTCATATGATAATCATTTTTCCTTTTTTCTTGTATGAGTTGCTTTCCCATCCCTTGACCTTTGCTCTCTCTCTCTCTCCATTCCTCACTCCCACACATGAGAGGGCCGGCCACATTTTTGATGGGGCTGTCTAAATTTTGCAAGAGGGGATTTTTGGTTTTATTGTGCTTGCAAAAATCCCCAATTTCATCTCCAAATGTTATCATATCAAATCTCCACAAAAGGCAACTTCAAGTAACCCCAAATGAGATATATAGCACTACACGTATTCTACAGCAAACCTTGGACACGTCGACTTGCCAACTTCATGCCCGAGTTGCCTCGTACCAGAGGTGGGAGCCCGTAAAAGAAGCCGGCGATGTGGTGCCCTTCCGGCGACGTGATGGAGACCGGAGATTCCGCGGGAGATCGGGACGACGACGAGAAGACCGGAGGACTCGGATCACTCGGTATATTTCTCTACCCGTTCTTTAGTTAGCTAGGACTAGTTTAATGGCCCGATCCGGGGTTTTAGTGCGCGGTGGTGCCGGTTTCAAAAGTTAAAGTAAATCATCGTTTCCGCATTTTGGCCTCGGGATGACGGTCGGGCCACCGCCGTGCACTTACAGTGGTATCAGAGCCTCGCCATTAACCTAGTCTAGCTTGGTCTAGTATGTTTACACATTCGATCGAACAAAATTCCAAAAACCCGCGTTTACAATAGCATCAGTTTCTGTCGAAATTTTTTGGACTCCAAAAATTTTTCAGGTTGTTTCAGAATGATGTGCAGGGGATTATAAACTTCCTGTAAAAATTTGGTCGCGCGATCTCATTATCCCACCGTGGAACCGCGGCCAAACCCATGCTTGGGCCGCGGTTCCGCCGCTGTTTTAACTGTTCAGCGCACCAGATTTTTTCAGAAAGCTCCTGTGTAGAAATTAGGGTTTTTGGAACATTCTTTTTGGGCCCAGAATTTCTTTATGTGCTACAGTAGTGCTTTGGGGCCCACTTGGTAAATTTGATCGATCGAATAATTTAAACATATTATTTCATAGTATTTACATTATATCTGCGACCGTGAATGTCACTTGATCGGTAAATCTTGTCTAACTGCTATAGCCCGGTTAGACGGATTTGCGAACGTGACATTCACGTTGATGTTCTGTGATTTTGCTATGATGTTGCGGATTGATCATGGGGGATAGCCTGGATGCAATGTTAGTACTGATTTGGTTGTATTATGTACATTTGATATTGCGGGGCGAGCGTCCGATATGTGGACTGCCGTCACTACTTGTTTGTATTATTCTTTTGGGGCACGACCGGGGTGAGGTCGATGTACCCGTTGTATGTATATTTTACTTTCTGTACTAGGATTACCCCGCGAAGGGGTGCACAGATAACCGGGTTCTGGAGGGCAACGGGCCCGCATCTCATGGCATTGAGATGGAGGGAGCTTCACTCTAGAATTGGCGGGCTATTCGCCGCACTCGTAAGGGGTACAGGTTGACCCAGGAAGGGTGCCCAAGTTACCGGATTCCGTGAAGTGCTGGGTGGTCCATTCACGTTGCTGAAGGGGGCTGCCTCGCTTCAGGTTTTGGCGGGTGACTTGCCGCATCCGTAGGGGTCTAGGATTTCATTGCACAGGCTATCCACACGACCAGGGGAACGTCGGGTTTCAGTAGCAGCTCTGTGAAACCCGAGGATCCCAGATATCTGTATTGTTCTGTGATGCTGTACATTTCTATGATGTTGCATTTTATCACGCCTTGAGCGAAAATTATATATTGATATATATTAGTAGATGTTGTATATGTTTTGCATCCGCGCTAGTCCAGTCCCCGCTCTATCGTTAGTTAGCTAACCTAACGGGTAATGACGGGACCCAGTGGCGAAGGCGGATGGCATATACGTACATCATTATATTTCGTTCTTTGTGGTGTGATCAATTGATGGGACTGCATTGATTCGGATCAATGCAAGTTAAAAACAAACCTTTGCTGATGTTGTTGGAACATTTTTCAAAAAGATGTTATTGCAAGGACGCTCACTTTTGTTTTGCACAGTGATATTCAGTTATGAATATCCAGCACCTCGGTCGATGAGGCAAAGGCCGAGATCCCTTCACCGGGAGTGACCCCTTGGACAGAAGTTTGCGTCAGGACAACAACTTCACTATAGTCGTTTACTTTTGCTTTGCATCGTGGTATTCAGTTGGAATATCCTACACCCTATTCTACGGGAAAAGAGCCGAGATCCCTTCACCGGGAGTGACCTCTTTAGCAAAGGTTTTCGCCACTATATTTTTTATAAAGCTATCCGTTCCTTCAACGATATCAAGTTCACTACGTTAAAGGTTTTTCGCCAGAAACCATTCGTAGCCCCCCATCATTTCAGTTAAATATTCGGTAGTATTCAAGCTATGTATTTTGACCTCACGCCAAGGCATAGTGATTGGTAGCTGCCGGATATTTATCTGTTGCATAGATAGAATGTATTGGTTTGGGACAGTCGTGCTACTATTTTGGCCTACGTCAAGGGTATGTACGAGTGGGTTCAAATTAACCTGGATAATGATGGGTAGAACTCGACATGTGACTTATGACATTTTGACCTCACGCCAAGGTCATAAGAGCATGGGGCAGAAATCTCATCGGGAGTTTCTAAAGAAACTGAAACTTGCCAGATATGCGCATACCTTCTGGAGTGTGATAACGTGAGCGAAGACCGTCACATTATCATGCGATGATAGTTGGATCCCGATTCCCACCGATGAGTTAGCTTACTCCTCGGTGATCCTGACTAATTTTTCTTTCAGGTTTGGAGGAGAATTTGACGGTACAGTGGGAGGTTTCCTGATTAGATAAATTGGTAACCATTCTGATCTAGGTTAGAGTGTACGCTGAGTGTTTCTTTTCTCTCTCTCTTTGGCAGCGACCATTGACCCGACCCTAGATTATGACTCAGTGACCAAGTTGATCGAACCTTCTTAAACACTAGCTTTTGGATTGTCAGAGTTGCAAACCTCATTGCCACTCCTAATTTTATAAAATTTTTTCCAGGACACCCCGTATTACTATGAACGTCCTCTTCCATTGGACAAAACCATCGTATAGTTATATACGAACTCGAAGGAATTTATTCGAGGATGGTTTCCGGTTATGGAGAAAACGAATAGGACTATTCAGTTGTCTTTTCCTTTTACCTTCTCTCAGGTTGCGAGTGCTCCTTGGATTAGGGGACAGTACACCTATTACGGAAATTGGATAGTCTTCATCCAAACCTGAGGCTGGTGCCGACCGGTAAGGAATGAAGAAAACCAATTAGCGCAACGATGGTGTACAGAAGGTATTAAGTTAAGACAAATAAAGGGATTAGTAAGAGGGCAAAGTAAATTGCGACTGCTATTCACGACCAAACCAAGTATTTCATTACCACTACCACTTCACCTTTGTATTTCTCCAGAACACTCCGTATCACTACGAAGATCCACAGTTTATTGGATACTCCATCGTATGGTTATATACGAACTTGAAAGGAACTTGTTCCAGTTCAGGGATGGATTCTGGTTCAGGAGAAATAGGAATAAGGTTTATTCGGTTGTCTTTTTATCTTCACCTTCTCTCGCTTTGCGAGTGCTCCTAAGACTAGGACAGTACACCCATTATGCTTATTGGATAGTCTTCTTCCAAACCATAGGCTGGTGCCGAACGGTAGGGAAGGAAGAAGACCATTTGGCCTAAAGGGGTGTACAGAAGGTAATGACTAAAGACATATAAAGGGATTTGGAGAGATGGTAATGAATTATACGGTTACAGTTGTGAATCTGAATAATGGAAGAGGCATTACTAGGAATACAAGGATATCCCTACGAAACATTTCAATATTTCAGTTTCACTGTGTACTGTTAAAAGAAAACTGATTTCCCAATTAGCACTTGCTCCAGGGTATGTATTTACCAGATATGATTCTTACATCTGTATGGTTTTACAGATGATGAGTAGGAGTAACTTATTGGGAATTAGGTGATATCTGAGGAAGTCACCTGGGTTGTTTGCCGGACGACAAATTTTTTGGTTTTAAATATCCGCTGTTATGCACCAATTTCAAATTGATATATCTGTACGTCTATTTTTTATAGAGTGAGATATACCTTTTTGAAATTATGTCTATGACATTTACCTATATCAGTGGATGGTTAGGTAAGGAGCATTAAACAGCGGTGTAATTCTTCATAACCATAAGTACAGTTTTCAACCTACGACACACAGGGAATGAGTTATTAGACTTAAGGGACTTATACAGAGTACTGTATATTGTCCAGTGTCCATCTGGACAGAGGGATTGGTTCTCGTACTATATTCGGTTTACTTATGACTTCTCTGGATTTTAGACAGGTGTTTCTTAGAAACACAGGGTCTAAGTTTTGAGGAGTTATAGGTATAAGAATAAAGTAGAGAACCAGGTATTGCAACTATCGAGATTCTTCAAGGTGATCGAAGATGTAGATACTTGGGTATGGTATTCAGTTGATAGTAATGATTAAGAGAACTTGCTTCTTTTTCAGGTTACTCATAATTGGAAGCATTCCTAAGTTGAGTAACGCTGATCGGCCTCCTTCCATTTAGTTGGCATGCACTGGAGACAGCTGCATGACTTGAATCTGGTTCACTTAAATCAGTACCTCTGTTTCTATATTGGATATAGAACAGTTCATATCTTAACATTGTTAAGTTACGGGGAGTTGTCCGGCTTATGCTTAAAACCAGACTCTGGATAACTCAAGGCACGTTTCTGTAATAGCTGTTTGTGGGTTGACCCAGGCTATGACGAGGGTTGATTTTCTACCATCTGGAAGATCGATGGTGATATTGTTCTTGACTCGCCACAGTTTTAAAAGAAATGGATTTTTTCAGAAAACAGTAGTGGGAGTATGGTAGAACTAGAAGTGATTCCAGAACTGCAAACGATTACGGAAAATTTGATGAAGAACCTAAAGATTCAATCTGATTTGACATTCCATTGGCCACTCCGCAGTTTTGGTCGGTAACCTCAGGTACCCGAGAGGTACTCCGGTAGCCTCAAGGACGGTGACAGGGAGGTTCTTGTTTACCCAGACTTTCTATTGCTGTTGTTCCAGACTGTGAGACCCGGCAGGAGGATGAGTATAGCGTCGTTCTAAACTAGCTTAGAAGCGTACGTGTATATGACTCTGCCAGAGGGTTGTCGTAGCCAGTGGGAGCAGCGGAAGCATTAGTGGACAAGAGGCTTATGTCTAATTATAGACTAAAGCAAATATAGCGGAGATAGATCATCCATTTCTGATGTGACAGTCATAGGTTTGACGTCATCAGAATAGGGGATGGATCTGTTAAGAAGGTAGTAGCGTGTGATGTCCTGGTATTTGGATGACATACATAGAGTAGGAAAGGAAACTCCTATAATACGATCGGTTAAACTTTGGTTGTCACACAGTGGTTTCTCCACATGGGACTTGGATATAATATCAAACATTCTGGTTACTGGATCTATCGTTTTAGATCTAGATTTGGGTAGTTTCCCAATTTGGGTACTTAGACAACATTCTATGAGTATTTAGAATGGACAACTCCTGGCACGGTGGTGTACCCGCAGGTGATGGAGTCACCCTCTCTAAAGGTGTCTTACAGACTAAAGTAGAGAGCGATGTGCATGATTGGCAGATCACTTGCTTAGGCAATTGACTCAATCATGAGATGTCAAGTACCACACCAAATGTTGTTTTTGCAGTAAATGCAATAAGTTAATATTAATCCAATCTTGGAGAAATATTCGGAAGCAGTTTTAGAACATAAGTGGATGTTCTAGGGATATGATAACGACAACCACATTCGGGAGACAGTTATCATTCCAGGCTTCCAAGGTGACCTGGACGACAAGGTGGCCGTCAGAGTTATAGTTTTCCCTCTGACGAGGGGCAGTATTTTGGACAGGTGATCCAAGCAGATACTGAGGGAGGCATGGCGTAGGATACTGATTAAGTTCAGTTGACGATACAGTCTAAGAAGTTTGGATTTGGAGTTCATTTATGAACTAGGTCCCATCAGACATCCAGACATATTCTGAGACAGGTATTGCTCATTTCGGAAGATGGGTTTCTCCACGAACTTGAGATTAAGAGAGACATATAAAGAAACATCACGGCGGATCCACTCACTGAGGCTATTCCTCGAACGCAATAGTTTCGCAAACGAGCTTTGTGAGACTAACTAGTAGAGGAGTTGGGTGTTCGGTATCACACGGGCTGTGAGTATGCGACATCGCAATAATTAGCCTTGAGTGCAAGTTGGAGATTGTTGGAGATAGTGCCCTCAGAGTCAATTATTGGATCACAGGTACGTGATTGCAATGATTGAGGGAGGACCTATCCCAGTAGGACAGTCTTACTCAAGATGATAGTATGCTATCTGGTTTACCTTTATCATCGTGTACTGCTTTAGGTGACCTTACAGGTCACTATTACACGTTGATAGAGCCCGTAGAATTCTTGCTTGACTACCAGCAGTATGAGGGCGATCATATACGTGAGAGCCGGGGTCTGACTTTTACCAACCCCCTAGGCCCGCCATGCGATGCTCATAGACGAACGGACCGGACTGTACGGATATTGTCACTGATAGGCTCAGTAGGGTGTCAGGATGAGTTCGCTCACAGACGTCCCTTTTGGTCAATAGCTGGTGGCCCGTCATGTATGGCTAATACTTCTGACGTGCTAGTGGTTAAATCTACACCCATAGTATTGACGAGTCTTTAGAGTCCTTCACAGACCAGTTGCTCAAGTTTCGGGCGAAAGGCTGTAGAGTCCGTATGGAGATATGACAGGGTTCGATCAGATACGTGCAGCACTGCACGGATCAGGATCGGATGGTTAATACTAGCGGGCTTTGGTTTAAGCCGGATCCTAGTATTGTACAGTGTAGACTTTGTCTCATTGCATTTGTATTTCGGTCGGAATACAAATGCGGGTATGTATATACAGTAGCGGGGTTTTTCCTGTAATTTATTACGGGATCAGTTTTCTGAAGTTGTCGGTTTGTTTTCCGTTTCAGCCATATTTCTTTGTATCTTTCATTGGCTGAAGATTGGTGGAGGAGAGCTTATTTGCATTTGTGCAAATAAGCATTTTGGAGGGTGGTCTTTGCATATTATTGCTTCATGATGGTTGCACCCTCATTTGACCATTTGACTTCTTCTTTCCATCATGGCTTGACTTTTAGTTCATCATGGTTGTTGATGATGGGAGTGTTTTTGGATTAGATGGTCATCATCATTTCATATGATAATCATTTTTCCTTTTTGCTTGTATGAGTTGCTTTCCCACCCCTTAACCTTTTCTCTCTCTCTCTCTCTCCATTCCTCACTCCCACACATGAGAGGGCCGGCCACATTTTTGATGGGGCTGTCCAAATTTTGCAAGAGGGGATTTTTGGTTCTATTGTGCTTGCAAAAATCCCCAATTTCATCTCCAAATGTTATCATATCAAACCTTCACCAAAGGCAACTTCAAGTAACTCCAAATGAGACATAGAGGACTACACGTATTCTACAGCAAACCTTGGGCACGTCGACTCGCCAACTTCGTGGCCGAGTTGCCTTGGACCAGAGGTGGGAGCCCGTAAAATAAGCCAGCGATGTGGTGCCCTTCCGGCGACGTGATGGAGACCGGAGATTCCGCGTGAGATCGGGACGATGATGAGAAGACCGGAGGACTCGGATCACTCGGTATATTTCTCTACCCGTTCTTTAGTTAGCTAGGACTAGTTTAATGGCCCGATCCGGGGTTTTAGTGCGCGGTGGTGCCGGTTTCAAAAGTTAAAGTAAATCATCGTTTCCGCATTTTGGCCTCGGGATGATGGCCGGGGCGCCGCCGTGCACTTACAAGTCCCACCACAAAAGCATGTGCCAAAAGCAACGTATATAGCGAGAGTAGAACCAGATCAACATCGGTCTTGGAAACGATCTCGTACCTGTCACATGATAATGCTGTCGGAAGAAGGAGTGCACAAGAATATGGATGACCTCTCCTGATGCTTCGAAAACGAGGATGAAGATGAGTTGGTCTCAGAATTTCCACCGGTGCCAAAAGAGTTGGAAGATGGGATACACACCGCGGTGGACAACCTGAGAAAAGTCGACTTGGGGATAGCAAATGACCCGCGGCCTACGTTCGTCAGTAAGCTGTTGTCTAAAGAACAGGTGGCTACGCTAAAAGACGTGCTCATACAGTATAAAGGCTGCTTCGCATAGAACTATTCCAAAATGCCGAGGCTAGATCCAGAAATAGCTGTGCATAAATTGATGATATCTCCGGACGTCAAGCCATTCAAATAAGCACCAAGAAGAATATGGATCGATCTTGAAATGAGTATCAACGCCAAAGTTAAGAAGCTAATCGACTTCGGTTTCATCCAAGAAGTTCAATACCCTGACTGGATCGCTAACATTGTCCCAGTGTGAAGAAAAATGGGACGGTGCGCATCTGCGTGGATTTCTGAGACCTCATTAAAGCTTGCCCGAAGGATGATTTTCCCGTATTTGTTACCGAGTTGATGATAGATAACACGTCCACTCACGAAGTCTTCTCCTTCATGGACGGATCATCAGGGTACAATCAAATAAAGATGCATCCCGAAGACCAGAAGCATACCACTTTCCGAACTCCTCTGGGCATATTCTGCTACAAAGTGATGCCCTTCGGTCTGAAGAACACTGGCACTACCTATCAGAGGGCCATGACAAAGATTTTTTATGACCTCATACACGAAATCGTCGAATGCTATATCGATGACCTCGTAGTGAAAAGCAAATCGTACGAGGAACACTGGGAGCATTTGAAAATAGTGTTCCAACGTCTTCGTAAGTATAACTTGAAGATGAACCTTCTGAAATGGGCATTCGGAGTCTCCTCAGGCAAATTTCTAGGGTTCATCATACGACACTGGGGCATCGAAATAGATCCATCGAAGATCAAGGCGATTATGGAAATGCCCACTCCAAGAACTTTAAAACAATTGCGGTCTCTATAAGGAAAGCTCGCATATATCCGACGGTTCATAGCCGACCTCTCCCGAAATGCCGTCCCTATAGTCACCTGATGAAGAAGGGAACCCCGTTCGTTTGGGATCGCAAATGCCAAAGCGCACTGGACGAAATCAAGTAATGCCTGCAGAATCCACCGGTACTGACCGCTCCGGTCAAAGGAAAGCCCCTCATCCTGTACACAACCGCCCTTGAAGGTTCTTTAGGCGCGCTATGGGCACAGGAGAACGACCAAGGAAAAGAGAGAGCCCTATACTATTTAAGCCGAGTTCTCCTGGGGGAAGAAAACAACTACTCCCCTATCGAAAAACACTGCCTGGCGTTAATCTTCACGACAACGAAGCTCAGACACTTGCTTTGGCGCATGAGGTCTATCTCATATCAAAAGTGGATCCTCTTAAATATTTGATGTTAAGAGCCATACTAACGGGACGACTCACTAAATGGTCCTTACTCTTAATGGAATTCTCGATAACATACCGACCTCTCAAGGCAGTGAAAGGTCAGGCCATCGCCGACTTCCTTGCTGAGCATCCAATACCTATCGATTCACCCTTAATTGTGAATTGCGAAACGAGCACACGTTTGACACGATCGACAGGGGGAGAGGAGGGAATGATACCCGATGGGAACTCTACTTCGATGGGGCATCTTCCATGAAGAAGCGAAAGCACAGCTCCCCCGTAATCAAATCCGGGGTAGGCCACATCTTCGTGACTCTACAAGGAAGGATAATGCGCTTTGCCCTTTCCTTAACAGAACCGAGGATAAACAATGAAGCAGAATATGAGGCTTTGATAGCAGTTCTTGAGATCGCTGTCGATATGGGAATCGAAAACCTCCTCATATACGGAGACTCCCAGCTGGTCGTTAGCCAAGTAAACGGTGACTATCAGACGTGCAAACCAGAGTTGGTAAAATACGGCGAAAGAGTGCAACAGTTACTAACTCAAATTCCCTCCTACTCCCTGGAAAGCATACTGCGTACAGAAAATAACAAAGCGGACGCATTAGCCAAACTCGCTAAAGAACTGGCTGACGAAATCTCGATGACGTAAGGATTATTGTACAAAGCCGTCGGGTTCTTACACCAACAGAAATATCTCCGGAGTCTTCTGAAGAAAAACAAGCGACCAAGCAAACAACCCTACAAATAGAGGACCAAGAAAAGGCTAAGGATTGGAGAGAAGTCTTTATAAACTACTTTGAATCCCATCAAACACCGGAAGATGCATCCTCAAGACATCAGCCCATGAAACGAGCTCTGTCTTTCGCCTTCGTCAATGATACTCTATATAAGAGATCGTTCGACTCTCTGTGGTTGAGATGCTTGGGACCGGAAGAAGCGAGGAGAGTCGTCCAAGAAACTCATGACGGTCTCTGTGGTTCCTATCAAGCTGGGCCTAAGATGAAGCTGAAGATCAAAAGAATGAGTTACTATTGGCCCATGATGATTCAGGACTGCCTTGAATACATGAAGCAGTGCCACTCGTGCCAAATTCATGTAGATTTCATCCACTATCATCCAAACCCGCTACACCCAACAGTGGCTAGCTGGCCGTTCGAAATGTGGGGAACCGATATAATTGGGCCCATCGAACCAGCGTCATCCAAAGAACATCGGTTCATATTGGCGACAACAGATTACTTCTCTAAGTGGGCAAAAGCCATACCGCTAAGAGAAGTGAAGATGGAGCACATCCTCCATTTCTTCAAGACACAGGTCATCTATCGGTTCGGCACTCCGTGACGGATTATCTCCGATAACAAGCCGGCTTACAGAAGTCACAAAATCAGTCGCTTCGCACAGCAGCATAACATAGACTGGAGATACTCTTCGGTCTATAATCCCCGAGCTAACGGTCTAGCTGAGGCTTTCAACAAAACCTTGACAAAGATCATAAAGAAGATGGTGTCTAAAAATAAAAAGGACCGGCACGAGAGACTGCATGTAGCTCTCTAGGCGTATCGAACTACATTCAAAACAACTATGAATACAATTCCGTATGCATTGGTATTCGGCACGGAAGCAGTGCTCCCCTTGGAGATAGAGCTACCATCTCTACGAGTGGCGGTTCATTACGAACTAACGGATGAAGATAATGCTCATCTTTGGCTTAAGGAGCTCGACGCCCTCGATGAAACTCGTCTCATGGCGCAGCAAAACTTGGAGGCTTACAATGAAAAAATGACATGCTCATACGAAAATTTAACTAGGCCGAGAACATTCCGCCAAGGCGAACTCGTGCTAGTTGTCAAAAGACCTATGATCCTCAATCGTACCAAACGGGGGAAATTCAAGCCAAACTACGAGTGCCCGTACATTATAGACAAAGTCTACCAAGGTGGGGCTTACTTGCTCATGGATATGCATGGCGAAAGACCCTTCCGGCCAATAAACGACCGATTACTTAAGAAATACTATGCCTGACGAATCACAACCCAGGTTAATGATAGATGACGACGCTTGTGTCCGCTCCTTGTCTTCCAGAGTAGCAAATTCTGTAAGTGCTATCTGGCAAAACTTCGCCGCAAAAACTAGCTGCAGATCAAAACGTCCCTAAACTAACAATGGACCTTAATGTCCTGAAACTAGCTGCGGACCGAAACGTTCCTAAACTAACAATGGACCGCAATGTCCTGAAACTAGCTGCGGAACGAAACGTCCATAAACTAACAATGGATCGCAATGTCCTGAAACTTGTTATGGACCGTAACTTCCTTAAACTATTATGAACCACAGCATCCTTAGGCTAACGCGGCACGAAAAAAAGTACGTCTATAAGAGAAATGGGCACGGATGAAAAGCCGAAAGGGCTCCGTGGGTAAAAATAGCAGGGCTACTGGCGAGTTTGTGAAAGCCCGAAAGGGCGCAGACTCGTAAAAAAAATTTCCTGTGCACTTGCAAGGTCCCTTCGACCTTGTAAGGAGAAAATACCCGCATGATATTCTTACGACTCACAAGGGAGCAAAACACTTAGGAATCTTCATGATCCCTAAGGAGGAATTACACTTACGAGATCCTCACGACTTCTAAGGAGAATTTCCCCCATATGAGACCCTCACGGCTCACAGAATTCAAAAGTCTTAAGATACAAGAACATGAACCTGTTCTTAAGCCATCATATCCCCCAAACTGCCCTACAGGTGGTCAATATTGACCCTTGTATACAATCCACGGTCATAAATAAGTGTTCCCTCGCCTAGTTCCACCAATGGTGTGAAATTCTCCTATTTGGTGAACACACTTGTAAGTCCTCTCGACTTCCAAGGAGAAAACGCTCTTGTGAGATCCTTATGTCTCTCAAGAGAAAACGCACTTAGGAATCATTATGGCTCGTAGGGAGAAATACCTTTATGAGACCCTTATGGCTTACGAAGTCAATAGCCTTAGTCGTCAGGTCCCTAACCCTGTTTGCTAAGCCACCTTTTTTCGAACCGACAAAGGCAAATGATGATTCTCTCCTAGCAATGTCCCAGTGGTAGCGATGCTGATGCCTAAATCGATATCAAATTCTAAGTCCTATCACAGAAAATGATGATTCACTCCTGGCCATATTCCAGTCGCAGCGATGTTGATGCTAAGATTGGTATCAGATCTCAAGTCCATACTCGTAACAAAATCAGCGAGACAAAAAGACATATAAAAATAGCCGAAATGATTGGGCAACTCGCAATAAAAAGAAGCGAGTAAAAAGAAATATATCCGAAATGATTGGGCACCGCGAAAAATAGCCGAAATGATTAGGCAATCGCGACTTTCGCGATATAAAAAGCTGAATGATAGAGCATCGCGGAAAGAAATAAAAAAAATGAAAGAATAAAACTTTTGTCCTACAGACAAGTCCATACTGACCCCTGTATACAATCCATGGGCATAAACGAAAAGAGAACTACATTTTCCAACAGACTCTGTCAAAGGGAGAGTCAGATCTCGACGGCAACATCTGCATCCTAGAAGATCAACACGGCGTTCCTTCTCGACACCGCAAAAAGCAGAGCAAGTCAACCTCAACACCGCAGAAAGTGGAGCAAGTCAACCCCGACACCGCAGAAAGCGAAGCAAGTCAGCCAATGACCTCCCCGCCGGAACAATGCTCCGTCTCGTAAACAAGTCAACCAATGACCTCCCCGCCGGAACAATGCTCCGTCTCGAAAATAAGTCAACCAATGACCTCCCCGCCGGAGCAATGCTCCGTCTCGAAAATAAGTCAACCAATGACCTCCCCGCCAGAGCGATGCTCCATCTCAGAAACAAGTCAACCAATGACCTCCCCGCCGGAGCGATACTCCGTCTCGGAAATAAGTCAACCAATGACCTCCCCGCCGGAGCAATGCTCCATCTCGGAAACAAGTTAACCAATGACCTCCCCGCCGAAGTAACGCTCCGTCTCGGAAACAAGTCAACCAATAATCTCTCGATTCGTTTCAACCCCCAGAAGATCAGTCTCCCTACACAAACCTCTCAACCCGTAAAAAGAAAACTCTCTTGTGAGATCCTTACGACTCTCAAGAGAAAACGCACTTAGGAGTCCTCACGACCCCTAAGGAGAAATTACACCTACGAGATCCTCTTGACTCGTGGGGAGAAACGTCTTTATGAGACCCTCACGGCTCATAAAGTTGAAAAAGTCTTAGGTAGCAGATCTGAACATGTTTCCCAAACCATCGCTAGCCTACAAAGAGTTCAAGATGAACCGTTATCTACCATTTACAGGCCACTTTTGCTAAATTCATATGCCAATGACACGACAAAGAAAAGAGAGCAATAGTATGAGATAAAATATGCCTTTTATTCAGGAATTCAAGTGAATACAGGATACATCACATAAAAGAATAAAAAATGAATGCATGTTATTCACCAATTACAAATTTTTAGTCACAAAAAAAAATACAGAAACGGCTACTAAGAAGGAGGCATCTTCAACAAGTCAGCAAGCCGCTCGCGCACTCCTCTCAATCTCTTCTCGTAGTCAGCCACCGCGGCCAACTCCGCTTCAATTTGAGTTCGCTGCTGCGAACAGGACGAAAGCTTTTCATCAGTTTCTAGCATGGCAGCTTTGCAGTCTTGCACGACCGGCTCGGTAGAGTCAAGCATCCGCCTCAGCGTCAACCCATCCGAAATGCATCGCTGGAGATTGTCAAAGACAGCTTTTAACTGCGCAGCATTCGCTTCAATCTGGACGCGCAATCGGACAGACTCGTTGGAAGCCACCTTATATTCCTTTCGTCTCAGGGTCCCCTCTTGTTCAAAATGACAGAGGAAAGGAACACTATGCTCAACCCATGCAGCTCGCTGGGAATTCAAAGCCAGAACCTCAGGAACAAGACACTTGAGCTCAATCTCGTGCAGGCAAGCCTCGATCTTTCTGTAGTAATTAACCCAAGACTCGACGACAACTTTATCATGGAAGCTCATGAGCGTCGCCAGCATAGGATTAATCTCAGCAGCAAAATCTGCAGTGGATGTGAGGGCCTCGGCGTAAAGATCCTCGACGAATTCGCTCAACATTCGCCGGTTGTTCGCGGCGCCCTTGGAAGAAGGCGTTTCGCAAAGGTCCCTGCCGGCATTAGGATGCGAGACTCAAATAGAGCTGGAGCCGGTGCGATTGCTGCAAAACAAATTATGGTCAAATGTCGACTCGAGAGGTGAAGAAAATACACGAGCGAAGGAGTCTACTATACCGGCTGTGGCAGATGGCAAAATTAGGAGTACCGGAGGCGCGGCTAGTCTCTCGTCTCCTCCTCTGATCCGTGACGCTGGGAATCAATATAAAGAAGACTTAGCAACAATACGGCTATTCATAAAAAAAAGAAGGAGATAATAGCTAAAGGATATACTAACCAATACCAGGAGGCGGAATGACTTTCGACTAAAAGGAGAAATGCAGGTTCAGCATCTAATATAGATGATCAAAAAGGACTCCTGCAAAATTGTGACAATATACTGTTAATATAAGGGGGATGGAACCCACGGCGAAACCGATAAATCGCAAACCTATACCTTTCAGCATTTCAGAAGATATAGAAGAAGGCGAGTGAACAACAGCCGTCATGGCAGCGACTGGAGGTGCTTCAGATGGCACAATCTTAGTGTCCACTGCACCTACAAACAAAATATCGTCAGAGGGAGCTGAACAGGATTGAGAAATAAAAAGAGAACAGTGACTCAAGACCTACCTGGGTCATCAACCAAAACTGCGATGGAAGCATCACCAGGTGTCGCGGCTTCTTCGCTCTCCCTCAGAGGAGTAGTTTCTGCGCCCATGGCGTCATCCCCTGATTCGACGAGGGCCGTTGTGACACATGCGACACCCGTCGATACTAGAGAGCCACACGGGGAAAGAGCGGCGGTTTGGACAGTCCCGGATTCCAGTGAGAGGGTAGCAACTTCAGGAACGGTAACTTCCAGGGTTTCACCCGTCATCCCATCGCCAAGATTTGGCCCTGCAGAAAATGCGTATGTCAAAATTTGAAGATCAAGTTCTAATAAAAGACTCATCGTTACGTTATCTTGAGGCACCTTTTCAGTTTCTTCCCGAGCTGCGCGTGCAACCTGTCTACGGGCGGTAGACAACGCGGGGGGAACATCCGCCGAAAGAGTATCAACAAGCGGAATTCTGCTTGAGCCTGCACCTACGGCCAAACTAGCATCGCGTTCCCTCGCCACACGCTTCCTACGCTTCTTTTCGGTCTGAGAAGTAAGAAATGATCTCTTCTAGACCTCTGACAAAGAGACGTCGTCGTCCGAACCAAGCTCTGCTTCTGGAGCCGTTACGGTGTCTGTCATCGGCTGCTTTATCAAAGCCTCCGGCTGTAACGTTGGGAGAGCTGGGGCCACAATAGCTGGCTCTGGAAGTGTCGCCGCATCACCACTCGGAATCGGCACCGCACTCGGAATAACCTGAGTCGAGGTAGTCCCTGCAATAAAATAAAGGAGAAGGTCAGAGCACGAATAAAAAAGGGGAATAAAGGCACGATGAGCTGAATTATACCAAGACCCAAAGAAGCGCGGAGCCTCACTTCCTCCTCGAACGTCTTGATGGAAGCCGTGAGAGCCTCTTCGGCAGAAATACCTGTTGAAGAAAAGGGCATTAGTAAAAGCATAATAATAAGGAAGGAATGAATGCAGAAAAATACAACTGAAGTATACCTGACTTCGCGATGGTGAGCAGCGCCGCTTCTTCGCGAGCCAGTCGCTCGGAAGCCATAAGGGCAGCCTGTAGATCGGTGTCAGGCGTGTCGAACAAGCCCTTATTGGTCCCATACTCGCACAAACCCTCGCTGTAAGAAGCATGTGGCTCCTGGCAAAATATGACGTCGGCAGAAAACATCGACTTCTTTTTCTTTTGCGAGCGAGCGCCGGCAGCCGATGACAAGAGCTTGCGCTTAATAGGCATTTTTGGGCGGCGAGTCCCGATTTCTACACCAACTCCAAACTCCAGGGACGTTGCAGCTACCGTTTCTACAGGAACACGGGGTAGAGGCTTCTTAGGAAAGGCGCGTGGGACCGCAACCGCAGCAGCTTCTCTTAAGGAAGGACCAACAGTGGTTCGTCGCTTTAAGGAGACAGCTGGATTACCAGCAAGGACCGAACCCTTGCGATCGAGCAGTAACTGCTTTTCTTCCCTAATAACAGCACCCGTCGCATGCTGGTACCATGCCACGTATGCGTTTGAGGCTTTCAGAATGTAGCTCGGCTCACTGATGAGAAAGTTGGACCCGGTATTTAGCCGCATGAAATGGTGCAGCGCGCTGCGGATACCCTCTTCCGTAGCAACCGGCTCGGCTAGAAAAGACTCAAGCGGGACACCTTGATCGTAACTTGACAGTTGAGCAAAACGGTGCAGGTTGTACCTCATGAACAGTGCCGAGTCGTTCTGCATGAACACTAAAAACCCCGGCCTAATTGAATACAAATGCAGAATCTCCTAAGCCTTCAATGTAAGAGCCCCGTCTTTGAAGGTATCGCACAGCGGCTGCACCGTTTTAGTGGATTCCTTGCCGTTAGTTAAGACCTTATCGACGAAAGTCATGCTATCCCCGACCATATGCAGGCGAAGGACCACACCCCGAGCCTCTCGCTGTGACGGATCTAATGCAGAAGCGTCAACTAGAAACATAACCCGGGGGAAATAATAAATGTCATAGAAATGGGGCCGTTTGTGGACTCCAATAGCGCCGAGCACATGCAGTTCGATCTACGATGTGAAATAGTGCAGCGGGAGATGTACGGGCTGTACCCCCGGCTGAGTGGTGTCTGCCACTAAGTTTAGGCCATGATACAGGTGAGCCAGCCCAGCGATTCCGACGGCCACTTGCATCCCGGCAATCATTCGGTGAGCCGGATAGAAGACAGATGGCCTCATATAGCGAAGGTGCATTGGGATCACAAACCAGCTTAACCATAGCCCGAGGAACCCTAAAAAGAACGTCTCTTCATCGACATCTGAAGCTACGAGCTCTGCAAAGGGGACGACCGGGGTGTCAGGGATGAAGAAATTCCTTTGATCCGCTTCCGCTGTCGGCTGATTGTCCAAGCCAAAACCAAAAGGATCGTCAAGCTTGGAGAATTTCGCAGCTTGTTTTGACGAGAATTCCGGGCGAAGAAAGCGGGCTATGAAATCCGCGAAGCTGACTCCGTGCCTTCCGGACTCGAGAAATAGACTCTCGTAAATGTTCACCATCTTGATTAGACTCGGGATTCGATGTTGAATAGCATTCTCCGGAGTGAGACCCATCACCACAGATTTGGTGGCGAAGATGTACTCGTCAGGGGGAAGTATTTCCTCGTAATGTTCCCCTCTGACGGGCAAGCCCGAAATTTATGTAAATTCCTACAAGGAAATCGAAACCTCCCGGTCCGATAAAAAAATGTGTGAGTCGGAGTATTCCACTGTTCCAGGAAAGCCTTGACCCACCGTACGTGAGGCGTGGGATACTGGAAAAGAGACGCGTAGATAGCAGGGTACAACCCGAGCTTCAGCAACAGCGACTTTTTGGCCGACAAAATGTATCGAGCCCACTGCAAGTATCTGGCTGAATGACGAGGAGTCAAGCCTATCATGTATGCCTTTCCCTAAGGACGCGACTTGCCTTGACATGTGCGCCGCCCCAGAATATCCAAATCCATCGGCGGCTGTACAGGTATCGAGCCTATAGAGGGCTGGAGACGTCCCTCCGTAGTCCAGCTAACCTCCTCCACAGCGTAATTCACCTGGGGCGAGTCGGCATAATGAACGGTGGAAATTGGCTCTGAAGGCGCTACATAAGAGAAACTGCGCCGACCTCGAATAATTTGGTTGTATCACAACCCACATAAGTGAAGAGACTTCTGCTCCGGGTCATGATCTTTAATCAGTGCAAGAACTTCCCGATCCACGGGCGCGTCGGCGTATGCACTCTCTGGACGAACAAATGGGAAAGAAGAGTTAAAATATATAGTACCTGCGCGAAAAGAAACGAGGGTTAGATGTCAATACATTACAAATTCTGACATTTGGTACTTTAAATTTATACCACACTGCAATGCAGGAAAAAGGGACCGAGGGAGGACCCACAAAATCAAAATTATGGCTCATCATTGATGAGACAGTCAATCGTTAAGGAAGAAATCCTAAAATTTCTCATTTAATGAGAAACTCATTGGGCCAAAGAGTTAAACTCCCTCGAGAGCAGTGCTCTATAAACAGAAATTACATCTGTCAACCGTAATTATGAGGGGAATAAAAATTCCCCAAAATTTCTAAAATCCATGCTCTATGAAAACGATGGAGTAATCCATCGGAACCCTAAAAAAGCAAAGATTTTTGCAAGGTAAAAACTCTAAGATCTTTATGATCTACAAAACGAACTCTAAGAGCTCTTCATAGAGATGAACAATGTTCTAATTAATGGATTAAGTAACCCTAAAAAATCCATTTTGTGATCTATGATCTGAGAAGAGGAAAGCTCTGTTAATAGGTTCGATCCTTACCAAATTTGGGCATAATTCCGATTCGAAAAGGAATTTTCTTGGGCAGAGATCTAAGTTCTGAAGGGAGAATTAAAATCTCAAAAACAAGAAAGGAAGAAGATGAACAGAAGTCATCCCAAGGGCCAAAGGCCTTACTTATAGGCGCTGGAAGACGATCCAACTCCAAGATGATCCAACGGTGGAAAGGTTGCCACCGCTGCACTCACGTGTGAACCACGTGAGCGCAACGGTAGGGGGGTATTTGTTTCCCGCTAATAAGAGAGCAAGGCTCTGTTCAAAATTTGAATTGAGGCAGTGCCTCACGTGCAAAGTACGAGGGCGCCAGCGCCAAGAGTTAAAAACTCTGAGACAGCGCCTCACGTGCCCCGCACGAGGGCACTGGCGCCAGAACTAAAAGTTCTCCACCCTTGGATCAAAGATCCAACGAAGATGATAAATCATCAAATCACAGAATTATATTCTGATTGAGGAAATACTCCTCAAACCTTTCTAAAGTAGAAAGATTATGCTCTGAAAAATAGAGCACCGTTGGATCAAAGATCTAATGGTGATTAAAAATCACCAAGCTGCAGAATAAGCTCTGTAGGGAAAAATATTTTCCCAATCTTTCTAAACAAGAAAGATTATGCTCTGTAAAACAGAGCACCGTTGGATCAAAGATCAAATGGTGATTAAAAAATCACCAAATTACAGAATAAGCTCTGTATGGAAAATATTTTCTCAATCTTGTTAAAAACAAGAAAAATATCTTCTTTAAAGCAGAAGTCCTTGGATCAAAAATCGAACGGTGGATAAAGTCCCCAAATCAATTAAGAAATCTCTCAATCAGAGATTTCCTTAACTGAATCAACAAATCAGCCTCCACTATATAAAGGACCCAAGACTTCAAGTCTTGTAGAGAAGAACCCCCCCCATAAACTTCAAATTTCAAGACGAGAACGATTTCTCCTGAAGGTAAATAAAAATAAGAGAGATCACAACATCTCTTCCATATTTAAGAGTTTAACTCTCACATCAGAAGAACTTAGTTCTTTTTCCAGATCTCAGATCTATAAGACAAAGTCTTTCATAAGTGAGAATCTAATTCTCAGAGAATTGAATTAAGCAGAACAGAAAACTCAGTGCTTAGCACTCAAAGTCTGGCACTCAGCGCCAAGCGCTCCACGTGCTCCTCATGCAGGCGCTATTTAATAAGAAGCGCTTGGCACTCAAAGCCTGGCGCTCAGCGCCGAGCGCTCCACGTGCTCTTCACGTGGGCGCTATTTAATAAGAAACACTTATCTCTCAAAGTTTGGCGTTCAGCGACGAGCGCTCCATGTGCCCCTCACGTGGGCGCTATTTAATAAAAAAATGCTTAGTACTTAGTGTTTGGCGCTCAGTGCCGAGCGCCTCACGTGCTCTGCATGTGGGCACCATAAATTGTTTGACAATCCATATAAAAGAATATAAATAAAACAAAAAGAAAAAGGGGTGTCAGAACCCAAATCAATGCTCAGCAGTGCTGATATAGAAAGGGGATCAAGCCTAAATAAATAATCAAGTGGGCAGAGCCCAAGGTTGGCCAAACCCCAAATGGACCGAGCCCATATGTCTTCTTCTAAATTGTCCTCATTTCCAAACAGAACTACCAAGTCCCTGATGAATATTCATTGGTTCAAGGGTACATCTCTTCATACCTCTGATATATGTCATTGTAATTTTTCAACGTCTTTAGAGAGATGGCGGGTACCGATAACCAGTAACTGTGGACTGCAACGTCCTTAAACTAATAACGAACCGCAACGTCCTTAAACTACTACGGACCGCAACGTCCTTAAACTAAACCCTCACCTCAAAAATGGTGATCTGTGGACCGCAACGTCCCTAAACTAATGACGGACCGCAATGTCCTTAAACTAAAATAATAGAGCCCAAATGCTCTTTCGTTGGATCTAAATGATCTTAAAACCTTGTTAAGTAGATTTTAGTCTAAATTAGACTAACGTATCCTTCACAAACATTTAAGTTGATCTTAACCTCAAACGAGATTAACGATCCTTAAATCAAACAAATCCAAATCTAAGAAAATATGGATTTAGACTAATCCACGCCATACGGGCGACAACACGAATTAGTCTCCATATATAATCCACGGGAAACCTAAAACAAAACAAACACACACGACACGAAGTGAACATCTGGAGCCAGAGAAAGTGGTTATCGCTATGCGGAAACGTAATTAACTGTAGGGGCTAGCACCTGCAGGGAAGAGCGTCCCAACAATAAAAAAACCCTCGCAAATGATGGGAAATCTGACGAAGTCTGCTACAACGGCCACATCTGTTTAAACCTTCGACTTATGGTACCATAAATCAACTTGGAATCTTCAGAGAGGAGGACAGATAAAACCAAATAGCATCTGCCCCCAAATTCAGGCCAGACGTCCTAACGTCTCGGTCGTGTCTTTCGGCGGTGAACATGGACAAACTCAATACAGGTTTCAGTAATGGCAGTTTGTGGGTTATCCCGGGCTTTAACGATGGTTAACTTTCTACAATCTAGAAGATCAATAGTTATATTATTCTTGACTCGCCACAGTTTTAGTAAAATGAATTCTTTTCAGAAAACATTAGTCGATTTAGAAGTGATTCCAAAACCACAAACGATTACTGAAAATTTATTAGAATCTAAAGATTCAAATGGTTTCGACGATACGTTACCCACTCCACAGATTTGGTGGATAACCTCAGGCACCCGAGAGGTACTTCAGTATCTTCAAAGACGGTGACAGGGATGTTTTTGATTACCCAAACTTGCTACTATTGCTGTTCTAGACTATGAGGTCTGGCAGGAGGATGAGTATAACATCGTTCTAAACTAGCTTTAGAAGTGCACGTGTATATAACTCTACCAGAGAGTTGTTGTAGTCAGTGGAAGCAACGGAAATATAGTGGGCAAGTAGCTTATGTCTATTTATAGACTAAAGCAGGTATACCGGAGATATATCATCTATTTTTGATGTGACAGTCATAGAATTTGACATCATTAGAATAACGGATGGATCTGGTAAGAAGGTAGTAGGGAGTGATGTCCTGGTTTTTGGATGAAATGCACTTAATAGGAAGAGATCTTCCTCTACTACGATCGGTTATACTGTGGTTGTTACAAGGTGGTTTCTCCACATAAGATATGGATAAAATATCAAGGATTCTAGTGACTAGATCTATGGTTTTAGATCTAGATTTAGGAAGTGTCCCAATTTGGGTACTTGACACTATTCTAAAGTATTTTAGAATGGATGACTCCTAGTGTGGTGGTGTACCCGCAGGTGATGCAGTCACCCTCTCTAAAGAGAAATCTTTTAGACTGATGAGGAGAGAGATTTGCATGATTAGCATATCACTTGCTTAGGCAATTGAGTCAATCATGAGATATCAAGTACAACACCAGATATTGATTTTGCACTAGCTGCAATAAGTATTTATTAATCCAATCCCGGAGAAACATTGGGAAGCGGTTATGAACATTAGTGGATGTTCTTGGTATATGGTAACGGCAGCCTCCTTCGGGAGGTGGTTATCATTTCAGGCTTCCAAAGTGACCTGGATGATAGAGTTACTGTCAGACTTATAGTTTTCCTTTTTTTGAGGGGCAGTATATTAGATAGGTGGTCCAAGCGGATACTATGGAACGTAAGGCGCAGGATACTAATTAAATTCTGTGCATAATACAATCTAAGAAGTTTATTGGATTTGGAGTTCATTTATGAACTGGGTCCCATCAGATATCCAAACAAATTTTAAGACAGGTATTACTCATTTCGGGAGATAGTCTTTCTCCGCGAAATTGAGATATAGAGAGAGATAAAGATAGAAACACTGGAGCGGATCCACTCACTGAGGCTATTTCTCGAACGCAATAGTTTCACAAACGAGCATTGTGATACTGATTAGCAGAGAAGTTGGACGTTCGGTATCACACGGGCTGTGAGTATGCGACGTTAGCCTTAAGTACAAATGGGAAATTGTTGGCTATAGTGCCCTCAAGGTAATTATTGTAATCGCAGGCAGGCGATTATGAAGATTGAGGGAGGACCTATACGGATAGAGCCGTCTTACTCAAAATTATAGTATGCTATTTGATTTGTCTTTATCATCATGTACATGCATTATGTGGTATTACATATCACTATTACATGTTGATAGAGCCCATATAATTCTTGCTTGACTACCAGCATTATGATGGCGATCATATACGTGGAAGCTGGGTGGTCTATAAGCACATCCTTCAATGTCCCTAGTCGAGGGAGTATCGAGACTGGGCATTGATACTTAAGAGTAAACTAGTGTGTACTTATCGAGACCTCGACGAAGGGCGGTGGCCGTTCTCACAAGACATTGGTGTCAGTTAGTCACCTAAGATAGTATACATGTGCTCATTGAGTTATGAGTATACTGGATGGACTTGCTGGGAATATGTTAGTTAGTATTATACCTATTGTCAAATAGCAGTTCCCAGGTGACATGCGTACAGCTTAGTCTGTCGACCTGGGATCGTAATTTGTCTCGTGTGAGTTCCCACTGTGCTTTGATTACTACCCTACCACGGTTCAAAGGAGTCGTGCAAACATGTTTTAGTTGGATACAGTCCCGAGCCACATGGAGGCAGTGAGCGGATCGTCGAGGATTCGTCTCTCCCAGTATTGGGGGTTGATGTCGCGAGGTGTACGTGTGGACATCACCAGAAATTCTTGGCCAAGGTAGAAGAGAATTGCTGATTTGGATCAGTAGTTTCTCAGTTGGTGATGGGCTTCATACCGACACGAAATATAGTATTATTAGGGGTCTGACTTTATCCACCCCCTAGACTCGATATGCGATACTCTTAGACGAACAGACCGGACTGTATAGAGATTGTTACAGATAGGCTTAGTAGGGGTTCAGATGAGTTTGCTCGTCGGCCTTTCTTTCGCTTAATACTTGGGTAGCCGTTACGTACAGCTAGTGCCGCTGACATGCCTATGGTTAAACCCACTGCCAGCATATTGACGAGTCTTTAGAGTCCCATATAGAGGGTTTTCCTCCTTCGGGCGAAACGATGTAGAGACCGTATGGTTTTATGGTAGGGTTCGATCATATACGTGCACTTGTGCACGTATCATGATTCGAACGGATAATACTAATGGGCTTTGATTTAAACCGGATCCTAGTATTATATTATTGGATTATTTTCGTCTCTTTGTATTCGTATTTTTTGGAATACGAGTACGGGTATGTATATACGGTGAGGGGTATTCTTGTAATTTATTACAAGATTACTTTTAGAAGATGCCACCTCAATTTTGTTTTAACCGTTTTGTTAAATGGTTAAATAAGGTGGAGGATGAGGTGTTCTTTTCATTTATAGAAGCATGGCTCATGGGGATGACTCATGAGTTACTATTGTGGCATGGTTGATATTTGTGTTGTGAGATATTTTTGTGAGGATTGATTCTTTTGTTCATAACACTTAACCATTTTCTTTGGTTGAAAACAAAATCTCACAACACTATCATCTCCTCATGCTTGCTTCTTCTACCTCCACCCTAAAAGTCTCATGTGTTGAGAAACTTAGGGTGTTTGGAGACAAATTAATCCATCATTAGACTCTACATTCTCTACGGTATCTAGTTTACCGAACTAGATACCCTAGTTATCTCGGCTATGAGGGTGGAGCTTGAACTACAAATTCTCAGGTAGATCATCATCAATAGAGGAAGACCTGAGATCAAGCTTGATCATGGCGGGCTCTAGGAGTTTAGGAAGATGGTGGAAGACCGAAAGACTCGGATCATCCGGTATAACCATTCTAAACTCCTCTTTGGTTTGCTAGCTTTAGGTTTATGGTAAATCTGGGTTATAGGGTTGTTCTAGCGCCAATTTTTAAAATTTTTGTTCCGCAAACGGTCACGGTAGATGGCCAGGACGCTGACATTACCCATCAAGAGCAGGATCAGATTGACTATCAGGAGGTTGCCGAAGCTCCATAGTATTCATATGTTTATTTCTATTTTATTTCAGTTGCTATTAAAATGTGCGCTCTCGCGGGACATTAGGAATAATGAATCTTTCTTTTTGAATCTTGTATTTCGTTTATTCGAAACCCTTTGTTATTTGAATATTTTATTGAATCTATTTTTATCTCGTGGATTCATCAGTGTTATTTGTTATTTATGCAGTATGATATTACTATTATATTTTGGATATTATTGTACAGGTTTAGTTAGAGCCTTAAGTGTGTCTATGGCAAGGTGATTTCCCCTTGTCTAGGAGTACTGGCGGTTTTGGTCCATATTTCCGTATTCCGGGAATTGGGGCGTTATGTGTTAGTATCAAAGCCAGGCTGACCTTGAATTTATTCTTGGTTCTACCGACATTTTAGGTTAGAATTGCGTGTTTAGGATTCCCATAGAGTATCATGCTGCATAGTTCATTGGCTCTGATTGTTGAATTCGGACGATTGAGATAGATTTACGATATTGTACCCATGTACCGCGGTATGGTTACAATATGTTATTATGTTTGATTAATTTAGAGTTCTACACATGATTTGTTTCCACTGATTTGATTTCCTTGCACACGCCGATTTCTCGAGCCATGACCGTGACTCTTCGTATTCTCATTTGTTTTCTTGATACTTGATTTTTGTATCCATATATTTTTCTTGATTCTTGTAATTAGTTCGTAATCTTGTATTTTCGTTCTTCTAATTTCGAGAACGAAATTTTTTATAAGATGGATATGATGTAACACGCTAGAACAAGGTGCGGTATTTTTTAAAGATTTATTAGTATATTTTGAATTAATAAAACTATATTCTATGGTTTTTCTAAATTTGTTAATTATATGATAATTCTTATTTTAAATATTTGTTTGCTAATTAAAATATAATTTTTTTAATATTCATATAATATTTTATCATAAATTTGATATATTTTTAAGAATATTTTAGTATGATAATTTTAAAAGAGATATGTAATTAATATTTAATATATTATTTTGCTAATTTATTTAAATCTTATTTATTTGCAAGTAAGAAAATTTTTTCATCCAATTTAACCAAAGATATATTATAGTTTAAAATTTGGTTATGATGAGGTATTTGATATAGTTCCTTCAAATATTAAACTAATCTCCTAACTAATAGCTCTTTATAAATATTTTACAAACAAACTAATTTAAAAACCTATATATAATAAAACCCTACCTATCTATCTCTCTCCTCTTTTATAACAGAGAATCTCTCTCTTACTCATCTCTCCCTCATGTTATATCCCTTTCTCTCTCTTCCATCTCTCTCTCTATATATATATATGTGTGTGTGTGTGTGTGTGTGTATGTGTGTGTGTATTCTAACCATCATCCCCTCCTTCACTTCCTCGTTGCCGTCGTGATCCGAACCGAGATCTTAGCCGTGAGATCGTGATTTGTGTAGCATTTGTGTCTCCGTTGTTTTCCGTACCGCATGTTGATTGATAGAAAATTTAGCGATATGTTATGCGTTCTGTTCTACTTACCGCAATCAAGTCTGTTTCTCTTGTAGCTAGCCGGTTGAGTACAGGTCGATCCACGGAGAGTAGTGTGTTATTCGTTCTTGTTTTAGACGGGTCAATTAAAGAATGCATAAGTTTGTTCAATTTTATCATAAGTGTTAGTATTTTATATTCAAGAGAATTTGTAAAGGTTAGAATTGGTTAGTAGAGTTAGGAATTATTCTTATGCTTGTCTTGTGCCATCCTTGAAATGAAGTCGGGAAAATCGAAAGTAGCGGGGATTAGGAGGACATATGAATGAGATTTGCGAGTTTAAGCAAGCTTTCCAACGCTAAATCCATTCTTAGTGCCTCTTATCCATCCATTCTATGCTTTTATTTCCAACCCTAGGCCAAACACAGATAACCAAGTCTCCAATTAGGTTACAACTACATGTCACGTTGTAGTACGTCTAAAGGAATTCTTGACTTAGGTCGCAGCTATATGTCACTTATAGCGCGCCTAAGGGAGGGGGTTGTGTTTGTTTGGTCTAAATTCAATTCAAATTGTTTGGAGAAGAGAAGCACAATGAAATTTTTCATCCCTCATACCAACCTTCCTTAACCCTAACAAGTGAGTAAATTACTCACACATGATAAAGAAAATAAAACAAGAAGCGGAGAAAAATGAATGGAAGAATACGGTTATACAAAAGATAACAAGTTAAATACTTGGGCCCTCACCTAAGAAAAGGACTCCATTAAGTATCATGGCTTAAAAATAAAGATTAGAAAAGAAGAAAAGAAGAACAATAAAATCCAACAACTATTTTAACAACAAGTAATAAAAGTTAAGTTAAAAATTAAAATACAATTCAAGAAAATAAAGATACAAGATAACAAAAACTCTCATCTTCATTAATTCTCTACACAAAAACTCTCACTATATTTTCATAAAGAATAGATGAAGAAGAAGAAGAAAATTAACTAATCTAACACTATTCCTAAGGGAAGAAAAGCATCCTCTCTTGGGCTCAAATATAGAGTATATATAAGCAGAGGAGTAAAACCGTAGGGCCATATTCTGAGCCCATACACAATTACAAAAACACCCTTGAAAATTCATCGCGAGATACTCTGATAGGGCCGCGGATCCGCCGCCTTAACCACTATAACTTCTCACTTCTGCGGTCGGTTGGAAGAGTTGGCGCGCCATTTTTTCTATGCTTCTTCGTATTGTTTTGTTCTTCTGTTTGACAGGTTCAAAATTGTAAAATGGTTCCAAAATATTCTCCGATTTTTAATGGTCCAAAATGGCAACAATATTGGATTTTATGCCTTGATCTCTCTCGAGCTCCGCTTTGCACCTTATTTCTTATGCTGCCTCTCTCGTGCTCTGTGCTTGTACGAGACATGAATGACCATTGTATTTATCTTTTCTCTTGAACTGGTAGACAGCACTTGACGGGTGTGGATGACCGGAACCCGGATTTTATCTCTTTTTGGCAGTTGTTCTGGATTTTGTCATAACGGTAGAGATTGTGCGTGATTTGCATTATTCTGGACTGAGAACCTGTAACCTATAATCATGTAGCAAATACGGATCAAAAGCACCTACCTATATATAAATGAGGATAAGAATGAGCGGTATTAAATGCAATATTCTGGTGTGAACAAATTCCCCTAAATTTATCTTTTGCTCGTTCCGAGCAAAATCAATTTATTTTCAAAAAGTTCTAAGCTCACTTTCATAGGCATCACGGTTGCACTTAGCGTGTGTAACAAGCCGTTAAATCTCTAGATGTCCCCAGTAGGAGGAGTGTTGTCTCCTGAGAGTTTTCAGCGGATACTACACACAAAATCCCGTCAAACTAGTTTCATAAATTAATCTCGACTTTAATCCTACGGTTTAGCACCTAAGTTAGAAGCTTTATTATCCTAATTTAGAAATATCCACCCCTTATTTTTCATACCTCCTATTCATTCAATCTAAGATGCTATACGTTTTGACAGTTTATAGAGACATTAGCTTCTCTTGAGTTTTCCTTCTGAAGCACAGTCTTCAATCCAGAATTTTTATCATCTTTACGGAAAACATAAGATTTATTCTTTATTTCTACCTCTCCTTCAAATATCGATTGTATATCCCTACATATGTGTAAATTTCACCCATACACTCAAGAATTCAATTCAAGCTATAGTATCCTTGCCCTAATACCTAACACTACTTCTTTTCATTAATGGTGGTCAGATTTGCTCACACACCTTTCATGTGACCACTACTTCTTCCTGAGGCACTAATCAGCCGATTACTGAATATGTGAGCTTATTAAAGCGTAAATAGCAGTTTTCAGGTCTTGTAATATATTTTTTTCTTTTTTTCTTTTCAAGACCGGATATATTTTTCAATGACGCTCTTTTGGTGGTTAGCTTTAAATACCATTTTTTCTTTCATACCAGGCTTTCAGGCAAGAGTATTTCTAGGTATTCTTTACTATCCCAAGTTTCAAGGTATGTGTAAGTGCAGTGTGTAGGGTATATATTTTCTTAAATTAGATTCAAGAATATGAACTATTTAACATACTTATCATTCAATAAAGCATTCAATAATTTTCCTTCATCTCAACTTAATTTAAGAATTGAACTCAAGATTACTTACTTCTAAAAGAAACTGTAAGGACGTATATTTACTACATTTAAACTCAAGGAGGGTTATTTTTAGGTTTTCAATTCCTAAGATTTAGTTATTTCTAACCTATCAAACTAAATTTTCGGGATAAAAATCTAAATTACCCTATTAGCTAGCTTAACGACAAAGTTTTTATATTTTTGGATTTTTTTTCACTTTTTATGGGTTTTCAAATAAATATGTAAATGCAAAATTTACACATGAATGCAAAGATAGAAAACTTACTGGGCACGCCACCAAACTTAAACTTGACAATGTCCTCATTGTCATGCTCCATCAAGAGGCTCAAAATTGTCGATTCTTCTTTTTATGTTTTTTTTTAAAGAAAAAGCAAAAAAAATATATGCACACAAAATGGCCTCCCCAAACTTCAGTGAAACAGTGTTTCCACTGTTTAAGCATTGAAGTTCAGAGTTAGGAGAAGAGAACATCATAAATCTATACAAGGCCTTACATAGACCGAAATTTAACACCTACCATTCAAAATTTTTATTGTGAAGATGCAATGGTTGGAGAAAGAACGTGTAGAGAAAATAATGAAGAATACATGAGACCGTGTATGGGCGGAAATGGGGTACAGTCTTGGTAGATGAGAAGATGAACGAAGGGGAGAAAGAAATGGAGCACAAACTTGAGGTTGAAAACGGATTGAATAAATTAGTACAGCCGATAATGATCGAAGTGTAAAAATGGATTATACTAATCTATCAACATGTTGAGAAATGAGGTCAAACTTCTTAAGATTCATAAGAAAACATGGGCCAACTGAACATAGTGAACCAGACGTAGGAGAGGAAGTTGATACAGTATCTTGCGAAGTAGAAATAATGGAAAGGAAGGAGGGAAGTGATCGAGAAATGGTATCGGTTAAACGTTCAGGAAAATGATCACAGTCAATAGAAATGATAGGATAAATTGGAAAATCTGACTCATCCAATAAAACTGGTTCATTCTCAATGATATCCTCAAAATTCTTCTTAAAATTTTGCTCATCCATTCATTCATCATCATCAACACCATCTAGACGCACATGGGCTACGGGAAAATCAGTTACCGGTTCGGGATGATACCCACACGGATGTGAAAGGACAAGTAACACCCTAGTTCATTTATACCAATTTCAGTTCGCGTATTTCATTTATTATGGTATTTTCCTGAGTTACTGTATTTTGGGTGCAAATATTATATCTGACATCTGTATTAGTATCCGACCCGACCCGCTTACTTGAAACCTGTCCTGATTCATATTTATGGTTTATCCCGACTTGTTACATAGACTGGTGCGCACTCATGAGTACTGCATACTGGCATTTTATCTGGCATTGCATCTTTTACCTCTAACATATTAAGTCACGTAAAATATTTTAAAAATACATAACATGGCCTGCATGATACCCCTAACCCTGTCGTAGCATCCGCGCATCTTGTTCTGGTCCTGTTCAGTGAAACGAACTTGTTTGGATAGCTACGTGCACGTATGTGCATCCGTTCTTAGGAGTATGCATTTTCGTTATCTGAGCTTTCATTTTTAAATTTGGTCGTCGCATATATTTTTCATATTATAAAAATGAAATTTTAGACCTGACCCGGGCGTGTTTTGGAATATTTTTGTATCCCGCCAAAATTCAAATTTATTTAATATTTAAAATTTCTTTAACCGTTTAAAATTTCTTTTACAGTTCAAATATTTTAGAACTAACTAATATATTTTTTTAAAATTAAAATCTAGCCTATCTAATTAAACCGGCCCTACTCTCTCTCTCTCTCCTCTTTCTTTCTTTCCTTCTCTCTCTTCCCTCGTACTCTCTCTTTCTCTCTCCCCGCTACCAAACAATTTTCTTTCTCCTCCCTCTCTCTCTCATCTCGATCTCTCTCCTCTCTCTGTCTCTCTCCTCTCTCCTTCTTTCTCTCAGAAATCTCTCTCTCCTCTCGCCCATATTCTCTCTCTCTCTCTCTCTTCGTCTTCTTTATTTCTTTTTCTTTCGCCTCGCAACCCTAAACCCCGCTCGCTCTCGCTGCATCTTGCCATCTCCGCCTCTGCCACCTCATCGTCGCCTCCTCACCCTCGTCATCTCCCCTACATCCTCCTCAACCGCAACACCCACAACCCACGACACCTTCAACCCGAAGAACCCACCGCGACCATCTCCTCCTTCACCTGCACCCTTCACCGCCGGCGACCCCACTTCGTCGTCGCCTCTGACCTCACATCCATCACCTCCTTCTTTCCTGCAACCCATCGCAACCCCAAGCCAAACCCCTCACAGAACACAGAACCCATGACCCATCACCTCTCACTTCGTCTGCATCCCTCATCCCTCTCCTCTCTTCTCCTCCACCTCCACCTTCGCTTGCGTTCCCTGCACCCTTCCTCTCCTCTGCCTCGCCGCCGGCGATCGTCCCTCGCCGTCACCACCTCTTGTTACCCCATCTCCTTTCTCTCTTCTCTACTACTCTAGATCCCAAGCATTCCCCTGCAACCTTCGATCCCCGACAGCCAAGAACCCCGCTGCACACTCACTACCTCATCGGAAAACCCTGTTTCATTCTCACCGTTGATGACCAATCATCATTGTAACCCCTCGCATCTTCTCTGTCTCCAAGCACCACACCATAGAATCACAGTGCTAACCCTAGCCCTCTTCTCTTCTTCTCCTTCCTTCTTCTTCCTTTCTTTTCTCCTCTTTACTTCTTGGATTCTTGTTTTTCGATCATCGCCGGAGCCGTGACCGTCGCTGCCATTTCAGACGACCCAGTGGACGTACCTTACTTGCGTGATCACCTTCTTGCATTGCTTGGACCCGTCCCGTGTGCCATGCGTGCGACGTTTTCCCGACGTCGGACGTGTCGTGCGTATCCGTCGCGTGATCCATCGAGGCAGGTTTATCTTGCTACATGCTACATTACTTTATATACATCTATTTTAATAATTATAACACTGGTATTTTAAATCATGCATCCCAAGTTCTCGTTTTACAGTTTTCCGACATCCGTATACATCCATACATATTATTTTACATCTAGCGCATGCAAACCTATATTGTTACATATTATACTACAGTATACTGCATCCACTCATATCGTTTTAGATCTAAGGCATGAAAACATGTATTGTTACTTATTAGACTGTAATATACTGCATCCTGTTTAGTATAATTGTTTATATTATTCAAAATGTACTCTCCGTAATTACCAGTTTATCATTTTACGGTTATACGATATCCGTTTGCATCCATATCATATAGACTGCATATAACTACATCTACCGATCTCATTAATACATAATACTGTTAAATTAACACCCCATGTTTAATAAAGTACATCCTAATTAGTATTAGAACTATAAATGTAACCTTAATTGATAATTGTGCATCCATATCATTGATCTTATATCTATTTGCATACCATGTCACATTATCTCATTTTATTGTTATATTAGTACTCCATACTTGATTTTGTGCACCCATGCTTACTACAGTTTGATTATGAACATCCACATGATACCTGTACACTACTTGGCATAACCTGATACACTATTTGACATGACTTGATACTTGTATATTACCTGACATGACCTGATATATCATTACTTGACTTGATACCTAATCTTGTTACTAACGCCGACAAATCTTGACCTGTTGTCCCTATGGACATATCATGTTGTCTATATAGACATACCTGTACCTGCTTGATCCTGTATTGGCATTAGCTTCAGATTTATCAATACCTGACTTACACACATAACTTGGGGGTATGGGGAAATCAAGAATGTAGCCGAACGTAACTCAAAGGGCTATTATCCTTTTACCGTGGTCCCGTGGGGTTGAACGGGACATAGACTCACAGTCTATTATCCTTTTACCATGGTCCCGTGGGGTTGAACGGGGCATAGACCGATGGGTTACGCTGAGAATTACATTAATTGATTTCGAATAACTTTATAGTAGATAACCCTATAGCACAGTTTAGACTACTCACTGCACTTCACTGTTTATATCCTGTTCATTGATCTATATTCATGTTACGGTTTACTTGCTACTGATGACTTGTTACTGTTCATACTTCATGCCTGCATATTTTATCACATCCTGCTTGCTTAGAACTATTGATATTATGACGTACTGACGTCTGAGTTTTGCATGGCCCAGATCTCTTATCCTTATTGCAGCTGTCCAGGAGTATTTTGATCAACAGGCTGAGCAGTGAGGACCTGTTATTAGTTTAGTTTCCTTTCAGTATTTTCAATCCCGATGTGAGCCCGCATTATGGGACGTACATTCCTGATTATTGTATTTTAATCTTTTGCTTCCGCATTATTTTATTTCATGACTCGTTTATTCTGGCTTATAGATATGTACTAGATAGTTTATTTTATTTCTACTGTTCTTGATATCTCTAGACAGTCGTAGTGTGACTGTGGAAGGATCTTTCTTAGCCACTGGTAGCATGGTTGGCTCTGTTACGTGTCGATCTTAGCGCACTTTGGGAAGCGGGGCGTGACAGGACATGATGAATTGGTGAGAAAAACCCATCCAAAACTGTGGATTCATCATCCAAATTATCCCCAGCGTCGATATGCTCAATCAAGTGAAAGTTAAATTTCTCAGACACTTCATCAAAAGCATGGTTTTCAATTAATTGTTTTTCTAAAGTGTATATGTAGAGATCAAAGAGATTGGTATTGGTTTCACTCAAAATGGACCCTTCACAATCGGGTAAATCGAACACTACGTAGTCGCACGACTCATCAAACAAGCTATCCTCAATCGGTGAATCGTTTAGTGTACTGGATAGATTTTTGAAATTGGAGTTGTGGAATTCAACTGGGAATGGGTAGATTTGATTTGGAATGGTATACTACTTACTGTCACCGCTCAAATCATCAAAGTGGCCTATCGCCGCATCATACATTGTAAAATTTTGAGCTAGTTGGGAACTAGCTGCTGGTTCGTGAGGTTGTATGAGTGCGGCTATGGATGCATTCAAGTCCTCTATCTATCGACATGAAACTGCCCAAAATTCTTCCAAAGTCCGTTCAAGGCTAGACATGGGTTGTGAAGGGGTTTTAGTAAAAGATTCGAATTTGTTTGGATACGCGAAACTCCTATACTGATGTTCAGAAGCAATGTCTAGGGAAGGTGCAAAAGTTGGGTAGGATTGATATGAATCAAATGGATGCGAAAATGGGCAGGATTATGTAACAACCCTAACTTTCTGTACTGAATTTTTTCAAAATACAGAAAGAGACATCTGAGCCTGAGCATAATTTATAAGTTTGTTTTCTTTTGAACAGCAAGAAAGAGCTTGTAGCTCACTGGTAAAGCCTTGCACTGCTAAGACAATGCACTTGAGTTCAAATCCTATCAGGCACATTATCTTTTTGTTTTATTTTCTTTTAAACTTTTTAGAAGCCCAAGTTTATACACATGCACAACACACAAAACCAAGAGTCACAGATAATTTAAACATGTACACTGTGAAATATTAATCGACCCCGACATGTGGCATCAAACTCACCCCCACCCGTCGGTACAAAACCGGCGACATAGGAAAAAAGCCCGGCTCCGCCGGTCTCCCGCGTCCATATTGCTCCCATATTTAAACCCCTGCAACCCTTCAGCTACCCCACTCCTTTCACACTGCTTGTTTTCTTGGCATTCATACAGAGAATATTAAATCACCCATTTACCCCAATTTTATTACAAATTTTAATGCACCCATTCACTACCCTAAACCCTAGCTTTTCCTATAAATACCACCGCTCATTCCACTCTTCCCCACTCACAAATCCCTGCCAAAACTCTCAAGAATTCCTAAGTCTTTATATTGTGCAAGTGGAGTTAGCAAAGGGCGAACCTCCGATGAAGTTCCGGCGACTATACGAGGAGTTTCCGGCAACGAAACGAAGCACCGACGAATCCTAGACCTTCTTCTACCTCCCCCATCTCATCAAAGCCAGTAAGTCCTATCTCCACTCTCACCTTCATCTTTAAAATGTTCCATTTCTAAAACCCGACGCAAGCGCAGTTTGTCTGAGTTCCGATTCGGTTTTCTTTTTAAAACTACACTTTTCTTTAACAAGATAAAACCATATTCTCATATGTTGATTAATAAACATTAACAAATTCAATAAAAAAAAATTCACATCAAAATAATCATTTTTGTGATATTTATCGCATTTTTACATAAAAATACCATAAACTATTCATTTCGACATTATAACCTTTATTCCTTGCTATACCTTTAGATAGCTCATAAGTTAATGACCTACCTCATCACAACACACATCACTATCATAGCATGCTGAAGTTTGGGACAATAGAATACGGGAAATATGGCTTACAAATAAATACCCTAAACTTACAAAATCGTTTTCTATAAAAAGGTGTATTAAACATTTTCATGCAATTACGCCTCTACAACCTATTTTGGGGACCCCATTCGGGATGGTGTGGATTATCGCACATCCTCGGGCTCAGTAGAGCGAGATGCAGACTTCCGCAAGGAGCATTCGATCTCGATGGAATTTATATACATTTTTCTTTAGAAAATGAGATTTCTACAAAAAATAAATTAATTATTTTCATTAAATATGTATATATCCAATATCAAAATATCCATTTTAATTATATAAATATTCTAAATTTTCTAAATCAAAGGAATCACCATTACATGAAAATACCATCCAAATACAAAACAAGTACAACATTTCAAGAAAATAGCATATACTATCAAATTAAGTTTTAATCACTAGAAATTCCACATTTATAAAATATACATCTATGAAAACTCCAAAGACGATACTTAAATACTTGAGTTGTATTATGAAATTATGTCAAAACTATTTTTATATAAAACCTCCTCAAGTTATACTAAATTACAATAAGGACCCTAGTAAACATAGGTTTAAGCTGGATCAGTCTCTTGAGCCTCAGGGAGCCGGAGATATGGGTGCTTGCCTATTGAAGGTAGACAATCTAACAAACGGTGTTATCAACATGGTAATTGTCTTGGAAAAAGACACAAATCCTGCCGTCCATGTGCACCAGTTAGCGATAATATCAAAACAATCAGGATTTCAAGTTCTTCTTAAAAAATGTCTGACTCAAACCGAGTCTCAATATAATCAATCTGACTTGAATATGATTCAAGTATAAAATCCAATTCAATATGAATCTATATATTCAATCTATGAAATCTATTCAATCTATGAAATCTATTCAATTTATACAACTTGACTGAACCGAACCATGGATATACTCCATTTATATGTCCATCTAGTATATTCGTTCCATTAATGATATCATGGTGTCGGTAAGTCATCCATATACAATTTACAATAGAAGATAATACAATACAATCCAATCAATACAATCAAGACATCGCGGGGTTTATAAGGGGTAGATTGGTACGGAAGGTGTTAAAAGTGGCACGAGACTGTAACCATAATACACCTAACCTGAATCTCCATTGTCATTGTACCGTGGCTGAACGGTTCCTTGTGCTTCGTATACCTTAGTCTCTGGAATAGTGGGACTCCTCTCGTATACACTGGCATTTTCTGTACCAAACTACAAACAACAATATTAACAATATAATACAACTTTAATAGTTACATTCTCCTTCTGTCTATTCTGTATCTTCTTACTTTTGGGACTTACCGAGCGATTGTTCACTGACGACATTCATGTTCTTCTTTCTCTGGAATGTTGTCAGGTGGATCGGACCTTCTAGAGACCGAGCCCACCAGCGAGGATTTGGATCAGATAACTTTTGACCCGGAGCTCTAGTTACTTGTACATTTCATTTTCATTTCTATTATGCCATTGTTTAGGCATTGCTTTCATTCCATGTATTTTCATTTCAGTTGTATTGTAAAAAGAATGTTTAATAAATAAAGTTGTTGTTCAATTAAATTTTTTGTCTCTTATATAATTTACTTTATATTGCTGAGATACGCTTAACGTGTTTACTTCTGAGTAAATACGTCGCGTGACCTATCGCGTCCTCTGCCCGTGCACTGGGAAGCGGGGCGTGACAGATTAAAATCAACATTATGATAAGAAGATAAATGGAATTGTTGTCCTAAGGAATTTGGAGTGGTGAAAGGAATGAAAGATCGGCTACGAAATTGTTCAATGTGGTCAGCAATGGACATAGGTTTCAGAGTCACAACATGACACTCAGAAGGGGTATCAACGTTAAAAAGGTGGGAGAGGTTGAAACTATTGGCTATAGTGCCCTCAAGACAATTATCATAGTTGCAGGCAGGTGATTATGATGATTGAGGGAGGATCAATACAGGTAGAACAGTCTTACTCGAGATGATAGTATGCTATCCAGTTTGTCTTTATCATCATGTACAGTATTAGGCGGCATTACAGATCACTATTACATGTTGATAGAGCCCGTAGGATTCTTGCTTGACTACCAGCATTATGATGGCGATTATATACGTGGGAGCTGGGTGGTCTATAAGCACATCCTTATTTGTCCCTAGTGTTGGGAGTTTCGAGACTGGGCATCGATACTCCATAGCAGACTAGTGTATACTGATCGAAACCCCGATGAGGGGAGGTGGCCGGTCTCACAAGCTATTGGTGTCAGTTTGTTCACCTAAGATAGCATACAGGTGCTCATTGGGTTATGAGTACACTGAACGAACTCGCCGGGAACATGCTAGTTGCTATTATACCTATTGTCATATAGCAGTTCCCAGGTAACATGTGTACAGGTTAGTCTATCGACCTGAGATCGTCATTTGTCTCATGTGAGTTCCCACTGTGCTTTGATTACTACCCTACCGTGGCTCAAAGGAGTCATGCAAACAGGTTTTAGTTGGGTACAGTCCCGAGCCACATGGAGTCAGTGAGCAGATTGTCGGGGGATTCGTCTCTCCTGGTATTGGGGGTTGATATAGTATTGTGCACGGGTGGCCATCACCAGAAATCCTTGGCCAAGGTAGTCGAGAATTACTGATTCGGATCAGTAGTTTCTCAGAGGGTGATGGGATTCATACCGACACTAAATGTCATATTATTAGGGGTCTGACTTTATCCACCCCCTAAACTCGATATGCGATACTCATAGACGAATGGACCGGACTGTACGGATATTTTCACCGTCAGACTCAGTAGGGTTTCAGGATGAGTTTGCTCGTTGGCCTCCTTTTCACTCAATACCTGAGTAGCCGTTACGTACAGCTAGTACAGCTGACGTGCTTGTGGTTAAACCCACTGCCAGCGTATTGAAGAGTCTTTAGAGTCCTACACAGAGGGTTTCCTTGCTTCGGGCGAAACGATATAGAGGCCGTATAGTTTTACGGCAGGGTTCGATCACATACGTGTACTTGTGCATGGATGATGTTCGGACGGATAATACTAGTGGGCTTTGGTTTAAGCCATATCCTAATATTATATTGTTGGATTATTTTCGTCTTATTGTATTCGTATTCTTCGGAATACGGATGCAGATATGTATATACGGATGATGGGTATTCTTGTAATTTCTTACAAGATCACTTTTAGAAGATTACACCTCATTATGATTTTGACCTTTTTAGATTAAAAGGTTATTGAGTTGGAGGATGAGGTGTTTATTGCATATTTGGTGGCATGGCTTAGTAGTGACCCATGGTTACTATTTTAGCATGCTTAAGGTTTTTGTTAGTTGTGAGATTTTGTTGACTTGATATTTTTCGGTTGACTTAAGATATTTTTGGAGTCTTGAGATATTTTTTGGGGGCTCCATTATTTATTCTCACAACACAAAAAAATCAAAGAAGCAATTATTCATTCTCTCTCCTACAACACTCTCATTCTCATAGCTTCTTATTCTTCCTCCACCCTTCAAGTATCATGTGTTGAGAAACCTAGGGTGTCTTGAGACAAATTAATCCTTCATCACTCTCTACTTCTTCTACGGTATCTAGCATAGCATCTAGGTACCCTAATTATCTCGGCTATGAGGTTGGAGCTCGTTTTATAGACTCTCGGGTGGATCATCTTCGATGGAGGGAGACCGGAGATCAAACTTGATCAAGGAAACCTCGAGGAGCTTGGGAAGGTAGTTGAAGACCGAAGGACACGGTCATTCGGTATAACCATTCTCAACTATCTTTACATATTGATAGTTTAGGGTTAATGGTAGATCCATAGGAATGGGTTCCGTTAGCACCGGTTTTTTGTAAATTGTTGTTCTGCATTTGGCCATGGATTGGTGGCCGGGGCGCTGGAGAAACCCAACATGGTATCAGAGCCAACCCATTAACCCTTATACTAGCAGTTTAGACGATGTTAAAGTATCGAAACCGAAACAACTCCGAAACAA
This sequence comes from Agapanthus africanus, assembly GCA_030015575.1. Classification (NCBI taxonomy): domain Eukaryota; kingdom Viridiplantae; phylum Streptophyta; class Magnoliopsida; order Asparagales; family Amaryllidaceae; genus Agapanthus; species Agapanthus africanus. The sequence goes on along the minus strand of CM057348.1, from coordinate 147,547,138 downwards.
TACCTACATTATTCTAGTTTCTGTAGAATTTATTTTGGTCTTCAAAATTTTTTTTAAACAATTTTACAAGGCTATTTGTGAGACATCTAGAACACCCTACAAAAACGAGCCCCATTCACCGGATTTGACCTGGTAATACTTGCATAAAGACCGGCCCCGCCGGTTTTTTATTGGACCAAGAACATGTTTTTTGGGGTATTTTCTAGACTCTGGAATATTGGTATTGTTTCTTTTGCCCAGTTTGGATATTATGTTATCTTATGGTTTGGGGGCAGTTCGGGGTATTTTGAAGTCAATATTTTAACACTGTTTAAATGTACACTGTTCTCGCCGAAATTTTCGGCCAAGAGATATTTGTTCCTATTTACACTGGTTCAAGTTTCGTTTACAGATATGTGTGTGATCGGGTTCATTCATATACACACATACACACATCATAGGAAGAACAGGTGTTAGAAAGAGAGCACTTGGTGGTCAACGACAAAAAGAAAGCATTTAATTGAGCATTTTATTCTATTGGAAATAGATCACCAAACATGGGATCGAAAGTACAGGGATTCACAAAACTATAAATAAAATTCTCTAACTCTCTCTGCCTTCTCCACCATATCAAAGAGGCGATCTTCACGTGGAGTCGTTTCCTATCGGTCAGCACCGTGCCCATCAGCGAAGGCAAACATTATGGCCCGCTGAGCCTGTATCTGCTTAGCAGCCGAATAGAGCGATCCCTCAGAGCTGCGGTAATCAAGAGTGCCTCATGAAAGCACTCAATCTTGTCCTCTGCGGCGTCGAACATTGCCGGAGTCATCTCCGCTGGATGAGGAGGAATGTCATCGAGCACGGACAAGAAGGCCATCCGGAGCCAAATGGAGCAGATGGGGAGGGGAAATCCCCTACGAGTCAAGAGTTCGTACAACACCGTATCGCATTGGTCATTCGTGAGAGCAGCGTTCACCAAGCGTGCGGCAAAACGAGGAACAATTTCCTCAAAGGGCACCTTTCATGGCTGTCGGCGAGCATATGGATGACTACAAGCCATAACTCTGCTTTGCTGAAATGATTCTCTGAAAATGAAAGAGAAGAGAAGCATTGCTTCAAATTATAAAGGCAGACATTTATGTGTAGGCACAGAAAATGCTGTACGTGAAGGAACTATTTCCAAGTTCTGCGAAAGAGAAGTTTGACTCAGGAAAAGCAGAGAAAAAAGGTGAAAAGACACCTTCAGTAAAGGGGCAGCGCCTTACGTGCAAAGCACGAGAGCACTAGCACCTCACGTGCAAAGTACGTGAGCGCCAAGCGCCAAGAGTCAAAGACTCTGAGGCAGCGCCTCACGTGCAAAACACGAGAGCGTTTATGCCAAAAGCACTAAGAATCAAAGACTCTGAGACAGCGCCTCACGTGCAAAGCACGAGCGCGCTGGCGCCAGGACTAAAAGTTCTCTACCGTTGGATTAAAGATCTAATGGAGATGATTAAAAATCACCAAAGTAAAGAATTAAATTCTGTTGAGGAAATAGTCCTCAAATCTTTCCAAACAAGGAAAATCTTTCTGAAAATTAAAGCACCATTGGATCAAAGATCCTATGATGATTAAAAAATCACCAAGATATAGAATAAGCTCTGAATAGGAAAAGATTTTCCCAATCTTGTTAAAAACAAGAAGATTTCCTTCTGTAAAACAGAAGCCCTAGGATCAAAAATCCAACGGTAAAAAATATCCCTAAATCAATTAGAAAAAAGATCTCTTCAACTGATTCAACAAATCAGCCTCTACTATATAAAAGACCCAAGACTTCAAGTCTCATATAGACGAACCCCCCCTAAATTTTGAGAAATTTCAAAGACAAAGAGCAAGCTCTCAGAAGAAGAAAATTTTCTTCAAGCTAAAAAAAAAAGAATAGAGAGATGAAATCATCTTATATAAAAAGAAGAATTTACTTCTTTTTCTAAGATCATTGATCTATAAGACCAAGATCTTTCACAACAGAGATCAAAGTATCTCATCATAAAAAAATAAAGGGAAGAACTTAATCTTCTTCAGATCATAGATCTATAAGACAAATTGTCTTTCACAAAAGAGATCATACCATTATAAAAAGGGGAGAATAATTCAATTCTCTTAGAATCACAGATCCATAAAGGCGAAGCCTTTCACCAAGAACATAAGAGATTGAAAAATCTCCTATAAAATAAGAACTTTGTTCTTAGATCTATGAGACAGAGTAGAGAGAATTTAATTCTCAGAAAGAAGAGCTTCAGCGCTCCAAATCTAGCGTATAGCGCTGCAGAGGCTTAGCGCTCCCAATTTAAAGAAGCGCACTGCGCTCGTTGACTGGCACTCAGCACCAAGCGCACCACGTGCTCCTCACGTGTAAACTACTTCACCAGAAGCGCAATGCGCTCATTGACTGGCGCTCAGCGCCAAGCGCGCTACGTGCTCCTCACGTGTGCGCTACTTCACCAGAAGCGTAATGCGCTCATTGACTGGCGCTCAGCACCAAGCGCGCCACGTGCTCCTCACGTGTGCGCTAAGAGAACATAAACTGTTCTATAGAAAAAGAAAGGGCCCCAGAGGTATAATGAGTGCTCAGCACTCAATAAAAAGACAAAAACAATTGTCAGAAACCAAACCAATGCCCAGCATTGCTAAATGTTCAACATTTTAACTGAGTGGGCCGAGCCCAAAGTGGCCACAGAACCCTTATTCGGATTAATTAAGCCCATATGCTCATAAATCTTTGATCTTAGTCCCAAATTGGACTACAGATCTCCCAACCCATATCGGTTCAAGGGTACATCTCTCCATTCCTCTGATATGTGTCGTTGTGATCTTTCAACGTTTTTAGAGTGGTGACGGGTCCCAACAACCAGACACTCTACGGACTGTGGGGTCCTTAAACTCATGGACTATGATGTCCTTAAACTTTATAGACTATGATATCTCTAAACTAGACTATGATGTCCTTAAACTTTACAGACTATGACGTCTCTAAACTCGTGGACTATGATGTCCTTAAACTTTACAGACTTTGATGTCTCTAAACTAGACTATGATGTCTCTAAACTATAGACTATGATGTCCTTAAACTTTACAGAATATGGCATCTCTAAACTCATGGACTATGATGTCCTTAAACTTTACAGACTATGACGTCTCTAAACTCCATGGACTATGATGTCCTTAAACCCATTGGACCGCAAAGTCCCTAAACTAAAACAATAGAGCGCAAATGCTCTTTTGTTGGATCTAAATGATCATGTTAAGTAGATCTTAGTCTAAAATTAGACTAACGTATTCTTAACAAATGGTTAAGTTGATCTTAGTCTAAAATTAGACTAACGCATCCTCAACAAACATTTAAGTTGATATTAGTCTCAAATGAGACTAACGTATCCTTAAACCCAACCCCAAACCCAAATCTAAGAAAATACGGATTTGGACTAATCCACGCCCTATGTTCGACAACACAAATTAGTCTCCGTATACAATCCACGGGCAACCAAAAACAAAACAAACACCCATGACACGAAGTGACCATCTGGAGAAAGAGAAAGTGGTTACCGCGATGCGGTAGCGTAATTAACTGCAGGGGCTTGCGCCTACAGGGAAGAGCGTCCCCACAATCAAAAACCCCTCAACGAAGGGAATCTGACGAAATCTGCTGCATCGGCCGCATCCGTCTAAACCTTCGATACACGGGGCCATAAATCAACTTGGCATTTTCGGAGAGGCAGACGGATAAAACCAATTAGCATCTGCCCCCAAATTTAGGCAAGACGTTAGTCTTCCCGGCTTCCGGGGGCATACAGATTCTGGCACGCCCGGTGGGACCTTTTCCTCTTTCCACTCCACACTTCATGCGTCGTATTCACGAACGAATCACGGTTTGATATGGTTTCCCCTGGATTCGAGGTACTAAGATTTGGTGTCTTGCTCCCGTGCAGATCAATGGCTTCCAACTGCACCAACTGTAACAACTCTCACTCCATCCTTGCTGGAGAAGTGACCTATGGGCCTCAAGTGGCCTCCTTTTTTATGATGCCAGTGGAACAGGTGACTCAGGCCACCACTGGACTGTTCTTCATGACCTTGATCCCGCCAACAAGCTTCAACGCTCCTTTACCATCGCAAGAAGTTCTGAGGAAGTCGGTCTTTGATCGGCTTGCAACTACTGCGGCCCCTCTCAATGGGTCGTCAAAGTCCACTGCCTCAGTTTTCAACAGACTGGGCCGAAGCACAGATGAGCCCATAAAGAAGCCCACAATTCCTGAAGAGGTTATCCCGAAGCGGATAGCCATTCCTGCCCCTGAAGTCGTCAAAGCGGCTTCCCCTGCTAAGGAGTCGGTCTTTGCAAGGCTGGCCGTTTCAATTTCCGTTCCAGACAATGTCATGAAGGCTGTTTCCCCTGTTCGAAAGTCGGCCTTCGCAAGACTGACTATCCCTTCCCAACATACGTCAGTCTTCGACAGGCTAGCGCCAATAACAGTCTCTCCTCAAAGTAAGGGGCATGAGGAATCTCAACCAACAGCGGAGGTGATCCCGGCCGCACGACATACTCGATATCGCCACTGGCACCGAGTGAGGAAATCTGGGGGCAGTTCACCCTCTGGATTTACGCTGCCAGCTCTAATGGTAGAAATTAAAGCTGCTGTTCCAACTGGGAACAACTTTGAACCACTCAGGAGGGTCTGCAAGAACTCTCTGACTGCCGTGCTGAAAAGATCTCCTCCACCTATGGAGAACGCTACAAAGGCGGAGCTGGAGTAGCCCCCTCAGCAGCTGTCCTATAAAATTTACAAGGTCTGGCGTCAAGTCCAAGACTCGGTGATTGATCAAGATTACTCTCGCCGACAGAAAAAAATAAAGGTTTGGCAAGAAAAAGACCACCCTGTCATACCACAGAAGGTGTCGTCTACTTGGGTGCCTGCTACAATGGTTCCCTAAGCTTCGTCCACTCACAAACGAAGGAGGCCGGAGAAAATCCCCATGTCTGCGACAAATATCAAGAGAACTGAGCCTAAACGCCCTAAGTCTAGGGGCATGGTGGCGCATACCGCTTATATTGTATCCAGAAAAAAGAATAGTCGTATCTCCACAGGTCATCGACCGCTTGCGCGATCAGTGACTAAGGCTTAGGAGCAACAACAACAAAAGCTTCAAGAGATACTAACAGCCATGGCCGCACTCATGGGACCAAAAAAAAGCCCAGAGACGTCCTCAGAACAGCATCATGAGAAGGAAACAGATGCCGAATTCCTTTGGAGAATGCTTGAGAAGAAGGATAAAGAGGCCGTGGAACAAGCGGCCAACATAAAACAAATGGCCCTTTTATTCCAAGATATGGTGGGCCTGATGATCCAGCCGGACCCTACAACCGAAGATCCTCCAGTAATAATTGAAGGTGATAGAGGAGAAACATCAAATCCTCTGCCGGCTCTGTCAGCGGCCAAGGAGGAAACTATCTCCAAAGCCATGCTCGATGATTATATAGCTCAACAAATACGAGCTCATCAAGCGAATGAAGCAATCGGCCAAGTCGTCAGAACTGGGCGATCATATCCAAGATGGTACGATCAGATAAAGTACCCGCCAGAATATACAATTCCTAAATTCCATGTGTACAAAGGGACAGGCAATCCCTATCAACATGTCGCTCAGTTCAAGGCTCTCTGCGGCAACACTGGAGGGGATGATAAGCTACTGCTTCGCCAATTCGTCGGCAACTTGGCGGAGATGGCGTTCGAATGGTACTCAGAGCTTCCCAACGACTCTGTCAAAACTTTTACGGAGATAGAGCTGCTATTCACCCAACGTTTCGCGAGCGCTAGCGAACGTACCACAATCACAGTGCTGATTAACGCCAGGGTGAAGCCAGGCGAAACATGGGTTCAGTATGCGATACGGTGGCGGAATTTGTGGTCGAAGTGCGAACAAAGCATCGAAGAAGTGCCTGTGGTAGGCATGTTCATGGGTACTCTTAATCCGCAGGCGACCATATCCTAATTCATGATGTTCTTCAAACCGACCACCTTCCATGCCTTGATTGACAAGCTGACCCAAATGGACCAGATGGGCCATAGGCCTTCCTCTTCAAAGACGGTGCCTTGGAATGAAAAGGGTAAAGGGAAAGCAACCTTCGTCGCCAACGCTCAATAACAACCGAGTAGCCCGAGACCGGTTTTTCGCCAAAGCAACAAGCGGCAATATCTCTATGAGAAGTTGAGACATCCTTACTCATTTCTCCGGGATAAAACAAGGAAACTGTTCGAACAGGCAATGCGCAATGGGCTCATCACTCTACTGGAGTCGAGACACCCACCGCGACCGAACGACGTCAACGATCCTAATTACTGCCCCTACCACCGAGTATTGGGCCATCCGATCGAAGACCGCTACGTCTTCAAAATCTGGGTTGGAGACCAATACCAACAGGGCAAGTTCACGCTATCCGAAAACTGGAAGGCGAATCCGCCACAACAGCACACTCCTAGAAGAGTAGACACACCGAGGGCATCGTGCTCTTTTATAGAAGAAGCTCCATGGGAGGTTGCTTTTTCAGCTAAGACAAAAAGAATGCTGAAGGATCTTCACACATGCCTGCCAATCAGGTGGAAAAGCCTGGTAGAGCCCGAGATCATTGAGAGAATGCTAAAACCGCGCCCGATATCAAAATTTGGTAGCGATGGTCAAAGCGCTCAGGCCCAGCCGTCAAAGTCTTCAAAGAAAAAGAAAAAGCCCGTGAAGCCTGATGACAAGTGCACGGATTTGCAAAAGCATATTGACGCGCTGGAAGAATACAATCAAAAAGCGCGATCCCCGGTCACACTCGAAGAATTTCTCAACCATATCCTGGAGGGCGGAGATAACGACGATGATGAGGGAGACAACTCGTCACAAGAACCAGAAGATTATATGGTAAGTTGCCACATGATCTCTCATTCGTTGCTAAATAACAAAGAAGCTTACTCAGCATCAGAAGATAATGTAGAAGAGCTAGGGGAAGGATCAATGCCAAAATCCTTGGAACCGCCAGACGAGATGATCGACATGCTACTGAACGAAGCCCGTCAGAAGATCAAAGCTGATCGAGAACGCCAAATGGCCCTATTCGAAGGGGCCAGGCGTCGGCGTCAAGTTGGAGAAGCCGTGATAGGGATGGGTCATAAAACACTCCAACCATATCAAATCACACCTTAAATGGGTGTATCCCCACTTTATCGTTATGTATCCCGTCACATGACAAATACACGTGCATACAGGATGAACAACGGACCGAAATGTCCCTAAACTAACGCTGGACCGCAATGTCCTAAAACTTGCAGTTGACCGAGACTTCTATAAACTACTACGGACTGCAGCATCCTAAGGCTGAAGCAAAAAAAACGGTACGTTTACAAGCAAAATGGGCACGGATGAAAACCCGAAAGGGCTCCGTGAGTAAAAACAGCAGGACTATCGGTGAGTTTGTGAAAACCCGAAAGGGCGCAATCTCGTTAAAAGACACTTGCAAAGTCCTCTCGACCCTGTAAAGAGAAAACTACCTGCGTGAGATCCTTATGACCCACAAAGGAGCAACACACTTAGGAATCCCCACGACTCCTAAGGAGAAAACACACTTACGAGATCCTCACGACTCATAAGGAGAATACCCCTTTGAGACCCTCACGGCTCATAGGATTCAAAAGCCTTAAGTTACAGGGATCTGAACCTGTTCTTAAGCCGTCATACACCACGAATCTGCCCTACAAGCGATTCAATGCTGACCCTTGTATACAATCCACGGGTATGAATAAACATTTCCCTAACAGAGTCCCACCAGCGACTTGGGATATGCTCACACGATGAACGACCCTTGTAGGTCCTCTCGACTTGCAAGGAGAAAACACTCTTGTAAGATCCTTATGACTCATAAGAGAATATACACTTAAGAATCCTCACGATTTTTAAGGAGAAAATGCACCTACGAGATCCTCACGACTTGTAGGGAAAAATATCTTTATGGGACCCTTACGGCTCATAAAATTAAAAGCCTTAGTCGACAGGATCTTAACCCTGTTTGCTAAGCCACCTTTGTTTGAACCGACAAAGGAAGATAATGATTCGCTCCTGGCAATATCCCAGGTGTAGCGATGCTGATGCCTAAATCGGTATCAAATTCCAAGTCCTTTTATGGCAAATGATGATTCGCTCCTGGTAATATTCCAGTCGCAGCGATGCTGATGCTAAGATTGGCACTAGATTCCAAGTTCCATACTCGTGGCGAAAAGTCGACGAGCCAAAAATGCATAAGAAATAGCCGAAATGATGGGGCAACTTTCAACAAAATCAGCAAGTAAAATATATGCATACAAAAACAGCCGAAATGATTGGGCAACTTGCAATAAAAAGCAGCGAGTAAAAAGAAACAATAGCCGAAATGATTGGACACCGCGAAAAATAGCCGAAATGATTGGGCAATCCCGACTTTCGCGATATAAAAAGCTGAAATGATGGCGCATCGCGGAAAGAATAAAAAAATGAAATAAAACTTTTTGCCCTGCAGATAAGTCCATATTGACCCGTGTATACAATCCATGGGCATAAACGAAAAGGGAACCACATATCCCCTACTAGATCCTGTCAAAAACAAAATCCAGATCTCAACAGTAACATCTGCATCCCAGAAGATCGACAACGGCGTTCCTTCTTATGCCAGCAAGATACAGACGCGACATCCAACAAACGGAGCCACGACATACCCCTAGCTCCAAATCTCGACGGTTCACAAACAACCTAGAGACCACCTCGATATTCGTCTCGTTACAGCAGACGCAACGTTAGCAAATCGGAGCCACGGCAAAGTCCCTAGTTCCAAATCTCGACAGTTCACAAACAACCTAGAGACCACGTCGGCATTCGTCTCATTACAGCAAACGCAACGTCAGCAAAGCAGAGCCATGAAAAATTCCCTAGTTCCAAATCTCGATGGTTCACAAACAACCTAGAGACCACCTCGACATTAGTCTCGTTACAGCAGATGCAATGTCAGCAAAGCGGAGCCACGGCAGAGTCCCTAATTCCAAATCTCGACGGTTCACAGACAACCTAAAGACCACCTCGACATTCGTCTCGTTACAGCAGATGTAATGTCAGCAAAGCGGAGCCACGACAGAGTCCCTAGTTCCAAATCTCAACGGTTCACAGACAACTTAGAGACCACCTCGACATTCATCTCGTTACAGCGGACGCAACGTCAAACAAAGCAGAGCCATGACAAAGTTCCTAGTTCTAAGACTCTACGGTCCACAGACAATCTAGAGTTAACCAAAGACCTCCTCGCCTGATCAACGCTCCGTCTCGGAAATAAGTCAACCGACTCCGAGGAAATCAGCGTCCTTGGAAAATACCTCGATTCAGGGAAATCAACGTCCTTGATGAGAGCATCTCGATTCACGTCGACCCGCAAAGAAATCAGTGTCTTTGCAGGAATACCTCGATTCGTCTCAACCCCCAGGGAAATCAGCGTCCTTGGCAAAAACTTCAATTCAGGGAAATCAGCGTCCTTGACGAGAGCATCTCGATTCGTGTCGACTCGCAAGGAAATTAGTGTCTTTGCAGGAATAGCTCGATTCGTCTCAACCCCCAGGGAAATCAGCGTTCTTGGCAGAAAACTCGATTCAGGGAAATCAGCATCCCTGACGAGAGCATCTCGATTCGCGTCGACACGCAGAGAAATCACTGTCTTTGCAGTAATACCTCGATTCATCTTAACCCCCAGGAAAATCACCGTCCTTGGCAAAAACCTTGATTCAGGGAAATCAGCGTCCTTGACGAGAGCATCTCGATTTGCGTCGACCCACAGAGAAATCAGTGACTTTGCAAGAATACCTCGATTCGTCTCAAACCCCCAGGAAAATCAGCGTCCTTGGCAAATACCTCGATTCAGGAAAATCAGTGTCCCTAACAAGAGCATATCGATTCGCGTCGACCTGCAAGGAAATCAGTGTCTTTGCAGGAATACCTCGATTCGTCTCAACCCCCAGGGAAATCAGCGTCCTTGGAAAAAAACCTCGATTCAGGGAAATCAGCGTCCTTGACGAGAGCATCTCGATTCGTCTTGACTCGTAGGGAAAAGTCTTAGGCAATGGGGATAAGAACCCGTTTCCTAAGCACTGGGGCACTGCAAATCGGTCCAAGATGGCTATTGCATACTATTCACGGGCCACACTCTCCAAAGTCGAATCTCGACAAGGAGAAACAACCACTTATGAGTCATCTCGACTTGCAAGCGGGAAAAATTCTCTTGTGAGATCCTTACGACTCTCAAGAGAAAACACACATTTAGGAGTCCTCACGACTCCTAGAGAGAAAATATAGCTACGGGATCCTCTCGACTCGTAGGGAGAAAAGTCTTTATGAGACCCTCACGGCTCGTAAAATTGGAAAGCCTTAGGCGGCAGATCAGAACCTGTTTCCTAAGCCGTCGCTACTCTACAAGAAAGTCAATATGGACTATCTGCGGGCAACATTTGCCAAAGCCACATTCGCCGCTGAAATAAAGAAGCTACTTGTGGGTCCCCACGAATCGTAAGGAAAAATACCTGAGTGAGATCCTTACAACTCATGGAGGCGATGAACACTTAGAAATCCTCATGATTTCTAGGGAGAATTTACACCTACGGGATCCTTTCGACTTGTAGAGAGAAAAACCTTCTTGAAACCCTTACGGTTCATGAAGATGGAAAAAGTCTTAGGCTACAAGGACCCTAAACTTGTCTCCTAAGCCCTCAATTCTATGGCTCTGTATAACTCTGCACTACTTCACCCACGTACATACATACGTGGGCAAAGTAGTAGGGGGCATTTGTTCCCGCCGAAATTTTCGGCCAAGAGATATTTTTTCCTGTTTACACCGGTTCAAGTTTCGTTTATAGATATGTGTGTGATCGGGTTCATTAATATACGCACATACACACATCAGAGGAAGAACATGTGTTAGAAAGAGAGCACTTGGTGGTCAGCGACAAAAAGAAAGCATTTAATTAAACATTTTATTCTATTGGAAATAGATCACCAAACATGGGATCGAAAGTACATGGATTCACAAAACTATGAATAAAATTATCTAACTCTCTCTGCCTTCTCCACCATGTCCAAGCGGCGATCTTCACGAGGAGTCGTTTCCCATCGGTTAGCACCATGCCCATTAGCAAAGGCAGACATTATGGCCCACTGAGCCTGTATCTGGCTTAACAGCCGTATAGAGCGATCCCTCAGAGCTGCGGTAATCAAGAGTGCCTCGTGAAAGCACTCAAACTTGTCCTCCGCGGCGTCGAGCATTGCCGGAGTCATCTCCGCGGATGAGGGGGAATGTCATCGAGCACGGACAAGAAGGCCATCCGGAGCCAAAATGGAGCCGATAGGGAGGGGAGATCCCCTACGAGTCAAGAGTTCGTACAACACCGTATTGCATTGGTCATCCGTGAGAGTAGGGTTCACCAAGCGTGCGGCAAAACGAGGAACAATTTCCTCAATGGGAACCTCCCATGGCTGCCGGCGAGCATGTGGACGATTATAAGCCATAGCTCTGCTCTGTTGAAATGATTCTTTGAAAATGAAAGAGAAGAGAAGCATTGCTTCAAATTATAAAGGCAGACATTTAAGTCTAGGCACAGAAAATGCTGTGCGTGAAGGAACTATTTCCAAATTCTGGGAAAGAGAAGTTTGACTCATGAAAAGCGGAGAAAAAATATGAAAAGACGCCTTCAGTAAAGAGGCAGCGCCTCATGTGCAAAGCACGAGAGCGCTAGTGCCTCACATGCAAAGCACATGAGTGCCAAGCGCCAAGCGCCAAGAGTCAAAGACTCGGAGGCAGCGCCTTGCGTGCAAAGCACGAGAGCGCTTGCGCCAAGAGCGCTAAGCGCTAAGAGTCAAAGACTCTGAGGCAGCGCCATACATGCAAAGCACGAGCGCGCTGGTTCCAGAACTAAAAGTTCTCTACCGTTGGATTAAAGATCCAATGGAGATGATTAAAAATCACCAAAGTAAAGAATTAAATTTTGTTGAGGAAATACTCCTCAAATCTTTCCAAATAAGGAAAATCTCTCTGAAAATTAGAGCACTGTTGGATCAAAGATCTAATGGTGATTAAAAAATCACCAAGATACAGAATAAGCTCTGTATAGGAAAAGATTTTCCCAATCTTGTTAAAAACAAGAAGATTGCCTTCTGTAAAACAGAAGCCCTAGGATCAAAGATCCAACGGTGGGAAACATCTCTAAATCAATTAGAAAAAAGATCTTTTTAACTGATTCAACAAATCAGGCTCTACTATATAAAGGACCCAAGACTTCAAGTCTCATATAAAGGAACCTCCCATTAAACTTTGAGAAATTTCAAAGACAAAGAGCAAGTTCTCAGAAGAAGAAAATTTTCTTCAAGGTAAAAAAAAAGAACAGAGAGATGAAATCATCTCATATAAAAAGAAGAATTTACTTCTTTTTCTAAGATCATAGATCTATAAGACCAAAGTCTTTCACAACAGAGATCAAAATATCTCATCATAAAAAAATAAAGGGAAGAACTTAATCTTCTTCAAATCATAGATCTATAAGACAAATTGTCTTTCACAAAAGAGATCATAACATTATAAAAGGGGGGAGAATAATTCAATTCTCTTAGGATCACAGATCCATAAAGGCGAAGCCTTTCACCAAGACCATAAGTGATTGAAATATCTCCTATAAAATAATAACTTTGTTCTTAGATCTATGAGACAGAGTCTCTTATAAGAGAGAATTTAATTCTCAGAAAGAAGAGCTTCAGCGCTCCAAATCTAGCGTATAGCGCTGCAGAGCCTTAGCGCTCCAAATTTAAAGCAGTGCACTGCGCTCGTTGATTGGCGCTCAGCGCCAAGCGCGCTACGTGCTCCTCACATGTACGCTACTTCACCAGAAGCGCAATGCGCTCATTGACTGGCGCTCAGTGCCAAGCGCGCCACGTACTCCTCACGTGTGCGCTACTTCACCAGAAGCGCAATGCGCTCATTGACCGGCGCTCAGCGCCAAGCGCGCTACGTGCTCCTCACGTGTGCGCTAAGAGAACATAAACTGTTCTATAAAAAAAAAGAAAGGCCCCAGAGCTATAATGAGTGCTCATCACTCAATAAAAAGAGAAAAACAATTGTTAGAAGCCAAACCAATGCTCAGTATTGCTAAATGTTCAACATTCTAACTGAGTGGGCCGAGCCCAAAGTGGCCACAGAACCCTCATTCAGATTAATTGAGCTCATATGCTCATAAATCTTTGATCTTTGTCCCAAATTAGACTACAGATCTCCCAACCCATATCGGTTTAAGGGTACATCTCTTCATTCCTCTGATATGTGTCGTTGTAATCCTTCAACGTCTTCAGAGAGGTGACGGGTCCCGACAACCAAACACTCTATGGACTGCAGGGTCTTTAAACTCATGGACTATGATGTCCTTAAACTGTACAGACTATGATGTCTCTAAACTAAACTATGATGTCTCTAAACTATGGACTATGATGTCCTTAAACTTTACAGACTATGACGTCTCTAAACTCATAAATTATGATGTCCTTAAACTTTACAGACTATGATGTCTCTAAACTAGACTATGATGTCTCTAAACTATGGACTATAATGTCCTTAAACTTTACAGACTATGACGCCTCTAAACTCATGGACTATGATGTCCTTAAACTTTACAGACTATGACGTCTCTAAACACTATGGACTATGATGGCCTTAAACCCATTGGACCGCAAAGTCACTAAACTAAAACAATAGAGCCCAAATGCTCTTTTGTTGGATTTAAATGACCCTGTTAAGTAGATCTTAGTCTAAAATTAGACTAACGTATCCTTAACAAATGGTTAAGTTGATCTTAGTCTAAAATTAGACTAACGTATTCTCAACAAACGTTTAAGTTGATCTTAGTCTCAAATGAGTCGAACACATCCTTAAACCCAAGCCAAAACCCAAATCTAAGAAAATACGGAATTGGGCTAAACCACGCCCTACGGGCGACAATATAAATTGGTCTTCGTATACAATCCACGGGCAACCAAAAATAAAACAAACACCCATGACACGAAGTGACCATCTGGAGAAGGAGAAAGTGGTTACCGCGATGCGGTAGAGTAATTAACTGCATGGGCTTGCGCCTGCAGGGAAGAGCGTCCCCGCAATCAAAAACCCTTCAACGAGGGGGAATCTGACGAAGTCTGCTGCATCGGCCGCATCCGTCTAAATCTTCGATACACAGGGCCATAAATCAACTTAGCATCTTCGGAGAGGTAGACGGATAAAACTAATTAGCATCTGCCCCCAAATTCAGGCAAGACATTAGTCTTCCCGGCTTCTAGCGGTGAACATATACAGTACGTACATTACTATCTGCGACCGTGAATGTCATTAAAGCAGTACAACTCGTCCAATTGCTATATGTCTTTTAAACGGGTTTGCGAACATGACATTCACGTTGATGTTTCGTGTTGTGCTGTGGTTGTGGTTGGATCATCGTGGTGCATAGCCAGTGGTGCAATGGTAGTACAGTTTAGTTTCATTTATACATTTGTTATTGCGGGGCGAGCGTCCGACATGTGGACTGTCGTCTTTGCCATATTGTATATTCTTGTGTTTAGGGCACGACCGGGTTGAGGTCGATGTCACCCATGTACATATTATTTTCTTTTCTGTACTAGGATTACCCCGCGGTGGAGTGCACGAATAGCCGGGTTCTGGAGGACAACGGTTCTGCATTTCATAGCGTTGAGATGGAGGGGACCTTACTCTAGAATTGGTGGGTGTTCATCTCAGAAAACTGTATTTTAATACCACTCATTCATTATCTGTTTTGTTATATATCGGTACTATTAACCAGTGTCTGCTCAATAAATACAGATTACAGGTATCCGTGACACAATACTAGAAACACACTTAAGATCACGGATATAACGTTTGTGAGCCGACACTGCAACCGGAACTGCAAACAGATCGATATCAAAAGAGTTTCTTTTTGCAGCATACATGTGTACACATTTTTTTTATCTAAAATGGTCCAACACATACAGGTATAAACATCTTTTTGATGCATGGACTATAGTGGGGGCTGCCTTACACAAGTTGGCACACACAAATGATGACTTATGCAAGTAGTAGGCACACACGGGGGACATGAATGATAAATGCAAAATGTTGTGATGTGATATAATACTACACGTTTCCTTCCAAATCCTTGAATGCAGACCAGGTTTATATAGACAAATCAAACAGCAACAGTGGAATTGTCGAGAGAACACATCATCAAAGAACCAACACGAGCTCCAAACTCCTCAATAAAGCCAGCGAGATGCCCAATAAATTCGGCGCCGCCGGTCTTTTCATGCCCAAATATCCCCAATTTATTTCTGTCCATCCCTTGCTATCACATCATCTTATTTTTATTGTTTGTTTAATCTTATTTTGGGCCTATAAATACATATTAGTGAGCAAGGGAAAGGAGGGAGATATACTTACACTTGATATACTTTTAGATAGAGTTAACTCTTTGTTTCTCTTTTCATTTTTTTCTTGTACATAGCTAGTTCACTTTGAGTTCTCTGCCTTCTCTTGATCTTGCAATCTCTTCATTAAGCTTGCAAGTTTAAGTTTTGGTTATTGAACTCAAGGTTTGTATCATCATTTGAAGTTAATAAAGCTTTCATTTGTGCTTTTGGGTTCATAGTATTTCTTTTTCCTATCTCTTTTACTTACTTGCAAATTTATTTCTTGCCATTTACTTACTTGCAATTTTGTTCTATTCTTTTCTTTTATCATTTCATTTGCTCTTTCTTTTTGTTGTTTTGATGATTTGTGAATAATGGTGTTGTTAAGAAAAAGAATGGTATTGTAAGTTAAGGTTTTCTTTTCTCATTTCCTTTGCCCGATATTTTCCAATTGAACTCCGTCCAAACCTTACACAAGCGCTCTGTTAGGCACCCTACCCTACCAAGATATCGATGATCCCTAACCTTGACCGGTTGCGTTCGGTTTGGCCGGAGGCGAAAGTCAAGAGACAAGAACGGACAGACAAGGGTTAATAAGCCGGATTTCATAAATACCGTGCTTAAGCACCCTAATCCACGTTGTTACCGATTGCTCTAGCTTCAATGGTCAAGCTCGGCACAAAGGATTGAGTAAGGACTTTCCTAACTTACATTAATCTATTTATTCCTAACAACTTTTACTTTGCATATACAACACTTAAGTTAGAAACGAACATCTCCGACCCTCGTATTAACTCGTCATAATAAGAACAGAAAACACACTGTCTCCCTGCGGACGACCCGTACTCATCGCGGCTAGCTACACGCGACACCGTCTTGATTGCGGTTAACTTTAGAACTTAAATACGACGCGCGCAAGTGCACGACCAATAAAATGGCGCCGTTACCGAGGAGACGGTAACGTTTTTATTCTTGTTATTTCGGATAAATCTCTGCATAACTTGTTTATATCACTAACACCATTCTAAAATCAAAAAAAATCAAAAAAATTTCAAAAAATCAAAACAAAAAATTGACATCCTAACTTTTTGTTCTCTAGAAATTGGACATGCTACCATTTTGGGACTAATTAAAAAAGATAAACAATAACATTAAGACACCAGTAGAATAGTTAGACATCAGAAAAAATTTGGAGCCCACATTCAACAAGAAAATCGGCGACTTTCCCCTGAAATCCGGCGCCGCAGGTCTAATCTTCTTCTTTTGCTCCAAAATTTTTCTTTGTGCTCCAGTGTTCTATTATCATCCCAATTTTATTGTTTGATTTTTTAATTATATATGTGCAGGAGTTTGGGAATTCATATCGCTTTTTCACACTAATAATCTGTTTTTCCGACATTTGCAGTTTTTGACGGATTTGCGAATTGCGATCATGTGGAGCAAAGTGTACATTCAAAGTTAAGGTGATTACGAGGTACAGTGCCAAAAATCTGGGTAGTTTGACCTGCGCAAGCGAACTTTTCAAGCTAGCCGGATTCAATTCAACGAGGGTTTCTTAACCGGAAAACTTATTGGTACGTATTTCCTAACACCTTCTTCTCAAATCCGACGCATTCAATATACTATCTTTGCAGGATTCTTTGCAAGTTCGCTGTCAAACGCTATAATTGACTAACCCATATTTGTTGTAGTGCTATGCCTAAATATAAAAATGGTTGTTTGATACTTTGAATAACTTTTTTATTGATTTGCGCATTGCATCCATTAATACAAACTTAAGGGCAAGCAAACCCCACAACATAGGGTAAAGGATTTCATCACCTTTTCCTTGGCCTAAAAATCATGGAATTGAGCATAACGTTTACCCGCACAAATTTTAGAAGAAACTAGACTTTAAACCTTTAAGGACTTCGCGCTCATTAAGAGAAGTGAATTGTGTTTAGAACACCGCTTAACGGTAAATCTTTCACAAGGTGTCTAGGAAAGTGTTCACGAGGAAACCGCCAAAAGAGAAAGAGTTATCTAATTAAGCAACTTCGCGAAAGAGTTGGAAAACCTTTCCTTATCTCTGCACTTACCAGGCCTTGTGATCAGTATATCTTGAGCCCGTTTCTCGACACAGTTTTACTTCAACAATTAAGTTCTTGAGCAGGTCTAGTTGACCTAGGTGAACCCTAGACCAATTAAGTGTATGGTATTGTGTCGTGATTATTTTTCTTCTTTATCTTTTTGTGTGTATATTTCATACTTTTCTTAATAACTAACATATAAAAAAAACCACATTCTTTTTTCATCTTTTCTTCTTTCTCTTCATATCATGGGTACCCCACATAGACCAACTCTTGCCGAACTTTGGAATCCACAGCCAGATATTACTTCATACGGTTCTTGCTTTGGTAGAACGACAAGCGATCCATCCATGCCAAAAATTTCTTTGAGAGACCGAATAGACAAGTCTATTACAAACAATTGGACTCCGCAATCCATTTCGTATCAACCGTTTCAACCTTCCCCGCCTTCTTACGTTGATACCCCTTTTGAGAGTCATGTTGCAATTCCGAAACCCATGTTCATCGCTGACCGAATTGAACAATCTCGTAGCCAATCTTTCATTCCTTTCACCACTCCAAATTTAGTAGGACAACAATTCCAATCATTTTCATATCAGAATGTTGATCCTAATCCTGTCCATTTTTCACATCCATTCGATTCCTACTACTCCTATCCGACTTTTACACCTTCCCTAGATATTGCTTCTGAACAGCCTTTAGGGAGTTTCACGTATCCAAACGAATTTGAATCTTTTACTGAAACCCCTTCACAGCCCATGTCTAGTCTTGAGCGAACTTTAGAAGAGTTTCGGGTAGCTTCATGCCAACAAATGATGGATTTGAATGCGTCCATGGCCACTCTTATACAACCTAACGAACCGGAAGCTAGTTTCCAACTTGCTCCAAATTCTCCAATGTATGATGAGACGATAGGACAAATTGAGGATTTGAGTCATGAGAGTGAGCGGTACACCCTTCTAAATCAAACCTACCCATTGCAAATGGAATTCCACAACTCCGGTTTTGAAAATCTATCGAGTGTCTCAAATGATTCACCAATTGTAGATAGAACGTTTAATGGGTTGTGCGACTTTGTAGTGTTTGATTTACCCGATTGTAAAGGGACCCTGTCAAGTGAAACCACACCCAATCCTTTTGACCTCTACACCTCCATCCTAGAACCAAAATTGATTGAAATCCATGCTCTAGATGAGGTATCTGAGAAAATTGATTTTCACTTGATTGAGGATTTCGACGCTGGGAATATTTTGGATGATGAACCCGCAGTTTTGGATGAGTTTTTCTCACCAATTCATCATGTCCTTTCACTTCCGTATGAACATCATCCCGGGTCATTAACTATTTTTCCCGAACTTCATATGCGTCTAGATATTGATGATAAATGCATGGATGAGTTAATTTTTGAGGAGCATATTGAGCAAATTTTTAGAATGAACCAGTTTTACTTGATGAGTCAGATTTTCCAATTCATCGTGTCCCTTTCACTAACTGTGTACACCCTTCTGAACCTTTAACTGATACCCTTCCTCAATCACTTCCCTCCATCCTTTCCATCGTTCCCATCTCGCAAGACACCGTATTACCTTTTTTTCTTATGTCAGTTCACCAAGTTCGGTTTACCCATGTTTTCTCACAAATCTTGAGGGGTTTGACCCCATTTCTCAATAGGTTGATAGATTAGTACAATCGCTTTTTACACATCGGTCATTACAAATTGTACTAATTTATTCACTCCATTTCAACCCTCAAGATCGTATTCCATTTATTTTTCCCCTCCGCCATTCTTCTCCTCCACCGAGACCGTATCCCGCTTCCATCCCCATACGGTCTCCCGTATTCTCCATTTCTTTCCTCTACGCATTCTTCCACCAACCGTGGTCGTATCATGATAAAATTTTTGAATGATTGGTGCTAACTTTTGGCCCGTGTAAGGCCTTATATAGATTAATAATATTCTCTCCCCCTAACTCTGAACATTAACGCTTAACGGTGGCAACACTGTTTCACTTAAGTTTGGGTGGGGATCCTTTTGTATATATATTTTTAGTTTGCTTTTTGTTTTGTATAAAATAAAAAAAATAATATAAATAAAAAACATGGGAGCGCCGACAATTTTGACCCTCTTGGTATAGCCTGACAGTGAGGGCATTGTCAAGTTTAAGTTTTGGGGTGTGCTCGATAAGCTTTCTACCTTTGCATTCATGTGTATATTTTGCATTTGCATACTTATTTAAAAACCCTTAAAATTGAAAAAATTTACAAAAATATAAAAACTTTGTCGTCAAGTTAGCTAATAGAGTAACTTCGATTTTTATTCCGAAAGTTTAGTTGATACGTTAGAAATAACTAAATCCTAGGCTTAGGAATTGAAAACCCTAAAAATAACCCTCCTTCTATTTAAACCATGGTAATTATACGCCCTTGCAGTTTTTTTTAGAAGTAGGTAATCTTGAGTTCAGTTCTTGAGTTAAGTCGAGATGAAGGGAAAGTATTGAAAGCTTTACTGAAGGATAATTCTGAAAAATTGTTTCTATTCTTGAGTCCAAATTTAGAAAGTATATACCCTACAAACTGCACATACAAGCACCTTGAAACTTGGGATAGTTGAGGATACCTAGAAATACTCTTGACTGAAAACCTAGTATGAAAAAACGGTATTTAAAGGTAACCACCAAAAGAGTATCATTGAAAAATATATCCGGTCTTGAAAAAATAAAAAAAAGAAGAAAAAAAATAAATAAAGTCAAGACCTGGAAACTGCTATTTACACTTTAAGCTCACACATTCAGTAATCGGCTGTTAGTACCTCAAGAAGTATTAATAGTCGCATAAAAGGGGTATGAGCAAAACCGTCTATCATTAACGAAAAGAAGTAATATTAGGTATTAGGGCAAGAGTACTATAGCTTGAATTGAATTCTTAAGTATAAGGGTGAAATTTTACATACACGTAGGGGTATACAATCGATATTTGGAGGAAAGATAGGAATAAAGAATAAGACTTATGTTTTCTGTAAAGGTGATAAAAATCCCTGATTGGAGACCGCGCTTTAGAAAGAAAACTCAAGAGAAACCGAGATCTTTCTAAACTGTAAAAACGTATAAGATCTGAGGTTGAATAAATAGGAGGCATGAAACATAAGAGCTGAATATTTCTAACTTAGTATGATAGAATTTCTAACCTAGATACTAAAACTATAGGAGTAGAATCGACGTTAACTTGTGAAACTAGCTTGACGAGATTTTGTGGGTGTAATCCACTGAAAACCCTCAGGAGACAACACTCCGCCTACTAGGGACACCTAAAGGTTTAACAGCTTGTTGCACGAGCTCAGTGCAATCGCGTTCCCTATGAAAGTGAGGCTAGGATTTTGTTTTCCTTGGGACGAGCAAAAGATAAGTTTGGGGGTATTTGCTCATCTCGGAAAACTGCATTTTAATACTACTCATTCATTATCTATTTTGTTATATATCGGTACTATTAACCGGTGTCTGCTCAGTAAATACATATTATAGGTATCCGTGATATAATACTGGAAACACACTCAAGATCACGGATATAACGTTTGTGAGCCGACACTGCAACCAGAACTGCAAACCGATCGATATCCAAAGAGTTTCTTTTTGCAACATGCATGCGTACACACTTTTTTTATCTAAAATGGTCCAACACATACAAGTGTGAACACCTTTCTGAAGCATGGACTATGGTAGGGGCCGCCTTACATAAGTTAGCACACACAAATGATGACTTATGCAAGTAGTAGGCACACATCGGGGACACGAATGATAAATGCAAAAAGTTGTGATGTGATATAAAGCTACATGTTTCCCTCCAAATCGCTGAATGCATACCAGGTTCATATAGACAAATCAAACAGCACCAGTATAATTGTCGAGAGAACACATCATCATAGAACCAACATGAGCCCCAAACTCCTCAACAAAACCGACAAGATGCCCAATAAATCCGGCGCCGCCGGTGTTTTCATGCCCAGATATCCCCAATTTTCTTCCGTCTATCCCTTGCTGCCACATTATCTTATTTTTATTATTTGTTTAATCTTATTTTTGGTCTATAAATACAGATCAGTGAGCGAGGGAAATGAGGGAGATATACTTACACTTGATATACTTTGAGATAGAGTTTACTCTTTGTTCTCTTTTCATTTTGTTCTTGTACATAGCTAGTTCACCTTGAGTTCTTTGCCTTCTCTTGATCTTGCAAGCTCTTCATTGAGCTTGCAAGTTTAAGTTTTGGTTATTGAACTAAAGGTTTGTATCATCATTCGAAGTTAATAAAGCTTTCATTTGTGCTTTTGGGTTCTTAGTATTTCTTTTTCCTATCTCTTTTACTTACTTGCAAATTTATTTCATACCATTTACTTACTTGCAATGTTGTTCTATTCTTTTCTTTTATCATTTCATTTGGTCTTTCTTTTTGTTGTTTTGATGGTTTGTGAATAATGGTGTTGTTAGGAAAAAGAATGGTATTGTAAGTTAAGGTTTTCTTTTCTCATTTCCTTTGCCCGATATTTTCCAATTGAACTCCACCCAAACCTTACGCAAGCGCTCCGTTAGGCACCCTACCCTACCAAGATATCAGTGATCCCTAACTGTGACCGTTTGCATTCGGTTTGGCCGGAGGTGAAAGTCAAGAGCAAGAACGAACGGACAAGGGTCAATAAGCCGGATTTCACAAATACCGTGCTTAGGCACCCTAATCCACGTTGTTGCCGATTGCTCTAGATTCAATGGTCAAGCTCGGCATAAGGGATTGAGTAAGGACTTCCCTAACTTACACTAACCTATCTATTCCTGACAACTTTTACTTTGCATATACAACACTTAGGTTAGAAACGAACATCTCCGACCCTTGCATTAACTCGTCATAACAAGAGCACAAAACGCACCGTCTCCCTGCGGATGACCCGTACTCATCGCGGATAGCTACACGCGACGCCGTCTTGATTGTGGTTAACTTTAGAACTTAAATACGACGGGCACAAGCGCGCAACCAATCAACGAGATATTCGCCGCAATCGTAGGGGGTATAAGTTGACCCACGGAAGGGTGCCCAAGTTAACGGATTCCATGAAGTGCTGGGTGGCCCATTCACGTTGTTGATTGTGGTTGCCTCTCTTCTGGGATTAGCGGGTAACTTGCCGCACTCGTAAGGGGTCTAGGTTTTCATTGCATAGGCTATCCATACGACAGGGAACGTCGGGTCTCATTTGCAGCTCAAGTGAAATCCGAGGCTCCAGTATTATCCACCACTCTGTGTTGCTTGGCTGAGATTCTGTGATGTTGCAATATATCATGCCTGGGACGATTGTCATATATATTTATATATATTCTAGTAGATATTGTATTTGTTTTGCACCCGCACTAGTCCAGCCCCCGCTTTGTCGTTATTTAAGTAACCTAACGGGTGATGACGGAGCCCAGTGGTGAATGCAGGTGGCATATACGTACATCATATTTTTCGTTCTTTTCTGGTGTGATTAATTGATGGGACTGCGTTTATTCTGATCAATGCTAGGATAAAACAAACCTATTTTATTTTGTTGGAACCAAGTTTTTTGAAAAACAGACATTACAGACGTTCTCTTTTGCTTTGCACAGTGGTATTCGATTGTGAATATCCTGCACCTCATTCGACGAGGCGAGAGCCGAGATCCCTTCGTCGGGAGTGACCTCCTGAGCAAAAGTTTGCGTCATCATAATAACTTCAATATATTCGATTCTTTTGCTTTGTATAGTAGTATTCGATTAGGAATATTCTGCACCTCATTCGACGAGGAAAGAGTCGAGATCCCTTCACCGGGAGTGATCTCTTTAGCAAAAGTTTTCGCCACTATATATTTGTAAAACCACTTGGATTCCTTCAACGATATCAAGTTCATTATATTAAAGGTTTTTTGCCAAAAACCAGCCGTAGCCCTCCATCATTTCGGATAAGTAGTACCTAGTATTCGTGCTGCGTTTGTTAGCCTTTGTCAAGGCGTAGTATGTGGTAGCGAGATATTGCTTGTCTGTTGCATGGATATGCGATCATCTAAGACAGTCGTATAACCTTGTTGGCCTTTATCAAGGGTTTGTACGGGTGGGTCTAGATTAATCTAGGATAATGACGGGTTGAACTTGACTAGTGGTTTATGATTTGTTGGCCTTTGTCAAGGTCATAGACCTTTAGGGGTAAAAATCAGATAGGGAGTCTCAAATATACAAAAAACTTGCTAAGTATGCGCATACCTTCTGAAGTGTGGTGACTTTAGTGGCTTCCATCAAGTTATCATGCAATGATAGTTGGATCCCGATTCCCACTGATGAGTAGGTGTTACTCCTCGGGTGATTTCAGATGATACCGACTAATTCTTCTTTTGGGTTTGGAAGAGAATTCGAAGATACATCCTGATTAGATAAAGTGATTAACCATTCTGATATAGGTTAGAGTGCATGCCGAGTGTTTCTTTTCTCTCTCTTTTTGGCAGCGGCCATGGCCCGACCCTAGACTAAAACTTATGAACCAAGTTAATCGAATCTTCTTAAAACACATCGGCTTTTGGATTGTCATAGTTGCATATATCATTGCCACTCCTACTTTTACCCTTTGAATTTCTCTGGAACATTCCATATCACTACGAAGATCCACATTTATTGGATATGACCATCGTATAGTTACATACGAACTCGAAGAAATTTTTTTCAGATTCGAGGATGGTTTCCGGTTTTGGAAAAATTGAATAGGACTATTCAGTTGTCTTTTCCCTTTACCTTCTCTTAGGTTGTGTAGGCTCCTGGTATTAGGAGAGTACACCTATTATGCTTATCGGATAGTCATCTTTCAAACCATAGGCTGGTGACGAAAGGTAGGTAAGGAAGAAAACCAATTAGCCTAAGTGGTGTACAGAAGGTAATAAGTAAAGACAAATAAAGATATTAGAAAGAGAGCAAAGTAAATTACGACTGCTATCATTCACGACAAAACCGCGTATATCATCACCACTCGTACTTCACCTTTGCATTTCTCCTGAACATTCTATATCACTACGAAAATCCACATTTATTGGATAAGCTATCGTATAGTTAGATACGAACTTGAAGGAACTTGTTCCAGTTCGAGAATGGATTCCGGTTCAGGAGAAATCGAATAGGATTATTCGTGTTGTCTTTTATTTTTACCTTCTCTCAGGTTGCGAG
Source organism: Agapanthus africanus (assembly GCA_030015575.1). NCBI lineage: Eukaryota > Viridiplantae > Streptophyta > Magnoliopsida > Asparagales > Amaryllidaceae > Agapanthus > Agapanthus africanus. The sequence goes on along the minus strand of CM057348.1, from coordinate 147,522,372 downwards.
GGATCCTAGGTTTAGGAGGGTACACCTAATACGCTTATTGGATAGTCTTTTTTCCAAACTATAGGCTGGTATCGAAAGGTAGGGAAGGAAAAAAACCATTTAGCCTAAGGATGGTGTAAAGAAGGTAATAAGTAAAGATAAATAAAGGGATTGGAGAGATGGCAACGAAATATACGGTTACTGTCATAAATCTGGATAGTGGAAGAGGCATTACTATGAATATCCGGATACCCCATCGAAACATTTTCATGTTTCAATTTCACTGTGCATTGTTAATTGAAAACCGATTTCTCAATTAGATCCTTACTCTAGAGTATGTATTTACCAGATTTGATTCTCACATCTGTATGGTATTACAGATGATGAGTGGGAGTAAGATATTAGAAATTAGGTGATTATCTTCATTATATCGGAATTCGTTGTAATTGGTGATATTTGAGGAAATCACTTGGGTTTTTGCCGGACGACAAATATTTGGTTTTGAATATCCGTAGTTATGCACGAGTTTCAAACTGATATATCTGTACGTTTATTTTATAAAGTGAGATATAAAATTTTGAAATTATGTCTATGATATTTACCTATATCAGTTGGTGATTGGGTAAAGAGTGTTCAACAACGTTGTAATTCTTCTCAACCATAGTACAGTTTTCAACCTACGACACACATAGTTTGAGTTATTAAATTCAGGAGACTTATACAAAGTATTTTATGTTGTCTAGTGTCCATTAGGACAAAGGGGCTGGTACTCGTACTATATTCTGCTTACTTGTGACTTCTCTAGTTTTTAGATATGTGTTTCACTGAAATACAAGGTCCAAATTTTAAGAAGTTATAGGTATATGAATAAACTAGAGAACCACATGTTACAAGTATCGGATTCTTCAAGGTGATCGAAGATGTAGATACTTGTGCTAGGTATTCCGTTGATAGTAATAGTTTTGAGAACTTGCTTCTCTTTCAGGTTACTCATATGTGGATGCACTCCTAGATGAGTAATGCTACTTGGACTCATTTTACTTAGTTGACATGCACTGGAGACAGCTGCATGATTTGAATCTGGTTCCAATTAAATTAGTGCATATGTTTCTATATTGTATATAGAATGGTTCATATCTTAACGATGTTAAGGTATATGGAGTTGTCTGGCTTATACATAAATCCAGACTATGGATAAATTTAAGGCACGTTTCAGTAATGGCTGTTTATTGGTTATCCCGGGCTATGTCGAGGGTTAACTTTCTACCATCTGGAAGATCAATAGATATTTTAGTACTTTGACACTATTCTAAAGGTGTTTTAGAATGGACGACTTCTGGCATGGTGGTATACCTGCAGGTGATGGAGTCACCCTCTCTGAGAGATGTCTTCTAGACTAATAAAGAGAGGGATTTGCATGATTGACATATCACTTGCGTAGGCAATTGAGTCAATCATGAGATGTCAAGTACAACACCAGATATTTTTTTTTGCACTGGTTGCAATAAACATATATTAATCCCATCTTGGAGAGACATTGGGGAGCAGATTTTGAACATAAGTGGATGGATGTTCTAGGGATATGGTAATGGCAGCCTCCTTCGTGAAACGGTTATCATTTCAGGCTTCCAAGGTGACCTGCATGACATAGCGACTGTCAGAGTTATAGTTTTCCCTCTTTTGAAGGGTAGTAGTTTGGACAGGTGGTCCAAGCGGATACTGAGGAAGGCATTGCGCAGGATACTGATTAAATTCAGTGGACGATACAGTCTAAGAAGTTTGCTGGATTTGGAGTTCATTTGTGAATTGAGTCCCATCAGATATCGAGACATATTCTAAGACAGGTATTGCTCAATTCGGGAGATAGCTTTATCCGTGAAGTTGAGATATAGAGAGATACAGAAAGAAACATTGGAGCGGATCCACTCACTGAGGCTATTTCTCGAACATAATAGTTTTGCAAACGAGCTTTGCGAAATTGATTAGTAAAGGAGTTGGGTGTTCGGTATCACACAGGCTGTGAGTATGCGACATCGCAATAATTAGCTTTAAGAGCAAGTGGGAGATTGTTGGCTATAGTACCCTCAAGGCAATTATCATAGTCGCAGGCAGGTGATTATGATGATTGAGGGAGGACCTATACCGGTAGAACAGTCTTACTCGAGATGATAGTATGCTATCTGGTTTGTCTTTATCATTATGTACAGCATTAGGTGGCATTACAGATCACTATTACATGTTGATAGAGCTCATAGGATTCTTGCTAGACTACCAGCTGTTGGGGTCAAAAATTATACCCCGGTTGACCAAGTCAAAGTCAAAGTCAACCCCAAGCCAGGTGGGCCCAAGCCCAGGCCAAGTGGGCCCATGCCCAAGTCGAGCCCCGCGGCCAGCCACCCCCATGCCAAAATGTAATCATGTAATAAATAATTTTGATGTATTTTTTATGTATGAATGTAAGGAAAATGGGCATAAAGCCTAATTTTTGTAAAGCCCATGGCTTATGTGCAAAAGAAATGAGTACATGAGGCATGGGATGGGCAAAATAGCATTTTGTAAAGCCCAAGGGGCTATATATTAATTTGTAAGCCTATATAAGGCAACATGATAATGAAATAGAAGGGAACTTTTTCATATCTCTAAAACTCTAGGGTTTTTTATGCCTCCTTCTCCTTCCTCAAGGTTCTAAACCTTCTTCCCCTTTTTAATTAAATCAAGAGTTTTACTCATCCTTTTCCAAAACTAAATAGTTTTTCACCACAAAACCCACAAAGGAGAGCTCAGATCTTCCATCAGATCTCAAAAAAGGGGAGATTTTTAAATCTCACCCCCTTTCACCAAGATCAGGCTGACAGAGAGGAAGAAGAAGGAGACCCATCTTCAGGGATCCCATTTTGGGAAAGATCCGTGGCTCAGGGGAGAAGAAAGGGGTCCCCTTGAGTATTTACAAAAATCTCTTGGAGTTTAACTTCACAAATCAAAGTTTCTGGGAGTTTAACTCCATAAGAATAAATTGACAATAATAATACATCCTTTTTTAAAGGAGTTTAACTCCTAAAAGTCAATTGGAGTACAACTCCCAGTACGGGGGAATGAGCCCCCCTTTTACTTTCCGCATGCGCCCAGCGCCCGCATGCCGCGCACGCGGGGTGCTGGCGCCTTCTCCCACGCATCCTTTGGATGCCTTTCCCTTCAGACACACACACACACACCCACGATATTGTCCCTGTTAGAAAAATATTTCTAACGGGGCGCTGCCCCGCACCCCGCAAGGGGGCTGCTAGCCCCCTTGACCCCCAGCCTGCTATTCGGGTAAAGGAACCTCCGTAAAAACTCTGCGAGGCCCCCGATATATCTAAAACCCCTTCAAAACACAACATTACATATTGAGTTCGCATGACCTGTTTGACCCGTCAATCGGAGGTTCTCTCACTCCAAAAACGAGGGGTAATTAACGGCAGCTTAGTCCACGGCTGCCAGAGATTCGGATCCCCACAATCAATAAGCCCCTGCCTACCCTAGACAGGGGGAATCTGTAGTACGCCTGACAAGCATGCGTATTCCCATCTCAATAGGGTGACGAAAAACACCCTACAAATTCTGGCACGCCCGGTGGGACCAATCTCTCCTTCCATATTTCGTGTTAAATATCCATGCAAACTCAATCAACATATACATTGATTATCTGTACTGAAATCATGCTTCTATGTACAGGTTAATAAATTTCAAATTGCAATCTCCGGACGCAACAAAATGTCTCCAAGGATCAGCTCAGCTCTCGACACAGCTCCCATCTAATACACGATGAAGATGGACGTCAGGACGGTCCTCCCGACCAGCCTCGGGCAACAGTAGGAAGAGTCGCCGCTACTATTTGGCTCTATTCTGTTTATGTCAGCTAGCGTCATCCCAGCTCCCCAAGCTCCGGTGACAGAAAAACTGGCCTCGAAAGGCAAGAGGCCAAATGTGGTGGTCTCAAAGGCGCCCCAACCCAAACGCAAGTCGGTGTTTGAACGACTTTTCTTGGCCCCAGCTAGGGGCAAGGCCATTAACATCAACAAAGCAACAAGGCATCTCGGGCAAGCTCCAGCGTCGGTCCTGACAACTGCTTAATTAGGTGTCTTTTCTAACCTCCCCTCCAATCGACTCACGATGGCTTCCTGGATGACGGATGCCCGCCAAGCCCTCAAAATCGAGAAGATAAGACAGAAAAGGCTCAGATATAGAGCCAACAAAAGAGCTAGGACTCATGCTAGGCTGAACTTCATGAGGTTCCAAGAACAGGGTTACCCCGCCAAAGATATAGGGACGGCTGAATATGTGGTCCACACTGTCTACATAGTGGGCATGCGCAGCAAGAGAAAGGATGCGGCCACTATATCTCAAATCCAATCTGGTCTGAATGTGGTTGTCACTTCCCAAGATCAGCATCCTCCAGAGGGTGATGAAAATCCTCCTAGTGAGGCTGATAAGTAGAAAGAGCCCTTAGTTCATAAGGAGTCGGGCTCAGAAAGCGAAGATGAGCCAACTTTCTATCCTAAGACCGCAGAGCAGCAACTTCTCCAGAAGCTCCGAAAGCAGCTCAGAAACAAAGACAGGGAGATGGCCAAACTCTACTCAAAAATTGACAACTTAACAAACGTCATCTTACAGCTCACGGCCCAACTTGCCTCTCAGCCGCCAATCAAGCGTAGGGGTCTGCTTATGAACCGGGAAATGGTGTCCCGAGACAGCCGACGCATGTTCCCTCAAATCCAAATGTGGGCGGACCGCATGAAATTCGGTCGCATCCTATCTCGGGAAATGTCTTGGCTACCGATGACAGTAGACCGCTAACTTAAGATCAAATCATGGATTTGGTTGCCAACAAAGTCAAAACATTGGTAGCTGAAGCGCAAAAAGATATCAGCAGTAGTGGGAGACCATATCCTGCTCAGTATGGTCTGGTAGAATTTCCTAGCGGCTGTGTCATCCCCAAATTCGGAAGATTTGATAGGACAGGAAATGCGAATCAGCACAGCGCCCATTTTAAAGCCTCATGCGGGAATACTGGGGGAAATGATGCGCTTCTCCTCCGCCAATTCGTTAATAGCTTGACCGATATTGCTTTTGACTGGTACGCGAGCATACTGAATGGCTCCGTCACGACTTTCATCCAAATGGAGTCTCTGTTTTGGCAGAGGTTCATGAGCATCAGCGATAAGATTACCATTGCTGACCTCATAAGGACCAAGCCAAAGAACAACGAAAGCAGTGCGGATTTTATAACCCGATGGCGCAATCTCTCCGTCAAATATGAACTGCCGATAGAGCAGGACAAATCTGTCTGTCTCTTCGTCGGAAATCTCAACAATTGGATGGCCCCGTTTCTATGCATCGCAGGTCTCAAAACATTCCAAGAGTTGACCAGAAAAGTTCAAATGTTGGAGCGCTCAAAACAGGAGTCCTCCTCTGATTCCTAAAATAACAGTAGGTCTTGGAGAAACCGAAAGGACGATAATCGCAGAGGCGGAAATTCCGACGATGCTGAATCATTTAACACTTTGGCTAACCGAAATAAGCAAGGGATGAGCAGGCCTAATGCCAACCAGCCTCGGAAGCCAGTGTTCAGAGAGGGAGGAGAATTTCTACTGAAAGAGAGGCTGGATAAGGTCTATTCCTTCAAAAGGAACAAAGTCCGTAAAGTATTCAAAGACGCCCTAAGAAACGGTCTACAATTGCCAGAATTAAAAAGACCGCAAGAAGCGAATATGACCGACGACCCTAAATATTGTCCCTATCACAGAGTGATTGGTCATGCCATTAAGGACTTTTTCGTCTTCAAAGATTGGGTCGAAAAACAATATAAAGCAGGAGAGATAGAACTGTCTAAAGGCGTGTTAACAATCAGTCAAGCTGCGACTGCCAATTTCATACAAACAGATACCGAAGTTCTTCATGAAACTGATTCTCTCGGACATCTGCCTTTCTCTGGAAACAGCTGACCACCATGTCGTTAAACTGGGAATGATTGACCACAATGTCGTTAAACTGGGAACAATGGACCACCACGTCGTTAAACTAGGAACAATCGACCTCTAAGTCGTTAAACTGGGGATGTAAAAATTTGTAAATAAAAAAATAAAAATAAATAAATAAATAAATAAAAAGCCAAAATGATGGGGTAACTCGCAATAAAAATCAGCGAGTAAAATAAAAATGAAAATAAACAGCCGAAATGATGGGGCAACCGCGAATGAATAGCCGAAATGATAGGGCAATCGCGAGCTTCGCGATAAGAAAAGCTGAAATGATAGAGCAATCGCGGTAAAAAAATTTGTGAATGATGAGTCTTTCCTGGTACCATATTCCAGTGTAGCGATGCAGATGCCAACCAAAATTCAAATCCCTAAATTGCGAATGATGGGTCGCTCCTGGTACCATATTCTAGTGCAGCGGTGCAGACGCCAACAAAATCCAAAAATTCACCCAGCCCTACGGTTGGTCCCCAAACTGACTACCGTATACAATCCATGGGCTCAAATAACCCTCATCACACCCATGCCCCACCGCAATCACTAATCACGCGGCCGGTCTCCGCTCTTGGAATTATGCTCCATTTTGGAAGACCCACTCATGTGTCCTCACAATACATGAGGAGAACAAACCATACGAGATCCTCTCGACTCGTAAGAAAACACCTTCGTGGGATCCTTACGACTCACAAAGGAAAAACACACTTGGGAGTCCTCACAACTCCTAAGGAGAATATACACCTACGGGATCCTTTCGACTCGTAGGGAGAAAATTCTTTCATGGAACCCTTACGGCTCATAAAATTGAAAAGCCTTAGGTGATAGGGACCTAAACCTGTCTCCTAAGCCATCGCTCCCCAACAGGAAAAGGCAAATGATGAATTGCTCCTGGCACCTGTGCTTCAGTGTTAGCAACGCTGATGCCGACCCCTACCCCAAAATTCCAAACTTCCAATTCAATAGACCCATAGGTCTTTAGACTGGGAACATATGACCTCTAAGTCGTTAAACTAGAAACAGATGACCCCTAAGTCGTTAAACTGGGAATGAGGAAAATCTCCTCATGGCAGATGATGATTCGCTCCTGGTACCATATTCCAATGTAGCGATGCTGATGCCAAACCAAAACCAAAATCCCCAAATCCACTCATGGAAGATGAAGATTCGCTCCTGGTACCATATTCCAGTGTAGCGATGTTGATGTCAACCTAAATCACAATCAGTAAGACAACCAACAACTTCCCTAGCAGAATCAAGCTCCACCTCGGAAACAAGTCGAATCCCGACACCGAAGAAGGCGGACCAAGTCAAATCAAAGCACCAACCGTCCAAATCGCAAAAAGGGTAGAACCGACCGTCCACATCGCAAAATGGGCAGAACCGACCGTCCATGTCTCAAAAGGGCAGAATCGACCGTCCACGTCACTAAAAGGAAGCATCAATCGTCCAAGTCGCAAAAGGGCAGAACCGACCTTCCACGTCGCAAAAAGGGCAGAATCGACCGTCCACGTCGCTAAAAGGGAAGCATCGACCGTCCAAGTCGCAAAAATGGCAGCACCGACCGTCCACGTCGCAAAAGGGCAGTATCGACCGTCCACATCGCTAAAAGGGCAGCACTAACCGTCCAAGTCGCTAAAAGGGCAGAACCGACCATCCACGTTGCTAAAAAGGTAGAACCGACCGTCCAAGTTGCTAAAAGGGCAGAACAGACCGTCCAAGTCACTAAAAGGGCAGAACCGACCGTCCACGTCCCTAAAAGGGCAGCATCGACCGTCCACGTCACTAAAAGGGTAGAACCGACCGTCTAAGTCGCTAAAAGGGCAGCACCGACCGTCCATGTCGCAAAAAGGGCAGCATCGACCGTCTACATCGCTAAAAGGGCAGCATCGACCGTCCACGTCGCTAAAAGGGCAGAAGCGACCGTCCAATTCGAAAAAAGGGCAGAATCGACCGTCCAAATCGCAAAAAGGGCAGCAACGACCTTCTCGTCGGAATTATGCTCCACCTTGGGATCAAGTCCACCAGACACTCCATGCTGGGGAAATATCGACCAGCGACACTCCGTGCCGGGGACACGTCAAATAGACACTCCGTCTCGGAGGCACATCAAGCATCGACCGTCCATGTCGTAAAAAGGGCAGTGCCAACTTTCCAAAAAGCGGGAACCAAATCAAGTCGCCTCCACGTGAAAGAAGATCCATCAATTTCATGCACACGACCCATGTATGCGATGTGTATTTATTGATGGGGGCACTTTGTTGGGATCAAAAATTACACCCCGGTTGACCAAGTCAAAGTCAAAGTCAAAGTCAACCCCAAGCCAGGCGGGCCCAAGCCCACGCCTAGTAGGCCCATGCCCAGGTCGAGCCCCGCGGCCAGCAACCTCCATGCCAAAATGTAATCATGTAATAAATAATTTTGATGTATTTTTTTATGCATGAATGTAAGGAAAATGGGCAGAAAGCCTATTTTTTGTAAAACTCATGGCTTATATGCAAAAGAAATGAGCACATGAGGCATGGGATGGGCAAAATGCCATTTTGTAAAGCTTAAAGGGCTATATGTAAATTTGTAAGCCTATATAAGGCAACATTATAATGAAATAGAAGGGAACTTTTTCATTTCTCTAAAACTCTAGGGTTTTTTGTGCCACCTTCTCCTTCCTCAAGGTTCTAAACCTTCTTCCCCTTTTCAATTAAATCAAGAGTTTTACTCCTCCTTTTCCAAAACTAAATAGTTTTTCACACCAAACCCACAAAGGGGAGCTCAGATCTTCCATCAGATCTCAAAAAGGGGGAGATTTTTAAATCTCACCCCCTTTCTCCAAGATCCGGCCGACCGAGAGGAAGAAGAAGGAGACCCATCACTAGAGATCCCATTTTGGGAAAGATCCGAGGTTCAGGGGAGAAGAAAGGGGTCCCCTTGAGCATTTACAAAAATCTCTTGGAGTTTAAATCCACAAATCAAAATTTCTACGAGTTTAACTCCATAAGAATAAATTGACAATAATAATACATCCTTTTTTAAAGGAGTTTAACTCCTAAAAGTCAATTGGAGTACAACTCACAGTACGGGGGGCTGAGCCCCCTTTTTACTTTCCGCTGGTGCCTTGCGCCCAGCGCCCGCATGCTGCACACGTGGGGTGCTGGCGCCTTGCATCCAGCGCCCTAGTGCCGCGCACGTGGGTCGCTGGCGCTTTGCGCCCAGCGCCCGCGTGCCGCGCACATGAGGCGCTGGCGCCTTCTCTCTCGCATCCTTTGGATGCCTTTCCCTTACACACACACGCGCGCGCGCACACACACACACACACATGCATACACACACACGCATTCACACACACACTCCATGACACTGTCTCTATTAGAAAAAAATTTCTAATGGGGCACTGCCCCGCACCCCGTAAGGGGGCTGCTAGCCCCCTTGACCCCAGCCCACTATCAGGGTAGCGGGACACCCGTAAAAACTCTGTGGGACCCCGATATATCCAAAACCCCTTCAAAACACAATATTGCATATTGAGTTCGCACGACCTGTTTGACCCGTCAATCGGAGGTTCCCTCACTCTAAAAGCGAGGGATAATTAACAGCAGCTTAGTCCGCGACTGCCGGAGATTCGGATCCCCATAATCAATAAACCCCTGCCTACCCTAGGCAGGGGGAATCTGTAGTACGCCTGACAAGTGCGCGTATTCCTACATCAATGGGGTGACGAAAAACACCTACACCAGCATTATGATGGCGATCATATACGTGGGAGATGGGTGGTCTGTAAGCACATCCTTAAATGTCCCTAGTCGTGTGAGTTTCGAGACTGGGCATCGATACTTCAGAGTAGACTAGTATATACTGATCAAGACCCTGATGAGGGGCGATGGCCAGTCTCAAAAGCCACTGGTGTCAATTTGTTCACCTAAGATAGTATACAGGTGCTCATTGGGTTTTGAGTACACCGGACGGACTCGCCGGGAAATGCTAGTTGGTATTATACCTATTGTCAGATAGCAGTTCTCAGGTGACATGTGTACAGGTTAGTCTATCGACCTGAGATCGTCATTTTCCTCGTGTGAGTTCCCACTGTGCTTTGATCACTACCCTACCACGGCTCAAAGGAGTCGTGCAAACAGGTTTTAGTTGGGTATAGTCTCGAGCCATATGGAGGCAATGAGCGGATCGTCAGGGGATTCGTCTCTCCCGGTATTGGGGGTTGATGTCGAGTTGTGCACGGGTGGTCCTCACCAGAAATCCTTGGCCAAGATAGTCGAGAATTACTGATTCGGATCAGTAGTTTCTCAAAAGGTGATGGGCTTCATACTGACACTAAATGTTATATTATTAAGGGGTCTAACTATATCCACCCCCTAGACTCGATATAAGATACTCATAGATAAATGGACTGGACTGTATGGATATTGTCACTGTCAGGCTCAGTAGGGTTTCAGGATGAATTTGCTCGTCGGCCTCCCGTTCGCTCAATACCTGGGCCGTTACTTACAGCTAGTGCCGCTGACGTGCTTGTGGTTAAACCCACTGCCGGCGTATTGACGAGTGTTTAGAGTCCCACACAGAGGGTTTCCCTATTTCGGGCGAAAAGATGTAGAGGTCGTATGGTTTTACGGCAGGGTTCGATCACATACGTGTACTAGTGCACGGATGATGTTCAGCAGATAATACTAGTGGGCTTTGGTTTAAACCGGATCCTAATATTATATTGTGGGATTATTTTCATCTCGTTGTATTCGTATTCTTCGGAATACGAATGCGGGTATGTATATACGGATGAGGGGTATTCTTTTAATTTCTAATAAGATTACTTTTAGAAGATTACACCTCATTATGGTTTAAACCTTTTTGGATTAAAAGATTATTGAGGTGGAGGATGAGATGTTTATTGCATATTTGGTGGCATAGCTTAGTAGTGACCCATGGTTACTATTCTAGCATGTTTAGGGAATTTGTTTGTTGTGAGATTTTGTTGACTTGAGATTTTTTGGTTGACTTAAGATATTTTTGGAGTCTTGAGATATTTTTGGGGGGCTCCATTATTTATTCTCACAACACACAAAAGTCAAAGAAGCAATTATTCATTCTCTCTCCTACAACACTCTCATCCTCATGGCTTCTTTTTCTTCCTCCACCCTTCAAGTCTCATGTGTTGAGAAACCTAGGATGTCTTGAGACAAATTAATTCTTCATCACTCTCTACTTTTTCTACGGTATCTAGTGTAGCGATCTAGGTACCCTAGTCATCTCGGCTATGAGGTTGGAGCTCGTTTCATAGACTCTCGGGTGGATCATCTTCGATGGAGAGAGACCGGAGATCAAACTTGATCAAGGAAGTCTCGAGAAGCTTGGGAAGGTGGTTGAATACCGAAGGACATGGATCATTCAGTATAACCATTCTAAACTCTCTTTACATATTGCCAGTTTAGAGTTAATGGTAGATCCATATGAATGGGTTCCGTTAGCACCGGGTTTTTATAAATTTTTGTTTTGCATATTGCCACAGATTGATGGCCGAGGTGCTGGCGAAACCCAATAGAAACGGTCGATACGAAGTGGATTGTGGTGTCCAATTGTAGTTTCTATAAGCGTCTATCCGATCTCTCAAAGAAATTTTGGGTAATGATGGATCATTTGAAGTTCTACCAAAGTAAGAACTGTATGATGAAATATCTGGTTGTGGGTACCAAAGTTCAGCAAGAGTAGGTCGGTTAAGGGTACCAATGATATGAAAAGAGTGAGAGAGGGTGGAAAGGTGGGCGGGTTTTATAAATTTTTGATTTTTTTTGAAATTTTTTGACTTTTTGGATTTTTGAAATTTTTTTTTTGGTTTTTGAAAAATACAGAATTATGAGACTAAACATTAAACAAGCATAATCATAATTACAATATGCACAAACAATATCTAGAGCTAGAGTCTTCAAAGTTCAACTAGACCGCTCCTAAACTTCCAAGCAACAAGTTGCAGGATAACTCTCGAATCGCCTCTGTTCCCTCAAGGGAACTGAATAAAATAAAATAAAGCAGCCAGGAAAACCCCAAACGGGGCATCACGTGCTCACACGTGATGGGGCATCACGTGCAAACACGTGACCTTTTATGGGCAGATCATATCTGTGTTTGAATTGCCTGAATTGATAAAGTCGCGTGCCCACATGTGATGGGCTCTTGAACCCACTGAATTAATAGAATTAAATTCTAAATTAAAGCAGCAAGGAAAACCCCCAAAGCGGGGGTTACGTGCCCATACGTGACCAGGTCGCACGTGCAAACAGGTGACCTTTTAGGCAAAGCCTATAGGTGTTGAATAAAATAAACAATTGGAAATTCTTAACCAGTGGGGTCACGTGCCAACACGTGATGGGTTCCTGAGCCCTCTAAAACAATAGAATTAAATTCTAGTTAATTGCTTAATCAGTGAGGTCACGTGCCAACACGTGATAAACTCCTAAACCATCTGAACTAATAGAATTAAATTCTAATTAAAAGACGATCAAAAACCTTAATTGGAAAAATATTTCACTAGATCTTTCCAAACTAAAAAAGATTGCACTCTGTAAAGTGGAGCACCGTTGGATTAAAAATCTAATGGTGAATAAAATTCACCAAATGATCTAAAAAATCATGTTGGTTACAAAATCAATCAAAATCTTTTAATGAAAGATTGACTAAATAAACTGGTTCTTTTCTTTCTCCTATAAATAGGAGCCAAGAGGGAAGAAAAAAAGGACATACAACAACAGAGAGAAAAAAGAAGAGAATTTAATTCTCCAAAAAGAAGAAGATCTCTTCAGAAAAGAAAGAAACCCTAGATAAGAGAGGGTAAGAGATCATTCTATAAGCTCCCACAAAACAAAAAGAGAATTTAATTCTCAAGCTAAGAGTTTAACTCTTCTGAATAAGAACTTAGTTCTTCCTTCTATAAGCTCCCACAAAACAAAAAGAGAATTTAATTCTCAAACTAAGAGTTTAACTCTTCTGAATAAGAACTTAGTTCTTCCTTTGGTTGAAGATCTGCAGAAGCAGATCTCCCCATAAGTTGAGAATTTAATTCTCATCGGAGAGATTCTGCCATGCAGATCTAGAACCTAAAGGAGGACCTAAGTTCAGAGAATTTTATTCTCTCACAAAGCACATAGGAATTTAATTTCTCCAACAAAGATAGAGTTTAACCCTTAATCTAAGAACTTAGTTCTTCTTCATTGTAATAGATCTGCAGAAGCAGATCTTCCCATAAGTTGAGAATTTAATTCTCATTGGGAGATTCTGCTTAGAGGGAGAATTGAGTTTAAAGAATTTAATTCTTTCGAACATATAGGAATTTAATTCCTCTAAATAAAATTAAAGTTTAACCATATAAGAGATTTTAATTCTTAAACAAGAGATTTATCTCTCCACGCACGTAAAAAGATCAAGTACCCAACAAAATCACATGGCAACACGTGACTCTCCCCCTCAATGATCAAAAGAGAACGAATAAGATTAGGTCACGTGCTCCCACGTGACCCCTGAATAGACTCCTCAAAATAAGAAGGGCAGAACAGATTTTGGACGCCTCACGTGTCTCCACGTGACCCCTGACAAACACCCCTTTAAAGAAAAAGGAGAAAATGGGGTAAAACTGAGGAGTTAATACCCAATGCATGGGCACTATCATGTGTCCACACGTGATGGTCATAAAGATTAAGTGTTTAACACTTATTTCCATATTCTGAGAATAAAATACCCAATACTCAAGCGCCTCATGGGACCCCACGTGAGCGCTTCTTTTTTTAGTGTTTAACACTATTTTGTGCGCTTCATCCCTAGTGTTTAACACTATTCTAAGTGCATTACGTGGGAGCACGTGATAACCGAGTGTACTCTAGTGTTTAACACTATATTCGAGCCAATCTTAGCCTAAATTAGCTAAGTCTTCCAGAGGCAGGACCCCCTTTTTACTGAACCTCAAATACATTCTTGTCTTACAAAGTTGATCATCTAATATGATATTCAAAGCAAAACTCAGAGCCTTTCAACCAACATTGGTTCAAGGGTACATCTCTTCATACCTCTGATACATGTCGTAGTAATTCCTCAGTGTCTTCAGAAAGATGGATGGTCCCGATAACCGATAACTTTTAGTGCATCCCCAAACAGTTGAATCAAAACCAAACAGACTATGCCGTTTTTAAACTGCACTGTAATGTCCCTAAACTAAACTCTATGGACTATGAGATCCTTAAGTTCATGGACTATGATGTCCTTAACCTCTATGGACTGTGAGGTCCTTAAACTTAAAGACTATGATGTCCTTAACCTTTATGGACTGTGAGGTCCCTAAACTCATAGACTATGATGTCTTTAAACATTAGAGATTATGACGTCTATAAACTGGACCGTAATGTCCTTAAACTAATTACGGACCTCAATGTCCCTAAACTAAAACAATAGGGCCCAAATGTTCTTTTGTTGGAGCTAAATGATCCTGTTAAGTAGATCTTAGTCTAAAATAAGACTAACGTATCTTTAACAACTACTTAAGTTGATCTTAATCTCAAAACGAGATTAACGATCTTTAAATCAATCCAACTACAAATCCCTCAACTGACACTTGTTCATGGGTACATCTTCTCACACCTCTGATATATGTTGTTGTAATTCTTCAACATCTTCAGAGAGGTGGCGAGTCTCGGCAACCAGATATTCAATGGACCGCAACGTTCTTAAACTAAAACAATAGAGTACAAATGCTCTTTTGTTGGATCTAAATAATCCTGTTAAGTTGACCTTAGTCTAAAATTAGACTAACATGTCCTTAACAAATGTTAAGTTGATCTTAGTCTAAAATTAAACTAATGTATCCTTAACAAACGTTTAAGTTGATCTTAATCTCAATTAGATTAATGATCCTTAAACCCAAACCAAACCCAAATCTAAGAAAATACGGATTTAGACTAATTCACGCCCTACGGGTGACAATATAAATTAGTCTCCATATACAATCCACGAGTAACTAAAAACAAAACAAACACACACGACACAAAGTGACGATCTGGAGAAGGAGAAAGTTGTTACCGCGATGCGGTAGCGTAATTAACTGTAGGGGCTTGCGCCTGCAGGAAAGAGCGTCCCCACAATCAAAAAACCCTCAAATGAGGGGGAATCTGACGAAGTCTGCTACATCGGCCGCATCCGTCTAAACCTCCGATACACGGTGCCATAAATCAACTTGGAATCTTCAGAGAGGTGGACGGATAAAACCAAATAGCATCTGCCCCAAAAATTCAGGCCAGACGTCCTAACGTCCCGGTTGCGTCTTTCGGTGGCGAACAGATTCTGGCACGCCCGGTAGGACCTTTTCCTCTTTCCATTCCACACTTCGTGTGTCGTGTTTCTCGAACGAATCGTGATTTGACATGGTTGCCTTTGGATGTGAAGTACTAAGATTTGGTATCTTGCTCCGTGTAGAAAAAACAGAAGATCAATGGCTTCAAACTGCACTAATCGCGACAACTCCCACTCCGTCCTTGCCGTAGGAGTGACCTACGGGCCTCAAGCGGCCTCCCTTTTTACAATGCCGGTGGATCAGGTGACGCAAGCCACCACAGGGCTATTCTTTAGGACCATGCTCCCACGAATGAGCTTCAACGCCCCATTGCCGTCGCAAGAAGCTCCGCAGAAGTCGATCTTTGATCGGCTTACAACTACCGCAGCCCCTCTCAACGGGTCGCCCAAGCCCAGTGCCTCAGTCTTTGATAGGCTAAGCCAAAACTCCAATGGGCCCGTGAAGAAGCCCGAGATACCTAAGGGGTTATCCCAAAACGGATAAACATCCATGCTCCAGCGAACAAAGTCATTAGAGAGGCTCCCCTGTCTAAGGGATCAATCTTCGCTAGACTGGCTGCTCCAACTTCCGTTCCGGGCGAAGTTACTAAGGCTGCTACCCCTGTCCGAAAGTCTGCCTTCGATAGGTTGGCCATCCCCTCTCAGCAAACATCGGTTTTCGATAGGCTAACGACGACGACCGCCCTTCATCAGAGCAGGGGGCATGATGAAACCACCCCCATAGCTGAATCAATACCGTCTGCTCGACATGCTCGATGTCGCCACTGGCGCCGAGTGAAGAAAGATGGAGGCAATTCCCCTTCCGGACTGACTCCGCCAGCTACAACAGTGGAAGTTGATGCTACTTTCCCAACTGGGAACAGCTTTGAACCAGTCAGGAAGGCCCGCAAGAACTCTCCGACTGCCGTGTTGAAAAGGTCTCCTCCACCTATGGAGAACGTTACAAAGGCGAAGCTGGAGCAGCCCCCTCAGCTGATGTCCTCCAAAATTCACAAGGTCTGACGACAGGTCCAAGACTCCGTGATTGATCAAGACTACCCCCACCGACAAAAAAAGATAAAAGTTCGGCGAGAAGGGGATCACCCTGTCAAGCCATAGAAGGTGTCATCTATTTAGGTGCCCGCTGCAACGGCTCCCTCAAATTCGACCGCCCACAAAAGAAAGAGTCCGAAGAAGATCCCTGCGTCTTTGGCAAATCGCAAGGACACTGAATCTAAATGCCCCAAGTCTGGGGGCATGGTGGTGCATACTGTTTATATAGCTTCCGGAAAAGAGGATAGCCGTATCTCTATGGGTCACCGACCAGTTACACGGTCTGTGACTATGGCTCAGGAGCAACAAAAACAAAAGTTCCAAGAAATGCTGACAGCCATGGCAGCACTCACTGGACCAAAAGCAGGCCCGGAGACATCTTCAGAGCAGCGTTATGAGCAGGAAACGGATGCCGAATTCCTTCGGAGAATGCTTGAGAAGAAGGACAAAGAGGCTGCGGAATAAGCGGCCAACATAAAACAAATGGCCCTTTTATTCCAAGATATGGTGAGCCTGATGATCCAGTCGGACCCTCCAGCCGAAGATCCTCCAATAATAACTGAAGATGATAAAGGAGAGACATCAAATCCTCTGCCGGCTAGTTCAGCAGGCAAAGAGGAGACCATCTCCAAAGCCGCCCTAGATGATTACATTGCTCAATAGTTACGAGCTCATCAGGCGAATGAAGCAGCCGGTCAAGTTATTAAGACTGGACGATCCTATCCGGGTTGGTACGACCAAATAAAGTACCCGCCGAGATACACGATCCCTAAATTCCATGTATATAAGCGGACGGGGAATCCACACCAACATGTTGCTCAATTTAGAGCCTTGTGCGGTAATACTGGAAGTGACGATAAGCTACTGCCTCGCCAATTCGTTGGCAGCTTGTCGGAGACAGCATTCGAGTGGTATTCTGAACTCCTGAAAGACTCTGTCAAAACATTTGCAGAGATGGAGCTGCTATTCACCCAACGTTTCGCGAACGCTAGTGAACGTACCCCAATCATGACACAAATCAATGCAAAGGTGAAGCCAGGTGAAACATGGGTCTGGTACGCAATACGGTGGCGGAATCTATGGTCGAAGTGTGAACAGCACATCGAAGAAGCGCCTGCAGTGGGCTTGTTCGTGGGAACCTTCGATCCGCAGGCGACCATTTCCCAATTCATGAAGTTCTTCAAGCCGACCACCTTCCAGGCCTTGATTGACAAGCTGGCTCAGATGGATCAGATGGGCCACAGGTCGTCCTCTTCAAAAGCGGATTCTCGAAACGAAAAGGGGAAAGGGAAAGCGACCTTCGTCGCCAATGCACAGCAGCAACCCAGTGGTCCAAAACCAACTGACCGCCAAGACGAAAGACGATGATTCTTTAATGAGAAACTGAAGCGCCCTTATTCGTTTCCCCGGGATAAAACGAGGAGATTGTTTGAGCTAGCGGTGCGCAACAGGCTCATCACCTTGCCGCATCCAAAACGCCCATTGCAACCCGGTGAGGCCAGTAATCCCAATTGTTGCCCCTATCACCAAGTGATAGGATACCCAATCGAAGATTGCTTCGTCTTCAAAGGTTGGATTGAGGACCAATACGAACAGGACAAATTCGCACTGTCCGAGAATTGGAAAGTAAGCCCGCCTCAGCCACACGCTCTCAAAAGAGGGGACACACCGGGGGCATCATGCTATTTTATAGAAGAAGCTCCATGAGATTTCGCTCTTTCAGCCAAGACGAAAAGATGCTGAGGGATCTTCAAACTTGCCCGGCGATCAGGTGGAAAAACCCACTAGAGCCCGAGATCATTGAGGGAATGCTGAAGCCGTGCCCGACACCAAGAATTGTCAGCGATAATCAAAACGCTCAAGCCCAGTCGTCAAAATCTTCAAAGAAGAAGAAGAAGACCAAAAAGCCCGTGAATCCTGACGACAAACGCACGGACCTGCAAAAACATATAGACGCGCTGGAAGAATATAACAAGAAGGCGCGAACTCCGGTCACACTCCAAGAGTTTCTCAACCATATCCTTGAAGACGGATATGGCGACGAAGATGAGGGAGAAGACTCGTCTAGTGAACCTGAGGATTATGTAGCAAGCTGCCACATGATCTCTCACTCGGTAATAAATGATGAAAAAGCTCTTGATGCAGAGAAACTGGGGGCATATCCCGAACCGGAACTCTTAGGACCGTCAGACAAGATGATTGACGTATTCCTGAACGAAGCCCGTCAGAAAAGTAAAGCTGACCGAGAGAGCGAAATGGCAATATTTGAAAAAGCCAAACGCCGGCGACTGGACAAAAGGGTAAAAACACTCCCCCAGATCGAAGCACATCCACCGCAGACAGAAGTAAGCTTTAGACGAGGAAACGATTCGCTAAAGCCCTGTCAATAGGAATGAAGCTGCCACCCTCCAAAGGAAACACTCCTGGTGGGATATACATTGACAAAATGGAGGTACATTCTAGTTACTGCTTATACCATTAAAGGATTGCACATCCTACCGAAGAATGCAATGCCTTTAAAACTGGTGGCAAGGATATGTTGCCCACCGGCAGCATTTCAAGCAGATGAAGCGCAACACGCATCGAGAGTAGAAGAGCACGACAGATGAGCGCAAAAGAACTACCGGCAACTGTCACATGGTTGATAGCAAAAGATCACAAGTTCTCAAATTCGGGAGCGATTCGTATGAAGAAATAGCCCTCGGCCCTCTCTTTAAGGAATCCATCTCCGAAACAGAAGAGACAAAGACCTGCGAGAACATTCAGCTGCGCAATCGCACACTACCCGAAAATAATCTCGAACCCGCAAACAGGGGATCGGATAGAAAAGATAAGGGGAAGGAAAAAGTCCCTGAGAATATCGCCCTCGATGATCGACTCTTCGAAGAGCTGGCAGCCAAAGACCCGCCAAAGAAAAACAAGGTGAACTACAACGTTCTGGCACACCTGAGAAAAATACCCCCGCAGCTAAGCATTCTTGACACCCTTCTGCTATCCAAAGAGGCGAGAGATTCTCTGATCAAGGCACTACAAGAGCCTGACCAGTTTCAAGCTTTACTTGCCGAAGTAAAGATGAAGGACGAGTTGGAAGAAGTTCACACAGCTGACATCACTTTCAACGATGAAGACCTCCTCCTCGGGACGTGCGGGCACAACCGTCCCTTGTATGTCACTGGATACTGCCATGACATCAAGATAAGGAAGATCTTAGTCGACAACGGATCCTCTATCAACTTTCTCAATGTGAGAGTGTTGAAAGAGATTTGCATGAGCGTTCAACACCTCGCTCGGGATAAGATCACCATCTCCGGTTTCGACTCCTAGTCATCACGAACGCTCGGGTCTATGATACTGACGTTGCGCTTTGGGCTGCTTGTTACGGACATCAAGTTTCACGTCATTGATGCCAAGACTTGCTACAACACTTTGCTCGGCAGGCCTTGTTTGCACGAGTACAACATCATCCCTTCTACACAGCATTAGTGTATGAAGTATTTCAAGGATGGTCTTGATTATACCGTGACAGGGGAGCTGAACCCATTCTCCGTGAATGAAGTTCGAAAATACGAAGATGCAAAGTACTTCTTGCAAGGCTTCGAAGACACGGAAAGGTGCCATAAGCCGGAGAATAAGCAGAAATCTATCACCACTATTCCGGTCTTTGGGAGCGATACCGAAGAGGAAGAAGAGATAGTCTATTCAGGACCTCCCCAATGCAACAAGCCGGGATCGTCTACCCCTATTCTGGTCTTCGGCAGCGACTCTGAAGATGAGATTAATATAGTATGTTCCGTTCGGCCATCAATACAAGCCTTCACTGGCAATGAACAAAGTTTGTAAATCGCCATGGTTCCGCAAGAGCATTACAAAGAGCTCGACGCACTTGATACCTATAGTGTGCAGGAACTGCAGACGTTCCACGTCCTTCCCTGGCGAAAAGATGAAAAAGCAATCCTCTTTTATCGATCCACGGAAACCAAAATGGAGAAAGAAATCTGGCATCGTGCCGATTCTACACTTGACAGGCTCCAGCGCATCCGTCTGCCTAGATACTACACAGAAAGATTAAAAAGGCTGTTAAGACGCCAAGGCGTACCCTTTAAACAGACCGCGTGACAATCTCAGTTCTACAACAGGATCTGAAACATCCCCGGAACTCAGCGAAAGTTGCCCAATGGGAGAATGGAAACGATCGGGCTTGGAAATGTTCAATCCAAGAAACGGGAGCGATTCTATGGCTGCTACGTTATACATGACTTCGATAAAGAAGGAGATGCTCGGTTAGAAGACGCTAACCCTGAACCAAAATGAGGTCCCACCATGAAAATGCCAAGTCCGTCATTTGAAGAACAGATGGACAAGCTAATAAGAGAAGCGGTTCAAAAAGTCTGAGATGATCATACTCGCGAAATGTCCATCTACGAGAAAGCCAGGACGCAGCGCCTCCTTCAGCAGGCTACGGAGAATGACGATGCCCTTCGTCGTTAGCCCGTCACAAAGAAGACTCGACGCAAAGGCAAAAACAAACTAAAGAACGGAAAAAAACGTTCGACAGTAGCGAAGCGAGTCCAAGAAGTCACGTGATCGAAAATCGAGCAATCGGGATCCGTCTCTTATAAAGAACATGGGTCAAGCGTTTTCTTTTCCCCAAGACAAGACAAGGAAGATATTCGACCCATCATGAAATATCGGATGATTACGCTCCCGGAATCCAAGCACCCCGAACAAGCATACGAGGTCTCTTACCCGGATTATTGCTCCTATCACCGAGCGATAGGACATCCTCTCGAAGACTGCTTCACCTTCAAGAACTGGGTCGAAGACCAATACCAACTCGGCAGATTCGCTCTATCCGATAGTTGGAAGGTAGCCCAACTGCAAAGGCATGTGCCGAAAGCAACGAACATAGCGAGAGTACAACTTGATCAATATCGGTCTTGGAAACGATCTCGTACCTGTCACGCGATAACGCTGTTAGAAGAAGGAATAGGCAAGGATATGGCTGACCTCCCCTGGTGCTTCGAAAACGATGACGACGAGGTGATCTTAGAGTTTCCACCGGCGCCAAAAGAGCTGGAAGATGGGATACACACTACTGCAGATAACCTTAGAAAAATCGACTTGGGAACGACAAACGATCCACGGCCTACGTTTGTCAGTGAGCTGTTGTCTAAAGAACGGGTGGCTACGCTAAGAGACGTGCTCATGCAGTATAAAGACTGTTTCGCATGGGACTACTCTGAGATACCGGGACTAGATCCAGAGATAGCAGTGCACAGATTGGCGATATCTCCGGACATCAAGCCAGTCAAACAAGCACCAAGAAGAATGCGGCTCGAGCTTGAGATGAGTATCAATGCCGAGGTCAAGAAGCTAATCGACTCCGGCTTCATCCAAGAGGTTCATTACCCTGACTGGATTGCCAACATCGTCCCAGTGATGAAGAAAAATAGGACAGTATGCATCTGCGTAGACTTCCGGGACCTCAACAAAGCATGTCCGAAGGATGACTTTCCCGTACCGGTCACGGAGCTGATGATAGACAATACGTCCACTCACGAAGTCTTCTCCTTCATGGATGGCTCATCGGGGTACAACTAAATAAAGATGCATCTCGAAGACCAGAAGCATACCGCTTTCCGGACTCCGGTGGGGATATTTTGCTACAAAATAATGCCTTTCGGCTTAAAGAACGCCAGCGCCACCTATCAAAGGGCGTTGATGAAGATTTTTAATGACCTCATACATGAAGTTGTCGAATGCTATATCGACGACCTTGTGGTGAAAAGCAAATCGCACGAGGAGCATTGGGAGCATCTAAAAGTAGTGTTCCAATGTCTTCGGAAATACAACTTGAAAATGAACCCTCTGAAATGCGCGTTCGGAATTTCCTTGGGAAAATTCCTAGGATTCATCGTACGACATCGAGGCATTGAAATTGATCCATCGAAGATCAAGGCGATCATGGAAATGCCCCCATCAAGAACTCTCAAATAACTGCGGTCTCTCCAAGGAAAGTTCGCGTATATCCGACGGTTCATAGCTAACCTCTCCGGCAAATGTCGTCCCTACAGTCACCAGATGAAGAAGGGAACCCCGTTCGTATGGGATCGCAAATGCCAAGGCGCACTCGACGAAATTAAGCAATACCTGCAGAACCCGCCAGTACTAACCGCTCCGGTCAAGAGAAAGCCCCTCATTCTGTATACAACCGCCCTTGAGGGTTCTCTAGGTGCATTATGAGCACAAGAGAATGACAAAGGGGAGGAGAGAGCCCTCTACTATTTGAGTCGAGTTCTCCTGGGGACAGAAAATAATTACTCCCCCATCGAAAAACACTGCCTGGAGTTAATCTTCGCGATAACGAAGCTCAGACACTATGCGCTGGCACATGAGGTCTACCTCATATCAAAAGTGGATTCTCTCAAATATTTGATGTCAAGAGCCATGCTAACAGGGAGGCTCGCTAAATGGGCCCTACTCTTAATGGAATTCTCGATAACATATCGTCCTCTCAATACGGTGAAAGGCCAGGCCATCGCTGACTTCCTCGCAGAGCATCCAATACCTGCCGATTCACCCCTAAATTGCAAACTGCAAGATGAGCACGCGTTTGACACAATCGACGGGGGAGAAGAGAGAATGATACCCAATAGGAACTCTATTTCGACGGCGCATCTTCCATGAAAAAGCGAAAGCACAACTCCCCTATAATCAAATCGGGGTTAGGCCTCATCTTCGTAACTCCACAAGGAGGGATAATGCGCTTTGCCTTCTCCTTAATAGAGCCGAGGACAAATAATGAAGCCGAGTATGAAGCTTTAATAGCAGGTCTCGAGATCGCTGTCGACATGGGAATTGAAAACCTCCTCATATACAGAGACTCCCAGCTGGTCATTAGTCAAGTAAATGGCGATTATCAAATGTGCAAACCAGAGTTGGTAAAGTACGGTGAAAGAGTGCAGCAATTGCTGACTCAGATCCCTTCCAACGCCCTGGAAAGCATACCGCGCGCGAAAAATAGCAAAGCGGATGCGTTACCTAGACTCGCTAAAGAACTGGCTGACGAAAACCTCGATGACGTAAGGATCGTGGTATAAAGTCGTCAGGTTCTTGCACCGGCAGAAATATCTCCGGAGTATCTCCAGAGTCGTCCGAAGAAAAGGGAGCGACCAAGCTGACGACCCTACAAATAAAAGACCAGGAAAAGCCTAAGAATTGGAGAGGAGTCTTTATAGACTACTTCAAATCCCGTCGAATACCTGAAGATGCGTGCTCAAGACATCAGCTCATTAAACGAGCTCTGCCTTTCGCCTTCGTCAATGATACTTTGTATAAGAGATCGTTCGACTCCTTGTCGCTAAGATGACTGGGACCGGAAGAAGCAAGGAGAGTCGTCCAAGAAACTCACGACGGACTCTGCGGTTCTCATCAAGCCGGGCCAAAGATGAAGCTGAAGATTAAAAGAATAGGCTACTATTGGCTCACGATGATTCAGGACTGCCTTGAATACGCGAAGCAATGCCATTCGTGCCAGATTCATGGAGACTTCATCCACCAACATCCAAATCCACTACACCCGACGGTGGCTAGCTGGCCGTTCGAAATGTGGGGAACCGATATAATCGGGCCCATCGAACCAGTGTTATCCAGAGAACACCGGTTTATATTGGCGACAACCGATTACTTCTCTAAGTGGGCAGAAGCAGTACCGCTAAGAGAAATGAAGACAGAGAACATCCTCCATTTCTTCAAGACACACGTCGTCTATCGGTTCGGCACTCCACGACGGATTATCTCCGATAACGGGCCGGCCTACAGAAGCTACAAAATCAGCCGCTTCGCGCAGCAACATAATATAGACTGGAGATACTCCTCGGTCTATAATCTCCGAGCTAATGGTCTAGCTGAGGCTTTCAACAAGACCTTGACGAAAATTATAAAGAAGACGGTGTCTCGAAATAAGAAGGAATGGCACGAGAGACTGCATGAAGCTCTCTAGGCGTATCGGACCACGTTCAAAATGGCCACAAACACAACGCCGTATGCATTGGTATTCGGCACTGAAGCAGTACTCCCTTTGGAGATAGAGTTACCCTCCTTACGAGTGGTAGTTCATTATGAGCTAATGGACGAAGAGAATGCCCATCTTCGGCTTAAGGAGCTTGATGCCCTCGACGAAACTCGGCTCATGGCGCAGCAAAACTTGGAAGCTTACAAAGCAAAGATGGCGTGCTCGTACGAGAGATTGACTAGGCCGAGAACATTCCGCCAAGACAAACTCGTGCTAGTAGTCAAGAGACCTATGATCCCCAATCGTGCCAGACAAGGGAAGTTCGAGCCAAACTACGAAGGCACATACATTATAGACAAAGTCTAACTACGAAGGCCCATACATTATAGACAAAGTCTACCAAGGTGGGGCCTACTTGCTCAAGGATATGCATGGCGAAAGACCCTTCACGCCAATAAACGGTCGGTTCCTAAAGAAATACTACGCCTAATGAGTTAAGGCCTGGGTTAATGATAGATGACGACGCCTATGTCCGCTCGCTATCTTCCCAAGCCCAAACTTTATAAGTGGTAGCCAACGAAACCGTTGCAACAATGAACCGAAATATCCCTAAACTAATGATGGACCGTAATGTCTTTAAACTAGTTACTGACCGAGACGTCTATAAACTACTACGGACCGCAGCATCCCAAGGCTGATGCAAAAAATAATAAAATAATAAAATATAAAAAAGCGGTACGTCCATAAGCGAGATGGGCACGGATGAATACCCGAAAGGGCTCCATGAGTAAAAACAGGAGGACTGCCGGCGAGTTTGTGAAAACCCAAAAGGGCGCAATCTCGTTAAAAGACACTTGCAAAATCCTCTCGACCCTGTAAGGAGAAAATACCTTCGTGAGATCCTTATGACTCATAAGCGAGCAATACACTTAGGAATCCCCACGATTCCTGAGGAGAAAACACACTTACGAGATCCTCACGACTCATAAGGAGAATTCCCCTATGAGACCCTCACGGCTTATAGGATTTAAAATCCTTAAGCTACAGGGATCTGAATCTATTCTTAAGCCGTCATACACCCCGATTTTGCCCTACAAGCGTTTCAATATTGATCCTTGTATACAATCCATGGGCACGAATAAACATTTCCCTAACAAAGTCCCACCAGCGACTAGGGATATGCTCACACGGTGAACGACCATTGTAAGTCCTCTCGACTTATAAGGAGAAAACACTCTTGTAAGATCCTTACGACTTATAAGAGAACACACACTTAGAAATCCTCACGATTCCTAATGAGAAAATGCACCTACGAGATCTTCACGACTCGTAGGGAGAAAAATCTTTATAAGACCCTTACGGCTGATTAAATCAAAAGCCTTAGTCGACAGGATCCTAACCCTGTTTGCTAAGCCACTTTTGTTCGAATTGACAAGGGAAAATGATGCTTCGCTCCTGGAAATGTCCCAGTTGTAGCGATGCTGATGCCTAAATCGGCATCAAATCCTAAGTCCTTTCACGGCAAATGATGATTCGCTCCTGGCAATATTCCAGTCATAGCGATGCTGATGCTGAGATTGGCATCAGATTCCAAACTCAATACTCGCAACAAAAATTAGCGATCAATAAATGTATATGAAATAGCCAAAATGGTAGGGAAACTTGCAACAAAATCAGCAAGTAAAATGTATGCATATAGAAATAGCCGAAATGATTGGGCAACTCGCAATAAAAAGCAGCGAGTAGAAACAAAAAATAGCCGAAATTATTGGGCACCGCGCAAAATAGCCGAAATGATTGGGCAATCGCAACTTTCGTGATACAAAAAGCTGAAATGATAGAGCATCGTGGGAAGAAATTAAAAAAATGAAATGAAACTTTTTGCCCTACAGATGAGATCACATCGATCCCTGTATACAATTCAGGGGCACAAACAAAGAGAGAATCGTATCATCCCACCAGGCTCTTTCAAATGGAGAGTCAGATTTCAATGGCGACATCTACAGCCTAGAGATCATCAACGGCGTTCCTCCTCATTCCAGCAGGATACGGACGCGACATCCACCAAACAGAGCCATGGCAAAGTCCCTAGTTCTAGATTTCGATGGCGACATCTACAGCCTAGAGATCATCAACGGTGTTCCTCCTCATTCCAGCAGGATGCAGACACGACATCAACTAACAGAGCCATAGCAAAGTCTCTAGTTCCAGATCTCGACGGTTCACAGATAACCTAGAGACTACCTCGACATTCTTCTCGTTACATAGGCGCAACGTCAGCAAAGTGGAGCCGCAAAGCAAAGTTCCCAGTTCCAGGACTCGGCGGTGCACAGAGAACCGAGAGTCAACCCCTGACCCCGTAAGGCCAAAGTCAATCCTGACCTCGTATGGCTAAAGTCAACCCCTGACCCCGTACGGTCAAAGTCAATCCAGACCCCGTACGGCTAAAGTCAACCCCTGACCCTATATGGCCAAAGTCAATCCTGACCCCGTACGGCTAAAGTCAACCCCTGACCCCGTATGGTTAAAGTCAATCCTGACCCATATGGCCAAAGTCAACCCCTGACCCCGTAGAATACGGCTAAAGTCAATCCTGACCCCATGGAAAAAGGCCAAAGTCAACCCTCGGCATCCTCGTCGAAGCAATGCTTTGACTCGGGAGTAGGTCAACTCATCAAACACTTATGAGTCCTCTCGACTTGTAAGAAAGAAAATTCTCTTGTGAGATCCTTACGACTCTCAAGAGAAAACACACTTAGGAATCCTCACGATTCCTAAGGAGAAAATACACCTACGAGATCCTCTCGACTCGTGGGGAGAAAAATCTTTATGAGACCCTCATGGCTCATAAAGTTGGAAAGCCTTAGGAGGCAGACCTGAACCTGACTCCTAAGCCATCGCAGTCCTACAAGAAGATCAAAATAGATTATCCACAAAATGCATTTACTAAAAATGACACACCACTATGAAGCAAAATATATCTTTTATTCATGAATCAAAATGAATACAAAGTACAATTTATGAAAGAATCAAAAAATACTCTCATTTGGGAGTATGTACAAATGGAGAATAAAGAAAAAAACATATGCATTGTCATCAACCCGGCGGATGATTTAATAGATTCGTCGGTTCAAATTTCTTCCGCTGGGTCTCGGCCTCATAATTTGTTAATGCGATAAGACGGGCCTCCGCCTGAGACTGTTGGGCCTGGTATGAGGCGAGCCGACTTTCAAGCTCCTGTTCGGTAACTTTTTGGGCTTCAACCATCTTGCGAGTAAAAATGGCGGCTTTATCAATAGCTACCACCTCCCTGATAGCTTCTTGAAGCACTCGCCAAAGTTCATACGCATGAGTGGTCTTAGCCGTGAGTTCAGCTTGAAGTTCCCCCAGCGCATTGGAAGCCAGCTCCCTGTCCGAAAACTTTCGATTTAGCATCTTCTCACATGACTGCAGATTTGCGTCGCACCGTTCAACCAGCCCCCGCAAGCTCGCCTTTGCAGCCATGACCTCTGAAGGAAGGCGCGTGCACTCAAGACTATGCAAGCAAGCCTCCACCCGACGATAAATCTCAACCCAAACACGCACCAATGTTTCATCATGGTAAGCAGCAAGAAAGGGAAGAGAACTGTTGGCTTCAACAGCAAATTCTTCGACTGTGAGCGAGCTACCAGCACGAAGGTCTTCAATGAGAGCCGACAAAGAATGAAGGCTTAGCTTCGCCATTCGTTCATATGTGCATAGAGCATAAGGGCCGGGTGGCATAATAATGCGAGATTCCAACGGGGTAGGAACTGGCAAAGCTGTTAAGATTCATAAGAAAAATCAGCGAGATTTGCAAACAAAGAGCATATGGAACAGCGTTGAAACCTTACTTACCCACAGTCATGCAAGAAGGGTCTAAAAGATCTCCAGGCCCATCAAAGATCTCGACTTGGTCGTCAGCTTCCAGAACTACATGAGACATCAGCATCATTATACAAAATAATAATAATGCCATCAAGAGGACAAATAACACTAACCTTGCCCAGAAGAGAGGACGATGCGTTGAGGGGATATTGCCTGCGGAGCGGCCATCTCGAGTAAACGCTGGAAAGACTTTCTGGGGGATAGATCCACGATAGACGCCGCCAATCCGCGTAATTCTGAAAAGACAGAAGGATTCAGATAATGAAAAGATCATTAAAACAAAAGATAGAAGAATACCTTTGATACTCCTCCCGCTTTGAACAGGAGGGATAGCAGCTTCGGCAGCCTCTTCCGCACCCTCAGGCACATCATCAGAGACACTTGTTGGTGTGACGGCTATCAGTCGAGGGGCAGCGGCCACCACTTCAGGGACGGCAAATTCAATTATCTGTTCCACCGTCTCTAGGCCTTCACCGGAAAGTTCCATTAAATCCACAGCCGGAAGGGACACCTCTTCAGGGTGAACGGGCACAAGGGAAACAAAAGTCACTAATGGAATCTCTGCAACAGGAATAGCAACTGTAGCGTCCCCCTCCACACCTATTGGTGTCTCATCGGGGATATTTATAGAGTCTACAGTCAAGACGCTACTCGAGCTCAAATTCTCTGCCATGGCTGAAGTCCCTGCAAGGTTTTACGAAGATAAGAAGACATAGAAAGCAAAACAAATTACTTACCAATGGAAAAAAATACAGAAAACGTGCATACCGATTCGCCAAGATGCCTCGAGTATAGCTTTTTCAAGCCGAAGTTCCTTCCTAAGAAGGTATGCTCGCCGGGGTTCTAAGGTGGATTCATGATCGACGGTCCACAAAGACAATTCATCTTCAGAAGCAGCAGAGATAGGCTTTTTGAGGGCTATCTCGCCTCCCTGCTCCAGAGGACCTATAAATACTCGCCGCACTGATGGAGGATCTTCATAGAATATCACGGCAGGATAGGAACTTTTCGAGACGCGCACGTTCTCGGTCTCGTCCTGGGAGCACCTTATAGCCTCAGCCAATTGTGCGGCTTCCTCGGCAGATAAACCTGGAAAAAGAAGACCATCGTCCGGCTCTTGCATGGATATTGATTCGCCTTCAATGATGGGCTCGGATTCCATTAAAAAGTTGAGCAGACCAGTGACTGTCTTCTTCCTCCGCTTCGACCCGGAACTAGCGCTGGAAGATGATCGCTTCCTTCCCTTCGGCGCTTTGGAACGACGCTGACCCACTTCGCCTTCAGTATCCTCTCTCGACGGTGCTACCGATGATGACACTGCCATTGTCGATACCACAGCTGATGAAACTGCTACTGGCGCCTTATCAGAAGACCTTGCCTGAGCTCGAGTGCGCATCGGCATGCCAACTGTGGGAGGAACCAGGCCCACGTCCACCGCCTCAGGAATGAGTAAGGCACCAATACCCCTCAAGGGAGGGCAAACCGTTGTCCACGGTCGCGGTGGAACTCCCATAGCCTGGAGTGGGGTAGGAGCTTTGTGTCCAAAAAGTATCCTCCTCTCCTCAGCAATAATGGGACTAACTCGGTGGCGGTACCAACCCGTGAAAGCCCCCACACACCTTGGAATGTAGTCGGCCTCGGGGATCAAGAAATGAGAACTGGTGTTCAGCCTCATGAAATGGTGGATGGCGTCACGAACAGCTTCCAAAGAAGAGCTAGGCTCTACCATGAATGCTTCAAAGGGAACACCCTGGTCATAACCCAATTGCCGGGCGAAGCAGTGAGGATTATACCGCATAAAGATAACCGCATCATTTCGGTGGAACACCAAATAACCCGGCCTGATCGAGTATAAGTGCATGGCTTCCTTGGGCTTCAAGGATGGTGCTCCTTCTTTCGATAAATCAAACAGTTGCTAAACAGGTCCCGAAGGCACAGAGAAGATTCGGTCATTAAATACCATCCCGCCTTCGTTGGCATAAGGATTAAGCAGCACACGAAGAGCCCCTAACTGAGTCCGGTCAGGAGCAGAAGCGTTCACCAACCTCATGAGTCGCGGGAAGGAATAAGCATCGTAAAAACCTGGTCTCTGGTGCACAGCGAACGCCCCTAATACGTGCATCTCAATCCACGAAGTAAAATAATGAAGAGAGAAACTCACCACATTCACACCCGAGATTGAGGTATTGGCTGCAGTGCCCAACCCGTGGTACAAATGCGATAACCCTGCAATGCCCACGGCTAGTCGCGTCCCTTCGGCAATGCGATGAGCTGGGTAAATGACCGAGGCTCTCATAAAGCGACGATGCGTTGGAACGACAAACCAACTTAGCCAAACGCTGATAAAACCAACGAAGAAAGTTTCTTCATCCACGCCGGGAGCTGCAATCGACTCAAAAGGTACAGCCGGCAGGATTGGGATGTAAAATTGTGGCAAATCTTCTTCTCTGGCCGGTAGCTTATTTAACCCAAACCCGAAGGGGTCATTGATATTCGCAAACTTCGGAGCCTCCTTTGATAGGACGTCTCCACAAAGGAAGCAGGTGATAAAGCTTTTAAAAATGACGCCCTGTTCCTCTGAATCGATGAACAGCTTCTCAAAAATGCCCAGAGTCTTGATTAGACTTGGATACTTGTGACGGACGGCATTTTCAGTCGACAAGCCGTCAAGCGTAGCGGGCACAGTCGTGAAGGCATACTCGTCAGGAGGCAGCAATTCTTCGTAAGGCACTCTGCTGATCGGAAAACTCGAGATCTCACGAAATTCTTCCAAAGAGATCGAAACTTCGCGATCTCCTAATAAGAAAGTGTTGGTGGGAAGATTCCATTGATTTGGGAAAGCTTTAACCCACCATACATGGGGAGACTGATAATGGAAGGGAGACGCGTACACCGCCTGGTAAAGCCCGACCTTCTGCAGTCGCGCACGATGAGCGGACATGATATAATGAGCCCAGAGAAGATAGCCCGTGGGATGGCGAGGGGTAAGCCCTATCTTGTAGACTTGTCCCCAGGGTTGGGCTTCGCCTTGGCAAATACGATGCCCCCAGGATATTTATGGCTGGCACAGGCTGGTGCGGTATCCCAACTGTAGACGGCTCAAGACGGCCCGTAGGAGTCCAATTCGCCACCTCTACGGCAAAGGCAGTCTGCAGACGATCCATGGGCAAGAATGGGTGGAGAGGTTCTGTTGGCACCTCGCAAAGAAAACTTCGGCGACCGCGGATGATATGACCGTACCAGGCTTCCCACAAAAGTAGATTGGCGCGGTCCGGGTCATGAGCTCTAATCATCACCATCACCTCTTCGTCAGACGGTGACTGAGGAAAAGCAGTCTCCGAGCGGGTGAAAGGGAAGTATGGAAGAGAAGCCATTGTTCCTGAAACAAAGGAAGGGGAAACTGTTAGTAAAGCCTACACGTGTGTGTGTGTGTGTTTGTGTATAAAAAGACAATGAAAGAAAACGACAAGCCACTTATTTCATGGGACCATGGGTTGCAAAACACATGGGCCCTACAAAATCAATATGGCGGCTCACTAATGATGAGGCCGAGCAATCATCATGAGAACAAAAGGAAGATTCTCAATAAATGATAAATGGATCTCAAACATCTCTACATATTCCCCAAGGAAAACCCCATCATGAACTCTGCGCAAATCAAGCAAAATCTCTCCTAAAAACTTTTTTCCAAGAACAACTAGAGATCTAAATCCCAAGAAGTCTTCTTGTTAGAACTAAGTTCTCTGAGGAATTAAATTCTTTTTTAACAGAGGAATTAAATTCCAAGAAAATCTTCAGAGCTTAACTCTTTGGAACAGAATTAAATTCCAGAAGAAACTATGTGCTATCATCAAACTCCCCTTGGATCAAAAAAAATGCCCTACATCGGGGGCTTGCTACCTACAGATCATGCATTCTTAGAGCTTGGAAAGATGTTTTTTTTATTTTTAAAGGGAAAAACCCTTGGTGTGGATTTAAAATCCAAAGAAAATTTCTACAAAAAAGTTCCTCGGCCATTCAAGATCCTTACCTAAAAAAAAGGATTCCATTTCGTTGGCAGAGTTAAACACTGGATTTTTGTTGAACAGAGAATTGAGCTCTGAGGAAGGAGAATTAAATTCTCAAGGCAAGAATGAGGAAGGAAGAAGATGAAGGAGTAGAGGCGCTTCTGAAGAGACCCTTGCATTTATAAGACATGATAGGAAACGGTTCATCTTTCCCGTTCCCTAGACAAATCCAACAGCCACAAATGTTACAGCATTGCACTCACGTGCAAACACGTGAGAACAACGCTGTGGGGGCATTTGTTCCCACATGGGAACTGAATAAAATCAAATAATGAAGCCAGGAAAACCCCAAATGGGGCATCACGTGTTCACACGTGATGGGGCATCACGTGTTCACACGTGATGGGGCATCACGTGCAAACACGCGACCTTTTATGGGTAGATCCCATCTCTGTCTGAATTGCCTAAATTGATAACGTCACGTGCCTACACGTGATGGGCTCTTGAACCCACTAAATTAATAGAATTAAATTCTAAATTAAAGCAGCAAGGAAAAACCCCAAAGGGGGGGTCACGTGCCCACACGTGACCAGGTAGCACGTGCAAACACGTGACTTTTAGGAAAAGCCTACAGGCGCTGAATAAAATAAACAATTGGAAATGCTTAACCAGTGGGGTCATGTGCCAACACGTGATGGGTTTCTGGGCCTTCTAAAACAATAGAATTAAATTCTAGTTAATTGCTTAATCAGTGAGGTCACGTGCCAACACGTGATAAACTCCTAAACCATCTGAACTAATAGAATTAAATTCTAATTAAAAGGAAATCAAAAGCCCTAATTGGAAAAATATTTCCCTAGATCTTTCCAAACTGAAAAGATTGCGCTCTGTAAAGTGGAGCACCGTTGGATTAAAAATCCAATGGTGAATAAAATTCACCAAATGATCTAAAAGATTATGTTGGTTACAAAATCAATCAAAATCTTTCAATGAAAGATTGACTAAAAAAACTGGTTCTTTTCTTTCTCCTATAAATAGGAGCCAAGAGGGAAGAAAAAATGGATATACAACAACAGAGAGAGAAAAAGAGAATTTAATTCTCCAAAAAGAAGAAGATCTCTTCAGAAAAGAAAGAAACCCTAGGTAAGAGAGGAAAAGAGATTATTCTATAAGCTCCCACAAAACAAAAAGAGAATTTAATTCTCAAACTAAGAGTTTAACTCTTCTGAATAAGAACTTAGTTCTTCTTTTGGTTGAAGATCTGCAGAAGCAGATCTCCCCATAAGTTGAGAATTTAATTCTCATCCGGGGGATTCTGCGATGCAAATCTAAAACCTAAAGGAGGACCTAAGTTCAGAGAATTTTATTCTCCCACAAAGCACATAGGAATTTAATTCCTCCAACAAAGATAGGGTTTAACCCTTAATATAAGAATTTAGTTCTTCTTCATGATAATAGATCTGCAAAAGCATATCTCCCCATAAGTGGAAAATTTAATTCTCATCGGGAGATTCTGCTTAGAGGGAGAATTGAGTTTAAAAAATTTAATTCTTTCGAACATATAGGAATTTAATTCCTCTAAATAAAATTAGGGTTTAACCCTATAAGAGAATTTAATTCTTAAACAAGAGATTTATCTCTCCATGCACGTAAAAAGATCAAGTACCCAACATGGTCACGTGGCAACACGTGACTCTCCCCCTCAATGATCCAAAGAGAACGAATAAGATTAGGTCACGTGCTCCCACGTGACCCCTGAACAGACTCCTCAAAATAAAAAGGGCAGAACAGATTTTGGACGCCTCACGTGTCTCCACGTGACCCCTGACAAACACCCCTTTAAAAAAAGGAGAAAAGGGGGTAAAACTGAGGAGTTAATACCCAATGCATGGGCACTATCACGTATCCACACGTGATGGTCATAAAGATTAAGTGTTTAACACTTATTTGCATATTCTGAGAATAATAAGGGAAGTCTGGCCGAATACTCAAGCACCTCACGTGACCCCACGTGAGCGCTTCTTTTTTTTAGTGTTTAACACTATTTTGTGCGCTTCATCCCTTGTGTTTAACACTATTCTAAGCGCATCACGTGGGAGCACGTGATAGCCGAGTTTACTCTAGTGTTTAACACTATATTCGAGCCAATTTTAACCTAAAATAGCTAAGACTTCCAGAGGAAGGACCCCTTTTTTACTGAACCTCAAATACACTCTTGTCTTACAAAGTTGATCATCTCATATGACATTCAAAGCAAAACCTAGAGCCTTTCAACCAACATTGGTTCAAGGGTACATCTTTTCATACCTCTGATACATGACGTTGTAATTCCTCGGCGTCTTCAGAGAGATGGAGGGTCCCGATAACCGATATCTTTTGGTGCATCCCCAAACAGTTGAATCAAAACCAAACAAACTATAACATTTTTAAACTGGACCATAATGTCCCTAAACTAAACTCTATGGACTATGAGGTTCTTAAACTCATGGACTATGATGTCCTTAATCTCTATGTACTGTGAGGTCCTTAAACTCATGGACTATGATGTCCTTAACCTTTATGGACTGTGAGGTCCCTAAACTCATAGACTATGATGTCTGTAAACTTTACAGACTATGACGTCTTTAAACTGGACCGTAATATCCTTAAACTAATTACGGACTGCAATGTTCCTAAACTAAAACAATAGGGCCCAAACGCTCTTTTGTTGGATCTAAATGATCCTGTTAAGTAGATCTTTATCTAAAATGAGACTAACGTATCCTTAACTACCACTTAAGTTGATCTTAATCTCAAAACAAGATTAACGATCCTTAAATCAATCCAATTACAGATCCCTCAATAGACACTGGTTCATGGGTACATCTCCTCACACCTCTGATATATGTCGTTGTAATTCTTCAACATCTTCAGAGAGGTGGCGAGTCTCCGCAACCAGACATTCAATGGACCACAACGTCCTTAAACTAAAACAATAGAGCACAAATGCTCTTTTGTTGGATCTAAATGATCCTGTTAAGTTGACCTTAGTCTAAAATTAGACTAACGTGTTCTTAACAAACGTTAAGTTGATCTTAGTTTAAAATTAGACTAACGTATCCTTAACAAACGTTTAAGTTGATCTTAATCTCAATGAGATTAACGATCCTTAAACCCAAACCAAACCCAAATCTAAGAAAATACGGATTTGGACTAATCCACGCCCTACGAGTGACAACATAAATTAGTCTCCGTATACAATCCACGGGCAACCAAAAATAAAACAAACACACACGACACGAAGTGACCATCTGGAGAAGGAGAAAGTTGTTACCGCGATGCAGTAGCGTAATTAACTGCAGGGGCTTGCGCCTGCAGTGAAGAGCGTCCCCACAATCAAAAACCCCTCAAATAAGTAGGAATCTGACGAAGTCTGCTATATCGACCGCATCCGTCTAAACCATTGATACACGGTGTCATAAATCAACTTGGCATCTTCGGAAAGGTGGACGGATAAAACCAAACAGCATCTGCCCCCAAAATTCAGTCCAGATGTCCTAACGTCCCGGTCATGTCTTTCGGCGGCGAACAGATTCTTCACTACCAATTGTGGCTAGGTAAGCACAAGTGAGGTAAGGAGAGTTTCGCTCACGAATCACCGTGAGACGGGCCTTTTAAAATTACCTCCTCACCTGTCTAGTCTAGGCACCATAAAATCAAGTTTAGATAAACGACTGATTCCCCACAACCTTCACTTACCCAAATAAGCGCGACAAGTCCTTATAGGTTTGGTCTAGATATTTTTTTAATTAACTCAAGCTAATGCGTATGTTTTTTATGATTTGTGAAGTCTTAGAAAGGATGATGAAATCCATACCTAATCTGAATTGGTGTTATAGTCCCTTACTATCCGTAATTATGTATGCAAAGCGATAAACAATCAAAATCTTTAAAAAAAATTATTTGGCAGCGGCGTAATGAATCCTGCACAAAACAGTTATTGGAAAGGGAGAGAGATTTTGTGCAAAGAATACTGTAAAAAAAAGGCAGTTTATTGGATCTCAGAGGAGATTTCTTCATAAGAGGACTTTAAAAAAAGGGGCGTTGAAGCCAATATTTAGCCGCGGAACCGCGGTCAGCTCTTCTTTAATGGCCACGGAACTATGGTGGAACAATGGATTTGGGGTCCAACTTTCTTAGGTGCACTCTTCTTATTCTGATCTTCTATTTTGCAGCCTCTGGTTCTTGATTGGATCACTGCAATTACTCCAGATTTTGGTACGATTTTACCTTGATCTGCCGCGGTGTAGCCGCGAAATGTGGGTTAAACTTCCCACGATTTTAGCACTGAACTTGCTCTTTTCCCTATCCTGCACACTCGCACAAAAAGAATCAAAAAATAACAAGATGATGTTTTTTTTGTTTTTTTATATACAAAAATTAACCTGAATAATAAGAAAGAAATACGTTATCATCTCCCCAGCAACGACGTCATTTGATTGATAGAAAACTTAACGATATGTTATGTGTTCTACTTGTTCTACTTACCGCAATCAAATCAATTTTGTTTGTAGCTAGCCGGTAAAGTACGAGTCAGTCCATGGAGAGATGGCGTGTTTTTCGTTCTTGTTTTAGACGACTCAATTAAAGAATGTATAAGTTTGTTCAATTCTATCCTAAGTGTTTGCATTTTATGTTCAAGAGAACTTGTTAGGGTTGGAGCTGGTTAGTAGAGTTAGAAATTAGTCTTGTACTTGTCTTGTGCCATCCTTGAAATGAAGTCAGGATAATCGGAATTAGCGGGGATTAGGAGGACATAGGAATAGGATTTGGGAGTTTAAGTAAACTTTCCAATACTAAATCCATTTCTAATGCCCCTTGTCCGTCCATTCCATGCTCTTATTTCCAACTCTAGGCCAAACATACACAACCAAGTCTCCAATTAAGTCACAACTATATGTCACGTTGTAGTGCATCTAAAGAAATTCTTGACTTAGGTCGCGGCTATATGTCACTTATAGCGCGCCTAAGAGAGGAGGTTGTGTTTGTTTGGTCTAGATTCAATTCAGGATGTTTAGTGAAAAGAAACACAAAGTATTTTCTTATCTCTCGTACCAATCTTCCTTAGCCCTAACAAGTGAGTAAATTACTCACACGTGTTAAAGAAAATAGAATAAGAAGAGGAGAAGAACGAATGGAAGAATACGGTTATACAAAAGATAATAAGCTAACCACTTTGGCCCTGACCTAAGTAAGGGACTCCATTGAGTATCATGGTTTGAAAATAAAGATTAGAAAAGAAGAAAAGAAGAACAATAAAAACCAACTACTTTAACAACAAATAATAAAAGTTAAGCTAAAAATTAAAAAACAATGCAAGAAAATAAAGATACAAGGTAAAAAAACTCTCATATTCATTAATTGTCCACTCAAAAGCTCTCGTTATATTTTCATGGAGAATAGATGAAGAAGTTAAAAAAACTAACTAATCTAACACTAATCCTAAGAGAAGAAAAGCATCCTCTCTTGGGCTCAAATCTGGAGTATATATAGGTAGAAGAGTGAACTCTAGGGCCATATTCTAAGCCCATACACAATTATAAAAACATCCTTAAAAACTCGTCGCAAAATACTCTGATAGGGCCGCGGATCCGCCGCCTTGACCACTATAACTTCGTGCTTCCACGGTCGATTGGAAAAGTTGTCGCGCTGTTTTTTCTGATCTTCTTTGTGTTGTTTTATTCTTCTGTTTGACAAGTTCAAAATTGCAAAATGGTTCCAAAATATTCTCAGATTTTTAATGGTCCAAAATGGCAACAATATTGGATTTTGTGCCTTGATCTCCCTCGAGTTCCGCGTTGCACTTTATTTCTTGTGCTGCTCCCTCGTGCTCTGTGCTTGTCCGAAATACAAATGACCATTGTATTCGTCTTGTCTCTTGAGTTGGTAGACAGCACTTGATGGGCGTGGATGACCGGAACCCAGATTTTATTTATTTTTGGCAGTTGTTCTGGATTTTGTCATAACTGTAGAGATTGTGCATGATTTGCGTTATTCTGGATCGAGAACCTCTAATCTATAATCATGTAGCAAACACGGATCAAAATTACCTACTTATATACAAATAAGCATAAGAATGAGCGGTATTAAATGCAATATTCTGGTGTGAACACGTGTCTGTCTCCAAGGTAACTACTCTTGCTCCTTCTCTTCTTATCGAATTACTAATAATTATCTAATATTACTATAACTAACTAATAAATTATACACTTATGTAATATTAAATCTGTGACAACAACATTACCTTGTAACATAGCTGATACTTATAATCATTATATGATAGCATTTAAACTTTTTGTGCTCAAATACTCTGACTAATATTACTGACATGATAATTACTAGCTTGTAATTTGATACTCACTGCTATAATGCTGCTATAATGCTACTATATGTTATATGTAGTATTTATAGATACAATGAAAATTATTGCTAATTTGATAAGTATAAACCATCTCTGAGCCTAATATTATCATTTCATACTAATTATTATAACTATAATAATATTATTTAGCACTGCTCTCTACTAATTTCATTCTATTACTGGGAATGTTATCTTTATATAGTATGTAATATAAAAGTATTAAAATATTCATATAATATTTATATTTAACCTTTGAAATAATATTTGATTTTAACTCCTGTGTTGTTGCTCCTAATTGAAATTCATCGAACTTCTTTAACACGGTGTTGCATAATTTACCTTGTTATATAGATGCTATGACTTGTTTTCCATACACAAGAACTCTTGACATGCTTTATACATTCGTATTCAATAGTGTTTAAGCGATAAAACGTGATTGCAGATTAGAATACCGAGACATAAGTATAATTGATTAATTCGGTACAAATTCATGATTTAGCGATTATTCGTGATTCGGTGTTTATAAATGATTCAAGTGATATGAGTGATTATAAGTGATTCAAGTGTTCATTCATGTTTAGTGCTTATTCATAAAATGTGCCGGAAAATTGTTTTAGTCGGTATTCAAGAACTAGTGATCAGGTTTCTATGGTAGTGACTAAATATAAAAACACGGGGGATTGGGGAAATTGAAAGGGGAATGTGGATCCCTATTTTGGAGGATTTAGTATTAGAGATTAGCAAGTCGAACACGTAGTTTGCACAAGGGTGGTGTGCTAAACATCACCCATAGTGATAGTGAGTGTAGGATTTCACTTAGAGGCAAGCTTGAGATCAACTCCGAGCACAGTAGGCTTTGGTCCCGGATACGTACGGGATATCCTCTAAGGTTCAAGAATACTTGTCACACCCGCTTCCCAGTAGACGGAAACGGTGACGTTGCAAGCCCGCAATGTATTTACTATGAAAATACGTTTAGCATAAGTAAGTAATATAATAGTGTGCAAGAATAATAAGAGTAATAAAAATGAAATGGCAACTTTACTTACATTCAACTTTATATATAAATGTCTGAAAATAAAATATACAATAATAATGCAAATGCCTAAACAATGGCATAATAGAAGTAAGTACAGGCAGGAAGAATAGTCTGGTTGAGTAGCAAACTGGTCTAAGTTCTCCTAACTCGGCTCTACGTCCTTAGAGTCTGGTCCTACTAACGAACATTCCAAAGAAAGAAAACAGGAAGAAATGTCGTCAGTGAACTAGCGCTCGGAAAGTCCCAAAAGAAGTAAGAGAAAATAGTATATAAAGTGAATAGAAACCAAATGAACAGTGAACAGATAAAGTTGTATATGATCTTTCACATGTATAAGATAGTTATTCTAACGTGGTTATTTGTAGTTTGATAAAGAAGATATTCATGTATACGAGAGGAGTCCATCTTACCCCGTAGACTATAGTAACATATAGTACAAGACCTCGTCATAACCCACGGGACAACGACACGTGAATTTATGCAGATGTCTTTTAAGTGACCTCTCATGCCACGATATACGTTATGTACCAATCTACCTCTTTATCTCCGCATATTGTATTGTATAGTTTTAAGATTACAGGTCTTGGCCGAATCCATGAATATAAAAATTACAAGTGCATGTTCAAGATGTAATCATGTGTTCAAGTATTCATATATAGTTCATGTCAAGTTATATCCATGGTTCGGTCAAGTCGGGTCAAGTATTCAAGTTCAAGTTCGATATTTGAGTGTTCAGGTTCATGATCAAGTATTCAAGTCTGTGTTTGGATTTAGGTTAGAGTCAGTATCTTATAAATGATTAAATTCTTGAATTTCTTAAGTTCGGAAGAAATCGGTAACTGCTGCATATGGACAGCAGGATTTGTGTATTTTTCTAAGACAAGTGTCATTGATAACTCCATTAAGTTTCTAACCTGAATAGGCAAGCACTCACATTCTCCGGCTCCTCAGGGCTTAAGAGAATTGATACCGCTTAAACCTATATTAATCTGGAGTTTTGAAATATTTTTTATTATTGTTTACATTTGCATATATATTGCTTTGCATTTCTTGAGGGGGTTTTATGAAAAATACTTTAATATTGCTTAAAAATAAATCTCGAGAGTGATTTATAATATTTAGAGTTCTTATGAACATGTATTTTAATTTTAGTAGTATTTTAGTGATAAAACTTACCTTTTAAATGTTTATGGTATTTTAATGAAAACTACTACTTTTGGAAACTTAATGATATTTTCATTTAAAACTTTAACCTTTCATTTTAAAAATATGCTTTCACAATTTGTTTTTATTGAAAATACGGATTCATAGTTTTATATAAATTTCCAAAGTTAGTTTTGTTTAGAAAATTTCGTATTGCGTAAAAACCGTATTTTTATTTTCTTTCGAAACCAAATACTCTGTGAAGAGTTCTGCATCTCACTCAATTATCCCAAGGATGTACGATAATCTGCACCATCCATTAGTGGGTCCCCTAACGAGAGTTGTAGAGGCGCAATTGTCAAGAATTCAAAAATATCGATTAAAAGAAACCCTTTTGTAAAACTGTGGTATTTTAATGTAAAACTGTTCAGTCGAAAATATTACATATTTGATATAACATTTTCCTTATTTTTATTAAATATTTAAAGGTGTTTATTATAAATATAGAATATATTTGGATTTATCTGCAAAATACTCTTTATCATATGTTTATATATTATAATTAATATTATGAAGGAAAATATATGAATATTATATCTGTATAATATTTTAGTAATTAAAAAATGCATAGCATATCAAATATTCTTAATCAAGTTTCTTAAAGATTTATTACCATATAAAGTAATTAAGATACTCTCTCTAATTTAATAAATATTACAAATATTATTCATCGAGATTTTATGCAGATTTAGCTCAGGTCAAGAGATCAAGATATTCAAGATGTCAGGATCAAAAATCCGCCAATAAAATCGTAGGATCTGAAAACTTGGAAAGTGGATCTTTATGGAAAGTCTAAAGCTATGAGATCTAGGATTTCTTGTAACACTTTGAAATTCGTTTAGATTAAGTTCGTGTTAATTAGCGTTAAAGCGTGTTTTTCATAAAATCTCGTAATTCATTTAACTTCCACATAAACTAGAACAAATCAAACTTTAATTGTGAAATCATGTGATCTTATATATAAATGTGTTTTATTAATTATTAATTAGTTTAGTGTTCACTTAATTAGAAAATTTTCTTAATTATATTTTCCTAAGCAAAATTAGTGTAGCATACAAAATTTCACCTTCGGCCAAGTTTTAACATGTCTACCATTTCAAAATTTTCATTTCATTCCTTTTAAATAAAACCCAAAACAAAAATAAAGCTTTAATTGAAAAAATAAGAAAAGAAATGAGGCATGGTGCATTTAATGGGCATGGGAGGAGTTTTGACTTTGCACATTCTCTCTCTCTCTTCCCTCTCTCCTGCACACAAGCAGCAGCAGCAGCAGCAGCACATTCATCATCATCTTCTTCTTCTTCTTCTTCTTGCATCCAAGCACAAATCCCTATACAAAAATTCATCTTTTCTTCTTTAAACCCTTGCAAAACCCCTCTTTTGTTGGTTTTGATGGCAAGTCTTTGCTATTGGAGGCAGGGCCAGCAAGTTTAGACCCCCTAAGACCAACTTGAGGTATTAAGCCCACCTTAATCACCTTATTGCTAAACTTGTAGTTTAATTAGCTTAAAGTAGTATTTTTGTGAGTTTTAGTGATAATCTTGTGGTTTAAGTGAAGATTAGGATAAGTCAGGGTTTTTAGGGCTTGGTTAACTTAATTTAGTGTTATTTGTGCTGTCTAAACCAAGTCTTTATTTTAGTTTACACTAAAATACCATATTGTTTTAAATTAGTGTTAATTAAACGTTTTAGTTAAGATTTTGGGTAGTTTTGTGATCTGCTTTTGAAGCGAGTGCTTCAGGAAAAAGTTGCAGATACTGGGACTCGGTTACTGAGCTAGGGACACACACATACACAACACGAGACCTCACTTCCCCTACCTGGCTGCAAATTAAATAGATCTAGCAGCAAATTGTGGCCAGAGGAGTGAGTTGGGTGTCGGGGTTTAGGATAGGGGAGTCGGCTACACATCTAGGGTGTTTGGTATATGCACCTTTTCCTAATTCAACTCGAGTCAAATCTGGGATCAAATACCTTATTTTCAACACTTTTAGACTGGCACGACACACACGTTTTGAATTTGGGTCTGGTGGTTCCTGTGTATCACAGCGTTTCAGGGTAGTTCCAAGCGCTTGCATATACACTTTGGTGTTAGATTTGCACACGCGTTTAGCTTGCGACGCTAGTTTCTCGTGTGATCTTGTTATCGCGTTTTTGCAGGGTTTTAGCCTTATGAATGTTATTTGTGTAAATTCTAGGTTCACAGGCGGGGACTTCGGACGCCGTGAAGAAGGGAAAACAGATGGTCGGATACACTTAGCACGAGATCACCGGTGAGTAGATTTAACATCTATGGGGAAATCGCCCGTATGGCGTTATGCGTCAGGGCTTGTTAGGATGTTGTAGCCACATATTATATTCCTATATATATATATATATATATATATATATATGGTGTGCATACGTATTCATTGTAGCATACCCACTTATACATCCATATTGGCGCACTTGCATAATATACACTCATACTTCCATATGTATATCTGGTGAATTCATACATACACATTTCACATACATAGATGATGCTGGCTTTGATTTCTAGAGAAATGGGGACCGCATGAAATATTTTCAAAACTGGATCCATTTAAAAGAGCGGTGTTCCCTTTTTACTTGTAGTACGATGTTATGCGGCATACGACACATTGCATGGATTTACGCATTGAGTTTTGGATTTCATGTGATTTCTGGATTTGAGAACCGTGGTATTATTTTAAGAAAGTATGCACTGTTTTGAAAACCCGGTTTCTCTTGATATGATATTTCAGTGTGTCCACCATGAGTTTTCTCGGTTCTGAGACGTGTGACATGTTAACCCGGTTCGAGGAGCTGGATGAGGCCGATTGCGGGTACATGGTTGACCCGGAATGGTACCCCGAGACAAGAAAGGGATGCTGTGTATACAGACGGTGAGCCTGGCAAAGGGACTACTACCTACCGGTGATTGGTTGGACCTGGCGGTTATCCGGAGGATACCAACCAGAGTCGAGAGATGTATATGGGCCGACCCGTACTGCCGGCGTCCGAGGGCCGATCCCGCAGACGGAGCCCGTGGGCCGATCCGGACTGACGGAGCCCGATATATGAGGATTTGCGTGTCGATATTGGACACGAGTATTTCATGATATTTTCGGGTGCCGATGTTGGGCACCCCGCTTCTATGAGATTTACAGGATTGAGGGCCAGATAGAGTGACGACGCCTGAGTTATCGGGATTTTTGGGTGTTTTTGG
Source organism: Agapanthus africanus (assembly GCA_030015575.1). Taxonomy (NCBI): domain Eukaryota; kingdom Viridiplantae; phylum Streptophyta; class Magnoliopsida; order Asparagales; family Amaryllidaceae; genus Agapanthus; species Agapanthus africanus. The sequence continues at coordinate 147,478,222 of CM057348.1, read as the reverse complement.
TAGACACCGGGGTTTTCCACGATGATGATTCATGTAGATGATACTTTATCCCATGCTCAGCATTCATTGTTATGCATTGCATCATGCAGTCGTAGTACCTGATAGAGTATCTTGCATGATTATTGCATACCCAGTTCATCATATAAATGTTATCAGTTTGCACATGTTAGAGTATCACAGTACATGCATACCTGCGATTACCTTTATATGTTATTTACTATTCACGAGTTGGCAACTCACCCCCGTTGTGCCTTAGTATTTGCTGGTCGACCCTCAGAGTAGTCGCGGCAGGGCTACCTCTTTGTATCTTTTTGCTACGGATACCGATGCAGTTGGCGTGTGAGTCGTTTTGCTGATAGGTGGGTTTGCGGTATCCGTTTATTTTTCCATTTTGTACACTCTATTGTATCTTGTACTCTCCATCTACTATTTCATGTATTGACATAGAGACCAGTTGTGAGGATGATGTTGTATATTATTTTGTACTCTGGATGTCGAGCTCGTGTGAGCCGGCTTTATTTATGCTGTTTTCACTAGTATTGCTCATTTTTTCGCTACGGCGTCGTATATTATTCTCGTGGTGATTGTTTCCGCCATTGGGCGTGATTGCTCCCGTTTGGAGATGCTTTATTCTTGTTATCAGTCATTTTACTTATATCATTTTTTGTACCCGTTTTCGGGGTTAGTTTTTACAAAGGAGGTGCTGCCGAAATTTTTAAGAAAATAACTTAAACTTTAAAGATTTTTACTCGAGTTTTCTAAATGTTTTAAGCCAATGTTTTCAACACTCACTACTTCTAATGGTTTTGATTTCTGGGTTTTCGGCTTACTTGATCGCGTTACGTCTGTAGACGCTACGTAGTTAAGTGCCGGTCACGGACCAAATTTTGGGTCGTGACAAAGTTGGTTTGAAGGCTATATAAAGGAACGAAGGCTAAAGTTAAAACGCGCCACGTTAACACTAAGCAAATCATCATCAAACAATAAGAGATCCACGACAGGTATACGATTCGACGTGATAGGACGACATGAAAATCAACGGAGCATCTACTTCCTACGAGGCAGAGATCGAGAGCAACTTCTTCCTCTTGTAATCTAAATCCGTAGGATTTGTACTTGTGAAGTTGATTAATAAAGGTAGATCATTTTGTTTAATTATTTATTTTCTGTATTTTTACTTTCTACATTTTAGTTATGATCACATTCTCTATCCTTTCTTCTTCTTCTCACAACATGCGTGAGTAATTCCTAACTTACTAGGGTTCGTAGAATTATGGTAGAACAATAGATGAGAAAATATTTTAACTTTTTTTAAGTCTTATGAAGTTTATAAACTTTAGCAAAAGAATCGTTAATATCATAATCGGGCGTGCTACCAATTTATTGCTAATCTCGACCGGGATTTAAGATCGGATTAATAATTGTTTTGTTAAGACCTAGACATGAATAGAGATCAATGAAAGGACAAGGGTCAATAGTGTGGAAACCCTAGTTTTTTTCAAGAACCCTAATCCTCATGCATCACTATCAATCTAGTTTTAAATCTATCAATAGATAAAAAGAGTAATCTTTATTAGTCATCCATGACTACTAAATCCTAATGAACCCTACAAGCTTTCTTCTTATATATTCTATATCCTTATTTAAACTAGATCTGAAAAATATATATTCTACATCCATATTTACCATAGATTTAGAATCTATTCTTCACTATTCTCTATTCTTCTTCCTCTTTTCCAATCAACACGTATAAAGCAAGATTAAAAGTTCCACGAATCCCTGAGAACGATCCGTACTCATCTCGGCTAGTTATACGCGACACCGTTATTGATTGCGGTTATTCTACAAAAACATTTTCACATCAATCAAATGGCGTCGTTGTCGGGGATACGTGCATAATTTTTTTCTTACTATTCGTGTTGAATTCTTGTTTGATCCATATCATAAAATAAAACAAAACCGCATCTTTCATATTTAACGATTAGTGTGCGATTTTTGCGAGAATATCTGAAGTCACTATAGCGAGGAGATAAAGATTCAGAGACTTTCTGAAAGGACCAGAGGAGCAAGGGAGGCCACCGTAGCAAAAATTTTCAAAAGATCTCTCAACTCCGCGACGGAACCACGGTAACAAGTCTATTTTGGCGGCGGAACCGTGGCATAGTTGGGGACTTAGGGTTCCAAACTTCTCTGGTAACTTTCCTATATCTTTCTCTCTCCTCTGAAAATTCCAATAATATATTTTTCTGTAGGATTCTTAGCAAAATATCGCCACTTAAAAATCTTTTGCGTGTTTTGTAATTGGTTTGTGTATATTTTAATATAGAATTTAAGGGGTAAGACCAGAATTCGGATTAGGTGGGGATTTCATCACCCTTCCTAGGCCCCACAAATCACAAAACAAGCATCTGCATCACCCTACATTAATTAAAAAATATCTAGACCGAGACTTTAAGAGCGCCGCGCTCAATTAAGACAGAGGAAGGTCATGGGTAATCTATCGCTTATCCGCATTACTTTCGTGGTGTCTAAGGAAAGTGTGTCTAAAGTAAGTGGTTACTTAATTAGGCGCGCTATTTTCGGTGATTCGTATAGCGGATACCTCCAACTTACCTGACACTTACCTGGCCATAAGAGTAATAAAAAGGTGGTAGAGGATTGATCCTGTGGCTTGTCCTTTGGAAGTCTAGGAACGGTCTAGTGACTTGACCTAGGCGACCTTAGTTTTAGGGTTGATTGTGCATTTTTGTATGATTTGCCTCACGTCTGTCTTTTTCAAAACAAACCGTCTTTTTATCGTTCATATGCTGCCACTTGCACTAAACCCGCTTAGTGCATACTCGGTTGGACACGGGATTCTAGAGCCCGTCTTGTCCGCGTTCCTGCTATCGACTCCAAGGTCGGTATTTCTTCATCTTCTTTTTCCCCTCCACCCACCACATCGACCGAGATGAACGGTTCTCCATCAGATTATAACACCAACCTGCCACCACCCGTCGGTGCGTAAAATCCACCACACATCTCTCTCCAAGAGAGATGCTACCCCGTGCGCGGTCCCCTTCCTATATGTCTATCTATTCCACCAGCCAATGGGGATAATTTTGAAATTAAACACCACTTCATCAACCTGTTGCCCAAATTTCATGGGCTTGAGTCTGAAGTCGCATACATTTTTATCACCAAATTCAAAAACGTATGCGTAATGATGGACACTTCATAACTTTCAGTGGATGCTATGAGATTGCATCTTCTTCCTTTTACATTGTGCGATTTAGCAGAAAAATGGCTTTATAACACAGCCGCATACTCTATTTCCAATTGGGATGAATTTGTTATAGCATTCCTTAAGAAATTTTATCCCAATCATAAGACCGCCCGTGTTCGGAGCAAAATTAACCAGTTTACCCAGCTTCCCAATGAACCATTTTGGAAATGCTTTGAACGGTTTAAAGATCTTCTTGTCCAATGTCCTCATCACGGATAGATAGGATCTATGCCGAATTATATATGAGGGTGTTAATCCAGCGCCAAAGCAGATGCTTGAAACCATTTGTCAATGCCATTTCATGTCCAAAGACGATGGTGAAGCTTGGCAATTTCTGGAAGATCTCGCTGAACAAACTTTGCAGTGGGAAAGCGTTAGACCATCATCGTCTAGGCGAGGTATCCATCAACTCGATATTTTCCATCGCAGTAAAAGCCGAAATGGCTGCTATACAAAGGAAACTCGATGCTATAGAAAACAAAGTCTCTTTAGCCTCCCTAAACCAAATTACGCATCCCAAAACCATGTGTGGTTGTTGTTCCGACCCATCACACTTAACGGAAGAATGTCCTTTAAGTCCACCGTTTCAATGTCAAGAACAAATTAATGCTACTTTTCAGCAACGACCTAGAAACGATCCTTATTCTTCCATATATAATCAGGGATGGAGGAATCATCCTAATTTTGCTTGGAACCAAAACCAAACCCAAAATCAAAACCAGTTTCAAAGCAATTATCAAAGACTTCCTCCATAGAAACAGCAACCACCACAACCGATTTAGCACCCCTTTCAACCACAATCCTTTCAAAATCCAGCCAACACTTCTGCACCGATTAATGATTCTTTCCAAGCGGATGGTACCGAAAAACTCTCCGCACTCGAACGAAGCATGGATATGTTTATTAAACATTCCATGAAAACAAAGGATGAATTAAAGTCTTCTATCCGAACGTTAACGCAGACCACCACCTCCCACGGTGGAAGTATAAAATCGATAGAAGCACAACTTACACAAATAAATGCCGCAATGAATGCGAGAGAAAAAGGGAAACTTCCATCTCAACCTATATTGAATCCTGGCCACTCACAAAGTCATAATGTGAGTGTCGTAACCACGTTGAGATCGGGAAGAGTGCTGAACAACCAAGTAGGTGAACAGATTGATGATGAGGAATCAATCGAAACCCCGGCTTCCACTTCTTGCCCTAATTCGTCTAGTCTCCCACCTTCTTCTGAGCCTATTCTTCGTTTCCCACTAGATTCGAACCCTCTGCCCGCTTCCTCGAGTCTACCTAAAACGATCCCCACTCTAATTCTGGGATCGATTCCATCCCCAAAAACTCCTCCAATGTTTGACCAAACCTTATTGATAAAGCACCTTATCCAAACAGGTTAAGGGGTAACAAACCAAGTCCACAAATGGAGAAGATTGTGGAAGTTTTTAAGCAAGTTAACATAAACATTCCTTTCCTAGATGCTATCCAACATGTTCCGTCCTACGCGAAAATTTTGAAGGGCTTGTGCACTAGGAAAAGGAAAATTCAAGCACCTAAAAATGTTCTTCTAGCAAGTAATGTGAGCATTGGTTTTACCCAACAATTACCCATGAAATGAAAGGACCCCAGGAGTACAATATCTATTTCTATTGGGGGTAAAAATATTAATCGTGCTCTACTCGATTTAGGTGCTAGTGTTAACTTGCTTCCATATTCTGTGTATGAGCAATTAGGGATCGGAGAGTTAAAACCGGCACACTGCACTCTCCAGATGGCAGATCGATCTATCACCCAACCTAAGGGTAAGCTAGAGGACGTGTTAATCAAAGTCGGGGAATTTATAGTCCCTGTGGACCTTATCGTTATAGATACACAATCTGTAGCGAACCCACGAAACCAAATTCCGGTGATTTTAGGTCGATCTTTTCTCATGACTTCCAATGCCATAATCAATTGTCAAAACGGATCTATGACCCTATCTTTCGGGAAGATGTCAATTGAGCTTAACATTTACAAGTTGGGAAGTGAACCCTCCAAACCCTATGCTCAAGTATGTTCTGTCGAAGCGATAAATTCTGACAGTAGTGAACTTGAAAAGCGATAAAGTTTTGAAGAAATCTTCACTAAAGAACTCACGTTCTTAGAAAACATGGGCGTTGTGATGGATCAACCCCAACACAAAGAAGTTGAACCGCCACGTCTTCTTCTTATCAAAAACGAGAATGTGCGTAATCCACCATCATTGTTTTGTCTCTATACACCGAGACATAAACCCGTTCTATTCCACTTCTTATCCCCTCCACACTTCTTCACGTCAATCGGTGACATGATCTTCTACCAACCTTGGTGCTACATTGATAATTTTTTTGAATGGTCGGTATTGACTTTTGGTCTTTGTAAGGCTTTACTTTGGCCAATAAATTTAACCCCCCTCATAATTTTAAATGCTTAATGCGATTTTACTGAAGTTTGGGGGTGGATATATTTTGGCTCTTGAACAACAAGAAAAATTTTACATAATTATGAGCCAAAATAAGTTTGGGAGAGAATTTCACTTTCATTAATTATTGTCCCCATTACTAACTTTTCCTCCCAAATCTACAATTTTTTTAAGCTTGACAGATGACATCAGTGAGGACACCGTTGCAAACAGGTTTAGGGGAGGTTTGTGCTTATTCACGCATTATTTTGCATTATCATATATATAAGCACATTTTTTTTTTATAATGAACGATTAGATAGTGAAAATTTACATATGAAAGATAAGAATATTTTAAGAAAAGTAAGAAAGTTACATGTTTTCTTAAACAAAACTAGTAATAAGTAGTTATGAGACGTTGTCCCAAAAGTTAGTAAGATGAAGGAAATTAGTATTCTGAGGATAAAAATGAGTCTGAAAAATAGTCCCTATTCTTGAGTCCAAACATTTGAACTTTGATACCCTACTATACACACTTGCACACATCTTGAAACTTGAGATAGTAGAGAATACCTTGAAATGCTCTTGTCTAAAAGCCTTGGTATGAAGAAAAATAAAAATATGAATAAAAAAATGGTGAAGAAAAATAAACACTGGTTTTGTAATTGCTTAAGACAGCATACAAAATATAACGAGGGTGCTTTATCATCTAGTGTCTTAGACCAATTGGTTTGGGAGCCATTGTTAAGCTTTAGGTGTTGCAAGACGAGAAAATTGTTAATTTCGCCTTAATAAGTGAGCACATTTAGCAATCGGTCGGTTAGTATCTCAAGAAGTATTAACGGTCCCATGAAGAATAAGTGAGCAATTCCATCTAAAATATTCACTGACTAAAAAGTACTAAGAAAGATGGATAAGAGTATGATAGCTTGAAGTGAATTCTCTAAGTGTTTAGACGTTTTTTACACACACATAGGGGTATATGATCGATGCTTAGATGAATGGTAGGGAGGAAGACTAAAGGCGGTGTTTTATTGAGAGATAATATGATTTCTAATATCTTTTCACGACCATTAAGATAGGGCTCATGGCAACCGAAAAGCAGGTGTAGTTGAAAACTCTTCTTTTCAAGTTCTTTCTTTTATATATTTATAACTTTGTATGTAACTTCCACCGTCTTTCTTTCATTATGGGATTTTGTGGGTGTAATCCGCTGAAAACCCTCAGGAGACAACACTCCTCTTACTAGGGACGTCTAGAGGTTTAAAGGGTTGTTGCATGTGCTCAGTGCAAGCGTGATTGCCTACGAAAGTGTGCTAGGTTTTTCTTTTTCTTTTTTCTCCCTCTCTTGAATAAATAGTTTGCTCGGGACGATCAAAATTAAGTTTGGGGGTATTTGTTCAGTCGAAAATATTGCACATTTGATATAACATTTTTCTTACTTTTCTTAAATATTTAAAGGTGTTTATTATAAATATAGAACATATTTGGGTTTATCCGCAAAATACTTTTTACCATATGTTTATATATTATAATTAACATTATGAAGGAAAATATATGCATATAATATTTTAGTAATTAAAAGATGCACAGCATATCAAATATTCTTAATCAAGTTTCTTAAAAATTTATTACCTATAAAGTAAGTAAGATACTCTCTCTAATTTAATAAATATTACAAACATTATTCATAGAGATTTTGTGCAGATTTAGCTCAGGTCAAGAGATCAAGATATTCAAGATGTCAGGATCAAAAATCTGCCAATAAAATCGTAGGATCTGAAAACTTAGAAAGTTGATCAATTATGGCAAGTCTAAACCTATGAGATCTAGGATTTCTGATTTGAGGGCTATATAAAGGAACGAGGGCTAAAGTTAAAACTCATCACCTTTACACTAAGCAAATCACCGTCAAAGAACAAGAGATCCACAACAGATCCACGATTCGACGTGAAAATCGACGGAGCATCTACTTCCTACGAGGCAGAGACCACGAGCAACTTCTTCCTCTTTTAATCTAAATTCGTAGGATTTGTACTTGTGAAGTTGATTAATAAAGGTATATCATTTTGTTTAATTATTTATTTTCTGTATTTTTACTTTCTGCATTTTAATTATGATCTCATTCTCTATCCTTTCTTCTTCTTCTCATAACATGCGTGAGTAATTCTTAGCTTGCTAAGGTTCGTAGGATTAGGGTAAAATAATGGATGGGAAAATATTTTAACTTCTTTTAAGTATTATGAAGTTTATAAAATTTAGCAAAACAATCGTTAACATCCTAATCGGGCGCCCTACCAATTTATTGCTAGTCTCGACCGCGATTTGAGATCAGATTAACAATTGTTTTGTTAAGGGCTAGACATGAATAGAGATCAATGAAAGGACAAGGGACAATAGTGTGGAAACCCAAGTTTCTTTCAAGAACCCTAATTCTCATTCATCACTATCAATCTAGTTTTAAATCTATCATTGGATAAAAAAGAGTAATCTTTATTAGTCATCCATGACTACTAGATCCTAACGAACCCTATAAACCTTCTTCTTATATATTCTATATCTTTATTTAAACTAGATCTGATAAATATATATTTTACATCCGTATTTACCATAAATCTAGAATCTATTCTTCACTATTCTATATTCTCCTTCCTCTTTTCTAATCAATACGTCTAAAGCAAGATTAAAAGTTCCACGAATCCCTGAGGACGACCCGTACTCATCTCGGCTAGTTACACGCAACACCGTTATTGATTGCAGTTATTCTACAAACATTTTTTCACATCAATGAAAAACCTATTCTTTAAACCAACCATATATATTTAGAATAGCATGCTATGAAACCAACCATATATATTTAGAATAGCATGCTATGAAACCATAGTGTGCGTGTGAGGTAGGTCGTTATCCTGTGAAGGTTCTAGAAATAGGTATACTAGTTATCAAAATAAGAGTTATACTAAAGTTGGTGGTATTTTAATGAAAAAGTTCGTTATATGAGTAATTCATATGAAAATTTTCATTACGCTAAAATCCTAAATGATGTGAATAAGGTTAAGAGTGGTTTTATAGTGTTGTTGTGATTTATTTTGCTTATCAAGTGGATGAAAATGTTTGAAAAGAAAGCATTATCGGATCTAACTCCACTTTATCGATATGTTTTAAGAATGCGATTTTAGTTGAAAAGAAGGAGAGAGGGAATGGACTTACGGTTTTATAACATCGAGAAATGAGTAAGGAAAAGAAAGGGGGCTCCGTGGCATCGCGGTAGCTCCGGAAACGACTCCGATCTTCAACAAAGAGAGCTTGATGTCTAATTCCACTTAACTCCACTTGCACTTAGAAACTTTTAAAGAATTTTGATAGAATTTTCAGAATGGGGGAGAGCTAGAATGTGGAATGGTATTTATAGTGATGAATTCAGGGTATGAGAATTAAAAATTTGACTAAAAAGAATTAAAATGGTGTTAATTAGGGATTTAAAGAGTCTCTATTTGATTGCAGGAAAATTAAACAATACAGGCGAGCAGAGGGGAGCTGAAGGGGTGTGTGTGCAAAGCACGGAAGCAAACGGAGCTACTTGGATCGTCGGAGGTGGGGAAATCGATGAAATGGGCGCTCGGATTTGGTCCAATTGTCTCGAGATTCGTGCCATGTTTTTTACTCTGTGTTTACTCCTTATTTATCCCGTTTGATTTTTCTGAAAATTTTCGATTCTCCGTGTATTGCACGTGCAACTCTTAGGCTTCCGAAAAGTTAAAAAGAAAAAATATTAAAAATAATTTGGATTGAGGGGATTCGAACACACAAGCTATATCATAGTAGTGTAGAGGCTTTACCACTTTTATTGAACAAGAATAACTTATAACTCCTAATCAGGTTGAAAAACCCTTTCTATACATTAAACCGTAAATTTTTGTACATGTTTTTCAGAGTCGTTACAATACTTTCCACCAAATCAATTTCAAACTTACGCAAGATTAATTAAGGTTTATGTTGGTGACATTTAGGAATCACCTGACCTGTTATTATTGTATCTTATCGTTATTGTACCTGTTAGTATACATAATACCTTTATTAATGTATCCACATCTACATGTGCACGCGGGCTTCACTACACTCACATATTCATGCTATCACACATATACACACGCTATTACAATTGAGTACTTGTGTGATATTCTGACATTCCTAAGACTTGTCATCTTAGGTTTAGAGACCAATTCACAGACAGAGCAGGATCGGATTGACTATCAGGAGGTTGCAGAAGATCCATAGTATTCGTAGGTGTATTTATATTTTATTTCAGTTGCTATTAGAATGTGCACCCTTGTAACACCTTAGGATGGTTTAGTGATTATTTATATTTAAATAAAGGGTTTTTAATAAAAAGTTTATCAAATTGTGTTTCAAATATTTTTCCTAATTTAATAAATATTTTTCTAGAATTTTCCTAGGCTTGCACACACATGTGCACGTAAACTAGGGTTTTTAATTGAGGTAATACCATGATTAGTAACCATGGTGGGTTTAATCATGGGGATTAAGTCTTTTGGGTTTTAATTAAGTTTATTTAGTTAATTGATGGTGGTTTTAATTTGAATTTATCTTTTGGGTGTTGACTTGGTGAGGATGAGAGAGAGAGAGAGAGAGAGAGAGAGAATGCATCATGGCAAAGGCCATGCTTGCATTTAATGAAGAGAGAGAGTGGAGGGGTTGACAATTGGGGTTATGATTCCTCTCATTCTTTTGTTCTTTTCTCTCAACCTCACTCACACACACACACACACTTACCTCCACAGCAGCAGCAGCAGCAAGCATCCACAGCAGCAGCAGCAGGCATCACAGCAGCAGCAGCAGGCATCACAGGAGCAGTAGCAACAGCACCAGTGAGCAGCAGTAGCAACAGTTAGCAGCAGCAACAGCCACAACTCCAGCTGCAGCTCCTTCCCTCCACTACTTCTTCTTTCTCCAGCTCCCTAGGGTCGAGTGTGGGGTATACTTCCTGAACTTACTCCCTAGTTTACTTGTTTAGTGTAGTTTTGCTTTGATTAGTGTTTATTGGTGCGTTTTAGTGCGATATGTAGTGATTAGTGGGAACCTTGAGCAAGTGATGTATGATTTGGTTTTAGTAGCTTGATGGAGTGTTGTTAGGGCCATTTTAACCTAGTTTAGCCCCCAATTGCACTAAAATACCACCAGATCCCTTTTTGAAGCAGATTCGTCGTTTTAAAGCAAATTTTGACCTTCTGTAAACTGCTGTCGACCTGATGAGCTCAGACTAATTTTGAGATGACTGTAGCCTAATGGTTAGGAGCTGATTCCTCTGGTAGAACCCGACCCCCATAGGACTTTCTCAGGCCGTCGGAATATTCGATCTGGCCGCAAATTGCGGCCAGATAGGGAGGGTTTGGATTGGGGTTTGGTCCTATAGGTGTCTGCTGCAATCCTTAGACTCATGGCATGTGCAATTTTGTTTTATTCTTACTGTAGAAAAATCTGGGGCTATATACCTGATTTTCCGTATTTCTAAACCTTCGCGACACGCGTGATACGTGTGTGGGTTGAGGTTTCTGCGTATCGCGACGCGTCAGGGCAGTTTCAGGCGCGTAATCACACGTTTTAGCGTATCGCGCACACGCGCGATTGGTTTGCGACACGGGTTTCTAGTTTGACCTTAATATCACGTTTTTGTGGATTTGAGCTTATATGTGATATATTGTGTGATTCTAGGTTCGCAGGCGAGTGAGACGGACGCTGCGAAGAAGGGGAAGCAAGTCGTCGGCTACACTTAGCGCGAGACTTCGGTGAGTAGATTTAACATCTACGGGGATATCTCCCGCATGGCGTTATGCGTTAGGGCTGATAGGACCTTATTGTTATGTGTTGCATTTACCGCATGGACTGTCATCGCATATTGCATTCCCTGCTGTATGTAAACTTAGAATTGATAGAACACCGCACTATTACTAACGGTTCATGTTGCACGAGCACTAATCTGCATGTTACACACACCGTTAGTAATTGCCATGACACACTCACTGTAGAACTGCCATGATTATATTGCTGTAGTTCATTTCATATATGATTCGTTATGATTTTCATAGAAATTGGGAACCGCAAGATGTCTTTGAAAACTGAAACTATTTTAAAAAGCGGTTCTCCCTTATACCTACATTATGACTTGATATACATAGCACATCGCATTTGATTTACTCATTGGTGTTGGATTTCCATATGATTTTTGGTTTTGAGGACTGTGGAATTGTTTAAATAAGAGATGCACTATTTGAAAACACGGTTCCTCGTGATATGATATTTTGGTGCGTCCACCACGCGTTTTCTCGATGCTGAGACGTGTGCTTGAAACCCGATTCGAGAAGTTGGATGATCCGTTTGCGGGTTCGTGGTGGACCCGGTATGGTTCCCCGGGGCGAGAAATGTTTTTCGTGGAGTAGACGATGAGCCTAGCAGGGTGGCGAGTACCTACCGGTGATTGGTTGGACCTGGCGGTTATCCGAAGGATACTGACCAGAGTCGAGAGATGGATGCAGGATGATCCGTACTGCTAGGGCCGAGGGCCGATACCGCAGACGGAGCCCGTGGGCTGATCCGAACTGACGAAGCCCGATATATGAAGATTTGCGTGTCGATACTGGACACGAGTATTTTATGATATTTTGAGTGCCGATATTGGGCACTCGTGATTTCTCAGAGATTTACAGGATTTGAGGGCCGATGGGTGTGCCAGCGCCTGAGTTATTTGGAATTTGGGTGCAGTTTTAGGCACCGATTATTTTTCCTCTTTGATATTCCGTGTAGATGTTGTTTATCCCATGCTCAGCATTGATTATCATATATCTCATCCTGTAGTTATTTTACCTGACAGAGCATTTGCATGATTATTGCACCTACTGCATATCGCATATAGATCTTACTTGCTGGCATTTGATAGAGTAGCGCAGTACGTGCATGCTCACGATTACCCTTATATGTTATCTCTATTCACGAGTTGGCAACTCCCCCGTTGTGCCACAGTATTTGCAGGTTGCCCCTCAGCGTAGTCGCGGCAGGCTGTGTTTTGCATTTTTTAGCTACAGATACAACTACAGTTGCGGCGAGAGCTGTTTTGCATTTAGGTGGGTTGTGGTATCTGATTACTTTTATTGTATCCCTTTTTGTATCTAGTATTCTCCATCTACCATATATGTAGTGGACATAGATACTGTGTGAGGACGATGATGTATATTTTGTATTCTAGTGTCGAGCTCGTGGGAGCCGACTGTTTTTTTATGCAGTTATATTTTTGTGATGTTTACTTTTGTTCATTCTTCGCTACGGCGTCGTATATTACTGTTGTGGTGATGGTTTCCGCCGTTGGGCGTGATTGCTCTCGTTTTGGGGATACTTCATTTCATTATGTCTCATTTTCACTGATATCCTGTTTTATACCCGGTTTCGGGGTTACTTTTACAAAGGTTAAATGATAAGGTAACTTTAAAAGAATTTTTGAACTATTTAAGGTTTTCTAAATGTTTTCAACACTCTCTACTTTTAAATGGTTTTGATTTCTGGGTTCGGCTTACTTAGTCGCATTACGCCTGTAGACGTTGCGTGGTTAAGTGCCGGTCACGAGTTGAAATTTTCGGGTCGTGAAAAAGTTGGTATCAGAGCGTAGGTTTTACCTTCGGAGTGTAGGTTGACCCTGGTATGATGGAGTAGGTAGCTGCAGCAGGGTAGCATAGCGTGTGTATGTTCCGCGGCATACTCACGACACGATGCTCCGCCTAAGCGACCTTAGGACTTATTGATTTAAAATTCCTTCTTGAATACATACATTCTTGCTATTCGATTTCCGTATTCTTATCAGATCCTACTTTCCTTTTTAGCCACTATGCCGCCAAAGACTACTAGGGCGCAGAGAGCGGCCGCGAGGGCTGAGATTCGAGTTGACTCGTCCGAGACGAGGACTGATCTGGGCAGTGCACCCATTGTACCCGAGCAAACTGTCCCTCCTATAATAGATCAGATCGCCACGCTAGGGGCTGGTATGCAGGAGATGCGCCAGATGATAGGATCACTAGTTGAGACACTTCGAGCACAGCGACCAGAGGTAGCTCCACCCGCCGCAGGGACTGCGATGGTACCGACCGCACAGCCAGTTGCCCCTGTAGCCACGGAGGTGATTACTGTATCGTTATCAGAGTTTATGAGGCTGAAGCCTTCGGTCTTCACAGGCACCGATACAGCCGAGGACCCCCAGTCTTTCATTGATAGGATGGCCCGGATATGCCGTTCCCTCAGATGCGCAGATGCGAGATGGGTCGAGTTCGCGAGCTTTCGCCTGGAAGGTCTTGCGCAAAAGTGGTGTGATTCAGTGGAGAAGGGCAGAGCGGCAGGTCTTCCTCCTATGACCTGGACGGAGTTTGTGACAGTATTTCTAGCCCGTTTCCTTCCCCAGAGTGTTAGGGATGCCCGAGCACGCAGATTTGAGTCCTTGCGCCAGACGCTAGAGATGACAGTGGCGGAGTATAACGTGCTGTTTACAGAGCTAGCAGCTTATGCCCCGTATTTAGTGGCTACCGAGGAGTTGCGAGTCAAAAGATTTGTTCGAGGCTTGCTTACACCACTGTTCCTTGGGATCAGCGTGCAGCATTATGAGACATATGCAGCAGCGGTAGACGCAGCCCTATTTGTCGAGGAGCGCCTGGCTGAGACTTCGGTAGTTCCAGAGCCGAAGAGAGTTTATTCTGGTATATCCGCACGGAGACAGACATTCAGACGCTGCGACAGGTATCGTTCAGGCACGGGGAGTGGCAGAGATTCAGGACGGGGCCAGATGTTCAGTTCGTATCCAAGGGAGAGTCAGCAGTCGTCGCGGGGTTGCTTTAGATCCAGCAGTCTACTTCACCTCGTTAGAGATTGTCCCAAGACACACCGGAGGGAGGCGGCAGCACCGCATGTTACTTTACCACCTTCACCACCCCAGAGGGCGTTGCCTGTTGTACCTACCGTTGCTCCGTGCCAGACTCATACACAGAGAGGTCGTGGGCGTAGAGGAGTTGCTCAGAGAGGGCGAGATGACCGAGGCAGAGGGCAGTCAGTCACCGGTGGAGGACCGGCGCGGGTTTTTCCTTGGACGCATCAGGACGCGCAGGCGTCCAATGTGGTGGTTTCAGGTATCCTTCCAGTATGTTCAGTTGATGCACACATATTGTTCGATCCCGGCTCCACGCACTCGTACGTATCCACACACTTCATGCCGAGTTTGGGTAGAGAGTCCGGTTTTCTTGATCAGCCGCTTGTGGTGACCACTCCTGTGGGAGAGTCGTTTGTTGCTAGGCACGTGTTCCGATCCTATACCGTCTGCATTGGCGAGAGAGAGTTGCCTGTCGACTTGATCCTTCTTGAGATGTTGGACTTCGACGTTCTTTTGGGTATGGATTGGTTAGCCACGTGCTATACTTCTGTGGACTGCCGTGAGAAGAAAGTTAGATTCTGTTTTCCCGGCAAGTCGGTTTTTGTTGTGTTGGGAGACCGTGGTGCCGCCCCTCACAGTGTGATTTCTTCTTTCCGTGCTGGACAGCTGTTGAGGAAGGGATGTCAGGGATTTCTCGCCTATGTTTGCGATGCCAGCGCTACAAAAGTTCAATTGGATCAGGTTCCGGTTGTTAGCTAGTTTCCTGATGTGTTTCCTGACGAGCTTCCTGGGCTACCGCTCGAGCACGACATTTCTTTCTGTATTGATTTGGTTCCTGGCTCGGGGCCTATTTCCATACCGCCTTATCGGATGGCCCCGGCGGAACTTCAGGAATTGAAGGGTCAGTTGCAAGATTTGCTGGATAAGAGACTTATTTGACCCAGTGTTTCTCCTTGGGGTGCTCCAGTCCTGTTTGTCAAGAAGAAGGACGGCAGTTTGCGTCTGTGTATCGACTACCGCCAGCTGAACAGGATGACAGTGCGGAACAGGTATCCTTTGCCGCGCATCGACGATTTGTTCGACCAGCTTCAGAGGGCAGGGTACTTTTCGAGGATCGATTTACTATCGGGCTATCATCAGCTGCGGGTTCGACAGGAGGACATTCCCAGAACAGCTTTCCGTATGCGCTACGGCTATTATGAGTTTTTGGTGATGTCGTTCGGACTCACCAATGCGCCAGCAGCATTCATGGACTTGATGAACCGTATTTTCCGGCCATATTTGGATCTGTTCATCATAGTCTTCATTGACGATATCTTGGTGTATTCCCGGAGTAGTGAAGAGCACGAGCAGCACCTGCGGATTACACTGCAGACTTTGAGGGAGCACCAGCTATATGCGAAATTCTCTAAGTGTGCTTTCTGGCTGGACAGCGTAGACTTCTTGGGGCATGTGATTTCACGAGACGGTATATGTATGGACCCGAAGAAGATCGAGGCCGTTCAGCGTTGGCCCAGACTCACATCGGTTTCGGAGATTCGCAGCTTTTTGGGGTTGGCCGGTTACTACAGGCGTTTTTTGCAGGACTTCTCCAGTATTGCTACCCCTTTGACCGGGTTGACCCGGAAGGGAGTTCCTTTCGATTGGACGGAGGAGTGCGAGCGCAGTTTTCAGCAGCTACGGACTCGGCTGACTACGGCACCGGTGTTATCTTTGCCTTCAGGATCAGGCGGATTTGTGGTCTACTGTGATGCTTCTCGAGTGGGGATAGGGTGCGTATTGATGCAGCATGACAGGGTGATCGCGTATGCCTTGCGACAATTGAAGAAGCATGAACAGAACTACCCCACTCACGATTTGGAGATGGCTGCAGTGGTCTTCGCACTTAAGATCTGGCGACATTACGTATGCGGCGAGTCGTGCCAGATATTCACGGATCACAAGAGTCTAAAGTATATATTTCAGCAGCGAGACCTGAACCTTCGACAGCGCCGATGGATGGAGTTAGTGAAGGATTACGACTGCGAGATCTTGTATCACCCGGGCAAGGCGAATATAGTGGCGGATGCATTGAGCAGGAGGCCTGGAAGTAGTCTATCTTGTTTGAGAGCAGTACAGGGGCAGTCGTCAGCAGATTGGCAGATATTATGCGACAGCCAGGTACAGTTCGAGTTCACGCCGATTGGAGGACAGATAGCTCACGTCCGTGCACGCCCACAGTTGATCGACCGTATACATAAGGCACAGCACATTGATGACCGATGTTCAGAGATCATGGCACAGATTGAACAGGACAGATTTCCGAGTTCGTGATCGATGATCAGGGATACTACGATTTGGGACTAGACTGTGCGTACCAGACGCTGCGGGACTGAGGCGTGAGATTCTTGAGGAGGCACATCGATCGGTATATAGTGTTCATCCCGGTTCCACCAAGATGTACCATGACATGAGAGGTGTTTACTGGTGGGACGGAATAAAAAGAGACATCGCCGATTTTGTGTCGAGATGCCTGACTTGTCAGTAAGTCAAGGCTGAGCACCAGAGGCCCACGGGAGAGCTACAGCCGTTACCCATTCCGAAGTGGAAATGGGAGCAAATCTTTATGGACTTCATTGTGGGTCTACCCAGGACTAGTCGTGGGTATGACTCCATCTGGGTGATCGTGAATCGTTTGACGAAAGCGGCTCACTTCCTACCAGTGAAGACGACATTCGGATTTACTCAGTATGCCCAGATCTACATCGACGAGATTGTGCGACTACACGGAGTCCCGACGTGTATTGTGGCCGACAGAGGCACCCAGTTTACCAGCCGATTATGGCAGAGGCTTCAGGAGGCTTTGGACACTCGCTTGAGTTTCAGCACAGCATTTCATCCGCAGACCGACGGACAGTCAGAGCGGACTATTCAGACTCTCGAGAACATGCTCAGAGCATGTGTATTAGATTTCAGAGGTAGCTGGGATCATCACTTGCCCTTAGCAGAGTTCTCCTACAATAACAGCTACCAGGAGACCATTCAGATAGCACCATTTGAGGCTCTTTATGAGAGGAGATGCAGATCACCCACCTGTTGGACAGAGCTCAGTGAGAGCAGTATCTTAGGGCCACAGATTATTGATGAGACGACCGCGAAGATCCAGTTGATTCGCGATAGGATGAGAGCGGCCCAGAGTAGGCAGAGATCTTATGCGGACCGTCGGCGACGCAGACTTGAGTTTTCTGTTGGTGATCATGTTTTCTTGAGGGTCTCCCCAATGAAAGGTGTAATGAGGTTTGGGAAGAAGGGGAAGCTCAATCCCAGATATGTGGGTCCCTTCTAGATCCTCGAGCGTGTTGGTGCAGTTGCTTACCAATTAGCCCTTCCTCCCAGTTTTCCAGATGTGCACCCCGTATTTCACGTTTCGATACTCCGCAGATATCTTCATGATCCTTCGCATGCGATTCAGCACCCGACGATCCAGTTTGAGCGCGACCTTTCCTATGCAGAACAGCCGGTGATGATCTTGGATCGACAAGTGAAGAAATTGAGATCGAAGGACAGCCCATCAGTCAAGGTACTTTGGCGTGGTCAGGGCAGTGAGGAGGTCACTTGGGAGACCGAAAGCGAGATGATGGAGAAGTATCCCCGTCTTTTCGAAGGTACATATAGTTAGTTTTGAAATTCGGGGACGAATTTCTTTAAGGGGGAGAGATTGTAACACCTTAGGATGTGTTTAGTGACTATTTATATTTAAATAAAGGGTTTTTAATAAAAAGTTTACCAAATTGTGTTTCAAATATTTTTCCTAATTTAATAAATATTTTTCTAGAATTTTCCTAGGCTTGCACACATATGTGCACGTAAACTAGGGATTTTAAATGAGGTAATACCATGATTAGTAACCATGGTGGGTTTAATCATGGGGATTAAGTCTTTTGGGTTTTAATTAAGTTTATTTAGTTAATTGATGTTGGTTTTAATTTGAATTTATCTTTTGGGTGTTGACTTGGTGAGGATGAGAGAGAGAGAGAGAGAGAGAGAGAGAGAATGCATCATGGCAAGGGTCATACTTGCATTTAATAAAGAGAGAGAGTGGAGGGGTTGACAATTGGGGTTATGATTCCTCTCATTCTTTTGTTCTATTCTCTCAACCTCACTCACACACACACACACTTACCTCCACAGCAGCAGCAGCAGCAATCATCCACGGCAGCAGCAGCAGGCATCACAGCAGCAGCAGCAAGCAACCCAGCAGCAGCAACAGCACCAGTGAGCAGCAGTAGCAGCAGTTAGCAGCAGCAACAGCCACAACTCCAGCTGCAGCTCCTTCCCTCCACTTCTTCTTCTTCCTCCAGCTCCCTAGGGTCGAGTGTGGGGTATACTTCCTGAACTTACTCCCTAATTTACTTGTTTAGTGTAGTTTTGCTTCGATTGGTGTTTATTGGTGCGTTTTAGTGCGATATGTGGTGATTAGTGGGAACCTTGAGCAAGTGATGTATGATTTGGTTTTAGTAGGTTGATGGAGTGTTGTTAAGGCCATTTTAACCTAGTTTAGCCCCCAATTGGACTAAAATACCACCAGATCCCTTTTTGAAGCAGATTCGTCGTTTTAAAGCAAATTTTGACCTTCTGTAAACTGCTGTCGACCCGATGAGTTCAGACTAATTTTGAGATGACTGTAGCCTAATGGTTAAGATATGATTCCCCTGGTAGAACCCGACCCCCATAGGACTTTCTCAGGCCGCCGGAATATTCGATCTGGCCGCAAATTGTGGCCAGATGGGGAGGGTTTGGGTTGGGGTTTGGTCCTATAGGTGTCTGCTGCAATCCTTAGACTCATGGCATGTGCAATTTTGTTTTATTCTTACTGTAGAAAAATCTGGGGCTATATACCTGTTTTTCCGTATTTCTAAACCTTCGCGACACGCGTGATACGTGTGTGGGTTGGGGTTTCTGCGTATCGCGACGCGTCAGGGTAGTTTCAGGCGCATAATCACACGTTTTAGCGTATCGCGCACACGCGCGATTGGTTTGCGACATGGGTTTCTAGTTTGACCTTAATATCACGTTTTTGTGGATTTGAGCTTATATGTGATATATTGTATGATTCTAGGTTCGCAGACGAGTGAGACGGACGCTGCGAAGAAGGGGAAGCAAGTCATCGGCTACACTTAGCGTGAGACTTCGGTGAGTAGATTTAACATCTACGGGGATATCGCCCGCATGGCGTTATGCGTCAGGGCTGATAGGACCTTATTGTTATGTGTTGCATTTACCGCATGGACTGTCA
Organism: Agapanthus africanus; assembly: GCA_030015575.1. Lineage (NCBI taxonomy): Eukaryota > Viridiplantae > Streptophyta > Magnoliopsida > Asparagales > Amaryllidaceae > Agapanthus > Agapanthus africanus. The sequence goes on along the minus strand of CM057348.1, from coordinate 147,458,346 downwards.
TCGCATATTGCATTCCCTGCTGTATGTAAACTTAGAATTGATAGAACACCGCACTATTACTAACGGTTCATATTGCACGAGCACTAATCTGCATGTTACACACACCGTTAGTAATTGCCATGACACACTCACTGTAGAACTGCCATGATTATATTGCTGTAGTTCATTTCATATATGATTCGTTATGATTTTCATAGAAATTGGGAACCGCAAGATGTCTTTGAAAACTGAAACTATTTTAAAAAGCGGTTCTCCTTTATACCTACATTATGACTTGACATACATAGCACATCGCATTTGATTTACTCATTGGTGTTGGATTTCCATGTGATTTCTGGTTTTGAGGACCGTGGAATTGTTTAAATAAGAGATGCACTATTTGAAAACCCGGTTCCTCGTGATATGATATTTTGGTGCGTCCACCACGCGTTTTCTCGGTGCTGAGACGTGTGCTTGAAACCCGATTCGAGAAGTTGGATGATCCGTTTGCGGGTTCGTGGTGGACCCGGTATGGTTCCCCGGGGCGAGAAATGTTTTCGTGGAGTAGAAGATGAGCCTATCAGGGTGGCGAGTACCTACCGGTGATTAGTTGAACCTGGCGGTTATCCGGAGGATACTGACCAGAGTCGAGAGATGGATGCGGGATGATCCGTACTGCCGGGGCCGAGGGCCGATACCGCAGACGGAGCCCTTGGGCTGATCCGGACTGACGGAGCCTGATATATGAGGATTTGCATGTCGATGCTGGACACGAGTATTTTATGATATTTTGAGTGCCGATGTTGGGCACTCATGATTTCTCAGAGATTTACAGGATTTGAGGGCCGATGGGTATGCCGGCGCCTGAGTTATTTGGGATTTGGGTGCAGTTTTGGGCACCGATTATTTTTCCGCTTTGATATTACGTGTAGATGTTGTTTATCCCATGCTCAGCATTGATTATTATATATCTCATCCTGTAGTTATTTTACCTGACAGAGCATTTACATGATTATTGCACCTACTGCTTGTCGCATATAGATCTTACTTGCTGGCATTTGATAGAGTAGCGCAGTACGTGCATGCTCGCGATTACCCTTATATGTTATCTCTATTCACGAGTTGGCAACTCACCCCCGTTGTGCCACAGTATTTGCAGGTTGCCCCTCAGTGTAGTCGCGGCAGGCTGTCTTTTGCATCTTTTGGCTACAGATACCACTACAGTTGCGGCGAGAGTTGTTTTGCATTTAGGTGGGTTGTGGTATCTGATTACTTTTATTGTATCCCTTTTTGTATCTAGTATTCTCCATCTACCATATATGTACTGGACATAGATACTGTGTGAGGACGATGATGTATATTTTGTATTCTGGTGTCGAGCTCGTGGGAGCCGACTGTTTTTTTATGCAGTTATATTTTTGTGATATTTACTTTTGTTCATTCTTCGCTACGGCGTCGTATATTACTCTTATGGTGATGGTTTCCGCCGTTGGGCGTGATTGCTCCCGTTTTGGGGATACTTCATTTCATTGTCTCATTTTCATTGATATCCTGTTTTATACCCGGTTTCGGGGTTACTTTTACAAAGGAAATGCTGCCAAAATTATTTAAATGATAAGGTAACTTTAAAAGAATTTTTGAACTATTTAAGGTTTTCTAAATGTTTTTAACACTCTCTACTTTTAAATGGTTTTGATTTCTGGGTTCGGCTTACTTAGTCGCGTTACGCCTGTAGACGTTGCGTGGTTAAGTGCCGGTCACGAGTCGAAATTTTCCGGTCGTGACAACCCTCGCGGGACGTTAGAAATAATGTATCTTTCCTTCGAATCTTGTACTTTGTTTATTCAGAACCCTTTGTTATTTGGATCATTTATTGACTCTATGTTTATCTCGTGGATTTATCGGTATTATTTGTTATTTATATAGTATGATATTAGTATTATATCTTGGATATTATCGTGCAGGTTTAGCTAAAGCCTTAGGTGTGACTATGGCAAGGCAATTTACTCTTGTCTAGGAGCACTGGTGGTTTCGGCCCATATTTTCGTATTCCGGAAATTGAGGCGTTACAGAAGGATCAGAAGGAGGTGGCTCAATGAGATGTTTCATTAACCTACGCTCCTTAGCAAACATTTCCATAGCCTATTTCCATCGAGAATAGTTGCTGGTGTTCAATCGGGTTCTTGCAATAAAAATAGGATATGAAACATATTTCTCCAATAAAAGAGCAAAACTCTATTCAAAACTCAAGAGACAGCGCCTTACGTGCCACCACGAGGACGCCGGCGTCAGAGTTAAAATCTCTTATATGAGCAGCGCCCGTGTGCAAAGCACACAAAACTCAAGAGGCAGCGCCTCACGTGCCTGTCACGAGGGCACCAACGCCAGAGTTAAAAACTCTTATTGGCGCCGCACATACACAACACGTGAGCATCGGCACCTGGTAGATTTAAATTCTACTCTCTGTTAAACAGAACCATTAGATCAAAGATCTAACGGAGATGACGAATCATCAGAATGCAGAATTAAATTCTGTTGTGAAAATATTTCTCAAATTTTTCTAAATAAGAAAGATTACTCTCTGTAAAACAGAGTACCGATGGATTAAAAATCCAATGGTGATTAATGAATCACCAATCTACAGAATAAATTCTGTGTGGGAAAATATTTCCCTAATCTTGTTAAAAACAAGAAAAATGTCTTTTGTAAAATAGAAGTCCTTGGATCAAAAATTCAATGGTGGGTAAAATCCCCAAATCAATTAGGATCTCTCAATAAGAGATTTCTTCAACTAATCAACAGACTTGCCTCTACTATATAAAGGACCCAAAACTTCAAGTCTAATAGAGAGGAACCCCCCATATGCTTTGAAAAAACAAAGCAGAAATCTTCAAAAAGGAAGAAAGAAGAAGATCTCCCTTCTCAGAGAAATAAACTCTAGGTAAATAAAAAAGAAGAGAGATCAAAGTATCTCGTTTACCTATTGAAGGGTTTAACCCTTTTAAAAAGAAGAACTTATTTCTTTCTCTGGATCTGAGATCCACAAGACAAGTCTCCCACAAGTTGAGAATTTAATTCTCATCGGGACGAACTTGTTCTTAGAGATCAACGATTCAGAAAAGAACAAGGAAATTGAACTCCCCAGAATAAAATATACAAGTAGCAATCGGCGCCTAGCGCCTTACGTGCCCCTCACATGGGCGCCACATAATTAGGAGTGCTTAGCACTCAGTGACTGACGCTCAGCACCCCACATGCCTCTCACATGGGTGCTACAAAATAAAAGAGTGCTCAGCACTTAGTTTGCGACGCCTAGCAACCAGCGCCTTACGTGCCCCTCACGTGGGCACCACAGAACATAAAAATACTTGACACTCACCAAGCAGCGCCTAGCGCCTCCCGTGCTTCGCACATGAGTGCCATAAAGAGTGCTCAGCACTCCATAAAGAGACAAAAAAGGGTAAAGTGTTTAACACTTATTGGGCAAATCCCCATGACTGAAAGCCCCACATGGCAAGGTGTGAGCGTAGAACTTACATAAGTGCTCAGCACTTTTTGCACAAAAAAAGGACTGAGCCCAAACAAGTGCTTAGCACTCTTTTTCAAATAAAAAGAAAACTGAGTGAACCGAGCCTATATACTCAATACTCCCCAAATTGATCTTATTCCCAAGTATGACTAATGATCGAATCTTTCAACTAATGATTTTCAAAATGATGTTCATTCCACATCTCCTAAGTTAATCTTAGTCTCCAAAAATGACTAATGATTCTTAGATGATCCAACATGATCTTTTCCCTCAAATACGGGATTTGGTTTAAGAGTACATCTCTCCACACCTCTGATACATGTCGTTGTAATTCCTCAATGTCTTCAAAGAGGTGGCGGGTCCCAATAACCAACTGCTTTTGGGTGCACTTCCCAAAATGGCGACAATAGACCATAACGTTTTTAAACTAAAACCTCATCTCAAAAATGGTGATCTACAGACCGAAATGTCCTCAAACTACAACATTGTCTCCAAGATGGCGACAACGGACCGTAACGTCCTTAAACTAAAACCCAACCTAAAAAATGGTGATCTACAGACCGAAATGTTCTCAAACTACAACGTTGTCTCCAAGATGGTGACAACGGACCGTAACATCCTTAAACTAAATCCTCACCTCAAAAATGGTGATCACCAGACCAAAATGTTCTCAAACTACAACTTCGCCTCCAAAATGGCAATAAGGGACCGAAACTTTCTTAAACTAAAAAAACAGAGCCCAAATGCTCTCTTGTTGAATCTGAAACAAAAATGATCCTAATACCTTATTAAGTAGATCTTAGTCTCAAATTGGACTAACGTGTCCTTAACAAAAAACCAATCGAGCCCCAAATGCTCACAAACATTTAAGTCGATCTTGATCTCAAAACAGATCAACGATCCTTAAATCAACCTAAACACAAATCTAAGATATACGGATTTGGACTAATTCATGCCCTACTGGCGACAACATAAATTAGTCTCTGTATGCAATCCATGAGCAACCAAAAATAAAACAAACACACACGACACGAAGTGAACTTCTGGAGTAGGAGAAAGTGGTTATCGCGAACGTAATTAACTGTAGAGGCTTGCGCCTGCAGGGAAGTGCGTCTCCACAATCAAAAACCCCTCGCAAACGAGGGGGAATCTAACGAAGTCTGCTACAACGACCGCATCCATCCAAACCTCCGATACACGGTTCCATAAATCAACTTGGCATCTTCGGAGAGGTGGACGGATAAATCCAAATAGCATCTGCCCCCATATTCAGGCAAGGCGACCTACGCGGTTCGTCTCTGATTTCGATGGTAAACAGATTCTGGCACGCCCAGTGGGACCTTTTTCTCTTTCCACTCCACACTTCGTGTGCCATGTTCACGAACAAATCGTGGTTTATTATGGTTGCCCCTGAATTCAAGGTACTAAGATTTGGTGCCTTGCTCCCGTGCAGAGAAAAGAAGATCAATGGTTTCCAAGTGCACCTGCAACAGCAACTCCCGCTCCGTCCCCGCTGGAGGAGTGATATACGGGCCGAATGCGGCCTCTATATTTGCAATGCCAGTAGAGCAGGTGACTCAGGCCACCACTGGATTGTTCTTCGGGACCATGCTCCCTCCAGCAAAGTTCAACACCCCAGTACCATCATAGGAAGCTCCAGAGAAGTCGGTCTTTGATCGACTAGCAACCACCACGGCCCCTAGCAACGGGTTGTACAAGTCTACCATCTCAGTCTTCAACAGGCTGAACCAAAGCTCAAGTTGGCCCGCAAAGAGGCTCGCAATACCTGAAGGGGTTATCCCGAAACGTATAGCCCTTGTAGCTCCGGCAGGTGAAGTCGACAAAAGGGCTTCTCCTACTAAAGGATCGGTCTTCGTAAGATTGGCCGTTCCAACTCCTGTTGCAGATAAATTCATCAAAAGCGCTTCCCCTACCAGAAAGTCGGTCTTCGAAAGATTGGTTGTTCCCTCTCAACGGACGTCGGTCTTTGACTGGCTGGCACCAGCAGTAGCCCTTCACCAAAGCAGGAGGCATGATGAAGCCATTCCCATAACTGAGTCAATCCCGTCTGCAAGGCATGCTCGACGTTGCCACTGGTGCCGAGTGAGAAGAGCTAAGGGCAACTCCCCCTCTGGACTTACTCCACCAGCTTCAATGGTGGAAGTTGACGCTGATGTTCCAACCAGGAACAGTTTTGATCTGTTTAGGAGGGTGCGGAAGAACTCCCCAACCGCGGTACTGAAGAAATTCCCCCACCTGTTGAAGACATGATACAGGCGAAACTACAGCAGCCCCCTTAACGGCTGTCCTCCTAAGTCCACAGGGTCCGACGGAAAGTCCAAGATTCTGTGATCAATAAAGACTACTCTCGCCGACTGAAGAAAACAAAGGCTCGGCAAGAGGAGGACCATCCCACCACCATGCAGCGAGGGCCTTCTTCTATGCAGGCGCCGGTCACAATGGCTCTTTCAACTTCGACCTCCCACAAAAGGAGAAGGTCGGAGAATCTCCTACCACCGGCGGCAAATCCCAAGGGTGGTGGATCCAAACGCCCTAAGTCTGGGGGCATGATCGTGTACACAGTTTACATGGCTTTTGGAAAAGAGGAGAGTCGTGCTTCCGTGAGTCATCAGCCGCAAACTCGGTCATTAACAAAAGCTCAGGAGCAGCAACAAAAGCTCTAGGAGATGCTGACGAAAATGGAAGCACTCACCGGGCAAAAAGAAAGCCCGGAAGCAGCGTCTGAACAGCTCCAAGAGAAAGAGACAGATACGGAGTTCTTGCGAAGGATGCTGGAAGGATAAAGAGGCTGCAGAACAAGCGGCTAATATAAAACAGATAACGCTCCTGTTCCAAGACATGGTAGGAATGATGATCCAGCCAGAACCACCAGCCGAAAACCCGCTGATAATTATCGAGGACGACAGAAGGAAAACATTTAACCTTTTTCCGGCTCTATCAGTGGCCAGGGAGGAAACGATCTCCAAAGCTACCCTTGACGATTACATAGCTCAGTAAATACGAACTCATCAGCCAAGCGAAGCGGCAGGCCAAGTCGTCAAGATCGGGCAACCGTACCCAGACTGGTACAATCAAATCAAGTATTCGTCGGGATATACGATCCCCAAGTTCCACGTGTATAAGGGGACAGGCAATCCACACCAGCACGTCGCTCAGTTCAGAGCTTTATGCGGCAATACTGGAGGCGACGACAAATTGCTGCTTCGCCAGTTTGTTGGCAGCTTGTCAGAGACGACGTTTGAATGGTACTCGGAGCTCCAAAAAGACTCCGTCAAAACATTCACGAAAATGGAATTGTTGTTCATGCAGCCGTTCGCCAGCTGTCATGCCCCGCTTCCCAGTGTACGGCGAAGGGGACGCGACGAGGCCCGCTACGTATGTACTCAGAAGTACATACGCTGAGCGTAACTAAGCAATATAAAGTAAATCACAATAAACGAATGATATAGAATTAACAACAACTTTTATTAATAACATTCTTTGTACAATGCATGAAAAGGAAAATACAACTGAAATGAAAAGCAATGCCTAAACAGTGGCATAACAGGAAATGAAAATACTGGAAAGAACAAGGTATAATATCTAGAGCTCGAGGTCTTCGTGGAACTGCTACAAGTCTTCACTGGTTGGCTTGATCACAGCTTGGTCCAACGCACCTGACGACATTCAAAGAAGAAAGAAATAGAATGTCGTCAGCGAACAGGTCGCTCGGTAAGTCCCAAAGATAGACAAAGAGTAAAAGAGAGAGAGAGTAGCTTCTAATGTTGTATTGTATTGTCATATTATAATAGTATGGTGTTAACGCTGTTGTTGTAGCTTGGTACAGAAGGATGTCAGTGTATACGAGAGGGGTCTCAGTATGCTAGAGACCAGGGCAAATGGAAGTACAAGGCTCCGTTATACAACCCGGAACAACGGCAATTGGATTCAGGTTAGGTGTCTTAATCTTACCATCTCGTGCCACCTTTAACACCTTCCGTACCAATCTACCCCTTAAACCCCGCGATGTCTTGTTTGTATTGTTATCTTGTAAAATTGTAATGATTAATGACTGACTGACTGACTGACCGAAACCATGATATCAGGAAACGGTTATAACCGTAGAGTCGTGAAAATGGAATACTGGGAAACATGTAAAAAGAATATCCATAGTTTGGTTCAGTCAAGTAGATCGTTAACTGGATTCTGGGATTCATGTATTTAAATTGTGTTGTAATATAAAAGAATATAGATTGACTTGAATCATATTCAAGTCAGAAATAGTCAGACTCTAATCTGAGTCAGACTAAAAGAAAGATAATTTGAAGTTCAATATTAGTTAGGGGTCTTATTGTAATTTGTAAAACTTGAGGGGGTTTTATGTAAAAAGTACTTTTATATAGTTTTCAAAATACACCTCAAGTATTTAATAATCGTCTTTATTGTTATAATGAATGTGAATTTTATTTGTGTTATTCTAGTGAATATATCCTAATAAAAGTATTAATTGTTTTATCTGAAATTCATGGTATTTTAATGTAACTTTTAATCTTGGAATTTTAGGAAAAAGTGGAAACTTTATATTATAACAAAATAGGTGTTTAAATGATAATTATATATATATTAACACATGAATAAATTTTAAATGAATATTTTATTTTCAAAAATCTCATTTTTCTTAAATATCGTATTTTAAACCTTTCGAGACCGAATGCTCCTTGCGGAGTTCTGAATCTCGCACTACTAGCCTGCGGGTGCACGATAAACCGTACTATCCCTAACAGGTTCCCCAAAAATGGGTTGTAGCGGCACTTTGCTTAGGTTTTATAAATACTTTTCATTTAGGAAAACAGTTTTATAAATATAAGGTATTTATTTGCAAAAGAGTATAGTTTTCCGTATTTTAGTTGTTAGGGTTTCCTAATCCAACTAGCCTATTTCTAAGGTCTAAACGATGAGTCATTAGAAGGCTCAAATCGCCTCTTCACCGTCAATTGCAGCCAGGTACGTGCCAGGTAAGTGGGAGGCTCTCCACTACAAGTAGTGGCCCTAATTAAGTAACCACTTGCCTTCGACACACTTGCCTAGACACCACAAGACAGTTTAGATAAACGATTGATGTCTACGACCAATCGTTCTTTCATTTTATAAAAGATTTTATTTAGAAAAGTTTACAATTTAAAGCTTTAAATAAAGGTTATCAAGATTATGGTATTTTAGTGAAAAGTCCTGTAATGTCGTATTCTATATTTTTACATATATCAATTAGGGTTATATTTAAGTGTGTGTAGAGGTAGGTCATTACCTCGTGAATTATTTTAAGTTTTGGTGAAGTTTAAAGGTAAAACATGTTATGTTAAACTTGAAGGTATTAAAGCGCAAGAATACGGTATTCGAAAACGTTATCATTTCATGTGTGAAAATTCATTCAAATTGGTTTCTACAAGTTTAGTGATCAAGATAAACCAATTTAGGAGTGAGGGAATCGATTAAACTAATAAAAATGAACTTCATGGTATTTTTATGAAAAGAATACGGTTTTGCAAAGAAGCTATCATTTCATGTGAAAAAGTTTGATTAAATTGGTTTATGGGTGATTAATAGTCAACATGAATATGGGTAGATATTATGTATTAGGTGACAAGTGGAAATTTGCAGAAAAACGAATCGGAAATCGGTTTGTTCCGATTTCCGTCGGGTTCCAAAAAGTCGTATTTTTACCTTAAAGAAAAAAGAGATAGAAGAGGTGGGACTTACGGGTTCGGACAAGCTAAGGATGCTAAAGAAGGTGGTTGTTGTCGATGCGTTGAAAACGTCGCGAAGGTTCTGATCCGGTCGCCGGAATCCGTCGTCGGTTTCGGCAGCGCTTCGCTTCTCGCTCTTTGCACCGAGTTCTCGAGAATTTGGGAGAGTGGACTAAGAGTGGTGAGGTGAAATGGTAGAGGGTAGGGGTCTTTATATAGGGCTAGGCTAGGGTTAGGGTTTGGATTAAAAAATATTTTAAAAAAATTAAAAATTCATTAAAAATCATTAAACCTAGGAGTAAAAGGGATTTATTGGCCAAATTAAAACCGATCCAGGTATAATAAGTGTGCAAGAGGGTTGACCAAGTCAAGAGCCAACTTTTCTCAGTTGGTGACTCGGCCGTCCGGTCAAGTCCGGCCGGCGGCGGCGGACCGAGTCTGCCGATTCGCCCGCCGGCGGCGCCGAGTCGGGCCGAGTCAGGGTTCCAGTGGCCGGGGATTTTCTGGGGGTACAATTTGGTATATTTACTTTTTGTTGTCCAGTACATATTTTGAGAGTTATGGCATTTTTACCGTTGACTTCCAAAAAAAATTAAAACAAAATAAATACAAAAATAATGTGGGGCATGGGATTTGAACTCCGGTGGTTTGGTTCAGCAGTGCAAGGTATTACCAATGAGCTACAAGCTCCTTCTTGTAATTATTGTGGTTTTTAATTACTTAAACTGATAGCAGCAAGAATAAATACTCCTAGTATTCATTAAATTTAAAGTAATTTCTTGTACACTAAAAATGGAGTTATTTCATTCTTGTAGCTTGTAATTAAAAACAAAAATAATTACCTAAATCTTGTGCTCAGGCTTAAATATCCCTTTGTGGATTTTTTAAAAAATATTTTGAAAAAAATTGTATAGGAAAAAGTGTATACAAATTAGGGTTGTTACATTCGATCCTCCTTATAAAAATTTCGTCCTCGAAATTTTTAAAAGGAAAGTGTAATAGTGCAAAGAAGTTTGGTGGTTGTGGTATAGATAGTGTATAAATAACAAAGAGATACAAGGGTGAAAAAGGCTTACCGGTGTTACCTTGACCTACAGTCTCGGTTTCTACGGCTTCCAATGTAAAGGTCTGTCATCGTGGTACATTCCTTCTGGCTGGAGGCATATTCTGCCTTTGGGGCCTATTTCTCTGCCCTCTAGACATGTCTCTCATTGCCTATTGGAATTGGTGAGTAGGCTGTGCAAGTGGTGGAGCAGGTAGTGCAGGACGAGTTGCAGGAGTCTGGATGGTTGGCCGCTGCGGTTGGTCGGTGTGTATGTGAGATGAGTTGCTGTTGTAAGGATAGTTCCCAATTCCGTGGTTGGATGCGCCACAAATTAGACACAGGCCTTTTGCGCGCCTACAATCCTTCCACAAATGTCCCTTTCTATGGCAGTAATGACAAATTTCTTCAGTCCTCCTGGGTTCAAACAATGGCCTGGAAGAGGCTCCACCTGCCATCTGGTTGGCAGGGCGCTTGACTCCTGCAGACTGAGGTATGCCCTCTCTTTTATTACTGCCTCATAACTGCGGGCAGCTTCTAGAGCTTCCTCGTGAGTCAAGAACTTTCATGTGGCTAGAGCAGCCTTAATCTCGGTGTCCAAACCTTGTTGAAAGCGACGGGCTCTGATGTCATCCGTCGGTATCAAGTGTGCCGCGAATCGGCTCAACATGGTGAATTCAGCGTCGTATTCATCTACCAATTTGTCCCACATTGATCCTTACTGTAGATGAATAAACTGCTGCTCCATAGCGAACCTGGCAGTCACAGGGAAATATTTCGCGTCGAACTTCTCGCGAAATGTCTTCCATTCAATCGGCTGTGCCAGACGGTTTCTTCCGCCTTCCACCAATTGCGAGCTTTATCCGTGAGCTGTAGTTTCGCTACACGGACCCAAGCATTATCTGGCACTTGAGCTGCTGCCAGATCGTCTTCAATACTTTGTGCCTATTCTTCTGCTTCGAGAGGGCTTCCTTTACCCGAGAATTGTTTTGGGTGCAAAGCTCTGAATTGCTTTATTCCCGGTGCATCTGTCTCAGGACGACTCAGAAGTTGTTGCTGTCCCTCGAGAAGACTACGGATCGCATCAAATAGCATTGTTTGCTCAGTGGGTGGTGCGGGAACAGCTGGTATGAGAGGTAGTGCTGAAGGGATGTTGTTAACGTTGGTGCTGGTGTTGTTCGGGGAATCCATAACCCTGAAGAAAAATTTAGATTAGGACAGATTCAAATACATGAAATGATAAGATTCAAGGAATAGAGATTTGCAAGATTCAAAGAACATGAATTGTAAAGAATGTTTTAGTTGCTGGTTCTTGTGTTATATTGCTTAGGTTGTTCACGCAGACCAGAACTGCATGACAGGGATTCATACAGCTCTGACCTGCATGGGCCACCAATAAAACCTGTCACGCCCCGCTTCCCAGTGTACGGCGAAGGGGACGCGACGAGGCCCGCTACGTATGTACTCAGAAGTACATACGCTGAGCGTAACTAAGCAATATAAAGTAAATCACAAGAGACGAATGATATAGAAGTAACAGCAACTTTTATTAATAACATTCTTTGTACAATGCATGAAAAGGAAAATACAACTGAAATGAAAAGCAATGCCTAAACAGTGGCATAACAGGAAATGAAAATACTGGAAAGAACAAGGTATAATATCTAGAGCTCGAGGTCTTCGTGGAACTGCTACAAGTATTCACTGGTTGGCTTGATCACAGCTTGGTCCAACGCACCTGACGACATTCAAAGAAGAAAGAAATAGAATGTCGTCAGCGAACAGGTCGCTCGGTAAGTCCCAAAGATAGACAGAGAGTAAAAGAGAGAGAGAGTAGCTTCTAATGTTGTATTGTATTGTCATATTATAATAGTATGGTGTTAACGTTGTTGTTGTAGCTTGGTACAGAAAGATACCAGTGTATACGAGAGGGGTCTCAGTATGCTAGAGACCAGGGCAAATGGAAGTATAAGGCTCCGTTATACAACCCGGAACAACGGTAATTGGATTCAGGTTAGGTGTCTTAATCTTACCATCTCGTGCCACCTTTAACACCTTCCGTACCAATCTACCCCTTAAACCCCGCGATATCTTGTTTGTATTGTTATCTTGTAAAATTGTAATGATTGATGATTGACTGACTGAATGAAACCATAATATCAGGAAACAGTTATAACCGTAGAGTCATGTAAATGGAATACTGGGAAACATGTAAAAGGAATATCCATGGTTTGGTTCAGTCAAGTAGATCGTTAACTGGATTCTGGGATTCATGTATTCAAATTGTGTTGTAATATAAAAGAATATAGATTGACTTGAATCATATTCAAGTCAGAAATAGTCAGACTCTAACCCGAGTCAGACTAAAAGAAAGATAATTTGAAGTTCAATATTAGTTAAGGGTCTTATTGTAATTTGTAAAACTTGAGGGAGTTTTATGTAAAAAGTACTTTTGTATAGTTTTCAAAATACACCTCAAGATTTAATAATCGTCTTTATTGTTATAATGAATGTGAATTTTATATGTGTTATTCTAGTGAATATATCCTAATAAAAGTATTAATTGTTTTATCTGAAATTCATGGTATTTTAATGTAACTTTTAATCTTGGAATTTTAGGAAAAAGTGGAAACTTTATATTATAACAAAATAGGTGTTTAAATGATAATTATATATATATTAACACATGAATAAATTTTAAATGAATATTTTATTTTCAAAAATCTCATTTTTCGTAAATATCGTATTTTAAACCTTTCGAGACCGAATGCTCCTTGCGGAGTTCTGAATCTCGCACTACTAGCCTGCGGGTGCACGATGAACCGTACTATCCCTAACAGGTTCCCCAAAAATGGGTTGTAGCGGCACTTTGCTTAGGTTTTATAAATACTTTCATTTAGAAAAACGGTTTTATAAATATAAGGTATTTATTTGCAAAAGAGTATAGTTTTCCGTATTTTAGTTGTTAGGGTTTCCTAAGCCAACTAGCCTATTTCTAAGGTCTAAACGATGAGTCATTAGAAGCCTCAAATCGCCTCTTCACCATCAATTGCAGCCAGGTAAGTGCTAGGTAAGTGGGAGGCTCTCCATTACAAGTAGTAGCCCTAATTAAGTAACCACTTGCCTTCGACACACTTGCCTAGACACCACAAGACAGTTTAGATAAACGATCGATGTCCATGACCAATCGTGCTTGCATTTTATAAAAGATTTTATTTAGAAAAGTTTACAATTTAAAGCTTTAAATAAAGGTTATCAAGATTATGGTATTTTAGTGAAAAGTCCTGTAATGTCGTATTCTATAATTTTACATATATCAATTAGGGTTATATTTGAGTGTGTGTAGAGGTAGGTCATTACCTCGTGAATTATTTTAAGTTTTGATGAAGTTTAAAGGTAAAACATGTTATGTTAAACTTGAAGGTATTAAAGCGCAAGAATACGGTATTCGAAAACGTTATCATTGCATGTGTGAAAATTCATTCAAATTGGTTTCTACAAGTTTAGTGATCAAGATAAACCTATTTAGGAGTGAGGGAATTGATTAAACTAATAAAAATGAACTTCATGGTATTTTTATGAAAAGAATACGGTTTTGCAAAGAAACTATCATTTCATGTGAAAAAGTTTGATTAAATTGGTTTATGGGTGATTAATAGTCAACATGAATATGGGTAGATATTATGTATTAGGTGACAAGTGGAAATTTGCAGAAAAACGAATCGGAAATCGGTTTGTTCCGATTTCCGCCGGGTTCCAAAAAGTCGTATTTTTACCTTAAAGAAAAAAGAGATATAAGAGGTGGGACTTACGGGTTTGTACAAGCTAAGGATGCTAAAGAAGGTGGTGGTTTTCGATGCGTTGAAAACGTCGCGAAGGTTTTGATCCGGTCGCCGGAATCCGTCGTCGGTTTCGGCAGCGCTTCGCTTCTCGCTCTTTGCACCGAGTTCTCGAGAATTTGGGAGAGTGGACTAAGAGTGGTGAGGTGAAATGGTAGAGGGTAGGGGTCTTTATATAGGGCTAGGCTAGGGTTAAGGTTTGGATTAAAAAATATTTTAAAAAAATTAAAAATTCATTAAAAATCATTAAACCTAGGAGTAAAAGGAATTTATTGGCCAAATTAAAACCGATCCAGGTATAATAAGTGTGCAAGAGGGTTGACCAAGTCAAGAGCCAACTTTTCTCAGTTGGTGACTTGGCCGTCCGGCTAAGTCCAGCCGGCGGCGCCGGACCGAGTCTGCCGATTCGCCGGCCGGCGGCGCCGAGTCGGGCCGAGTCAGGGTTCCAGTGGCCGGGGATTTTCTGGGGGTACAATTTGGTATATTTACTTTTTGTTGTTCTGTACATATTTTGAGAGTTATGGCCTTTTTACCGTTGACTTCCAAAAAAAATTAAAACAAAATAAATACATAAATAATGTGGGGCATGGAATTTGAACTCCGGTAGCTTGGTTCAGCAATGCAAGGTATTACCAATGAGCTACAAGCTCCTTCTTGTAATTATTGTGGTTTTTAATTACTTAAACTGATAGCAGCAAGAATAAATACTCCTAGTATTCATTAAATTTAAAGCAATTTCTTGTACACTAAAAATGGAGTTATTTTATTCTTGTAGCTTGTAATTAAAAACAAAAATAATTACCTAAATCTTGTGCTCAGGCTTAAATACCCCTTTGTGGATTTTTAAAAAAATATTTTGAAAAAAATTGTATAGGAAAAAGTGTATAAAAATTAGGGTTGTTACACCAGCGCAAGCAAACGCACCCCGATCACGGTATTAATCAATACCAGGGTGAAGTCAGGAGAGATCTGGGTTTAATACGCAATCCGATGGCGGAACCTATGATCAAAATGCGAACAACGCATCAAAGAAGCTCCTGCCATGGGCATGTTCGTAGGGACCCTCGATCCGCAGGCGACTATATCTCAGTTTATGATGTTCTTCAAGCCGACCACTATCCAGGCTTTGATCGACAAGCTGGCACAAATGGACCAGATGGGCCATGGGCCGTCCTCTTCAAAAATGGACCCTCGAAATGCAAAGGACAAAGGGACAGTGGCCTTCGTTGCCAACACTCAACAACAACCGAGTGACCCGAAACCAGTTGCTCGCCAAATCAACGTGTGCCCGCACTAATCCCTAGAAGAGAAGCTCGGACGCGCTTACTCGTTCCCCCATGATAAAACGAGGAAATTTTTCTAACTGGCAATACGCAACAAACTCATCACACTGCCGGATCTGAGACATCCACTGCAGCCCGGTGACGTCAAAAATCCTAACTACTGCTCCTACCACAGAATAGTTGGCCACCCAATTGAGGATTGTTACGTCCTTAAAAACTGGGTCGAGGACCAGTACCAATAAGGGAAGTTTGCGCTGTCCGAAAACTGGAGGGTAAACCCGCTACAGAGGTATACTCCTAAAAGGTGGAGATGCCGGGGGCATCATGCTCGTTTGTGGAAGAAGCTTCTTGGGAAATGGTCCTTTAAGCTAAAACTAAAAAAATGCTGAAAGGTCTTCAAGCATGTCCGGCGATCAAATGGAAAAACCCGCTGGAGCCCGAGATCATTGAGGTGATGCTTAAACCACGCCCAACACCGAAAACTGGTAACGATGGGCAAAACACCCAGGTCAAGCCCTCAAAGTGTTCGAAGGGAAAGAAGAAGACCAAGAAACTCGCGCAGCCTGATGACAAGCGCACGGACCTACAAAAATACATCGGCGCGCTGTAAGAATACAACTAGAAGGCGCAGACCCCAGTCACCCTCGAAGAGTTTCTCAACCATATCCTTGACGAAGATAGTGACGATGATAAGAGAAATGACTCGTCAGAAGAAACTGAGGATTATATAGCAAATTGCCATATGGTTTCTCATTCATCGTTAAATGACGAAAAAACTCCCTTGGCGTCAAAAGCAACGCAGAGAAACTGGGGGCAGGTCCGGCGCCAAAATTCCCGGAACTGTTAGAAGACCCAATTGACAGGCTGCTAAACGAAACTTTTCAAAGCATCGACGTCAGGATGAAGAAGTCGTAGCGAGAACGAGTCACAAAATACTCTAACGGACCGAAATGTCCTTAAACTAACCGTTGCCTCCAAAATGGCGACAACGGACCGTAATGTCCTTAAACTAAAGATTCACCTCAAAAATAAGTAAATAATACTCTAAAAATAAGTAATTTAGTGGTGTTCACGTCATATAACTTGAGTTGATATATTATTCTTAGTGCATTGATAATTGCATATTATTTTCTTTTTTGTTTTTGCTTCTATAATATATGGTTAAAATAAAAGAATAAAGGGTTTTTTTCCGTTAGCCCCCTATACTTCAATAATTTTCTCTGTCTCTCCATAGTTAAAGTGGAAGAGGAGGAAGAAGGAGGTGACGGTAGGGATGGTGGCGATGTCCAGGAAGGAGGAGGCGGCGGTGGCGTCAGGTTGAAGAGGGGGAGGAAGAAGGATGTGGCGGCGGTGTGTTGGTGGTGATGATGGTTATGGCGGTTGTGGTTGAAGAAGAAGAGGAAGAAGAAAGTGGTGGTGACGGCGTTGATGGCGGTGGCGGTGAAGAGGAGGAAGAAAAAGTTGTTGATTGAAGAAGAAGAGGAAGAGGAAGATGGTGGTGGTGTTGACCGGGATGATGGCAGTGGCGGTGTGAAGAGGAGGAGAAAGAAGGAGGTGGCTACAATGTTCGGGGAGGAGAAAGAATCATTTTCCAAAATGAAGTAGAGAGATTGCAGGAGTAATTTATAAGTTTAGGATGCGGTATAAGTAAATACTAAATATTGGGGGACAGAGAAAAATATTGAAGTTAGGAGGGCTAACCGAAAAAACCCCATATATATATATATATATATATATATATATATATATATATATATATATATAGGGGAATGATCTAGTGAGACATTTTCTTATGTGAGACAATTAAAACGTAGGCCCCACGTGTATTTCACCGATCCAGACCATTCACCATGATTTGCATGTCACGCATACCTTACGTATCAATTTTCATGAGATTCCTACATCTCTAGCATGCACGATCGATGATATCATTTTTCAGACTACCGAGAGACGTTCATTTTTCGTTCACTTGATTGCATGTGCTAGAGGTGTAGAAATATCATGAAAATTGATACGTAGGCTATGCGTGACATGCAGATCACAGTGAATGGTCTGGATCAGTGAAATATACGGAGGTAGGGTGTTAGAGAGTGCGTCTCATTTGTCTCACATAAGAAAGCGTCTCACTGGATCATTAATGAACATACATTTCATATTAATTGCTAATTTTTTAAAAAAAGTTTTCGATAATTGGTTTTCTTATTAAAGCACCAAGCATATGGCTTTCAAAAAAGAAAAAGAACGAGTGCTTAAAAATATGCATTCATCATGGCGAACCTAAAAATAAAAATGTCTAACCTCATAACCCATTGTCTTTACCAATGGCCTAGAACTGCAACTTCTAATAATAAAATTAGTATAATTACTAATAATAATATCTGAAGATATCGAAACCAAAAAATTCATACAATATACAAAGATTTGTCGGGGCTTGGGAGGCACGGCCCCCAGGCCCCTCCCTCTGCCCTGATCATTTTGATGATTCATATACCATTGGACACATACCATAAAACTCTGATATTTTCAAGGACATTTTTTCTATAAAAGAAAAAATCCTCAATTAATATTTACTTCTAAAAAACGACCTCAAAATTTTTTATTTCTGAATATCGACCATAATCCTGCCACAGAAGCACAAACATCTGCTTATACTTGTTGGTTAGTGTTGATGATAAAGCGGGGGTTGGGAACCATGGTTTTGAACTTGAAACAGGTACCCCCTCGCTCCTATTCTTTAATTTTCCCATGTTATTTTAATCTGGTTTGAGTTTTTAATCCCTTAACCATCTTGCCTTCTCTCTTTCCCCTCTCCGACAACCCATCATCGACGCCCTAATCACTGATGAGATGTCATATGTCTTCTACCCAATTTCATCTCCTGCAACATCGAATCGAAAAGGTACATTTCTTTTCCTGTTTGTTTCTTGTCCATATTTATGAATTCATTCACATGTACCAAGGTTTTTCGAATTAAGCAAGGATTATTTTGAGAAGAATAACCTGAGGGGGTATGGATTTGTTCACTTGCTCGATATTCTTCTTGCCCAGAGTGCTCCATAGACCATGAGTATGAGAATGGTAAATTAGAATTTTGTTTTTCATTTAATCATTCTCTCTTAAGTCCTCGTATTGCGCAAAAGAAAAATATGAGAGAATACTTGATGTTGCTCATAAGTGGGAGCTCCCCAGATCATGACATGTGGTAAAAGACGTGTCCCGATACACACGGAAATAGGGCAACGACTACACATTGGAAGCGTCCTCCGGGCTATTGTCCCGCTGCCTTGATCCAACCTTCGAGGATTCCCTGAACATTCCTGTGCTCGCCAAGTAAACGACCATTGGCTCCCTGCCGAGCCCTCCTACACGCCGAGCTTCTTGGCCCTTCGCCTCCGAGCTATCCCGAAGCTGAACCAGCTCGGCCTCCCGCCCTCTTTTAGGCCTCTCGCCGAGCTAGACTTCCTCGGTTCTATCAAGCGACCTAGAATGCAGATCACCGGCGTCTCCGCCACGGCACCGTGAATCTCGCCAGACGCGAGATATCCGCCGCCCTACGATCCCGCGTTCCACGCCGCCGCATCCCCCAATTAACGAGCGTATCATATCATTAATGGGGGATCCCACCATTCTCGCAGACGTAACGCCAGGGGCGTAACGGCCGGCGAGAATCTCGCGGCCGCTAGCCCATGGCTGCCGCTATATAAACCCATCTCTCAGACGACTCGGGTAAGGCAATCTTTACACAATAGGCCGCTACTCTGCCTAAATACCTCGACTAACTTGATCGTCGAAGGGTCCAAGGTGGTACAACAACCCCGGGACTTCTTTGCAGGTAGCTCGTCTTCACACCAAATCAAGCCCATTGAGATCCACACGCTTCAGGAAGCAACCCTCAAACTCAATCTCAGCCCTTCATCAACGCTGTCGGCAGATCGACGGAAGACAACATCTGAAGGAAATCCAGACCTCCATCAGTTGGCGCCATCTGTAGGAACTCGAAGGTTCCACTCATCGAAAGTTGATCTTCCAATCTCGAACTCATGACGAGTGATCACCGCGACGACCCAAGCACAAGCCGTTGTCCTCCCCACAATGGAGGCGCGGACGGATCCTCTTCTCCCCTAACATCGTTCATGCCCTGTCTGCACGGATCGACAGGCTCGCGTCCATCGTGGATGCCCTTGTCTGTGTAGAAACAGCTGGACAAGCCCCCAGGTCGCCGCTCCCCAACCTCGAGATCGCGACCTCCGCAGAGGGGGAGATGACACTGCCCACGCTGGCATGACTGAACAGCATCTCGCTATCTCCACCGGCCGCAGGTCCTCCGTGGAGACTAATTCAATGACCCGCTGGGTGCCTCACAGCTCCACACCGGGGTCTCGTGAAAGAGCGCCCCGCCCTGAGGCCCGTCGTGCCTCTGTCCCTTCTGAGGAGGTGTCGGTCAGCTCACCTGCTCCTAGGCATGGCCGACACCCTTTCCCTCGACGGGGTCGCGCAGACGGGGCTCACCGCGATAACTCACGAACAACCTCGCCAGAGGACCTGAGGAACTTCATAGAACAGAACCGGAGTCGCAGCCAGGCGCAGGCCGCCAGCGAGAGAGGCCATAACACCGAATATGCCGAATCCTCGAGGTACCACGACCGTCTCGATGCCCTCAAAAAGAAAATCGAGGGTATACATCGGGAGAGTCGTCCTTCAAGCAATGTGGAAAGGTATGTCGCCGACTCGCTTATGAAGCCCTTCACTGAAGAACTGCTCGCTGTCCGCGTCTCCTACAGAAACAAGCCTCCAATGGTAGCCCTCTTCGACGGGAAGTCCGACCTAAAGGACCACCTAGACACATTCACGGCGGGGATGATGTAAGTCCGTGTTGCCCACCCCGGTGCTTACGGGGAGGCGGAAAACATAATAAAAATCGGATTTTTATGACTTAGGCAACATGGACTAAACTTGTGAGGATCTTTGCTAAACATAAACTAGCTAACCCTAACTACAAAGTAGCTAAGTGAAGAAAGGTTATACCTTTGGTCTTTAGTCCTTCTCTCCTTGCTCCTAGGTATGGTAGAAAAGGGTCACCTTGCTTGTCTTCTCCCGTCAAAGAAGGATCCACCCGAAAGCCACCACCTTTAGCTTCAACTCCAAGCTAGGAGTAACTAGAGTGCAAGAAATGCTAAGACTTGAACCCTAGAAGTGAGTAGAAAAGATCAAGAGAGGGTTTTTCTCAAGCTTTTTGTTTCTCAACACATGAGAGGGAGAGAGCTTGAGGGAGAGGATGAGCAAGAGAGAGAAATAGAATGAGAGAGTGAATTATTTGTGAGCCTTTCTCACTAATATGTGTGTATAATTTTTAATTGAATAATTAGCTAGATAATTATCATGGTAAATCATGACATGACCATTATCATTTCAAATTGCAAAGATCAAAAAGCATCTTCCAAAAGAAATTATGATGGTCAAAGTGTCAACCTTGGTCAACAAGTCAAAGAAGTCAAAAGGTCAACAACCACAACCATGGATAATTATTAAACTAATTACTAATTAACAATAACACACACATAAATATTAGGGTTAATAAAATGACAAAGGCCATTAACCCTAAACAAGGTCCTCTCCCCCAATCTCAAGCAACTGTGCATACGCACCCGCATTCGTGATCCGAGGAACACGAACACAATGAGAAAAACCAATCTCAAATCATATACTAGGATCCGGCTTAAACCAAAGCCCGCTAGTATAGACTGTCCGGACAGCAAACGTGCACAAGTGCGCGGATGCGAACGAACCCTGTCGCAAAACCATGCGACCTCTACTCGTTTTGCCTAAAGGCGAATAGCTCTCTGTGTGGGACTCTAAAGACTCGACACTACGCTGGCAGTGGGTTTAACCACAGACCGCAAGCGGCACTAGCTGTACGTAACGGTCCCCAGGTAGATATCGATAAGAAGACCGACGAGGTGAACCCCATCTGCTCTCCTACTGAGCCTGTATGTGACAGTCTCCGTACAGTCCGGTCTGTTCGTCTGATACATCGCATGGCGGGCCTAGGGGGGCGGTGAACGTCAGTCCCCTAATAGCGGTACAAGTCGTGTCGGAGTGTAGCCCAGAACACCCTGAGATAACACTGGAAACCTACCAGTATATCTCGCTTGCCCTGGCCAGGGACTACTCGTGTAATGGCTCTCCTGGACACAGCGCGATGTCAACCCCCAATACCGGGAGAGACGAATCCTGTCTAACCGTCACTGCCTCCAAGTGCTTCGGGACTGCACCCAAAAACTACCTGTTTGCACAGCTCCTTTGAGCCGTGGTAGGGTAGTAATCAAAGTGCAGTGGGAACACACTCGAGGCGAAGTGACAGTGTCAAGTCAGCGGACTAAGCTGTACTCATGTCACCTGGGAACTGATAACTGACGATAGGTATATTACCAACCAACAGTTCCCGACGAGTCCTGTCCAGTGTAATCGTAACCTAACGAGCACCCGCATACTATCCCAAGTACGACGTACTAACGGCTGTGGGACAGACCGTCTCCCACACTGGGATGAGAAGCGCATACGCTAGTCTACTCCGGAGTATCGATGCCCTGTCTCGATAGTCCAACGACCAGGGACCTGTATAAGGATGTGCTTATAGATTACCCAGCTCCCACGAGTGCGAGCGCCATCACAACGCTGGTAATCAAGCAAAGATCCTAAGGGCTCTACTAATATGTATACCAGCAATATGCTAAAAGAAACACATGCACATATTAAAGCAGAGACAAACCAAGTAGCATACTACCATTTCGAGCAAGATTGTATATACAACTGTGAATATCCCAAGCTTCCATTAAGTAATATACAAGCTAGTATGATACAGTAATGGCCTCTAGGGCATATACACTAACAATCTCCCACTTGCACTAAGGCCATGTACTGGCGTATCGAAGACCTATCATCTCGATCAGCCGCTCGAACTGAGTCTGGGGCAAGGCCTTGGTGAATGGATCTGCTGTGTTATCCTCTGATGCAACTCTCCGGACCTCGATCTTCTGGCGATCCACGATCTCCCTGATCAGGTGATACCGCCTTAAGATGTGTCTGGATTTCTGATGGGACCTGGGTTCCTTCGCTAAGGCTATAGCCCCGTTGTTGTCGCAATACAGAGGTATTGGGTCAACAATGGACGGAACCACCTGAAGTTCTTTCAAGAACTTCCTCATCCAGACAGCTTCTTTTGCGGCATCAGATGCAGCGATGTATTCCGCTTCCATAGTCGAGTCAGCAACGGTTTCCTGTTTGGAGCTCTTCCAACACACCGCCCCTCCATTGAGGGTAAAGACAAAACCCGACATGGACTTGGAATCATCCTTGTCACTCTGGAAGCTGGAGTCAGCAAAGGCCTCAACCTGCAGGTCTTTTCCGCCATACACCAAGAACATCTCCTTAGTCCTTCTCAGGTACTTGAGAATGTTCTTTACTGCTATCCAATGTTTCTCTCCAGGGTTTGACTGATACCTGCTTACCACACTCAGTGCATAAGCCACATCCGGTCTGGTACACAACATCGCATACATTATAGAGCCTACCGCAGAAGCGTAGGGTATAATAGACATGCGATCCCTCTCCAAATCAGTCTTGGGAGACATCTCTTTGGAGAGGGTGATCCCGTGACAAGCCGGTAGATTACCGCGCTTGGAATCTTCCATACTGAATCTCTTCAGTATGGTGTCGATGTACCTGGACTGCGAGAGTCCTAATATCCTCTTGGATCTGTCACGGTAGATCCGGATACCCAGAATGTAGGAGGCATCACCCAGGTCTTTCATGGAGAACCTGTGTGACAAGAACCCCTTGACAGATTGTAGCATAGGAATGTCATTTCCTATTAAGAGAATGTCATCCACGTATAAAACGAGGAATACTACAGTTCTCGCTACAAATCTACAATAGATGCATGGTTCATCTGGATTTTTGATAAAGCCAAATTCTTTGACCGTCTCATCAAAACAGATGTTCCAACTCCGCGATGCCTGCTTGAGTCCATAAATGGACTTGAGCAACTTGCACACCTTTCCGCTGCTCCCACCCTGAATGAAACCCTCTGGCTGGTCCATATAGACACACTCCTCTAAATGACCATTTAGAAAAGCTGTCTTTACGTCCATCTGCCAAATCTCATAATCGTGGAAAGCAGCGATGGCAAGAAGGATCCGAATGGATTTCAGCATAGCTACTGGAGAAAAGGTTTCGTCATAGTCCAAACCAGGTCGCTGACGAAAACCCTTTGCTACCAGTCTAGCTTTATAGGTCTCAACCTGTCCATCTACACCAATCTTCCTTTTGAAGATCCACTTGCATCCTACGGGTTTTACCCCGTCTGGAGCAATGTCCAACGTCCATACTTTGTTGGTGTACATGGACTCCATCTCGGTCCGCATTGCATCCAGCCATTTTACCGAGTCGACGCTCTGAATGGCTTGCTGGAAGCTAGTAGGCTCATCACAATCTAGGATGCAGTCTTCTCTATCCCCGTCAATGAGAAAACCGTAGTATCTCTCGGGCGGATGAGACTGCCTACTACTCCTGCGGAGTGGCATAGGAATGTCCTGTTCTTTTGAACCTTCTGGTTCCACTAAACTTTCAGTAATAGTTTGTGGTTCTGGAATTTCTTCCAGTTCTATTGCGCTCCCACTTATTTCTTTTTCTATGAACTGATGTTCTAGAAAGTGGGCATGGCGAGAAACAAGGACTTTTTGTTCCTCTTCGTAATAGAAGTAATATCCCTTGGAGTTCTTTGGATATCCCACAAACTTGCACTGTACTGAGCGTGCCTCGAGCTTGTCCGCATGCTGCTTTTTTACAAAAGCTGGACATCCCCATGTCTTAATGTGATTAAGATAGGGTTTCTTCCCACTCCATAACTCATATGGTGTGGTAGGCACAGTCTTAGTGGGAACACGGTTCAAAAGATATGCAGCTGTTTCTAGCGCATACCCCCAGAACGATCGCGGTAACTCAGCGTTACTCATCATGGACCGTACCATATCCAATAGGGTTCGGTTCCGTCTCTCCGATACACCGTTATGTTGCGGAGTGTATGGAGGAGTAAGCTGAGAGAGAATTCCATTCTCTTTTAAATAGTTCAGGAATTCGGCACTTAAGTATTCTCCTCCTCGATCCGATCTTAGGATCTTGATACTTTTGCCTGTTTGTTTTTCTACTTCATTCTTATATTCCTGGAATTTTTCAAAAGCCTCGGATTTATGTTTCATTAAGAAGACATAACCGTACCTTGAAAAATCATCCGTAAAGGTAATGAAGTAAGAATAACCGCTTCGCGCATGTGTAGACATTGGACCGCACACGTCGCTGTGTACGAGTCCCAAGAGCTCGCTCGCTCTTTCTCCGTGTCCAGAAAACGGAGCCTTTGTCATCTTTCCTTTGAGACAGGATTGACAAGTTGCATACGATTGATATTCGAACGAATCTAAGTATCCTTCAGTATGTAACTTAGTCAATCTTCTCTCATTGATGTGACCCAGTCTACAATGCCATAAGAAAGTTTTATTAATTTCTGGAGACTTTCTTTTGTGTGTATTCTGGATATTGAAAACCTGTGGTTGGTTTAAAACGTATATACCGTTGTTCAATGTACCTGACCCAATCAACACTTGATTAAGGTGAATGTTCACTACATTACTTACAAATGCAAATTCATAACCTTCTCTAGATAATAAAGATACAGAAATGATATTACAGGTTGCATTTGGTACATAATAACAACTACGCAAAACCAAAAAGTGTCCATCTGATAATCCCAGGTGATAGTCCCCCACGGCCTCAGCATCCATGCTAGCACCGTTCGCAACTCTGAGGGTCATGTCACCTGTCTTCAAAACTCTACGCTTTCTCAACGCCTGCAAAGAATTACAGATATGAGATCCTGATCCGGTATCCAATACCCAGGAATTAGAGTTTATTGATAGACAATTTTCAATAACATACACACCTGAAGCTGAAGCTGCAACTCGCTTCAAATCCTGTGTTCTGGCTTTCCAAGCCTTGCAATCTTGTTTCCAGTGACCACTTTTGTGACAATAGAAGCATTCTTCCTTCCCCACCAGCTTCCCCGCTACCTTTGTTGCTTTACCCTTTCCCTTCGTATCCACTTTACCGACACCGCCTCTTGGTTTGGCGGGGGCTTTCTTCTTCTTGCCCTTGGCTTTCGCCCTGGACCTAGAAGAGGAAGATCCTCCTACAAACAAAGTGGATGTCTCCCTACCCTTCTGTAGGGTGCCCTCAGCAGTCCTCAACATGTTCAGAAGTTCGGCAAGTTCAACCTCCTTTCCTTGCATGTTGAAGTTGAGAATGAACTGGGCGTAAGTGGAAGGAAGGGACTGGAGAATCAGATCAGTATAGAGTTCATTCTCCAACGTGGTCCCGAGGTCCGCGAGCTCCTCTATGTAGCCGATCATCTTAAGCACGTGGTCCGCTACCGATGATCCGACGGCCAACCTTGCCGAAAAGAGCTTCTTCGACACTTCGTATCTTGCGATACGAGACTGCTCTCCATACAGTTCTTTTGTATGGAGAAATATGGACTCTAGGTCCATATTCTCGTGCCTCCTCTGATGGTCATTGTCCATCGAGGCTAGTACGAGGCATTTGGCCCTCGCGCAATCTATCTCCCATGTCTTACGGATTTCTACATCCGCGACGCTGGAGGTGGGACCTGGGACGGGGGGAGCTTTGGTGGTAAGTATATACCCCAGCTTGTCATAAGTGATAGCCATCTTGACATTCCTGAGCCAATCTTTGTAGTTTGGCCCTGTCAATATGTTTTTATCTAATAGTAACTTAAGTCCGGTCATCTTGAATGGTCGCTGCAA
Organism: Agapanthus africanus; assembly: GCA_030015575.1. Lineage (NCBI taxonomy): Eukaryota > Viridiplantae > Streptophyta > Magnoliopsida > Asparagales > Amaryllidaceae > Agapanthus > Agapanthus africanus. Next base: position 147,432,056 of record CM057348.1, on the reverse strand, counting down.
TTAGGAGAGAGAAAAGAAACACTTTAGCATGATGCTCTTGCAAGTTTAGAGTGGTTTTTAGTTTGTCTAAACTGGATGGCTCCCACTGTCTCTCGAATCCCTTCTCAAACCGTAAAGAAAAGGATTAGCCGGGATCATTCTCACCGTACAATACTTGCTTAACCGTTCAGCCAGGCCAGTGTCGGTACTTCGAGGGAGGTTTTCCAACGCTTTCGCGAAGTTCCTTAATTAAGTAACCTCTTTTCCCTGTGGGCGTAGCCCCGCTAACACCTTTCTAGGCACCTACTAGGTTTATAGCATTGATCGTTAAGTGAGAGTTTTCCCGAGGAGTAGCATATACTCACAGTAGGATCGGGATCCAAATATCATCGCGTGATAAAACCGAAGGAATCCTACCAGAATTATCACACTCCAAATGGTATGCAAATCTAGCAAGTTTCAGTACTTATGAAACTCCCGATGTGGATTTTTGCCCCATGCTCTTATGACCTTGACTTTGGCCAAAATATCATAAGTCACATGTCAAGTTCTACCCGTCATTCTCCTGGTTAATTTGGACCCACCCGTACCTACCCTTGACTTTGGCCAAAATGGCAGCACGACTGTCCCAAATCAACGCATCTATCTATGCTGCACATGAATACCCAAACGCTACCAATCACTATGCCTTGACTTTGGCCAAAATACATAGCTTGAATACTTTTGACCATTCATGTGGAATGACGGAGGGCTACGAATGGTTTTGGCGAAACCGTGAACGTAGTGAACTTGATATAATCGATGGAACGAGATAGCTTTTAAAAGGAGTGGTTCAAGCTCCGCGTTTAAAAGTTTAGTTTTTGAAAAAGAACCGAGTGGTTTTCAAAGTGTTCCAATCGACTTTTACTTGGTTTATTTCTTGCATTAGTTCTTTTAATGCGTCCCATCATTTAATCCTACCATTGCAGAAAACAACCAAAATATGACGTACGCTTATGCCATTCGCATTCGCCACGGGGCCCCGTCATCACCCGTTAGGTTACTTAACTAACGACAGAGCGGGGGCTGGGCTAGCGCGGCTGTAAAACATAAGCAACGCCTAAATAGTTATTATATATAAATATATAGCAATGATAAACATTACAGATCACAGATGAATAAATTGGATATACTAGGAGTCCGCAATGCGTTCGAGCCTGCAACGCAAAGCGGATTACACGGTCGCGGTGAATAGCCAATACCCCACCCAAGACCCCTACGGGTGCGGCAAACTACCCGCCACGCACCCGAAGCGAAGCAACCTCCCTCACCACCGTGAGTAGGCCACTCGGCGCTTCGAGATACCCGGTAGTTTGTGCACCCCCTCCATGGGTCTATCCTAGGAGCAAAAACAGTAAAAAGAATTATACAATGACGGCTACAACCCCGACCCGGTTGTGCGGCCATACAAAGAATATTATTACATCAATTTACATGTTACAAATGAATGAAAGAAAATAACACTCATCTCACATCCAACCCGGCTATTCACCCGCGACAATCCAATCCATTCATATCCACAAACCAACAATCACAGATCACAGAGATGTATAACCCCGACTAATCGACTTATAGCGATTAGCCGACGTTCAATACATACAAGCATCACAGATATAACCGATATAGTTAAAGTGTAGTGAAGTTCCGAAAAATACGGATTTATAGGCCCCCAAAAGTAAATTTTAGTTCTGGAAAATCTGGGCACATATAACATATCCTAAAAATCCTAAAACCAACTCAGAAACAAACTGCAGCAAAAACGATACAGAGAGTTGACAAGACGGCCGCGCTTCCGCGGCAAGAGCTTCCTTATGCCGCGGAAGCGCGGTCCTCTTGGCTCCTCTCTGGTTCGTATTTGGTGGTGTTTCACACAAAACCCTGAGACAATTTTACAAGTATACAGTTTTTCATTTTAACCAGGAAAAATTTTAACAGAAAGTTGGATTTTGAAAAAGTTTGGTTTTAGGGTTTTTCGGTTTCGAAACTTCGTTACACTTAACTACTTAGCTAGTTTGAGTTTAGTTAGGCTCTGATACCACTGTAAGTCCGTGTTGCCCACCCCGGTGCTTACGGGGAGGCGGAAAACATAATAAAAATCGGATTTTTATGACTTAGGCAACATGGACTAAACTTGTGAGGATCTTTGCTAAACATAAACTAGCTAACCCTAACTACAAAGTAGCTAAGTGAAGAAAGGTTATACCTTTGGTCTTTAGTCCTTCTCTCCTTGCTCCTAGGTATGGTAGAAAAGGGTCACCTTGCTTGTCTTCTCCCGTCAAAGAAGGATCCACCCGAAAGCCACCACCTTTAGCTTCAACTCCAAGCTAGGAGTAACTAGAGTGCAAGAAATGCTAAGACTTGAACCCTAGAAGTGAGTAGAAAAGATCAAGAGAGGGTTTTTCTCAAGCTTTTTGTTTCTCAACACATGAGAGGGAGAGAGCTTGAGGGAGAGGATGAGCAAGAGAGAGAAATAGAATGAGAGAGTGAATTATTTGTGAGCCTTTCTCACTAATATGTGTGTATAATTTTTAATTGAATAATTAGCTAGATAATTATCATGGTAAATCATGACATGACCATTATCATTTCAAATTGCAAAGATCAAAAAGCATCTTCCAAAAGAAATTATGATGGTCAAAGTGTCAACCTTGGTCAACAAGTCAAAGAAGTCAAAAGGTCAACAACCACAACCATGGATAATTATTAAACTAATTACTAATTAACAATAACACACACATAAATATTAGGGTTAATAAAATGACAAAGGCCATTAACCCTAAACAAGGTCCTCTCCCCCAATCTCAAGCAACTGTGCATACGCACCCGCATTCGTGATCCGAGGAACACGAACACAATGAGAAAAACCAATCTCAAATCATATACTAGGATCCGGCTTAAACCAAAGCCCGCTAGTATAGACTGTCCGGACAGCAAACGTGCACAAGTGCGCGGATGCGAACGAACCCTGTCGCAAAACCATGCGACCTCTACTCGTTTTGCCTAAAGGCGAATAGCTCTCTGTGTGGGACTCTAAAGACTCGACACTACGCTGGCAGTGGGTTTAACCACAGACCGCAAGCGGCACTAGCTGTACGTAACGGTCCCCAGGTAGATATCGATAAGAAGACCGACGAGGTGAACCCCATCTGCTCTCCTACTGAGCCTGTATGTGACAGTCTCCGTACAGTCCGGTCTGTTCGTCTGATACATCGCATGGCGGGCCTAGGGGGGCGGTGAACGTCAGTCCCCTAATAGCGGTACAAGTCGTGTCGGAGTGTAGCCCAGAACACCCTGAGATAACACTGGAAACCTACCAGTATATCTCGCTTGCCCTGGCCAGGGACTACTCGTGTAATGGCTCTCCTGGACACAGCGCGATGTCAACCCCCAATACCGGGAGAGACGAATCCTGTCTAACCGTCACTGCCTCCAAGTGCTTCGGGACTGCACCCAAAAACTACCTGTTTGCACAGCTCCTTTGAGCCGTGGTAGGGTAGTAATCAAAGTGCAGTGGGAACACACTCGAGGCGAAGTGACAGTGTCAAGTCAGCGGACTAAGCTGTACTCATGTCACCTGGGAACTGATAACTGACGATAGGTATATTACCAACCAACAGTTCCCGACGAGTCCTGTCCAGTGTACTCGTAACCTAACGAGCACCCGCATACTATCCCAAGTACGACGTACTAACGGCTGTGGGACAGACCGTCTCCCACACTGGGATGAGAAGCGCATACGCTAGTCTACTCCGGAGTATCGATGCCCTGTCTCGATAGTCCAACGACCAGGGACCTGTATAAGGATGTGCTTATAGATTACCCAGCTCCCACGAGTGCGAGCGCCATCACAACGCTGGTAATCAAGCAAAGATCCTAAGGGCTCTACTAATATGTATACCAGCAATATGCTAAAAGAAACACATGCACATATTAAAGCAGAGACAAACCAAGTAGCATACTACCATTTCGAGCAAGATTGTATATACAACTGTGAATATCCCAAGCTTCCATTAAGTAATATACAAGCTAGTATGATACAGTAATGGCCTCTAGGGCATATACACTAACAGATGAGCTTCCAAGATGTAACACCCAAGCCCAATACTACTATTTCTGTTACTGTTTGAGCATAATGTGGTACTCATTTCATTTATCTTGCTTGTTTGTGGCTTACTGTAAATTTTTACCCGGTAAATTCATTTCTGCATATAACAAATTTTAGGATCTAAAATAAAATTAAAAATATTCATCTTGGCCTACTTGACACCCCTAACCCCGTGGTAGCGTCCGTGTATCGTGTTCTCGTCCCGTTCAGTGAAACGGGCGAGTTTGGATGGCTACGCGCGCGTATATTTGTCCGTTTTGAGGGTATGCTTTTTAATCATAAAACACTTCATTTTAAAATTTGGATCCCACTTAAAATCCTATTATTTCAATTTCAAATTTTTGGACCCGACCCGGGCGCGATTTGGAAATGTTTTATTTTGCGCCAAAACCCCAAATTTAATATTCGAATATTTCCTTAACTTATAATATATATTACTGTTTCCTATATCTTTAAAATCTTAATTTAAATCTCTTAAAAAAAAATTTATATCAAATCCCAACCAATCACGAGCTTCATAATCTCCCACGGGCCCCACCTCCTCTCTCCATTCCTCTCTCTCTCACCGTCTCTCTCTCATATCTCTCTCTCTCTCCCTCAAATCTCTCTCTCTCTCCCTTATAATTTTAAAAACTCTTTCCCTCTCTCATTTTTCCAGAGAACCCATCCGAGCCCTAGCGTGAAAACCCCCGGCCGGCTTACCCTCGCCGTTGCAGCCCAACGCCGACGCCGCTACCACCTCCATCCTCGCCTCCTCAGCCTCGTCCCATCCACCTCCTCTTTCTCCCTTCTTCCCTGCACCTGCACGCGCCTGCGCACTCCCGACCACCAGCGCGTGCTCCCTGCACACCGTCGGACCGCCGTCTGTCGCCGCCGACGACCCCGTTCCCGTGTCCCCGGCCTCGCAAGCACACCCCTCGGTAAGATAACTTCCCTCCTCTCTTCCCTTCTTTCCCTTCTTTGCTAATGCGATTCTTGATCTGCAGAATACTTCCGCCGCCGTCGTAGGCCATCGCCGGAGTTTTTTCGACGACCGTCGATCCTCACGACCCTCTGCAGACCACCGTAAGCCTTGTTTCCATCTCATTCGTCCTTGTTTCCTTTCTTTTCATGATCGCAAGTCGTGACCATTCACTGTTCACCTTTTCGCCGGAATCCGACGACGTGATCCGACGTTCCAGCGAGGTACCCCGACCCGCCTGGTTCCATTGTTCGTTGTTTGGGTTCAATCCGTGAACCGTGCGGCCGTCGCGAGTTTCCCCGCCGACGTTATCGTTCCGTTTTTCCCGGTTCGCGACCCGTTGAGGCAAGTACCCCTTACTACATGCTATACAATATTTACAGATATAATATGACACCCTAAACCTGTAAATTTAACTTGGTATGATCATTTCTCATGTTCGGTTACAGTATTGCATTATATCATTTTACCGTTAAACTTGGAACCTACAGTTGCAAATTGAACCTAATAACCATATTTACCTGTTTAATCACATTTTTAATTTTAACGTAGCTTATGGCATTTATCTCTGTAGTTCTGTTCCATTCGGACACTCGTATGCATTTAACCTGTAGTAGCTGTACTGAACCGTTATACAAATCGTTGCACCTCTAAGGGTTCTTAAACTTGTTAACATGACTAAACGGCTATACTTGTCTTACTGCACTCTTGTAATCATCTCTGTGACAAATTTGATAACTGTATTGCAAAATTGAATGAAACTGCCTATTACTTAATTCATTGCTTATCTCATGATTGTTGATACCCATGTTTGATTATATAACTGATTGTGAGCACACCCACGATATTGTTTACATCTTGACCTGACTTGCTATATGTAAATATTGTTATACCTGACATGGTACCGTACATTGTTGATTGACCTGATGTACCATGACCTGACCCGTTACTTGATCTTGTATCTAATGCCAACAAACCTGACATGCAATCCTCATGGACCGTTCCTGTTGTCTATCCAGACAAACTTGCTTTTACCTGATCCTGGGTTGGCATTAGTTCTTGACTACTGAATACCTGACTTGACATACATAACTTGGGGGTATGGGCAAATCAAAGGTGAAACCTGACTTGTAACTCAACAGTTCGATACCTGTTCTGATCAGTTTTACGGGCTAGGCCAGCCCCGGAGTGATGATGCTGACATCACTCGCCCATCCTGCTACTTGTTACTGCCTAGCGGCACGTCTCGGATTCAGCCCGAGAGTCTTGACCGTGGTCCCGGGCATGCACGGGATACTATTGAGTTACATCGACGATTCATCAATTGATTTCAAAGACTTTAGAATAGAAAACCTGATAGAACAGTTTATTTTACCCACTGCACACTACCCTGCACTGCTTCAATTCATATTATTGTTACTCTCGTTTTATTCATGTTTATATTGCATTGCCTGCTACACTGTTCATATTATATTACTTGATGACATGACGCGCTGACGTCTGGGTTTTGCATGGCCCAGATTCCGTACCGCTGTTGCAGTCCGAGAAGGAGTACTTCAGCCAGCAGGCTGAGCTGTGAGGTGTCAGTAGTAGTTAGTTTTATTTCCTGCATTTATTTCCAGATGTGAGCCCGCATTATGGGACATACATTTCAGTTATTTGTATTAGATCATTTGCTTCCGCATTTATTTATTATTGACTCCTGTTATCTTGGATTATGGACATGTTTTAGATAGTTTTATTGTGTTCTTGATATCTCTACAGCCGTAATGTGACTGTGGATGAATGCTTCCTACCCGCAGGTAGCATGGTTGGCTATGTCACGTGCCCATTTTAGCGTACTCTGGGAAGCGGGCGTGACACAAGAAAACTCTGATGCCGCCCAATGCCGAGCGTTCCCCGCCACTCTCACCCGCGTAGGACAAGATTGATTCCGAGAACTCATGCCACACTCCATCTCTACCTTCGATGAGATGGCCGCCCTGTTCTTCGGGCATTTCATCGGGAACAGACGGCAGAAGCGGACCATCGATTACCACTTCACTATAAAGAGCGGGGATAAGGAATCCTTCAAAGGATACATCACCCACTTCTACAACGCTCTTCTTGAGGTTCTAGAGCACAGGGACAAGACTGTCATCATGGCCCTTAGGTTGTGTCTTAGGCACAAGGAGTGGCTCCGCTCCTTTTCATTAGCGCAACCTAAGACCATGGACGAGGTCAAAGCCTGGACCGAGCGAGAAATCTAGCTCGAGTCCGAAGTAAATGTGACCTACCCCGGAGCGACCAGGCCGATCAAAAGAAGAGGGGTATAGAAGAGAAGAAGAAGGTTGACCGGCCAAAGCCATACTCCCCGAAGTTCCAGGAGTATACTCCGCTCAACATCTTCCAGACTGAGCTGTCGGAGGAGGCAAAGGGCGAGCTATTTTTGAAGCTCCAGTAGAGCGGCCAAACGGACACAAGGCCCTTACTGCGCCTTCCACAGGTCGCAGAGACACCCCACCAAGAACTGCAAACAGCTCCGTGACTACATCGAGGAGTTGATTTGCTCGAGGCACCGGGCGAAGTACTTACGGGAAAAGCGACAAGTAGATCGGAAGCAAGAGAACCATCCCCCTCCCGGCGAGTTGAAGATCAGCCAAATCATGGTCGTATCAACGGGGAGTGTGCCTGGAGCTGGCGAGATTCAACTCCTCTTGCCGGTTGAAGGGACTAGCAGCCAGCCCCAGAAGAAAAGAAAAGCAGCCGAGCCCATCACCTTCACCGACGAGGACCTCTACGGGATATCCTTGCCTCAAAATGACCCCCTGGTGATTACATCACGGGTCCACCGCTACGAGGTTCAAAGGATACTGGTCGACTCGGAAAGCTCGGCAGACATCCTTTTCTACGACTGCTTTTTACGTATAGGGCTCGGCCCATTGGACCTAAGGCCGACCGCCCACATTCTATCGGGGTTTACTAACCACTCCATCCCGGCAGAAGGAGTGGTCGCCCTCCTACTTAACATCGGGGAGGCATGCCGTACGCGAACCATACCAGTGGAGTTCATCGTCGCTAGAATTCCATCGACCTACAATATCCTCCTAGGACGCACGACACTCAACTTCCTTCAGGCCCAGATCTTGACCTACCACCTCACGATCAAGTTTCCACTCGACCAAGGGGGAATAGGCTAGGCCTACAGGAACCAGCAAACCGCAAAGATTTGCTTCACAGTGACATCTACGCCTGAGGAACGAAGCGATGATCTTGAAAGCGCGGGTGATTTCCAAGGGTCCTTGGATACTCGGGACGAACAAAAAGAAATCCGCAAGGCCCCTGTGGAGGCGCTAACAGAGGTCCCCCTCATCGAAGGGGACAATGGACGAACCGTCTAAATTGGGTCACTCTTAACGAGGGCCTGGCACAATGACTTGATCCACTTCCTCAGAGGAAACTCGGACGTGTTCGCTTGGGCACCCGTCGACATGCCCGGGATCGACCCCAAAGTAATCTCACATAAGCTTGGGGTCGACCCGATGGTCCGACCTGTCTGGCAGAAGAAACGAACCTTCGCTCCGATCAAACAAAAAGCGATCAAGGACGAAGTTGACAGGTTGCTTGCAGCCAACTTCATTCGAAACGTGGCCTACTCGGAATGGCTGGCGAATGTGGTAATGGTTAAAAAGAAAAGCGGGAAATGGCGCATGTGCGTCGACTTCACAGATCTCAATAAGGCCTGCCCGAAAGACAACTATCCCCTCCCTCGGATAGATCATCGACAGCTCGGCAGGCCACGAATTACTCAGCTTCATGGATACTTTCTCCGACTACAACCAGATCCGTATGAACTCGGCAGACGAAGAGCTCACTGCATTCACAACGGACCGAGGGGTATACTGCTATAAAGTGATGCCCTTCGGCCTAAAAAACGTCGGAGCTACATACCAACGCTTGGTCAATAAGATGTTCAAACTACAGATCGGGAGGAACATGGAGGTTTACGTTGACGACATGCTCATTAAGTCGACCTCGTCAGATGAGCATGCCAAAGATCTTGGCGAGACTTTCAACATCCTCCGTAAATACAAAATGAAGCTGAATCCCGCAAAGTGCGTGTTCGGGATCACTAGTGGAAAATTCCTTGGGTTCATGGTTACCCACCGAAGAATCGAGTCTAACCCGAAGAAAATCAGTGCCATCCTCAACATGGTCGTGCCGAAGACCAACGTCGAAATCATGCGGGTCACGGGAAGAGTAGCCACTCTAAGTCTCTTCATGTTAAGGTCCGGAGAAAAGTGCCTCCCATTCTTTAAAGCCCTGAGAAAGATCCTAAGGTTCGAATGGTCGGAGGAGTGTCAGATCGCTTTCGAGCAATTGAAAATGCACCTGGCAACTCCCCCACTGCTCACCCGGTCAATTGAAGGAGACGGGCTATCACTGTATCTAGCGGTGTCCGATCAGGCTGCAGGCTCGGTGCTCGTCTGAGAAGTCAAAGGAGTCCAGAAGCCGGTCTACTACGTAAGCTACGTCTTTAAGGACACGGAAACAAGGTACCCGGCCATAGAAAAGGTTGTCTTAGTGCTTATCGTGGTCTCAAGGAAACTACGACACTACTTCCAAGCACACACAATCCTTGTCCTCACCGAGCGTCCCTCAAGGGCTATTCTCGTCTCCCCCGAGTCATCTGGTCGCTTGGAGAAATGGAGGTGGGAGTTATCTCAATTCGACATCAAATACCGCCCAAGGCAGGCTATCAAGGCACAAGTCCTGACCGACTTTATTGTCGAATGCACTATCCCCAACAAAGAGGCGGTGTCGGCACCAGCCCCCGGGTCTCAACCCTCGATCAAGATAAGACCCGACTCCGCCCCCGATTAGGTCCTTTATGTCGATGGATCATCTACCGAGGATGGGAGCGGTGCCGGCCTCATCATTTGAGGACCGAACGGGGCAAAGATGGAGTATTCTTTGAAGCTCGGATTCAAAACCTCAAACAACGCCGCGAAGTATGAGGCCTTGCTAGCTGGACTACGAATCGCCTCCGGATTGAGGCTGAAGACGATCCGAATCCGCAGTGACTCCACCCTGGTCGTAGGCCAGGTGGATGGCCGTTTTGAGGCATGGGAGCCTCTGATGGTGAAATATTTAGCCGAGGTAAGAAGACTACGAAAAGACTTCGACGAAGTTCAAATGGAGCAGATCCCCTGGCACCTAAACGCCCAGGCTGACGCTTTGAGCAAGCTATCTTCCTCCTATACGGCCAACAACAAGAGAAATATTCTCTTCGAGGTCTTGCCACGGCCCAGCATGGAAGACAGAGCGACAACACTTCAAGTTTATGCTGCCTAGGAAGAAGACCGGGATTGGAGGAAGCCGCTCGTAGAATTCCTGAACGAAGGTACGCTCCCAGGAGATCGAGGGGAAGCACGCCGCCTCCGAGCCAAAGCCCGCCATTTCATTTGGAGTAGTAGAAACCTCTATAAGAAATCCTTCACTCAACCTCTTCTTCGGTACGCCGACCCCCACGAGGCTGACTACGTCCTCCGTGAGGTTCATGAAGAGGTCGGCGGAGCACGTCAAGGGGCCTGCATCTTAATCCAGAAGATGCTACTATAAGGATACTATTGGCCGACTATTTATTAGGACGCTCAGAAGCTCGTCAGAAGATGCAAGAGCTTCCAACTTCATGGCAGCATACCCCGTCTTCTGGCTACCAAGCTAACGGACCTGACGTCCCCATGGCCGTTTGCCCAGTGGGGAATGGACATGGTAAGCCAACTCCCAACTGGTACGGGCGGGCACAAATACGTTCTCGTCGCGGTAGACTACTTTACGAAGTGGATCAAGGCCATCCCCATTAGAAAACCAGACACCGCCATGACCATCAAATTCCTGCAGAACAACATAATATCCTGGTTCGGGATCCCGAAGTGTATCGTTACCAACCACGGGACGAACTTCGAAAATGACAAAGTCAAGGGATTCTGCAGCGAATACCACGTACTCATGAAGTTCGCTACGGTTGCGCATCCTCAATGTAACAGGCAAGCCGAGGTCACTAACCGGGATGTAATCCGAGGTCTTCGAAGGAAGGAAAGGCAGTTGGGTCAACGTACTACCCCGGGTTTTATGGGCTCTGCGCACATCGAAGAAGACCCCTACTGGAGAGACCCCCTTCAGTCTCTGCTATGGCACCGAGGCGATGATCCCAACAGAGATCGGACTGCCCAGTTACAGAGTTGAGCACTTCGATGATGAGGCTAATACTTTGGTGCTCCGAACTAATTTGGACATCTTGCTGGAGAAGCGGGACTGGGCACAGATCAAAACCGCCGCTTACCAACAGCAAATTGCTCGCTACTATAACGCACGAGTCAAGCATCACACCTTTAAGACTGGGGATATGGTCCTAAGGCGGAACGAGTTTGTAGACCAAAGCAAGTTGCATAAATTTTCCCTGAAGTGGAATGGCCCATTCCTCGTTTCCGAAGTATTTCCCAGCGGGGCATATCGCTTGCAAGATGCAGCGAGTCGCAAGTTTCCATGACCTTACTATGCCAAGAAGCCCAAGTTGTACAAGTAAATTTGAAAATTATATTTATGAATATATGATTCTTCTTTGCCAAAGCGATTTAAATTTTTCTAAGTCTTTTAAATTAGAAGAAACTTCTCCTATGTGTTTCCCTCTTCCTCAGTTCAAAGGTCACAGGTTTCGTTTTATGAAAATACTTAAACACGCCAAGAAAACAAAAAGGAAACAATAGTACGTCGCAAAAGGAGAATTTTATTTATCATGGGTATTATGGGCTCCTCAGCCTTACACGAAAATTAAAATTACAACAGAGGGGGTACGGGATCGAGAAAGCACAGCTGGTGGTATTCTATGGAGATCTCCGCCAGCCGAGCCCTAACCTCTTCAGCCCGCTCCCGCTGATGCTGTCCATGTACCCGGGATACCACGGAAGTACCGGGCCTTCCATCCGCCGGGCAAGGGCCTGCGATCTGCCTCTTTTGGAAAAACTCCAAAAGAAGGGCCGCCTACCGATCATGCATGTTCTTCGAGATAAGGCCGAGGACATACAGCATGTGCAACTTATCGAGCGCCTCATCCTGCAGTTCCTTGGAGAGGGGGTTGTACAGCCCCGGGGACCTCCTCCAAATTGCATACATCAGCAATTAGAGGAGAGACGACCGACGAGGAAGTAGACGGCCGAAATGGTCCTCGATGCGCTGGACCACACCCCGGTATGTCTCCTCGGAAAAGGACTAGTTGTACAAATAGATGTCATCGGGAGTGATGATCAATCGTGTAGATGCGCCCGGCCATCTCAGAAAAGCGACGCTGAAAGAAACTCATCTCCTTCTCTATTTATAGCCTCAACAAAATCCCCCAGGAGCCAAAATTTGCGCGCGCATAGGCACGTATCCTGGGTTATTTTCAACTCTTCCAATACCAAACTGCCACGTGGTAGGCATCCCATGTCTCATGGCCAACCGAAGTCGGAATGACGCGGATCTTAGAATGCCTCGCCTATCCATTTCTGCTACGTGTCGCCCGCGACAGTCACTCTTCCAGATTTTCTGCGCTGGGGGAGATTGAACGACGCCTCGCAAAACCGAGCAGCTTCCCTGCTCGGTCCATCCTTAGCGGGTAGCTCCTACCCATCTACGCTGAGGATCAAAGCCCTCATCACGAGGTCACTGAGCAGCTTCCCTGTTCGTCCTATCCTTAGCGGGTAGCTCCTGCCCATCCACACTAAGGATCAAACCACTCATCAAGAGGCCACCAAGAAGCTTCCCTGCTCGGTCCATCCTTAGCAGGTAGCTCCTTTCCATCCACACTAAGGATCAAATCACTCATCAAGAGGCCACCGAGCAGATCCCCTGCTCGGTCCATCCTTAGCGGGTAGCTCTTGCCTATCCATGCTAAGGATCAAACCCCTCATCAAGAGGACACTAAGCAGCTTCCCTGCTTGGTCCATCCTTAGCGGGTAGCTCCCACCCATCTATACTAAGGATCAAAGCCCTCATCAAAAGGCCACCAAGCAGCTCCCTTGCTCGGTCCATCTTTAGCGGGTAAGTCCTGCCCATCCACGCTAAGGATCAAACCCCTTATCAAGAGTCCACCGAGCAGCTTCCCTTCTCGGTCCATCCTTAGCGGGTATCAAAGCCCTCATTAAGAGGTCACCAAGCAGCTTCCCTGCTCGGTTCATCCTTAGCGGGTAACTCCTGCTCGTCTATGCTAAGGATCAATGCCCTCATCAAGAAGCCACCGAGCAACTCCCCTTCTCGGTCTATCCATGGCTGGTAGCTCACTACCCACCGACGCCAAAGATCAAAAGCCCTCATCAAGATGCCACCGAGCAGCTTCCCTGCTCGGTCTGTCCTTAACGGGAAACTTCCTATCCATCTACGCTAAGGATCAAAGCCCTCATCAAGAGGCCACCGAGCAGCTCCTCTGCTCGGTCCATCCATGGCTGGTAGCTTACTACCTACCGACACTAAAGATCAAAAGCCATCATCATGAGGCCACCAAGCAGCTTCCCTGCTCGGTTTGTCCTTACCGGGAAACTTCCTACCCGTCTACACTAAGGATCTGAAGCCCTCAACTTTGGCAAACGCCGACCAATCCAAACTAGGCTCTTGTCTAATTTATTCTAAGAGAAGTGGCCGCCGATCCAACTCAAAGGAATGGGCAGATCTACACCTTTTTACTCGAATGAGCCAACCGACGTAACTTAAGTAAGCGATCGTCGCCTTAACTCCGGCGGAATAAGAAAACCGGCCTTTGTATACTTGACAAATAATTGGGTTTCACTCGACACGCGATCTCCATCTAAAGGACCGGTCACCGACCTGCGGTCTGACTCGTCAGGCGAGGAAAACACTAACATGCTCACACAAACAAGAAAACGTTGCCACGCAAAAAATTTACAAAGCGGCTTTATTCACAGCTTGGGAGTCTTTACAAAGGTATTATAGGCTCCTCAGCCTTACAAAATTGCCCGAAGGCCTACAAGATTCAAAAACAAAAAAAGGAAGAAGGCAGAAGGGCTCAGGCTTTGGGAGTTGGGAGGACCTCGACCTGCTCGACATCAGCATCGGTAGCCGGGGCGATAGCTTTAGGGTCGGCGCCCCCACCAGGAGCTTCTGCACTGGGAGCCGGGGTGATTGCCTTATTTCTAGCAGCCCCACCAGGAGCTTTGGCACTGGGAGCTGGGGTGATTGCCTTATCTCCAGCACTCCCACCGGGAGCCCCTCCCCAGCGGCACCTCCTGCGGCATCCCTTGTCTTATCCTCGAGAAGGTATTCTAGTTGGAGCTCACTGTCGGGGAACCCCGGCATCAGCGCCTGACGGCATCGAGAGCCTGATGCCAGACAATGGCCGAGGCGTCGGCAAGGTCAACGTAGAATTGTTCCGACGTCTTGTACCTCTCCACCGCCTTTGCGGCCCGGAGGTCGGCGACCTTCATCCCTTCCTTCACCGCCTCGACTTCCCTCTAAAGGATGTCCTGTGTCTTCTTCATCATGGCGTTGAGCACCCTGGCCTCCTCTAACTTAGCCTCGACGGCCTTGTTAGACCTCTTCAAAATTCGGATGGACTCCTTGCATTTGGAGTTCACCACCTCCTCGGTGGCTACCCGATTTTCGAGGGCGGTTATTTTCTCCTTCACTTGGCACAGCTCCCGGCACAGGCCCTCTTCCCGCGAAGAATACTCGCCAGCCATGTACATCACCGGGGCAATTTCCTTATGCTCCATGTTGGCGATGAGGGCGCAATGCTGGAGGACCTGAGGAAGATAAAAGAAGGGGTTAAAAAGCATCCGATCCGACAAAAAATGCCTAGCGAAAACCTAAGCGGAAAGCGAATACTGACCTGTACAGCCTCATAGGCAATGGCGGTGACTTGGGCCTTAAGGGTCCCCCGAGGGATTTTTCCCCCGGCCGATCATTCCATCTCCGAGAGTAAGCAATCGGCGACAGAAAGCCCCCAGGGCACCTCGAAACAAACGTCCCCTTCCTGCATGAAGATCGGGGAAGACATTGATCAAGATGTTTTCCTCTTGTACCTCTTGAGGGGGACCTCAGGAGGGGGGGTCGGCCTCTTCTGTAACACCCGAGCCCGGTAATACTATTTATATTACTAGTTGAGGGTTATATATTGCTCTTTTTCAATTATTCTGTTTTTCTGGGGTTTATTGCTAAATTTTAACCGGTTAAGTCATTTTGGCACATAACAAATTTTAACTCCTAAAATGAAATTTAAAGTATCCATATTGGCCTACTCGTCGCCACTAGTCGCGTGGTAGTGTCCGCGTGTCGAGATTCCATCCCGTTCGGCTAAACGGGCAAGTTTGGACGACTACGCGCACGTGCAAGTGTCCAACTTGGGGGCATGCATTTTAATCATTAAACACCTCTTTTCAAAATTTGGAACCCGCTTAAAATCCTATAATTTGAATTTGGAGCATTTGGGTGCAACCCGGACGCGATTTGGAAATGTTTCATTTAGCGCCAAAAGTGCCCGTTTGATTAAATATATTTTAAACCATAATAATATATTTCGTTACTATTTTTACGTTAAAAATCTTTTTAAATTTTTTCTGTGTTAATTTTTCCTTCACCTCCAGCCAATCACGAGCTCTTGATTTAACGAGTGGGGCCCCCTTCAAACCGCCTCTCTCTGTCTCTCTCCTCATTCTCCTTCTCTCTCTATCTCATCAAATCTCTCCCTCTCTCTCTCCAATCTCTCCCTCTCTCTTCCCCTTTATAAATAAACCCATGCAGCCACCTGTTCCTCCCTCATCCATCGCGAGAGAAACCCACACGAAACCCTAACCCTAGCCCTCGCGACCTCACCGCCGACCTCCCCGTGACCTCGTCGCCGCCATCAACACCTCTTCAACCTAGCCGCACCTCCTACCTCCTTCCTCCGTCCCTCTTCCCGTGCCTGCAACCAACCCCGACGCCCCCAACCACTGCAGAGCCCGACGTCGACGCCGCCTCTCGCCGCCGCCGACTCCCACAATTCCCTCTCACCCTCCTCGTCCCGACCTCGTCGTCGTTTCCTTCCTCCCCTCGCCGGACCACCAACCCGAGCCCTTAACCCATCGCTTACCCTCCGCTGTTCGACGGAGAACGCGCCGGCGACCTCGCCGTCGTCACCAGGGCCACCTCCGTCTCCCCCTTGACCACCAGAGCCGACCACCCTCTCCTCCACTCGTCGCAGCACCTTCTCCCGTGCACCCCCGAGGCCATTCAAGCCTTGCAGCCGCCGTCGTATCCTCGCCGGCGTTCCAGTGCCGTCGAGCCATCGTGGTTGCACCCTGCTTCTTCCCTGTAAGTTTTCCTTGTCCTTCCTTTTGGTACAATCCCCCTCGCTGGTCGTTATTTGCGTGTATCATATCATTGTTGCTAACCTCGTTGCCGATGACTTTTGCCAGAATCCGACCGTGCCGTCTTTTGAACCCGATGCTCCAGCGAGGTACCCTGGTCCGTGTGATCCCGTTGTTCGCTGTTGGGACTCAATCCGAGATCCGTGCACCCGTCTCGTGTTTTCTGCCGACGTCGCATCCGTGCTTTCCGGTTTGCGAAACCGTCGAGGCAAGTATCCGAATACTTGCTTTAACATGCTACAAACTTAATCATCATATTATTTGTTATAACCACACGGCTTGGTAACATCGATTAGAATTGATAGTTACAATTATCCGTAACGTTAAATCATTATAGTAGTTACTTGTAGTTAATCGGTATGCTATCAATCCACACTTTAACTAATTAACCAATTAGCACGTCATTGCTTAAATTGCTAGATCATCCTTGTAACTATTAGTATGCTGTAGTTTTAATGGCTTCATTGCTTCGTGTTATTAATATTGTTTTACCCTGTGATTGTTGCACCCTAAAGGTGCGTGAACCTGTTAATAAGAGAATACAAACATCACTGTGGTTACATGGAATATTATGGTTATTTACTGTTTTCTGCTGCTGTTCATTATTGATTGTATACCTGTTGTGAGCACATACCCGATTGCACTACATATTGGCCTGACCCTGCTACACATGACATATACATACATACCGACTCATCCTGTTGTACCATGACATGACTTGTTTCATGATTTCATGCCTAATGCCGACAAACCCGACCATCCCTGCTGTCTATCCAGACAGACCTACTCTTACCGGATTTTGTGTTGGCATTAGTCCTTGACTACTGAATACCTGACCTGACATACATAGCTTGGGGGTATGGGGAAATCAAAGGTGAAACCGACTTGTAACTCAACAATTCGATACATGTTCTGATCAGTCTTACGGGCTTGGCCAGCCCCGGAGTGTTGATGCTGACATCACTCGCCCATCCTACTACCTTTTACTGCTTAGCGGCACGTCTCGGATTCAGCCCCGAGGATCTTGACCGTGGTCCCGGGCACGCACGGGATACTATTGAGTTACATCGACGATTCATCAATTGGTTTCAAAGATTATAGAGTAGAAACCTGATAGGACAGTTTAGTCACCATTGCACATTACCATGCTCTGTTATTTCTTAGTACTGCTTATTTCATGTTCATACTTGCATTGCTTATTACCATGTTTATACTTTATGCTTGATGTCTTGACGCGCTGACGTCTGGGTTTTGCATGGCCCAGATTCCGTACCATTGTCGACGACCGAGCAGGAGTACTTCAGCCAGCAGGCTGAACTGTGAGTTCCTTAGGATTTAGTTTATTTATTTCATTTCATTTCCAGATGTGAGCCCGCATTATGGGACGTACTGTTTATTCATTGTATTGGATCATTAGCTTCCGCACTTATTGTTTATTGATTCTTGTTATTATGGATTTGGACATGTATTAGATTAGCTTATTATCTTGTTCTTGATATCCTTACAACCGTAATGTGACTGTGGATGGATACTTCCTACCCACAGGTAGCATGGTTGGCTATGTCACGTGCCCAATCTTGCGTACTCTGGGAAGCGGGGCGTGACATGGTTCTTTTGGTATCAGAGCCATAGGTTAATTGGGTCGATTCTCTGTAGTTGGGTATTGCACCCGATACACGGATCATAATACCCGTGATTAGGAAACATGTCCTGCCACCTTGACCGTTTTACCGTCCTTGAATCATTCTTCCGGATCATGTCGACATGCAAACTTACTTTGCATTGTTAACTCGAAAACCTAACTTCTTGTTATCTCTAGGACTTAGGCGACTTGGGTGGAGTTAAGTAATTGCGGCTATGATACCGCGGCATAGCTACAATGCAGTACTCTATTTAAGTATCTTGGAGTTCTAGCTTGGTTTATATATTGAATCTATCATCATGCTAATGTTGTTTGTTTTGATTTCAGGACCATGGCAGATAAGAATTTCAAGACGTATCAGAGGCGTGTGGACGAAGCCGCCATGTTAGGAGTGATACGTGGGATGTTGGAAAACCAGAAGAGGCAAACTGAGCTGATCCAGCAGCAAGCAGATTCATTTCAGGAGGGTTTGCAGGCTATTCAGCAGTCTGTAAACACCGCTGTAGCGAAGCCAGTCGACCGAGTAGGGACCGTGGCAGATTTCAGACGGTTGGGTCCTACTACTTTCACTGGCTTGGAGGAGCCGTTGCCAGCCGAGCAGTGGCTAGTAGACACAGAGAATTTATTGATTGCGGCACAGATCCCAGAAGACAAGAGAGTTGATGTGGTGCGCATTCAGCTGGTGGATTACGCCCGAGAGTGGTGGCTTGTGGAGGAGACCCGCTTGTCCAAGCCAATCAGTTGGGCGGATTTCTCTAAAAGTTTCTTGGAAAAGTTCTTCCCGCAGACTGCACGGGAGGAAATGGAGGAGAAATTTATTGGGCTGAGATAAAATGGAGCAGCTGTGGATGTACATGCAGCGGAATGGACGAGACTCAGCCGCTTCGCTGGACCCTTAGTCGCCAAGGAGGTAGACAGGGCGCGAAGGTTCTTGCGCAGTTTGGATGTGGACATCCAGAGGCAGATTGTCTCCCTGGGTTTGACCACTTTCTCACAGGTTCTTACGGCAGCCAGAGAGCAGCAGAGTTTATCAGGATCGAAAGGGAACCTTCACCAGACAGCAGTTGCGGCCAGGAAGCCTGCATTTGTACCTAACCGAGATCATGGGCGCAGAGGTATTCCAGTGGACCGTCGAGGTGTAGCGCCAATGAAGAAGCCTGTGATCGTTGATCGAAGGAAGAGCGTGATTTGTGATTACTGCCGATTACCTGGGCACGTGCAGAAGGATTGTCGAAGGAGACTGGGACTTTGTCTGGTTTGTGGCGCAGCCGATCACGCAGTTGGTGCTTGTCCGTCGAAGCTTCGCACGAGAGATGAGATACGGAAGCCTCCGCAGAGACCGTTCCAAGGGCAGAAGCAGCTGACACAAGGAACCAACCAGGGTCGAGCTTTCACATTGACAGCTGAGGAAGCCAAGGCATCAGGAGAAGTAGTTTCAGGTACTGTACTCGTTCGTGGTTTTCCCGCATTGGCATTATTTGATTCCGGAGCATCCCACTGTTTTATGTCATCCAAATTTATAACTACACACTCGATCACCTGCACGACCCTGTCTAGTTTTTGGGACATACACACTGGGAATGGGAAAATCATAGCTAGTAAGGAATGTAAAGATTGTACGGTTGTTGTTTGCGGACGGGAGCTTTTTGCAGATTTCTTGGTGATTGATACAGGCAGTTATGAGGTTGTCTTGGGAATGGATTTTCTTGGCACTTTCCATGCCCACATTGACTGTAGGGCAAGGAAGGTAATTTTCCAGATTCCTAAACATCCTAAGTTTACTTTCATTGGAGGAAGCAGTTCTGTCGGGCCAGTCGAATTTAGGGCTAGGCCGACGAACAATGTTCTTGCGGCTATGGTTGTGGATAGTAATGAAGAGCCGGCAGTTGTCCGCGACTTTATGGATGTGTTTGAAGACATTTCGGGTTTACCGCCGAAGCGAGATGTGGAGTTTGCGATTGACCTTATTCCTGGTGCAGCGCCAGTATCAAAATCTTATTATCCGATGGCACCGGTGGAATTGGAAGAAGTTAAGAAACAAGTTGGTGAATTACTCGAGAAGGGATGGATTCGAAGCAGCAACTCGCCTTGGGGAGCTCCAGTTCTTTTAGTAAAGAAGAAGGATGGCACGAGAAGGATGTGCATTGATTATCGAGAATTGAACCGGGTGACTATTAAGAACAAATACCCGATCCCTCGCATTGGAGAACTTTTTGAGCAGCTTAGTAGCGCGAGGGTATTCTCGAAACTGGACTTGCGATCAGGATATCATCAGGTCCGAGTGAAGGCAGAAGACATTTGCAAGACGGCGTTTCGAACTCGGTATGGGCATTTCGAGTATTTAGTGATGCCCTTCGGAGTGACTAATGCGCCGGCAATATTCATGGATTTGATGAACAGGATCTTTTCACCGTTCTTGGACCAGTTTATTGTGGTATTCATTAACGATATTCTGGTGTACTCGATGAGTCTGGAGGAGCATGCTGAGCATTTAAGGATCGCACTGAAGACGCTGAGACAAGAGAAGTTATTTGCGAAGATGAGTAAGTGTGAATTCTGGCTGGAAGAAGTGAAGTTTCTGGGGCATGTCGTGTCGGGCGATGGAATCGCCGTCGATCCCGAAAAGATTGCAGCAGTTCGAGATTGGCCTATTCCAAAGAATGTTGCGGAGATAAGGAGTTTCCTTGGACTCGCCGGATACTACAGGAGATTTGTGGAGAACTTCGCTCGTTTAGCTGAGCCGTTGACCAAGCTTACGCGTAAGGAGGTACCGTTTGTTTGGACGGATGGATGTGCATTGGCCTTCGAGACGTTGAAGCAGAAGTTGATAACCGCCCCGATCCTGACCGTACCGGATGATTCAGGAGGACTGGTGATTCACAGCGACGCATCGGGAAAAGGATTGGGATGTGTTTTGATGCAGAATGGGAAAGTCGTCGCTTACGCATCGAGACAACTGAAGACTCATGAGAAGAACTATCCGACTCATGACTTAGAGCTTGCAGCCGTGATCTTCGCCCTGAAGATTTGGAGACACTACCTTTTGGGCAAGAGAGTTGAAGTCTTTACAGATCACAAGAGTTTAAAGTATGTGTTCACTCAGAAGGAGTTGAACATGAGGCAACGCAGATGGTTGGAGCTGATGGCCGACTATGACCTTGATCTTAAGTACCATCCAGGAAAAGTCAACGTCGTGCCGGATGCGCTGAGTCGGTTACCAGCAATTCAGATATTGACTGCACAGAGAGAGATCATTGCGGATTTTCGGAGATTTGACTTGGAGGTTGTGCTACCACATGCTACAGGACAGTTGATGCAATTGCAAGTACAGTCGTCCTTAATTGAGAAGATTAAAGTGGTGCAATCGCAGGATCCTAGACTGCAAAAGTTTCGAGAGCAGGTTGGAGCCGGACTACGAACCGATTTACTGATCCATGAAGACGGTTCGTTGAGATACGGTAGCCGTGTGTGTGTGCCAAAAGGAGATGTGCGTGAAGAGCTTATGAAGGAGGCACACAGTTGAGCTTACTCTGTACATTCAGGAGGGACAAAGATGTACCGAGATATTCGACAGCACTTCTGGTGGGAAGGTATGAAACGGGAAATTGCTCGCTTCGTGGCTAAGTGCTTGGTGTGTCAGCAAGTCAAGGCTGAACACCAAAGGGTTGCTGGTTTGTTGCAACCACTTCCGATTCCTCAGTGGAAGTGGGAACATATAACCAGGGATTTCGTGACGGCTTTACCGCGGAGTCCAAAGGGCAACAATGCCGTATGGGTGATTGTCGATCGGTTGACCAAGGCAGCTCACTTTATTCCTTTTCTGGTTGGTCAATCGACAGAGACTTTGGCAGAGCGATACATGCAGGAGATTGTCAGATTGCATGGAGTGCCGGTAAGCATCGTGTCCGATCGGGACACTCGGTTCTTGTCGCACTTTTGGAGGAGTTTACAAGAAAGTTTGGGGACTCGATTGAAGTTTAGCACAGCTTATCATCCTCAGACTGATGGACAATCAGAGAGAACGATCCAGACCCTTGAAGATATGTTGAGGGCTTGCTTGTTGGACTTCAAAGGTTCTTGGGAAGATCATCTACACCTGGTGGAGTTTTCGTACAACAATAGCTTCCAAGCGACAATTCAGATGGCTCCGTTTGAAGCGTTGTATGGTCGTAAGTGCCGTTCACCGGTTTGTTGGGATGATGTTGGTGAACGAAGGTTACTAGGACCAGATTTGGTGGTACAGACAGTTGAGAAGGTGAATACAATCAGAAAGCATATGAAGGCAGCTCAAGACAGACAGAAGAGTTGGGCCGACACGTCAAGGAGACCTCTAGAGTTCGCCGTAGGTGATTTGGTATTCCTGAAGATATCACCGACTAGAGGGGTGATTCGCTTTGGAAGTCGGGGAAAGCTTAGTCCTCGATTCGTTGGACCCTTCGAGATTTTGGAGCATGTTGGAAAGGTATCGTACCGATTGGCGTTACCACAGTCATTAGCAGGAGTTCACGATGTGTTCCATGTGTCTCAACTACGGAGGTATGTTCGTGATGAGACTCATGTCTTGGATCATTCGGAGTTAACTGTACGGGAGGACCTGACTTTTGAAGAGCGACCAGTTGAAATCAAGGATCGAAGAGAAAAGGTTCTTAAGAACAAGATTATCCCTCTTGTGCTAGTTTCTTGGGGTAATCGATCGCATGGAGAATCCACTTGGGAGCGAGAAGACGAGATTCGGCAGAAATTCCCTCACCTTTTCCAGTAGTTAGCTATCTTGTATTCTTGGAATTTCGAGGACGAAATTCTTTTGTAGTTGGGTATGATGTAACACCCGAGCCCGGTAATACTATTTATATTACTAGTTGAAGGTTATATACTGCTCTTTTCCAATTATTCTGTTTTTCTGGGGTTTATTGCTAAATTTTAACCGGTTAAGTCATTTTGGCACATAACAAATTTTAACTCCTAAAATGAAATTTAAAGTATCCATATTGGCCTACTCGTCGCCACTAGTCGCGTGGTAGCGTCCGCGTGTCGAGATTCCTTCCCGTTCGGCTAAACGGGCAAGTTTGGACGACTACGCGCGCGTGCAAGTGTCCGACTTGGGGGCATGCATTTTAATCATTAAACAACTCTTTTCAAAATTTGGAACCCGCTTAAAATCCTATAATTTGAATTTGGAGCATTTGGGCGCAACCCGGGCGCGATTTGGAAATGTTTCATTTAGCGCCAAAAGTGCCCGTTTGATTAAATATATTTTAAACCATAATAATATATTTCGTTACTATTTTTACGTTAAAAATCTTTTTAAATTTTTTCTGTGTTAATTTTTCCTTCACCTCCAGCCAATCACGAGCTCTTGATTTAACGAGTGGGGCCCCCTTCAAACCGCCTCTCTCTGTCTCTCTCCTCATTCTCCTTCTCTCTCTATCTCATCAAATCTCTCCCTCTCTCTCTCCAATCTCTCCCTCTCTCTTCCCCATTATAAATAAACCCATGCAGCCGCCTGTTCCTCCCTCATCCATCGCGAGAGAAACCCACACGAAACCCTAACCCTAGCCCTCACGACCTCACCGCCGACCTCCCCGTGACCTCGTCGCCGCCATCAACACCTCTTCAACCTAGCCGCACCTCCTACCTCCTTCCTCCGTCCTTCTTCCCGTGCCTGCAACCAACCCCG
Source organism: Agapanthus africanus (assembly GCA_030015575.1). Taxonomy (NCBI): domain Eukaryota; kingdom Viridiplantae; phylum Streptophyta; class Magnoliopsida; order Asparagales; family Amaryllidaceae; genus Agapanthus; species Agapanthus africanus. Next base: position 147,408,272 of record CM057348.1, on the reverse strand, counting down.
ACGCCCCCAACCACTGCAGAGCCCGACGTCGACGCCGCCTCTCGCCGCCGACGACTCCCACGACTCCCTCTCACCCTCCTCGTCCCGACCTCGTCGTCGTTTCCTTCCTCCCCTCGCCGGACCACCAACCCGAGCCCTTAACCCATCGCTTACCCTCCGCTGTTCGCCGGAGAACGCGCCGGCGACCTCGCCGTCGTCACCAGGGCCACCTCCGTCTCCCCCTCGACCACCAGAGCCGACCACCCTCTCCTCCACTCGTCGCAGCACCTTCTCCCGCGCACCCCCGAGGCCATTCAAGCCTTGCAGCCGCCGTCGTATCCTCGCCGGCGTTCCAGTGCCGTCGAGCCATCGTGGTTGCACCCTGCTTCTTCCCTGTAAGTTTTCCTTGTCCTTCCTTTTGGTACAATCCCCCTCGCTGGTCGTTATTTGCGTGTATTATATCATTGTTGCTAACCTCGTTGCCGATGACTTTTGCCGGAATCCGACCGTGCCGTCTTTTGAACCCGATGCTCCAGCGAGGTACCCTGGTCCGTGTGATCCCGTTGTTCGCTGTTGGGACTCAATCCGAGATTCGTGCACCCGTCTCGTGTTTTCTGCCGACGTCGCATCCGTGCTTTCCGGTTTGCGAAACCGTCGAGGCAAGTATCCGAATACTTGCTTTAACATGCTACAAACTTAATCATCATATTATTTGTTATAACCACACGGCTTGGTAACATCGATTAGAATTGATAGTTACAATTATCCGTAACGTTAAATCATTATAGTAGTTACTTGTAGTTAATCGGTATGCTATCAATCCACACTTTAACTAATTAACCAATTAGCACGTCATTGCTTAAATTGCTAGATCATCCTTGTAACTATTAGTATGCTGTAGTTTTAATGGCTTCATTGCTTCGTGTTATTAATATTGTTTTACCCTGTGATTGTTGCACCCTAAAGGTGCGTGAACCTGTTAATAAGAGAATACAAACATCACTGTGGTTACATGGAATATTATGGTTATTTACTGTTTCCTGCTGCTGTTCATTATTGATTGTATACCTGTTGTGAGCACATACCCGATTGCACTACATATTGGCCTGACCCTGCTACACATGACATATACATACATACCGACTCATCCTGTTGTACCATGACATGACTTGTTTCATGATTTCATGCCTAATGCCGACAAACCCGACCATCCCTGCTGTCTATCCAGACAGACCTACTCTTACCGGATTTTGTGTTGGCATTAGTCCTTGACTACTGAATACCTGACCTGACATACATAGCTTGGGGGTATGGGGAAATCAAAGGTGAAACCGACTTGTAACTCAACAGTTCGATACATGTTCTGATCAGTCTTACGGGCTTGGCCAGCCCCGGAGTGTTGATGCTGACATCACTCGCCCATCCTACTACCTTTTACTGCTTAGCGGCACGTCTCGGATTCAGCCCCGAGGATCTTGACCGTGGTCCCGGGCACGCACGGGATACTATTGAGTTACATCGACGATTCATCAATTGGTTTCAAAGATTATAGAGTAGAAACCTGATAGGACAGTTTAGTCACCATTGCACATTACCATGCTCTGTTATTTCTTAGTACTGCTTATTTCATGTTCATACTTGCATTGCTTATTACCATGTTTATACTTTATGCTTGATGTCTTGACGCGCTGACGTCTGGGTTTTGCATGGCCCAGATTCCGTACCATTGTCGACGACCGAGCAGGAGTACTTCAGCCAGCAGGCTGAACTGTGAGTTCCTTAGGATTTAGTTTATTTATTTCATTTCATTTCCAGATGTGAGCCCGCATTATGGGACGTACTGTTTATTCATTGTATTGGATCATTAGCTTCCGCACTTATTGTTTATTGATTCTTGTTATTATGGATTTGGACATGTATTAGATTAGCTTATTATCTTGTTCTTGATATCCTTACAACCGTAATGTGACTGTGGATGGATACTTCCTACCCACAGGTAGCATGGTTGGCTATGTCACGTGCCCAATCTTGCGTACTCTGGGAAGCGGGGCGTGACATCTTCCTCCACCTCCAAAGCCCGGGGCTCCGGCTCCCGAGCATGCTTACGGCTCTCCCCGCAGCTGGTCTCAGAAGCTCGGGGCGTGGTGGAATGTCTAGCCGATGCGGCCGCCTGTGCGGCCGGGCTTGGAGCGGGGCGAGATGAGCCGGCGCCCCCGGCCTTCCTCCCCTTCTTCTCAGCCATGGCAGCCAGGAATTTGGATCGGCCCATCGGTTCTGCAAAAAGGAAAATACATAAAGGGAGTTAGTGACGCCAGAAAGAACAGAAGAAAAATATGTAAGTCTAGACAGGTCGCCTAGGCTCCTAACTTACCCATGAATCGAGCGGGACTGAGCCCGGCCCAACTGAAGGCCTGCTCGGAAAGCAAAATATCGGCCTGTTGGATAGGCTTCCACATTGACACCGCCCTTGCCTCAAAAGAGGACGACCGCTTCACCCATGGGCAGTCGGCCCTGTGCCACTGTACAGGTATAGGCCAATCCTCACTCTCCGGTGGCCCGACAAATATGAACTTCTCCTTCCATTCATAGATGGAAGAAGGAACTACTATGACCCCCGACCCGGCCGCCCCTCCCCTATGTTTTCTAAAGGAAACGTACACCCAGCTCGACTAGTCCTTACAGGGGCCGGGATGATTTTTATAGAAAAGGGAGGAAAGAATAAAGGTCAAGCTGAAGGGGATTTCTTCAAGTCTCAACCGGACCAGGAACCCGAGAAGAATCCTCCATGAGTTTGGTACTAGCTGGCCCGGAGCTAGTTGAAAACAACGCAACACCCCGCATACTTCGGGGGGAAGGGCAGACGCAATCCAGCGCAAAAGGCATCTAGGTATAAGGCGATCTCCTTGCCCTGCACCTGATCCGCCCTCTCGCCCTCCCTAGCCAAACGAAGCGAATAGCTAAGGGGGATGTGGAAGCGATCCCGGATCGTGGTAAGATCGTCCACATTCCTCAGGAGGGAGGGCGCATCGCGAGTATTCCTGATGCGTGCTTTGGGGACCCTTCCCGTCGCCTGACCATGGGCGGCACGGGTAACCCTAACTCTACTAGGGGAATCCGACTCGGATGGGGCATAGGAAGAAGTAGCGGAAGACTCTCTAGACTCTACCTTAACTATCTCAACAGACTTCTCAGAGGAAGACATCTAACCTGATTCAAAGAAGGGGTCCTCCGAGGAAAGAGCGCAAGAGATTGGATCTAAAGGATAGAGCGCCGAGCTATCTCTCACAGCAATAGGGAAATGATGGCGAAGTGTGAACCCTGAGGGGATCCCGCCTCTATTTATAGCATTTTGGCAAACGCATCCAACAGCGCAGATCGTTTCCCGCTAAAACAATGCTTCGCGCTCGACCGCCGTCGACGTTCCACGTGCCACACGACCATTGAACGCATCCCTTCGAGCGCAGAGGACAACGGCGACTCGTCACGTCAGCCAACCGGCGTCGGACATGTGGCTTGGTGCCTCAACGAACATATGATCGAATCGACACTCCCTCTTTAATGCACGATCTCCTCTCTGATCCGCTGATGTCATCAAAAGATACGCCAAACTGCCTCGGAAATCCGCGCCGACGAGGTCTTCAACTACGAACTGAGCCCGGGTGACCGATCGGGCCACTCTCGACCTGACCTATAAATAAGTCGGGACGAGAGTGGGGGGCTAATGATGATGCTCATAAGTGGGAGCTCCCCAGATCATAACACGTGGCAAAAGACGCGTCCCGATGTATACGGAAACAGGGCAAGGACTACACATTGGACGCGTCCCCCGGGCTATTGTCTTGCTGCCCGGACCTGACCTTTGAGGTTTCCTTGAACATTCATGTGCTCGCCAAGTAAACGACCATTGGCTCCCCGTCGAGTCCTCCTACACGCCGAGCTTCCCGGCCCTTCGCCTCCGAGCTATCCCGAAGCCGAACCAGCTCGGCATCCCGCCCTCTTTTAGGCCTCTCGCCGAGCTAGGCTTCCTCAGTTCTATCGAACGACCTAGAACGCAAATCACCGGCGTCTCCACCACAGCTCCGGGAATCTCGCCAGACGCGAGATATCCGCCGCCCCATGATCCCGCGTTCCACGCCGTCGCATCCCCCCATTAACGAGCGTATCTCGTCATTAATGGGGGATCCCGCCATTCTCGCAGGCGTAACGCCAGGGGCGTAACGGCCGGCAAGAATCTCGCAGCCGCTAGCCTATGGTTGCCGCTATATAAATCTCTCTCTCAGACGACTCAGGTAAGGCAATTTTTACCCAATAGGCCGCTACTCTGTCCAAATAGCTCGACTAACTTGATCGTCGGAGGGTCCACGGTGGTACAACCACCCTGGGAATTCTTTGCAGGTAGTTCGGCTTCACACCAAATCAAGCCCATTGAGATCCACACGCTTCAAGAGCCAACCCTCAAACCTAATCTCAACCCTTCATCAACGTTGTCGGCAGATCAACGGAAGACAACATCTGAAAGAGATCCAGACCTCCATCAATACTCTTGGATTAGGATCAGCACAAGTTTATATAACATCTGAAAGAGATCCAGACCTCCATCAATACTCTTGGATTAGGATCAGCACAAGCTTATATATATATATATATATATATATATTATTGATCCCGCCGCCTCCCGCCTCCGTCCAAATTAAGAAACATGAATTCTTGACCTTCTCATTCTTTGCATATGTTACGCTATGTATATAGAGGTTAATGGAGAAAAGGTGCCATAGGAGGGAATTTTCATCTATGGCGTCGGAAAAATACATCCTTCATGATATTTTTCGACGATCGGCATACATCACGTTCATCTTTATCATCTAAGATGTGGATACACCAAATTTCATGTGATTATACTATTTTTTCACAGTTGAATTAGTTGGTGCAAAATTAATGGTTTGCCGACAATAGAACTTTTTACATTGCTAATTCAACGGTGAAAAAGTGGTGGAATCACATGAAATTTGGTGTATGCACATCTTAGATAATAACGATGATGATGATGGATGCCGATCGTCGGAAAAAATGGTTGAGGCTGTATTTTTTTCCCCTCGCGTTTTCCCTCCATTATTCTTATCTATATATATATATATATATATATATATATATATATATATATATAACTGTTGTTGTTGATCCTTTAACTACCATCAACGGTGCAACTATGCAACCGTTGTTGTTGGTCCTTTTAACTACAACCAATGGTGCAACTACACAATTTAATGTGTGCATATATATATATATATATATATATATATATATGCAACAGTTGTTGTTGGTCCTTTAACTACCACCAATGGTGCAAGTACACAATTTAATGTGCACACATTTAATGTGGCTGAAGAATTTGGATGCACCAATAGCTGTGGTGGAAAGACATCAAATGTATTGAAAAGATAAAACATCTTTACTATTATAATTATCATTAATCAACCAAAACAAAGAAAGAAAATATGACAAATAATTTTCAACATGCAAGGTTGAGTATTGGAGATGTCTCATCCACCACGAAATACAAAAATAATAAAATGAAAATCCAACAACCCATTTCTCTCTCTCTAATTCATTAAATTACAATTTACATATTCTTTCTCATGCTCAAAAACCCCAAAAAGAGATATGTCATACAAATTTATACACAAGTCATTGTATCTCTGTTATTTTGTATAACACGTATATTTCTCAAATTTAATATTAGGACTAACCGTATTCATTTAATTTAAATTTAGAAAAACTATAAATATATTTTTAGATCATGTAATGTCAAGAATAAAAAAAATTACACACGCTTTCGATATATATAACTAATCAAGCCTTGGTGGAGAACAATGATACACGTACGCTCCCCAAATGTGATTTCAGTTTAGCTTCAGATATGTAGCTAGAGGTAGTCAAGCTTCTCCAAGTCATATCATAACTTAAAATTTGTGGTAGTATATCTAAATTTAATAATAAAAAAAAAACTCAGAACTAATAACTAATGACTTATTAAACAAAAATAAAAGAAGATCGCTGCGCGTTTTCTCTAACCAATTGTCAATGACTTCACCTGCTGGTGGAAATTTATTAATTCAGTGAGCGACGACATGTGAACATGCAACAGCTAGTTTAATGAATTTTCCTATATTTGTCTATGATGAATTAGAGAGTTTTCCTTTATGGAATCCCGAGAGTCTGTTTCGTTGGGGCGCTCATCACGTGAAGCCTCCATACAGTTTTGTAGATTAGCTACGCCTCTCATCTATCTCGGGCAAACAATGATTATAGAAGTATCACAAGTAGAAAAAGCGGCAATAGAGATGCCTACACTATAAAGCGAATTTTCCTTCTTCATAACAAATTGGTGCTGATTTGAATGTTCCAAGCTACCATGTTGGGTAAATCATATTAATGTTGTATAAGCGAGTTAGAGCCAACATCAGATGTCACTACTACAATATGGGGTTGCCCCTACGGACTCAGGAATCCGTAGGGGCAAATATTTCTTGCCCCTACGGAGCCACATCGTTGTCCCTACGGTGCCTTACGTTTTAATTTTTTGTTTGGCCCTACGGAGCGGCAAACGGTGGACCTACGGTTATGTCCGTAGGGACATCTAAATAGGTTATTAATAAAAAAATATGCACAGAAAAATTATTCATCGTTTCCAAAATTTCTCTCTCTCACTCCCGCGCCTCTCATCGCCCGTGCTTGCGCCTCGTCGCCACCGTGCTTGCGCCTCGTCGACACCTTCGTTGGTCGTTCCCACATCTTCGTCGACTTCCCGTGCCTCGTCGCCACCTTCGTCGATCGTCGTCGACCACCAATTTCTACCATCTCCTCCACCACGCGCACGGTTTGTAATTAAATCTCAAATAATTTTTAATTTTGACGATGTAGTCTAGGGTTCAGGCCAGATTCGGGTAGGGGTGAGGGTTTGGCAACGGCATCGGCGTCGGCATCGGGTTCGGTTAGGGTTAGGGTTAGGGTTCGGTTGTGGGGTTCGGTTGGGGTTGGGGCTGGGGCTGGGGCTAGGGTTCGGTTGGGGTTGGGGTTGGGGCTGGGGCGGGGCTGGGCTGGGGCTGGGGCGGGGCTGGGGCTAGGGCTAGGGTTCGGTTGGGGTTGGGGCTGGGCTGGGGCTAGGGTTCGGTTGGGGTGGGGCTGGGGATATTGCTATATGGGATAAACTAAAAGGGGGTTTTGTGCAATTAACAGAAAACAAGAAAGATGTGAAAAAATAACAATATGTAATATTACAACTATCCAATCCAAATTTCTCGTTTTCCTTATCCTAATATAAATATATATTTGTTGATTATCTTGACATTTCCAGCTTCTTTAATAGCCTCTATAATTTTAACTTGATCAACCAACTGCTCATGATATTTGTAGCCCTGCATAGAGATCACCACATCAACTTTCTTTATTGCCTCCACCAAGCTCTTGTGATCATGCATATCACCCTACATATATTCAACATATATATCATCAGGTCTTTCTAAAATCAATGACCTTTAATTCAAAAAAAACAAACACACATACAGAGAGTGAATTAATGAAGAAAAGAGAGTCCACTTTTCGTTAGGTGTCGTCAAAAGTTTATATCCTCCATCAATTATCAAGCTACCGAGGACGAAAAGCCACCTTTGTTAGTCGAGAGTTATGGTAATAGACTTGTCATTATAGATCATAGTCAATTGTTTTTCCTATCATTTTCTTGATCCAGATGCTAATCAACTTGTTAATTGGTTACTGTTTTTATGACGTATTTGTCTATATTTGTTGACAGTGGTCTTTCTTTTAGATGAACATGTTTTTTTGATGCATGTTTCAGTCATGTGAATTCATATGTTGTGTATAATGCTTTATGATATCAGTATCCTACATTTATAGTTTTAATTGTTGATTGTTATAGATGATTGCCATTGCAATAATAGTTTTTGGTAGATGAATGCCATTGCAATGTAGGATGATCAGTTCTATCAATCTTGATCTCAATGGTTTAAAATTATGTTACACATACAACACGAATGCACAACAAACGCATAATTAGAGAGTGATTCAAGATGTTCAAGTTAAAACCAATATATGATACTCGATGATAATATGAAACCTTCATATTCTCATCGATACTCATATATGAAACTAAAAGCGCCACTTAGTCCCCGTCTATCGGTTAACATACGTGTGATGTTCGTCGTGACATAGAACTATACGAAGGTTGTTAAATATCGGACGGTATAGCTCGATACTAACAACCGTCGTATAGTCTATGCGACGAGAAAATTCAATCATATGGTAATCGATAGATTTGTCCCGTGTTGACAAGTTAGGAATGTATAAAGCAAACACCTTCATTCACTTGTGTTTTCATCCGTTTCGAGATATTTCGTCGGTACCTTTCCGCTGGTTTTACGTGTACAAAGATAGATTAGATGTTCATTTCAACATTGTTTCACAGCTTTGAAATGATTATCTATTCTATTATAGTGTACTCGGAGAACAGCGGGGAGGTGCTGCCGAAATTTACTCGAAACGAAGAACGATTGGAAAAATATCATCAGGATAATTTTTTTGATTGGGTCACAGATCATGTAAGTTATTCGAATAACATTTTATTGCTATCAGTTTTAATCTAAACTTGTATCGTTATGTATTTTTCGTAAAATTTGTATTGTTAGATCCACGATCCGAACTTGTCTGCATCATTTGAGAGTGATTCAAGATGTTAAACTCAATTTCCTAATATGGATGTTGCATATTACAAAGGATTTGGTATCCTTGGATACAAATTCGAAATTAAGGACATAGAAATATCTAGAACCACTCAGAATAGTGGGATTGCGACGGTAGGATCGGACGGTGTGATTTATTATGGGTACTTAAATTGTATACTCGGCATCCACTATCCCGGACGATCAGAACCCTTTTATATATTCCAGTGTACTTGGTACGATACGCGAACCGATACGGATAAGTGGAGAAGCAATCTTGGGACTTAGAAAGATGAATATGGATTGACCAGTGTGAACACACTTCGATTTTACGGTCAAGAAGATCCGTTTATCTTTCCGAACCAAGCGTTCCAAGTATACTACTCACAGTGTTTGAAGCATCCGGGATGGAGTGTTGTATGCCGATGGAAACCCAGAGATGTCTACGATGTCCCAGAATTCGAGGACAGCGATAAGGATGAAGAAGAGAGAAGGTTTAGAGTGCTCTGACCGTCTGTTTCGAAGGACGGGTTGTCTTCGGCCGATCATAAAATTACGTGGGTTAGAAATGACATCGACGATGAAATCCAAGTAGATATGTATAATGCACCCACGAAACGAAAAAGGTTATCAGTAATGTTATATTATTACTTCACATTTTACGATTTATACATATATAGTCAATACTTTTAATGATTGTCTAATGCGTCCACGAACCGTTTATCTAGATTTGATGACGATGTCGGGAGCAGCGAGGGGCGGCAGGAGCTCCAGCCACGGCAGAGGCAGAGGTAGAGCGGTTCTGCCGCCCGGAGAGCTCCGTAGGGAGCTTCAGAGAGCCGGTCTTGCACCCAGATCGGAGACTCCTTCGGATGCCTTCTTCCGTGTGGATTTTGCCACACCTCCAGGTATACTGCACGCATATCCATTTTGAATGTAATATTACAGATATTCATGCCTTTTTATGTCAAAATTACTTATATTGTCAATGTTTGATTGTCTAGTTGTTGGTGATGCGTCCACATCTGGGACAGAGGCCACTCCCGCTCCTCCAGGAATGTTTATATATCATATAGTGCATGTATATTAATTTAGAATGCTATATCATAAATATACACATATTCCTTTTGCTCTTACTTAGCAATTTTTATTATTGTCTAGCTGTAGGTGGTGACACCACCGCACCTGCGGGAATGTTTATATATCCTATAGTGCATGCATATTGATTTAGAACGTTATATTATTGATCTACGCATTCTTTTTGCAATTACTTATATAATCTATTTTTAATTGTCTAATTATAGGTGGTGCGTCCACATCTGACGCAGGGGCCACTCCTGCCACTTCCATACCCTCCGCATCGTCTGCAGATTAGTATGAATAAATATAAAATATTTATTCATTTTATATATGCTCTATAGAATAAATATGAACTTCATGGAAATTTAGCGTCAATGTTTATTTTCTAATTGGAGGGGATGCGTCCGCATCCGGGACCCCGGCTGTTCCACACAGGAGGAACTATCGTCCCGCTCGTGCTGCTGCCCGGGCCCAGGCTTGTGCTTTAGTCACCGGAGGTATATATCACACTTCAATTTTCGTTTAACCTTGATTTCTTAATACAATTTTGTCTTAATATTGATTGTCTTGATATTTCTTGCAGACGCAGGGCCTCCCCATCACCAGAGGAGGACTCGAGGCCCGAATCAGTCCCATAGGCTGAGGCCTGACAGAGCTAGGGGGAGGCAGCATTCCCTCTCTTTTTTACCCTTGACTATCGCTATACCGGTCCTCATGCCGAGAATTTCGGTCGGTATATGGAGGACGAGAGCCGGCTCGTGAAGAACTATCCACTTCACGTTGAGTGGGGCGAGCAGCACCGGCGCTCATTCGCCCTCTTCTTTGATCAGGCTCGGGTATGTATTAATATATATTTTCATTTGATTTATCCAATATATTTATTATTAACACTTGCAATCTAATAACAATGTTTTTTTTGTATTTTCAGTCGGATTACGATTTTCAGCCTATACCCGACCCTGATCACCCTGGGAGGATGCTCGACCTTCATGCTCTGTACAATGGCCTGATGAAGAACATGCAGACCAAGGTCCGATACAACAGGAATGAGCTGAAGGCCGACTGCTACTCCCTGTGGATGGCGACCCCCGAGGCAGAGAGAGCGGCCCTCCTATCTACTCGGGCGTTTGCGAGAGTCGACGTAGAGACATGGCCTCTATTGTGCGAATATTTCGACTCTCTACGCAAACAGGTATGTATTTTAAATGTAATTCATTGTTTAGGATATAATTTATTTTTTTGTGTTCCTTAATTAGAAAACTAAATGTTAATGCGTTGTGCAGAAACAGGCCGCTCAGAATACAGAGAATAGGAAGTCGACGAAGAGGGGTCGCCCCACTTACACAGGTGGCTCGAGAAATATTACTCGAGCCATGGAGTTATCGGTAAATTACAATAGACCGGACTTTGTGATATAATGCAATATTAAGAGTTATTCTCTAATATATCTAATATTAAGAGTTATTTTCTAATATTGCAGACAGCTCAGACCATGGCGCAAGGTGGTACACCGAGCGTGCTGTCCGCATATCTTGCCGTCCACGGCACCTCGACAGATCCCGCCACGGGCGAGCTTCGACATCCCGACGTCGCTACCCAGGAGTATTGCGTAAGTGTTAATATTTATTCTACCCATATTTGAAATTTTAGTTTTGGAAGGTTCAAATTTAAATTTATACTTATACTTTACTGCTTAATGTGGGTGTAGGAGCGGGTGGTTGAGCAAGCCGATGCCTCGGGGATCGATTTTACCGGACAGAGCGATCCGAGGCTGCTGACCCCAGTCCTGGACGCCGCACACGGAGGGCACCACGGAGGTTGGGAGAGAGGCCGGGGACTGGGCCCTAGCAGAGCCCATATGAGGTTGGACTCCACCCCGGCGGTTACTTCCTCCGTCTCTAGTGAGCGACGTGTCCAGCAGGAACTGGAGAGCTTGAAGGCCACTGTTCAGGAGTTGAAGGAGATACTGGTATGTATACTACTTTATAGTAAAATATCATGTCATATTATAGATATCAATATATCCAATATTAGTATGTAGCCTGAGCTTATTTGGTTGTAGTCTTAGGTTTGATTAATCATACATACATATCTAATTAAAATAAACTACGGTTTTCCAAACTAGATATCCAAATGGGGTTTCGAAATAACTTGATAATAATACGAATTCGAATAATACACAATTCTTACACGCTTATTACACACGTTAGGTCCAGACGCGACAGGGTACATCGGCCGAGCCTCCACATGCATCTTCTTCGGCTGCGGCTCCGCAAGCCGCTACATCGGCTGCGGTTCCGCAGACAGCTCCTATAGCTCTACCGCCCGCTCATACTCCCGCAGCCGCGGCTCCGCAAGCCACTACCTCGACGGCGGCTGCGCAGACCACATCTCCAGCTCCACAGCCCGCTCAGACTCCCGCACGCGCCGAATTGCATGGTTTATTGACCGAGGAGCAGGCGCGCCAGATTCTAGCGTTTATCAGAGGTGGAGCTGGACCGAGCTAGGGTAGCTTTTTGATTCTTATTTTTTGAAACATGTATTTATTTATATGATACATATTGTACTACATTTTGGACGATATTGATATTGGTGGTCCTACGGTGTTTATATTTATATCATATTCAGTTTTTTGGTTTCTTTTGTATATTATATGCGTGAGATGTGATTATGAATACTGCGATATATGTTGTGTGATGATTAATTTTATATTTGATTGATGTATATATATTATTGTGCACAGGGCGAGAAAAAATCAGGCAGCCCTTTTTTAAAAAAAACAGATAATATGTACATACGAATTAATCCGTAGATACCAAGTTACCCCTACGGATTAAACCGTAGGGGCAAAATATCAGAATAACTGATATTTTCCCCCTGATCTCAGTATCAGGGGGTTAGGAGTGCCCCTACGAATATATCCGTAGGGGCAAACAAAAGCCCCTACGGAGTTATCCGTAGGGGCAAAATATCAGAATTTCTGATATTTTGCCCCTACGGATATGTACCTACGCATGTATCCGTAGGGGCTATTTCTTGGCCTTACGAATTAATCCGTAGGTACAAGTAATATATTTTTAAAAACCGTAAATAAAATAATTTTTTTGCCCCTACGGCCTACTCCGTAGGTGAAAAGGGACCTACACAGAACTCCGTAGGGGCAAGTTTTTGTCCGTAGGGGCAAGTTCAGGGCTTCAACTTGCACCTACGGCGTTTGTACCTACAGGGTATTTTATTGTCCCTACGGATATATCCGTAGGGGCAGTGGTTTGCCCCTACGAGTAAATCCGTAGGGGCAACCCTTATTTGCTCGAAGGCCTACAAGATTCAAAAACAAAAAAGGAAGAAGGCGGAAGGGCTCAGGCCTCGGGAGTTGGGAAGATCTCGACCTGCTCGACATCAGCATCGGTAGCCGGGGAGATAGCTTTAGAGTCGGCGCCCCCACCAGGAGCTTTGGCACAGGAAGCCGGGGTGATTGCCTTATCTCCAGCACCCCCACTAGGAGCTTCGGCGCTGGGAGCCAGGGTGATTGCCTTATCTCCAGCCCTCCCACCGGGAGCCCCTCCCCTGGAGGCACCTCCTGTGGCATCCCCCTGCGTCTTATCCTTGAGAGGGTATTCGAGCCGGAGCTCACCGTCGGGGAACTCCGGCATCAGCGCCTTTACGGCATCGAGAGCCTGATGCCAGACAATGGCCGAGGCGTCGGCAAGGTCAACGTAGAATTGTTCCGACGTCTTGTACCTTTCCACCGCCTTTGCGGCCCGGAAGTCGGCGACCTTCATCCCTTCCTTCGCCGCCTCGACTTCCCACTTAAGGGTGTCCCGCATCTTCTTCATCATGGCGTTGAGCACCCTGACCTCCTCTAACTTAGCCTCGACGGCCTTGTTGAACTCCTTCAAAATTCGGATGGACTCCTAGCATTTGGAGTTCACCACCTCCTCGGGGGCCACCCGATTTTCGAGGGCGGTGATTTTCTCCTTCGCCTGGCGCAGCTCCCGGCACAGGCCCTCCTCCTGCAAAGAAGACTTGCCAGCCATCTGCATCGCCGGGGCAATTTACTCGTGCTCCATGTTGGCGATGAGGGCGCAGTGCTGGAGGACCTGAGGAAGGTAAAGGAAGGGGTGAAAAAGCATCCGGTCCGACGAAAAATGCTTAGCGAAAACCTAAACGGAAAGTGAATACTGACCTATACAGCCTTCTGAGCAATGGAGACGACTTGGGCCTTGAAGGTCCCCCAGGGGATTTTCCCCCGGCCGATCGTTCAATCTCCGAGAGCAAGCTATCGGCGACAGAAAGCCCCGAGGGCACCTCGAAACAAACGTCCCCCTCCTGCATGAAGATCGGCGAGGACGTTGATCGAGATGCCGTCCTCTTGTACCTCTTAAGGGGGACCTCGGGGGGGTCAGCCTCATCCTCCACCTCCAAAGCCCGATGCTTCGGCTCCCGAGCATGCTTACGGCTCTCCCCGCGGCTGGTCTCCGAAGCCCGGGGCATGGTGGAACGCCTAGCCGATGCGGCCGCCTGTGGGGCCAGGCTCGGAGCGGGGGCGGGACGAGCCGGCACCCCCGGCCTTCCTCCCCTTCTTCTCGGCCATGGCAGCCAGGAATTTGGATCGGTCCATCGGTTCTGCAAAAAGGAAAATACACAAAGGGAGTTAGTGACGCCAGAAAGAACAGAAGAAAAATATGCAAGTCTAGACAGATCGCCTAGGCTCCTAACTTACCCATGAATCGAGCGGGGTTGAGCCCGGCCCAACTGAGGGCCTGCACGGAAAGAAAAACATCGGCCCGTTGGATGGCTCCCACATCGACACCGCCCTCTCCTTTGGAGAGGACGACCGCTTCACCCGCGGGCAGTCGGCCCTGTCCCACTGTACAGGAACAGGCCAATCCTCACCCCTCACCCTCGGGTGGCCTGACAAATATGAACTTCTCCTTCCATTAATGGATGGAAGAAGGAACTACTACGACCCCCGACCCGGCCGCCCCTCCTCTATGTTTTCTAAAGGAAACGTACACCCAGCTCGGCTTGTCCTTATGGGTGTCGGGATGATTTTTATAGCAAAGGGAGGAAAGGAGAAGGGTCAAGCTGAAGGGGATCTCTTCGAGTCTCAACCGGACCAAGAACCCGAGGAGAATCCTCCATAAGTTTGGCATTAGCTGGCCCGGAGCTAGTTGAAAACAACGCAGCGCCCCGCATATCTCGGGGGAGAAGGGCAGAAGCAATCCAGCCCAAAAGGCATCCAGGTACAAGGCGATCTCCTTGCCCTGCACCTGATCCGCCCTCTCACCCTCCCTAACCAAACGAAGCGAATAGCTAGGGGGAATGTGGAAGCAAGACCGGATCGTCGTAAGCTCGTCCACTTTCCTCAGGAGGGAGGGCGCATCGCGAGCATTCCTGATGCGCGCTTTGGGGACCCTTCCCGTCGCCTGACCACGGGCGGCATGGGTAACCCTAACTCTAAGAGGGGAATCCGACTTGGATGCAGAAGAGGAAGAAGCAGCAGAAGACTCCCTAGACTCTACCCTAACTATCTCGACAGACTTCTCAGAGGAAGACATCTAACCTGATTCAAAGAAGGAGTCCTCCGAGGAAAGAGCGCAAGAGATCCGACCTAAAGGATAGAGAGCCGAGCTATCTCTCACAGCAATAGGGAAATGATGGCGAAGTGTGAACCCTGGGGGGATCCCGCTTCTATTTATAGTGTTTTGGCAAACGCATCCAACAGCGCAGATCGTTTCCCGCTAAAACAACGCTTCGCGCTCGACGGCCGTCGACGTTCCACGTGTCGCACGACCATTAAACGCGTCCCTTCGAGCGCAGAGGACAGCGGCGACCCGTCACGTCAGCCAACCGGCATCGGACACGCGGCCTGGCGCCTGAACGAACGTATGATCGAATCGGCGCTCACTCTTTAATGCACGATCTCTTCTCTGATCCGCTGATGTCATCAAAAGATACGCCTAACTGCCTCGGGAATCTGTGCAGACGAGGTCTTCAACTACGAACTAAGCCCGCCTAACCGATCAGACCACTCTCGACCCGACCCATAAATAGGTCGAGACGAGAGTAGGGGGCTAATGATAGTGCTCATAAGTGGGAGCTCTCCAGATCATGACACGTGGCAAAAGAAGTGTCTTCATGCATACGGAAACAGGGCAAGGACTACACATTGGAAGTATCCCCCGGGCTATTGTCCCGCTGCCTGGACCCGACCTCCGAGGATTCCCTGAACATTCCTGTGCTCGCCAAGTAAACGACCATTGGCTCCCCGCCGAGCCCTCCTACACGCCGAGCTTCTCGGCCCTTCGCCTCTGAGCTATCCCGGAGCCGAACCAGCTCGGCCTCCCGCCCTCTTTTAGGCCTCTCGCCGAGCTAGGCTTCCTCGGCTCTATCGAGCGACCTAGAACGCAGATCACCGGCGTCTCCGCCACGGCTCCGCGAATCTCGCCAGACGCGAGATATCCACCACCCCACGATCCTGCGTTCCACGCCGTCGCATCCCCCCATTAACGAGCGTATCTCGTCATTAATGGGGGATCCCGCCCTTCTGGCAGGCGTAACGCCAGAGGCGTAACGGTCGGCGAGAATCTCGCGGCCGCTAGCCTATGGCTGCCGCTATATAAACCCTTCTCTCAGACGACTCAGGTAAGGCAATTTTTACCCAATAAGCCGCTACTCTGCCTAAATACCTTGACTAACTTGATCGTCGGAGGGTCCACGGTGGTACAACCACCCCGGGGCTTCATTGCAGGTAACTCGGCTTCACACCAAATCAAGCCTATTAAGATTCACACACTTCAGGAGGAAACCCTCAAACCCAATCTCAGCCCTTCATCAACGCTATCGGCAGATCGATGGAAGACAATATCTGAACGAGATCCAGACCTCCATCAATACTCTTGGATTAGGATTAGCATAATCATCTGCTCATATATATATATATATATATATATATATATATATATATATATATATATATATATATATATATATATATATATATATATATATCTCGCCGCCTCCCGCCTCCGTCCAAATTAAGAAACATGAATTCCTGACCTTCTCATTCATTGCATATGTTACGCTATATATAGAGAGAGGTTAACGGAGGAAATGTGCCATGGGAGGGAATTTCCTCTTATGGCGTCGGAAAAATACATCATCCATGATATTTTTCGACGATCTGCATACATCACGTTCATATTTATCATCTAAGATGTGGATACACCAAATTTCATGTGATTATACCATTTTTTCACCGTTGATTTAGTTGGTGCAAAATTAATGGTTTACCCGACAATAGAACCTTTTACATTGCTAATTCAATGGTGAAAAGTGGTGGAATCACATGAATTTGGTGTATGCACTTCTTAGTTGATAACGATGATGATGATAGATGCCGATCGTCGAAAAAATGGTGGAGGTTATATTTTTTCCGTTGTCACAGGAAGAAATCCCTTCCTATGGCCTCTTTCCTCCATTATTCTCGTGTGTGTGTGTTTTTTTGTCGTTGGTATATATATATATATATATATATATATATATGCACACATTTAATGTATCTGAAGAATTTGGATGCACCAATAGCTGTGGTGGAAAGACATCAAATGTATTGAATAGATAAAACATCTTTACTATTATATTTAGAGGTTCGTAGATGATATCATTAATCAACCAAAACAAAGAAACAAAATACGATAAATAATTTTCAACGGCCAAGCTTGAGTATTGGAGATGTTTCATCCACCACGAAATGCAAAAATAAGAAAATGAAAATCCAACAACCCCTTTCTCTCTCTCTCATTCATTACATTACAATTTACATATTCTTTCTTATGCTCAAAATCCCCAAAGAGAGATATGTCATACAAATTTATACTCAAATTTTTGTATCTTTGTTATTTTGTATAACACGTAAATTTCTCAAATTTAATATTAGGACTAACCGCATTCATTTAATTTAAATTTGAAAAAACTATAGATATTTTTAGATCATGTAATGTCTAGAAAAAAAAAATTACACGATATATATAACTAATCAAGCGTTCGTGGAGAACTATGATACACCTACGCTCCCCAAATGCGATTTCATTTTAGCTTAAGATATGTAGCTAGAGGTAGTCAAGCTTCTCCAAGTCATATCATAACTTAAAATTTGTGGTAGTATATCTAAATTTAATAATAATTAAAAAAAACTCAGAACTAATAACTAATGACTTATTAAACAAAAATAAAAGAAGATCACTGCGCGTTTTCTCTAACCAATTGTCAATGGCTTCACCTGCTGGTGGAAATTTATTAATTCAGTGAGCGACGACATGTGAACATGCGACAGCTAGTTTAATGAATTTTCCTATATTTGTCTATGATGAATTAGAGAGTTTTCCTTTATGGCATCCCAAGAGTCTGTTGGTTGGGGCGCTCATCACGTGAAGCCTCCATACGGTTTTGTAGATTAGCTACTCCTCTCATCTATCTTGGGCAAACAATGATTATAGAAGTATCACAAGTTGAAAAAGCGGCAATAGAGATGCCTACACTATAAAGCGAATTTTCCTTCTTCATAACAAATTGGTGCTGATTTGAATGTTCCAAGCTACCATGTTCGGTAAATCATATTAATGTCGTATAAGCGAGTTAGAGCCAACATCAGATGCAAGCAGTACTTGCAACAGCCAACTAATCAAATTACTGAGAATTGCCTGATTAAAACCGCTGTTGGCATCCCCGGTATTAGGCAAAAAGGAAAAAATAAACTCCGAAGCTTCAAATCCTTCGATTGAATCCCCCCACCTAGATTGTCAACTTGGAAAGGGTGAAAACTGTTTTGAAAAGAAACCGGGTCGCCAACCCTGGTTTCTAATTAGCACTAATTATCTCTACTCTTATAATGCAAAAAGAAGAGATGCAACATGGCATTCACGTTTATTTGGAATTAATACTTAATTCTTAGTTGGTCCATGCCGTCTATTTTCTGCACGTTGATACAAACTAACATTAAACAGCCAAGATTTAAAAAGATTTACACGTATGACGCGCGTTGATGCATATTAGCATTAAACAACAAAAATTTAAAAAGATTTTTAATACTTTTAGTTAAGATAATAGATGGTTTAAAAAAATTTAGTTAAAAAAAGATAAAATATTCACATCAAACCTTGAAATAATAAAAGGGTAAAAACTTTACACATGCTTTTAATATATATATATATATATATATATATATATATATATATATATATATATATATTGTTCAAAATATACGCATGTATCGTACCAGCAAAATACCAGTATTGTTTAATTACGATGATTATGCTGACATGGGGGGGGGGGGGCGGTTAAAGTCGGGTTTCACAAATTTTTAAGTCGGGTTTCACAAATAAAAATTTGTTAGGTCTACTTTTAGAATTAAATATCAATTGAGGATTTATCTTTAAAAATTGTCCTGGTTTCAATATAAATTCATGGTAACACTGCCCCACCTCCCCACACACACTGTAGTTAGCATGTCGTGTGCCCTTATCTAAACATATTTCAATTTTAAATAGGATGTGTCCGTTTGCATATACGCATATACACACGCGCACGCAGGAAAATATAGGATTTAATTTATGAAAACCGTCTTAGAAATAAGTAAAAGTAAATTCTTACAGAAGTAATTAACGGCTTGATCATCACAGACCAGGTCACACGATTTAAATGTCATGTTATTCGATGGTATTGAAATGTTTTTGAGTTCTATTATGGCTCCGAACTTGGTCTGATTATAGCCGATCGAATTCATCCGATCGAATTCATTCCATCACGCTTTGGAAAATCTAATATTCAAAACAAATTACAACATGACCACATATATCATATGAGTCTATAATTTTTCTAGTGCACTTGTAGCCTGACTGAATCCATTCTATTACCTTATCAAACATCTAAATTCCTATATTTAGGGGATAAATTCAAATTTGAAACCAAATGAGTGGTTTAAATAAGGTTAAGGCCTTTCACCAAAAAAAATAAAATGAGTAGTGTAAATTAATTTTTGCATCCATCCATAAAACCAAAGAAAAAGCTTAAATAATCCCATTATAACATTTCAGAAAGATAAAATAATATTTTTAGAATTTAAATATTAAAATAATATATTTCACGAAAACTATTCGATTTGCGAATTGGGGTTTTCGTAAAATGGTATAATTATATACCAATATTTGGAAAAATATTTGGAGATTAGTATTGTAATATTTAATAAAACGGTATTTATTGGATTTTATAATTAATTATATGCAAGTTGAAATTAAACTTGATTAGTGTACTACTAATCACGATTAAGCCAAATCCGTATTTTTATTATATCCATGATTAGTGCACCATGACAAGTTGTATTTTGATTACATGTTGTTTCATTTGCATTTGTTTTACATGTTTGGTTTTATTTGGATGAGAGGAAAAGAGAGAAGGAAAAAAATGAAAAAGTCAATGGAGGCATGGGAGATATGGAGGGCATGGGCATGAGAAAGAGAGGGGGGTCTTTAGTTACCATGGTTTCTCCTTCATTTGCATTCTTCTTCAACTCCTCCATCTTCATCTTCCTCCACCTTCTCTATCTCCATGAATCATCCCCAAAACCATCTCAAAACATCATCTCGTCTTCTTTAAAAATGACCACAAGCTTATCCTACACCACCTAGCGAGCTCAAGTTTGGATTTTGAACAACTTGCACCATCTTGGAATTTTTTTCAGTTGCTCCAAGAGGTATAACCCTCACCTTTCATCGTGTTAATTAGTTTCTTTACTTCCAATTCGTGTTTAGAGATCTTTTATGCATGTTTAGTGATCTTAGAATTTTCTAGGTTCATATTTAGTGGGAGACTTGACTTGTAAAGTGGCTATTGAGGTGTAGTGAGTGTATACAAGACCTTAGTGATGATTTTCTAGTCAAGACCAAAGACTAGAAACCAAAACTACGAACTTAGAATTTTCCCGACATCGAATATTTGGTTTGTGATGATATATTGGAATCTGGCATCACCCGAGAGCCTCTTAAATTAAGTTCCCATCACAGTGAGACGGGCATGCACATAGGAAGCTACCATAGAAACCCGAGCCTCTCCCCTTTGATCCAGGCCGCAAATATATTCATGGTGGCCGCAAATTGCGGCCACATCGGGGAGGAATTGTGTGATTTTTGGTTGGTGGTTCCCTTATCTGGAATCTTAACCTACCCTATATGCAAAATCTCCTAGTTTTATTTAGGGTAGAATCTGGGAGCGATTTTCTTAGTTGCTGATTTGTGTTTTCCGATATCTGAAACTTGGGTTTTGGTATTTGAATTTGGATTTCGTCGTTGGACGTTTGTACGTCAACGACCAGGGTTATTTGGTCATTTTAGCATGCGTAGCCTATAGGTTCTAACCTATGAGCACATTGTGTGCCGTATCGGTTTTCCAGACTTGGTTTTAATAGCATTACGATGTGTTTTGATTGTAAGTACCTTTATGACGACTTCCGAGACGACGAAGCACATCGATTTCGGATAAGCAAGGAGTTTAGCAGGTGAGTAGATTTATATTTACGGTGGAAGTCGGGTAGATATCGTATAACACCCCCGCAACCATTGATATGGAAAATCGATATATAAATTATATTTGAAGAAAATATATGCTACGAACTTACGAATATGATTAAAGATTTTAGTATGAGATGATAAAAGATGATATTAGTGGATATGTTGGTCTGAGGATGCAAGGCAATGTACATGTTATATTCATATGCCAATAGATGGTGTGAAATTATACATACATACAACTGAAAATATGATACACACACACACACACACAAGATGACTTGATGTGGGACATTGATATGATGAGAAGAGAATGTGATGAAATAAAATGACTTGGCTTAATATGTCGATATACGGATGTAAGACGATATAATAATATAGATAATTTTGCCAAGACATGATATGAGTTTGATATAGATGTGACTTGAGTTATATGTATACATATATATATTTATATGAGAATAAAGAGTGATATATTGTATGTGACCTTAGATCCGTACCCTTATTTATGATATCGTACGACGGATCATACCGTACAAATTATGATATATGATATTTGACCCGTACCCTCGATTTGAGGAGGCCGTATGACGGACTATACCGTACGAGATGTATATATAATGATCGATCCGTATTTTTGACTCGGGATTAGTTTAGCCTTTTAGTCTTTTAATTACTTAAGTAGATGTTAGAATAAGGTTCTAGTCATACCTATTTTCAAAACTAACGAATCGTGTACATTCAAAGGATAAACCGAGAGACGCTACTGATTTCAAAGGTATTTCTTTTCTTTAAGAACACCGTAATCCCTACTTTTCTAAAAATAAAGATTCATGCTATTTTAGATACGAAAATTGTATGGTTCGTATATCGATGTATATCTTAGCCTATTGCGTTACTATTTATCTTTCTGCTACATTCATTTTACTCTAATTGCATTATACACATACACACACACACACATGTGCTTTCATTTGTTGTTATGATATCGTCTGCTAGTACACCTGCACAATTATCGATGATGCGCACAATACACTTACACGGATTTGCCGGCTCACACAAAATCATTATCGGTAATTGCTATGCCACTTATACAGTAGAATTTCTATATTATGATATTATTCATAACCGTAAAGTACATTCATTATTCAGTACTATCACTTGATATGCTTGCATGATATACTTGATATGCTCATATTATTGTTCTATATTTGCATATATCGTACTTATGGTTATATGCATTGAGATATCGTTTTTATGAGATATCTGGATTTGAGAACCGCGGTTATATTTCAAAGGAAATTATGAATTTGTTTTAAAAACGCGGTTTCTCTTGATATGTGATTTCGAGACGTCCACCATGGGTTTTCTCGGTTCTGAGCTTATTTTCGAGACCCGATTCGAAACGTTGGATGAACCGTCTGCGGGTACACAGTGGACCCGGTAAGATACCCCGGGGCAAGAAGATCGTGGGGATGACGATGAGCCTAGCAGGAGGGAGCACTACCTACCGATGATAGTTTGGACTCGGCGGTTATCCGGAGGATACCGACTGGAGTCGTGAGATGGATATAGGCCGATTCGGACTGACGGAGCTCATGGGCCGATCCAGACTGACGGAGCCCGAGATAAGAGGATTTACGTGTCGATACTGGACACTAGTTTCATGATATTTCGAGTGTCGATGTTGGACACTCAGGTTCCATGATTTTGATGTGTCGTTGATGGACACACGTTGGTTGCTATCCTCATATATGCAGGCATATGTTTTCATGATAATTCGAGTGTCGATGTTGGACACTTAGATTCCATGATATTGATTGTGACGTTGATAGACATATGTGGATGATATCCACATGCATACAGACATATGATTTCAGATGTTTATTTGTATATGCCATTGGCTTTGCTCTATTGTTGACATATATGCATACATGGTCACTCTAGAGATCATAGTATTACATTCATGATACAGTATGACCTAGGAATCATTGTTTATTCGATTTCTATTTGCTGCTGTTTTCTACTCACGAGTTCGCAACTCACCCCGTTGTACCACGACTTTCTTATAGGTTTGACCCCTTAGATCAGTAGCGGTATTGCCGGCACACAGTTTCTTCTGGGTGTTTTTCTTTGGTAGGTGGGACACACGCTGGATCGTGACCACTCTTGTACCCTTTATATTCTATTGTATCTAGATAAACTATATCAGTCAGAAACTAGAATTTGTATATTGGTAGACCTAGTCAGACTTGTATTAGCGAAACTTAGAGCGATGGGTGTATATTCGCTTCTTTGAGATGATGTTTTTCCTTATTTATTCTTTCTGTGTTTGATCTTCGCTGTAGGGCGTCGTATATATGTTTATTTTGTGGTTGTGATTCTGCCAATTGGTGAAGAGCTAGCTCCCGTTTGGGGTACCTATATATATTGCTTGTATGTGGTTTTGGATCAAAATATACAAGGGAGTTTAAAGACGAAAAATGTTTTCAACTATAGTATAATCCACTTGCATTTTCATATATCATTACCTATGCATTTTAAAGGAAAACTCGATTTCATTATACCTTTAATTTAAAAACTTCACTTATATTATTTCCTTAAAAATGTTTAGATTTCTGGGCTTTGGCTTACTTGAATTAGGTGGGGTCCTATAGATTTTACATGATTCGAATGTCAGTCACGTGCCTTTTTCCAGATCGTGACACCCATATATAATTGAGGAAAATATATGCAATTTCAAAAAATAGTTGATGAATATTGTTGGAGCCAGAAAAAATGAAAATGAAATGAAATTAGTGAGGGATTCATTCTCTTATCACACTTCCTTCGAAATGAGGGATAGTTTATAACTACTCTCATATATAAACCCTACAAAAAAAAAAAATAGAAGAGTTGTCATTATCTAACAAGGAGGATGAGACAAAGACTACTCTTTGTTCTCGTCTCCAACAACAACAAGAATAAAAAAAAATAAAGAAAGTAGAAAATTTGTGGAAAGCATTCATCTTTGACTCTTCTTTCTTTCTTGGATTTGGATCTCTAACTCTCTTCACAAACTTGAAAATGGAACCCTATCTTCTTTCATATTTGGAACCTTATATTCTTTACAAAATTATAAATGGGGAAAACCCTATATTCTACAAAACAACTAGAAATGAGGGAATCATATGTTCTACAAAACAACTAGAAATGGAGGTGACCCTACTTTCTATTAACTTGAAAACATGAGAAACCCTATTTTCCAAACTTTGAACATAAAATCAAACTTATGCTCTCGAACAAAACTTTGAACATAGAAAAAAACGTTATATTCTCAAAACAGACTTTTGGATTGAGTCTGCCAACTCAAACACATTTGCGAAATATATGCGAAATAGACTTTGCATATATATTTTGTTGATGCTGTTTGCTTCAAGACTGTTAATGTAACAAAATAATTGGGTTAATTTATACTTAATCATTTTGTTCTGATACAATATAACTTGTGTGTATATCTTTTTACTGCCAAAGGTTTTATTTCTATGTAGAGAACTTCGGCCGGAAGAATGCGGAATTGGATCCGGATAGATTTGATTTGCAGATTGAGAATAACAAGTAAAGGAGTTTTTGAGAACTCTGATCGGTTAGTTGTATCTAACCTAGTTTACAATTTGACGTTATAGCATGCTTCTCCATTGCATCCGATTACATATTATCATCACCGTCTTGATATGTTTGCATTATATACAACCATGAAACATTAAAATTATATATGATGAATTTCGATCATACTATTATGATGCATTATGGTCATATCATTATGTTGCATTTATTTATTTTTCTCCCTACTGCATGGGTACCATGATGAAGTGGATAAGGTGACCCTATACCACATGAGACTTTCAAAAGCTTATAAAAAGGTTTGTTACAATTATAAGGTCAAAGGCCTCGCAAGTCATGCCATTATATGACCCGAGACCATAAAGTCCGTTTATATTCATCAAGGACGTGTGAGGTTAAGCCCTTAGAGGAGGTCACCGACGGTGTGAACCCAACATGTCTGAGTGCTGAGCTTGTTCCACGAAACAAGTTCAATGTGGTAAAAACAAACCAGTTGGATGATTCTCGTGGAGTATTGACCTTAGGAGAGATTCTCCTATTGGTAGCACATGATGCATTTACTTGCACATTTGAATACTGCAGTGTCATGCCCTATGGTGACAGTACTCATATGGTGTGATTAGGACTGAGCCTGGTTCGGTTCAGATTGATTTTTTTCAAAAAAACAAAAACAAAAACGACCCGACCCGGCCAAGAACCTTAAATCACCGTCCGACCCGACCCGGCCAAGAACCTTAAATCACCGTCCGACCCAACCCGACCCGACTAGATCCAACCCGAAATAAACCGAACCAACCGGTTCTGGTCGATTTGGGCCCTAAAATTTTACTTTAGGCCAGGCCCATATGGGCCTTAAAAATAAACAGAAAAAACATGGAAAATCAGCAGAACAGTGGCAAACAGAAAAAGAACATCAAAAGATTAAGAAATTGGAAAATTAATAGCAGAACAGCAGGATATAAAATAATATGCTTATACATGTTACATCCAACAAATTGGAAAATTAACATACATTTCATATCTTGCAAAACTTGAAAAGATGCATAAAACCTGGGATATTGCACAATATTTGCCGAGAATCACATCACTAAAGAGTAAAGAAGGAACAATACAACAGTAGATTTTAAAATTTCTGTTGTAAAAATTTTAAACCAAAACAGTCATCCAAGCCATTTGAAGAATTGAAGTCCTCTTTTGTTTCAAATGGTTTGTTATTTCTCAAAAATAATATCTCGGTTTTAAAATGAAAGAAGACATGATATTCATATTATTTTCAAGGAAAAATAAAATAAATGAACCAAACATCATATTCACAGCATATTGCATAATATTTCTCTGCAGCTGGTTAGTAGAAAACAGTAAAAATTGGTTCAAGACTGCAAAAATTCTAAAGAAAAGGAGAAGTTACAGGTTAATCCCTCAAATTCTATATATATATATATATATATATATATATATATATATATATATATATTGCTTTTGAATTCCAATTGAATCTAAATCTAACAAAAAGGAACCGACTTTGGCTTCAAAAATCTTACATTAATTTATACTTCATACTTAGAGCTAGAGGAGGGAAGATGCAGTTGACTAGTGATGGAGCTCAGGATCTCTTTCAGATGTTGTCTTCCGTTGATATGCAGCGAGCGCTGATAGATGGCTGAGATTGGATTTGAGGGTTGCCTCTCGATGCGTGTGGATCTCAGTGGGCTTGATCAGGAATGGAGTCGAGCTACCTGCAAGGAAGTCCCGGGGTGGTTGTACCACCGCGTACCCTCCGACGATCAAGTTAGTTGAGATATTTGGGCAGAGCAACGGCCTATTGGAGTAGAATTGCCTTACCTGAGTCGTCTGAGAGAGGAGTTTATATAGTGGCAATCATGGGCTGGCGGGCGCGAGTTTCACGCCGGCCGTTACGCCCCCGGCGTTATGCCTGCGTGAAAGACGGGATCCCACATTAATGACGAGATACTCTTGTTAATGGGGGAACGCGATGGCGTGGAACGCGGGATCGTGGGGCGGCGGATATCTCGCGTATGGCGAGATTCGCGGGGTCATGTCCCGGACGCTTATGATATGCGCTCTGGGTCGGTCGATAAGACCGAGGAAGCTGAGCTCGGCAGGAGGTCCGGAGACGACCGGGAGTCCGAGCAAGCTTGGTTCCGTGATAGCTCGGAGGCGAGCTAAGAGGGCGGAGGAAGCTCAGTGTGAAGGAGTGCTCGGAGGCGATCCAATGGTTGTTTGTAAGATGAGCATATGAGTGGTTTGGAAGACCACCGAAGGTCGGGAATATCCTCGGGAGGAAGTCCCGGGGTACGCCTTCAATGTACCGTTCTTGCTCCTTTCCCGTAAGTCTCATGACACGTCATCTGCCACATGTCATGATCTGGGGAGTTCTCGGTACCGAGCATCATCATTAGCCCCCCACTCTCGTCTTGACCTATTTATGAGTCAGGTCGGGTTGAGAGTGGTCTGATCGGTCACCCGGGCTAAGTTCTTTTTTGAAGACATCGTCGGTGCGGATTCCCGGGTAATTAGTCGTATTTTTTGATGACGTCAGCGGATCAGAGAAGAGATCTTGCATTAAAGAGGAAGCGCCGATTCGGGCGTACGTTCGTCGAAGCGCCAAGCCACATGTCCGGCGCTAGTTGGCTGACGTGACGGGCCGCCGGTATCTTTCGCTCTCGACGGGATGCACCCAATGCATGTGCGACAGGTGGAACGTTGACGGCCGTAGAATGCAAAGTGTTATTTTGGCGGGAGACGATCGACGCCGTAGGATGTGTTTGCCGACTGCTATAAATAGAGGTGGGATCCCCCCTCAGGGTCCACACTTCGCTATAATTTCCTC
Source organism: Agapanthus africanus (assembly GCA_030015575.1). Classification (NCBI taxonomy): domain Eukaryota; kingdom Viridiplantae; phylum Streptophyta; class Magnoliopsida; order Asparagales; family Amaryllidaceae; genus Agapanthus; species Agapanthus africanus. Next base: position 147,380,460 of record CM057348.1, on the reverse strand, counting down.
AGCCCTTCGTGTGTTTGCTCGGCGCTCTTCCCTTTAGGTTGGATTTCTTGCGTTCTTTCCTCGGAGGACTCCTTCCTTTGCTCAGGTTAGATGTCTTCTTCTGGGGAGTCCGTAGAAATAGTTCGGGTAGAGTCTAGTGAGTCTTCTGCAACTTCCTCTTCTGCTTCTTCCTCTTCCTCGTCCGAGTCGGAATCCCTACAGGGAGTTAGGGCACCCGGGGTCGCGCGGCGGAGACGGTCCCTAGAGCGCGTGTTAAGAGTGTCTGTGATGCGCCTTCCCTCTTGAGGCATGTGGACGAGCTCAACACAATCCGGGCTCGCTTCCACATTCCCCCCGGCTACTCGTTTTGCTTGGACGGGGAGGGAGAGAGGGCAGACCAGGTACGGAGCAAGGAGATTACCTTATACATGGAAGCCTTTTGGGCCGGAATGCGTCTGCCCTTCTCCTCCGAGGTGAGTGTGGCACTACATTGCTTTCTGTCACGTTTCGCTTCCCAAAATACGAAATACAAGAGTGATAAGGCCAACCATGCTCCTACGATCAAGGAAAAATCCTGTCGTATTCACATTTCGGCTTCTAGTATTATATGGTAATCAGTAAAATACAATACGGGTAAAGAGAATGCAGTCACTAAAACTATCGGATATAAAGAAATCTGAGCTCAATGGAAGTAAGCAAGAGGGTAACTAACCAGGGATATCAATGGAGAAACGTAACTGGTTCATTGGTCTGGATCTTCACGGTCTTCTCGAGATCAGGCGAATCCACCTCTATCACTGAGCATGCATACTCAGGTCGTCAGAGCGACACAATAGCCATATTATAATAATAACCGAGAGACAAGGAAATAAAGTAATAATGGTGGAGATGATAAATGCAGGCAATCAATATGTCAATAACTAATGCAATGTATGATTTGTGTCCCTATTGGTCATCTAGTCACTTTTGAAATTGAGATGCGGAAAGAAGTGATCATGTTTAACGAGGGTCTCGTACGTATCTGAGACTACGGCCCGCTGTTGCCCGGGGCATAAACCTGTCAGCCGAACCGCTAGGTCCAAACCTAATATATAAGAGTCGTTGTTCGAATGATCATCCTCTAAATCACTGACCTCACTAAATACAATTTCCTTTCCACTTTGATTTCCCCCTTTTCCTCAGGTTTCACTATCTATGAGTATGGGCTAGTTGTATACAAGTACGCATTAATAACACGGTTTTATTCACTATTCACTGTATTGTTCATTATCACGAATTATTCACTTTTCACTGGCGTACTTGACACAACCAAACCGATATTATTCACGTTCAACAATGCATTATACACTGAAATTTACTAATGACGCACACTATCGTTAGAGGTATTTCAGTCGGGTAAAACTGTGAATCATGCCACTAAACAATTTATATGCAGTACAAGTCACTATGTGTCCCATGAACTTATAAAAATTGCATTAAATCATACGTTCAGAATTAAGTAAAATGATACAAGAGAAGTAATAAGTAAACTCAGTCGGAAGTTCAACGAAATTGATTTCAAGTCAATCGGGTTTCGGGTTCGCAAATTACAGTCGTTTCATTTTAAGTGTTCGCTGTTGGAAATCCAGTTCCTGAACTGAAAGTCCATTTCATAACACAGTTTCCATCCTGTGGGGATCAAAATTAGGCAACGCTATAGTTGAACAATATTTAGGTTTATCGGTTAGGTTTCCAATGAACTAGACGGATTGACAATATCTGCTGTGTGCTCGGAGTTACACATTATTTAAGGTCGGGATATATGTTCTGTCCCTGCTTCGGACTGCAGTATGTACAAATGGCTTAAAATGTGATTAAAATAGCAAACGATAATAAAAACGAATGAAACCGCTTTCAATAGTTAGCCAACATATTTATCTTCTCTACTGTATAGGGTTACGCATAATACCATTTTTACACAGAGACATAAAAGCATTTCTAATCGAGTGTTGGCGATCAGTGCTGCTCTGAACTGCAGTCCAGAGCCGTACTCCCGACCAGTTTCCGTCACATTTTTAAAATAGTAGAGAACTTAAAAATTTATATGCAGTACAAGTCACTATGTGTCCCATGAACTTATAAAAATCGCATTAAATCATACGTTCAGAATTAAGTAAAATGATACAAGAGCAGTAATAAGTAAACTCAGTCGGAAGTTCAACGAAATTGATTTCAAGTCAATCGGGTTTCGGGTTCGCAAATTACAGTCGTTTCATTTTAAGTGTTCGCTGTTGGAAATCCAGTTCCTGAACTGAAAGTCCATTTCGTAACACAGTTTCCATCCTATGGGGATCAAAATTAGGCAACGCTATAGTTGAACAATATTTAGGTTTATTGGTTAGGTTTCCAATGAACCAGACGGATTGACAATATCTGCTGTGTGCTCGGAGTTACACATTATTTAAGGTCGGGATATATGTTCTGTCCCTGCTTCGGACTGCAGTATGTACAAATGGCTTAAAATGTGATTAAAATAGCAAACGATAATAAAAACGAATGAAAATGCTTTCAATAGTTAGCCAACAGATTTATCTTCTCTACTGTATAGGGTTACGCATAATACCATTTTTACACAGAGACACAAAAGCATTTCTAATCGAGTGTTGGCGATCAGTGCTGCTCTGGACTGCAATCCAGAGCCGTACTCCCGACAAGTTTCTGTCACATTTTTAAAATAGAAATGGATTTTAGATTATATGGGGTTCTAGTTTATCGAGTCATCTTCGATATGAGCCCTCGAACGTAGCATTCTGGTATGTAACCAATTAAATATGATTTTTACAAAATTCAGGTACGGAAATTTTTAGATTTGACGGATCTAAATGGGGATGACATATCATGTTGTTAAAATCCGTATTTTCAAGCCAAATCTTAACACAGTATTCGCTATCATTCGGGTCATCTGTTTTGTTTAATTTCCGTCATTTTAAGGGGGTTCTCAGATTATGGGTTGCATCGAACACTTATAATAATGTTGAATTGCAATCGAACTGAATATATATTAGCATGTAGCAAGTGTTTAAACTTTCCTGATGACGTATCGATGACGATACGGAAGCGACGCGGCACAGTGGTGAACTACGACTACGGCAGTGGCAACGGCGCGATCACGACGCAAGCGCGACTAGGCCCGACACGGCAAACTCGACCTCGGCTTGAACTTGGGTTAAACGGTTCGGGTGATTCTACGGTGACAATGACGCAGAGCACGGTGTGCCGTTGGCAAGGTCGTAGGCGTGGGGAGACTTCTTCAGAGGAGGTGGGTGCGTGGGGTTTCATTGATAGGTTCGTCAGGGGTTGGGGTGTAGGGGTCGAGCTCGGATAGGGGACACGATGATGGCGCTGCGGCTCGTCTTGGGCGTGGAGCTTGGGTGCAGTGACAGTACAGAGATGGCTCCGACGAGGTGAAGAGCCCGGCGAGGGGGTGTGCAGGCAAGGGTGCTCGTGGAAGGAGGTGATGCGTGAATAGGAAGGAGGCGTGACGATGGTTGATGGGTCCGCCGGAGGTCGAAGGTGGAGGTGCGGGTTGGAGTCGCGGTGGGTTAATATAGCGGTCGGTGGTTCTGGGGTGTGTGGGTCATGGTGTTAGGAGGAGGAGGAGAGAGGTGATTTGTGGAGGATATGGGCGAAGGGAGGCCGACGAGGTCGACGGTGATGACGACGAGGTGACGACGACGACGAGGGATGGGTGTCATGGTCGTAGGGTTTCTCGGTGCAGGGGTTCGTCATCGGGGATACGGCGGAGGAGAGGGAGGTGAGCGAGGAGAGGAGGAGAAAATGGAGGCGACGACGGGCGTGGGTTCAAGCGAAGTGACGGCAGGAAAATAATGAAGAAGAAGAAGACGTTGGGGAGAATGAAAGGAAGCAGAGGGAGATATAGTGGGCGTGACTGAGAGGGGAGAGAGAGTAGACGTGAGTGAGAGGGGAGAGAGAGGGGGCGTGAGTGAGAGGGGGGAGAGAGAGATTTATTCAGTGGAGAGAGAGAGAGAGAGAGAGTGTGTGAGAACGTGGGTTTTAAAAAATATAATAAAGGAAAATTTATGAGAGAGTGTAATGGGGATTTAGAATAGAATAATTAGGTTTAATTAGGGAGTTAAAGTGATGGATTGGATAGGATTAGGATATATTTATTTTGAATTTTGAAATTTGAGAAGGTATCTGTTGGGTAAAAGGAAGTGAAGGGTCATTGGGCTTGTTGGGCTTGGGCTCAAGAAAAATTTAGAAAGAAAAGAAGTGAGATAAAGATGGACTTGGGCTTGTAGTTTTAAGCCTTAAGTTTGGTAGCAAAAGAGTTAGGGAAAAATATTTATTTAAATACGGATTTAAATACAAAGTGAGACCGGTTATTAAATCATACCCCCCTTAAAGAAAATTTCGTCCTCGAAATTAAAAGAACAAAAACAAGGGGGTATCGATACAAACGGCTACTCGAAAAGATGGGGAAACCGCGAACGGATATTCTCCTCACGTTCCCATATAGATTTCCCCAGGTGAATGACCGCTCCAAGACACTCGGACTAACGGAATAATTTTATTCTTCAGCATCTTCTCTCTACGGTCGAGTATAGTAGTAGGCTGCTCCTCATAAGTTAAATCGGCAGCCAAAGTCAATTCAGAAAGATCGAGCATATGACTGTCGTCTCGAACGTATCGCCGCAACTGTGACCCATGAAATGTGTTGTGTACGCCCGCTAACGATTGGGGGTAAGGCAAGGCGGTAAGCCACTTCTCCTACTCTCTCCAATACTTCGAATGGTCCGATGAATCATGGACCGTGTCACGCCCCGCTTCCCAAAAGAAAGAGAAGGAAGACGTGGCAAGGTCCGCAACCTAACTGTATTGAAGGTGGTCTATTCAATACAGTTACGTTAAGCGTATAAATATTTAATATGCAGGATGTGTACCAAAACAAAAATAATAAAAGCGAAAGGCATTTTATTTCCATTAACTAAACTTTATTACATCCCAAAAGAAATAGTAAAATAAACTGAGTAGTTTAATTACATCAAAGGAGAAACAAAAGCCCTAAATATGTGGGCAACAACGAAAATTAAAACTATCTAATCTTCCATCGTCCTGTCTGCATCATCTTCATAAGTTGACTTCACACCTTGATCTTCACTGTAATACCCATTCTTATCTGACGGACATTCCAAAGATAGAGAAAGAAAAGGAAGGTCCGTCAGCGAGTTATACTCGGGTAGGATTGCCTCATAAAATAGTAAAGGTATAGAACGAACAGGTGTATATGATGTATACGATGAACATATGTATAAAGCTATGAGGTTATATACAAATTAGATATATGAATATGAGTAGGTTGTATATGTTTGGTAAAGGTTCAAGTTAAGTCAAACGGATATTCAGTCTAAGAGTTGGATCAGGTTAAACAAGGTGTGTATGGATGGAATTGACGGGTGAACATACTCGTATCTTTGAGATATCCCATGACTAGCTGGAAGCAGTATGAGCTGGTGTTGGTGCTTGAAATGGCAATCAATGTGGTAGCGTGAACATCCCCGAAAGGTGTCCCATGACTACGATGGAGTTTTGTCTAACGTGAATATCACTCAAGTGCACAGGTAATACCACCCCTCAGTTCCATAATAAACAACAAGTCTAAACTGGTAAAATATCCGCATCTAAGATACTGAATAACTCGTGTCTCATGAAGAAAGGTAGATAAGGTAACAGGTAGGTATCTCATATGATGTGGGTTTGGTGTTGAGTATCAATAGGTATTGTAAATGTTTTAGTTTGTTAAACAAAGGTCCGGATACTCACGATTATTCCGTTGTGGCCACGGAACAACAACTGGGGAAGTGAAATGTACCGTTTCACTTCCCGGGATCATGATCGAGTAGTAGGGGAATCCGAGTTCCGAATTATCCTTGCCTAATCAAACTACCTATCCCCGTGATTCAGTATATAGGTTTGGACGAATTAGAGTTAGTGCGTATACTTCTAGGCACGCAATTTCCACATTGTATAGTCGTCCATACTTTGGACTGGTCACCCGGAATATCGGGATCTTCATATTTGTATAGTCGTCCACACTTTGGACTGGTCACCCGGAATATCGGGATCTTCATATTTGTATAGTCGTCCACACTTTGGACTGGTCACCCGGAATATCGGGATCTTCATAAAGTATTCCATACCTAGGTCCGCGCATTCTAACCCTAACCGTATCATGTTTTATATATGTCATGTTGTCATAAACTGGAATTTTAAAAAAAGTATTGATCTCATTTAATATGGCCTTCCACAACCATTCGTTTTATTTTCTAGAGTTTGTAAAGTATTTCGTATCCTTTAGAGAAAGCTTAGTTAAAATAATAAGGTTTAAATATCTTTTATTACTTCTAAGAAAACCATGATATTTGGGATATTTATTAATTTGGAAAAGCATAATGTTTTACAGAAAATATCATTTTGATAAAAGATTGTGGTGTTTATTTGAAAATCTTTTACAAGGGGTTTTTATTTGAAAAATCTAGACTGCTCCTAATATTCCAAAAGGATAAGTTATAAGGTCCTCAAATCGCCTCTTCACCGCCAATTGTGACCAGGTAAGTTGTCACGCCCCGCTTCCCAAAATATGGAAAACGAGTGATGACTAGGCCAGCCATGCTCCTACGGTCAAGGAATAATCCCACCGTAGTCACACTTCGGCTTCTAGCATTACATGGTAATCAGTAAGCAAAGCACAGCAGTAAAGGAATTACATCACTAAATTATTACATTAAAATCCATTGTTCACAAATTACAAATAAACATGAAGAGTTACTAACCAAGTTCAATTACACGATCTCTTTTATGGAAAGCAGAAAAGAAAGAGAAGTATTCCAGACTAGATCTCCGTCAGCTCGAAAGGTAATCCGTCTCCTGCGCTGGTTCTTCCACGAGATTTGAGCATGCATACTCAGATCGTCAGAGCGACGTAATAGAAATATTATTATAATGATGTGAAACAGGTAAATTAGGTAATAACAGTGAAAGTACAATGCGTGTAATCACTATTTCACTATATGATGCAAAGTATGATCTGTGTCCCTATCAGTCTCTAGGTCATGTTTGAAATCGTATAGTGGAAGGAGGATCATGTTTAATAGGAGTCTCGTACATACCCGAGACAACGGCCCACATGCCCGGGACATAACCCTGTCAGCCGGATCGCTAGATCCTACCTAATATATATATATATATATATATATATATATATATATCACTGCTCGAATGATCATCTTCTAAAACACGGTCCCGCTAAATACGATTCTCTTTCCACTTCGATTTCCCCTTTTTCCCCAGATTTACACTATTTATGATTTTGATTTAGTCGTGTACAAGTATACCAATGGCACGGTTTTATCACTGTTCACTGTATCAATCACTGTCACGAATCATTCACTTTCCATTGGTGTACTCGACACTCCTAAACCAATATCATTCACGCACGATAATGCAATGTCCACTGAACACTAGCACGCACTAACACTATGTATATGGCAAATGGGGTAAGATATGTGTATGTATGCCATTAACAAACCATGCATGTTAAGAACCAATATGCACGTCATCAACTTACAAAAATTGCATAAATTCATATGTTCGGAATTTAACGAAATGATACAAATACGATAATAAGCACACTCTGTCAGCAGTTCATAAAAATTGGTTTTAGTTCGATTGGGTTTCTGGTATTCAAGTTACAGCCGTTTCATTCTAAGTGCTCGCGACAGGAAATTCAGTTTCTGAACTGAACGTCTGTTTCGCGACACAAATTTCACCCAGTTGGGTTCAGAATTTAGCGACACTACAGTTGAATAAAACCTATGGTTTTCAATAGGGTATTCAACGCAATAGACGGATTCTCAATCTCATCTGTACGTCGAAATTTATACACTGTTTAACACTAGTTTGTCACTTCTGAATCTGTTTTGGACTGTTATACGTCCTGTCATTTTAATTTACAAATTAAATAGCAAACGACGATGAAACGGAATGAAACCACTTGTGTTATCTAGCTAACAGATTCACCTTTAATAAAATGCAGAGTTCCGCAACATACGAGTTCAGAAAACCAGGTGGCACACATTACGGAACAGTAAACAGAAACCAGAGTCGCTCTGGACTGCAGTCCAGAGCCGCACTCCGATCCAAATATCGTCACAATTTCAGTACAGAAACCATTAGAAACTTGCACTGGGTTATAGTTCGTCGAGTCGGCTTCGATTTAAGCCCTCGAAAGCATCATTCCAGTATATACATAATTTATGGTGATTTTAACAATTTTCAGATATGGAAAATTTCCAGTTTTACGGGTATATTTGGAGGTATTCATTTTAGTCACTAACAGTCGTATTTTCCAGTGAGATTTATACAAGGTATTCATTATCACACGGGACAGTATAGGAAATCCAATTCCATCAAATTAGATGAATATTTTCATTGGGATCATGCATCGAACAGGTATGTCGTATAATTTATCGGAAATTGTAAATTTGTAATCTATACGATTTGAGTTTGTAACACGAATAGATTAGCATGTAGCAAGTAAATTACTTGACTAAAAATGCTTCGGGGATGCACGGCAGCAGCAGCGTCACGAACGCGCGACGAACGGCGCTTTTGGATGCACGGCCTCGGCTCACGATTCGGGTTTGGCATCGGAGTTGCCCGGAGACGTTTCGCGGTCACTGGAAGCGGAGGAGGTGCTCTGTGGTTCACCTGGGAAGTGCTGGGGTCGATGACGGTCGGCGGCGTTGCTCCGGCGATGAATACAGTGAGCTCGCAGTGAGGGAGTGATGATTGTGTGTTGTGGGTTGCTGTTTTGGAGAGAGAGAGGGTAGTCGGGCTTGGGGCTGGTCATGAAGGTGATGATACTGAGGAGAAGAGGGTGTAGATGTCGACGATGTGATGGAGAGATCACCGGCGTGAGGGTGCAGGGTGACTGAGCTCGGGTGCAGTGGGTTGGGTGTGTAGGGGTTCTAGGTGGCGGCGCTCGGTTTATGGAGTGGAGTGGTGAGGGGTTCTGTTGGTGGAGGAGGAGGAAGGGAAGAGGTTCGTCGTCGTCGTCGAGGGGAGCGGTTGAGGGAGCTGCAGTGGGTTCGTGGTCGTTTTGGTGAACGAGAGGGGGAGATTTGAGAAGAGAGAGGAGTGAGGGTGTGAGGGAGATAGGGGAGACGAGGGGAGGACGTTGAGTGGATCGCGAGTCGTGGGGGCAACGGCAGGCGACGTGGTCTCGAGCGCCGGCGCGAGGTGCAGATCGCAGCAAGGAGTGCGCGGGAAAAGGGGAAAGAGACGTTGGGGAGAGAAGAAGGAGTCGTAGCGGGTCGGGTCGGGTGAAGCTGGCTGAAGGGAGTTGGGCCAGGCCGATAGGGTTTTAAAATTTAATAAATTCTTTTCTATTTCTCGTGGGCTGAGGATGGGACGGGCCGAGGTTTAAATCTAAATGGTAAATGTTTTATTTTCATTTGTTGGGCTGGGGTTTAAATCTAAATGTTAATGTTTTAATTAAATTGGTTTATGTTTAGAAGTTTTGTTTTAAATTTAGGTTTGGTCCGTGATTGGTTTTGGTTTTCCAATTGGTTTTAGAAAATAAATACTACAAGTTACGCACTAATCCTCACACAAAAATAATGATACGGAAAAAGAAATGATATTCGGGAACTTAGGAAAATAGGGAAGACTTTATTGAAGGAAACGGGGATTTACATCATACCCCCCTTACAAAAATTTCGTCCTCGAAATTTAACAAGGATACAAAGAAACAAGGTACTAAACAAAAAGATGTGGAAAACGAGCACAGATTTCTTTCTCCCGCTCCCAGGTGGATTCTCCTGGGGAACGACCGCCCCAAGATACTCGGACTAATGGAATGACCTTATTCTTCAGCACTTTCTCTCTGCAGTCGAGGATGGTAGTGGGCTGCTCCTCATATGATAGATCGGTACCCAAAACTAGCTCCGAATAGTCCAGGACATGGCTCTCATCCCGAACATAACGCCGCAACTGTGACACGTGGAAGGTATTGTGCACACCAGCTAGCGATGGAGGCAAGGCAAGTCGGTAGGCCACCTCTCCTACTCGCTCTAGCACATCAAAAGGTCCAATAAAACGGGGACTGAGCTTTCCCCGACCTCCGAACCTGATAACTCCATGGGTAGGGGAAATCTTCAAGAACACGTGATCTCCGACTTCAAATTCTAGTGCCCTCCTGCTGGTATCTGCCCAACTCTTCTGTCGATCCTGAGCCGTCTTAATACGCTGCCTGATCATTTGGACCTTGTCGACTGTCTGAACGATGAGCTCGGGACCCAATAATCTTCGCTCTCCCACATCATCCCAACATACTGGGGATCGACACTTCCGCCCGTAAAGCGCTTCGAAAGGAGCCATCTGAATGCTAGCCTGATAACTATTGTTATAGGAGAACTCGACTAGATGCAAATGGTCTTCCCAGGAACCCTGAAAGTCTAACATACAAGCTCTCAACATATCCTCGAGCGTCTGAATCGTACGCTCGGATTGTCCATCCATCTGCGGGTGATAAGCTGTGCTGAATTTGAGACGGGTACCCAAGCTCTCTTGTAAGCTCCTCCAAAAGTGTGACACGAATCTGGTGTCCCGATCTGACACAATGCTGACTGGAACACCGTGAAGTCGCACTATCTCCTGCATATATCTCTCTGCCAGTGACTCTGTCGACTGTCCCACTCGGAATGGTATGAAGTGTGCAGCTTTCGTGAGGCGATCGACGATAACCCAAATGGCGTTATTGCCCCTAGGGCTCCGTGGTAAGATCGTCACGAAATCCATGGTAATGTGCTCCCACTTCCATTCTGGTATCGGCAGTGGTTGTAATAGTCCCGCTGTCCTCTGATGCTCCGCCTTCACCTGCTGGCATACCAGGCACCTGGATACGAACCTCGCAATTTCCTGCTTCATTCCGTTCCACCAAAAGTGTTGTTTTAGATCCCGATACATCTTTGTACCTCTCGGACACACAGAATAAGCCGAACTATGCGCCTCAGCCAGTACTTCTTCTCGAACATCTCCCTTGGGTATGCAGAGTCTGCTACCGAATCTCAGAGAGCCATCTTCATGTATGATCAAGTCCGTTCTCAGCTCGGCTTCTACTTGCGCTCTGAACTTTTGCAATCGGGGATCATCCGCTTGTGCAGCCTTGATGCGATCCACCAGGGAAGACTGCACCTGTAGTTGCCAAAGTTGACTGAGTGCGCCCGGTGTAACGACTTCAAGCTCGAGTCTCTGAAAGTCCTCAATAATGCTCCTCTGACCGGTCAACATCATGACCGCTGGCTTGCGACTGAGCGCATCTGGTACAACATTCACCTTCCCCGAGTGATACTAAAGGTCCAAGTCATAATCTGCCATCAGCTCTACCCATCGGCGCTGCCTCATGTTTAGTTCCTTCTGAGTGAAGACGTACTTCAGACTTTTATGATCCGTGTACACCTCCACTTTCTCGCCCAATAGATAGTGTCTCCAAATCTTCAACGCAAAGACTACCGCAGCTAACTCCAAGCCATGCGTAGGATAGTTCTTCTCGTGATCTCTCAATTGTCGAGAGGCGTAAGCAACCACTCGGCCGTGCTGCATCAGAACACAGCCTAATCCCTTCTCTGAGGCATCACTGTGTATCACCAAACCACCGGAATCATCTGGTACTGTAAGAATAGGCGTCGTGGTTAACTTCTGCTTTAGCTTGTCAAATGCCTGAGTGCACTCCTCTGTCCACGCAAACGGTACATCTTTCCGTGTCAGCCTCGTCAATGGTTCAGCGATTCTTGAGAAGTCTTGGACGAATCTCCGATAATAACCCGCCAATCCCAGAAAACTCCTGATCTCAGCCACTGACTTCGGCGTTGGCCAATCTCTGACAGATTCTATCTTTGCCGGGTCCACTGAGATGCCTTCGCCCGAAACAATGTATCCCAAGAACTGAACCTTGTCGAGCCAAAATTCACACTTGCTTAGTTTCGCATATAGCTTCTCTTCCCGAAGAATTTGTAGAACCGTGCGCAAATGCTCAACATGCTCCTCCCGGGTCTTCGAGTAGACAAGTATGTCGTCGATAAACACAACGACAAACGTGTCCAAGTACTTTGCAAACACCCTGTTCATCAAGTCCATGAATATCGCTGGGGCATTGGCAACACCGAACGGCATCACAAGGAACTCGTAATGTCCGTATCGGGTCCTGAAAGCCGTCTTGCATACGTCCTCGGCTGCTACTCTGATTTGGTGATATCCAGAACGGAGATCCAACTTCGAGAATACCTTGGCCCCACCTAGCTGATCGAATAAGTCGTCGATGCGTGGGATTGGGTACTTGTTCTTTATAGTGACTTTGTTCAACTCCCGATAATCTATACACATTCGCAGCGATCCATCCTTCTTCTTTACTAACAGAACTGGTGCACCCCACAGTGAAGCGCTCGGTCGAATAAATCCCTTCTCCAATAGCTCTTCAATTTTCTTCTTCAACTCCGCCAACTCAACTGGTGCCATTCTGTATGGGGCCTTGGATACTGGGGCCGTACCTGAAGTCAAATCGATCGAGAACTCCAAGATGCGAGGAGGTGGTAGACCTGGTAGATCTTCAGGAAATACGTCCAGAAAGTCCCGAACAATCTCTGGGGCTGGGCTCTCATCAATCTCCATAACTGTCAGCTCCTTGGGCTTGGCTCTGTACTTGGCTGGCTCCAAAGATTCGCTTCCTCCCTCGAAAATAAACTCCGGGTGATTGGGAATGCGGAAGATCACATTCCTTACACGGCAATCGATAACTGCATGGAAGGTACTCATCCAATCCATCCCGAGAATTGCGTCGTAACTGCCTGTCCCAATCAGAAGGAAATTCGCATAGAATTCCCTGCCACACACTACAACCGGACATGATCTACATTCTCGACTAGATATTATAATGCCATTACCCGTATGTATCTCCCAGCCCTTGGTTAGTGGTTCATGTGGTATGGAGTGTGTATCAGCGAAATGCTCAGACAAGAAACAGTGCGATGCTCTAGAATCAAATAGTACTCTAGCTGGCAAGGAATGTACGAGTAGAGTACCTGTAACAACGTCTCCTGACGCCTCTGCCTGCTCGGCGGTCAAGATGAAAGCCCGTCCCTGACCGCGACCTGTAAAGGGTTGCCTCTGCTCCTGCGGCCTCTGCTGTGGCGGTCCAGAACCTCCCTGTATCTCTGCTCGCTCAGGGCAACCGCTAATTCTGTGCTGACTGGATCCGCAAATCAAGCACTGTCTCTTGGCGCGGCGACAGTCCTTCTGGGTATGCCCATCTCTATTGCAGTAGCCGCAAACTACGTTCCGTCTCTGGGGGTGATGCTGTGGCACGAACGGACGCTTCATTTGTGCCGTTCCAGGCCTGTGAACCGGTATGGCTCCTCGAGAAGGTGCAGGGGTACGTGCTGGAACGACTGGGGGCTTCCTGAACTTGTTGATCAATTGCTCCTGAACTCTCGCCGCGTTGAGTACCTGTGCGAAAGTCTGCAACTCCAGTGATGCAATCAACTGCTGCAACTCGAAATCAAGCCCCTGCAAGAAACGTCTGGCCCTGGTGGCCTCTGAGGCGACCATGTATGGGGCAAAACGACTCAGACGGTTGAACTCTGCCGCATATATGTCCACTGGACGTCCATTCTGCTTCAATATAATAAATCTTTCCTCCATCTCTGCCTTGGCGGTGGAAGGGAAATAATGATCTAGGAAGCACTCCTTAAATTTGCCCCATTCAATCGGCCTGTCCAGCCTGCTTTCCTCCACCGACCATCATGTACGGGCTTCATCTTCTAATTGGATATTTATCACGTCCACCCTATCTTCATCTGGAACCCTGGCGGCTGTCAGTAAGTTCTCCATGTTCACTAACCATTGCTCGGCCTCGAGGGGTTCAGCTAGCCCTGTGAACGCAGCTGGATGCAACCTCCGGAAGTCTGATACGGTACCAGCCCTAGCAGGGTAAGCTGGTGGAGTAGTGCCCTCGGGGGTGGTAATGAGTACGGAGGGTCCTCCTACAGCAGTAATTGCCCTGAATCCCTCAGCAAGTAAGTCTGTCTTCCTCTCCTGAGCTTCCGCGAGAGAGGTCAATGCACTAAGTATTCTTTCCGTGCGGTCCTGAGAACTGGAGTCCGAGGAGGGGTCGTTCGGGGACGTCATATCGCTGGAAGGTTCAAAAGGATGAGATCAGATTCAAGGATGAAAATCAGGAATAGTGAAACGAAAATAATGTAATACCGTATAGTTAATGTTATCCCTTGTCACTAAACCTGGCTCTGATACCAACAAAACAATGTCACGCCCCGCTTCCCAAAATACGGAAAACGAGAGATGACTAGGTCAGCCATGCTCCTACGGTCAAGGAATAATCCCGCCGTAGTCACACTTCGGCTTCTAACATTACATGGTAATCAGTAAGCAAAGCACAGCAGTAAAGGAATTACATCACTAAATTATTACATTAAAATCCATTGTTCATAAGTTACAAATAAACATGAAGAGTTACTAACCAAGTTCAATTACACGATCTCTTTTATGGAAAGCAGAAAAGAAAGAGAAGTGCTCCAGACTAGATCTCCGTCAGCTCGAAAGGTAAATCCGTCTCCTGCGCTGGTTCTTCCACGAGATCTGAGCATGCATACTCAGGTCGTTAGAGCGATGTAATAGCAATATTATAATGATGTGAAATAGGTAAATTAGGTAATAACAGTGAAAGTACAATGCGTGTAATCACTATGTCACTATATGATGCAAAGTATGATCTGTGTCCCTATCAGTCTCTAGGTCATGTTTGAAATCGTATAGTGGAAAGGAGGATCATGTTTAACAGGAGTCTCGTACATACCCGAGACAACGGCCCACATGCCCGGGACATAACCCTGTCAGCCGGATCGCTAGATCCTACCTAATATATATATATATATATATATATATATATATATATATATATATACATATATATATATCACTGCTCGAATGATCATCCTCTAAAACACGGTCCCGCTAAATACGATTCTCTTTCTACTTCGATTTCCTCTTTTTCCCCAGGTTTACACTATTTATGATTTTGATTTAGTCGTGTACAAGTATACCAATGGCATGGTTTTATCACTGTTCACTGTATCAATCACTGTCATGAATCATTCGCTTTCCATTGGTGTACTCGATACTCCTAAACCAATATCATTCACGCACGATAATGCAATGTCCACTGAACACTAGCACGCACTAACACTATGTATATAGCAAATGGGGTAAGATATGTGTGTGTATGCCATTAACAAACCGCGCACTAACACTAGTTTGTCACTTCTGAATCTGTTTTGGACTGTTATACGTCCTGTCCTTTTAATTTACAAATTAAATAGAAAACGACGATGAAACGGAATGAAACCACTTGTGTTATCTAGCTAACAGATTCACCTTTAATAAACTGCAGAGTTCTGCAACATACGAGTTCAGGAAACCAGGTGGCACACATTACGGAACAGTAAACAGAAACCAGAGTCGCTCTGGACTGCAGTCTAGAGCCGCACTCCGATCCAAATATCGTCACAATTTCAGTACAGAAACCATTAGAAACTTGCATAGGGTTATATTTCGTCGAGTCGGCTTCGATTTAAGCCCTCTAACGCATCATTCCAGTATGTACATAGTTTATGGTGATTTTAACAATTTTCAGATACGGGAAATTTCCAGTTTTACGGGTATATTTGGGGGTATTCATTTTAGTCACTAACAGTCGTATTTTCCAGTGAGATTTATACAAGGTATTCATTATCACACGGGCCAGTATAGGAAATCCAATTCCGTCAAATTAGATGAATATTTTCATTGGGATCATGAATCGAACAGGTATGTCGTATAATTTATCGGAAATTGTAAATTTGTAATCTATACGATTTGAGTTTGTAACACGAATAGATTAGCATGTAGCAAGTAAATTACTTTCCTGAAAACGCTTCGGGGATGCACGGCAGCAGCAGCGTCACGAACGCACGAAGAATGGCGCACTTTGGATGCACGGCCTCGGCTCACGATTCGGGTTTGGCGTCGGAGTTGCCCGGAGATGTTTCGCGGTCACTGGAAGCGGAGGGGGTGCTCTGTGGTTCGCCTGGAAAGTGCTGGGGTCGACGACGGTCGGCGGCGTCGCTCCGGCGATGAATACAGTGAGCTCGCAGTGGGGGAGTGATGATTGTATGTTGTGGGTTGCTGTTTTGGAGAGAGAGAGGATAGTCGGGCTTGGGGCTGGTCATGAAGGTGATGATACTGAGGAGAAGAGGGTGTAGATGTCGACGATGTGATGGAGAGATCGCCGGCGTGAGGGTGCAGGGTGACTGAGCTCGGGTGCAGTGGGTTGGGTGTGCAGGGGTTCTAGGTGGCGGCGCTCGGTTTATGGAGTGGAGTGGTGAGGGGTTCTGTTGGTGGAGGAGGAGGAAGGGAAGAGGTTCGTCGTCGTCGTCGTCGTCGTCGTCGAGGGGAGCGGTTGAGGGAGCTGCAGTGGGTTCGTGGTCGTTTTGGTGAACGAGAGGGGGAGATTTGAGAAGAGAGAGGAGTGAGGGTGTGAGGGAGATAGGGGAGACGAGGGGAGGACGTTGAGTGGATCGCGAATCGTGGGGGCAACGACAGGCGACGTGGTCTCGAGCGCCGGCGCGAGGTGCGGATCGCAGCAAGGAGTGCGCGGGAAAAGGGGAAAGAGACGTTGGGGAGAGAAGAAGGAGACGTAGCGGGTCAGGTCGGGTGAAGCGGGCTGAAGGGAGTTGGGCCGGGCCGATAGGGTTTTAAAATTTAATAAATTCTTTTCTATTTCTGGGCTGAGGAGGGGACAGGCCGAGGTTTAATTCTAAATGGTAAATGTTTTATTTTCATTTGTTGGGCTGGGGTTTAAATCTAAATGTTAATGTTTTAATTAAATTTGTTTATGTTTAGAAATTTTGTTTTAAATTTAGGTTTGGTCCGTGATTAGTTTTGGTTTTCCACTTGGTTTTAGAAAATAAATACTACAACTTACGCACTAATCCTCACACAAAAATAATGATACGGAAAAAGAAATGATATTCGGGAACTTAGGAAAATAGGGAAGATTTTATTGAAGAAAACGGGGATTTACATAAGTGTCAGGTAAGTGGGAAGGTACTCCACTACGTAAGTAGTGGGCCTAATTAATAACCACTAGCCTTAGACACACTTGCCTAGACGTCACAAAGTCTGGTTTAGATAAACGATCGATACCTACAACCTTTACTTTATCCTAGATTGATGTTATTTTAAAATTACATTTTAATAAGATACTGAAAATTCCTTTTGAAAAGATATCGTTATTTAAATTTAATATTTTCTTTCCTAAAAAGTTGAGGTGGTTTTAAAAATATTTGTAAGTAAAATATACATATGCTGTATCTAAAATATTTATTTTACATATCTTGAAAATATAATATTTAAACGAGGGTATCTTGTGAAAGTAACCTATTTCGAGATCATTTTTTTATAGTGTGGGTATGTCAGAGGTGAAATGAAAATTCATGGGTTACATCAGATTCCAGGTATTATGGGTGTGCAATATAATTTTATGTACAGATGAAATTTAAACACCGCTTTAAAAATATGGGTTAATATTATCATGATTAAGGGTACAAGGAAAAAGGGTATGCACAAATATTATAACACCATTTTAAATGGGGGTTGAGAATTAGAAGTTGGAACTAGGTTATTAAGATAGAAGAAGGTGACAGGAAAAGGAGAGAGAGGCGGATCCTACCTTTTGTTTGAATCGGAATGCCGAAGAGTTGAAAACGTAGTCTCGTACTAATTCCTCAATAGCTCCACGTCCCGATTTTTCCTCTACGATTGGATGGAGCCGTAGCGTCGGCGTCGTCAATACGAAGGCACCGGTATTTTTTTCAGAATTTTTGGAGTTCTGAGGTGTGAGAAATTGAGCTTTGAAGGTGCCTATTTATTGCGTTTTCACTAACCATAAAAATCCAAAATTTCCGTTAAAAGATACACGAAAATCTGCGCCCAAATGATTGCTGATGATTCACGCAATGATTAGCCGCCGCCGCCTTTTATCTCAGCCGTTGGATTGAGATCCAACGGCTGAGATCACGCTGCCTTGGATCCGCGCCTTGCCACGCGTCGCCACGCGATTGGTCCGCAACCGTGGGTGAGGATCACCACGTGGGCGCCGCCGCAGAGCTCTGGGCCGTTGGATCTCATGATCCAACGGTCCAGATTAAAAGGCTTTAAAAATTTAAAATAAAAATTAATAAAAATAAATAAAATAGCAGATTATTTAAAATATTGATTTGGCTTTGAAAATTTTGTTAAAAATAGTAAAAAATACGGGAAAATTATGGAAAAATTCCAGAAAATATATTTTATTATTATCTTTAATATAAAAATAGTTTTGTGCTAAAAACAATTAGTATATCTATTTCTAAATTGTTAGCTAGTTATAATAATTATATAATATCTAGTTCATCTTTAAAATATTTTTAATTACGAATTAATTAATTTTATTGATAATAAAAATATGTAGATTATTTTAGGTATTATAAAATTTTATTAAAACATTTTAAGCCTATAAAAATAATAAATAGATTTTAGAAATTTCCTTTAATCATATTTACTGTTTTGAAAATTATTAACACCACTTTAAAAATTAATATCATATAAAAGAAACATGTAAATAATTATTTGATAGTAGAAATATAAATAAAATATATTTTATTATGTATTAGAAAGCATGGTCGTTACAGACTGAGTTTCGCGCGATTTCCAAACCTAATAACACCGCGGGTAGGAGAAATCTTCAGAAACACATGATCTCCGACCTCGGATTCTAGCGCTCTCCTGCTGACATCCGCCCAACTCTTCTGTCAGTCCTGACCCGTATTAATCCGCTGTCTGATCATTTGAACCTTGTCTACTGTCTGAACTATAAGTTCGGGGCCCAGTAATCTTCGCTCACCTACATCTCCCATCAAACAGTGGATGGACATTTCAGTCTGTAAAGTTCTTCGAATGGAGCCATCTGGATGCTAGCTTGGAAGCTGTTGTTATAAAAAAAAAACTCCACTAGATGGAGGTGATCCTCCTTTGAACCTTGATAGTTTAGCATGCATGCCCTTAACATGTCCTCGAGCGTCTGAATAGTACGCTCGGACTGTCCATCCGTCTGTGGATGGTAAGTCGCGCTGAACTTAAGACGTGTATCCAGACTCTCCTGTAAGCTCTTCCAAAAGTGCGAAACAAATCTGGTGTCTCGATCTGACACTAAACTTACCGGAACTCCGTGAAGTCGCACTACTTCTTGCATGTACTTCTCCTCAAGTGACTCTGTTGACTGTCCTACCCGGAAGGATATAAAGTGTGTTGTTTTCGTAAAACGGTCGACGATAACCCAAACGGCATTGTTGCCTCTCGGAATCCGTGGTAAAGCAGTCTCAAAATTCCCTAATGATGTGCTCCCTATTTCCATTCGGGTATCGGAAGCAGTTGCAACAGTCCAGCCGTTCTCTGGTGTTCAGCCTTTACTTGCTGACATACTAAGCACTTGGACACAAACCGTGCAATCTCTCGTTTCAACCCGTTCCACTAACCATGCTGCCTTGGATCTCGATACATTATCGTGCCTCCCGGATGTACAGAATAACCTGAACTATGAGCCTCAGCTAGTACTTCTTCTCCAACATCCCCCTCGAGAACGCAGAGTCTGCTACCGAACCTCAAAAAACCGTCTCAATGTATGAGTAAGTTTGTTCTTAGTCTGGTTTCCATCTGCTCTCTGAACTTCTGCAATCGAGGATCGTCAGCTTGTGCAGCCTTAATGTGGTCTACATGTGAAAACTGCACCTGTAACTGCCAAAACTGCCTGATTGCACTCGGTGTAACAACCTCTAGTTCGAGCCTCTCAAAATCCTCGATGATGCTCCTCTGCCTGGTCAACATCATGACCGCTGGATTTCGACTGAGAGCGTCGGGTATGACATTTACTTTTCCCGGATGGTACTGAAATTCCAAGTCGTAATCCGCCCTTTGGTACAGCCATTGGCGCTGTCTCATATTCAATTCTCTATGAGTGAACATACATTTCAGACTCTTGTGATCCGTATACACTTCCACCTTTTCACCTAACAAGTAATGTCTCCAGATTTTCAATGCGAAAACCACTGCAACTAACTCCAAGTCGTGTGTTGGGTAGTTCCCCTCACGATTCTTCAGCTGTCGAAAGGCACAAGCAACTACCTGACCGCGTTGCATCGGAACGCAGCTTAAACCTTTCCCTGAAGCATCGCTGTGTATCACCAAACCACCTGAATTGTCTGGCACTGTAAGAATTGGGTTCGTGGTCAACTTTTGTTTCAGTACCTTAAAAGCCTGAGTACATTCCTTCGTCTATACGTATGGCACTTTCTTCCGTGTTAGCTAAATTGAGGTCAGTGATGACAAGGTTCAAGGAGGGGATAAGGTAATTACTTGTAATAAGGGGAAAAAATTTTGAAAGAAGGATCAATCAATGTATCAAGCAGGTTTAAAGGTACAATACTTCAGAAAAAATTCGGTTGAACCAGAACTTTATTATTCAGAAAATCTTGACAGAGTACAATTGAGAGATAAACATGGCCCTAACTATACATCGTTTTTGTTTGGTCCTAAGAACAGAAAATAAGCTGCGTCAGTCGCAATTGTAGAAGTTCAATAGGTAGCGATAAGTTCTCGCGGTAAGATGGGGGCGTCCATTCCTATAGTGCCTTGCCTGGACATCTGCTTGAGGTTCTTCAGCCTCAAGTTCCTCTTCACTCGAGGTTTCATCTTCCGACTCCTCCTGGGCTGGAGCTTCATCTTCAGATTCCTTCCCTATAGGGTTTTCCTCTCCTGGCACTTCCTCTTCTGCGGGAGCTTCCTCATCGAAATCCTCCTCCATATGCTCTGCCTCTTCCGGGTCCCTTTCTGGATCCTCTTCCATGGGGTCTTTCTCAGGATTCTCCTTCAGGATCCTCATCTGGGTCCTCTTCTACTGCATTCTCCTGTGGATCCTCTTCTATCGGGTCTCCTTCGGAATCCTCCTCTTCAGAGTCTTCTTCTAGATCTCATTCCACTGCATTTTCTTGTGGATCCCCTTCTATCGGGTCTTCTTCGGGGTCCTCCTCTTCATCGTCAGAATCATTAATCATATTGATCTCTAGAACTGCGACATCGACTCCCTCGTCCTCGGGTTCACTGTCGTCAAAAATGATTTGTGGGCCATCGACCTCGTCATCTGAACTCACTAATATACAGTCGGAAAAAATGCAGGACCGAATGTCCTCATCGAGAAGCGGTGCCGCCCCAGGGTTGGCCATGATCTGAAAAATAAGGGTCATGATCAGATAGTGGGACACGTAGGAAAATAATGACTAATGATGCAGAACACGAGAAAAAGATAAAGTGGATAAGATTCAAAACATGAACTTGAGTGGTGATGCAGAACACGAGGTGCCCTCTGCAACGGCCCCCTCAACTTCGACCGCTCACAAAAGGAGAAGGCCGGAGAAGATCCCCATATCCACGACTAATCCTAAGGGCATTGAACATAAACGCCCCAAGTCTGGGGGCATGGTAGTGCACACCATCTATATGGCTTCTGGGAAAGAGGATAGCCGTATCTCCACTGGTCATCGATCGCTTACGCGATCAGTGACAAAGGCTCAGGAGCGACAGCAACAAAAGCTCTAAGAGATGCTGATAAAGATGGCCGCACTCACTAGGCCAAAAGAAAGCCCGGAAATATTATCGGAGCAGCGTCAGGAGCAGGAAACCGATGCCGAAATCCTCCGAAGAATGCTTGAGAGGAAAGACAAAGAGGTCGCAGGACAAGTGGATAACATAAAACAAATAGCGCTACTATTCCATGATATGGTCGGAATGATGATACAGCCGGATCCTCCAGCTGAAGATCCCTCGATTATCCTTGAAGACGACAGAGGGAAGACATCGAACCCCCTTCCGGCTCTACCAGCAGCCAAAGAGGAGACCGTCTCCAAATCCTCCCTGGATGACTATATCGCTCAACAGATACGAGCTCATCAGGCAAGCGAAGCGGCTGGCCAAATTGTTAAGACTGGACGACCCTATCCGGGTTGGTACGACCAAATAAAGTACCCGCCGGGATATACGATCTCTAAATTACATGTGTATAAGGGGACGGGTAATCCACATCAGCATGTCGCTCAGTTCAGGGCTCTTTGCGGCAATACTGGAGGTGATGATAAACTTCTACTTCGCCAGTTCGTCTGCAGCTTAGCGGAGACAACTATTGAATGGTACTCGGAGCTTCCCGACGACTCCGTCAAAACGTTTACAGAGATGGAGTTGCTATTCACTCAGCGGTTCGCAAGCGCCAGGTAACGCACCCCGATCAGGGCATTGATCAATGCCAGAGTGAAGCCGGGAGAGACATGGGTGCAGTATGCAATCCGGTGGCGGAACTTATGGTCGAGATGCGAACAACGTATAGAAGAAGCTCCTGCCGTGGGCATGTTCATGTGGACCCTTGACCCTCAGTCGACTATCTCCCAATTCATGATGTTCTTCAAGCCGACCACCTTCCAGGCCTTGATCGACAAGCTGGCCCAAATGGTCCAGATGGGTTATAAGCCTTTCCCTTCAAACGTGGATTTTCAGAATGAAAAAGGCAAAGGGAAAGCGACCTTTGTCGCCGACGCTCAGCAACAGCCGAGTAACCCGAGACCATTTGTTCGTCAAAGCAACAAGCCGCGATCCCTCGATAAGAAGTTGAAACATCCTTACTCATTTTACAGGGATAAAACAAGAAGACCGTTCGAACTGGCAGTGCGTAACGGGCTCATCACTCTGCCAGATTCAAGACATCCGTCACAACCGGGTGACGTTAACCATCCTAATTATTGTCCCTACCAAAGAGTAATGGGTCACCCACTCGAAGATTGCTACATCTTCAAAGGCTGGATTGAGGACCAATACCAACAGGGCAAATTCGCGTTGTCTAACAACTGAAAGGTGAACCCGCCACAACCACATGCTCAGAAAAAGATGGACACGCCGGGGGCATCATGCTCTTTTATAGGGGAAGCTCCATGGGAAATTGTTCTTTCGGCAAAAACTAAAAGAATGCTGAAAGATCTCCAAACACGCCCAGCGATTAGGTGGAAAAGTCCGCTGGAACCCGAGGTCATTGAGGGAATGCTGAAACCGCGCCCGACGCCGAGAATTGGTAGCGATAGTCAAAACCCCCATACCCAGCCGTCAAAGTCTTTAAAGAAGAAAAAGAGGACCAAAAAGCCCGTGCAGCCTGATGAAAAGCGCACGGACCTGCAAAAACATATTGAAGCACTGGAGGAATACAACCAAAAGGCGCGAACCTTAGTCACACTCCGAGAATTTCTCAACAATATCCTTGAGAGCGGAAATAACGACAATGACGACAGAGATGACTCGTCAGAAGAATCTGAGGATGATGTGGAAAGTTGCCACATGATCTCTCATTCGTCGCTAATTAACAAAGAAGCTCATTCGACGTTAGAAGACAGCATAAGGGAGCTGGGGGCAGGATCGAAACCAAAACCCTTGGAACCGTCTGACGAGATGATCGACCTGCTGCTGAACGAAGCCCGCCAGAAGAGCAAGGATGATCAAGAATGCGAAATGTCCATATTCGAAAAAGACAGGCGTCGACGTCAAGTGGAAGAAGTCGCGGTAGGGATGGATCACAAAACACCCCAACCAAACCAAATCACACCCTAAATGGGTGTATCCCACTTTATCATTGTGTATCCCGTCAGGTGACAAATACACGTGCATACAGGATGAACAAATGGACCGTAATGTCCTTAAACTAGCTACGGACCGAGACGTCCTTAAACTAATACAAACCGCAGCATCCCGAGGCTGACGCGAAAAAAAGAGAAATAAAAAAACAGTACGTCCATAAGCGAAATGGGTACAGATGAAAACCCGAAAGGGCTCCGTGAGTAAAAACAGCAGGGCTACAGGCGAGTTTATGAAAACCGGAAAGGGCGCAATCTCGTTAAAAAAAACGGTACGTTCATAAGAGAAATGGGCACGGATGAAAACCTGAAAGGGCTCCGTGAGTAAAAACAGCAGGGCTACCGGCGAGTTTGTGAAAACCCGAAAGGGCGCAATCTCGTAAAAAGACACTCACAAGATCCTCTCGAGCTTGTAAGGAGAAAATACCTGCGTGAGATTCTTACGACTCATAAGGGAGCAACACACTTAGGTATCCCCACGGTTCCTAAGGAGAAGTTACACTTACGAGATCCTCACGACGCATAAGGAGAATTCCCCTATGAGACCCTCACGGCTTCAAAAGCCTTAAGCAACAGGGATCTAAAGCTGTTCTTAAGCCGTCATACACCCCGCTATTGCCCTACAAGCGGTTCAATATTGACTTTTGTATACAATCCACGGGCATAAATAATCATTTCCCCAACAGAGTCCCACCACCGACGAGGGATATCTTCATATTGCGAACGACACTTGTAAGTCCTCTCGACTTATAAGAATCTGTTCGCCGCCGAAAGAAGTGACCGGGACGTTGGGACGTCTGGCCTGAATTTTGGTGGGGCAGATGCTATTAGGTTTTATCTGTCCACCTCTCTGACAATGCCAAGTTGATTTATGGCACCATGTATCGAAGATTTAGACGGATGCGGCCGATGTAGCAGACTTCGTCAGATTCCCCCTCATGATGAGGGTTTTTTTTATTGTGGGGACGCTCTTCCCTGCAGGCGCAAGCCCCTGCAGTTAATTACGCTACCGCATCGCGGTAACCACTTTCTCCTTCTCCAGATATTCATTTCATGTCGTGTCGTGGGTGTTTATTTTGTTTTTGGTTGCCCATGGATTGTATACGGAGAATAATTTATGTTGTCGCCCGTAGGGCGTAGATTAGTCCAAATCCGTATTTTCTTAGATTTGGGTTTGGGTTGGGTTTAAGGATCGTTAATCGCATTTGAGACTAAGATCAATTTAAACATTTGTTAAGAATATGTTAGTCTAATTTTAGAGTAAGATCTACTTAACAGGATCATTTAGATACAACAAAAGAGTATTTGGGCTCTATTGCTTTAGTTTAGGGACATTGCAGTCCATAAGTTTAAGGACGTCATGGTCCATGGAGTTTAAAGATATCATAGTCTATAAACTTTAAAGACATCATAGTCTATGAGTTTAAGGACCTCACAGTCCATGGTAGTTTAGAGATATCAT
The DNA here is from genome assembly GCA_030015575.1 of Agapanthus africanus. NCBI lineage: Eukaryota > Viridiplantae > Streptophyta > Magnoliopsida > Asparagales > Amaryllidaceae > Agapanthus > Agapanthus africanus. The sequence goes on along the minus strand of CM057348.1, from coordinate 147,355,149 downwards.
GGTCTGTAAAGTTTAAGGACATCATAGTCCATGAGTTTAAGGACCCCACAGTCCGTGGAATGTCTGGTTGTCGGGACCCGTCACCTATCTGAAGACGTTGAAGGATTACAACGACATATATCAGAGGAGTGAAGAGATATACCCTTGAACCAATATTGGTTGGGAGATCTATAGTCCAATTTGGGACTAAGATCAAAGATTTATGAGCATATGGGTTCAATTAATCTGAATTAGGGATCTGTGGCCAACTTGGGCTCGGCCTATTCAGTTAAAATGTTGGACATTTAATTAGGCTCAGTCCTTTTTTATTTAACAATGCTGAGCATTGGTTTGGGTTCTGAAAACCGATTTTGTCTTTTATTGAGTGTCGAGCACTCATTATAACTGTGGGGCTTTATTTAAAGTACATTTTATGTTCCCACAGCGCACACGTGAGGAGTGTTTACCCCAATCAGAGCAAAGCTTTGTTCAAATTCCAATGTGGGAAAAGAAGCAATGCTTCTGTTTTCCTCCAATCAGAGCAAAGCTCTGTCTTGAAAATTAAAGTGAGAATTAAAGTTAAAATAAATGAAGCAACACTTCAGATCCCCTGCGCTGCGCGCAGAGCGCCACGTGTCAAAATCAAACACGTTAGCGCAGTGAACATAGTGCCCAAGGCAGCGCACCCAATCAGAGCAAGGCTCTGTTGAAAATTCAAACTTTAATTAATTGAAGCAACGCTTCAGCTGACTTGCGCTCTGCGCTGCGCGACACGTGGCAGCGCAGTTGCACGAGCGCAATTGCGCCGCGCGGCAGCGCAGTTGCGCCACTTAGCTGCACCGCGCGGCAGCGCAGTTGCGCCGCGCTCTGCGCTGCTTGACACGTGTCACGCGCTGGGACGCTTGCGCCAAACAGAATTAAAATTCTAAAAAGATCTTTCTGTTCTTGTTAAAAACAAAAAATTGCCTTCTGTAAAATAGAAGCCCTTGGATCAAAGATCCAACGGTGGGGAAAATTCCCCAAATCACTCAGAGAAAGATCTCTTTAATAAATTTAACTAATTTTTGGGCACTATATAAAGACCCCTAGACCTCAAATCAAAGGGATCAACATTTGGTGAGAAATCAAAAATTTTAAACAGAGAGAACTCTAAAGAAATCTCAAGAGGAAAAAAGGTAAAAACCTTTAAAAGAGAAGAATTTCTTCTAATAGATCATTGATCTAAAGAACAAGATCAATGATCTTCAATAAAAATAAATAAAAATAGTGCTTTGCACTTTTCTATGAACCTCCGGTTCTTTGAGATAAGAAAAACAAGAGAAACTTGTTTTTTTTTAATCTAAATTAGATCAAGAAAGCAAACAGTGCTTTGCACTTATGTTATGAACTTTTGGTTCTTGAATCTAAAAGATTCTCAAAATTTGTAGTGCCTTGCACTTGCAAACTGCGCTGTTGCGCTCTTGGGAGAGCGCCACGTGTCAGCATCTGAACTACTTATGCTAAGCGCTTTTGAGATAGAGTATTGCTCTCTGAGATTGGCGCAACTCATCAGAGCGCACCACGTGTCAGCAGCGCATCAGCGCAGCGCACTGCGCTGTTGCGCTTGCGCTCACCAGAGCATGACACGTGTCCTCACCACAAGCGCTTGCGCTCAGTGATTGGCGCAAAGCGCCTGACAAATGCAATGCATTTATTTTCCTAAAGGGCAAGGCCCAAATCAAAAAGACCTAGCAGGCCAAAATAAATTGCAAAAGCAATAGATGGGCAGAGCCCAGGTAAAATTGGTGTTCCGTATCATTTATAAAATGAGCAAAGCCCAAAACAAATTGATGCTCTGCGTCCTTTATGGGCAGAGCCCAAACAAAAAATAAAAACAAATAAAAGTGTTGAACTTTTTTCAACTTAGCCCAATCATGGCCGTAAGTTCTCAAATTAAATCGACTGAGCACAGCTGCTCTCTCTTAAATCAATTTACCTCCGGTTCGAGGGTACATCTCTGAACTCCTCTGACACCTATCGTTGTAATCCTTCAACGACGTCAGAGAGGTGACGGGTCCCGACGACCACACATGAATATGGACTGCGGGGTCCTTAAACTCGTGGACCGAAACGTCCTTAAACTAATGATGGACCACCACGTCCCTAAACTGGCGATGGACCACCACGTCCCTAAACTGGAACATGGACCACCACGTCCCTAAACTGGAACAATAGAGCCTCCAAACGCTCTTCTGTCGGATCTAAACGATCCCGCTTAAGTAGATCTTAGCCCCAAACAAGGCTAACGTATCCTTAAGCATTTCAACAGACTCCATATTCCCTAATCAACTTCGGTTCAAGGGAACATCTCTGAACTCCTTTGACACCTATCGTTGTAATCCTTCAACGACGTCAGAGAGGCGACGAGTCCCGACGGCCATAGATTAAATGGATCACCACGTTAAGTTGATCTTAGTCTCAAATGAGACTGACGTATCCTTAACGAACGTTTAAGTTGATCTTAGCCTTAATACAGCTAACGTATCCTTAAACTAAAAACACCAAACCCAAGTCTAAGTAAATACGGATTTGGACTAATCCACGTCCTACGGGCGACGGCATTACTCAGTCTCCGTATACAATCCATGGGCAACCACAAACAAAACAAACACATACGACACGAAGTGAAATTCTGGAGAAAGAGAAAGTGGCTGCCGCGATGCGGTAGCGTATTTAACTGCAGGGGCTTGCGCCTGCAGGGAAGAGCGTCCCCACAATCAAAAACCCCTCAAGTGCTGGGGAATTTGACGAAGTCTGCTACAACGGCCGCATCCGTCTAAACCTCCGATACACGGTGTCATAAATCAACTTGGCATCTTCGGAGAGGTAGACGGATAAAACCATATAGCATTTGCCCCGAATCTCAGGCAAGACGTCCTCACGTCGTCGCCGTCTTTCGGAGGGGAACAGATTCTGGCACGCCCGGTGGGACCGTCTCCTCTTTCCACTCCACACTTCGTGTGTCGTCTTCGCGAACCAATCATGGTTTGTTAACGGTTGCCTTTGGATTTTCAAGTTACTAAGATTTGGTCTTTTGTCTGGCGCAGAACTCAAGCATCCATGGCCTTTAACTGCACCAACTACTCGAAGTGCCACTGCAACGGATGCTCCACCTCACCTAGAGGTGTAGCATATGGGCCCCAAGCGGCTTCCTTCCTCGCTCTGCCGGTAGAACAGGTGGCCCAGGCCACCACCGGCCTGTTTTTCGGGACCATGATCCCACCTTCAAGCTTCTCTATGCCAATACCTGCACCGGAAGTTAACAAGAAGCCGGTCTTCGACCGGCTCACTGTTACGACGGCCCCTGTCAACGGGTCGCCCACTACCAAACCAACAGCCTCCGTCTTCGACAGGCTAGATCAAAACTCTGAGGGACCCGCTAGGAAGCCCATGAACTCTAAAATGGCTGTCCCAAGGAAGGCAATAACCGCTGCTCTAGAAGTCGTCAAGGCGGCTTCTCCTGTCAAAGAGTCGGTCTTTTCAAGACTGACTATTCCTGCTCCTACCCCTGCCCCTGCTCGAGGATCTGTCTTCGACGGGTTGAATATCACCCCTCAAAGGACAGCCTCAGTCTTTGAGAGGTTAACACCAGCGGCGCCTCATTCAGACAGGGGGCAAAAAGAGGCTGTTTCTATCTCCAAGCCAGTCCCAACGGCTCGTCATGCTCGACGTCGCCATTGGCGACGAGTGAGGAAGGCAGGGGGCAACACCCCCTCAGGGCTAACTCCACCGGCTCCAGTGGTGGAGGTCAACGCTGCTGTTCCAACTGGGAACAGCTTTGAACTGCTGAGGAGGGTACGTAAGAACTCTCCAACCGCTACATTGAAAAGGTCTCCTCCGCCCACGGAGAGAGTTCCAGAAACAAAGCAAGAACAGCCCCCTCAACGGCTGTCGTAAAAAATATACAGGGTTTGGCGAAGAATTCAAGACTCCGTGATCGACCCAGATCACTCTCGTCAACAGAAGAAGGCAAAAGTATAAAAAGAAAAGGACCGTCTTATTAAACAGCAAAGGACGACAATCACTAGGGTGCCCACTGCAACGGCCCCTTCAACTTCAACGGCCCACAAAAGAAGAAGGCCAGAGAAAACCCCCATGCCCGTGGCAAATGCCAAAGATGGTGAACCTAAACGCCCTAAGTCCGGGGGCACAACAGTTCATACAGTATACATGGCGTCAGGAAAGGAGGACAGCCGTGCATCCACGGGTCATAGGTCGCTCACACGGTCAATGACCAAGGCTCAGGAGCAACAGCAAAAGCTCCAGGAGATGATGAACGCAATGGCTGCACTTACTGGGCCAAAAGAAAGCCCTGAAATGTCTTCAGATGAACGCCAAGAACAAGAAACCGACGCCGAATTCCTTCGACGAATATTGGAGAAGAAGGATAAAGAGGCTGCTGAACAAGCAGCCAAGATAAAGCGTATGGGCCTCCTGTTCCAAGACATGGTAGGGATGATGATCCAGCAGGATCCTCCGGGCGAAGATCCCCTGATCATCCTTGAAGACGATAGGGGAGAAACGTCGAATCCTCCACCGGCTCTGTCAACAGCCAAGGAGGAGGCGATCTCCAAAGCCAACCTGGACGAATATATAGCTCAGCAGATCCGGGTCCATCAAGCGACGGAAGCAGCGGGACAGGTCGTAAAAACAGGGCGACCGTATCCGAGCTGGTACGACCAGATCAAGTACCCGTCGGGCTATACCATTCCCAAGTTCCATGTCTATAAGGGGACTGGCAATCCTCACCAGCATGTCGCCCAGTTCAGGGCGCTTTGCGGCAACACTGGCGGTGATGATAAATTGTTGCTCCGCCAGTTCGTTGGTAGCTTGTCAGATACAGCGTTCGAGTGGTATTCCGAGCTCCCGAACGACTCTATCAAGACCTTCGCGGAGACAGAGCTGTTGTTTACTCAACGTTTTGCAAGCGCCAGTGAACGCGCCCCGATGACGGCACTGATTAATGCCAGTGTAAGGCCAGGCGAGACATGGGTTCAATATGCTATACGGTGGCGGAACTTATGGTCAAAGTGCGAGCAGCGCATTGAAGAAGCTCCTGCAGTGGGTATGTTTGTGGGAACCCTTGATCCGCAAGCAACCATCTCGCAATTTATGATGTTCTTCAAGCTGACTACCTTTCAGGCCTTGATTGACAAGCTAGCGCAAATGGATCAGATGGGCCATAGACCCCCTCTTCCAAAGCCGGACTCCCGAAATGAAAAGGGGAAGGGGAAAGCGATCGTTGTCGCTAATACTCAACAACAGCCGAGTAACTCGAAGCCGGTTGTTCGTCAGAATAATATACGTCCGCAGGTACCCCTTAGGGAGAGACTAGGACGTCCTTACTCGTTTCCCCGAGATAAAGCGCGAAGATTATTCGAGCTGGCGTTGCGCAACCGACTCATAAATCTGCCGGATCCAAAACGTCCGTCGCAACCAAATGATGTCAACGATCCCAATTACTGCCCCTATCACCAAGTACTGGGTCATCCGATCGAAGATTGCTACGTCTTCAAAAATTGGCTCGAAGACCAGTACCAACAGGGCAAGTTCGCGCTATCCGATAGGTGGAAGGTGAATCCGCCGCAACCTCACGCCTCTAAGAGGACGAATATGCCGGGGGCAACGTGCTCTCTCGTCGAAGAAACCTCATGGGAGGTTGTGCTGTCACCTAAAACAAAGAGAATGCTAAACGATCTTCAAGCATACCCAGCGATTAGGTGGAAGAACCCGTTGGAACCTCAGATCATTGAGGGAATGTTGAAGCCGCGTCCAACTCAAAAGATCGATAGTAGTGGCCCAAGCACTCACAACCAGCCGTCAAAATCTTCGAAGAAGAAGAAGAAGAAATCCAAGAAGCCCGTGAAGCCTGGCGACGAGCGCACGGACTTACAAAAACAAATTGACGCGCCGGGGGAATACAACCAGAAAGCGCGGACTCCCATTACACTCCAAGAGTTCCTCAACCACGCCTTTCAAGAAAAAGATGAGGGAGACAGCTCGTCGGATGAATCTGAAGAATACGTGGCGAGCTGTCATACGATTTCCCATTCGTTTACAGATGATGAGGAAATTCCTTGCGCTGGGAAGCTAGGGACGGACCCTGAACCAGAAATTCTGCGATCGTCAGATGAGATGATCGATACTTTCCTGAATGAGATTCGTCTAAAAGTAAAAGCCAATCAAGAGCGTGAGATGACCATACTGGAAGGAGCCTAACACCGCCGACTAGACGAAAGAGTCGAGGCACTCCCATCAAATCAAAAGATATCCGCTGCCAATAAAAACAAATTCAAGACAAGAAAAAGGTTCGCCAAAGCCCTATCATTGGGAATGAAGCTACCACCCTCTGAAGAAAACACTCTCGGTGGAATAGAGACGTATCCTAATTATTGCCTATATCATCAGAAGATCGCACACGCTACTAAAGACTGTGACTCCTTTAAGTGTTGGTGGCAAGGGTATGTCACTCATAGGCATTACATCAACAGAACAAAGCGGGAAGCTCTTAGACGGCGGAAAAATACGACAGATGAGCATAAAAGAGTCGCCGGCAATTGCCACAGGAACGACCCCGATGAAGAAACAGCCTTCAACCCTCTCTTCAAGGGATCCGTCTCTGATGAATTGAAGAGTCATGAGAACATTCATCCGTGCAAGGGCGTACTACCCGGAAAGAATCACGGACCCGCAAACGACGGAGCGAACAAAAGGGATAAAGGAAAAGGAAAAATGACATTCGTCGCCAATACTCAACAACAGCCGAGCAACTCAAAATCGGTTGTTCGCCAAAACAACATACGCCCACGCCCATCACTCGAGGAAAGACTAGGACGTCCTTACTCGTTTCCCCAAGATGAAACGAGGAAACTGTTTGAACTGACAGTACGCAACGGATTCGTCAATCTGCCGAATCCGAAACGTCCGCTACAGCCGGGAGATGTCAACGATCCTAATTACTGCCCCTACCATCGAGCAGTAAGTCATCCGATCGAGGACTGCTTCATTTTCAAAAATTGGATTGAAGACCAGTACCGACAGGGCAAACTCGCGCTGTCCGAAAACTGGAAGGTGAGCCCGCCACAACCGCACGCTCTGAGAAAGATGGATATGCCGGGGGCATCATGTACAGTCATAGAGAAAGCCCCATGGACCGAAAAGTCAGTAAACTAGAGATTCGCCTCGAATACGGCAACGGCGGACCGCAATGTCCTTAAACTAACGGTGGACCGCAACGTCCTTAAACTAACGGCGGACCGCAACGTCTTTAAACTAACGGTGGACCACAATGTCCTAAAACTTGCAAACGACCGAAACGTCTCTAAACTACTGCAGCAACATCCTCAGGCTGACACAAAAAAAAAACTAAAAACTAAAAAAAAACGGTACGTCCATGAGCAAAATAGGCACAGATGAAAACCCGAAAGGGCTCCGTGAGTAAAAACAGCAGGGCCACCGGCGAGTGTTCGTGAAAACCCGAAAGGGCGCGACCTTGTAAAAAAAAAAGAATAAAAAAAAAACAAAATGGTATGTCCATGAGCAAAATGGGCACGGATGAAAACCCAAAAGGGCTCCGTGAGTAAAAACATCAGGGCTACCGGCGAGTGTTCGTGAAAACCCGAAAGGGTACGATCTTGTAAAAAAAAACAAAACAAAACGGTATGTCCATAAGCAAAATGGGCACGGATGAAAACCCGAAAGGGCTCCGTGAGTAAAAACAGCAGGTCTACCGGCGAGTGTTCGTGAAAACCCGAAAGGGCGGGACTTCGTAAAAGAAGAAGAAAATAAAAAGAATAAAAAAAATCGGTATGTCCATAAGCAAAAAGGGCACGGATGAAAACCCGAAAGGGCCCCGTGAGTAAAAACAGCAGGGCTACCGGCGAGTGTTTGTGAAAACCCGAAAAGGCGCAACCTCGTTAAAAGATACTTTTAGGGTCCTCTCGACCTTGTAAGGAGAAACTACCCTCGTGAGATCCTTACGACTCACAAGGGGGCAACACACTTAGGTATCCTCACGATACTTAGGGAGAATTACACTTGCGAGATCCTCACGACTCGTAAGGAGAACTCTCTTATGGGACCCTCACGGCTCATAAGATTTGAAAGTCTTAAGTTACAGAGACCTAAACCTGTGCTTAAGCAACCCCCACAACCTCCGATACTGTCCTACAAGTGGCTCAATACTGACTCTTGTATACTATCCATGGGCGCGAATAAACATTTCCCTAACCAAGTCCCATCCGTGACTAGGGATATGTACGCATGATAAACAACCCTTATAAGTCCTCTCGGCTTACAAGGAGAAAACCCTCTTGTAGGATCCTTACAACTTACAGAGGAACATACACTTAGGAATCCTCACGATTCCTAAGGAGAAAATACACCTACAAGATCCTCACGACTTGTAGGGAGAAATACCTTTGTGAGACCCTTACGGTTCATGAAGTCAAAAGCCTTAGTCGAAAGGACTTTAACCCTGTTCGCTAAGCCACCTTTGTTCGACATCGACAGAGGCGAACGATGATTCGCTCCTGGCGATACCCCAGTAGTAGCGATGCTGATGCCGAAATCGGTGTCTAATTCTAGGCTTACAGCGAAAATCCAGTAGGCCGCACATGCATACGAAATAGCCGAAATGATGGGGCAACTTGCAATAAAAAGCAGCAAGTAAAAACGTATGCACACAAAATAGCCGAAATGATTGAGCAACTCGCAATAAAAAGCAGCGAGTAAAAATAAAAATAAACAGCCGAAATGATTGGGCACCGCGAAAAATAGCCGAAATGATTGGGCAATCGTGACCTTCGCGATATAAAAGCTGAAATGATAGAGCATCGCGGAAATAAAACAATAAAAAGAAATATATGAAACCTTTTGCCCTACAGTTAAGATCACATCGATCCCTGCATACAATCCAAGGGCACAAATAAAGAGGGAACCACACCTTCCCAACAGGCTCCGCCATAAAGTTAAGCCAAATCTCGACGATTCACCAACAGCCTGGAGACCAACGGCGGCTTTCCCCCTCATTCGAGCAGGACACGGACGCGACATCACCAATCGAAGCCACGGCAAAGTCCCCAGTTCCAAGACTCTACAACCTAAAGTCAATCAAAGACCTCAGTCTCGGAAACAAGTCAACAGCGACCTCCGACCCGGAAATAAGTCAATCAAAGACCTCCGTCTCGGAAACAAGTCAACAGCGACCTCCGACCCGGAAACAAGTCAATCAAAGACCTCCGTCTCGGAAACAAGTCAACAGCGACCTCCGTCCCGGAAACAAGTCAATCAAAGACCTCCGACCCGGAAACAAGTCAATCAAAGACCTCCGTCTCGGAAACAAGTCAACAGCGACCTCCGACCCGGAAACAAGTCAATCAAAGACCTCCGTCTCGGAAACAAGTCAACAGCGACCTCCATCCCGGAAACAAGTCAATCAAAGACCTCCGTCTCGGAAACAAGTCAACAGCGACCTCCGACTCGGAAACAACTCAATCAAAGACCTCCGTCTCGGAAACAAGTCAACAGCGACCTCCGACCCGGAAACAAGTCAGTCAAAGACCTCCGTCTCGGAAACAAGTCAACAGCGACCTCCGACCCGGAAACAAGTCAATCAAAGACCTCCGTCTCGGAAACAAGTCAACAGTGACCTCCGACCCGGAAACAAGTCAATCAAAGACTTCCGTCTCGGAAACAAGTCAACAGCGACTTCCGCCTCGGAAACAAGTCAATCAGCGACCTCCGTCCCGGAAACAAGTCAATCGTCGACCTCCCCGGCGGAGCTATACTTCGACTTAGAAACAAGTTAACTCGCCAACCACTTACGGATTCTCTCGATTTGTAAGGGGGAAAATTCTCTTATAAGATCTTTACGACTTATAAGAGAAAATACACTTAGGAATCCTCACGATTCCTAAGGATAAAATCCACCTACGAGATCCTCTCGATCCGTAGGGAGAAAAGTCTCTATGAGACCCTCACGGCTCATAGAGTTGAAAGGTCTTAGGCGGCAGATCTGAACCTGCGGCCTAAGCCATCGCTATCTTTTGGAAGAAACTAAGTTATCTGCTAATTATAATTATCAAGTCAACATGCTGATAACAAAAGAAAGAAGAAAGCGACAGAAAGAATACCTAATTGGTGTTTAATCAAGCATTCGAGAAACACTCATTCACGCATGTGCAAAAGACTCAGTACGAGAAATAAGACAAGTTGGGATAAAAAAATTTCGTTTATATTGCCAAAAATCCTTACAATCATGAAAGCAGTAAATGAGAAATAGATTCTACAATGGAATAACCTCAGATCCAGGGCACGGATTGAGGAATTCAAAAGTAAGGCCTTCCAGAGTTCTTCTGGCCTTTCTGATTATCCTCGTGCGCAGCCTCTCGCGCTCCTGTGATTCAAGGTCCTCGGCAAGGCCCCCTATCCTTTGATAAGCAGCGATTATCATCGTCTGCTGGAAAATTTGATGCAGGATGTCGATAAGGTTATCCGCCGCTTCTTCGAGATCAGCCCCGACAAGTACACTAAATGCACCTTGTCTTCGGCATCATCCAGCGCATTGAGCGGTAAGGCCTCGTGGAACCCCGGGAGTGCTCTCCAAATCGCTCCCAGCACAACTTTCAGGAGAGAAGAGCGGCGGGGGAGCAGCCAACCAACACGTGCATTCAAACGACCCATGACTTCCGCACACTGGGCATCCGTAATCTCCTGGTCTTGTTGGCGGCCCTGTACACGGATATCCTCGTAGGTAATGAATTCATGCAGACTGTATAGACGCACCGCCATAACGCCTGAAGGAAACATCAATGGAAGATTAGCGATAAAAAAAAGGAGGGACACAGAAAGTTAAAACTCCTCAAGAGCAATGCTCTACCTATCAAATTCAATAATAAGGGAAATTTAAAGAAATCCTCCGAGAACTCTGAGATCATTACTATTAATGATATAATCCATTAAATACAAAACTCCATTTTTTAATTTTCATTATCCAAACTCTTAAGAGTTCATCTTTTTTTAGATCAAAGAGATCTGTGTTTTGCCAAAGATGCAAGGTTCTGTTCATGGGTTAAAAAACCCTGAAACAAATTCCTAAGAGCAAGGCTCTATTTGGTGAAACCCCAAAAGGGTTTTCATTAGATCAAAGATCTATGAGAGCAAAGCTCTATTAATTGAAATTGATTTAAGTCAAGACTGATTCTTACTTAAATAGTTTTCGTTAAAGAAAATCTAACTCAAGGAGTTCTCAAAGGCAAGAGCAAAGCTCTGAAGTTTTTGAAAGTAAAAAATCTTTAAAATGATAATCATCTGTGTAGGACCAAAGGTCCTATTTATATGCATCAGGTGCCCTTTCAACTTCCAAAAGTTGCCGCAACGGTTGGAATCCTACCACCGTTGCGCTTGCGTTTGGGGCCACGTAAGCACAACGGTGTGGGGCATTTGTTTATCCCAATCAGAGCAAAGCTCTGTTCAAATTCCAAGGTGGGAAAATAAGCAATGCTTCTGTTTTCTTCCAATCAGAGCAAAGCTCTGTCTTGAAAATTAAAGTGAGAATTAAAGTTAAAATAAATGAAGCAACGCTTCAGATCTCCTGCGCTGCGTGCAGAGCGCCACGTGTCAAAATCAGACACGTTAGCGCAGGGAGCATAGTGCCCAAGGCAGCGCACCCAATCAAAGCAAGGCTCTGTTGAAAATTCAAACTTTAATTAATTGAAGCAACGCTTCAGCTGGCTTGCGCTCTGCGCTGCGCATCACGTGGCAGCGCGGTTACGCTAGCGCAATTGCGCTGCGCGCCACGTGGCGGCGCAGTTGCGCAAGCGCAGTTGCGCTGCGCTCTGCGCTGCGCGACACGTGGCGGCGCAGTTGCGCAAGCGCAGTTGCGCTGCGCTGTGCGCTGTGCGACACGTGTCACGCGCTGGGACGCTTGCGCCAAACAGAATTAAAATTCTAAAAAGATTTTTCTGTTCTTCTTAAAAACAAGAAGATTGCTTTCTGTAAAACAGAAGCCCTTGGATCAAAGATCCAACGGTGGGGTAAATTCCCAAAATCACTCAGAGAAAGATCTCTTTAACAAATTTAACTAATTTATGGACACTATATAAAGACCCCTAGACCTCAAATCAAAGGGATCAACATTTGGTGAGAAATCAAAAATTTTAAACAGAGAGAACTCTGAAGAAATCTCAAGAGGAAAAAAGGTAAAAACCTTTAAAAGAGAAGAATTTCTTCTAATAGATCATTGATCTAAAGAACAAGATCAATGATCTTCAATAAAAACAAATAAAAATAGTGCTTTGCACTTTTCTATGAACCTCCGGTTCTTTGAGATAAGAAAAACAAGAGAAACTTGTTTTCTTTGATCTAAATTAGATCAAGAAAGCAAACAGTGCTTTGCACTTCTGTTATGAACCTTTGGTTCTTGAATTTAAAAGATTCTCAAAATTTGTAGTGCCTTACACTTGCAAACTGCGCTGTTGCGCTCTTGGGAGAGCGCCACGTGTCAGCATCTGAACTACTTGCGCTAAGCGCTTTTGATATAGAGCATTGCTCTCTGAAATTGGCGCAACTCACCAGAGCGTGCCACGTGTCAGCAGCGCATCAGCGCAGCGCACTGCGCTGTTGCGCTTGCGCTCACCAGAGTATGACACGTGTCCTCACCACAAGCGCTTGCGCTCAGTGATTGGCGCAAAGCGCCTGACAAATGCAATGCATTTCTTTTCCTAAAGGGCCAGGCCCAAATCAAAAAGACCTAGCAAGCTAAAATAAATTGCAAAGCAATAGATGGGCAGAGCCCAGGTAAAATTAGTGCTCCGCGTCATTTATAAAATGAGCAAAGCCCAAAACAAATTGATGCTCTGCATCCTTTATAGGCAGAGCCCAAACAAAAAATAAAAACAAATAAAAGTGTTGAACTTTTTTCAACTGGACTTAGCCCAATCATGGCCGTAAGTCCTCAAATTAAATCGACTGAGCACAGCTGCTCTCTCTTAAATCAATTTACCTCCGGTTCGAGAGTACATCTCTGAACTCCTCTTGTTAGTTATATGTATGCCCTAGAGGCCATTACTATACATAGGATGTATATTGTAGTGGATGCTTGGACATATATAGGGAGGACTTTCTTGCTCGACATGATAGTATGCTATCTGGTTGCTCTTTACCTTAACGTGTACACTGATTGTCTCTCTGTTACATGTTGGTAAAGCCCTTAGGATGTGTACTTGACTACCTGGACTATGATGCGGATCATACTAGTGGGGACATGGTAGTCCATAAGTACATCCTTCAAAGTCCCTAGTCGTGGGTGTATCGAGACGGGGCATCAATATACCAGAGTAGACTAGCGTATACCTTCTCGACCCATACAGATGGGCGATGGATGATCCCATATCCATTAGTGTTTGACATCAGAGATGATATGCGGGTGCTCAGTGGAGACTGGGTACACTGGACAGACTCGCCGAGAACTCCCAGATGGTATTATACCTTACGTCAGATGGCAGTTCTCTGGTGACACTGGTACAGGTTAGTCTGTTGACCCGAGATCGTCATAGAGTCCTGTGTGATTCCCACTGTGCTTTGATTTCCACTTTACCACGTCCAAGAGGGCGTGCAAAACGGTGGTTTTTGGGTACAGTCCCGAATCACATGGAGGCAATGAGCGATAGGAGGGGATTCGTCTCTCCCGGTATAGGGAGTTGATGTTGCGCTGTGTTCGATTGGCTATAACCGGAAATCCCTGGCCAGGGTTGCTGAGATTTACTGGTAAGTGTTACCAGTAGTTTCTCGAACTGTTATAGACCTCATATCGACATGACTTATCGAGCTATTGGGGTCTGACATTTACCACCCCTAGGCAAGATATGCGACATATCAGACGATCAGACCGGACTGTACGGTAAGTGTTACTGGTTGGATTCACAGGAGTGTGAGCGGGCTTGCTCATCGATCTTCTGATCGCTCAATACCCGGGTGGCCGTTACATTTAGCAGACCGCTTGCGGCTTGTGGGTGTTTGATATGATCATCACCTGCTGCCGGCGTATTGACGAGTCTGTAGAGTCCTACACAGAGGTTTCCTGGCTCAAGCGAAACGAAATAGGAGCGCATATGAGATATGTGCGGGACCGAGAATAATGCGTGTATGTGATACCGTATTCTATTCTCGCGATGAATGTATCGATAGGTTGTATGCAATATAACCTAGTTATCGAATCAAGGATTGATTCGATAAGCCGATACATTGGATATTAGTCGGTTATATGCGATATGACCGGATCGTTAAATCAAGTGTTGATTTAATGATTTAATGTATAATTATATATTTGATATATTACTCTGCATTAACTAGTATTGGTTCACTTAAGATGGATTTTCTCACTTGAAGTGCACATTGTATATATGATATATTTTTGTACACTTGTTTGTATCATGTTTGATGATACATGCAACCTTGGGTGTGTATGATTAAACCATGGTTATATTAATAGTTAGGGTTTTGATTTACTTATCTATTTATTTTTATTTATTCATTTATTTTGGAAAGAAATGAAATGGTTGCTTCTTTTGTCTTTTGTTGAAACTTCATGAAGGTTTGAAGCTTTGACCATTTTGTTTCTTAGCCTTAACCTAACCATTAAACCTAACCCTAGTTTATTCTCTACACTTAACCATGGTTGCTATATGATAAGAATGAATGGGATTTTCTTTTTAACTTAATCCTTTTTATTCTTTCATCTTGATCATCTTCATCAAGCTTCAAAAAGCTTGCTAGCTTCAATGGTAAAATGAGAAAAAGAGTGAGAAATCCAATTCTAAAGTGAACCAACTTCCTATTTCTTCATCCTCTACCACTTGCCAAGTAGTATAGGGTGTTTTCTTCACAAGTTTCATGACTTGGTGAAGTTGGAGCTTGATCTTGAGTTGCCTCGACGTAGATCATCTTCGGCATCGAAGTCGACGACCTAGCCAGATCATTTCTCCGACGAAACCTTCGCCAGAGTCCAGATTCCGATAGGTACAGCGGAGGGACATCATCACGGAGCCTAGGAAGTGGACGACCGGATCTACAAAGGTTGTAGTCACTTTCCTTTAGCAATAAAGTTGTTTACTTGCTTGCATCGCCTTTTCATCTAGTTAACGATCCGTATTAGGGTTTGTAGGCATATGAAAAAATTTGAATTGGGCATGTTTGATCTGTTGTGAGACCTCATTAGTGTGCCTAGGAACCCTACAGTGGTATCAGAGCCTTGCTAGAGCCTTAGGCGATGCGTAGACGGAGTTAGAAGTCCGATCGAACCGAAACCCTAATGCAAAATCCTTCTCTGTATATTTTTTGAAATCGGGGATTTTTGAGAATTAAAAATATGCAGAAAAATCAGCAGGCATTTCTAAGAATTACTGTGAAGCACGAGCACCTGATTCAATCAAAGCGCGGCGGAACCGCGGCATTAGCATGGCTAATGCGGCGGTTCCGCGGCCACTTAGTCGCTTCAGTCAGTTCTTTTTGCACAGTAACTTCTATCTTTCATTGCTGAGTTTTCTGGGAATTTTTAATATTTACTCAAGAGTTGAGTTTTCAGGGTTGTATTGAGAGTTCGTAGATTCGATCGGATTATCAAACTTTGTCTATGTGTTTTTCCGGGTAATTTTAGAATATGTTAAAAAGTTCGACCGGATATAAATACCCACTTTTTCCCCTGCCGGGAAATTTCCAATTGTTGGATTTTTCCGTTGTTTAATGACGTTCTAAGTAGTGCAAGTAACGCGATGGTCTCTCTAGAAGACAACAAACCTTAACTCGATTATGTAACCGTTTTGAACTGCCCTTTGAACCTTAGGGTTTGGGGTAGTACGGCGTGTCACATGTGAGGCGTTGGCTTGACCCTTCTATGGCTGGACCGTTGGTACTGACGCACGAAGTGAATGTTTTAAAACTTATTTCATGTGTTGAGCTGTTTCGGGAAAACTTGGGTGTTTGATTGTTCGATCGGAAAATTTAACATTTTCTAATTATCCGGAATGTGATACAACATTTGGAATTCATAAGTAGTTATGAGATAACTGAATGAATGTTATAAACATAGCAGTTTAGTCTCACTTGATCGGTTGCCACGGAATTTTGATGTGATCAAAAGTCCGTCGCAATCACGTAGCGTACGCGGATACTCGCCGGGTAAACTTAATAGACAGTCTCACTCCATAGCCCTGACCAAGTGACTGTAGGAGAACCCCGTCGCCGAAAGCATCCTTTTGGGTGCTCGCGGCAGCGGTGTTCCGCCTTGGTGCACTTCGTCGACGGTATCAGGGGTGCGGCCGCCTACTAAAGTTTGCGACGAGCATTCGATCAGGATGTCGGGAATCTTGTTGAATTGCCCGACTTGATATTGAAAAGAGTTTTCGATAATGAGACTAAAATACGGGGTTTATAATTGTTAGGCATGCGATGTCTAAGTATTTCATTTGATTAGGCATGCGATGTCTAAAGAGGTTGCGGATTCCAACTGTTGTAGTTTTACACTTTCTTTTCTGTGACCGTAAGTGTAATATGTGATATCGCCGATTTCGTTGCTATATGTCAACGACAATTGGGATGCGCATATTTACTTACGTTGATGATATGTGATGTTATGTGTTACTGGATATGTTATATTGGATCGTCGTGTTTGAATAGCCGGGGTTTTTTTTTATGTGAGATGAGTGTTTTTCATTTTCATTCATATAAAAACTTGTATGTAATATTCTTTTATTGGGGCACTTCCAGGTTGCGGATGATGTCACCATTTGTATATTATTTACTTTTCCGCATTAGGATAGACCCGAGAAGGGGAGCATAAGTAACCGGGTTCTAGGGTCCAGTGGGAGACCATCTCGAGGAGTCGAGTCCGGGTCTCCTAACCCTAGAATTGGTAGGGTTGCTTGCCGCTCTCGTAGGGGTCTAGGGGTGTGGGATTGGCTATTCATCACGACCGTGGAATCCGTGTTTTATACTGGCTCGTATTGAAAACACGGACATCCTTAGTATATCCAATATTTCATATGATATTTTCTGCTGCATTATCTGTGATGTGATCATGTGATTTGTTCAGATAGATATGGTATATAGTATATATGATATTTTATATAGACGTTGCTTATGTTTTACACCCGCGCTAGCCCTGCCTCGCTCTGGCGTTAGTCACCTAACCTAACGGTGCAGACGGGACATCGAGGCGAATGCGGATGGCATAAGCGTACGTTATATTTATCTGTGATGTTTAGGTGGACTTAAATGATGGAACTTCATTAATATGATTAATGAAAGAAAAAGAAACCTAAGATGTTGTGGAATCGAATTTCAAAAATAAAACAGGTAGCTACAGTTCTTGCTTTACACAGCGGTATATATGATATATCCTGCACCTTATTCGATGAGGAAAGGGCCGACGATCCCTTCACCGGGAGTGACTCCTTTAGCAATATCTGGCAGATGCTACACACTCGGTTTGTCTTTTGATAGCTTCTATAGTTTTTGCTTTGCACAGTGATATATATGATATATCCCGCACCTCATTCGACGAGGAAAGGGCCGACGATCCCTTCACCGGGAGTGACCCCTTTAGCAAAACTAGAAAAGCCTAAAAAACACTCAATTTAAAATCATTTGATTCTACAACGATATCAAGTTCATTACGTAATAGGTTTTCAGAAAAACCTGTCGTAGCCCTTCGTCATTTCAGATAAGTCCTACTTAGTATTCGTGCTACGTTTGTTGGCCTGCGTCAAGGCGTAGTGTGCGGTAGCTAACTAGTATTTATCTGTTTATGCATATGATGCAGATTGGATTAGGGTAGTCGTGCGACTTTGTTGGCCTGCGTCAAGGGTCGTGCGGGTGGGTTTAATTCAATCAAGAAATGACGGGTTGAACTTGACTAGCGGACTATGGTTTGTTGGCCTGCGTCAAGGTCATAGGACGCTAGGGGCAAAATATTATTGGGAATTTCAAGTGTTGAAATTTGCAATGAGATTGCATACCTTCTATGAGATAGTTGGATTCCGATACCCGCTGCGAGTAAGAGTTACTCCTGGGAGAGTTTTACACATTACAATTAGCCGATCAAGTAGGTGTCTAGAAAGGTGTTAAAGAGGTTACGCCTCTGGAAAATGAGGTTTACTATAATTAGGTTCGTGCGAAAGCACGGGGGACCTCCCTCAAAGTACCGACACTGGCCTGGCTGAAAGATTGGCGAACTTGTAGTGTGTAATTAATCCCGGCTAGTCTTTCCTTTTAGGGTTTGAAGAAAGATTTGATAAAAGTAGTGGGAGCCATCCTGATTAGATAAAATAATAACCAATCTATTCTTGCAAGAGCGCACGCTGAGTGTTTTCTTCTCTCTCTCCAGGTAGCGACCATATCACGCCTTTATCAAGATAATAATACGGATGAATTGACCAAACCCGCTTGTTATACTGAGCTGGGGAACGTTGGTCCCGCTCTAACTTATAATTGTTATAAGACCGAGCAGGAAATTGGGGATTACCAGAATTCCCGTGCCGCACAAACAAAGAAAGTGCATATGATGCATCTCCTTCGGGTGTGTTCATTACAAAGAACTGTTTCTCTGTATCCTCTACGTCCTGGGTATTTGATACCCGATCAGGATCCCAGATATGTAATCTGTTACATAGGGCTATAGAAAGGTAGAGAACTGAGAACGGGTGATAAGTTTCATGAGACAGAAAACGGTGCAAGTGTTGCAGCCAAGTCTGTTGGTCACTGTCACCCTGTATTCCAAATACATTGATTCTGAACAAATGTTATTAGATACCGAACCTGATATACAAAATCATATCAGTCTCTTTATTAGTAAAGAAATGATAAAATTTTGTATTGTTGGATAATGTTTTGAACATTTCCTATATCAAAAGTTGATCGGTTCAGGCACGTTATCTAAAAGCATTGGCGTTCTAAATTAAACTACAGTTCTTAGTATACAGAACACACACAAGAGAAAGAGTTCAGAAATGAACGGATCCTTCTTGAGGTATTGTAGACTAGGTGATATCAATGCGACCAGACTAGCTGAAGTTACATTTAGATGCATATTTAAATCTGTTTGAATTTACATCTTATGAAACTTGCCGGTCATGTCACAAAGATACGATGACCATAGCTCTGTTTACTGGAAATAGAGAAAGAGTTAGTGAACTCTTGGGATGATACATGTTGATGTATGTAGGTCCCCTGTCTACACATGCCAAGACCAGTTCTCTGTATTTCATTACATTCTATGATAATCTCTCAAAATTCAGACATATGTTCCTGTTGAAACACAAGTCCGAACCTTTTGAGATATTCACAGAATATAAGTTAGAAGTAGAGAACCAAAACGGGTATAAGTATTATGTCTTTTGATGTGATCAAGGAGGAGAATACTTGAGCACGGAATTCTAGGACTTTTCTGAAGGAGAATGAGATTCTCTCTCAGTATTACTCCTTCGTATACACCATAGCACGATGGTATATCGGGGCGGAGCAATCACACCCTATATGATAAGGTGTGCTCTATGATGGGTACTACTGAGTTACCTGTTTCCTTTTGGGAGTTATGTACTTGAGAAGCTGCATACCAATTGAATAGGGTTCAAATCAAATCAGTTGCCTACCACTTCATATGTGATATGGAAAGGGAAGAGCCCGTATCTTAAGTTAGTTAAGATTTGGGGTTGTCCGGCCTATGTCTAAAAGCAAAATCTGGACAAGCTCGAGGCAAGATCTGTTATGTAGAACTGGAAATGTTTCAGCTATACAAACTGCAGCTGATGATTTGGTAGAACCAAAGGATTCAATAGTTACCAACGAAGCTCAGCCTCTCCGCCGATCTAGTAGGGTTCCTCACCCACCTGAGAGATACTTCGGTTTCTCTATGACAGTGGGAGTGAGGATTGCATCATGAGATGATGACCCAACTAGTTTCGAGCTGGCCATCAGGAGTAAGACTCTGTAAGAATGGCTGGATGCTTAGCGATCTGAGATGGAATCCTTTTACACCAACAAAGTATGGACTTTGTTTGCTTCATCTGAAGGGTTAAATCCCCATCAGGAGCAAGTATATCTTGAGAAGATTACTTGGTGTAGATGGAAAAGTTGAGACTTTCAAAGCTAGACATGTTAAAAGTTTTCATCATCGACCATGCGTGGATAATGATGAAACCTTTTTCAGTGGCTATGCTTAAGTCCATCCAGATCCTACTTGCCATGGCTACATACCATGACTACGATATCTGGCGGTTGGGTGTCATGACTGCTTTTCTAAAATGATGTTTTAGAAGAGAGCGTCTGTAAGTACACACCCAGAGGGCTTCGTAGACAGTGGGAGCAGCGGAAACGTGTACAAAATGCTTTATAAGACTAAAGCAGGTATCGCGGAGTTAGAACATCTGTTTTGATGAGATAGTCAAAGAGTTTGACATCATCAAAATGGTAGATGAACCTTGTATATACAAAAAGGTAGTAGGGAGTATGGTGGTGATCCTCGTAGAGTACGTAGATGACATACTCTTGACAGGGAAGGAGTTTCATATGCTACGCTCGATCAATCTCCGCTTATCACAAGAATTCTCCATATAGGATCAAAGTGATACCTGCTAAATCCTAGGTTTTGGATCTATGAGATAGATCTAATTGGATATTAGCATATTCACTAGTTGTAGTGAGATGGTATCAATTGATCCTGGGGAGAATCACTGGAAAGGTTCCAGAATGATAAGGACGACTGAAAGTCAGTCACAAGCATTGTCTTTACCCTCAGTAAAGGGACGGTATGTTGGAAGAGTTCCAAGCTAGATACCGTGGCATACTAGACGATAAAAGCTAGATACATCGCTACTTAAGATGCTACCAAAGAGGTAGTCTGGATGTTTATTAGTTCATGAGATGAACTTCGTTCCTCCCATTGCGAGACAATGGAGTTGTGGCTTATGCCTAGGAACGCCTGTCCCATCAGTGATCCAGACATATTCTGAGGCAGTGTCACCTGATCATGGAGATAGTTGATCTCCAGGGTGATCGAGGTTAGGAGAGTAGACTCAGAGGACAACACGGCGGATCCACTCACAAAGGCCTTTTCCCAGAGAGAGACTTTTATGGGATGGTTGAGTATGAGATACTACAACCACTGCTATCAGATGGCCCTAGTGCAAGTGGGAGATTGTTAGTTATATATATGCCCCAGAGGCCATTACTATACATAGGATGTATATTGTAGTGGATGCTTGGACATATATAGGGAGGACTTTCTTGCTCAACATGATAGTATGCTATCTGGTTGCTCTTTACCTTAACGTGTACACTGATTGTCTCTCTGTTACATGTTGGTAAAGCCCTTAGGATGTGTACTTGACTACCTGGACTATGATGCGGATCATACTAGTGGGGACATGGTAGTCCATAAGTACATCCTTCAAAGTCCCTAGTCGTGGGTGTATCGAGACGGGGCATCAATATACCAAAGTAGACTAGCGTATACCTTCTCGACCCATACAGATGGGCGATGGATGATCCCATATCCATTGGTGTTTGATATCAGAGATGATATGCGGGTGCTCAGTGGAGACTGGGTACACTGGACGGACTCGCCTAGAACTCCCAGATGGTATTATACCTTACGTCAGATGGCAGTTCTCTGGTGACACTCGTACAGGTTAGTCTGTTGACCCGAGATCGTCATAGAGTCTTGTGTGATTCCCACTGTGCTTTGATTTCCACCTTACCACATCCAAGAGAGCGTGCAAAACGGTGGTTTTTGGGTACAGTCCCGAATCACATGAAGGCAATGAGCGATAGGAGGAGATTCGTCTCTCCCGGTATAGGGAGTTGATGTTGAGCTGTGTTCGATTGGCTATAACCAGAAATCCCTGGTCAGGGTTGCTGAGATTTACTGGTAAGAGTTACCAGTAGTTTCTCGAACTGTTATAGACCTCATATCGAAACGACTTATCGAGTTATTGGGGTCTGACGTTTACCACCCCTAGGCAAGATATGCGACATATCAGACGATCAGACCGGACTGTACGGTAAGTGTTACTGGTTGGATTCACAGGAGTGTGAGCGGGCTTGCTCGTCGATCTTCTGATCGCTCAATACCCGGGTGGCCGTTACGTTTAGCAGACTGCTTGCGGCTTGTGGGTGTTTGATATGATCATCACCTGCTGCCGGCGTATTGACGAGTCTTTAGAGTCCTACACAGAGGTTTCCTGGCTCAAGCGAAACGAAATAGGAGCGCATATGAGATATGTGCGGGACCGAGAATAATGCGTGTATGTGATACCGTATTCTATTCTCGCGATGAATGTATCGATAGGTTGTATGCGATATAACCTAGTTATCGAATCAAGGATTGATTCGATAAGCCGATACATTGGATATTACTCGGTTATATGCGATATGACCGGATCGTTAAATCAAGTGTTGATTTAATGATTTAATGTATAATTATATATTTGGTATATTACTTTGCATTAACTAGTATTGGTTCACTTAAGATGGATTTTCTCACTTGAAGTGCACATTGTATATGTGATATATTTTTGTACACTTGTTTGTATCATGTTTGATGATACATGCAACCTTGGGCGTGTATGATTAAACCATGGTTATGTTAATGGTTAGGGTTTTTATTTACTTATCTATTTATTTTTATTTATTCATTTATTTTAGAAAGAAATGAAATGGTTGCTTCTTTTGTCTTTTGTTGAAACTTCATGAAGCTTTGACCATTTTGTTTCTTAGCCTTAACCTAACCATTAAACCTAACCCTAGTTTATTCTCTACACTTAACCATGGTTGCTATATGATAAGAATGAATGGGATTTTCTTTTTAACTTAATCCTTTTTAGTCTTTCATCTTGATCATCTTCATCAAGCTTCAAAAAGCTTGCTAGCTTCAATGGTGAAATGAGAAAAAGAGTGAGAAATCTAATTCTAAAGTGAACCCACTTCCTATTTCTTCATCCTCTACTACTTGCCAAGTAGTATAGGGTGTTTTCTTCACAAGTTTCATGACTTGGTGAAGTTGGAGCTTGATCTTGAGTTGCCTCGACGTAGATCATCTTCGGCATCGAAGTCGACGACCTAGCCCGATCATTTCTCCGACGAAACCTTCGCCAGAATCCGGATTCCGATAGGTACAGCGGAGGGACGTCATCACGGAACCTAGGAAGTGGAGGACCGGATCTACAAAGGTTGTAGTTACTTTCCTTTAGCAATAAAGTTGTTTACTTGCTTGCATCGCCTTATCATCTAGTTAACGATCCGTATTAGGGTTTGTAGGCACATGAAAAAAATTGAATTGGGTATGTTTGATCTGTTGTGAGACCTCATTAGTGTCCCTAGGAACCCTACACCTCTGACACCTATCGTTGTAATCCTTCAACGATGTCAGAGAGGTGACGGGTCCCGACGACCACACATGAATATGGACTGCGGGGGTCCTTAAACTCGTGGAGCGAAACGTCCTTAAACTAATGATGGACCACTACGTCCCTAAACTGGCGATGGACCACCATGTCCCTAAACTGGCGATGGACCACCGCGTCCCTAAACTGGAACATGGACCACCACGTCTCTAAACTGGAACAATAGAGCCTCCAAACGGTCTTCTGTCGGATCTAAACGATCCCGCTTAAGTAGATCTTAGCCACAAATAAGGCTAACGTATCCTTAAGCATTTCAACAGACTCCATATTCCCTAATCAACTTCGCTTCAAGGGTACATCTCTGAACTCCTTTGACACCTATCGTTGTAATCCTTCAACGACGTCAGAGAGGCGACGAGTCCCGACGGCCATAGATTAAATGGATCACCACATTAAGTTGATCTTAGTCTCAAATGAGACTAACGTATCCTTAACGAATGTTTAAGTTGATCTTAGCCTTAATACAGCTAACGTATCCTTAAACTAAAAACACCAAACCCAAGTCTAAGTAAATACGGATTTGGACTAATCCACGTCCTATGGGCGACGGCATTACTCAGTCTCCGTATACAATCGACGGGAAACCACAAACAAAACAAACACATACAACACGAAGTGAAATTCTGGAGAAGGAGAAAGTGGCTGCCGCGATGCGGTAGCGTAATTAACTGCAGGGGCTTGCGCCTGCAGGGAAGAGCGTCCCCATAATCAAAAACCCCTCAAGCGAGGGGGAATCTGACGAAGTCTGCTACATCGGCCACATCCGTCTAAACCTCCGATACACGGTGTCATAAATCAACTTGGCATTTTCGGAGAGGTAGACGGATAAAACCATATAGCATCTGCCCCGAATCTCAGGCAAGACTTCCTCACGTCGCCGCCGTCTTTCGGAGGGGAACAAGGGGCATGTGGTGCGCTTGGCGCTGAATGCCGGTCAATGAACGCAGAGCGCTTGATCAGTCGAAAATATTGCATTCTTAACACGGCAATTTCCCTATCATTTGCACTCATTTAGAAATGTTCGGCATTCATATTTCACATATTAGCAAATCAGTCGTAAAATATCAGATTGCATGTGTTAGACTTTTAAACCGGTACTTTAAGGGAAATTGACAGTATTTTATGGCATCGCATCATCCCTGTATTGCGCAACACTTGTGTCGAGATTTGTGCAGGAAATTGCAGGAGCAAAGTCAAAAGAAGCTGATAAAAAATACACCAACTCCATATTTTCAGATCTGGTAACAATCCAGAAGGCCAAATGAAATTCAACATATCAAAACAAGGCCCAAATATTATAGAGGGAATTACCAGAAAATATCAAAGCCCAAGGCCCACAAAGTGCCGCGGAACCGCGGCGGGAGCCAGCTTATGCCGCGGAACCGCGGCGCTTTCGCCACATCATCATCCCATTTTTGGTGCACAATTCATCTCTCAGGGCCCACATTCATTTAAGATGCCTCAAATTCCAGAAGGACCTCGAAGCTACTGCCAGATCAGTAAAGATCATTAAGCAAGGCTAATCTTAATTAAGCTCCTAACAAACTATTTCTAGAAGCTCCCTCCTAATTAATGACATCTAGAAGCTTCTCCTCTAACTAACTTTTGGAGGGAAATTCAAAATCTCCTCAACAAACTTTTGGAGGGAAACTTAAAATTCAAATCCTAGATCTAGGGTTTTGATAGCTATAAATAGGAACCTAGATCTAAGGGTTGAGGTTGTTCTTGAATAGCTCAATCTTTAATCTTCTTCATTACCAAATTCTCCATCTTCTTCCACAAGTCTAGTGACAAGGCTTGTGCGAAACCCTAACCCTAATTCCACTCCAAATTCAAGATCTTGAGTACCAATCAAGAAAGAAGCCCTTCAACCTTTTAGGAGCGGAGCCGATCTCCTATCGAGCAAGTGATCCAAGCCGATCCGCGACTCACGGAGCCGAGCGAAGCCAAATCGATGATCAAGTTCTTCCTCTTGTAGTTCTTGAGCAAATGTAATGAAATTGTTTATATAAATAAAAGGTGAAATTCTTTAATCTTGCTTTCTTTAAATTCTTGCATCATGATTCGATCTCAATTTATGATTGTAGTTCTTGTGATGATGTTTGAGTAAAACTCCGCTCGTGGAGGAATCGAGACGATTGTAGAATGATGATTTAACAAATCTTAATACGATTTTTAAGTCCTACGAGTTTTGTAAACCCTAGCAAGTTCAAGAATCGATGACCTAGTTTCGTTGCGATGCTTTCTTGATTGTGATCGCTCGAAATTAGGGATCTACGATCGTTTCTTGAATTTACTAGAGGCTAGAATGTGAATGATATCGACGAAAGAATAAGGGATAAGATGAAACCCTAGTTTCATAAGAAATCCCTAATTCTCGATCGATCATCATCGATCTAATATCAATTCATCGAAGGATAAGAATACGTCATTGTAAGATTACATCACATCTATAGATCCGATCGATTCCTACGAGCCTCATTTCGATTCTTGATATTTGGTTGGAAAAAATCATCAAACTATCAATTCTTGATTCTATCTTTTTCTTGTTATTAGATCTAGATTTTCTAATTCTTGAACTTCAAATACAAATCTTGAATTGTTTGTTTCTTTTCTTTAAAGTTTCGATTCATCTAATTCGAAAGACGAACTATTACACTGTCCCTGTGGACGATCCACACTCACTTACAATCTACATCCGACACCGTAGTTGATTGCGGTCAAATAATTTTTGGTTGTGATTTCTATACAATTTTCATACTACATAATCCGAATTCTTTACAACCAAATGGTGCCGTTGCCGGGGATAGTGCGCTAATTGTTCGTATTTTGAAATTTGAGTTGAAAAATTTATTCCATTATAATTTTTAGATCTAAACTCGCACAACCCTAATACGTGTTTTGTGATTTGATTGCGAGGAAATCTGGGATCATTGGAGCTTGGGAAAAATTATTCTGAAAATTCCAGAGAGCTTTTTAAGTGAACAGGAACCTACTGTGAAAGTTTCGTGCAGTGATCTGA
The DNA here is from genome assembly GCA_030015575.1 of Agapanthus africanus. NCBI lineage: Eukaryota > Viridiplantae > Streptophyta > Magnoliopsida > Asparagales > Amaryllidaceae > Agapanthus > Agapanthus africanus. The sequence continues at coordinate 147,328,653 of CM057348.1, read as the reverse complement.
TATTTCCACCGCGGAACCGCGGCATTAGGCGACTTCCGCGGCGGAACCGCGGTGCTACAGTGGAATCACTGTTCAAAAATTTTTGGTAACTCTTTTGACTTTCTTATCTACTTCCTCATCTACTCCAATTAACATTTTGTGCAGGTTTCTTTGCAAATAAATCGCAGCGCGCAAAAAGCAAAATAAAATTTGTGCGTGATTTGACTTTGTGGTTGTTTGCATAATTAATACGGAAAATTAAGGGGCAACGACCAAATTCAGATTAGGTGGGGAGTTCATTACCCTTCCTAAGCCCCCAAAATCACAAACATACATCCGCATTACCCTCATTAATTAAAAGAAATCTAGAGATGACTCTAAGGACCGTCGCGCTCACTTAGGACAGAAGAAGGCCATGGGTAATTCATTGCTTATCCGCGTTTCCTTGTGGTGTCTAAGGCAAGTGTGTCGAAGGCTAGTGGTTATTAATTAGGCCAACTACTTACGTAGTGGAGTACCTTCCCACTTACCTGGCACTTACCTGGCCACAGGGGGACAAAGAGGCAGTGGAGGATTCTATCCTGCGACTTGTCTTTTGGCAGTTAGGAGCGGTCTAGAGTTTGACCTAGGTGACCACTAGAATTAGGGGTTTGTGTGTTGCATTTGTTGTGTTGCATCATTTTTTCAAAAAATCCGTCCACTTTTCAAAACAAACACCGCATTCATATCATTTCCCAAAATTATAAAATCACGCTGCCACTTGTACTAACCCTTTTTAGTACAAGATAGGCTGGACAATAGGATTCTAGTGCCTGTTCAGTCCGCGTCCCCCGATCGACCCTAAAATCGGTATTTCTACATTTACTCTTTCTTTTACCCACCACCACACCCACATCGATGGATCCGTCTCCATCGAACTTCTTTTCCACTACCCTGCCGCCGTCTGTTGGTGCGCAGAATCCACCTCGCATCTCTCTCCAGGAGAGATGTTATCCTACACGAGGTCCACTTTCCACTTGTCTTTCCATTCCACCAGCCAACGGGGAAAATTTTCAAATAAAACCCCAATACATCAACCTTCTACAAAAATTTCACGGTCTCGAGTCTGAGGACGCTAGTTTTGTTATCACCAAGGGCAATAAAAAAATATATAGCGAGGGTGCCTCTTCACCTAGTGCCCTAAGGCCAACTGGTCTGGGAGTCACTGCTATGCCTGAGGTGGTGCAAGACGAGGAAAATACACCAAATAAGCAAGCACATGAGTAATCGGTCTGTTAGTACCTCAAGAAGTATTAACGGTCGCATGAAAGTGTGTGAGCAAATTCATTTAATATTCATTAATCAAAAAGTACTGAGGCTGATGGGAAAGAGTATGATAGCTTGAATTGAATTCTCCGGGTGTAGGGATGTGTTTCCTGATTTAAAATCAGGAAAGCTTCTGGGAAAAGCTTCAAAAGAGGCCACGTGCTTACACGTGACAGCAGTCACGTGTTGACACGTGACCTATAAAATACAGAAAAAGCGCACTTTGATTCGCTGATCAAGTCAAGGAAAAGAGCTTCAGAAGAGGTCACGTGCTCCCACGTGACCAGGGTCACGTGTCGACACGTGACGTTCAAAGCAGCAAACTCGCTCTCCAATTGAACCAAAGAAAGAAGTGCCAGACAGGGGTCACGTGCTCACACGTGACCAGGCGTCACGTGGTAGCACGTGATGGCTACAACAGCAACCGGAAGATAGCGCAGAAAGGAAGAGGATTCTTCATTCCAAAGAGGGTCACGTGTCTACACGTGACCATGGGTCACGTGGTCACACGTGACCGGCTTTCAAAGCCCACTTTTGACGACAGAATTAAATTCTGAAGGAAATTCGAATCTTTCCAAAGGAAAGTAATTATTTGGGACCAATCAAATTAAAGATCCAGAGATGATTAAATATCATCTATCTATGGAAAATCTCGGGTTTGGAAAGATTTCCCCCTTAAAAATCTAACCAAAATAACAAAGGAAAATCTCTGGATTTAAAATCCAATGGTGAATAAAATTCACCTGATAATCCAAAGGCCCAAAATGAATGATGGACGCAAATCAAATCTCTCAATGAAGATTCACAAAAGACTGATTGATTCGGCTGCTTCTCCTATAAATAGGAGCCAAGGGACACAAAAAAGAGGGAGATACGCAGAGAAGAAAAGAGAAAGGAGAAGAGCTTTGATATTTTGAAAAGACTCAGATCTTCTGCAAAAAACCCTAGGTAAGAAAGGGAAAGCCTTTTGGAAAGAAAAAGAATTTAATTCTCAACAGAGTTTAACTCTGAGGCATAAAACGAGAGAGCATATCTCCTCCCTCTTTGATAGAGGATCTGCAAAGTGCACATCTCCCCTTAAGGTTGAGAATTTAATTCTCAATGGGTCGAGATCCTGCCATGCAGATCCAAAACATAGAGAAGGAATGCAAGCATGAGAATTTAACTCTCATAGAACTATAGGAATTTAATTCCTCCAAAATAAAGTTAGGGTTCGACCCTGTATCATGGGAATTTAATTCCTTCAAAACAAAAAGAAACAAGGTTGAACCCTAATTAAGAACATAGTTCTGTTGAAACGGTGGGAATTTAATTCCTTTAATCATAATCCTCAGAAAAAGGGAGTTTAATTCCTTAAAAGCTTTTGTTAGGGTTTAACCCTATTCGGTTCTTCGCATAAACAAGGAATTTAATTCCCACAGAAAACTCAGATTTAAACTCTATTCCAGAATATAAGCCTTCAAAAGGAAATAGGAATTTAATTCCTCTGAAATTAAAAGTTCGAGGAATTTAATTCCTGAAAGAGGAGTAACAGATCCTCCAAAAAGAAAAAACAACATTGAGGCAGGGTCACGTGTCACCACGTGACCCCCCAAAAGCCCTACAGAAAGCCCCTTTGAGGCAGCACCCCACGTGACCCACGTGACTTTCAGCAGAAGCCTTAACACATAGGCATTTGAATGCCCGTCACGTGCTGACACGTGACGCTATCAAAGACACAGTAATTTCGGCAGAATCATTGAAGGGAAGGCACTCTCACGTGGGGCCACGTGACCGTTCTTGCTGTAGTGTTTAACACTAAGTTAAAACCCTCGAATCCAGTATTGAAATGCTATCGGGCCTTAGTGTTCAACACTAATTAAAGAATTTTGTTCGTAGTGTTCAATACTAATTGTTTTAATATTCGGCACTAATTTGAGATCCCCATTGCCAGTGTTCAACACTGAGCTGTTTTAGTGCTTATGATCATTTCAAGGCCTTGTTGCTGGTGTTTAACACCAATTATTCTTCTAGTGTTAAACACTAACTTGTCAAACTCATTCCCAGTGTTCAACACTGATTGCTTTGAAGTGTTTAACACTAGTCTATAGCCCAATTGGCTAAAGGGATAGAGGCAAAGCTTCTCCCTCGATGGACTCACAAGGAATCAATATTCCAGACATGATGGGACTTAGCCCAAGCTGGCCATAAGTCCTCAATTCGTGACTAATTGGGCCAATGGGCTCATAACATAATTAATCAGTCCTGACCTCAAATTGGGCCAGGGACTGCTCAAGCCACTCCGGTTCTAGGGTACATCTCTTCACTCCTTTGATACTTGGCATTGTAATCCCTCAATGTCTTCAAAGAGGTGACGGGTCCCGACGACCACCCATGATATGGACTGTGGGGTCCTTAAACTCATACAAATTCCTGGTCACGCGGAACGTGGATAACGTCACTCTTTGACCCCACGGAAAACGTCCAGAGCGGAGCCTGGTCCTCGCTAAGCACGGCAGTGAACCCGTGTGAAGCATCCAGAGCACATACCGGACTATGGGGTCCTTAAACCCATGGACTACGACGTCCTTAACCTTGACCGAGATGTCTTAAAACTAACAACGGACCGCAATGTCCTTAAACTACCCACGGACCGCAATGTCCTTAAACTACCCACGGACCGCAATGTCCTTAAACTATCCATGGACCGCAACGTCCCTAAACTAGAACAATAGAGCCCTTCATATGCTCTTTTGTCGGACCTAAACGGTCCCGTTTAAGTTGATCTTAGCCTCGAAGATGGCTAACGCGTCCTTAAACCCTCAAACATACTGGACTACGAATCCCCCAAATTAACTCCGGCTCAAGGGTACATCTCTGAACTCCTCTGACATCTGTCGTTGTAATCCTTCAACGTCGTCAGAGAGGTGATGGGTCCCGACAGCCATACAGACGATGGACCACTATGTCCCTAAACTGGAACATTAGAGTCCAAACACTCTTTTGTCGGATCTAAACGATCCCGTTGATCTTAGTCACAAAGTTAGACTAACGTATCCTTAACAAACGTTTGAGTTGATCTTAGCCTCAAGTATGGCTGACGTATCCTCAAACCAAAACCCCCCCAAACCCAAATCTAAGATAATACGGATTTGGACTAGTCCACGCCCTACGGGCGACGACATAACTCAGTCTCCGTAAACAATCCACGGGGCAACAAAATACAAAACAGACACCCACGACACGAAGTGACCATCTGGAGAAGGAGAAAGTTGTTACCGCAATGCGGTAGCGTAATTAACTGCAGGGGGCTTGCGCCTGCAGGGAAGAGCGTCCCCACAATCAAAAACCCCTCAAACGAGGGGGAATCTGACGAAGTCTGCTACATCGGACGCATCCGTCTAAACCTTCGATACACGTTGCCATAAATCAACTTGGCATCTTCGGAGAGGTGGGGGCGGATAGCACCAATTAGCATCTGCCCCGAACCTAACGCCTCAGACGTCCCAACGTCCCGGCCGCCGTTCGGAGGGGAACAGGATGTCTTTACACACACGCAGGGTTATATGATCGATGTTTGGAAGAAAGATAGGAATGAAGAATAAGACGATATTTTATTGAGGGAGGACGTGATTTCTGACATTTTTTCATGACCATTAAGATAGGGCTCATGACAACCAAAAAGCTAGCTTAGTTGGAAACCCTAATTTTCAAGGCTTTTCTTTTACAATTCTTTTCTTTAAATATAATATTCATGATTTTTCTTTTATTATTGGATTTTGTGGGTGCAATCCGCTGAAAACCCTCAGGAGACAACACTCCTCCTACTAGGGACACCTAGAGGTTTAAAGGCTTGTTGCACGTGCTCAGTGCAATCGTGCTGCCTACGAAAGTGTGCTAGTTAGTTTTTCTCTTTCTTTATTTTCTCTTTCTCTTTTTAATAAAAAGTTCGCTCAAGACGATCGAAATTAAGTTTGGAGGAATTTGATCAGTCGAAAATATTGCATTCTTAACACGGCAATTTCCCTATCATTTGCACTCATTTAGAAGTGTTCGGCATTCATATTTCACATATTAGCAAATCAGTCGTAAAATATCAGATTGCATGTGTTAGACTTTTAAACCGGCACTTTAAGGGAAATTGACTGTATTTTATGGCATCGCATCATCCCTGTATTGCGCAACACTTATGTCGAGATTTGTGCAGGAAATTGCAGGAGCAAAGTCAAAAGAAACTGATAAAAAATACACCAACTCCATATTTTCAGATCTGGTAACAATCCAGAAGGCCAAATGAAATTCAACACATCAAAACAAGGCCCAAATATTATAGAGGGAATTACATGAAAAGATCAAAGCCCAAGGCCCACAAAGTGCCGCGGAACCGCGGCGCTTTCGCCACATCATCATCCCATTTTTGGTGCACAATTCATCTCTCAGGGCCCACATTCATTTAAGATGCCTCAAATTCCAGAAGGACCTCGAAGCTACTGCCAGATCAGCAAAGATCATTAAGCAAGGCTAATCTTAATTAAGCTCCTAACAAACTATTTCTAGAAGCTCCCTCCTAATTAATCACATCTAGAAGCTTCTCCTCTAACTAACTTTTGGAGGGAAATTCAAAATCTCCTCAACAAACTTTTGGAGGAAAACTTAAAATTCAAATCCTAGATCTAGGGGTTTGATGGCTATAAATAGGAATCTAGATTTAAGGGTTGAGGTTGTTCTTGAATAGCTCAATCTTTAATCTTCTTCATTACCAAATTCTCCATCTTCTTCCACAAGTCTAGTGACAAGGCTTGTGCGAAACCCTAACCCTAATTCCACTCCAAATTCAAGATCTTGAGTACCAATCAAGAAGGAAGCCCTTCAACCTTTTAGGAGCGGAGCCGATCTCCAATCGAGCAAGTGATCCAAGCTGATCCGCGACTCACGGAGCCGAGCGAAGCCAAATCGACGATCAAGTTCTTCCTCTTGTAGTTCTTGAGCAAATGTAATGAAATTGTTGATATAAATAAAAGGTGAAATTCTTTAATCTTGCTTTCTTTAAATTCTTGCATCATGATTCGATCTCAATTTATGATTGTAGTTCTTGTGATGATGTTTGAGTAAAACTCCGCTCGTGGAGGAATCGAGACGATTGTAGAATGAAGATTTAACAAATCTTAATACGATTTTTAAGTCCTACGAGCTTTGTAAACCCTAGCAAGTTCAAGAATCGATGACCTAGTTTCGTTGCGATACTTTCTTGATTGTGATCGCTCGAAATTAGGGATCTACGATCGTTTCTTGAATTTACTAGAGGCTAGAATGTGAATGATATCGACGAAAGAATAAGGGATAAGATGAAACCCTAGTTTCATAAGAAATCCCTAATTCTCAATCGATCATCATCGATCTAGTATCAATTCATCGAAGGATAAGAATACGTCATTGTAAGATTACATCACATCTATAGATCCGATCGATTCCTACGAGCCTCATTTCGATTCTTGATATTTGGTTGGAAAAAATCATCAAACTATCAATTCTTGATTCTATCTTTTTCTTGTTATTAGATCTAGATTTTCTAATTCTTGAACTTCAAATACAAATCTTGAATTGTTTGTTTTCTTTTCTTTAAAGTTTTGACTCATCTAATTCGAAAGACGAACTATTACACTGTCCCTGTGGACGATCCGCACTCACTTACAATCTACATCCGACACCGTAGTTGATTGCGGTCAACTAATTTTTGGTTGTGATTTCTATACAATTTTCATATTACACAATCCGAATTCTTTACAATCAGCGCTTCTGTTAAGTAGCGCACGCTTGAGGAGCACGTGGCACGCTTGGCGCTGAGCGCCAGTCAAAGAGCGCAAAGTGCTTCTGTTAAGTAGCGCACACGAGAGGAGCACGTGGCGCGCTTGGTGCTAGTCACCAGATTTGGAGCGCTAAGGCGCTTCTTATGAAGTAGCACACACGTGAGGAGCACGTGGAGCGCTTAGCACTGAGCGCCAGACAATGAGCGATGAGCGCTTCTGATCAATTTTGTGATCTGAGAAATAAGTTCTCGCTTACAAGAGACTTTGTCTCATGGTTCTAAGAACAAAGTTCTTGTTTTTATAGGAGATGTTACAATCTCTTTAATTTTCTTTTGTGAAAGACTTTGTCTTTGTAGATCTATGATCTGAAGAGAATGAAATTCTTCTCCCCCTTTTTATGATGAGATGCTATGATCTCTTTTTGTGAAAGACCTCTGTCTTATAGATCTATGATCTGAAAAAGAATTATGTTATTCTTCTTTGATGAGATGTTTTTTATCTCTCTGTTTTTACCTTGAAGAAAAGTTCTTCTCAGAGCTTGCTCTTTTCTTTGAAATTTCTCAAAGCTTGTGGGGGGGGTGTTCCTCTGTGTCAAACTTGAAGTCTTGGGTCCTTTATATAGGGGAGGCTGATTTGTTGAATCAGTTGAAGAGATCTTTTCTCTAATTGATTTGGGAATGCTTCCCACCGTTGGATCTTTGATCCAAGGGCTTCTGTTTTACAGAAGACGATCTTCTTGTTTTTAACAAGATTGGGAAAATCTTTTCCCAGACAGAACTTATTCTGTATCTTGGTGATTTTTAATCACCATTGGATCTTTGATCCAACGGTGCTCTAATTTTCAGAGGTAATTTGATATTTTTTAGTCATCTTTGTTGGATCTTTGATCCAAGGGTGAGGAACATTTAGTTCCCGCGCTAGTGCTCTCGTGCTTTGCACGTGAGCGCTGCATCAGAGTTTTTGACTCTGGGTGTTAGCGCACTTAGCGCTAGCGCTCTCGTGCTTTACACGTGAGCGCTGCATCAGAGTCTTTGACTCTTAGCGCCGACGCTGCTAGCGCAGTGCTCTCGTGCTTTGCACGTGAGCGTCGCATCAGAGTCTTTGACTCTTAGCGCTGGAGCTGCTAGCGCTAGTGCTCTCGTGCTTTGCACGTGAGCGCTGCATCAGAGTATTTGACCCTTAGCGCTGGCGCATTTAGCGCGAGAGCTTTTATGAAGCGCCACTTCATTTCAAATTTCAAAATTTGAACAGAGCCTTGTTCTGATTGGGGGAAACAAATGCCCCCCCACCGTTGCGCTCACATGGCTTACACGTGAGTGTAGCGGTGGCAGCATCTGCGCCATTAGATCAACTTAGAAGTTTAAACGGCTCTCAGTGCCTATAAATAGGGCCTTTGGCCCTTGAGATGACCTTTGTTCATCTTCTTGTTTTCTCTTGAGAATTAATTCTCTTTCAAAGCATTGCTCTTTGTCTTAATAACTCTCTTAGAGACAAAAAAAATTTAGGTAAAGATTAAATCTTTGAAGGGATTACTTCATAATCTAAGGTTTCACCCCTTAACAGAGCCTTGCTCTTTTCAGATCATAGATCTAAAGAAATTTTTAGGGTTTTCTTAACAGAGCTTTGCTCTCTTGAAATCATAGATCTAAAGAGATCTTTCTTAGGGTTTCTTAACCCATTAAAGAAGAACTCTTAGAGTTCATCTCGCGGATCTTAAAGATCTCAGAGTTTTTAACTCGGTAAAGTTTTGCTTTTAGGGTTTTTGATGGATTCTTCCATCTTCTTCGCAGAACATTGCTCTTTAGAATTTTTGGGGGGAATTTTATTTCCTTCATCATTAATTATGACAGATGTCATATCTGTTGTAGAGCGCTGCTCTCAAGGGAGATTTACTCCTTGGCTCAAGGGGCCCTCATTAAATGAGAATCCTCTTAGGACTTTCTTATTTAATGACTGCCTCATCACATGATGAGACTGTTTTATTAATGATGAGCCATCATCTAGATTGTGTGGGTCCCCTTTGGTCCCTTTCCACTCCATTGCAGTGCGGTACGAATTTAAAGTACCAAGTGACAGAACTTAAACTGTAGCATTGACGGCTAATTTTTTGTTCTTTTTCGCGCAGGTACTATGTCTTTCGACATTTCTTTCCCGTTCGTCCGTTCGGAAATCGGATTCCCTGAAGCACCCGTGGACAGGGAAGTCTTTACGTTGATCAAAGATCACGACCCAGAGCAAAAGAATCTTCATTTATAGGGAACATGGTACAGTCAGATCATCAGGGGTCGGCGGAGCTTTTCTTGCATGGCACCTTCGGAGCCTATTTCGACGATTCCTTACGCCGATGCACCTCCAGTGAACTATGCCATGGAGGAGGTTAACTGGACCTCAGAGGGTTGCTTTCAACTTTCTATGGCCGCGATACCCGTACAGCCGCCGGCGGCTTTGGAAACTCTAGGACGGCGTATATGCCAGGGTGAGTCGCGCCCTTGGGGACAGCCATACATGATAGGCCTAACTCCTCATCATCCAGCTGGGTATTTGCAGTGGGCCCGCTACATTTTGTCGGCCAAGAGACCGTTGCTACTGAAGCTTGGGTTGTACCCCGCCGTTTATGCGTCTCTCTTTCAAAATTCCGCTCCTCCTGCATGGTGGATCAAGGCATTTCTGGAGCAATGGAATATTCCGTCCCACACCTTCCTTTTGTCGGATCGAGAAGTCTCAATATCTTTAGAGGAGTTTGCAGAGATCTCTGGCTTACCCGTCAGGGGAGAACACTACGAGGAGTTGCTTCCTCCGGACGAGTATATCTTTGGCACCAAATCAGTGGTAATGGGCCTTACCCCAGAGAACGCCATTCAACACAAATTCCCGAGCTTGATCAAGGTGTTGAATATATATGAAAGTTTATTTCTGGAGTCCGAAGGGTATGGAATCAGCTACGCAGACTTCATCGCTCCTTTTCTTCGTTCGGAAGCCTTATCGGAGCAAGCTGCGCTGTTCGCCAAGCTTGACGATCCGTTTGGTTTTGGTTTGGATAACTAACCGACGGCGGAGACGGATTTAAAAAGTTTTTTTAGTCCGGTTACTCCTGTCATTCCCTTCACGGAGCTTGCTACTCCGGACGTCGATGAAGAGACGTTCGTGCTGGGGTTCATTAGCTTATGGCTGAACTGATTCATGCTTCCAATGCACCCTTGTTATATGAGGCCATCAGTCTTTTACCCAGCCCATTGTATGGTTGCGGGAATGCAAGTGGCTATCAGGATTGCTGGGTTGGCACATCTGTACCATGGTCTCAACTTAGCGGCGGACACCACTCAGCCAGGGGTACAGCCCATCACTTTCTCGCTGCATTATTTTACGTCATGGACTGAGCTGCACGTACTTGGCTCTTTTGGTGCCCATAAACGACCTCGTTTCTTCGATAGTTATAACTTCCCTCGGATTATGCGCCAAGTTGACGCGTCTGTTTTAAATCCGACACAGCGGGAGGCTAGGGGTTTGCTCCTTCGTCCGCGTACGGTTGGGGATGGCATGACCTTTGTCGATAAGGTTTTCATCACTGGCAAAGAATCCGCAAAAACATTGCAGCCTCTGCGTGATATTTTTAAAGATGGGGCCTCTACCTTGAAAGCTCGAGAGATTCTTCATATATATTCCATCAGGCCAGACTTTCTCGTGTTTAGGCAGAATGATTCGGCGTTGTTCATGAGGTACATCCCGCACCGTTTCACCCAGCAATCAGGCTATAATCAAGGCGTCCCACTCGAGGCCTTCTTAGCTGAGCCAGCTGCTACAAAAGAAGGCATTCGCAACGCATTACACCATTATGCGATTGAACACCGGCTCCAATTTCTTTATCAATGTGCTGAGTTGCATTCCGCGAATCTTGAACGCATATGTGGCATAGTATCAGCATTCGATGGGCACCGTTGTTAGATAAGAAAAGCGATTATTGCCCGATCGTAAGGGCACCGCCCCCTCTGGTAATCCAGTCGTTCCCTTGAATTGATGGACCATCGTCCATCCTCCTTTGAGAGAAGCTACTACAGCTGTGGTACCACGTGTTATGCCTGAGCTGCCCCAACCCCGCGGGCCTATAGAAGTGGTAGCTGTGGCGCCTCCCGAGTCTGGCATGGGTGCGGAGATCGGGAATCGCCGCCCAAAGTTACCCGCCAAGCGCAAGCTCGTATTATCGGCTGCCGGCACTCGCTCGCAGAAGAAAAGGAAGTCGATACTTTCTGCAGACGTTGTATTCGGCCAAGAGCCTCATGCTCTTTACAGCGAAGGCTTAAGTGAGTATGGGATCAACGAGGGTCTATTTATGGCACCGGATGATACCGATCTGGAGGCTGCTATCGCGGTTTCAAAGCAACTAGCTCGCAATGAAGCAGCACTAATCACCATCGCACAATCAGGTATCTTTCGGTCATATCTTTCCGCGGCTATTTTAATTATCAAGCTTTGACTGACGCTTTCTTCTTCAATAGGTATCTCCGCTGAAGAGGCTCTCACAGCTTCCCTCAAGACTTTTGAAGAGGAAGAGAGGCTTCGCGCTTCCTTGGGCCTCGGTATACTTCGGCCTATTGTGCTTTCATTCCCTTTTTCTTCATGGGTAGTCTGACCCTTCTTTTTCATCTTATTACAGGGACTGTTTCGACTCAGGTTATCCCGAGTGCAGTGCCAATCCCGCATGGTGGTACGGCGACGCTTCCAGGGCCGGCTGCCGGAGTCCCAGCTCCCCCAGTATTGCCAAAAGAGGCTTCGCTTAAGCAGCCGATGACGGACGCCGTAACGGCTCCAGAGGTAGCTCCAGGCTCGGACGATGACGTCACTTTGACGGGGGTCTTGAGGAGGTCTTTTCTCACTGTCAAGGTTAACAAGAAGCGCAGAAAGCGTGCGGCGAGGGAACGTGATGTCAGCTTGGCCGTGGGTGGAGGTTCAAGCGCTATTCCATCCGTCACTATTTCTTCCAAAGATGCCCCAGCTGCCCTATCTACCGTCCATAGACAAATGGTGTGCGCGGTTCGGGATGAAACCGAAAAGCCGTCCCAAGGTAACATAACGCTGAATCTTTTTTTAGAATTTAATCTTCAAATTCTTACATACCATATCCTGCAGCGCCAAGTCCTGATGATGAGGTAGTAGGTGAGATGACGGCAACCGCCGAGCCTGAAGCGGCTACTCTCTCTCGGGAGTCCGGGACCGTCCAAACCGCCGCTCTTTCCCTCCGGTTCCCCGCCATCACCTGGCATTGCGAGTGTTACGACGGCTCTTGTTGAATCAGGGGATGAAGCCACTGGTGCTGAAACCATTCCACTGAAGGAGAGCGAAGAAACCGCAACGCCGAGTGATGCTTCCATTACAATTTTGGCTAATGACCCATCAGGTGGGTTTTGGGTCGCTGTTTATTTTCTATTTCGCAATCCTTTTCAGCTTTTTCTGACGGTATTTTATTTGTAGGTGTAGCGAACATTGAGATTATGTCATCTGAAACACTTGTGGTCGCTGCCATGACGGTTGCTCCCTCGCCTTCTCCTATGTCCTCCAAGATACTGGAAGGCATAGATTTGCGATCCATTTAATTGAATTATGACCACAATCTTTCTTGTACTGACCATGTATCATCACAACCTTGCAGGAGTTCTCTTTGATCATCTGTATCAAGTGCTGAACCCGCATTCTCCTTCCAGTCGGAAGTCGTTCTACCTGCTGGTGTCGGTGAGTATAGTTTTTAACCGACGTCCTTTCCTTTCTTTGACGGGTGACCCTGCCGTTGTTAATTTTAAATTGATTGCAGCACTGCAAATTGAAGGAAGGGACGAAAGAATTGTCATGCCACCAGTACTCCCAACTCTACCCCCTGTCGCAGCCGGTATAGTAGACTCCGTTGTTCATGCATTTTCTTTATCTCTTGAGCCGACATTTGATCATAATTCGTTTTGCAGCAATCGCACCGACTCCTGCTTCATTCGAGTCTCGCATCATAATGCCGGCAGGGCCCTTTTCTAGACGTCCATCTTCCAAAGGCGCTGTGACCAGCCTGTGTATGTTGAGCGAATACGTCGAGAAGCTTGACGCGGAGGCCCCTATATTCGCTGCAGATTTTGGTACCGAGATTAGTCCAATGCTGGCGACACTTGTGAACTTCCATAATGAAGGCGTCGTTGAGTCTTAGGTTAATCACTGCAGGAAGATTGAGGAATGCCTGCATGAGCTTGAGCTTAGACATCCTGCTCCTAAGATTCTGGCTCTGAACTCCTAGCGGGCTGTGTGGGTTGAGCAAAGTGCCATTTTTCTTCGCCATTTCGAACAAGAGGCGAACCTCAAGCGAAAGGAACGTGAGGCGACTTCCGCTGAGTCTGTCCAACTGCATGCCCAGATCGAAGCGAGTGCTGCGCAGCTGAACTCCATCTTTGAAAACCATCAACGATGTATTTCTGACGGGCTAGTGCTGAGAAAAAGCTTGACTTTACTGAGCAGGTCGCGCAGAGTCAGGAGGCTGTCCAGTAGGAAATTGATGAGAAACTTTCATCCTGTCTGCAACAATGGGCCCAAGTCGAAGCGGAGTTGGCCGCGGTGGCTGGTCGCAAAAAGGAGCTGAGAGGAGTGCGCGAGCAACTGGCTGATTTATTGAAAACGCCTCCTTCTCAGTAGCTGCCTTTGTATCGATTGTACATTTGTAACTTATGAATAACATGTATTCATTTCAATTTTTTTATTCCATGCATTTTCATATGATGTAACTTGTATCCAATTGAATTTATGAATAAAGGACACATTTCTTTTCTATCTTGTGTTATCGCCTTCTTTTCTTTGCTTTATTGTCATGTGATCTTAGCAGTTTTGGCCTGTAGATAGTAGATAATAGTTCATCTTGAACTCTTTGTAGGGTAGTGATGGCTTAGGAAGCAGGTTCAGATCTGCCTCCTAAGACTTTTCAATTTTATGAGCCATGAGGGTCTCATAAAGATTTTTCTCTCTACGAGTCGTGAGGATCCCGTAGGTGTATTTTCTCCTTAGGAGTCGTGAGAATTCCTAAGTGTGTTTTCTCTTAAGAGTCGTAAGGATCTCACAAGAGAATTTTCTTCCTTACAAGTCGAGAGGACTCGTAAGTGATTGTTTTCCTTCTTGTCGATGTTCGACTTCGGAGAGTGTGGCCCGTAGATAGTCTATCTTGACCTCCCTGCGGGGCAATGATGGCTTAGGAGACAGGGTTAGGATCTGCCACCTAAGACTTTTCAACTTTATGAGCCATGAGGGTCTTATAAAGATTTTTATCCCTACAGGTCGAGAGGATCCCGTAGGTATATTTTCTTCTTAGGAATCGTGAGGATTCCTAAGTGTGTTTTCTCTTGAGAGTCGTAAGGATCTCACAGAAGAATTTTCTTTTCATGCGTGGGGACACTAATCTCCCTAAGGTCGAGATGAATCAAGAGATTTCTGCAAAGACATTGATTTCCCTGCGGGTCGAAACGAATCGAGAGGTTCTCATCAAGGACGTTGATTTCCTTGAATCGAAATATTCTGCCAAGGACGCTGATTTCCCTGAGGTCGAGACGAATCGAGAGGTTCCTGCAAAGACATTGATTTCCCTGCGGGTCGATGCGAATCGAGGTTCTCTCCAAGGATACTGATTTCCCTGAGGTCGAGAGGTTTACCAAGGACACTGATTTCCCTGGGGTTGAGATGAATCGAGGGATTCCTACAAAGACACTGATTTCCCTGTGGGTCGACGCGAATCGAGGTTCTCGTCAAGGACACTGATTTCCCTGAACCGATAAATTTGTCAAGGACACTGATTTCCCTGGCGATTGAGACGAATCGAGATATTCTTGCAAAGATACTGATTTCTTTGCGGGTCGACGCGAATCGAGAGGTTCTCGTCAAGGACGATGATTTCCCTGAACCGAGATATTTGTCTAGGACACTGATTTCCTTGGGGTTGGTTGACTTGTTCTGCTTTTTGCGGTGTCTATGTTGACGTGCTCCACCTCCTGTGGTGTACTCCACTTTCTGCGGTGTCAGGTTGACATATTTTCGAGACAGGGTCATTGGATGACGTATTTCCGAGATGGAGGTCATTGGCTGACGTATTTCCGCTTTCTGTGGTGTCGGGTTGACTCTAGGTTGTCTGTGAACTGCAGAGTCTTGGAACCGGGGACTTTGCCGTGGCTCCGATTGGTGATGTCGCATCCGTATCCTGGCAGGTGAGTGTCCGCCTCCCATTCGGGTATTTATTAAATACTTTTTTTTCGCAGGATTGGGTGCCTTTTTAACCCCTCCTTTTGTTTTCCTCAGGTCCTCCAGCACTGCGCCCTTGTTGCCAATATGGAGCACGAGGAAATTGCCTCGGCGATGCAGATCGCGGGTGAGTCTTCCTCGTGGGAGGAGGGCTTGAACCGGGAGCTGCGTGAGGCGAAGGAGAGGATCGCCGCCCTCGAAAACCGGGTGGCAGCCGAGGGCCGGGTGAACGCCGGCTGCTGGGAACCATCGGAGTTTTGATGGAGTCCAACAAGGCCGTTGAGGCCAAGTTGGAAGATGCTAGGGTGCTCCCCGCCACTCTGAAGAAGACACGGGACACCTCAAAAAGGGAAAACGTGGCGATGAAGGAAGCGATGAGGCGCACCGACCTCCAAGCTGCGAAGGCGGTGGAGAGCTATAAGACGTCAAATCAATTCTACACCGACCTCGCGGAAGCCTCGGCCCTCGTCTGGCATGATGCCCTCAACGCCGTCAAGGCGCTGATGCCAGAATTTCCCGACGATAAGCTCCGGCTCGAGTACCCCCTCGAGGGTGAGGTTCAGGGGGATGCCGCCGGAAGCGCCGCCGGGGGGAAGTCCCCTGGTCGGGGCGTTGGGATAAGGCGATCACCCCGGCTCCCAGCATCGAAGCTCTTGCTGTGGGCGCCGACCCTCAAGCCGCCAACCCGGCTCCCGACGCCGCAACGGAGCACGTCGAGATCCTCCCCGGCCTCGAGACCTGAGTCTCCCCGCCTTCTTTTTATTCTTTTCTTGTTTTTGGTTTCGGAATTTTATAAGACTTCGGGCAATTTTGTAAGGCTGAGGAGCCCACAATACCTTTGTAAAAACTCCCGAGTTGTAAATAAAGCCCTTTTGCAGAAATTTGTGTCGCGGTGTTTTCATTTCATCGTAATGTCTTCATTTTGCTTGCCTGATGAACGCTAGGTCGGCGGCAGGCCCTTTAGTTAGCGATCGCGCATCGAGTTAAATCCAATTATTTCAAGTATATAATTTCCGGTGTAAGATCGGCGTCCTTGTAGCCCCGAAGTCGAGGTGGCGATCGCTCGTTGAAGATACGTCGAGTTGGACCGGCGACCACCGCTCTTAAGATTGGTCGGCGTCGCCGAGGTTGAGGACTTCTGACCCTTAGCACAGATGGGTAGGGAGTTACCCACTGAGGATGGACCGAGCAGGTAAACTGCTCGGTGGACTCTAGACGAGGGCTTCGATCCTTGGCGTCGGTGGATAGTAAACTACCAGCAATGGATGGACCGAGCAGGGCAGCTGCTCAGTGGCCTCTTGGCGAGGGCTTTGATCCTTAGCGTAGATGGGTAAGAAGTTACCCGCTAAGGATGGACCGAGCAGTGAAACTGTTTAGTGGCCTCTTGGTGAGGGCTTAGATCCTTAGTGTAGATGGGTAAGAAGTTACCCACTAAAGATGGACCGAGCAGTGAAGCTGCTCGGTTTCCTCTTGACGAGGGCTTAGATCCTTAGCGTAGATCGGTAAGAAGTTACCCACTAAGGATGGACCGAGCAATGAAGCTGCTCGGTGGCCTCTTGGTGAGGGTTTAGATCCTTGGCATCGGTGGGTAGTGAACTACCAGCCATGGATGGACCGAGCAGGGCAGCTGCCCGGTTGCCTCTTGGCGAGAGCTTTGATCCTTAGCGTAGATGGGTAAGAAGTTACCCATTAAGGATGGACCGAGCAGGGCAGCTGCTCGGTTGCCTCTTGACGAAGGCTTCAATCCTTGGCGTCGGTAGGTAGTGAACTACCAGCCATGGATGGACCGAACAGCGCAGCTGCTTGGTTGCCTCTTGGCGAGGGCTTTGATCCTTAGCATAGATGGGTAAAAAGTTACCCGCTAAGGATGGACCGAGCAGGGAAGCTGCTCGGTGTTGTGAGGCTTTGCCCGACCTTCCGAGATGTGTGAATATCGGGGAGAGTGACCGTCGCGGGCGGCACATGGCAGAAACGCATAGGTGAGGCGAGGCGTTCCAAGATCCGCATCGTTCCGACTTCAATTCGCCGAGAAATACGGGATATCCGCCGCATGGCGGTACAGTATTGGAAGAATCGAGCGAATCCCTGGATTCGCGCCCATGCGCGTGCAAATTTGGACTCTTGGGGACGCCGTGGAGGCTATAAATAGAGAAGGAGATGGTTTTTTTCCAGCATTGCTTCTTCGAGATGGCTGGGCATATTTACTCGATTGAAGAGATCTTCACCCCCGATGATGTCTAGCTGTACGAGCAATCCGTTTATGAGGATAGGTACCGGGGTGTGATCCGGCGCATCGAGGATCACATTGGCCGTCTACTCCCTCACCGATCGCCCCTCCTCCAATTGCTGATGTACAGAATTTAGAGAAGGTCCCCGGGTTTGTACAACCCCCATGCCGAGGAGCTGCTGGATGAGGCGCTCGTCAAGGTCCGTACGATTTACGTCATCGGCCTCATCTCGAAAACCAGGTACGACCGATCTGTAGCCCTCATTTTGGAGTGCTTCCAAAAGAGACAGATCGCGAGTCAAGGCTCCGCTGGTGGAGCGGCCGGCCCTTCCGTGGCGTCCCGGGTTCACGTGCAGCATCAGCGGGAGCGGGCTGCAGAGCCAGGGCTCGGCTGACGGAGATCTCCTCGGTGTATCACCAGGAGTACTTCCTTGACCCCGCTCCCCCTTTGTTGTAATAAAATAAATTATGTATAACGACTCTAATATTACTATACCTTCGCGTTTTCTTTCTATAGTAAAATATTGTATTTATTTATTCTTAGTATTTTTCCGTATATTTTGTTTTCTGTTAAATATATTATTTTATTATTCCGTCTATTTTTTCCAAACTCATTTCTTTAAACGAAATCTTAACCTATTTCAAATTAAAAGCAAGACATGACCCAGCCCATAACCCAAATCCAATTTCATTTTCATTTTCTTTTATAAAACTATGAGTCCAAAAGCCCACTTTCTTTTCAAGCAACAACATATATTTAATTCTAATTAAATATGTGCATGAACAACCTTATAGCACATTGGTTAAGTCCTTACATTTTTATTCCATAATTCACATATTCAAATCTCGATTCTTGCAATTATTTTTTATCAATTTTTATTCTTCTCATAACCTACAAATGAGACCTTTCATTTTATCTTCTTTTTAACTCCCAAAATAATTAGAATGGTTATGAGCCATAATTTATTAGAATTATGGTGGTCATAAACTATTTTATATCTCACTCCTCTTTCTTTTCATTATCACACATTTTTATCATTTCACATATCCCTCTTCATCTAGATTTCCCGAAGAAGAACATGAAGAAATTCTCAAGAAAGTCTCGCTAGAAACGTGAGGCTATCGGCGGATAGATAAGCCCGGTGACAATACTGGCTTGTGTATGTAAGTCTCTTCTCTCTTTCCCTCTCTCCATCTCCTCTCTATTTTTCTCTTATCATATTGCCATGAAAAACTTCCCTTATCATAACATAGTCTCTAAATAATTAATTAAATGGATACATATATAAATAATGAACACACACAAACATACACACATATATAGTTTGTAAAGTCTTTTTTCATTACTCTCAATCCATATGTTAAGATTCCATAGTAACCAATTAGGATTGTATTGTTTGTTGTTGTATTTTAAATTAATTTATTTAAATTTGTAAAAAAAAAAAGTTACGAATAAATACCATGATTTTCTCATTCTCGCATATGACATATCAATACTTTTATATTTAAAATAATTTTTAAAAATTAATTTTTACTTCTGGAAATTTCAGGAAATTTACATATGATAGAATATATTTTTCTGTACATGCTGTAAAAATTTTAGATCGAACCGCATAACGGTTTAGGATTTGCATTGTTTTTATTCACTGTTCGTAAAAACAGAAAACTGCATTTATCGGTTAACCTTTTAGACACATAACTTAGTCTAAATATATCCAAATTGAGCAAACTCAAGAGTTTTGGATATCTAAATCGAATGATCTAGATTTTCTTAGTTTTATATTTTTACTGAAAACCGATGTAAGATAAAGAAAACTGTGTTACAAACGGATCTGGACAGAATCTGTCCTGATTCGCACATTGTTTTTTAAATAGGACATAACTCGAACTCCTGATGTCCATTTGTGACAAACTTTAGATGTATAGATGAAAAATTTATAGAACTATAATTTTATGTATATTAGATTACTTATAAACGAATGAAACAACTCGATATAGTCTTTGCAATATAACATATTGTTGCTGTCCAGAAATCTGAATTTCTGTTTTAAACGCTGATATTAAAATGATCATAACTAGAGCTTCAGAAATCCAAATCGCGTGAATCTTAGTGTTTTGGATAAGTACTCCAAATTTCCTACAATTTTCTATTAATCTTCGTAATTTGAAACCTGATGAAAATTAACTCAAACTGCGTTTTAAAAATGTGTGATGGTGCTGAACAGATTCTGATCTGTTTTGCGTGATGATACGAAAACAGGTATATCTCCCAAACCGGTAATCGTATTGAGGCGAGACTGAAACTCACGTGTGTATAACACTTAAGAATATGTTTTCATTTATATTCTGATTTCAAATGATTTAATTAACTAGTTGTACATATCACATATTTACAATATTGTTTTGGACGTTACTTGTATACTTATCCCATATCATATTCTATGATTGCTTATTTATATTTATTTATATGACTTGTGATTAAATCATTACATGATAGAATTGACTTGATCTTGATATGACTCAATCATAAATATTGAGCCCAATATGTACACTTGAACCAACTTGACTCGAACCATAAATACAATTAGCATGACTTGCACTTGACAGGATTACATAAACTCAATCTTGAAAACATGATATCATATATCACCTTTTGTATTCATAGATTCGATCAAAACTCAAAACATTAATCATAGACTTATATACACGAGGTGTTGGGGTAGTTTGAGTATGAATCCAACGGAATCTCATGAGTCCCATTAATACAAATCATGTTGTTGTGGTACCGGGATGAAACGGTACAAATCATGTTGCTGTGGTACCGGACTGAAACGGTACAAATCATGTTGCTATGGTACCGGGCTGAAACGGTACAAATCACGAATTCATGAATGAGGGCCCGTGTTTCCAACCCCTGGATGATAGCCTGTTAGGTTTGAAATACTTCAATAACAATTGAAGTCCCGCTATTTTGGGCCCGTGATTCCTTGCCCCTGGACGTTAGCCTTGGGTTTGAGAATACTCTTGAGATTGGTTGACATTCACACTTGAACTCATGTTAGTTAATTTTACCCTTTTAAAGACCTTTTAGGACACTAACATTCACTTCATGTTCATTATACCTACACTCCACGGTCATGCTATACTTGTTTACTTGTTCATGCTTTATTTCCATTCATACTATATCACATGTCACCTTGCATATTCATTTATATACTTTCACATCTCACCTTTCTTGGGGACTTACCGAGCGTAAGTTCGCTGACGGGCATTCCACATATCTTTCTTTCTTTCTTGGAATGTTCGTCAGGTGACATTGAGACAGAGAAGATAGAAGTGGTCGAAAAGGAGTACAACCAGTTCGCATCACAAACAGACATATAGTTTCATTCAGCTTTTCATTTCATTTCACCTTATTTATGTATGCCTCCTTATTAAGGCTTATCATGTTATATATCTTGTATTTAGATATTTTGTCTACTATAAATCATGAATGTAATAAATCGGAGTTGGATTTCAATTTTTTTTTTGTTCTTGTTACTTTATGTTGTTTATAAACGCTTAGCGTATTTATTCCAAGAAATGGCCTTCTCGGAATAAATACGTCACGGGCTTGCCACGTTATCGTTCCCATCTACTGGAAAGCGGGGCGTGACATTATGTAAGGCTGAGGAGCCCATAATTCCTTTTTTTTAAGTAAATAAAGCTCCCTTTTTGAGACGTTCTGATGTTTCCTGTTTTTTCTTCTGAGTGCATTTGAGTATTTTCACGAATTGAAATCTGTGGCCCTTGAAACAAGGAAGAGGGAAACACATAGGAGAAGTTTTCTTCTTATTTAGAAAAGACTTGAAAAGGTTTACATCGCTTTGTCAAAGAATAAACATGTACTCGTAGGTGTACTTTTCAAAGGTACAACTTGAGCTTCTCGGCGTTGTAGGGCCGTGGAAACTTGTGACCTGACGCGACTTGTAAGCGATAGGCCCCGCCGGGTAAGATTCCGGAGACGAGGAAGGGGACGTCCCACTTCGGAGAAAACTTATGCAATTTGCCCTTATCAACAAACTCGTTCCGCCTTAGGACCAAGTCTCCGGTCTTGAAGGCACGATGTTTGACCCGAGCGTTGTAGTAGCGGGCAGTCTGTCGTTGGTAAGCAGCAGCTCTGATCTGCGCCGGTCCCGCTTCCCCAGCAAGACGTCCAAATTAGTCCGGAGGGTCGAGGTATTTGCTTCTTTATCGAAGTGCTCGACCCTGTAACTGGACAGCCCGATTTTTGCTGGGACCATCGCCTCGGTACCGTAGCAGAGGCTGAAGGGGGTCTCTCCAATGGGGGTCTTCTTCGATGTGCGCAAGGCCCATAAGACCCGAGGTAATTCGTCGACCCAACTGCCCTGTCGTCCTTCCAGGCGAGCTCGAAGTCCTAGAATGACGTCCATGTTAGCGACCTCGGCTTGCCCGTTGCATTGGGCATGCGCGACTGCGGCGAACTTCATCAGTATATGGTATTCGCTGCAGAATCCTTTAACTCTTTCGTTTTCGAAATTAGTCCCATGGTCGGTGATGATACACCTCGGGATCCCGAACCGGAATATTACGTTGTTCTGCAGGAACTTGATGGTCGTGGTAGCGTCCGGTTTTCTGATGGGAACGACCTCGATCCACTTCGTAAAGCAGTCCACCGTGATGAGGATGTATTTGTGCCCGCCCGTACCTGTAGGGAGTTGGCCTATCATTTCCATTTCCCACTGGGCAAACGACCATGGGGAGGCAGGGTAGTCAGCTCGGTAGCCGGAAGGCGGGGTATGCTGTCGTAGAGTTGGCAACTCTTGCACCTTCTGAAGAGCTTCTGAGCGTCATGGTAGTGGACGACCAATAGTACCCTTGGAGGAGCGTTTTCTGGACTAAGGTGCGGGCCCCTTGTGCTCCGCCGACCCTTTCGTGGACCTCACAGAAGATATAGTCGGCTTCGTGGGGGTCGACGCACCGAAGCAGGGGTTGAGTGAATGATTTCTTGTAAAGGTTCCTATTGCTCCAGACGAAATGGCGGGATTTGGCTTGGAGGCGGCGGGCCTCCCCACGATCTCCGGGGAGCATACCCTCCTTCAGAAATTCCACTATGGGATTCCTCCAATCTTGGTCCTCTTCTCGGGCCGTGTAAACTTAGAGCGATCTCGCTCTGTCTTCCACGCTGGGCCATGGCAAGACCTCGAAGAGGATATTTCTCTTGTTGTTGGCCGTGTAGGAGGAAGCTAGCTTGCTTAGGGCGTCGGCCTGGATGTTTAGGTGCCGGGGGATCTGCTCCACTTGAACTTCATTGAAGTACTTTCGCAGCCTTGTTACCTCGGCTAAGTACTTCACTATCAGGGGCTCCCGTGCCTCGAAACGGCCGGTCACTTGGCCGACGACCAGAGCGGAGTCGCTACGTATTCGGATCGTCTTCAGCCCCATTTCGGAGGCGATCTGCAGTCCATGGAGCAGAGCCTCGTACTCCGCTGTGTTGTTTGAGGCTTTGAACCCGAGCTTCAAAGAATACTCCATCTCTTCCTCATTCGGTCCCTGAATGATGAGGCCGTCACCACAACCTTCCTCATTTGATGACCCATCGACGTAAAGGACCCAATGGGGGACGGAGTCGGGCCTCTCTTCGACCGAGTGTTAAGATCCCGGGGCCGGCACGGACACTGCCTCCTTGTTAGGGATAGTGTATTCGACGATAAAATCGGCCAGGGCTTGTGCCTTGATAGCTTGCCTCGGGCAGCATTTGATGTCGAATTGGGAAAACTCCCACCTCCACTTTTCAAATCGACCAGAAGACTCGGGGGAGGCGAGAATAGCCCCTAAAGAGCGTTCGGTGAGAACGAAGATGGTGTGCGCCTGGAAATAGTGTCGTAGTTTCCTCAAGGCCACGATGAGTGCTAAGACAATCTTCTCTATGGTCGGGTACCTTGTTTTCGTGTCCTTGAAGACGTGGCTTACATAGTAGACCGGCTTCTGGACTCCCTCGACTTCTCGGACGAGCACCGAACCTGCAGATTGATCGGACACCGCCAGATACAGCGATAGCTCATCTCCTTGAACTGGCCGGGTGAGTAGTGCGGGAGTCGCCAGGTGCACTTTCAATTGCTCGAAGGCGATATGACACTCCTCTGACCATTCGAACCTTGGGATCTTCCTTAGAACTTTGAAGAACAGGAGGCACTTTTCCCCGGATCTTGACATAAAATGACTCAGAGCGGCTACCCTCCCTATGAGTCTCACGATTTCGACGTTGGTCTTGGGCGCTGCCATGTTGAGAATGGCATTGATCTTCTCCGGGTTAGCCTCGATCCCTCGGTGGGTGACCATAAACCCGAGGAACTTTTCACTAGTGACCCCGAACGCGTACTTGGCGGGGTTCGGTTTCATCTTATATTTGCGGAGGATGTCGAAGTCCTCACCCAGATTTTTGGCGTGCTGATCTGACGAGATCGATTTGATGAGCATTTCATCGATGTAAACCTCTATGCTCCTGCCGATCTGAGGCTTAAACATCCTGTTGACCAAGCGTTGGTACGTAGCCCCGGGGTTTTTGAGGCCGAAGGGCATCACTTTATAGCAGTATACCCCCCGGTCCGTTGTGAATGCGGTGAGCTCTTCGTCTTCCGGATTCATACGAATCTGGTTGTAGCCAGAGAAATTGTCCCTAAAGCTGAGTAGCTTGTATCCTGCCGAACTGTCGACGAGCTGATCTATCCAAGAGAGGGGATAGTTGTCTTTCGGGCAGGCCTTGTTGAGGTCAGTGAAGTCGACGCACATGCGCTACTTCCCGCTTGCCTTTTTAACCATGACCACATTCGCCAACCACTCCGAATAAGTCACGTTCAGAATGAAGTTGGCCGTGAGCATCCTGTCAACCTCGTCCTCAATTGGTTTTTGCTTGATCGGAGCGAAGCTTCATTTCTTCTGCCTGACGGGTCGGAACGAGCAAATGGGATTAGATACCCCAGTAGTCCCGAATTTTTTATTCCTATCGAACCGTTGATCGCTGGGTCTACCCCGAGCTTATGTGATATTATTTTGGAGTTGATCCCAGGCATTTCGGCGGGTGCCCAGGCGAACACGTTTGAGTTTCCTCGGCGGAAGTTGACCAGGTCATCCCGCTGAGCCCTCGTTAATAGTGACCCGATTTGGACGGTTCGTTCATCGTCCCTTTCGACGAGGGGTACCTCCGTTAGCGGCTCCACTGGGGCTCCTCGGATCTCTTTATGCTCGTCCCGAGTATCCAAAGACCCTCTGAAATCATTCGTGATTTCAAGATCATCATTTCTCTCTTCGGGCATAAATGTCGCTATGAAGCAAATCTTCACGGTTTGCTGGTTCCCGTAGGCCCGACCTATCCTACCTTGGTCGAGGAGAAACTTGATTTCTAGGTGGTAGGTCGATATCTGGGCCCAGAGGGAATTCAGCGTCGGGTATCCCAGTAGGATATTGTAGGCCGATGGAATTCTGGTGACGATGAACTCCATAGCACCATACGCGTGCTGCCTGCCTCCCCGATGTTAAGCAGGAGGGTGACCATCCCTTCTGCCTGGATGGAGTGGTTGGTGAACCCCGACAGGATGTGGGCAGTCGGCCTCAGGTCTAACGGGGTAAGCCCCATACGTAGGAAGCAATCATAGAAGGGGATGTCTGCCGTGCTTCCTGAGTCGACCAATATCCTTTGCACTTTGTAACGGTGGACCCGTGCTGTAATCACCAGGGGGTCATTGTGAGGTAGGGATATCCTGTGGAGGTCCTCGTCAGTAAATATGATGGGCTCGGCTGCTTTGACCCTTTTCCTGGGTTGGCTGCTAGTCCCTTCGACCAGCCCAGGGCGCCATGTCTGGCCGGCCCCAGGCGCAACCCCCGCTGATAAGACCATGATTTGGCCGATCGTCAACTCACCGGGAGGGGATGGTGCTCTTGCTCTCGATCGGCTTGTCTCTTGTCCCGCAAGTATCTTGCCAGGTACCCCCGAGCGGATCAACTCCTCGATGTAGTCTCAGAGCTGTTTTCAGTTCTCGGTGGGGTATCCCTGTGACCTGTGGAAAGCGCAATAGGGGCCTCGTGTCCGTTTGGTCGCCTTATGGTTGACCAGGGGAAGTTTGAAGAATCTCTCGCCCTTCGCCTCCTCCAACAACTCTGTCTGGGAGATGTTGAGCGGGTATACTCATAGAATTTTGGGGAGTAGGGCTTTGGCCGCTCAATCTTCTTTTTATCCTCTCTTGCCCTCTTCTTCTGATCGGTCTGGTCTGTCCGAGGTAGGTTCGCGTTCACCTCGGACTCGATCTGGATCTCTCGCTCGGTCCAGGTTTTTACCTCGGCCATGGTCTTAGGTTGCGCTAATGCAAAGGAGCGGAGCTATTCCTTGTGCCTAAGACTCGACCTAAGGGCAGTGATGACCGTCTCGTCCCGGTGCTCTGGGACCTCAAGGAGAGCATTGTAGAAGCGGGTGACGTATCCTTTGAAGGATTCCTTGTTCCCGCTCTTTATAGTGAAAAGATGATCGACTGTCCGCTTCTTCCGTCTGTTCCCGATGAAGTGGCCGAGGAACTGGGTGGCCAGCTCATCGAAGGTAGAGATGGAGCGTGGCTTGAGTCCTCGGAACCAGTCTCGTCCACAATGGATGAGAGTGGCGGGGAATGCCCGGCATTGTGCGGCGTCGGAGTTGTCCTGGAAGCTCATCCCTGCCATGAATGTGTCCAAATGGTCTTTTGGGTCGGACTTTCCGTCGAAGAGGGATAATTTTAAGGGTTTGTTCCTGGAGGAGACGTGGACAGCGAGCAGCTCTTCAGTGAAGGACCTCGTAAGTGAGTCGGCGGCATATCTAACCCCGTCGCTTGAAGGACAACTCTCACGATGTATACCCTCAATCTTCTTTTCGAGGGCATCAAGTCTGTCGTGGTATCCCGAGGATTCGGCATACTCGGATTTATGGCCCCCGCTGCTGGCGACCTGCGCCTTGCCGCGGTTCTAGTTTCGTTCAATGAGGTTCTATAGATCCCTTGGCGAGGTTGTCTTCGAGCTACCGTGGTGAGTCCCGTTCATGCGATCCTGTCGAGGGAGAGGGCGCCGGCCATGCCTGGGAGCAGGCGAGCTGACCGACACCTTCTCGGGAGGGACAAGAGCGCGATGGGCCTCAGGGCGGGGTGCTCTTGTAAGTCCATGGTAGCGCCCCGACCGTCTAACAGACGCCATATGCGGAAAAAAAACTTTTACAACTGGCACTATCGTGTACTGTCACCCAGATCTGCCATTAAAGCTAAACTAACAAACATAGAGTGGGTAGAAATGTTATACTGAACGATCCGAGTCCTTCGGTTTTCAACCATCATCCCACGCTTTGTTGTGGCTGCTCCGATCTCCTGAATCTCCAGTCTTCTCGTCCAGGTGGCACCACGTCGACGGATCTTTAAACGGGCTCCCGCCTCTGAACCGAGGCAACTCGATCATCAAGTTTGCTAAAAGAGATGACCAAGATTGATGTAGAGAATGAGTAGAACACTTTTTCTCGCTTCGTCCAAAGCCATGGACGAACGGTTAATGAAGTTGCCATTTGAATCGGGTAAATGAGAAATTGGCTATTCTAATTTTCATGAACCTAAACTTTCATAATCTTTTCAAAAATGAATCCATCATCTAATCCAAGAGGGGGCCGGCCACATTTGAAGTAAAGGGGGTGAGTGTAGGAGCTAGGGAGAGTGACCATAACATTAATGAACTAATGAGTCACAACAACACCTTGCTAAATCAATTAATGCATCAATGAGTCACCTTAACCTAGTCACCAAAACATTAAATGAAAACTAATGAGTCATAAGCCAAGCCATCAACCATTAATGCAAATGAGTGACTCACTAATCCTAGTCACCAATTCTAGAACCATCCATACTCATGACTCACCCTCAAGAAAAGATAAATCCGTATTAAACCGAATGATTAAATATGGGTGATAGAAAACTGGAAACTGGCAACTTCCAAAAGCGATCCTGAAACGAATTTCAGGATAACCCCGTAACAGTATAAACATACCCGCATTTGTATTACGACCGAATGCAAATGCAACTGAGAAAAAGATATTATATCTACACAGTATAATACTCGGATCCGGCTTAAACCAAAGCCCACCAGTATTATCTGCCCGAAATATGACACGTGCGTAAACGCACGTGTATTTTCCGAACCCTGCCATAAAACAATACGGACTCTACAACGTTTCGCCCGAACTTGGGAAACTGTCTGTGGGGGACTCTAATGATTCATCAACACACTGGCACTGGGTATAACCACTAGCACGTCAGAGATACTAGCTGTAGGTAACGGTTGCCTATGTATTGATTGGAAGGGAAGCTGACGAGCGAACTCATCCAGAAACCCTACTGAGCCTAACAGTGACAATATACATACAGTCCGGTCCGTTCGTCTATGAGTATCGCATATCGGCCTAGAGGGCTGGTAACGTCAGACCCCCAATAGCGGTATAAGTCGTGTCAGAGAGTGGCCCAGAACACCCTGAGATACTACTGGAGTACCTACCAGTAAATCTCCTGCCTCGGCCGAGGGCTTTGTGTAATGGCTCTCCTAGACACAGCGCGATCTCAACCCCCAATACCAGGAGAGACGAATCCCCTGCCGATCCGCTCACTTGCCTCCATGTGGCTCGGGACTGTACCCAAAAAATACCTGTTTGCACGACTCCTTTGAGCCGTGGTAGGGTAGAAATTAAAGCACAGTGAGAACTCACACAAGACAAATGACGACCTCAGGTCGATGAGCTAACCTGTACACATGTCACCAGGGAACTGCTATCTGAAGCTAGGTATAATACCAACTAGCAGGTTCCCGGCGAGTCCTGTCCGGTGTACTCATAACCCAATGAGCACCTGTATACATCTTAGGTGAACCAACTGACACCAATGGCTTGTGAGACCGGCCACCGCCCCTCGTCGGAGTCTCAACTGTATACACTAGTCTACTCTGGAGTATCGATGCCCTGTCTCGAAACTCCCACGACTAGGGACACTTTAAGGATGTGCTTATAGACCCCAGCTCCTACGTATATGATCGCCATCATACTGCTGGCAGTCAAGCAAGAATCCTATGGGCTCTATCAACATGCAATAGTAAACTAAAGCATGTATACGATGATAAAGACAAACCAGATAGCATACTATCATCTCGAGTAAGACAATCATATCGGTATAGGTCCTCCTTCAATCATTGCAATCACGTACCTGCGATCCAATAATTGACTTAGAGGGCACTATATCCAACAATCTCTCACTTGCACTTAAGGCTATTATTGCGATGTCTCATACTCACAGCCTCAGTGAGTGGATCCGCCCTGATGTTTCTTTCTATGTCTCTCTTAATCTCAAGTTCGTGGAGAAAGCCATCTCCCGAATCGAGTAATAGGTGTCTTAGAATATGTCTGGATATCTGATGGGAGCTAGTTCATAAATGAACTCCAAATCCAAACTTCTTAGACTGTAGTGATCACTGAACCTAATCAGTATCCAGCACCATGCCTCCCACAGTATCCTCTTGGACCACCTGTCCATAATATTGTCTCTCGTCAGAGGGAAAACTATAACTCTGACAATCACTCTGTCATCCAGGTCACCTTGGAAGCCTGGAATGATAGCCGTCTTCTCAAGGAGGCTGCCATTATCAAATCCATAGAACAACCATTCATGTTCTAAAACTGCTTCCTAATGTTTCTCCAGGATTGGATTAATATAAACTTATCGCATCTAGTGCAAAAACAACATCTGGTGTGGTACTTGACATCTTACGATTGACTCAATTGCCTAACCAAGTGATCTGCCAATCATGCACATCCCTCTCTCCTTTAGTCTGTAAGACACCTTTAGAGAGGGTGACTCCATCAACTGCAGGTACACCACTATACCAGGAGTCATCTATTCTAAAATACCATTAGAATACTGTCTAAGTACCCAAATTGGGAAACTACCCAATTCTAGATCTAAAACCATAGATCTAGTAACCAGAATGTCTGATATTATATCCATGTCCTTTGTAGAGAAACAACTGTGTGACGACCAAAGTACAACCGATCGTAGTATAGGAATTTTAGTTCCTCCTCTGTGTATGTCATCCAAATACCAGGACATCACACCCTACTAACTTCTTAACAGATCAATCCCCTATTCTGATGAAGTCAAAGCCATGACTGTTATATCAAAATTAGATGATCATATCTCCGCTATATCTGCTCAAGCCTATAAATAGACATAAGCTACTTGTCCACTGTGCTTCCGCTGCTCCCACTGACCACAACAACCTTCTGGCAGAATAATATATACGTGTACTTATAAAACTAGTTTAGAACGACGCTATACATATCCTCCTGCCGGGTCTCATAGTCTGGAAAAATAGTAGTGTCAAGTCTGGGTAAACAAGAACCTCCCTGTCGCCGTCTTTGAGGCTACTGGAGTACCTCTCGGGTGTCTGAGGTTACCCTCCATATCTGCGGAATGGCTAATGGAATGTCAAATCTGATTGAATATATAGGTCCTATTAAATTTTCCATAATCGTTTGCGGTTCTGGAATCACTTTCAGTTCTACCATACTCCCACTACTGTTTTTCTGAAAAAATCCATTTTAATAAAACTGTGGCGAGTCAAGAATAATATCACTATTGATCTTCCAGATGGTAGAAAGTCAACCCTCGACATAGCCCGGGTCAACCCACAAACTGCCATTACAGAAACGTGCCTTGAGTTATCCAGAGTCTGATTTTAAGCATAAGCCGGACAACTCCCCGTACCTTAAAATCGTTAAGATATGGACCATTCTATATCCAATATAGAAACATTGGCACTTATTTAATTGGAAACAGATTCAAAAAACATGCAGCTATCTCCAGTGCATATTATCTTAATGGAGAGAGGCTAATCAGCATTACTCAATTTAGGAATCCATCCAATTATGAGTAACCTGAAAGAGAAACAAGTTTCTCAAAACTGTTACTATCAACTGAATACCAATCACAAGAATCTACATCTTTGATTTCTTTGAAGAATCCCGATACTTGCGACACCTGGTTCTCTACTTTATTCCTATACCCACAACTTCTCAAAACTTAGACATTGTATTTCTACGAAACACTTGTCTAAAAACTAGAGAAGTCACAAGTAAATAGAATATAGTATGAGGACCAACCCCTTTGTCCTGACGGACACTGGACAACATACAATACTCTGTATAAGTCCGCTGAGTTGAATAAATCAAAACCTGTGCGTCGTAGGTTAAAAACTGTACCCAGACGATTTCCTCAAATATCACCAATTACAACGAATTCTGATATAATGAGGATGATCACCTAATTCCCAATAACTTACTCCCACCCATCATCTGTAAAACCATACAGATGTGAGAATCTTACCTCGTAAATACATACCCTGGAGTAAGTATCTAATCGGGAAATCAGTTTTCCATTAATATTACTCTGAAACATAAAAAATGTTTCGTAGGGGTATCCTGGTATTCCTAGTAATGCCTCTTCCATAATCCAATTCATGACTATAACCGCATATTTCTTTGCCATCTCTCCAAATCCCTTTATTTGTCTTTAGTCGTTACCTTCTGTACACCATCGTTAAGCTAAATGGTTTTCTTCCTTCCCTACCGTTCGGCACCAGCCTATGGTTTGGAAGAAGACTATCCAGTAAGCATAATAGGTGTACCCTCCTTAACCTAGGAGTACTCGCAACTTGAGAGAAAGTGATGATAAAAGACAACTGAATAATACCTTATTCTATTAAAGGTGAAATATGAGTGGCGATGAAGTACGCGGTTTGGTCGTGAATTCTAACAGTTGCAATTTACTTTGCCCTCTTTCTAATCCCTTTATTTTGTCTTTACATATTACTTTCTGCACCCCTTACTTAGGCTAATTGGTTTTCTTCATTCCCTACCTTTCGGCACCTGCCTATGGTTTGGAATAAGACTATCCAATAAGCATAATTGGTGTACTCTCCTAAACTAAGGAGCCCTCGCAACTTGAGAGAAGGTGATAATATAAGACAACTGAATAAACTAATTCTGTTTCTTCTGAACCTGGATCCATCCTCGAAGAATTCCCTTCGAGTTCGTATAGAACCATACGATAGATCTATCCAATGGAAGTGGATGTCCGTACTAATACGGGGTGTTCTGAGAAATACAAAGGGTAAAAGAAGGAGCGGCAATGACTTATGCAACTTGGACAATCCAAAAGCCAGTATTTTAAGAAGGCTCGGTCAATTTGGTCACTGAGTTATAGTCTAGGATCGGTCAAAGGTCGCTGCCAAACAGAGAGAGAAAAGAAACACTCTGCGTGCACTCTAACCTAGATCAGAATGGTTATCAATTTATCTAATCAGGAAACCTCCCACTGTAAGCTCAAATTCTCCTCCAAACCTTAAAGAAGAATTAGTCGGGATCACCCGAGGAGTAAACCAACTCATCAGTGAGAATCGGGATCCAACTCTCATCGCATGATAACGTGAAGGAATCCACTCATGTTATCACACTCCAGAAGGTATGCGCATACTTGGCAAGTTTCAATTTCTTTAGAAACTCCCGATATTATTTTTACCTCATGCTCTTATGACCTTGACTTTAGTCAACAAATCATAAGTCACATGTCAAGTTCTATCCGTCATTATCCAGGTTGATTTGAACCCACCCGTACCTACCCTTGACTTTAGTCAATAAGGCAGTACGACTGTCCCAAACCAACGCATCTATCTATGCAACAGATGAATACCCAGCAGCTACCAAACACTATGCCTTGACTTTAGTCAACAAACATAGCTTGAATACTACTGACCATCCATAAGAAATGACGGAGGGCTACAGCTTGGTTTTGGCGAAAAACCTTTAACGTAATGAACTTGATCTCGTTGAAGGAACCTGATAGCTTTTTCTAAATTTATAGTGGCGAAAACCTTTGCTAAAGAGGTCACTCCCGGTGAAGGGATCTCGGCTCTTTCTTCGTGGAATGAGGTGCAAGATATTCCAACTGAATACCGCGATACAAAGCAACTTGTAATCGACTATAATGAAGTTATTACCCTGACACAAACTTCTGCCCAAGGGGTCTCTCCCGGTGAAGGGATATCAGCCCTTGCCTCGTCGAATGAGGTGCAGGATATTCCAACCGAATATCACTATGCAAAACAAAAGGAAACGTCTTTGTAATAACACTTTTTAAAACTGTTCCAACAACATCCAATATAGGTTTGTTTTATCCTTGCATTGATAAGAATCAATGCAATCCCATCAATTAATCACACCAGAAAAGAACGAAAATATAATGTACGTATATGCCATCCGCATTCGCCACTGGGTTCCGTCATAACCCGTTAGGTTACTTAACTAACGACAGAGCGGGGACTGGACTAGCGCGGGTGTAAAACATATACAACATCTAATAGAATATATACCAATATACAATAATCGCTCCAGGCGTGATAATATGCAACATCACAGAACAATACAGATAATCTGGGATCCCCGGGTTTCACAGAGCCGCTACTGAAACCCGACGTTCTCCTGGTCGTGTGGATAGCCTGTGCAATGAAACCTAGACCCCTACGGGTGCGGCAAGTTACCCGCCAAAACCTGAAGCGAGGCAGCCCCCTACAGCATAGTGAATGTACCACCCGGCAGTTCACGGAATCTGGTAAATTGAGCACCCCTCCTTGGGTCAACCTGTACCCCCTACGAGTGCGGCGAATAGTCTGTCAATTCTAGAGTGAAGCCCCTCTGCCTCTTAAAGTCATGAGATGCGGACCCGTTGCCCTCCAGAACCCGGCTATCCGTGCACTCCGTCGTGGGGTAATCCTAGTATATAAAAGAAAATATATACAACGGATACATCGACCTCAGCCCGGTCGTGCCCCAAAAGAATATTATATAAATAGGCAGTGACGGCAGTCCATATGTTGGACGCTCGCCCCACAATATCAAATGTACAAATAAATCCAAACAGCACTACCATTGCACACTGCTATCCATCACGACATATCCGCAACATTACAGCACAACACAGAACATCAACGCGAATGTCACGTTCACAAATCCGTCTAAAAGGACTATAGCAATTTGACGCAATTTACCGCTCGAATGACATTCACGGTCGGAGATATAATGTAAATACTGCATACTAACAAATTTAAAATTTCGTTCGACAAAACTTCTCAAAGTGGGCCCCACAAACATTTGATGTACAGTACCAAAATATGGGCCTAAAAGAAATATTCAAGAAACCAAAATTTACCATGAGGAACACACTGTAGAAATTTTGCTCACTGTTCCCACAATCTCACGGTGGATCCGCGGCCGTACTGTGGGAGCACGTGACCAAATTTCACCAGTATGCTTCAAAAAGCCTGCACAATTTTCTGTGATATGCAAAATAATTTTTAGACCAGATTAAAAATCGACAGAAACTTTTGCACTGAAAATTGTAGTTTTCGAAAATCCGTTCGATCGATATTTTAAACGCGTTAGCATAAATTAGTGAAGCTTAATGGCGAGGCTCTGATACCAGTCTAAGTCCACGGTAGCGCCCCGACCGTCTAACAGACGTCAAATGCGGAACAAAAACTTTTACAACCGGCGCTATCGTGTACTGTCACCCGGATCTGCCATTAAAGCTAAACTAACAAACTATAGAGTGGGTAAAAATGTTATACCGAACGATCCGAGTCCTTCGGTCTTCAACCATCATCTCATGCTTTGTTGCGGCTGCTCCGATCTCCTGAATCTCCAGTCTTCTCGTCCAGGTGGCACCACGTCGACGGATCTTTAAACGGGCTCCCGCCTCTGAACCGAGGCAACTCGATCATCAAGTTTGCTAAAAGAGATGACCAAGATTGATGTAGAGAATGAGTAGAACACTTTGTCTCGCTTCGTCCAAAGCCATGGGCGAACGGTTAATGAAATTGCCATTTGAATCGGGTAAATGAGAAATTGGCTATTCTAATTTTCATGAACCTAAACTTTCTTAATCTTTTCAAAAATGAATCCATCATCTAATCCAAGAGGGGGCCGGCCACATTTGAAGTAAAGGTGGTGAGTGTAGGAGCTAGGGAGAGTAACCATAACATTAATGAACTAATGAGTCACAACAACACCTTGCTAAATCAATTAATGCATCAATGAGTCACCTTAACCTAGTCACCAAAACATTAAATGAAAACTAATGAGTCATAAGCCAAGCCATCAACCATTAATGCAAATGAGTGACTCAAGTCACCAATTCTAGAACCATCCACACTCATGACTCACCCTCAAGAAAAGATAAATCCGTATTAAACCGAATGATTAAATATGGGTGATAGAAAATTGGCAACTGGCAACTTCCAAAAGCGATCCTGAAACGAATTTCAGGATAACCCCGTAACAGTATAAATATACCCGCATTTGTATTACGACCGAATACAAATGCAACTGAGACATAGATATTATATCTACACAGTATTATACTCGGATCCGGCTTAAACCAAAACCCACCAGTATTATCTTCCCGAAATATAACACGTGCGTAAACGCACGTGCATTTTCCGAACCCTGCCATAAAACCATACGGCCTCTACAACGTTTCGCCCGAACTTGGGAAACTGTCTGTGGGGAACTCTAATGACTTATCAACATACTGGCACTGGGTATAACCACTAGCACGTTAGAGGTACTAGCTGTACGTAACGGTTGCCTATGTATTGATTGGAAGGGAAGCTGACGAGCGAACTCATCCAGAAACCCTACTGAGCCTAACAGTGACAATATACATACAGTCCGGTCCGTTCGTCTATGAGTATCGGATATCGGCCTAGGGGGCTGGTAACGTCAGACCCCCAATAGCGGTATAAGTTGTGTCAGAGAGTGGCCCAGAACACCCTGAGATACTACTGGAGTACCTACCAGTAAATCTCCTGCCTCGGCCGAGGGCTTTGTGTAATGGCTCTTCTAGACACAGCGCGATCTCACCCTCCAATACCGGGAGAGACGAATCCCTTGTCGATCCTCTCACTTGCCTCCATGTGGTTCAGGACTGTACCCAAAAAATATCTGTTTGCACGACTCGTTTGAGCCGTGGTAGGGTAGAAATCAAAGCACAGTGGGAACTCACACGAGACAAATGACGACCTCAGGTCGATGAACTAACCTGTACACATGTCACCAGGGAACTGCTATCTGACGCTAGATATAATACCAACTAGCAGGTTCCCGGCGAGTCTTGTTCGGTGTACTCATAACCCAATGAGCACCTGTATACATCTTAGGTGAACCAACTAACACCAATGGCTTGTGAGACCGGCCACCGTCCCTCGTCGGGGTCTCGACTGTATACACTAGTCTACTCTGGAGTATCGATGCCCTGTCTCGAAACTCCCACGACTAGGGATACTTTAAGGATGTGCTTATAGACCCCAGCTCCTACGTATATGATCGCCATCATACTGCTGGCAGTCAAGCAAGAATCCTATGGGCTCTATCAACATGCATTAGTGAACTAAAGCATGTATACGATGATAAAGACAAACCAGATAGTATACTATCATCTCGAGTAAGATAGTCATATCGGTATAGGTCCTCCTTCAATCATTGTAATCACGTACCTGCGATCCAATAATTGACTTAGAGGACACTATATCCAACAGCTCTTTCATAAGACCTCAGCGTCGAGCTGTGAGGTGCCCACCGGGTCATCGATTTGGTCGCCACGGGGGATCTGTGGCCGCCGGAGATTGCGAGGCGGTGCTCGGATGTGCCAGTGCGGACGGTGTCTTCACTCCCTATGTGTCGCTCCCGAGATGGGGGAGCGAAGACTTGGGGAGCTCATCCCGCCGTTTGGACACGGAAAAGCGCATCCACGACGGATGCTAGCCGATCTATTCAAGCAGACAGTGCGTGAATGGCGTTCGGAGGAGGAGGGGATCCATCTGTGCCTCCGTTGTGGGGAAGACGGCGACTAGTGCTTAGATCGTCGCGATGATCACTCGCCATGAGTTCGAGATCAAAAGATCAACTTTCATTGAGTGCAATTTTTGATTTTCCCACAGACGGCGCCAACTGATGGAGCTCAGGATCTCCTTCAAATGTTGTCTTCCGTTGATCTGCAGCGAGCGCTGATGGATGGCTGAGATTGGATTTGAGGGTTGCCTCTCGATGCGTGTGGATCTCAGTAGGATTGATTTGGAATGGAGTCGAGCTACCTGCAAGGAAGTCCCGGGGTGGTCGTACCACCGCATACCCTCCGACGATCAAGTTAGTCAAGGTATTTTGGCAGAGTAACGGCCTATTGGAGTGGAATTGCCTTACCCGAGTCGTCTGAGAGAGGGGTTTATATAGTGGCAGCCATGGGCTGGCGGGCGTAAGGTTCTCGCCGGCCGTTACGCCCCTGCCGTTACGCCTGCGTGAAAGGCGGGATCCTCCATTAATTACGAGATACGCTCGTTAATGGCGGAGCACGATGGCGTGGAACGCGAGATCGTGGGGCGGCGGATATCTCGCGTATGGAGAGATTCACGGGGCCATGTCCGGGACGCTTATGATATGCACTCTGGGTCGGTCGATGAGACCGAGGAAGCTGAGCTCGGCGAGAGCCCTGGAGACGAGCGGGGGGACGAGCAAGCTTGGTTCCGCGATAGCCCGAAGGCAAGCTAGGAGGGCGGAGGAATCTCAGCGTGCGGGAAGGCTCGGAGGCGAGCCAATGGTTGTTTGTAAGACGAGCATAAGAGTGGTCTGGAAGGCCACCGAAGGTCAGGAACATCCTCAGGAGGAAGGCCCGGGGTACGCTTTCAATGTACCGTTCTTACTCCTTTCCCGTAAGCCTCATGACACGTTATCTGCCACGTGTCGTGATCTGGGGAGTTCTCAGTACCGAGCATCATCAACTGGATTGGGGTTTCTTCTCCGTCATTTTTGTCAAAGAGTTTGCAGCTTTAGATGTTGGGTCTCGAGGGAGAGTCGGAGAGACGAGAGATGTGAAGAAAAACCTTTCTAAAGAAATTTTGGGTTCATGATTTCGAGCGACTTTGGCTGAGATCTAGAGGGTTTCGAGGCCGAGGGAGAGCGATTGAGCGAGCGAAGGAGAGATCTAGAAATTTAGAGCAAGAGAAAGACTTCGAGCGAGAGAGAGCCAGAGGAGGGAGAGGAAGGGAAGCGGCGCGGTTAGAGAGAGAAAATTAGGGTTAGAAATGAGGGAATGGTATAAAATTTGTATATATTGGTGGGGCTGATCGGTTGGGCCGGGTTTGTTCGGGTTTGCAAATTTCAAACCCGAAACCCGACCCGATAGTCGATTTTTATGGAATCCTAACCCGACCCAATCCGACATCTCTCAAAAACCGCAGGAAATGGGTTGGGTCGGGTCGGTCGGTTTCAAACGGTTCGGCCCCAATTTGTTCAGCCCTAGGTGTGATCGGTTAGGTTTAGTTAAACTCTTAATAAGTCCGACGCTCTTTTTTGAGAGAAAACCATACCGGTTACAAATACCTTTTGAGGGCTTTTTTATGTGAGAGGAATCGTGAAGGCCGCGATTGTAGGACACAGGGCCGATCCCTAGTAACTCTCATGAATATGATACTGAGAGCATGGCCATTATAGCTCCCACTCGGTGATCCAATGGTTGACACATATTGTGTGCTTTTGTTAGTATCTAAAGGGGATTAGTTCAAGGCATAATCCATTAGAATCCCTCAAATTGCAACCACCATCACTAAGCAAAGATTCAAAGCCGAAATCTATCTTTTGCCAATCCACAACATAAGATGCCCGACTTTAATATTTTATATCTTTAATCTTTGTTTTTCTTAACTTGTTTTTTTGGGGGGTTGTTGGATATTTTGATTTATAAAAAAAGAACTGAAAAAAAAACCAAGTATCTCCTCAATTTTTCATTTGCTTTTATGTGGGGGTTTTTCTTATAAATTTATCTTTCATTTACACACCATAAATGTTCTTTTATTTGCTTTGTACTGTTACAAAACTAAACTAAATGCCTTCAACACAACTTATTTCTTTACCGTTAGCCTTATATTAGGCCTCTCTATTTTTTTGATGTTACAATATTAATCATCAGATCAACAAAGTTATTTGCTCCATAATGAGCCAGACTTAATGGCATTGCACATGATTTGGCCTTATAAATTAACTATTGATTCATTTGTTTAAGGATCGCTCCCAAAAACAGTGAGCAAAATCTCGCTCCTCATGCTTTCCCTTTTTCAGTTATATTCTAAAAAAACAAATTTATTTTATTATATAATTACATATAGGTTGGGCATTGAAGTTGTCAACCTGATCTTGCTCCTGGCTGTCCATGCGCCACGCAAGGGGATTCTTGTACCGCCAGGAAGATTGACATCTTGGTTGCTTGCACGAGAGGCGGGGTCTTTATTGCAGAATGCCAGAGATCGATTTATTTATTTTTCTATTTCATGAATTATATTTATTTATTTAGTTGCAAAACTAATTCAAAACCCATACTTTCTGCTGATTTTTATACAACAAATTCTACATTTAATTTTTTTACGGCTTATGTGGGCTGCGTTAAAACATCAGATTGTAATTAATTTGGAAAGCCTGAAGTTTTGTGGTTATTCTAATAGAGATGTTTAGAGAATTGATAAACCTTAAAGTTTGGAGTTTAGGATTGTCTATATAAAGTTAGATATTATTAGTAAACTTCAAAACGAAAACCTAAGCTATAAACTGTGCTTGGTCCTAATTAATCCATTAACCATGTCCCTTTAAGCATTTAGCCTCCATTTTTATATGTTAATGATCCAGTTCATTTATTTTTGAGCAATGCTTTTCCTATTGGTGCGTGGAATCCATATAGGCCATCAAGACTTTCGTTGGATACAAAATGGGGTATATGACAAAATTATCTAAATAGTAGATAATATGACCCATCTTGTATCGTCCAACGGGAGCCTTGGTGGCCTATGTGGATTCCACAAGAGCGGTAGGAAAAATATTACTCTTTATTTTTCTTATTTGGTTCCTGTGTAGTTATTACTTGGCAATTGTTTAGTTTTATATGTAAATGAAACATCCTTAACCCGATGGTTTAGGGTTACATCTTATCCTCCTCAATCTACTTTCTTTTGTTGTGTTTACGGATCTCAACTGTCTTGAAAACATCTTAGGGGTTGTTATTGAACTTGTATTCTAATGAATGAGTTGGACAATTGTCATTGTTGGACACTTTTTTAGATTTGGATTTGGACTCGAACTTATATGTTGTGATTTGGATTTGTACTCTGACTTAGGTGATGTATTTGGATTTGGACTTAGACTTGGATTTAGATGCTCTATTTGGATTTAGACTCAGACTTTCGTATTGTATTTGGATTTGGATTCAGACTTTTGTTATGCATTTATTTAAGTTTGCCTAATTTTTATTATGACTTTTATTTCTAAGGGGCTTTTTGTGACATAACAATTTTATTATTTGATCTTATAAATGTGTAAAGTCTGTCAAAATTAATTAATTATTATAGTTAATATTTTAATAAAAGAATTATATAAAATATTTATTAATAACAAATAACAGATTCATTATTATTGATAAATACATACTAACCAAAAATTTTAAAATGTAAAAATTGTATACTATCAAATTTTAATTGAGTCTTTCCTGATATTTGCTCTATATATGATTTTTTTTTTATCAAAGCGAAAAATGAATATAATGTTTTACTTTGTCATTAGTCATTACATTCAAAAATCGAAAGAGAAAAGATAAAATCTTGTAAATAATCAAAATAAAAATAATAAAGATTAATGCAAAATAAGAAATAGAATCTTTTATAAAAGGAATTGTGACAAATAATTTAATAAACAAATTCAACGCAAAAGGCCTTTTTAGGGTTTTATGAAAAGATTATGAAATATAATCTAATTAATTAAAATATAAATAAAAATATGACGAGATCTCGAAAAAGAAAAACTATTATGGGATTTTATGGAAAAAAATTCAATATATAATCTAACCAATCAAAACATAGATAAGAATGAGATGAAATCAAGCGGAAAAAACACCATTTTAGGGTTTCATGAAAAAGTAAAAAAAAATTAATATAATCAATAAAAATATAAATAAAAACGAGAGACGAGACCAAGTATAAAAAGAAAAATAAGTTTTCTAAGGTTTAAAAGAGTAATGAAGATGAAGATATCCTAAAGTCCAAACACACAAAAAAGTCTCCGCATTTTTTTTGGATTTTTTCCCCCCAAATTTTGTAGCTTTGCTTTTATATAGTTGGACTTGGAATTTGGATTTTATGAGTCCAATTCAAATCCGAATATAATAAACCAATAACACAAAATTTTGAAGTCCGGGTCCAATAAACCGACAACACAAAATTTTGAAATCCGAATCCAAAACCAATAACGCTAGATTTTAAAATCCAAATCCGAGTTCACAGCCAATAATGCTAGAGTTTAAAATTTAAATCCAAGTCCAAAACCAATAACGCTAGATTTTAAAATCCAAATCCAACTCCAAAATCAATAACACTATAAAATACAATCCAAATAAAAGTCCAAATCCAATTAAAGAATTCACAGCCAATAACCCACGATGAACGTACGGCTTTGGCCTCGTACATTTTGGAGGATTAACATCATTTCTATATCTTTTGATACCTAGATGAATATGAAGCGAGGATGATGAAGACTACGAAGAGAGTGTACCTTTGTATGTGATATATCCTAGTATGTCAATGTGACTAATGCTACCAATATTTGGATAATGTTTGTTCTTTGTTGTATGTGCAACAAATGAATGAGCTTATATATAGTTATATCGCTTTGAGTTAAAGTGCTTATAATATGATCATACACACACTATCACAAAGGGTTTTCAATTTTATATAAATTTTATTCCCATTTGGAGGATGGTCATACCCGTGCCTCCGCGCCCCCCGGTTTTAACGTTCCCCACATAATTGCGTGGGACAGTTACGTCCATCTTCCAACTAAAAGCTAGTCGGGGACGGTTGTGACGGTTTTAACGGTCTCCCGCCTTCGGGAGGATGCGACCCATCTGGTCGATCATGCCCTACGTAAGCTACGGTTATAATTAGGGGTGATACCGGGTCGGTTGGACAGGTTTTTTATCCGATCCTAAAATTAAAATCTAGGCCCAAAACCCGTCCAAACCCTACAGGTTTATAATGCGCTATATCTGAACCTGCAACTTCGGGTTTCAGGAGGGTTTGGGCTGGTTTCGGGTTTATGCGGGGTGAGTCAGTTT
Source organism: Agapanthus africanus (assembly GCA_030015575.1). Taxonomy (NCBI): domain Eukaryota; kingdom Viridiplantae; phylum Streptophyta; class Magnoliopsida; order Asparagales; family Amaryllidaceae; genus Agapanthus; species Agapanthus africanus. The sequence continues at coordinate 147,286,813 of CM057348.1, read as the reverse complement.
TTGCTGGTTTTTCGGGCTTTTTCCATCATAATTTATCAAAAAACTTGAAAGTATAATATTCAAGTATGTTCTACAAAATATAGGTGCACAAAATTTATGCTCAGATAAAACCATATAATTATACGTGATAGATTTATAAATTACACTTAAAAATTGCACCAGCTACATATCCACAATAGATCACTATAGTTATTTTATAATTTAGAATTAGATGTCTATATAATATATTGAGTTGGATCGGATATAGGAAGCGGGTTTAGATTGGGCCGGGTTTAGGGTTTGGACGGACAGGTTTAACAGTAAACTCGTACCCAACCCGAAATTATTTTATCTATACTTCAACCCGTCCGATCGGGTTCGGACGGGTATTGGATGTCCAAAAATCCTGGACAAACCGGGTTAGGTCGGGTTCGGATCAAATCCAACCCGACTTTCATCCCTAGTTATAACCGTCCCCTGAGGTCCCCCTGTGGTAGTGATTCTTGACATGTATTGTGTATATAAACAATGCACAAGGTTCAACCATTTCCTTACGCTCATAAATCATTGTTTCTTGTGTTGCCGAATCGTAAATCCCCAAGCAACAAAGACCATTTTTGCCCTTAGAAAATAACCAAGGGTAGAGTTGGAACTCCAAAAAAGTAATTTGATTGTGTAATTTAATTCGTTCTTAAAACGTATTGGGTTATTGTGGGTTTAAGAGACATGTACTGGCTTATATTTGGGTTTTATGAAAAAATTTGAGATGTGGGCATTATGAAAAAATTTGAGATGCAGATGGGTTTAAAAAAATAAGATCCGCTTCTACCTTTGAGTTTGGAAATAAATTTTCCATATTTGCGGCCCGAAAAGGATGAATGACTGTTTTGATATTTTTTCACAAACAGGATAACATCGATTGCCTGGAATATTTATTTCTTAATTAATATTCCCAGCATGCTCTTGTTACAATTTTAATAGAAGATACTAAAGTGTATACAACGAAAAAACTTTAACATAATCCAGAGCACGCCACAAAAATATATAAAGAATTAAAGAGCAAAACTAGTTGGGTAATGATGATCCTTACAAGTGGGAATTTCTCAGATCACGGCACGTAGCGAATGACGTGTCATCCACGTAACTCCACTGGATTTCTGAGGAATTCGGAGCTGGAATAAGTATGATGTATTGGGGACGTTCCTCGGGAAATCTCGTCTCCGAGGTCGCATCCGACCTCTTGGAGGCCTTCCCGGAATACCTTCTTATAACAGAGCTTCCACAGCCTCCTTACTCATCTCCGATCCGTTATAGGGCTGAGCTTCATCGGCCTCTCGGCTCGTCTCCGAGCCATCTACCGAGCCGAGTTTCCTCGGGTTCCCCGATCAACCGAGAGCTCGGAGCCCAAGCGTCCCCGCCACAGCTCCGTGTATCTCGCTAAAGCGAGATATTCGCCGCCCCACGTTTCGCGTCCCACGGTGGCACGTCCCTCCATTAATGAGCGTATCCCGCTATTAATGGACAGATCCCGCCATCGACGCGGGCAAAACGCAGGGGCGTAACGAACGGCGAGGATCTCGCGCCGGCTCGCTCCATGCAACCCCTATATAAACCCCTCTTTCAGACGACTCAGGTAAGTCGAATTCATTCTAATAGGCTGCTACTCTGCTCTTATTCCACGGTACTAATTTGATCGTCGGAGGGTCATACGGTGGTCACCCACACGGGGACTTCCTTTGCAGATAGCTCAGCGTCGACACCAACCCATTGAGATCCACACACTCAACCCTCTACCCAAATCTCAACCGCTCAAAACCGCTCGCCTCCAAATCAACGGAGGACAACATCTAAGGGATATCATCACCTCCATCAGTTGGCGCCGTCTGTGGAAAGTTAAAGGCTTCTCTACCCATAAAGTTGATCTTCCGCCCTCGACCCGATGGCAAGCGACAACCGCGACGATCCCAATACGAGCCGCCCCACCCTCCATAACAAAAGCAGGAACGGTTCTACTCCCCCTCCTAACGTCATCGATGCCTTATCCGCTCGGATCGACATACTCACAGCTATGGTGGATGCGCTCATCCGCATTCAAGAAGCGGGCTCTACCCATCAAGCCACAGTTCCCCATCTTCGGGATAACGACGCCCGTTGAAGGACAGATGGGCACGCTCAGGCCCTCGATCTCGCTCGAACTCATCTCAGCATCACTGAACACCGGCGTGCTGAATCCAGCATCCATGACCCGCTTGCGGTGAATGATTCTATGACCCGCTGGACGCCGGAAAGCTCCACACCCCGATCTCAGGGAAAACCAGGCCATCGCTCCGCCGCCCGCCGCACGCTCACTCCCCTAGAGGAGGTGTCGGTCAGTTCGCCTGCTTCCATGCGCGACCGGCGCCCCTACCCCTATCGAGGCCGTGTGAACGGTGAAAGTCAGGACTGCTCAAGAAGGGCCTTGGCCGAGGATTTAAGAAATGTGGTAGAACGGAATCGAAACCGCACCATCGCGCAGATCCGAAGTGGGGATAGCCGCCGTTTTGACTGTGCGGAATCCTCGAGGTACCACCACCGAATCGAAGCCCTCAAAAAGGAAATTGAAGGCATACGACGAGATGGCTATATGTCCAGCGAAGGGGCTAAGTACTCCGCCGATTCGCTTACAAATCATTTTACAGAAAGGCTAGTGGCGGAGCGCGTCTCATTTAGGAACAAGCCGCCTAAAGTGTCCTTCATCGACGGGAAGTCTAACCCGAAGGACCACTTGGATGCATTTACGACGGGCATGAGCTGCCAAGACAGCTCGGACATGGCTCAATGCCGAGCTTTTCCCATTACCCTAATCCGGGCTGGCCGGGACTGGTTTCGAGGGCTTGCGCCGCTCTCCATCTTGACCTTCGATGAGCTGGCTACCCAATTCCCCGGTTATTTCGTCGGAAACCGACGACAGAAGAAGACGGTCGATTACCTGTTCACCATCAAGAGCGGAGACAAGGAATCCTTTACAGGGTATGTCATTCGCTTCTACAATGCCCTCCTGGAGGTTCCTGAGCACGACGACGAAACAGTTATCATCGCGCTGAGGTCGAGGCTTAGGCACAAAGAGTGGCTCCGCTCTTTTGTATTGGCGCAACCTAAGACCATTGCCAAAGTGAAGGCATGGACCGAGAGAGAGATCCAACTCGAGTCAGAGATGAACTCCAACCTGCCCGGAGGCGACCAAGCAGACCGAAAGACAAGGGGCGGGGAAGAGAAAAAGAAATTCGATCGCGCAAAGCTTTACTCCCGGAGGTTCCAGGAGTACACCCCTCTGAACATTTTCCAGACCGAGCTACTGGAGGAAACTAAGGGTGAGAGCTTCTTTAAGTTCCCGCCAGCTATCCAAAGAACGAGCAAGCGTCTTCGTGGCCTGTACTGCGCCTATCACATGTCGCAGGGTCATCCGACTGAGAGCTGCAAGAAGCTCCGTGACTACATCCACCTGGCGAAGTACCTACGGGACAAGCGGCAGGCGGAGCGGGAGCAAAAGAACTAAACCCCTCCCGGGGAATTAACGATCGGGCAAATCATGGTCGTTACCGCAGACCCAGCTTGGGAAATTCAGGGGAACCATCGCCTCCTACCAGTCGAGGAGGTAAGTGATCCGCCTCACAAGAAGTGCAGGAAGGATGACCCGATCATCTTCATCGACGAAGACCTTCACGGCATATCACTTCCTCATAATGACCCCCCTGTGATAGCGGCCCGAGTTTACCGTTATGAGGTCCAGAGAATATTGATCGATTCCGGGAGCTCGGCGGACATCATGTTCTACGACTATTTTCAACGTATGGGGTTGGGTTCATCTGACCTTCAACAGACTTCCCATGTCCTGCGCAAGTACAAAATGAAGCTGAATCCAGCTAAGTGTGCTTTCAGAGTCACCAGTGGGAAGTTCATCGGGTTCATGGTTACCCACCGAGGAATCGAAGCGAACCCTGAAAAGATCGGCGCCATCCTCAATATGGAAACACCCAAGAGCAATGTCGACATCATGAGACTCACGGGAAGGGTGGCTGCCCTGAGCCGCTTTATGTCCAGATCCGGAGAAAAGTGCCTCCCGTTTTTTAGGGCCCTAAGGAAAATTCCTAAGTTCGAATGGTCTGAAAAGTACCAGAGCGCTTTCGAACAACTCAAGGCACACCTGGCGACCCCACCGCTACTCACCCGACCGGTCGAGGGTGACGAGCTATTGCTATATTTAGCCATCTCCGACCAAGCTGCAGGCTCAGTGCTCATCAGAGAATTCGGAGGTATACAGAGACCGGTCTACTACGTGAGACATGTTTTCAAGGACGTGGAAACGAGACACCGGGCCATAGAGAAAATAGTCCTGGCGCTTGTCGTCGCCTCCAGGAAACTTCAACACTATTTCCAGGCGCACACAATCGTTGTCCTCACCGAGCGACCTTTAGGGTCTATTCTCGCCTCCCCCGAATCGTCAGGTCGTTTGGAGAAATGGAGGTGGGAATTGTCCCAATTCGATATCAAGTACCGCCCCCGACAAGCCATCAGAGTACAGGTCTTAGCGGATTTTGTTGTCGAATGCACCATCCCCACTAAAGAAGAAACGGTAGCACAGGGCCTCAAACCATGTCCCTCGGTCGAGGAGGTGCCCGACCCCATCCCGGATTGGATGCTCTATGTGGAAGGATCCTCCACAGAGGTGGGGAGCGAGGCTGGCCTGATCATCCACGGCCCGGATGAAGCGAAAATGGAATACTCTATAAAGCTCGGGTTCAAAGCGTCAAACAACGCCGCGGAATACGAGGCTTTATCGGCAGGACTGCGAATCACCTCCGGGGTACGACTGAAGACCATCAGGGTTCGCAGCGACTCCGCACTAGTCGTCAGCTAAGTAACCGGGCGTTTCGAGGCCAGGGAGCAACTCATGATAAAATACCTGGCCGAGGTAAAAAGGCTTCGAAAAAATTTCGACGAAGTCCAAGTGGAGCAGATTCCCAGGAACTTGAACACCCAGGCCGACGCCTTGAGCAAGCTTGCTTCTTCCTATTCGGCTAACCATAAAAGAATATCCTCTTTGAAGTCTTGACATGACCCAGCGTGGAAGACAGAGAGGTAACGCTCCGGATCTACACAACTCAGGAAGAAGGCCGAGATTGGAGAAAGCCCCTCGTAGAATTCCTAAAGGACGATGTACTTCCTAAATACCGAGGAGAAGCTTGCCGGCTTCGGGCTAAAGCACGCCATTTCGTTTGGAGCAACGAAAACCTGTACAGGAAGTCATACGCTCAACCTCTGCTCCGGTGCATCGACCCCCACGAGGCAGACTACGTTCTGCGAGAGATACATAAAGGGGTCGGGGAAGCGCATCAAGGGGCCCGCACCCTGGTCCAGAAGACACTACTCCAAGGATACTATTGGCCGAGAATACATCAGGATGCCGAGAAGCTGGTCAGAAGATGCAAGAACTGCCAACTCTTCGGCAGCATACCTCGTCTCCCCGCCACTGAATTAACGCCACTCAGTTCCCCTTGGCCGTTTTCACAATGGGGGGATGAATATGGTGGGCCAACTTCCCACCGACACGGGCAGACATAGATACATCCTTATCGCTGTGGACTACTTCACGAAATAGATAGAGACCGTGCCCATCAGAAAATCGGATGCCGCTTCTACGATAAAGTTTCTACAGAACAACATAATCTCTTGATTTGGAATCCCGAGATGCTTGGTTACTGACCATGTGTCACGACCCGAATGTGGCACGTGACCGACACTTAAATCACGTGACATCTAAAGACGTCAACACAGTCCAAGTAAGCCGAAAACCCGGAATCTAAACCCTTTTTGAAAATATTGGAGGTGAGGTTTAAAATAGTCATCATATGGAATCAATTTAAAATAAACATTTAAGTCTAACTAAGTATGTTTGAAAATACATCTGTGACGTTTTTGAAATTCTATAGCACCTCCTTTGTAAAATTTAAATAAAACTTGATACAACATAGTAATATAAATAGCATCCCCAACGGGAGCTAGCTTTCACGCCCAAACGGCGGAGCAACAAAGCAAACACTATACGACGCACAATGGCGTAGAAAAGAAAAGCGAAACTAAATCAACAATATAAAAAGGTCGACTCCAATGAGTACGACGCCCACAACACACAATTCTAAATCTCGCTTCTGAGTCCACAATATACCAGTTCTAAATCGATGGAGTTTTACTAGATACAAGAAGGTATAAATATACAAGTGTGAGTACGATACAACAGTAACCCACCTAACAAAGCAATCACCGAAAGAAGTGTGTGCCCCAAGCCGCTGATAATCCAAGCGGTAAAACCTTCAAGAAACTGTGGCTCAACGGGGGCGAGTTGCCAACTCAGTGAATAAAAGTACATCACAAGGTAGAAATCGAAATGCACAACGATACCTAGGTCATAAGTATAATACTATCATATCCTGCATTAATATAATATATGATATGCATGTGTATCATAATTACTGTTAGTTATGTATATGCCCTAGAGGCCATTATTGTACATATGATGTATATTATAGTGGATGCTTGGATATATATAGAAAGGACTTTCTTGCTCGACATGATAGTATGCTATCTGGTTGCTCTTTGTCTTAACATGTGAACTTGTATTGTGATACTGTCTTGCTCTCGCATGTTGATAAAACCCTTAGGATGTATACTTGACTACTAGGACTGTGATGGAGATCATACTAGTGGGGCCAGGGTAGTCCACAAGTACATCCTATAATTGTTCATAGTCGAGAGTGTATCGAGACAGGGTATCGATACTTCAGAGTAGACTAGCGTATACGCCTCTTGACCCATATGATGGGCGATGGATGATCCCACATCCATTGGTGTTTGACATCAAAGATGGTATACGGGTGCTCAATGGAAACTGGGTACACTGAACGGACTCTCCGAGAACTCCTAGTTGGTATTATACCTATCGTCAGATAGCAGTTCTCTGGTGACACTGGTACAGATTAGTCTCTAGACCCAAGATCGTCATACAGTCTTGTGTGATTCCCACTGTGCTTTGATTTCAACCTTACCACGTTCAAGAGAACGTGCAAAACGGGGGCTTTTGGGTACAGTCCCGAATAACATGAAGGCAATGAGCGATAGGAAGGGTTTCGTCTCCCCCGGTATTGGGGGTTGATATTGCGCTGTGCTCGATTGGCTATAACTAGAAGTCTCTGGCCAGGGCTGATATGGAGATCTATTGGTAAGTGTTATCAGTAGTTTCTCGACCCGTTATGAGCCTCACATCAGCACGACTTATCGGTTACTGCGGTCTGACGTTTACCATCCGTAGACTGGATATGCGACATATCAGACGAAGAGACCGGACTGTACGGTAGTGTTACTGACAGGCTTTACAGGAGTATGAGCAGGCATGCTTGTTGATTTTCTGATCATTCAATACCTGGGTGGCTGTTAAGTTTAGCTGACCGCTGATAGCTTGTGGGTGACTGATATGATCACCACCCACTGCCGGCGTATTGACGAGTCTTTAGAGTCATACACAGAGGTTTCCTGGCTCAGGAGAAACGGAGTAGGAGCACATATGTGATATGTGCGGGATTGAGAATAATACGAGTATGTGATACTATATTCTATTTCTCGCGATATGTGATATCGGTCGGTTATATGTGATATAGTCGGGTTATTGGATCAAGTGTTGATTCGATAAAATGATACATATTATATTAGTCGGTTATATGTGATATAGCCGGATTATTAAATCAAGTGTTGATTTAATAATTTAATGTATAATTATATATTTGATATATTAAATTACATTAACTAATATATGCTCACTTAAGTATTTCTATTTCTCACTTTTGATACATTTAACATATATGTGATATATGTTTATTGTATTGTTTTTTTTTTGTTACATAAATAATATATATGTGATATATATTATTGTGACTGCTAGGTTATATATGCAACATGGGTATATGAGACTTACACCATATATGAGATAATATCTAGGTTTTTATTTATTTAAGTAATTCAAAAATGAATGGAATTTGTCATGGTTGCAAGCTATGCATAACCATTAACTTAGTCCACCATTTTTGTTTTAGCTTAGATATTTATAAACCTAACCATTATCTCTTACCATGGCTTATTCTCTACAAGGGTTAGCTATGACATATACTCACCATGGATGCATTTCTAACCTCACTCTCTCTCATTTTTTATTTGCTTCATCTTCTTCAAACTCAAGTGAGAGCTCTCTAGATTTTGAAAAAGTGAGAAAATAGTGAGAAATTAAATTCTAAAGTGAGCAAAATTCTTACTTCATCATCCTCTTCTATACTAGCCATATAGTTTAGGGTGTTGGCTTCACTAGTTCCATATTAGTGAAGTGAATGTTGGATATAGTGCCCTCAGAGTCAATTATTGGATCACAGGCACGTAATTGCAATGATTGAGGGAGGACCTATACCGGTAGGACAGTCTTACTCGAGAGCTTTGTATACTATCTGGTTTATCTTTATCATCGTGTACTGCTTTAGGTGATGGTACAGATCACTATTGCACGTTGATAGAGCCCTTAGGATTCATGCTTGACGACCAGCAGTATGATGGCGATCATATACGTGGGAGCTGGGGTCTATAAGCACATCCTTAAAGTGGTCCCTAGTCGTGGGAATTTCGAGACTGGGCATCGATACTCCATTAGTAGACTAGTGTATACAGTCGAGACCCCGACGAGGGGCGGTGGCCGGTCTCACAAGCCATTGGTGTCAGTTGGATCACCTAAGATGTATACAGGTGCTCATTGGGTTATGAGTACATCGGACAGGACTCGCCGGGAACATGCTAGTTGGTATTATATATAGCGTCAGATAGCAGTTCCCTGGTGACATGTGTACAGGTTAGTTCATCGACCTGAGATCGTTATTTGTCTCGTTTGAGTTCCCACTGTACTTTGATTACTACCCTACCATGGCTCAAAAGAGTCGTGCAAACAGGTTTTAGTTGGGTACAGTCCCGAGCCACATGGAGGCAGTGAGCGGATCTGCAGGGGTTTTGTCTCTTCCGGTATTGGGGGTGAGATCGCGCTGTGTCTAGGGGAGCCATTACACGAAGTCCTTGGCCAAGGCAGGAGATTTACTGGTATGTATTCCAGTAGTATCTCAGGGTGTTCTGGGCTACACTCTGACATGACTTGTACCGCTTTTGGGGGTCTGACTTTTACCAACCCCCTAGGCCCGACATGCGATGCTCATAGACGAACGGACCGGACTGTACGGATATTGTCACTGACAGGCTCAGTAGGGTGTCAGGATGAGTTCGCTCATCGACCTCCCTTTTGGTCAATACCTGGTAGCCCGTTACGTACGGCTAATACCTCTGACGTGATAGTGGTTAAATCCACAGCCAAAATATTGACGAGTCTTTAGAGTCCCCCACAGACAGTTTCTCAAGTTTCGGGCGAAACGCTGTAGAGGCCGTATGGATTTATGGCAGGGTTCGAACGTACGCGTGCACTTGTGCACGTGTTATGGTTCGGACGGATAATACTAGCGGGCTTTGGTTTAAGCCGGATCCTAGTATTATACAGTGTAAATTTTGTCTCATTGCATTTGTATTCGATCGGAATACAAATGCGGGTATGTATATACAGTCGCGGGGTTTTCCTGTAATTTATTACGGGATCGCTTTTTTTTAAGTTGCCAGTTTGCATTCCGTTTCGGCCATTTTTCTTTATTCCTTCTTGGCTGAAATTCCTTTGATGGAGGGGCTTATTTGCAAATGTGCAAATTAACAAAAAGGAGGGTGTTTTTTTGTGGTGGAGGGTTCATGATGGTTCTAGCATCCTTTGACTTCTTTTTGTTCATCATTACTTGCTATTTGAATTGATGGAGATTGGATTGGTTATGATGATGAAGTGAGGTTTGCTTTTGGCTTATGATCACCTCTTGACTTTTTCCTACCCTCACCTCCCTTCACTACCTCCCTCTCTCTATCATTATCTTGCATGGGGCCGGCCATAAAAGAAGAGGAGGGGATTCATTTTTGTGGTGGGGAAAATTGATCTCATTTTGATACACACAAAATTCCTTAGCTCCATTTCAAAGTTCATCTCCAAAGTTCATTCCTCCATCTCCATTGTGGCAACTTCATTAACCCCTTGAGACAAAACGTTCTACACTCAGTCTACAGCAATCTTGGACACGTCGGCTTGCCAACTTCGTGTCCGAGTTGCCTCGGTTCAGAGGTGGGAGCCCGTAAAAAGACTCGGTGATGTGGTGCCCTTTCCGATGAGGAGATCGAGACCGGAGATGCCGCGGGGAGATCGGGATGGTGGCCAAAGACCGAAGGACACGGATCGCTCGGTATAGTTCTCTACCCTTTCTCCAATTAGCTAGTAGTAGGTTAATGGTCCGATCCGGGTTTATAGTCCGCGGTAGCGCCGGTTTTTAGTTGAAGAAAAGTTTTCGTTTCCGCATTTTGGCCTCGGACAGACGGCCGGGGCGCTACTGTAGACTTACATGGTATCATAGCCACGCGATTAGCCTTTACTAGCTTTCTCTAACATGTATAGAACTTCGATCGAACAAAAATTCCGAAACCGCGTTTTCAAAAGCATCAGTTTCTGTCGATTATGTTTTGTTGTCAAAAAATTATTTGGTATATTGCAGAAATACGTGCAGGGTTTTCAGAGAACACTGCAAAAATTTGGTACAATGATCTTACTGTATTGCCGCGGAACCGCAGCCGTAACCCCATTTTGGCCGCGGTTCCGCCGCTGAACAGTAGCCTCGCTGCACCATATTTTTACAGTAGGTCTCTGACATGAAAATGAGGTTTCTGGAATATTCTGTTTGGGCCCAGATTTATTTTGAGTGCTACAGTTGTGCTTGGGGCCCACTTCGGGAAATTTAGTCGATTGAAAATTTTAAACATGTTAGTTCACAGTATTTACATTATATCTGCGACCGTGAATGTCATTTGATCGGTAAATCCTGTCTGATTGCTATAGTCCTTTTAGACGGATTTGCGAACGTGACATTCACGTTGATGTTCTGTGTTGTGTTGTGATGTTGCAGATTTGTCGTGGTGGATAGCTTGGTTGCAATGGTAGTACAGTTTGGTTGTATATGTACATTTGATATTGCGGGGCGAGCGTCCGACATGTGGACTGCCGTTACTGCCTGTTTGTATATTATTCTTTTGGGGCATGACCGGTCTGCGGTCGATGTACCCGTTGTATGTATATTTTACTTTCTGTACTAGGATTACCCCGCGGTGGGGTGCACGGATAGCTGGGTTCTAGAGGGCAACGGGCCCGCATCTCATGGCGTTGAGACGGAGAGGGCTTCACTCTAGAATTGGCGGGCTATTCGCCGCACTCGTAGGGGGTACAGGTTGACCCAAGGAGGGGTGCTCAAGTTACCGGATTCCGTAAAGTGCTGGGTGGTCCATTCACGTTGTTGAAGGGGGCTGCCTCGCTTCAGGTTTTGGCGGATAACTTGCCGCGCCCGTAGGGGTCTAGGATTTTATTGCACAGGCTATCCATACGACCAGGGGAACGTCGGGTTTCAGTAGCGGCTCTAGGAAACCCGGGGATCCCAGATTATCTGTATTGTTCTGTGATACTTATTACTTTTCTGTGATGTTGCATTTTATCACGCCTTGAGCGAATTTTATATATTAATATATATACTAGTAGATGGTGTATATGTTTTGCATCCGCGCTAGTCCAGTCCCCGCTCTGTCGTTAGTTAAGTAACCTAACGGGTGATGACGGGACCCAGTGGCGAATGCGGATGGCATATACGTACATCATTATTTTCGTTCTTTATTGGTGTGATCAATTGATGGGATTGCGTTGATTCGGATCAATGCAAGCTGAACAAACCTATTCTGATATTGTTGGAATATTTTTCAAAAAAGCTGTTATTGCAAAGACGTTCTCTTTTGTTTTGCACAGTGGTATTCGGTTATGAATATCCAGCACCTCAGTCGACGAGGCAAGGGCCGAGATCCCTTCACCGGGAGTGACCCCTTGGACAGAAGTTTGCGTCAGGGTAATAACTTCACTATAGCCGATTGCTTTTTGCTTTGCATCGTGGTATTCAGTTGGAATATCCTGCACCTCATTCTACGGGGAAAGAGCCGAGATCCCTTCACCGGGAGTGACCTCTTTAGCAAAGGTTTTCGCCACTATATTTTTATAAAAAGCTATCCGGTTCCTTCAACGATATCAAGTTCATTACGTTAAAGGTTTTTTGCCAAAAACCATTTGTAGCCCTCCGTCATTTCAGATGGGTAGCACTTAGTATTCATGCTATGTTTGTTGGCCAAAGTCAAGACATAGTGTATGGTAGCTATTTGTTACTTTTCTGTTGCATAGATAGATGCGTTGGTTTCGGACAGTCGTACTGCCTTGTTGGCCAAAGTCAAGGGTAGGTACAGGTGGGTTCAAATTAACCTGGATAATAACGGGTAGAACTTGACATATGACTTATGATTTGTTGGCCAAAGTCAAGGTCATAAGAGCATGGGGTAAAAATCACATCGAGAGTTTCTAAAGAAACTGAAACTTGCCAGGTATGCGCATACCTTCTGGTGTGTGATAACGTGAGTGGATTCCATCACGTTATCATGCGATGATAGTTGGATCCCGATTCCCACTGATGAGTTGGTTTACTCCTCGGGTGATCCCGACTAATTCTTCTTTCAGGTTTAGAGGAGAATTTGACGGTACAGTGGGAGGTTTCCTAATTAGATAAAGTGATAACCATTCTGATCTAGGTTAGAGTGCACGCTGAGTGTTTCTTTTCTCTCTCTTTTTGGCAGCGACCATGACCCGACCCTAAACTATGACTGAGTGACCAAGTTGACCGAACCTTCTTATAACACTGGCTTTTGGATTGTCAGAGTTGCATACCTCATTGCCACTCCTTCTTTTACCCTTTCTCCAGAACACCCCGTATTACTACGAACGTCCACTTCCATTGGATAAAACCATCGTATGGTTATATACGAACTCGAAGGAACTTGTTCCAGATTCGAGGATGGTTTCTGATTCTGGAGAAAACGAATAAGACTATTCAGTTGTCTTTTCCTTTTACCTTCTCTCAGGTTGCGAGTGTTCCTTGGATTAGGACAGCACACCAATTACGCTTATTGGATAGTTTTCTTCCAAACCATAGGCTGGTGCCGAATGGTGGGGAATGAAGAAAAACAATTAGCCTAACGATGGTGTGCAGAAGGTATTAAGTAAAGACAAATAAAGGGATTAGTAAGAGGGTAAAGTAAATTGCGACTGCTATTCACGACAAAACCAAGTATTTCATTGCCACTCCTACTTCACCTTTGTATTTCTCCAGGACACCCCGTATCACTACGAAGATCCACAGTTTATTGGATACTCCATCGTATGGTTATATACGAACTTGAAAGGAACTTGTTCCAGTTCGGGGATGGATTCTGGTTCAGGAGAAATAAGAATAAGGTTTTATTCAGTTGTCTTTTATCCTCACCTTCTCTCAGATTGTGAGTGCTCCTAGGATTAGGACAATACACCCATTATGCTTATTGGATAGTCTTCTTCCAAACCATAGGCTAGTGCCGAATGGTAGGGAAGGAAGAAAACAATTTAGCCTAAGAGAGTGTACAGAAGGTAATGACTAAAGACATATGAAGGGATTTGGAGAGATGGCAAAGAAATATACGGTTACAGTTGTGAATCTGGATAATGGAAGAGGCATTACTAGGAATACCCGGATAACCCTACGAAACATTTCAATGTTTCAGTTTCACTGTGTACTGTTAAAAGAAAACTGATTTCCCAATTAGCCCTTGCTCCAGGGTATGTATTTACCAGGTTTGATTCTCACATCTGTATGGTTTTACAGATGATGAGCGGGAGTAAGTTATTGGGAATTAGGTGATCATCCTCATTATATCGGAATTCGTAGTAATTGGTGATATTTGAGGAAATCGCCTGGGCTGTTTGCCGGACGACAAATATTTGGTTTTGAATATCCGTTATTATGCACCAATTTCAAATTGATATATCTGTACGTTTATTTTCATAAAGTGAGAAATAACTTTTTGAAATTATGTCGGTGACATTTACCTATATCAGTGGATGGTTAGCTAAGGAGCATTAAACAACGGTGTAATTCTTCATAACCATAGTACAGTTTTCAACCTACGACGCACAGGGTTTGAGTTATTTAACTCAGGGGACTTATACAGAGTATTGTATGTTGTCCAGTGTCCATTAGGACAGAGGGGTTGGTCCTCGTACTATATTCTGTTTACTTATGATTTCTCTAGTTCTTAAACAAGTGTTTCGTAGAAACACAAGGTCTAAGTTTTGAGAAGTTATAGGTATAAGAGTAAAGTAGAGAACCAGATGTTGCAAGTATCGGGATTCTTCAAGATGATAGAAGATGTAGATACTTGTGTATAGTATTCAGTTGATAGTAATGGTTTTAAGGGAACTTGCTTCTCTTTCAGGTTACTCATAATTGGAAGCACTCCTAAGTTGAGTAATGCTGATCGGCCTCTCTCCATTTAGTTAACATGCACTGGAGACAGATGCATGATTTGAATCTGGTTCCAATTAAATCAGTGCCTCTGTTTCTATATTGGATATAGAATAGTTCGTATCTTAACAATGTTAAGGTACGGGGAGTTGTCCGGCTTATGCTTAAAACCAGACTCTGGATAACTTAAGGCACGTTTCTGTAATGGCTGTTTGTGGGTTGACCTGGGCTATGACGAGGGTTGACTTTCTACCATCTGGAAGATCAATAGTGATATTGTTCTAGACTCGCCACAGTTTTAGTAAAATGGATTTTTTTTTCAGAAAACAGTAGTGAGAGTATGGTAGAACTGGAAGTGATTCCAGAACCGCAAACGATTACTGAAAATTTGATAAGAACCTAAAGATTCAATCTGGTTTGACATTCCATTAACCACTCCGCAGATATGGTGGGTAACCTCAGGCACCCGAGAGGTACTCCGGTAGCCTCAAGGACGGTGACAGGGATGTTCTTATTTACCCAAATTTGACACTACTGTTGTTCCAGGCTATGAAACCCGGCAGGAGGATGAGTATAGCGTCGTTCTAAACTAGCTTTAGAAGTGCACGTGTATATGACTCTGCCAGAGGGTTGTCGTAGTCAGTGGGAGCAGCGGAAGCATAGTGGACAAGTGGCTTATGTCTATTTATGGACCAAAGCAGATATAGCGGAGATAGATCATCTATTTCTGATGTGACAGTCATAGGTTTGACTTCATCAGAATAGGGGATGGATCTGTTAAGAAGGTAGTAGGGTGTGATGTCTTGGTATTTGGATGACATACACAGAGTAGGAAGTAAAATTCTTATACTACGATCGGTTATACTTTGGTTGTCACACAGTGGTTTCTCCACATAGGATATGGATATTATATCAGATATTCTGGTTACTAGATCTATGGTTTTAGATCTAGATTTGGGTAGTTTCCCAATCTGGGTACTTAGACAACATTCTAAAGGTGTTTTAGAATGGACGACTCCTGGGACGGTAGTGTACCTGCAGGTAATGGAGTCACCCTCTCTAAAGGTGTCTTACAGACTAAAGGGGAGAGGGATGTGCATGATTGGCAGATCACTTGCTTAGGAAATTGAGTCAATCATGAGATGTCAAGTACCACACCAGATATTGTTTTTGCACGAGATGTAGTAAGTTGATATTGATCCAATTCTGGAGAAACATTCGGATGCAGTTTTAGAACATAAGTGGATGTTCTAGGGATATGATAACAATAGCCTCTTTTAGGAGACAATTATCATTCCAGGCTTCCAAGGTGACATGGATGACAGAGTGGCTGTCAGAGTTATAGTTTTCCCTCTGACGAGGGGCAGTATTTTGGATAGGTGGTCCAAGAAGATACTGAGGGAGGCATAGCGCAGGATGCTGATTGATTTCAGTTGACGATATAGTCTAAGAAGTTTAGATTTGGAGTTCATTTATGAACTAGGTCCCATCAGATATCCAGACATATTCTAAGACATGTATTGCTCATTTCGAGAGATGGCTTTCTCCACAAACTTGAGATAAAGAGAGACATAGAAAGAAACATCAGGGCGGATCCACTGGCTGAGGCTATTCCTCGAACGCAATAGTTTCGCAAACGAGCTTTGTGAGACTGATTAGTAGAGGAGTTGGGTGTTCGGTATCACTCGGGCTGTGAGTATGCAACATCGCAATAATTAGCCTTGAGTGCAAGTGGGAGATTGTTGGATATAGTGCCCTCAGAGTCAATTATTGGATCACAGGCACGTGATTGCAATGATTGAGGGAGGACCTATACCGGTA
Organism: Agapanthus africanus; assembly: GCA_030015575.1. Classification (NCBI taxonomy): domain Eukaryota; kingdom Viridiplantae; phylum Streptophyta; class Magnoliopsida; order Asparagales; family Amaryllidaceae; genus Agapanthus; species Agapanthus africanus. The sequence continues at coordinate 147,270,461 of CM057348.1, read as the reverse complement.
GGACAGTCTTACTCGAGAGCTTTGTATACTATCTGGTTTATCTTTATCATCGTGTACTGCTTTAGGTGATGGTACAGATCACTATTGCACGTTGATAGAGCCCTTAGGATTCATGCTTGACGACCAGCAGTATGATGGAAATCATATACGTGGGAGCTGGGGTCTATAAGCACATCCTTAAAGTGGTCCCTAGTCGTGGGAGTTTCGAGACTGGGCATCGATACTCCATTAGTAGACTAGTGTATACAGTCGAGACCCTGACGAGGGGCGGTGGCCGGTCTCACAAGCCATTGGTGTCAGTTGGATCACCTAAGATGTATACAGGTGCTCATTGGGTTATGAGTACATCGGGCAGGACTCGCCGGGAACATGCTAGTTGGTATTATACATAGCGTCAGATAGCAGTTCCCTGGTGACATGTGTACAGGTTAGTTCATCGACCTGAGATCGTCATTTGTCTCGTGTGAGTTCCCACTGTACTTTGATTACTACCCTACCACGGCTCAAAGGAGTCGTGCAAACAGGTTTTAGTTGGGTACAGTCCCGAGCCATATGGAGGCAGTGAGCGGATCTGCAGGGGTTTCGTCTCTCCCGGTATTGGGGTGAGATCGCGCTGTGTCTAGGAGAGCCATTACACGAAGTCCTTGGCCAAGACAGGAGATTTACTGGTAGGTATTCCAGTAGTATCTCAGGGTGTTCTGGGCTACACTCCGACACGACTTGTACCGCTTTTGGGGGTCTGACTTTTACCAATCCCCTAGGCCCGACATGCGATGCTCATAGACGAACGGACCGGACTGTACGGATATTGTCACTGACAGGCTCAGTAGGGTGTCAGGATGAGTTCGCTCATCGACCTCCCTTTTGGTCAATACCTGGTAGCCCGTTACGTACGGCTAATACCTCTGACGTGATAGTGGTTAAATCCACAGCCAAAGTATTGACGAGTCTTTAGAGTCCCCCACAGACAGTTTTTCAAGTTTTGGGCGAAACGCTGTAGAGGCCGTATGGATTTATGGCAGGGTTCGAACGTATGCGTGCACTTTTGCACGTGTTATGGTTCGGACGGATAATACTAACGGGCTTTGGTTTAAGCCGGATCCTAGTATTATACAGTGTAGATTTTGTCTCATTGCATTTGTATTCGGTCGGAATACAAATGCGGGTATGTATATACAGTCGCGGGGTTTTCCTGTAATTTATTATGGGATCGCTTTTTTGAAGTTGCCAGTTTGCATTCCGTTTCGGCCATTTTTCTTTATTCCTTCTTGGCTGAAATTCCTTTGATGGAAGGGCTTATTTACAAATGTGCAAATTAGCAAAAAAGAGGGTGTTTTTTTGTGGTGGAGGGTTCATGATGGTTCTAGCATCCTTTGACTTCTTTTTGTTCATCATTACTTGCTATTTGAATTGATGGAGATTGGATTGGTTATGATGATGAAGTGAGGTTTGCTTTTGGCTTATGATCACCTCTTGACTTTTTCCTACCCTCACCATCCTTCATTACCTCCCTCTCTCTATCATTATCTTGCATGGGGCCGACCACAAAAGAAGAGGAGGGGATTCATTTTTGTGGTGGGGAAAATTGATCTCATTTTGATACACACAAAATTCCTTAGCTCCATTTCAAAGTTCATCTCCAAAGTTCATTCCTCCATCTCCATTGTGGCAACTTCATTAACCCCTTGAGACAAAACGTTCTACACTCAGTCTACAGCAATCTTGGACACGTCGGCTTGCCAACTTCGTGTCCGAATTGCCTCGGTTCAGAGGTGGGAGCCCGTAAAAAGACTCGGTGATGTGGTGCCCTTTCCGACGAGGAGAACGAGACCGGAGATGCCGCGGGGAGATCGGGATGGTGGCCAAAGACCGAAGGACACGGATCGCTCGGTATAGCTCTCTACCCTTTCTCCAGTTAGCTAGTAGTAGGTTAATGGTCCGATTCGGGTTTATAGTCCGCGGTAGCGCCGGTTTTTAGTTGAAGAAAAGTTTTCGTTTCCGCATTTTGGCCTCGGACAGACGGCCGGGGCGCTACCGTAGACTTACAGTGAAAGCTTGAGTCCGTATTTTCTCGATGTAGAACAACTTGGATTTTGAAGATTTCTAGCAAGCATGCATCATTCATCTTGTGGAGCCTCTTAAGAGTTCGGGAGTTCTTTGATCGCAGCGAAGGGACCACTATTTGGAGCATTTGAAGTGAAGGACTGGCCTACAAAGGTTGTATTCCACAATCAGTTAGTTGTAAAGTTGTTTATATATGCTATTGTCTAAATCTTTAGTTAAGATTCTAGGGTTAGGGTTAACTAGCATGGCAAAATTTTGAAAATGGCATGGACGATGCCCCCCCGAAACCTTGCTGTTGTGCTAAGTAACCCTATAGTGGTATCAGAGCCAAGCTAGAGATTTAGATGATGTTTGTTAGATTACGAAACTGAAGCAACTCCGTAACTTGAAACATCGAAATCAAGTTTCTGTTGAATTTTAAATGGCTCTAAAATTTTTTTTAGTAACTGCAGAATGTTGTATGTGATATAACATGAACACGGTATAAAATTCACCCGCCTCCCCCCCTGCCGGATTTTGGCCGGCCACAGAGCATGAAAAACCGGCCTGTTCGGTTTTAGGGAAGCCTCTGGGGTTGAATTTTGTAGTGTGTTCTAGGCTCTGGGTTTTGGTGTTTCAGGTATTGCTAGTTTTTGCTAAATTTGCATGAGATATTAACTTTCTGCAAAGACAATTCGAAGTGTTTCGTGGTCATAATTCTAACAAGTATTTCAGGTTATTTAGACGGTGTTAAAAAGTTCGAACAGATATCAAATACCCACTTTAACCTTTGCTGGAATTTTTTTCAAGAGTTGTATTTTTTCCAAGTTTGAAACATTCAAATATCGTGCAAGTGATTCGATAGACCCTCTAGAAGAAAGAAATCCTAACTCGATTCTGTGACCATAAGAACCGCCGCCAAACCCTAGGGTTTACGGTAGTTCCGCGGCGCTATAGGTGAGGCAAGGGTTGACCCTTCTACGGTTGGTCTATAGGTACTGTGGCATGTGATGGGTGCTTTTAAACTACGCTCAAGTGTTGAGCTTTTTGGGAAATTTTGGGTGTTTGTTGATTCGATCAGAATGTTTAATATCGTCTAGCTATTTGTGGAATGTGATATAATATATGGAATTCATATAGTTAGGCATGAAATCCGAAGTATGTAATATTTCGGGTTTATGATGTCTAAGGTGATTGTGGATTCCAAATGTTGTAGTTTGACATTTTCTTTTCTGCGACCTTAAGTGTAATATGTGGTGTATCGCCGGTTTCATTGCTATATATCAACAACAATTGGGATACACATATTTACTCACATTGATGACATGTGATGTTATGTGTTGTTGTGATATGTTATATTGGATCTTCGTGTTTTGAATAGCCAGGGGTTTTATGTGAGATGAGCGTTTTTCATTTTCATTCATGTAAAATTCAATATATGTAATATTCTTTTATTGGGGCACTTCCGGGTTAAGGATGATGTCACCATTGTATATTATTTACTTTTCCGTATTAGGATAGACCCAAGGTGGGGAGCACAAGTAACCGGGTTCAAGAGTCCAGTAGGAGACCATCTCGAGGAGTCGAGACCGGGTCTCCTAACTCTAGAATTGGTAGGGTTGCTTGCCGCTCTTGTAGGGGTCTAGGGATGTGAGTTTGGCTATTCATCGCGACCGTGGAATCCGTATTTTCTATTGTTGGCTAAATACAAAATACGGACCTCCTGGTATATCTAATATTTCATATGTTATCTTCTGCTGCTGATATTCTGTGATGTGATCACTTTATATATTTGAGACGAATGCTTTATTATTATATATATGATATATAATAAACGTTGCTTATGTTTTTCACCCGCGCTAGTCCCGCCCCGCTGTGCCGTTAGTTAAGTAACCTAACGGTGCATAACGGGACACTGTGACGAATGCGAATGGCATAAGCGTACGTTGTATTTTCGTTTCTTTTGTGATGCTTAGAAAGTATAAATGATGGGACTTTATTAATGAGATTAATGAAAGAAAAGAAACCTAAAAGATGTTGTAGAATCAAATTTTCAAAAAGGGTAGCTCTAGTTTTTGCTTTGCATAGCGGTATTCCTTGTAGAATATCAAGCACCTTATTCGATAAGGAAAGAGCCGAGATCCCTTCACCAGGAGTGACCTCTTTTGCGAAACTAGCAAATGCTACAACTCACTCAATTTTGTTTTCGATTGCTTCTATAGTTCTTGCTTTACATAGCGGTATTTATGAAATATCCTGCACCTTATTCGATAAGGAAAGAGCCGAGATCCCTTCACCGAGAGTGACCTCTTTAGTGAAACTAGTAAAAGCCTAAAAAACATTCCTTTTCAAAATCACTTGTTTCTACAACGATATCAAGTTCATTACGCGAAAGGTTTTCTAAAAAACCTGTCGTAGCCTTCCGACATTTCAGATAAGTAATATTCAGTATTCGTGCTACGTTTGTTGGCTTTCGTTAAGGCGTAGTGTGTGGTAGCTACTTACTGCTTATCTGCAGCATATGATGAGATTGGATTAGGATAGTCGTACGGCTTTGTTGGCTTTCATCAAGGGTCATGCGGGTGGGTTTAATTCAATCATGAAATGTGCGGGTTGAACTTGACCAGCGGACTATGGTTTGTTGGCTTTCGTCAAGGTCATAGCACGTTAGGGGCAAAAGTATTATCGGGAATTTCAAGTGTTGAAATTTGCAATGAGATTGCATACCTTCTATGAGATAGTTGGATCCCGATACCCACTGCGAGTAAGAGTTACTCATGGAGGAGTTTTACACGTCACAATTAGCCAATCAAGTAGGTGTCTAGAAAGGTGTTAACGGGGTTACGCCCCTGGGAAAACGAGGTTTATTTTAATTAGGTCCGTGCGAAAACACGGGGAACCTCCCTCAAAATACCAATACTGGCCTGGCCGAAAGATTAGCGAACTTGTAAGGTGTAATTAATCCCGGCTAATCTTACCTTTTAGGGTTTGAAAGAAGATTTGATAAAAACAGTGGGAGCCATCCTGATTAGATAAGATAATAACCAATCTAATCTTGCAAGAGCGTACGCTAAAGTGTTTTCTTCTCTCTCTCTCCAGGTAGCGACCTTGTCAGGCCTTAATCAAGATAATAATATGGATGTATTGACTGAACCCGCTTGTTATACTGAGCAGGGGAACATTGGTTCCGTTCTTTCTTATAATTGTTATAAGACTGAGCAGGGAATAGAAACATATCTGGATTCCCACGCCGTCCAAACGAAGAATAAGCATGTTGATGCATCTTCTTCGGGTGTGTTAGTTATCGAGAACTGTTTCTCGGTTCACTCTACGTTCTGGGTATTAGATACCGGATCGAGATCCCACATATGTAATATGTTACATGGGCTAAGGAAAGATAGGGAACTGGGAATGGGTGATCATTCCATAAGAGTAGGGAATGGTGCAAATGTTGCAGCCAAAGTAGTTGGCGAATATCACTTTGTGTTGCCAAATGGTAATACATTGATTCTGAACGAATGCTATTACATTCCGACCCTGATATGCAATCTTATATCAGTTTATTTATTAAGTAAAGAAGGATATAATTTTGTAGTACAGGATAATGTTATGAACATCTTCCTGAATCAAAAGTTGATTGGATCAGGCTTATTAAATAATGGCATATACGTTCTAAATCAAACCACGGTTCTTAATGTACAAAACACACACAAGAGAAAGAGTTCAGAAATGAACGAATCCTTCTTGTGGCATTGTAGACTAGGTCATATCAATACGACACGACTAGCTAAGTTATATAAAAATGGATATTTGAATCCATTCGAATTTTCATCTTATGACACTTTCTAGTCATGTCTCAAAGGCAAAATGACCAAAACTCCGTTTAGTGGACACGGAGAAAGAGTTACGGAAATCTTGGGACTGATACATAGTGATGTATGTGGTCCCATGTCTACACATGCCAGGAATGGTTTTTCGTACTTCATTACATTCACTGACGATCTCTCAAGATACGGACATGTGTTCCTGTTGAAACATAAGTCTGAAGCTTTTGAGAAATTCAAAGAATATAAGAACGAAGTCGAGAACCAAACGGGTAAAAGTATTAAGATCCTTCGATCTGATCGAGGAGGAGAATACTTGAGCAATGAGTTCCTGGACTATCTAAAAGAGAATGGGATTCTCTCCCAGCCCACTCCTCCATATACACCACAGCACAACGGTGTATCAGAACGGAGGAATCACACCCTATTAGATATGGTGCGCTCTATGATGAGCACTGCTGAGTTGTTTATTTCCTTTTGGGGGTATGTGCTTGAGACAGCCATACACCTATTGAATATAGTCCCTACCAAGTCAGTGCCTACCACTCCATATGAGATATGGAAGGGGAAGAGACCATGTCTTAATTATATAAAGATATGGGGTTGTCCGGCCTATGTCAAAGGCACAATCCGGACAAACTCGAGGCAAGGTCTGTTCTGTGCAAGTTTGTAGGATATCTCAAAAACTCACAAGGGTATATCTTCTACCATACCGAGGAACAAAAGGTGTTTGTTTCTCGACATGCCACCTTTTTAGAAAAGGAATTTCTTGCAAAGGAAATTAGTGGTGAGGAGGTAGAACTGGAAGAAGTTCCAGCAATACACACTACGACAGAAGATTTGGTAGAACCAGAGGATTCGATAGCTCCCAATGAACCTCAGCCTCTCTGCCGAACTAGTAGGGTTTCTCATCCACCTGAGGGATACTACGGTTTTCTCGTTGATAGTGGGAGCGAGGATTGCATCATAGAAGATGATGACCCAACTAGCTTCGAGCAGGCCATCACGAGTGGGGACTCTGTAAAATGGCTGGATGAATGCGATCTGAGATGGAATCCATGTACACCAAAAAAGTATGGACTTTGGAAGTTGCTCCTGAAGGGATAAAACCCATTGGGAGCAAATGGATCTTTAAGAAGAAACTTGGTGTAGATGGAAAAATTGAGACTTTCAAAGCTAGACTTGTTGCAAAAGGTTTTTGTCAACTACCGGGTGTGGATTATGATGAAATCTTTTCTCCAGTAGCTATGCTTAAGTCCATCCGGATCCTACTTGCCATTGTTGCAAACCATGACTACGAAATCTGGCAAATGGATGTTAAGACTTCCTTTCTAAATGGTGATTTAGAAAAGAGCGTGTACATGACTCAGTCAGAGGGCTTCGTAGACAGTGGGAGCAGCGGAAAGGTGTGCAAGCTGCTTAAATCCATCTACGGGTTAAAGCAGGCATCGTGGAGTTGGAACATCTATTTTGATGTGGTAGTCAAAGAGTTTGACTTCATCAAAAACGTAGATGAACCTTGTATATACAAGAAGGTGGCAGAGAGTAAGGTTTTCTTCCTCGTATTGTATGTTGATGACATACTCTTGATAGGAAATGATGTTCCTATTCTGCATTCGGTTAAGCTCTTCTTATCACATAGATTCTCAATGAAAGATCTAGGTGATGCCTCCTACATCTTGGGGATTAAGATCTATAGAGATAGATCTAAATGGATACTGGGATTGTCCCAATCCAGGTACATTGATACCATACTAAAGAGCTTTAGTATGGAAGAATCCAAGCGTGGGAATTTACCCATGATCTCTGGACTCACTCTCTCCAAAGCGATGTCTCCCAAGACTGATTTGGAGAGAGCTCGCATGCAAGGGATACCCTATGCTTCGGCAGTAGGCTCTATCATGTACGTGATGCTATGTACCAGACCCGATGTATCATACTCACTAAGTGTAGTGAGTAGGTATCAAGCAGATCCTGGAGAGAGTCACTGGACAGCTGTGAAGAACATTCTCAAGTACTTGAGAATGACTAAAGAGATGTTCTTGGTGTATGGCAACGGAGAACTCCAGGTGGAGTCCTTTACCGATTCGAGCTTCCAGAATGATAAGGATGACTCTAAGTCGCACTCGGGATTTATCTTTACACTCAATGGAGGGACGGTTTGTTGGAAGAGTTCCAAACAAGAAACCGTGGCAGACTCGACGATGGAGGCTGAATACATCGCTGCCAACGATGCTGCCAAAGAAGCTGTCTGGATGAAGAAGTTCATAAACGAACTTGGAATGGTTCCGTCCATTGAGCATCTAATACCTTTGTATTGTGATAACAATGGAGCTGTGGCTTTGGCCAAGGAACCCAGCTCCCATAAGAGATCCAGGCATATTCTGAGGCGGTATCACCTGATCCGAGAGATAGTTGATCGCCGGGAGATCAAGGTCAGGAGAGTTGACACGAAGAACAACACTGCGGATCCACTCACGAAGGCCATACCCCAGATACAATTTGAGAGACTCTTCGGGATGTTGGGTATGAGATACTACAACAGCTGGCTTTAGTGCAAGTGGGAGATTGTTAGTTATGTATATGCCCTAGAGGCCATTATTGTACATATGATGTATATTATAATGGATGCTTGGATATATATAGAGAGGACTTTCTTGCTCAACATGATAGTATGCTATCTGGTTGCTCTTTGTCTTAACATGTAGACTTGTATTGTGATACTGTCTTGCTCTCACATGTTGATAAAGCCCTTAGGATGTGTATTTGACTACTAGGACTATGATGGAGATCATACTAGTTGGGCCAGGGTAGTCCACAAGTATATCCTATAATTGTTCCTAATCGAGAGTGTATCGAGACAGGGCATCGATACTCCAGAGTAGACTGGCGTATACGCCTCTTGACCCATATGATGGGCGATGGATGATCCCACATCCATTGGTGTTTGACATCAAAGATGGTATACGGGTGCTCAGTGGAGACTGGGTACACTGAACGGACTCGCCGAGAACTCCTAGTTGGTATTATACCTATCGTCAGATGGCAATTCTCTTGTGACACTGGTACATGTTAGTCTGTAGATCCGAGATCATCATAGAGTCTTGTGTGATTCCCACTGTGCTTTGATTTCTACCTTGCCACGTTCAAGAGATCGTGCAAAACGGTGGCTTTTGGGTACAGTCCTGAATCACATGGAGGCAATGAGCGATAAGAAGGGTTTCGACTCTTCCGGTATTGGGGTTGATGTTGCGCTGTGCTCGATTGGCTATAACTGGAAGTCCTTGGCAAGGGCTGATATGGAGATCTACTGGTAAGTGTTATCAGTATTTTCTCGACCCGTTATGAGCCTCACATCGGCACGACTTATCGATTACTGGGGTCTGACGTTTACCACCTCTAAACTGGATATGCGACATATTAGACGAAGAGACCGGACTGTACGGTAGTGTTACTGACAGGCTTTACAGGAGTATGAGCAGGCTTGCTTGTTGATCTTCTGGTCGCTCAATACCCGGGTGGCCGTTACGTTTAGCTGACCGCTGACGGCTTGTGGGTGACTGATATGATCACCACCCACTGTCGACGTATTGACGAGTCTTTAGAGTCATACACAGAGGTTTCCTGGCTCAGGTGAAACGGAGTAGGAGCATATATGTGATATGTGCGGGACCGAGAATAATACGAGTATGTGATACCGTATTCTATTTCTCGCGATATGTGATATCGGCCGGTTATATGTAATATAGTCGGGTTATCGGATCAAGTGTTGATTCGATAAAATAATACATATTATATTAGTCGGTTATATGTGATATAGCCGGATTATTAAATCAAGTGTTGATTTAATAATTTAATGTATAATTATATATTTGATATATTAAATTACATTAACTAATATATGCTCACTTAAGTATTTCTATTTCTCAGTTTTGATACATTTATCATATATACGATATATGTTTATTGTATTGTTTTCTTTTGTTACATAAATAATATATATGTGATATATATTATTGTGACATGCTAGGTTATATATGCAACATGGGTGTATGAGACTTACACCATATATGAGATAATACCTAGGTTTTTATTTATTTAAGTAATTCAAAAATGAATGGAATTTGTCATGGTTGCAAGCTATGCATAACCATTGACTTAGTCCACCATTTTTATTTTACCTTAGATATTTATAAACCTAACCATTATCTCTTACCATGGTTTATTCTTTATAAGGGTTAGCCATGACATATACTCACCATGGTTGCATTTCTAAGCTCACTCTCTCTCATCTTTCTTTTGCTTTATCTTCTTCAAGCTCAAGTGAGAGCTCTCTAGGTTTTGAGAAAGTGAGGAAAATTGTGAGAAATTAAATTCTAAAGTGAGCAAAATTCCTACTTCATCATCCTCTTCTATAATAGCCATATAGTTTAAGGTGTTAGCTTCACTAGTTGCATATTAGAGAAGTGAAAGTTTGAGTCCGTGTTTCCTCGACGTAGATTATCTTGGATTTTGAAGACTTCTAGCAAGCATGCATCATTCACCTTGTGGAACCTCTCAAGAGTCCGGGAGTTCTTTGATCGCAGTGAAAGGACCACTACTTAGAGCATTTGAAGTGAAGGACCGGTCTACAAAGGATTTATTCTGCAATCACTTAGTTGTAAAGTTGTTTACATATGCTATTGTCTAAATCTTTAGTTAAAATTCTAGGGTTAGGGTTAACTAGCATGGCAAAATTTTGAAAATGGCATGGACGATGCCCCCCCCCCCGAAACTTTGCTGTTGTGGTAAGTAACCCTACAATTACAACCCTATCCATCATATGAATCCCAAAATAGAATATACCATATGCAAATGATCTGTATCTAGGTATATGCCCATAAGTAGCCGAAAATATATATGTAAAATCTCTTCTTTAAAATAGCCGCGGAATACATAGGTCATGGCATAAAAGCAGACGTGATAGTGTGAAGTATATAATAGCTATTTTATTTAAGATATACGTCTTGCTGTTTTAGTGAAGAGTGTTAAGAGGTTTACAATTTAAAAGATCTCAGTGTCATATTAGACACGTCAAAATAATGAGGCTATAGCTCGATTTTGAAATCCCTTTTATATGCAATAACCCATAAAAAGATGTGCAGGTACTGTCCCCCGAATCAGTCTTAGTCGGCTACAATAACTCTTAACATAACTGTATACCTCATAAGATAGCAACATATCAACATCTGGATGTCCAGCATCGACACCCGAAATCAGAAATCCCTCGTGTCCATCACCGACATGCAAATCCTCAAATCTCTCATGTCCATCACCGACATGCAAATGCAGATATCGTCGACATCATTTCAACAGATGATCGCCACCCGATATCCCTGGCTCCGGTCAGTATCCCCCGGATATCCGCCGTGCCCAAATCTAGCCCCGGTCAGTATCCCCTAGATATCTGCCGTGCTCATCTCTATCTCCGGTATCGAGTGTCCTCGCTAGGCTCCCCTCCTCTAATACGGCTTTCCTGCTCCTCGGTCTCGACCGGGTCCACCATGTATCCGTCTGTATACTCCCCCACTCAACCCGGATAAGTAGCAAGTCCGAAACCGTATATCTCCCCCACTCGGTTCAGAATAAAACAATCAGAAAACATCAAGCTCATGGTGGACGCCAACTCATTGTATCCAGAAATATCAAGTAAAGAATAAGAATACTTGCATAGATCATTCTGATGATATGTTATATATATACATATATAACAACGTCTCATACCACTGATATATATATCATCAAAAGTAAAACATCCCGAAAACTCATAAGAATCAAATATGAATACCCATAGTACTGGTATTCGCAATGCTTAACAGATAATAAGGTAAAGTACGTAAATAAGTCATACAAGCAAATAAACGTATCAATTCTACTGTGTCATGGCAATACTAATGATGTGTAGTGTAGCATACGTGTCTGTGCTCGAGCAGCATGGCAATCATTAGTATTTGTGCTACTGTTCTATAAGTGTATAAATCATACTTGTATCGATATTTACATACGCACTAGGTAGTATAGTGGTCCTACAGTGATATGGTAGTACCAATGAGGTGTAGTGCAATATATGCGTATGTGCTCATGCAACATAATACTTATTGGTAGTTGTGCAGTGTTCTACCAAAGTGTTTATATCACGGAAACGTATGACATCGATAACTATATCGCGAAAATGTAAAGTAGATCTAAGAGTAATTATTAAATGTAACTACTTGCTATGAGCTATACCATTATCTTTGAAAATGGAACGAAATGTTGGTTTTGAAATAAGGAAGCTGCCTTAAGTTAAAAATAGATATTCGTTTTGGAAATTTGCATTGCATCCTTGTCATTTATTCTTTAAAAGGGAAACGAATCGTTAGTTTTTTTAAAAGAGTATAGCTCATTCAAGTATTACGTTCTAACACGAAATAAAACATGACTCCACGAGTCTAAAGGAACTTGGCCGTATTCGGCACGCTAATCTCGTCATCACAAGTACGGTATGATTCCTTGTACAATATCCACATTATCACAATATCCAAATCATCTCACGTACGGCATGATCCCTCGTATAACTCCACCTAACCATGAATAAAACTATATGCACATGAACATTATATTAGATGCAACAGAACACTAATACCATTAACTTGAATTAACACTGAAAACTAGTTAGATAGCATAACTATCCTAGTTATAAGGTTGCGGGGGTGCTATACGCCATCCACCCGACTTCCCCCGTAGATGTAAATCTACTCACCAACTTGTCGAGCTCGTTGAATCCACGATTGCTATGTCCGTCAACTCTGTCTCGGAAACCTTCGCGATCGTACCTATAATCGTAATTAAATCACCCCGATGTAAATATCATATCGAAAATCAAGATAACGAGCTAAGCACCCGTAGGTTAGAACCTACAGCTCACTTACTCACAAAACGGTAAGATAACCCTGTTGTTAACGTACAAACGTCAACAATCCAGTGATGGCACAAAATACGAAAACCCGAATCGAAATATCAGAAACTTTAACAAAACCCTTACTAAACATTCCTAGATTTCTCTGTATGCATATTGGAACAAATCAAACAATACTGTATATCATAAAATAACCAAATACACCTACAGAGTAAAACCCAACACAAAACTCCACCAAGGACCCGACGGCGCCGGCTAAAACGAGGATGTCGCCGGATTAACTAGGGAGTTTGGGGCTCGGGCTTTAGGTATTGTCTCCTAGCGGTTTCATAATACTATGGTATTGTTAGTTTTCCTAGTGGTTCCAGATTCAATTAAACATTCACAAATGTCACAAAAGTTCATGTTTTTTATGTTGCACATAAAAACAGGTATTGAACAGATTTGATATTGAAAAGAAAGAAAGAAATATACCCATGGAGATGATTCACAAGAGAACACCGGCTCAAGAATTGTATGATGAAGTTCCTAAGTGTTGTAGTTGATCAAGCTTGATGATGTGAACACAATTGGTGAGGGAACCCTCTCATTCTTTCTTAATATGAAAATACTTGGAATATTTGGTGGGGAAAGCATGAGGAACTATGGTTTCAGTTGAGACCTTGCCTAAAGAGTTAGAAGAAAGATTTGGGTGAGGATGTGTGTAGAGAAAGGAGGAGATGTCATGGTGGAAGGAGGTGTAAAGTTAGAAGAAGGAGGTGGAGGATTGTGATGTGGTGGTGTAAGTATTTGAAATATGAGGTGGAGGGAGGTGAGCATGGGTGAGGATGTGCTTAAGGTGATGGTTAAACCTAGCTAACATAAAGCCATCCTCATTTTAAATAAAAGAAACAAAAGAAAACCCTTTTTTCTTTAATTAAAACCCTTCATGTAAAAATCTAAATCCATGTTTAAAAGAATGAACTACTTATTCTAACACTTATATATCATTATCTTAATGTAAAATACAATGTCATGTTAAAATAATTAAAAATATAATTTTTATGATATCACATACTTTATTTCATATTTACCAAAATAATTGCATTGTTACGGATGTAATTCCGATACCCAATTTCATAAGCGATATCATTTTTTGTAAACTTATTATATTCATTTTTAAAATTACAACTAATAATTATATTTTTCCAAAATGTTACACCATGGGACCAACTTCGAAAACGATAAAGTCAAAGAGTTTTGCAACGACTACCACATATTGATGAAGTTTGCCGCGGTCGCACATCCATAATGTAACGGGAAGGCCGAGCTAGCGAACCGAGGCGTCATCCACAGTCTCAGAGCCCGTTTGGAAGGAAGGCAAGGTAGCTGGGTCGAGGAACAACCGTGGGTGCTATGGGCGTTGCGGACGTCAAAAAAGACACCCATGGGAGAAACCCCATTTAGCTTCTGCTACAAAACCGAGGCAATGGTCCCCGCGGAAATTGGACTACCGAGTTATAGGGTCGAACACTTTGACGACGAAGCTAACACCTTGGCACTCCGAAGCAACTTGAACATCTTGTAGGAAAAGCGAGATCGAGCGTAAATCAGAATAGCCGCCTATCAGCAGCAGACCGCTCACTACTACAATACTCGAGTTAAACATCGGGCCTTCAAGACAGGAGATTTGGTCTTACGAAGAAACGAGTTCGTAGACCAAGGGAGACTGCACAAGTTCTCCCCGAAATAGGATGAACCGTTTTTCGTAACAGAAGCGTTGCCCGGTGGAGCGTACTGCCTGCAGAACGCCAGGGGCCGTAATTTTCCTCGGCCTTATAACGCAGAAAAGCTTAAGTTGTATAAATAAGCATGTACCTTCTTTTAAATAATGTAGCTTCATCATTAACTAAAAGAAGAGAAGTTCATCGTTAACTAAATCTTCCAAACTAGGTCCTTTCACGGGTAGCTTCCTGCCCTACAAAGAAGTGGATCCAAAGCCCTCATCGCGAGGCCACCGAGCAGATTTCTGCTCGGTCCATCCACAACAGGTAGCTTTCTGCCCTACAAAGAAGTTGATCCCAATCCCCCATCGTGAGGCCACAGAGCAGATTCCTGCTCGGTCCATCCACAACAGGTAGCTTCCTGCCCTACAAAGAAGTGGATCCCAAGCCCTGATCGCGAGGCCACCGAGAAGATTCCTGCTCGGTCCATCCACAATTGGTGGCTTCCTGCCCTACCAATAAGTGGATCCAAAGCCCTCATCATGAGGTCACCGAGCAAATTCCTGCTCGGTCCATCCACAACAGTTAGCTTCCTGCACTACGAAGAAGTGGATCCAAAGCCCTCATCGCGAGGCCACCGAGCAGATTCCTGCTCGGTCTATCCACAACGGGTAGCTTCCTGCCCTACAAAAAGATGGATCCAAAGCCCTCATCGCGAGGCCGCCGAGCAGATTCCTGCTCGGTCCATCCACAACGGGTAGCTTCCTGCCCTATAAAGAAGTGGATCTAAAGCCCTCGTCACGAGGCCGCCGAGCATCTTCCTGCCTTACGAAGACACGGATCCAAGATCCGCACCAAGAAGGAGTCGAGGGACGCCGACCTATTCAAACTTGGCTAACGCTCGATTCATACTCGATGGATGGTCGCCTCCTCGATTCCGGGGAAAAGGAGGATACCGAACTTCCTATATTTGGCTATCGCTCGATTCAAGCTCGATGCACCGGCCTACAGGAAGATTGTGTCACGCCAATTTGATAACCTTTGCGCTTGCGAGCTAAAATTACTTGCAAGATAAAAGACCTGTGCTTGCAAGATAAAAGAAGAGAAGTTTTGCGAGCTAAAAGAAAAGAAGTTTTGCGAGCTAAAAAATTAAAACTTGAGCAAGTATATGTACTTTATTTACAATCAAAATTATATACAAGGTATTGTGGGCTTCTCAGCCTTGCAAAAATGCTCGGAGGCTTACAAAATTCTAAAAGAGAAAAAGGAGGAACAACTTAGGCTGCTCGCTCGGCCGCCACCTCTCCTTGCTCTGCACCTCCGTCGGGGACCACAACGGTGACCTCGGGCTCGGCGCTTCCGCCGGCCACCATGCCTTCTACGGTCAGCTCGACACCGCCCCCTGTGGCTCTTCCTCGGCGAAGGGATACCTTGCGCAGAGCTCACGGTCGACGAACTCGGGCACAACCTCTTTGACGGTGTCGAGGGCATTGTGCCAGCCAATGGCCTCGGAGTCGGCGAGATCGATATAAAACTGATCAGACGTCTTGTACTCCTCCACGGCCCTCTCCGTCCTGCTCTCCGCGAGCTTCGCCGCATCACAAGCCGCCCGGGCATCCATTTTGATGGCGTCCTTCGACCTTTTCATGGCGTTGAAAAGCCCGTTCGTTTCCTCCATCTGGGCCTGGATAGCCCGGTTAGATTCGATTAAAAGCCGATGGGACTCTTTCAGCTTGGAAACCGTCAGGCCCTCGGCGACCTATCTCGAGTCAAGAATGGCCGCCTTTTCTTCTGCCTGCTGCAACTAAAGGAGAAGCTCTTCTTCTCGAGAGGAAGATTCACCCGCCTTCTTTATTGCCGGGGCAATCTCCTCGGACTCCATCGCGGCGAGGAGCAGTGCTGGAGAACCTGAGGAAAACAGGAAGCGTGTAAAGAAGCTGAAACCGAGGAAATAAAGCTTAAGAAATTTTTAGGGAAAGCTACCAATTTGAACCGCCTCCTGAGCTATCGCGGCCACTTGGGCCTTCATGGTTCCCCATGGAATCTTGTACCCAGCCGCCTTCTCCATGTCCACTAGCAAGCTGGCCACGGATAGCCCCGAGGGAATCTCGATACAGAAGTCCCCCTCTTGCACTTGGATCCCGGCAGGGGGGGCCGATAAACCACCCGTTTCTGTCTCTTAAGGGGGGATTCGGCGGGGGGAGTCACCTCCGTCTTAGCTCGAGACGCCGGGTCCCGCACATGTTTCTGTCCCACCCCTCCACGGCGTTCCTCAGGGACGGGGGGCGTTGAGGGAATCTTGGCCGGAGAAATTTGCCTAGGAGCCGTGCTCGAACCTGGTCGAGATGAGCTTGCACCACCGGTCTTTCTTCCCTGAGCCTTGGCAGTCATAGCGGCCATAATTTTTGATCGATCCATGGGCTCTGCAAAAAAAAATAAGGAAAGGTTTAGCAACATTGAAATGGCAAAAGAATTTTGGCAAAGTCAAAACAGATTGTCGGGAGCCCTAACTTACCTAAAAAACGCGCAGGACTGAGCCCTGTCCAGCTCAGTACATGTTCGGAGAGCAGGACATCAGCCCGCTGGATCGGTTCCCAATATAACACCACCTTCGCCTTGGGGGCATTCGACTGCCTCACCGTCGGGTAGTCAGCCCTGTGCCACTGGATGGGCATAGGCCAATCCTCACCCTCTGGAGGTCCAAAGAAAACGAATTTCTCCTTCCATTCATGGATAGAAGAAGGGACGACCACTACCCCAGACCTGACCACCCTACCCTTACGTTTTTTAAACGACAGCTACACCCAGCTCGGCTCTTCCTTACTAGTACCGGGGTGATTTTTATAACAAAGAAAAGACATGAGGAGGCCCAAATCGAAGGGGATCCGATCAAATTTCAACCGGACCAGAAACCTGAGGAGGATCCTCCATGAGTTCGGTGCTAGCTGGCCCGGAGTAAGACGGAAACAGTGGAGCACCGTACAAATCTCAGATGAGAAGGGCAGAAGCATCCCTTCCCGGAATGCTTCCAGATACAGAGCAATCTCCTTACCCCGCACCTGGTCTGTCCGCTCACCCTCTCTGGCCAGACGGAGTGAATAGCCAAAGGGGATATGGAACCGAGCCTGGATGTCGAAAAGCTCATCCAGATGATTCAAAACGGAGGGTGCATCATACGCACCTTGGGAGCCATTGTCGCCGTTCGACGGCGAGTGACAAGGGCGGCCCTGGGGGCGTATCCGACATAGAAGACGTAGATGAAGAAGAAGAACCCCCTCGGCTATCTGAAACCGAGGAAGAGGAAGACCCATTGGACTCGGCCCTAGAAACTAGAGCCTCATCACCCGACTCTACCCTTACTACATCCACAGATACCTCAGAAGAAGACATCTAACTAATTCAAGGAAAGGGTTTGCCGAGGAAAATGCAGCAGAAGATCCGACCTAAGAGGGAGTGCGCCGAGCAATCTTTAAACAACGAGAGGAAACTAAGGCAAAAGTGTCGGCCCTGGGATGGCCCCCTCCTATTTATACACTCCAAAGAGAATATCCAATGACCTAGATTGATTCCCGCCAAAACGAAGCGTTGCGCCTAGCGGCCGTCGAGGCTCCACGTGGCGATCGGCCATTGGAAATGTCTCTTCGTGGCAGGAGGCAGGGACAGCCTATCGCACTCTGCCAACCAACGTCGGACACGTGGCCCGTAGCCCAACTGACAATCGAGTGAAACGGCGCCCCCACTTTAAAGCACAATCATTTCACCGATCCGCTGACGTCATCGGGGATACGCGCGAAAATTTAGGCGCACAGTGAGACGCCGCGTGGACTCGAAGATCGAAAAGACGCAACTGCCAAATGCCCTGTCGTCCCCAGACAATCCTCCACGAAGAATTCTCGGCACCAAGTTGAGCAGAGAAAACCAAGCAGACCACTCTCGACCCGACTCATAAATAGGTCGAAACAAGAGTGGGGGGCTAATGATGATGCTCACAAGTGGGAATTCCTCATATCACGGCACGTAGTGAATGACGTGTCATCCATGTAAGTCCACTGGATTTCTGAGGAATTTGGAGCTGGAATAAGTATGATGCATTGGGGATGTTCCTCGGGGAATCTCGTCTCCGAGGTCGCATTCGACCTCTTGGAGGCCTCCCTGGAGACCTTCTTATAACTGAGCTTCCACAGCCTCCTTGCTCGTCTCCAAGCCGTTACAGGGCTGAGCTTCATCGGCCTCCCGGCTCGTCTCCGAGCCATCTACCGAGCTGAGTTTTCTCGGCTTCCCCGATCAACCGAGAGTGCGGAGCCCAAGCGCCCCCGCCACAACTCCGTGTATCTCGCCAAAGCGAGATATTTGCCGCCCCACGTTCCGTGTCCCACGCTGGCACGTCCTTCCATTAATGAGCGTATCCCGCCATTAATGGACGGATCCCGCCATTGACGCGGACGTAACGCAGGGGCGTAACGAACGGCGAGGATCTCGCGCCGGCTCGCTCCATGCGACCCCTATATAAACCTCTCTTTCAGACGACTCAGATAAATCGAATTCATTCCAATTGGCCGCTACTCTGCTCTTATTCCATGGTACTAATTTGATCGTCGGAGGGTTCTACA
The DNA here is from genome assembly GCA_030015575.1 of Agapanthus africanus. Taxonomy (NCBI): domain Eukaryota; kingdom Viridiplantae; phylum Streptophyta; class Magnoliopsida; order Asparagales; family Amaryllidaceae; genus Agapanthus; species Agapanthus africanus. The sequence continues at coordinate 147,251,344 of CM057348.1, read as the reverse complement.
GTGGTCACCCATCCCGGGACTTCCTTTGCAGATAGCTCGGCATCTACACCAACCCATTGAGATCCACACACTCAATCCTCAACCCAAATCTAAACCGCTCGGCCTCAGATCGACGGAGGACAACATCTAAGGGAGATCATCACCTCCATTAGGTAAAAAGTTGAGGTATTAAATAGCTATTTACCCTAACTATATAGATTAACACAGACTGGTTTGGAACCTTCATACAAATTAACACATGATGCATGGCTATAAAAAATTAATCACTTTAGATTGAGATCATGTCGAGAATGCGGTTAACATTTAGTCCCATTTTGGAAAAATTATGGGATGCATATGGGTATAAGATATAGGTTGCGATAAAACTCCATATGGCTTCAGTCCTTTGGATGGAGTCCCACTATGTTAAAAAGACCTATGTACATCCATATGTGGGCCCATGTGTTGTGTGCTCAAATTGAGTTTCACAAATCATGATAAATTTGACTACAAAAAAGGATATACAAACCAATTGACTTGTACCTATTTCTTTTATACGTATATAGCATAGTCTTTCATACATATATAGTATAGGGTTTGAAACGATTCATAGAAAAAGGTTCACACAAAGTAAAACCAAAGAAAGGAAAAAGAAAGAAAATCGTACAATAATATTCAAACAAAAGAATCCTCATGCAAACTCATCAAATCCCTAATCAAGCAGTTCATGTCGTTCCAGGAGGATCCTCCCTCCTTGACCGCACTTATCGCCTCCTTCCCTAACATCTTCGCCTTCCTCTTCATCTCCGCTGCGGCCTCCCCTTCTCCCATCACCATCTCCACTGCCCTCGCTATCTTTTCGTTCTTAACCAGCTCTTCAGATCCGACCCTAGCTCCTACCCGCACTCCAATCTTCAGCTCGTTCACTATCAGCCTCTCGTTAAACGGCTGATCTCCGAAGACCGGCCAGGTCACCATCGGCTTCCCAGCACTGACCCCTTCTAGCACCGAGTTCCACCCGCAATGCGTCAAAAACCCTCCTACGGCCTCATGGTTCAGTATCTGCACCTGTGAGGCCCATCCTCTAATTACCAATCCTTTTTTATATTTATTTTCAGGGTCCCTTTCTATCCACACTGTAGGATCATCCTTTTTCACTATCCAAATAAAATAATGATTCGAGCTCATTAAACCATATGCCAATTCATTGAACTGAGCCTCGCTAAATCGAGTCAGGCTACCAAAACACACGTAAAGAACCGACCCAGGATCCTTAGAGTCTAACCAATCAGCAGTCTCTTCCGTGATTTTTGTCCGGTTCCCATCAAAAACCGAAACGGGACCGACAAACCATGCCCGATTTTTTACCGAATTTCGGTAATGCCCCGCAAATTCACCCTCCAACTCACAGAAGCTATTAACAATCACACCATAGCTCCTTGCATCAGCCGCATCCATTTCCTCCATCACAGAGTTAAAACCCGTCCGAACCCGGAGCGGATCAGGCAGCTGTGACCGGGCCATCATCACGGGCTTCGGTAACCCTGGGACCACGAACGGCTCATCGTCGCTACAGACGGACTCTTGTGGCCTATACTTCTTGATACAATCTATGGCCGACAAAGAGAAAGAGCTCATCCCATGGAAAACTATCCTCGGGATCCCGAGCTCGGCCGCTAGGTCGACAGTCCAAGGGAGGAACATGTCGGAGATCAAGCAATGAGGGGGCTCATCTATCGATTTGAGGAGGGGAAGAAGAGGCTCGTAGAGGAGGGCGAGGGCGGATTGGATGGATTGGAAGTGAGCATGAGTTGAAGTGAAGGAAGTGGAGTCCCAGCCATGGGGAAGCAAAGTCGATGGGAGTGGGAGAGTGAGGAGAGAGAGGTTAGGAGACGGGGTTATGAGATGGGAGTTAGAGGGGGTGGTGATGATGGTGCATGAGACTGAAGTGGGGTGAGAGTTGGCAAAGAGAATGGCCATGTTGAGCAGAGGGAAGAAGTGGCCCGAGGAAACGTAGGGGAAGAAGAAGAGGTTGAGTTTTGGATTAATGGGGATTGCTTCTGTTCCCATCGGTGAGAGATTTTTGAAGTTTTGAGGAGTTTGGGAAGGAGAAGTAGTGAAATTGAAGAAAGGTGATGAGGAGATGATAATATATATCTGAGCTCGAGGAGGGGAGAAAATGGGCATGCATGAAAAATGGGCATGCATGAAAAGTGCATGAAGCCATGTATGAGCTGTTTCAATTTCCGTTGGAAAGCATGCATCTTGGCGAGATTTTTGTTAGGGTTGGAATGGATCTAGTCAAAGGTTAGTTGTATTGGGTTGGGTTAAAATTGGACTTCAAATCATGAGCTTATACTGTTTTAAAAACATTAAAATTAGGTGGGCCTTTTTTGAGGGTTCTTTCCATGAAATTGATCGGTCGGTCGAGGCCTGTCTGATCACACTACAATCGGATTTTTGTTGTGGTTTCTTCGATTAAAAACTCAATATCAGGTATCTAGAACCGGATGAAGGCAGAGCACAGTTATCTTTAACTTGGATGATTTTTTTATTTGCTTAACCTAAATGAATTGATAGAGAATATTATTATTATTATCAACCTAGAAAACGAAGAATTTAACCCAAAAAGGCTTTATATCTTGTTAAAAGCTGAATTTTATTAGGGCCCATCTACTATTCAAAAGGCCGAACCCAACCGATCCTCAGCCATCGTCCAGCTGTACTTGGAGATTCGCGAGGAAACGAATCGCTTCATCGAAGTCGAATCGAAAAATTGATAAAACTTTTTAACCTTTTCAAGAAATCGAGCCTGCTGCTTTTGAGAATTAAACCCTCGGAATCCCAAGCAGAATTCATCAGCGATTTCATCATTAAAAGAGTAGTTTAATTTATAACGATGATGAGGAGATAGCGATTCTAGAGATAGGTTCAGAGCTGAAGAATTAGAGTTTGAGAGTGTAGAGAGAGAGAGAGAGAGAGAGAGAGAGAGAATGGCGTCGGTGAAGAGCGGAGGGACTTCGGCAGCAGCAGCTGCCGCTGCTGCTCGTCGAGATCCGTACGAGGTGCTCAGCGTTTTGAGAGATTCTTCATATCAAGAGATCAAATCCGCTTACGGACTGTTTGGTTGCAGGATTATGGATTTGGATTTGGATTTTGGACCGTGGAATCCTATTATTCCATAATTTTATGTTTGGTTGATGGATTTGGATTTATTCCTTTGTTTTTTATGGGGGCCACCACAAAACAAGGATTCTTGAATCCTAATGAATTTCAAGGATTTGGTACTATTCATTGTACTTTTAGATGTAACTCGTGTACTTTATTTATTTAATAATCCTCTCTGTATCGATCTCTCTCTAAAATCTTCAAATCCAAATTCCACTTTTTTTCCACCAACCAAACAAAGATTACAAGGATATACAAATCCAATACTAGGAATCCAAAACCAGCCAAACAACAAATTACCAAATCCAGAAATTTCAACCGTACTATTTTGAAATCCAAATTCCATAATCCTGCAACCAAACAGGCCCCTAATAGTACGGTTTCAACCGTACTATCAACCAAACAGGCCCCTAATAGTACGGTTTCAACCGTACTATTAGGAGCCTGTTTGGTTGCAGGATTATGGAATTTGGATTCCAAAATAGTACGGTTGAAATTTCTGGATTTGGTAATTTGTTGTTTGGCTGGTATTGGATTCCTAGTATTGGATTTGTAGATCCTTATGATCTTTGTGGGGTTGTTTGGTTGCAGGATTATGAAATTTGGATTCCAAAATAGTACGGTTGAAAATTTCTGGATTTGGTAATTTGTTGTTTGTCTGGTGTCACGCCCCGCTTCCCAAAATACGGAATACGAGGGGTAGACAAGGCCAGCCATGCTCCTACGGTCAAGGAAATGTCCTGCCGTAGTCACACTTCGGCTTCTAGTTTTTCATGGTAAACAGTAAATGATGCGCAGGTAATGAGAAATGCAGTAACTGATAGAAACAATGATATAAACTGACCTGATGGGAAACAAACGAATGTAACTCGGAATGGCAAGTCAAGAAGTCTGTGATGCACGTCCAGTTCTGGTTCAGGCTAAATCTTCTCCTCACACTGAGCATGCATACTCAGGTCGTCAGAGCGACACAATAGCAATATAATATATATAAAAATCATGTGACAATTCTAATAGTGGTAATAGATATGTGAAACAGTAAATCAATGACAGCATGAATATGAATGTGCAGTAATCAATGCAGCGGAACAGTAAAGCAGTAGGACGATATGTCACGCATGTCAACACAGTATATAAGGAATATAAATGCCAGTATCCCTATCAGTCTCTAAGTCTCACTGTACAGGTCACTAAACCTATCGTCAGTCCAAGTGTGAGAATCAACCACTCACGAGTGTCCTCCACCCAAGGGTAAAACCCAAGGGTAAGGGACCACGGGCCCAGCATGTAACATGTATATCACGGTGTATATCACATACCCTGTAAATCTCCATATATCTCCCTAAATATATAAGCCGGCATGGGACTCCCGAGATTCTGTTGAACTCACACTTAAACTACCCCACACCCCGTGGTCTACATCAAACGCTAACCATAACCCTAAATACTAATCGATCCGTGACAAGTCTGCGCGAGAACTGGAGGCAGGACCTCCATCAAGCACGTCCCGACTAATACCTAAGATAAATGGCAGTGTCTGGTGCCTTATCTGTGACACCCGTGCAAGCGCTTCCATAAGTGTCCCATACCACTTATAGTCACACGTACACGCATCCCACAGACGTCGACAATGCAAAAGAATAATAGGGTCACTGATTGTGTACAAGTACGTATCACTTTCACTTAATCACGGATACACGAACACTGACGTACTTGCCACAATCATCACTAAAATCTAACACTGGGTAAATGCACGATATCACTAGGTAATCACTGCGATGATATGGGTATGATATGATACGTAAACAATATATGAAGCATGATTAAGGTGTCATAAAAATGGTGTTCTGTCACTTGCACGATTTATCATGAAACGTACGTATATAGTTCAGCGAAACGATAAACAGGTAATAATTAGTATGTTCCGTTATCTATCCATCTAATTTAGTTTCAAGCCAATCGGGTTCCAGGATCATTAATTATTACCATTTCATTTTAAGTGCTCGCGGCTGGAAATCCGGTTTCAGAATCAGAAATCTATTTCGCAACGCATTTTAATCTCAGTTGGGATCAGATTTTAGCGATGCTACAGTTGGATGAAATCTAGGGTTTTCAGTAAGGTTTTCAACGCAATAGACGGATCATCAATCGCATCTGCGCGTCGGGAGTTTTACACTGTTTAACACTAATATGTCAGTTCTGATTCTGCTGGGACTGTTATGCGTCCCGATCTATTAAATTACAGATTAAATACCAAACGGTAACGAAACAGAATGAAAACACTTGTGTTGTCTAGATAACAGATTTACCTACAATATACAGCGGAGTTCCGCAATTTATGAGTTCAGGAAATCCTGTGGTACCTATTACGGAACAGAGAGCAACAACTGGAGTCGCTCTGGACTGCAGTCTAGAGTCGCACTCCGATCCAATTATCATCACAATTTGAGTACAGGAATATCAGGAAACCAGTATAGGGTTAAAGTTCGTCGAGTCAGCTTCGATTTGAGCCCTCGAACGCACCATTCCAGTATTTATATGATTTATGGTGAATTTAACGGTTTTCAGGTACAATAAAATTACAGTTTTACGATTAAACTTGGGGGTAGTTGTTTTGGTCATTAACGATCAAATTATCCAACGAAATTCCTGCACTAGGTTCACAGACATACGGGCCAAACAAAACCATTTAGTTCCGCCAAATTAGGAAAGGATTCTCATTGGGAACACACGTCGAACAGGCAAATAGTGTACTTTTCAGGAATAGTAACATAGCAATTTAAATGATTTGGATTTGTAACATAAATAGAATAGCATGAAGCAAGTATAGAACTTGCCTGGAGGCGCACGGCAGCGAGGTACAGTACGGACGCGCGACGAGCTTGCACCGCGACGGTAACGGCTCCGGGTGAGCTCGGGTCTGCTCTCGGCTAACGGGGGCTCGGGGCGTCGTCGGGGTGTCTGCGGTGGTCGCAGCTCTTGATGGTGGGGCTGCTTGTTGTGGTGGCGGCCGGAAGGGGATTGTTAGACAGAGAGAGAGAGAGAGGAAGAATGCTGAGAAAGAGGGAGAGAGAGGAATGAGAGAGAGAGATTGAGATTGTGAGATCAGTTTGAGAGAGAGTGAGGAAGAGAGAACTGAGGGGGAGAGAGAGAGAGAGAAACTGAGAGGGGGAGTGAGAGAAACGGAGAGATAGAGAGTGAGAGAGAGAAGACTGAGAGAGAGAGAGAGAGGGAGAGGGAGAAAGAGAGAGAGATGAAAACTGAGGATGATGATGATGATGATGATGATGATGAGGCGGTAGACGAGATGTAGGTACGTCGACGATGAGACGAGGAGTTCGCCGGCGTCGGGCAGGGGTGGTCGAGCTCGGATGCAGGGGGCTCTGTGGAGGTGCCGGCGGCGATTGGTGGGTTCGAGAGTGGTCGGCTGCGGTGAGCGAGGGTGGAGGATAGAGGGTAGTGATGGTGGTTGAAGAAGTTCGTGGCGGTGGTGATGGAGGGAGGTCGAGACGGCGCCGGCGGGTTCTGGTGAGGAGGAAGGAGGTGGGTTCCAGAAGGAAGATGACGATGGCTGAGTTCGGTCGCGGGACGAGAGTGTTGCGAAGAGGTGAGGTGAGGAGGGAGCGGGTGAGGCGGTGGTGGTGATCGGGAATGATCGACGATCGTCGGAGGTTGCAGGGGGGTGCAGAGCGAGAGAGGAGGAAGAAGAACGAGGGAGAGAGCGAGCGAGGAAAAGGGAGTAGTGGGTAGAGGAGAGAGGGTCGTGGGGGAAAACGCGCGCGTCGTGGGGAGTAATTGTGGACGCGCGAGCGGGGGCGAGGGCGAGGGAGACGGTGAAGGAAACGCGCGCGAGATTGGCGGGAGAGCCGTTGGGAAGAAGATGCTGTAGAAGCGGGTCGGGTTCGGGGAAGCGGCTGAGTGAGGCGGGCTTGGAGAGTGGGCCGGGCCATCACAAGTTTATTTAATAAAGAAGAAAAAACGAAGGGGCCGGGCCAGAGAAAATTTTGAGAGGAAAATTATAGGGGATTGGGGCTGGGCCGGGTTTAATATAGGGTTTAATAGGAAAAAAAAATTGAGTGGCTGAGGAAATAAAAGAATTGTGAAGGGAAAGGGAAAAATTAGTTAGGTTTAGGATAAATAAAATTGTAAATAAATAAAATTATAAAATAAAATAAATAAAATTATAAGTAAGATAAATAAGATTATAAGATAAAATAAATAAAATTATAAAGCAATAAAATACAGATTTTGGTATAAAAAGGGCTGGGTATTACATCTGGTATTGGATTCCTAGTATTGGATTTGTAAATCCTTATCATCTTTGTTTACTTGATGAAAAGAAAATGACATTTAGATTTGAGGATTTTAGAGAGAGAGAGGATTATTAAATAAATAAAGTATCTGGGTCTCATCTAAAAGTACAATGAATAGATCTAAATCCTTGCAAATGCTCCAAATTTTTTAGGATTTAAGGATCCTTGTTTAGCAGTGGGCCGCTCATAAAAAACAAAGGAATCCTATAAATCCAAAGCCCACAACCAAATACAAAATTATGAAATTCTCTCAAATTTTTGGATTCCATAATCCAATTCTTTCAATCTTACAGCCAAACAGGCCCTTTGAGAAAGCTCGCTCTCAAGTAACCTTTTCTTTCTATTTACAGCAGTTGGAATGATGAATGCTGTTTATGTCGTTGCTTTGCTTGTTTTTGTGTGGTGTTGTTGGTTAATAGAGCTTCTTTTTTCTGTTTCATTTAAAAAAATTGAGAGGATGGATGAATGATATGGTTTAGTATGGGACATACATTTGGTTAAATTACCGAAAATGTAGAATTTGGAGTGTGTGTGAGAGAGGGAGAGAGGGGAGGGGATATGAAAATTTTGAAAAGTTGATGTACATAGTTTAAAAAGGGCGATTCCATTTGGGAAATTTTCTTGTATTCCCTTTTTAAAAAAGATGGGTTGATGACCTGCTCTACACCCTTGGGATAGAAGGGTTTCAAGTTGTTTTAGTGAATTGAGTATTAGCCTATTAGGTTTATGAGTTTAACCCGAAGCCTGATACCCACTTTAAAAAATCCCCAAATCTTTAATTTTCCTATCTTGTAATGTCTATTTCCCCTTCTAGTCTTCTTCATTCAAACGATCTGCAAGGGTTGGAGAGACTAGGCGCAATTATTGGGATAGCCGCGACCGCTCAAGGTTATTCAGACGACTTGATCCAACACAACGACATGACAATATCCTAACATATAGGAAACAACACATTTATACGTGTTATACACACATACATACATGGAGCTGATCCTATGAGGTCCGGCCTCATTTCTTATTTTGTGGTCCATTTTTCAAACACACAATACATCATGCTTTTCATCGATCCGCAGCGATCATCGTGATATACACATGTTAGATAAGTTATGTATTAAATTTTACAAGATTTGGAGAGCTCTAACTAATCCATCAAATAAACTAAAAAATCGGCAGCTTTACGATGTATGAAAAACAAGATCGCTTGATGGATGTGTCAGAGGTATCCAAATCTAATGAAACTTTATATATAACATATCTAATATAAGTAGATCAAAGTGACCGGTACAGATCAGTGAAAAACAAGAAGAGTTGTGTTTAAAAGTTATGCCTCAAAATAAGAAATGAGAACCGGACTCATAGAATCATCTTTATATATATATATATATATATATATATATATATATATATAGAGAGAGAGAGAGAGAGAGAGAGAGGAGGGGGGGATATGAGCCGCCGACCCCTTTTTCAAAAGGGGGCCCAGTCCCAAAACACACCTACCTCTAATGTATTTCACCGATCCAAACCGGTAATCTTAATCTATGTATCATGAAAGCTTTATATACAAAATATCTTGAGATATGAGAACCTTTAGCCTCCATCAAGAGACAACATTTTTTTAATATCAATAACCCGTTGATTTTTCTATCCGCTTGATGAACTTATTAGAAATCTTCAATTCTCAAGATTTTTTGTACATAGAGATTTCATGATACATAGATTAAGATCACCGGTTTGGATCGATGAAATACATTAGGGTAGGTGTGTTTTAGGGCGGGGGCCCTTTTGGAAAACGGGCCGGTGGCTCATACCCTATTCTCTCTTGCTCTCCCTATATATATAATTTATATGAAATAAAATATCAAACATCATAACATAAAAGAAGAATTTCTGCAAAAAATCATATAATTTTAGCATTTTCCTAATTGTATTTAATAGAATTTTAGCCAAAAACATACCATTTCAGCAATTTTCTAACCATATTTAATTTAATTTCCACAAAGAATATATAATTTCAGTAAAAGCCTAGTAAATTTCCATATTTTCTGAACAAAAAATAGCCAGCAGTTAATGATTATTTATTTAATAACTTACATCAAAATTTAGTATTTTCTCAACAAAAAATTCAATATTTTCAGCATAGAAATTAAATTGAACAACAAAATTGAGTAAAATAGAAAGAAAAAGTAAAAATTAAAGACTTGAAGTTAAATTCAAGAAACTTCCAACAAGACTAGATTTTTTTCATCTTCAATAGAAAAATTGGGGTTGTGCTTGAGGAGAAAAGTTTGAGGGATAAAAGTAAGAGAAGAATGAGAAGTTTTCTATGGCTGCACTTTAGAAGAAAGGAGGAGATGACAAACAAGAGAAAAATGGATTTTTCTTGTTCGTGGTTGCGCTGAGAGGAGAAATAAGAGATGGTTTCAAGCGGTTGTGCCTAAGAAGAAAGGTGTGAGGAGAAAGAGGGCATGTCTTTGTGCAGATTATGCTGAGTGATAAAGAGGTTAAAAGACGTGTTGAGAAAGACTAAATTAGAGTTAACTTGCGGGTTTAATTTAGACGGCGGCTTAAACCTGCTTTTTAGTATCCACTACGTGTCCTTCCGTGTTAAATAAAAAACGCTATTGTTTTCGAAGCATATATGGATTTTTGTATCAAACATGTGTCACATGTTAGGCATGAATCCGTGCCCGACACGGACATAGGGCCATTTTCCCGTGTTCGTGCGACGTGGTTGCTCGACGGCAGCCCCTTAATCTTTGTGAGTGAATGGTGGTCGGCGATCGGGCCCAAGTCCGTCCCCTTTGCCTCCGCCTACAAGATCCTAAAGAACATCGTAAGAAGATATATTTTTGATTACAGGACTATAATGTGTACAGTAAATTCCTGTACTTACACTTTATAGAAGCAAGACTTAGTTTCCATATATCTGATAATGAAGGTCAATCAGTCAATTCATCAACATTCCTATGTTGTAGGCTTGTAGCATATCCAATGTTTATTATATTTTATGTAAGATTTTGCAGTATTAACCGATAAATGAAAGAATTGTCATTAAGAATTGTTAATTTTTTCCACGAGAAATGACAGTTGTTTAAAATATTGTAGAATTGATATATAGTGATGAATGGGGATGGGATATCTAGTAAGCATCTCGTTGGGCATATCTGCATACATTTATTTTAACACAAGTGTCTATGATATAGTGGCATCTAACCTATAAAGCATGGACATGGGAAAGCATGGACACAAAACACGTCAAATTTTTAAAAATGACACGGGGACATGGTTCTATTATTTATCTATGTATTTACTTAAATATATATAAAACAAAATATAATAATCTACCTGAAGAAACATGTACCATAACTTTAAAAACAAATAAAAATAAAATCATGTCATAACTTTATTAAATAACATAATTATTTTTAGCGCAAACAATACATTTATAAAACTAAAAGTAAATCAGAGAGACAAGAATACGATCAATAATAGCTAAGACAAATAGAATATTAACCCTCTTTAATCAAAGTTGGCTTTCATAGACCCGACTTCATCATTTGCATCAATTTAGAAATTTAGTCCTAGTTATAGTCTGTCATGTAAAGATTTGAAAATTTTGATATTCTTGTATTATCAAAGGCATCAAAATTGTCCGCTCATATATTCCACATTCTTAGTTCTAAACCTCCTACACTATATAGAAGTGTCAAACACGTCCAATATGAGTGGACACGGCCCAAATGTGTTAGATTGCCATCGAACATGATAAAATAGTAATGTCTGTGCTGGTTAGCATCTAACTAATTACAGTTTCATCCCTTTTTGATTAAAGGATTTGTCTTACCAGTGAGACATCAATTTTTTAGGTGTGAATAGTACTTTGCACTTCAATGCTAACTGGATCACAACTAGCTTTTTGTTATTTGTAATTTGGCTATGACTTGATTGCTCACAGTTTGTCTGTGCAGTTCTTGATGCCACATTAGTTTTTTGTATATTGATCCTCCTTGTGTTTTCTCCACATTCCCTAGCAGCATCACCATGATAAAATGAAACCATAACCTGTTTTTCTGGCTATTAGATTTTGGTGGTTACTATGAGATTTATTCATATATGACTCACATTTTGCATTCTAAGAGGTATACAACTTAAATCTTCTATCAAACAGTTAAGATCCTGATAAAAATGCCAGCAATCCTGAAGCTTCAGAATGCTTCAAAGAAGTTGCATATTCTTATAGCATTTTATCCGATCCCGTGAAAAGACGGCCATATGATGATGCTGGGTTTGAGGTGAGTGCCTGTTTGAAAGTTTGCAATCCAGAAAGCTGAAAGCTATATAAACTTGAATGTTAATTTTGGCATTAAATACTCCTACTACGACTATAATGCCATGAACTTGTTCCTATAACTCTGAGCACTATTATAATGTGCTGGCATTCATTAGAATTCAATCAATGAAACTTGTCAGAAAAATGTGACATGCTTCCTCCTATGTTTAGGCAATTAAGATTATTTGTGCGATGCTATCTGTAAGATCCTTCCAATTTTGAAGGAATTTGGTTCGTTTTCACTTTACTTCAGAAGCAACGCAAGCCTGCTGACAATAGAGAAAAATACCATTGACGGAAGAGAAATTTCGGAAGTAGAGAATGGAACGGAATGACAAGACAGAAAAGAAAAACGGAAAAGAAATACCCCTCTATTCAAATCAATATTAATGCTCGATATTCAGTCAATCATTAATCAACCTGTCCTTTCTGATACAAAAATGAACTTATATAATAATATCAAACATAGAGTTCCAATTCGACAAGATCTTTTAATCCATCATTAATCTTAACTGGAAAAAAGAGATGAAAGATGAAGGCACAAACTTTAATATAACGACTTCCAACCTTAATAAACTGAACTTTAAATAAGAGATATGTCCCTAACTCTCATTCTAATTCAGGTTGAGAAACAGAGTGCTCATTTCTTTGGTGTAACGATAAATGATCAACAAGCTCAGGAAGGAATAGTAATTAGAGTTACCTCAGCTTCTCAAAGTATATTCAAGGTATGTGTTGTATACTTTTGCTGCTGGTGTAGGCATATGCACCTTGATGCAAGGACTATATCTTTGTCCTAATCTTTTCTGTCGTTCTAATTTGCTCTTTGTTGCATTTTCAAGCTATGTATTTCAAGTGTAAGATAGAGAAAGTGCTGCCATCTGAATTATTCGTATTGTTTGAACAAGAGACAAATGGAGGTTGCGGATTAGCATTACAGGTGATTGTTTCTAAACTGCAGTTTTCACTATTTTGCTGCTTGTAATTATAAGAAGGTAATCACACTCTTGAAAATTACATGCATCTCTTTCTGTTGTTCGTGTAGATGTTCTTTAGATAGTTTCCTTCTTTCCTATGTGCATCTTACTATCTTTATTATTATTTTTTTTAATGTTAATTCATTATTCTCTTCATAATATATGCATAGACAATTCCTTACGCCTATATTAGGGACAATGGAGGCTAGGGTTGAGGATTCCCTGACCTGGGAGCCCTCATGCCCAAAAATTTGAATTTGTTAAGCCAAGGGCCTTGTACAAACTACCATCTAGGCTTCTCTAAATTGCTTGGCAGAATGCAAAAGATTCCAAGCTTAGGCAATTAAGCAATTTTAGCATGTATGCAGTCTAAAATTTGCAGAAGTTCACAAGACTAGGTATATTTTCAACATAATACTTGAGCTTTCTTTTAATCATCTTGGAGTTTCTCTTCATACTAGAAATAGAACTCTTCTATAAATTGCATAGCGGTATATAAATTATACTAATGAGTTTTTTTATAGACTGTCAGATTCCAGTTTTTCCTATGCATTTTGTTCCAATCCTGTCAGCAGTATCTCTACTCATCGTACTTAATTATATGGTAAATTAATATGTATTCTTCTAATATAAGTTTTGTGCGGATTAAAAATATATTTCCACATATATTTTTGTTAAATGAGTAAATCAGTATCAGGCAAATTATATGTCTGGTAGCATGACTAAATAGTCCTTCCATCAGTTAGTTATTGAAGTTTTCCCAGAACAAATTTTTTTTTAGCCATTTGGGACTAATGAGCGCATTTTGGGACTACAAAACAAGCAAATCAAACAGTAGTTCTATAAAACATGATTTTTGAGTTATAACCCAACTAAACATTGGAATGCAAATGCAACTTCTGTAATTGGAAAAACATGTATTTGGAAATGCATTGTAGTTCCAACTTCAAGTAACCAAACACAACCATAGTGTGCTATGCCTAACTGACCGTGGGTTTTTTGAAGTAGAGAACTGTTCTTGTGAGATCAAGCTTATGAGCAACTTTAACGAATTATACTTTTAATGAGCAGTGATTATATCTTGTATAGGATTGACAATGTTATATTGTCAAATAATGAGGACATTTTGGGAATCCAAAACAAGCAAATCAAACACTAGTTCTATAAAACATGACTTTTGAGTTATAGCCCAACCAAACATCGGAATGCAAATGCAACTTCTGTAATTGGAAAAACATGATTTGGAAATGCATTGTGGTTTTAACTTCAAGTAACCAAACACAGCCATAGTGTGCTGTGCCTCACCGAAACCGTTCTTGTGAGATCAAGCTTCTGAACAACTTTAAAGAATTATACTTCCATACCGGTGCAACAAATTGTACATTTATTGTAACTTCATCTTCCTTCTTCAGTGTTCTGCCAAACCATGTAATAAAGTGCTCCATAGAACCCATTGCAGAACGAGGTCACACACTTCACAACTCATGTATCGAATTCTTAAAACGACTAATTATTGCAATCACTGTCATCAGCCAACTTAATTTCATTGTCACGTTATACTTTACATCTACTTTAGACCCACATGAACTCGACCCCATGAAACTGTTATGTGCGTCTCACATTCACCCCTATTTGATTTCCCTATTTGATCCGGTGTTATCACGAAACAGTTTTAAAGTTATCTTCAGGACAGACGTTTGTACAGTCGTCTGCCTTGCTCTGTCAAATTCTGGAGTTGCTATAAATCTTTGACATACGTCTATCACTCTATGGCGGACATCTATCGTTCTGGATAAAAAGTTGAAGTTTCGGGGTATGCTTGGACAGACGTCTGCCCACGGGGGACAAACGTCTGTCGTCGGGCCGGACGCATGATTTTCTTAATTAGGAAATTAGTTTTTAGGGAATATTTTTTGTATGCTCTATATATGATAGCATATTTTAAACCTAGATGGGATGTCTTTTGTTAATTTGTTAGAGCCCATTGATAATTGTGAGAGATTTAGGGTTTAAGAGGGATTTGTGTTTTCTCCATCGATTTGTATTCCTCCGATATTTGATAATTAATAAAGCTTCGTCTTAGCCTATTGTTTTTTGTGTAAGCTCTCTTTTTTCTATTTTACTGTGATTTGTTTCTTCTTCTCTTTATCATTTGGTTTGTGTTTTATGATTATCTTATTCGCAACAAACTGGTATCAGAACTATTGTTGCGTTTGTGGGATTTTGGATTGAACCATTAGGTCTTCGATTTTGCAATCTAGGTTTAACAGTGGGTAATGAAAACTACGTTCTCTTACACACTTTCTTAGATCGTGATTTTGAAGTTTAGGGTTCGTTAGTACTCAAGATATTTTGATCCCATATTATGTCTCCGACAATCATGAAGTTCGATATCGAGAAGTTTGATAGAAATATGAATTTCTATTTGTGTCAAGTCCGTATGATTATTGTTTTGACGCAAAACAATTTGAAGAAGGTGATTTTTGGGAAGGATAAAAAGCCTTCCATTATGACGGAGAAAACTTAAGAGGAGATGGATGAGAAAGCCTTTACGGCTATCCACTTGTGTCTGACTAACGAATTACTACAAGAAGTTTTGGTGGAGAAGACGGCGACTGATTTATGGAATAAATTGGAAGAGTGATATTTGAGAAAATCTCTCACGAATCGACTCTTGTTGAAACATCGTCTCAACACACTTCACATCTTAGAAGTCTCTTAAATAAAATCTCGTGTTGGTTAGTTTAATGCGATCGTTACGGATCTGGGTAAGATCGACATTAAGATTGATGATGAAGATAAGGCTCTTCTCTTGTTATGTTCGTTGCCACCCTCATTTAATCACTTCTATGACATCATGGTTTATGAATGAGATATGATCTCAATCAAGGATATCAAGCAGAATTTGACGAACAAAGAAAAGAATGACAAGGAGTTGACTTCTATCGAAGCGGATGGTTCATCGTCTGACTTATTTGTTAGAGAGCGAGAGGAGAAGAGATCCGAAAGCAAATAGGAAGAAGTCACGGTCAAAATCCAAGGCTAAAAATATGACCTGCAATTATTGTAAGAAGGGACACTTTAAAGTCGATTGTTTTAAGTTGCAGAACAAGTTAAAGCAGGAAGAAAAATCAAAGGAGTATTCGGCTGAAGCGAGTATAGCGGAAGGAGAAGGAGATCTTGTGTTCATCAACAACACACATCGATCCAAGAACGAGTGGATCATGGATTCGGGTTGTTCTTACCATATGTGTCCCAATAGGGATTTGTTCATCCCGTACGAGTTTGTTGATGGTGGTTTTGATGTGCAACAATTGCTCGTGCTGAGCTATTGGCAAAGCGAAAATCCAAATCAAGATGTTTGATGGTATTGTGAGGATATTGGCGGAAGTCAGGTACGTACCTGATTTGAAGAAGAGTCTCGTCTCTTTCGATGCACATGACGACAAAGATTACAAGTTTTCCGCTGAATGTGGAACTTTGAAGGTAATCAAAGGTGCTATTGTGATGAAGGGTGTTCGCTCGAGAGCGCGTCGTGCGTTTTGAAGGTTATAGCTTAAATGTTGGATATGTCGGTTTTAATGGAAAAATAACGCGATTCGAATCTCAAGTTTTAAAAATATCTCAAGTGCATAGTGTGTTGTAGTAATCCAACAAGAACAGGTCGATCCACGGGGAATGGATATCACGACGTTCGTTTTGAGTTAAGAACAAATGGTTTGTTTTGGGTTTTGTCACGTTTTATAAAAGAATATGATGTTTCGGGAAAAGATGATATTTACGGGATACTTAGGCTATGGCTTGGTAAATTGAATTGTGGTATTACCCCTAACTCTCATTCTTGATTCGAAAGAACATTTCTAGTTTCTATTTGAAATTGAGAAGCATGCCGTATTTAAACCGATTACAAAGAATCGTTTAAGATACGACATTAAGTTGGAACAAGTAGCAACTAAAAAGTGCAAGGAAATTTGATGAAGTTAGGATGAAACCAACTAAATGTGGTTAGCAAGTATAGAACATATGCTTTGTGGCCATATACTCTATCTAGCTATTTTCCCTCCATTTAGTTAAGTTTAACCCTATCTTCTACTTCAATTCTAATGTAAACACAAATGAGATGTAAATAAATAATATGATATGTGTTAGAGGTTGATTTGCAACCATTGAAAATAACATATCCTATCAAACAATAACACAATTAAGATGTAAATATTAAAGTTGAAGTTTATTAAGTGCAAAATGAATAAAAAATGAGGGGTTGAAAGGCAAGCCATTCATCAACCTACTTCATCATTGCCTAAGTAAAAGAACTACTCACATATCATTATACAAACAAAAAGAACACAAAAAAGGAAGAATTCATAAAGGAAATTGTAAGAAAAGTAAAGAGCAAGAAATACTAAGAACTAAGTGTGCAATGAAATGAACTCTTTATTGAATCTTGAACTTGAATACAAACTATTAAGATCAAAGACCTAAAAGCTAAACTTGTAAATTAAGTTAAGAAGTTACAAGATCAGGAGAAAAGCAAGAACTCAAGATTACAACTAGAACTGCAAAATGCATCAAATATGCAAAGTATGGAAATGTATATATATTTATGGGATCCTTTTCTCTCAAAATGATCTGTTATTTATAGGCATTGCAACTCCAAAAAAGAGTATACAAGCGTGTTGATTTGACCAATTGGAGCTCACAGAAGAAAAATGAGTGGCAATGGTGCACATTGGGCCGCAATTTGTGGCCAAAATGATTAAAATTGTGGCCTGGTGTTGAGTTCTGGGGCCTATCTTTGTACTGTGTTCTTTTGATATCCCAAGCTTCTCTTTGTGATTTTCTTTTCTTTTAATTTGAACAGGGTTGCAATCTGGAGTTTGGAAGCTAAATGTAAAGATTTTTCCACCCAAAAAGTATACATCACATCACACCTTTTCAATATAAAACACACTCATTATCTATTCTACTTGTATGCTAACTTATCAAACACACTTGTGCTCATATAATGAATTATGACTGCTCATACATGCATCATGTTGGACCATTTTGATTAAATTGTTTCACACATGATTTGCTTCACAATTTCTTAGACTTGATAAATTTCCATCCCGTTTGCAGTTTTGGTTCAAAATCCCCGTATCTGTGCAAGTTGTGCGTTCTTTCAGTGATATTCCCCAATGTATCTGCAGCCTGTACTAATGAGCAGACACAGATCAAATAGCGCTGTTTATTCACAAAATGATATCGAATGAGCTGTATTAAATGTAGTTTTTCATGATGAACAAATATCCTTTCGTGATGAACAAACACCCTTTCGTGATGAACAAATACCACAGTTTTTCGTGATGAACAAATACCCTTTTAGCTCGTCCCAAGCAAAACAAAATCCTAACTTCACTTTCGCAGGGAACGCAATTGCACTGAGCCCGTACAACAAGCTGTTCAACCTCTAGGTGTCTCTAATAGAAGAAGTTGTCTTTTGAGGGTTTTCAGCGGATTACACCCACAAAATCCCGTCAAGCTAGTTTCGTGAGATAACAGTCGATTATAATCCTAAAGTTTAGTATCCAAGCTAGAGATTCTATTACCCTAAATCAGAAACATCACACAACAACAACTGAGCCTTTTATCCGAAGCATATGGGGTAGGCTACATGAACCAACATGAGAATCACGCCGGGTCCAGCACATGAATCCTCTGCCTCCACTCACTCCTATCCAACAATATACTTTCATTGAGTCCTTTGGCAACCATATCGTTTCGTATCACCTCCATCCATGTTTTCTTCGGTCTCCCTTTTGCCCTTTTGCCATTGCCCATATCGAGAGTATCTATTCGTCGAATTGGTGCTTCCATAGGTCTGTGTCGCACATGACCAAACCATCTTAGCCAGTTTTCCCGCATCTTCTCCTCCACAGGTGCTACACCAACTTTTGCACGAATATCCTCATTTCGCACCTTATCTTTTCTAGTGTTACCGCACATCCAACGAAGCATGCGCATCTCCGCTACGTGCATCTTCTGTGTATGATGCTTCTTAGGAGCCAAGCATTCTGTACCATATAATAAGGCAGGCCGAATAGCGCTCCGATAAAACTTCCCTTTCAATTTTAACGGAAAGTTACGATCACACAAAATCCCTGTTGCACTCCTCCATTTCAACCAACCAGCTTGGATCCTTTGATTAACATTACTATCGATCTCCCCATTCTTTAGGATGATGGAACCTAGATATCTAAACTGGTTGCTCGGTGATATCGCTTGCCCTTCCAATGTTATACCAATATGGTTTTGACTTCTCTGGTTACTAAATTTGCATTGCATATATACTGTCTTGGACCTGCTCAATCTGAATCCCCGAGATTCCAATGTTTGCCTCCATAATTCCAATTTGGCATTAACCCCTGCTTTCGTCTCACTTACTAGAACAATATCATCAGCGAATAGCATACACCAAGGTACCTCATCTTGGATAGTTCTAGTAAGCTCATCCATCACGATGGTAAATATGAATGGACTTAATGCAGATCCTTGATGTAAACCAATAGTAATTGGAAAATCACTTGTTAAGCCGCCGCAAGTTCTGACATTTGCCACTACTCCATCGTACATATCCTTGATTATGTCAATATACTTGACGGGGACCCCCTTCTTCATCATTGTCTCCCATAATACCTCTTTAGGAACCTTGTCGTACGCTTTTTCTAAATCAATAAATATCATATGCAAATCTCTTCTCCTCTCTCGAAAACGCTCGACAAGTTGACAAAGCAAATGAATAGCCTCTGTCGTCGATCGTCCAGGCATGAACCCAAACTGGTTCTCTGTTATCTTAATATCCTTCCTTAACCTATGTTCAATCACTCTCTCCCAAAGTTTCATGGTGTGACACATAAGTTTTATTCCACGGTAATTTGAGCAACTTTGAATGTCACCCTTGTTTTTGTAGATAGGTACAAGGATACTTTTCCTCCATTCATTTGACATCTTTTTTGTCTGCCAAATCTTATTAAACAGATCTGTCAGCCATTTAACGCCTATTTCTCCTAAACATCTCCAAATCTCGATAGGAATCCCGTTAGGACTAACCGTTTTTCTTAAACTCATTCTGTTCAAACCTTCTTTAACCTCAGGTAGTCTTATTTTACGCATGAAATCACGGTTTATATCTTGAGATTGAATGACAAGTCCATCCAAATTCTTAGTAAAGTTCTCATTGAACAATTTGTCAAAATAATCTCTCCATCTTTTCTTGATATCCTCATCTCGAACTAAAACCTTCTGATTTTTATTTTTGACACACTTCACCGCACATAAGTCTCTAGTCTTCTTTTCCCGCATCCGAGCAATCCGGTATATATCATTTGCAGTCTCTTTAGTGTCTAATTTCTCGTACACCTCCTTGTAGACCTTAGATTTAGCTTCCCGAACAGCTTTCTTAACTTCCTTTTTAGCTATTTTGTACTTCTCAAATCTCTCCACATCTCTACTTTTCTTCAAATCTTTATAAGAATCCCTTTTAATTTTAATAGCAGCCTTTATATCTTCATTCCACCATGATATGTCCTTAGATGGTGGAACACCACCTCTCGACTCACCAAGTAGATCTCTAGCTACCTTCTTGATACAACTAGCCATTTTGTTCCATGTTTTGTCTGGATCATCTTCCGACTGCCAATCCGCTTCTTGGACTACACGATCTATAAAAGCCTTTTGGTTACCTTCTTTCAATCGCCACCATTTAATTCTATACTCTACCTTACATATAATCTTCCTAGGTTCTCTTCTAAATCGAGAATCTAGAACTAAAAGCCTATGTTGAGTGGTTACACTCTCACCTGGCACTACCTTACAGTCGATACAACCTCTATCTATTCTTCTCGTCAGAAAAAAGTTTATTTGACTAGCACTTGATCCGCTCCTAAAAGTGATAAGGTGGGACTCTCTTTTCCTAAACTAGGTGTTTGCTAAGATCAAATCATAAGATAAGGCAAAATCTAGAATCGAGTCACCTACTTCATTCCTTTGGCCGAAACTAAAACCTCCATAGATAGTATCAAACCCACTATGACTAGTACCTATATGTCCATTAAGATCACCACCAATAAATAACTTCTCTCCACTAGGTATACTTTGCACCACCTCGTCTAAATCCTCCCAGAATAGACGCTTACTAGCGTCATCAAGACCTATCTGTGGTACATAAGCATTAATAACATTAAGGATCTCTCCATCTAGAATAAACTTAACCAATAAAATTCTATCACATTTTCTCCTAATCTCAACTACATCCTCAAGCAACCGTATATCTATGATTATGCCTACCTCATTACGAGTTTTATCTCTACCCATATACCAAAGCTTATAACCCCAAGACTCTATGACTCTACTCTTTTCACCTACCCACTTAGTTTCTTGCAAACGCATAATACCAACTCTCCTCCTAATCATCACCTCCACTAATTCTATTAGTCTACCCGTAAGAGAACCTATGTTCCAGGAAGTTAGACGGATCCTATGAAATCCTTGCTTATTTGTCACTACACCCGGGGTCCGATGTAGTGCGCCGTTTCTAGACGACGACCCTTGCTTATTTGTCACTACACCCGGGGTTCGATGTAGCGCGCCGTCTCTGGACGACGACCCTTGCTTATTTGTCACTACACCCGGGGTCCAATGTAGCGCGCCGCATCTGGACGACGATCTAGAAGCCCTTGCATACTTAACACTACACCCGGGATCCGATGTAGCGCGTCGCTGAGTAGGGGACGCCCCAATGATATTCTTATTATGGTTCATGTCATAGAATGTGACAAAGTTTTACGTTGGCTGTCACAAGCCTACTACAACCCTCACCCTTTCTCATCCGGACTTGGGACCGGCAACGGTGGGTTTCTAAATCAGAAACATCGAACCCTATTTTTTACACCTCACTTCTTCATTTAATTTAAGATCCTATACGTCTTTACGTGCTCGTACGAAATAGCGTCGTTGCGTTTCAAAAAACTTCGATTAGAGTTTTCATGTCACAAATACAGACCATGAAAAACTTCAAAAGGATCACACAAGTTTGTTAAGACTTAAGTTTTTCTCAAGTTTCATTCTCCAGCTTGATTTCAAATCAGAATTTCTATCATTTTTAATAGAAAAGTAAGTTTTATTCTTCATTCCACTTATCACCTGTTTTTGTATCATACACACCTTCGTGAACGTGCAATAGTCTTTTACTTTATATCTCCGTTAAAAATATTTTTTATAGAAAAACTCGTCTTAAGCCAAGATTATCCTCACACAAAGAACCGTGAGGAATTTTAACTCGGAGAAAACACTTTCTTGAATTTGTTTATATCGGATTTTCTAGATTTTTTAGCGAGTTTTGGGCCAATGCATCAAAAACCAAGGCATTAGGTGTGAAAACACTCCAGCGGATTTAATTGCCTAAGTCACCTAGGCCCTAAAACAAAAAGACTTATTTTATACATGAAAATCTCAAAAGCAATGCAAACAGAGATATAGTCAATATTTCTTTTCATTTTTAAGAGTAAAGACGTGTTTGTATAGATCGGGTGTGTAATCACTTAAGAATTAAGATAAGTTATTTTTCAGATTTGATTTCCATTAAAGCTTTCAATAATACGCTTTCATATCCACTTCACTTTATGTGTTATTCTTGATATTATTTATTTCAAAACAAACATGTTTGATTCTAAGGAAGTTTATCAATTTTTAAAACATTTCAAACTTATCATCTAATTCTCAAAACTCACAACACGTGTAGTGTAATGTAAGGACGTATATTAGCTACAGTTAAACTCAAAGAAGGGTTATCTTTCGGATTTTCAATTTTTGAAAATAGGATTTAGTTATTTCTTTCTTATCAAACCAAACCATCAGTATTTCGAATTTAAGCTTTCCCACCAGCTTACTTGACGACAAAGTTTTCATGTTTTTTGAAAAGTTTTAAAAGTTGTGTTTTTTTTGGATTTTTGTATATACAAAAGAAAGGAAAATTTTAACAACTATTTTTTTTCAATTTTTGGGTACAATAAGCAAAAATGTAGTACAAAAACAAATATGCAATGCAAACTATATAAAAAATAAAGGAAAAATACAGGAATGAAAGTGCTAAAATGCAGCAAATATGCAAATGCAAACTACATGTTATATACATGAAAACACCTCTTTCCACCCCAAACTTGTTTTAGACAATGTTTTCATTGGCGCTTTGCTTTCCCCTTCCCTTTTCTGCTTCCATTGGCTTCATTCTGCGCTACTTCAATTATGTCCAGTTGCGCTTGCATTTGCTGTTATTTCTTCATCATGTGTCGGGCACTACGTAAGTCATGAGTTGCAAGTCATGATCATTGTTCGGTTCAGGTTTATTTAGGAGCGCCTCTGTAGAATCTTTCGGCCCCGGATGCTCGTTGTGATCATCCGTCGTCCAATTCTTCTGTTCGTAATGGTTGCCAGTGTAACCTTGTGAAATCTCCTCTCTCAACTGGCCAATGCAGGTATGTGGAAGCGAAGCCATTGAAGTCATCCTTAGCCATGTAATACCTGCAAATTTGCGTGACTAAGACCGGACGCAAGAGGTTCTTCTGAGCAATCCCTTTCATGATCGTGCTAAAAAGAAAAATCACAACGCAGAAACAATGGTCTTTCTTTATCAAGCGATAGGCTATATTCCTTACACTAGTTGGAAATGATGAGACGCGGCTATGATCCTTAAGATTGCGGTTTACCCACCAGCAAACCACAAACACGTTTCGGTACATTTGTGCGGGGTTCAGCCCTTTATCTTTCGGCTCAAAGAACTCACCCAAAGTGGATCGATAAACAGCTAGTTCTTGCGGCTTTTGATTCTCCGACCGCATCGCAATTCTTGTGACTCTAGAGATGGTATCTGGTTCGAAAATCCTCTTTCCCACTTGAAATTGAAATTCAACATATCCCTCATCCGGTTCTCCATCTCTCAATACCTCATAAAATTCAACCACTAATTCTTTGATGGCAAAAAGATCCTCAATGTTGTTGACCAGAAATTTCCACCCTAAACGACAAATCTCGTCGTAAAAATATCCACCGTACGTTTCATTGGAGAAAACATCGATGAAGTTATTTTCATACTCAAACGCAACCATCGATGAAACCGATAAAAAGGAGTGTAGAGAAAAACAGAGGGAATGATCTTACAGTAGGTGAAATTTGATCGCGATGGCCACAAATTGCGGCTATATGGAATTTTCTGGGGGCCTTAACTTCGAATTGAGGGCTGGATCTGGGAGATGGGCGTCAGGGCTGATGGGAGGATGATAAATTTTTGGAAACTTTTGAATGGGGGCTCGGGTATGGTGGGGGTTGTTTTAATGGTATTTTTCAAATAACCCCCTACAAAAAGTAATTGAAAAAGGTGTTTTTACAAAACGATATTTACAAAAATATCCTGGTGGACCACAAAAAGTACTTACAAGGAGTGGGGTTGTGATTTAAATAGTGTAACACGGCTCATGTAAGAACATGAGCTCCTCCGGTTCCGCCGACAGTTCAAGAAATGGCTTTAAGCGCTGCCCGTATACTTTAAACGGGTTGTCGGTGTGCAGATCTTCAATTTCAACTGCACCGTGAAGAAAGACGATGCTCCTAAGGAACGGAACTGTCCAACGTGATTTCAACTTCCCGGAAAAAAATGTAAACATGAATCGTATGACAAGACTTTCTATCCTACGTTTTTTCTGAGAATAGTCCTATCATGAAAGACTTTCTTGTCTTTTCTTTATCCAGTTTGGCGTTTTCATACGCATCATTACGTATCTCGTCGAGCTTGTTTAGTTGAAGTTTTCTCGTCTCACCGGCATTTTTAGGTCAAAATTGAGATATTTGATTGCCCAGAATGCTCGGTGTTCTAATTCTACAGGCAAATGACATGCTTTTCCAAAAATGAGTCGATATCGTGACATATCCAAATTCGTTTTGAAAGCGGTGCGAAAAGCCCAAAGAGCGTCATTTAATTTTAACGAGCAGTCCTTACTGTTTTGATTGACGGTTTTCTCCAAGATTTGTTTTATTTGGTGATTGGATACTTCAACCTGATCGTAAGTTTGAGGATGGTAGGGTGTTGACAATCTGTGGCTTATAGAATATTTCTTCATCAGCGATTCAAATGATCGGTTGCAAAAGTGTCCTGTTATCGCTAATGATGGTGCAAGACGTGCCGAACCAGGAAAAAATGTTTTCCTTCAAGAATTTTACGACAACCTTATTGTCAGGCACTACCTCTACCCATTTGGACACGTAGTCCACAACCAATAAGATGTATAAGTTCCCGAAAGAATTAGGGAACAACCCCATGAAATCGATTTCCCAGACATAAAAAATATCGACAATCAGAATGGAATTTAAGAGCATTTGATTTCGTTTTCTAATCTTTCCCAAATGCTGACATCGGCTATAAGTTTTGCAATAGTCAAAACCATACTTGAAAAGTGTCGGCCAATAGAATCCGTATTGCAAAACCTTCTCATTCGTCTTTCTGGGTCCAAAATGGCCTCCACAAGCTTGGTCATGACAGAATGATAGCACACTTCTCGTTTCAGAGCTGAGAATGCATCTCTTAATGATCTGGTCAGGACAGTACTTGAACATGTAAAGCTCATCTCCGTAAAAGAATGACTTGGGATAGAAATTTAGACTTGTCCTGTTTTGACCAAAAGGAGGGTGTTTCCCCAGTTCCAAGTAAATTGACGATATCAGCGAACCAGGGTTCACTTGATACAGCGAGAAGTTCATCGAGAAAATTTTCATTGATTGGGATGTCCTAGACTGGTGAATTTACCAAGCGAGATAAGTGATCGGCCACCACATCGTCGGTTCCACTACTAAAATAGGGGGTTGCCCCTACGGATATTGAAATCCGTAGGGGCAGATTTATGTTGGCCCTACAGATTAATCCGTAGGGCTAAAAGGTTGCCCCTACGGGCCTAGACGTTCAAGAATAAAAATATTAATTCTTAATTTGGTGTTTGCCCCTACGGAGCCGCAAACCAAGGACCTACGGACAAATCCGTAGGGGCAACTAAATAGCGATTTAATAAAGGCACAGATCGATCGCCTACACTCTCTTTCTTCCTCTCTCGATCGATAGCGAAACAAAATTCCCAAATCGCCACCGCCGTTCTCCTCGTCGCCACCGCCGTTCTCGTCGCCACCACCGTTCTCGTCGTCGCCACCGCCGTTCAGGTTAGTAAATCTTCAATTAAATTAAAGAAATTTTTGATTATTTAGGGCTAGGGTTCATGGCTGGGTCTGGGGTTGCAGTTGGAGTTGGGGTTCGGCAGGGGTTGCGGTCGGGGTCGGGGTTGGGTTGGGGTTAGGGTTAGGGTTAGGGTTCGGCTGCGGCTGCGGCTGGGGCTGGGGTTAGGGTTTGGCTTAGGGTTGGGGTTGGGGTTTAGCTGGGGCGTGCTGGGGTTAGGGTTAGGTTAGGGCAGGGCTGGGCTGGGGTTAGGTTGGGGCTGGGGCTAGGGTTAGGCTGGGGCTAGGGTTAGGCTGGGGCTAGGGTTAGGCTGGGGCTGGGCTGGGCTGGGGCTGGGGCTAGGGTTAGGTTGGGGTTGGGTATCGATGTATATACATGTATCATATCATGAATGATTCATTTTCATTAAATGTGGTAAAATTAAGTGTATAAAATCATGCCATATAAATAGATTGTGTTCGTGAATGGCGATCTAGTTAGGCGAACCAAAGTGTTGCATTGATGAAAGTTTACCGTAGAGGAAATTACGGCTAGCTCTATACATTTAACCTGAATGTATCCAGTAATTACTAGCATGTATAGAAAAGTTGGTTTAATTTATGAAAAAATGGGGATACAACTTGCATGTATGCATATAGGTAACATCTGCCAATATCCCATATCCAGACCGCAATCTATTTTTGCCTATTGGCTAATATGAAAATATCGGTCCGCGTATATGACATAATCAAAGTTGTTAACTCTTGATACGGTTTATGTTTCGTTTTTTTATTTATCATATCGTGTATCGTATCTGTTTCATATCGAAAGAAACAAAATTTTTTGTTACAATAACGAAATAATTATGTGTAGAACCAATTACAATTTTAAAAATGATCAAATTAACAACATAAAGCAACGTACAAGTTAAAGCAAATTTCGGAATTGCAGCACTCAAATACATACATATAAATCATACAAACCCATGCATTTGATAATCAAATAGGGTTTTTTTTGCCCCCTACTTCAATATTTTGATGCATGTTTCAGTCATGTGAATTCATATGTTGCGTATAACGCTTTATGATATCAGTATCCTACATTTGTAGTTTTAATTGTTGATTGTTATAGATGAATGCCATTGCAATAATAGTTTTTGGTTGATGAATGCTATTGCAATGTAGGATGATCAGTTCTATCAATCTTGATCTAAATGGTTTAAAATCATGTTACACATACAACACGAGTGCACAACAAACGCATAATTAGAGAGCGATCCGAGATATTCAGGTTAAAACCAATATATGATACTCGATGATAATATAAAACCTTCATATTCCCATCGATACTCATATATGAAACTAAAAGCGCCACTTAGTCTCCGTCTATCGGTTAACATACGTGCGATGCTCGTCGTGATCTAGAACTATACGAAGGTTGTTAAATATCGGACAGTATAGCTCGATACTAACAACCGTCGTATAGTCTACGCGACGAGAAAATTCAATCGTATGGTAACCCATAGATTTGTCCCGTGTGGACAAGTTAAGAATGTATAAAGCAAACGCCTTCATTCACTTGTGTTTTCATCCGTTTCGAGATATTTCGTCGGTACCTTTCCGCTGGTTCTCCGTGTATAAAGATAGATTAGATGTTCATTTCAACGTTGTTTCACGGCTTTGAAATGATTATCTATTCTATTACAGTGTACTCGGAGAACAGCGGGGAGGTGCTGCCGAAATTTACTCGAAACGGTTGAAAGCACAAGTGATGGGCGTTCGCTCTATACATTCTTAATGGGATAGAAGCCTACCCCCGACAGCCGGAACACACACATACAACAAGAATACACAACAAACGCATAATTAGAGAGCGATTCGAGATGTTCGGGTTAAAACCAATATATGATAATATGAAACCTTCATATTCTCATCGATACTCATATATGAAACTAAAAGCGCCACTTAGTCCCCGTCTATCGGTTAACATACGTGCGATGCTCGTCGTGACCTAGAACTATACGAAGATTGTTAAATATCGGACAGTATAGCTCGATACTAACAACCGTCGTATAGTCTACGCGACGAGAAAATTCAATCATATGGTAACCCATAGATTTGTCCTGTGTGGACAAGTTAAGAATGTATAAAGCAAACGCCTTCATTCACTTGTGTTTTCATCCGTTTCGAGATATTTCGTCGGTACCTTTCCGCTGGTTCTCTGTGTACAAAGATAGATTAGATGTTCATTTCAACGTTGTTTCACGGCTTTGAAATGATTATCTATTCTATTACAGTGTACTCGGAGAACAGCGGGGAGGTGCTGCCGAAATTTACTCGAAACGGTTGAAAGCACAAGTGATGGGCGTTCGCTCTATACATTCTTAATGGGATAGAAGCCTACCCCCGACAGCCGGAACACACACATACAACAAGAATACACAACAAACGCATAATTAGAGAGCAATTCGAGATGTTCGGGTTAAAACCAATATATGATAATATGAAACCTTCATATTCTCATCGATACTCATATATGAAACTAAAAGCGCCACTTAATCCCCGTCTATCGGTTAACATACGTGTGATACTCGTCGTGACCTAGAACTATACGAAGGTTGTTAAATATCGGACAGTATAGCTCGATACTAACAACCGTCGTATAGTCTACGCGACGAGAAAATTCAATCGTATGGTAACCCATAGATTTGTCCCGTGTGGACAAGTTAAGAATGTATAAAGCAAACGCCTTCATTCACTTGTGTTTTCATCCGTTTCGAGATATTTCGTCGGTACCTTTCTGCTGGTTCTCCGTGTACAAAGATAGATTAGATGTTCATTTCAACGTTGTTTCATGGCTTTGAAATGATTATCTATTCTATTACAGTGTACTCGGAGAACAGCGGGGAGGTGCTACCGAAATTTACTCGAAACGGTTGAAAGCACAAGTAATGGGCGTTCACTCTATACATTCTTAATGGGATAGAAGCCTACCCCCGACAGCCGGAACACACACATACAACAAGAATACACAACAAACGCATAATTAGAGAGCGATTCGAGATGTTCGGGTTAAAACCAATATATGATAATATGAAATCTTCATATTCTCATCGATACTCATATATGAAACTAAAAGCGCCACTTAGTCCCCGTCTATCGGTTAACATATGTGCGATACTCGTCGTGACCTAGAACTATACGAAGGTTGTTAAATATCGGACAGTATAGCTCGATACTAACAACCGTCGTATAGTCTACGCGACGAAAAATTCAATCGTATGGTAACCCATAGATTTGTCCCGTGTGGACAAGTTAAGAATGTATAAAGCAAACGCCTTCATTCACTTGTGTTTTTATCCGTTTCGAGATATTTCGTCGGTACCTTTCCGCTGGTTCTCCGTGTACAAAGATAGATTAGATGTTCATTTCAACGTTGTTTCACGGCTTTGAAATGATTATCTATTCTATTACAGTGTACTCGGAGAACAGCGGGGAGGTGCTGCCGAAATTTACTCGAAACGGTTGAAAGCACAAGTGATGGGCGTTCGCTCTATACATTCTTAATGGGATAGAAGCCTACCCCCGACAGCCGGAACACACACATACAACAAGAATACACAACAAACGCATAATTAGAGAGCGATTCGAGATATTCGGGTTAAAACCAATATATGATAATATGAAACCTTCATATTCTCATCGATACTCATATATGAAACTAAAAGCGCCACTTAGTCCCCGTCTATCGGTTAACATACGTGCGATGCTCGTCGTGACCTAGAACTATACGAAGGTTGTTAAATATCGGACAGTATAGCTCGATACTAACAACCGTCGTATAGTCTACGCGACGAGAAAATTCAATCGTATGGTAACCCATAGATTTGTCCCGTGTGGACAAGTTAAGAATGTATAAAGCAAACGCCTTCATTCACTTGTGTTTTCATCCGTTTCGAGATATTTCGTCAGTACCTTTTCGCTGGTTCTCCGTGTATAAAGATAGATTAGATGTTCATTTCAACGTTGTTTCACGGCTTTGAAATGATTATCTATTCTATTACAGTGTACTCGGAGAACAGCGGGGAGGTGCTGCCGAAATTTACTCGAAACGGTTGAAAGCACAAGTGATGGGCGTTCGCTCTATACATTCTTAATGGGATAGAAGCCTACCCCCGACAGCCGGAACACACACATACAACAAGAATACACAACAAACGCATAATTAGAGAGCGATTCGAGATGTTCGGGTTAAAACCAATATATGATATTCGATGATAATATGAAACCTTCATATTCCCATCGATACTCATATATGAAACTAAAAGCGCCACTTAGTCCCTGTCTATCGGTTAACATACGTGCGATAATTTATTCTTTTCAACGACAAACGCACACACAAAGCATATACACGGATTTTCTCCTTTATCAGTAACTATCCCGTTCTTATATTTCTCAATATAGTCAGCATAACCTACAATTTATATGTTATACAGTCTAACATGGCCCATGAGTACGTCAGAGTTAAGGACTGGATGTATGTGGATTGGAAACAACGTATGCAACCTAAGTTTGTCGCAGGAGTTGCTGCTTTCCTTGAATTTGCACGCGCACATAATAAGATCATAATAGAGAAGATTCTCTGTCCGTGCGATAGATGTGGCAATAAGTACTGGCAGAAGGTAGAATTGGCAGAGCTTCATATTGTAAAACATGGGTTTACTAGACTTTATACAACTTGGAAATATCACGGGGAAGGAGAAGAATGCAGTACTGCGGCAGAAGAAGAAGGAGAACACGATAATGCGGCAGGAGAAGAAGAATAATTCGGTAATGCGGCAGAAGACGGAAATTTATTTCCATCAGAAGAAATGGAGGATATCTGCCCTAGGTGAATCTATTCGTACCGAAGATGACATTCCTTCCGGTCAAGGACCGCATGCGGATAAATATGAAAATTTCATGAATGACGCTAGGAAACCAATTTATGAGAATGCGAAGTATTCCACCCTCTCATGGTTCGTCCAACTTTTCCAGATTAAGTGCCTAAATGGATGGAGTAACAAGTCATTCACAATGCTTCTTTCGTTCTTGAAAGATTCTATACCTCCGGGAAATAATATGCCCGAAAGCTGGTACGAAGCCCAGAAGATGATGTTTGATTTGGGTCTAAAGTGAGAGAAGATTCAAGTATGTCCTAAAAATTACGTGTTGTACCGGAAAGAGAATTCAGATTTGAAAGAGTGTCCAACATGCGGAGAGGCCAGGTATAAGCCGAAAGATTCTGATAAGAAGCCTGATATACCTGTGAAGATAGCACGATACTTTCCCATAACACAGAGACTACAGAGGCTATTCAGGTGTGTTCCCCTCCAAAAGACGGCTCGACGGCGTACGTCTTGCCTGAGATTCGGGGCAGATGCTAATTGGTGCTATCCGTCTACCTCTCCGAAAATGCCAAGTTAATTTATGGCACCATGTATCGAAGGTTTAAACGGATGCGTCCGATATAGCAGACTTCGTCAGATTCCCCCTCGCTTGAGGGGTTTTTTGATTGTGGGGATGCTCTTCCCTGCAGGCGCAAGCCCCTGCAGTTAATTACGCTACCGCACTGCGGTAACCACTTTCTCTTTCTCCAGATGGTCACTTCGTGTCGTGTGTGTTTATTTTGTGTTTGGTTGCCCGTGGATTGTATACGGAGACTGAGTTATGTCGTCGCCCGTAGGGCGTGGACTAGTCCAAATCCGTATTATCTTAGATTTGGGTTTGGGGGTTTGGGTTTAAGGATACGTTAGCCTCATTGGAGACTAAGATCGACTTAAACGTTTGTTAAGGACACGTTAGTCTAGTTTTTAGACTAAGATCGACTTAACGGGATCGTTTAGATCCAACAATAGAGTCATTAAGGGAGCCCTGTTGTTTAGTTTAGTGACGTTGCGGTCAATAGGTAGTTTAAGGACACTGCGGTCCGTAGGTAGTTTAAGGACATTGCGGTCCAATGTTAGTTTTAAGACGTTGCGGTCAAGGTTAAGGACCTCATAGTCCATGGATTTAAGGACTCCACAGTCTAAGGTTAGTTTTAAGACATCTCGGTCAAGGTTAAGAACGTCATAGTCCGTTGTTAGTTTTAAGACATTCCGGTCAAGGTTAAGGACCTCATAGTCCATGAGTTTAAGGACCCCACAGTCCGTATCAATGTGTGGTCATCGGGACCCGTCACCTCTTTGAAGACGTCGAGGGATTACAATGCCAAGTATCAAAGGAGTGAAGAGATGTACCCTTAAACCAAGGTAGATTAAACAGTCTTTGGTCCAGCTTGGGACCAGGACCAATTGATTATGTTATGAGCCCATAAGCTCAGTTAAGTTTGAATTGAGGACTTATGGCCATCTTGGGCTAAGTCCAATCATGTTTGGAATATTGGCTTCCTATTGGTCCATTGAAGGAGAAGCTTTGTCTTTGGCCATTTAGCCAATTGGGCTAAAGTTAGTGTTAAACACTAAAGATCAGCAGTATTGAACACTGGGAACAAGTTAGTGTTTTAACACTAAAAGACAGTTGGTGTTAAACACCAGTAACAGGGGGTTCAAATTAGTGTTAAACACTAAAACAAATCAGTGTCGAACACTAGCAACAGAGATCTCAAATTAGTGTCAAACACTAAAATAATCAGTGTTAAACACTGGTGACAGAGATTTTAATTTAGTGTCGAACACTAAGAAAATTAATGTTAAACTCTGTTAACAGAGATTTAATTTAGTGTTAAACACTAAGAAATTCAGTGTTAAACACTGCAAGAAAGGCTCTTCGATCAGTGTTGAACACTAAGGCAAAACAGTGTTAAACACTGGATTCAGAGGTTCCAATTTAGTGTTAAACACTAAGGCAAGAAGGGTCACGTGGTAGCACGTGAGGGCGCCCTCCCTTTATTTATTCTGCTGAGAATATTGAATACTTTGGAGCATCACATGCTGTCACGTGATGGGCATTTAAGTGTTTGTGCGTTAAAGCTTCTGCCAAGGGTCACGTGGGTCACGTGAGGCATTGCCTCAAAAGCCCTTCCCTGTGGATCTTTCCAGGGGTCACGTGGTAGCACGTGACTCTGCCTCTTTACAATTTTTGATTAAATTCTTCATTAAATCCCCATTTTCCTCTGAAGAATTATATTCTCTGATAGAGTTGAACTCTGATTTTCCTGTAGGAATTAAATTCCTCATATATGTGAAGAATTGAGTTCTGTCATAGGGTTAAACCCTGATAATAACTTCAAAAGAACTAAATTCCCTCTTTCTTTAGAGAATTACTCTTAAATAGGGTTGAACCCTAATTTATATTCTGAGAGATTAGATTCTGTCATAGGGTGAAACTTTAATTTCTTCTTTCTTAAGGAAATTAGATTCCTGTTATTTTAACAGAACTAAGTTCTTAACTAGGGTTAAACCCTGATTCTGTTCATTCTATAGGAATTAAATTCCTATAACATAGGGTTAAACCCTAATTTTATCTCAAAGAAATTAAATTCCTATAATTCTGTGAGGATTAAATCCTCAAACTTTCATTCCCTCTCTATGCTTTGGATCTGCATGGCAGGATCTCAACCCAATGAGAATTAAATTCTCTATTCATGGGGAGATGTGCACTTTGCAGATCCTCTACTAAAGAGAGAACTAAGTTCTTCTTTTTAATATCAGAGTTAAACTCTTTTGAGAATTAAATTCTCTTTTAAGGGCATTCCCTTTCTTACCTAGGATTTTCTTCTGCAGAAGATCAAATTCTTTCAGAGTCTCAAGGCTCTATATTTCTCTTTTTCTATCTCTCTTTTTCTGTATATCCCTCTGTATCTCTCTTGGCTCCTATTTATAGGAGAAGAAGCAGAATCAATTAGTTTTGGTGAATTTTTCATTGAGAGATTTGATTTGCATTCATCATTCATCTGGTCCTTTGGATTATTAGGTAAATTCTATTCACCATTGGATTTTAAATCCAGAGATTTTCCTTTGTTATTTCGGTTAGATTTTAAGGGGAAATCTTTCCAAGTTCAGGATTTTTCCACAAATAGATGATATTTAATCACCTTTAAATCTTTAGTCCAATCGGTTCCAAGTAATCATTTTCCTTTGGAAAGATTTGATTGCTGTTCAGAATTTAATTCTGTTAAATAGATAGGCTTTGAAAGCCGGTCACGTGTGGCCACATGACCCATGGTCACGTGTAGGCACGTGACCCTTGGTCACGTGTAAGCACGTGACCCCCTGGAACGAGCTTTCTTCTTCTTTTTGCGCTTTGTCTTCTGGCCGCTGTTCAACCGCCACGTGCCACCACGTGACCCCTGGTCACGTGTGAGCATGTGACCCTCTTCTGGAGCTTTTTCTTTGATTTAGTTAGGGGACTGATGTGCCTTTGCCGCTGTTTTCAAATGTCACGTGCCAACATGTGACTGCTGGTCACGTGCTAGCACGTGATGCCTCCCTTGTAAGCTTTGCTGATTTTAAATCAGGAAACAAATACCCCCACAGTGTTGTTCTCACGTGTTTGCACGTGAGTGCAACGCTGTCACTTTTTGTGACCGTTGGATTCCTCTAGGTACTCGGGTAGATGAAGCGTTTCCTTCACATTCTATAAATATAGGGGTCATTTCAGAGACGCCTCTACTTTGCCTGTCTTCTTCCTTTGAGAACCTTTTCCCTTGAGAATTTAATTCTCGTTTCTAGAGCTTAGCTCTTTGCTTCGAACTCTTCAGAGTTTAACTCTGTTCAAGTGACCCTTCTTCCTCAGGTAATGGTGATCGAAGCACATTCATTTTGACAAAACTCTCTAGATTTTAAATCCATGTCAAGGGATTCACTCCTTTTTTTTTAACAAAGAACCCATTTTTCTTCAAGCTTTTTAACCAAAGTGTGAAACCACTTAACCTTCAACAGCAGATCTCTTAGGGCTTAGACGATGATCCATGGAGTTTAACTCCCTTCACGGAAAAAATGCTTTTGGGAATTTAATCCCCTTTTTTTTTCTTAATAAGGAATTTAATTCCTATGAAGGACTAAGTTCTTCCTATGAAGGCTTCTTAGGGTCTCTTTGCCCTAGGTTGTCATTCTGTAATTAATGGAACAGCAGCTTTGTAACAATTCTCATGACCTTTATTTCAGGTATTATGGATGCCCATATGTACGGTCTTGACGAAATCATTTCCTATGGGAACATTCGTGCACTGGGCCGCAGTCAGAACCAGGAGTTCACCAATGCTCAGTGTGCTGAGATTATGAGTCGCTTTGACGAGTACAACCATCGGCTATTCCCCCGTCGCTCTCCTCTTTTGAGACTCATCGTGCTCGCGATTTGGGAGGCGCTTCCTCTCTTCTGCGCCGGTGTACCGCTCAGGGCATTGGACGCTGCCGAGGACAAGATACATTCGGTGTATCTGATGAGTCTAATCTCGAAGAGAAGGTGCGACAACCTCATTGATCTCTTGCACCAAGCATTTCAGCAGTCGGCCGTACTTGCCGCCTATCGGAGGGTGGAGGACATTCGCGAGGACCCCGACGCTTGTGATCGTGAGAGAAAACATACTCGGGAGGTTCGAAATGCTTGGAGGATCTTGGACAAAGTTAAGCTGGAGTTTCTCAATCCGTGCCCCGCATCTGAGGTCTTACCATTGTAAACGTGTTCTCTTTATTTTGTATGAACTTCTTAAAGTATGAATGATAAGTTCTATTATGTCTTTGTATGTTTGCATGCCTTTCTGTGGGATTTTATCATTTTGCTATTGTTGTTGTTGGCGCTTCTAATACGCAGGGTGCTAATCCATTTTTTAGTGCACGTCGAGTTTGGGGCTCACGTGCTCCACACGTGGGGTCCTTTTGATGAGACTGTTCAAAAAACTTTTCAACGCCATATTTTTAGTGCACAATATCAGATGCACAAAAGTAGCCTTGGAAATAGTTCTATCTCCTTGATTTCCGATGCCTTTCCTTTTTTAGGCCTTGGGAATAACTTTAACATGCAAAATTTTCTGCGCTCAACACTTAATGCACCTCTTTATATCTGAGGCCATAGCCTTCTTTTCTCTTCACAAAGAGATTTATTTTCATTTTGGTGTGATTTGTCTTGAGAAACAACCGAGCGCCATGGCCTGCAATCGCCCTCATGCTCGTCGACAGCCATGGGAAGTTCCTATTGAGGAGATGATCCCCCGCTTCGCAGCCCGATTGGTAGATCCCCTCCTTACCGACGATGAATGCGACTCCGCGGCGTATGAACTCTCGATCCGCAGGGGGTCTCCTCTCCCAATGGGCTCCCTCTGGCTCCAGATGATTCTTGCTGCCGTGCTTGCCGACGTCCCTCCTCACCCGGCGGAGATGACCCTGGCGATGCTTGACACGGCCGAAGAAAAGCTCGCGGGCTTTCACGAAGTGTACCTAATCACTCAAGCTTTGAAAGATCGCTCGGTTCACCTTTTGAGCGAAATAAGAGCTCGTCGGGCTGTTATGTCTGCTTTTGCGGACGAACATAGCGCCAATCGGTGGGGAGCAACTCCTCGCGAGAACCGGCGCTTTGACGTGTTGGAGAGAGCGGAGAGAGAGATGGAGAATTTTGTCTTTTGTTTTGTCAACCCTTGCGCTACCGATCCTTTATTCGGCGACCTTTTCCCGCTAATGTAATACCTTCGAATTAGTTTTCGCTTGCTTTACGTAGAACTTTAATGTGTGTTGGGTATCCGTATATATGTTTTTGCTTGCATAAATGAACTTTGTGTTCTTCCCATGAGAATTTTCTTTAATTGCGAACACTGTTACTATGTTGCATGCATATCCGAGCTTCGGGTATTATTTCTTTTCGGATATTCATATAGTTGCGAATGCATGCTTGATAGGATGTACACCGAGAACTTTTTGTTGCTTCCCATACCAGGTGATATGAGCGCGTTTCAGATCGACTGTTGCTGTCGACTGGAGGCTCGTTTATACGGCCTTGAGCGTATACGTCCTGTTTCTGAGGTTGCCGTGGCGAACACATTGTTGTGTGAGAAGAGGCTCGGCCGTAAATTCTCGGAGAGGGAACTGGCCTCAAAGGCATTGAGCGAGCTTCAGACCAGCCTTACAGCCAAAGCCAATAAAACGTATGAGCTCTGGCGGGTGCTTCAAGAGTCTATCGAAGAGGTGGTGGCTCTTGATAAAGCTGTCGTGTTCACTCGTGAAAGGGTCGAGGCACACAAGGCCACCGAGAAAGAGCTTGAAGGCTGGCTCGCTTCCTATCAGGCTCAGCAGGCTCAAGCGGAGGCTCGTCTTCTGGAGAATTTGAATCATGAAGCCGTGACTCAGCAACAGAAATATGAGCTGGTAAAGTTGCTATATCGCCTGCCGGCTTGAAGACTTGTATCTTTTCCTTTCTTTTCTGTTTTTGTACATACTCATGAATGAGAGTATCTTCTTTTTGTTCTTTCATGAATTGTACTTTGTATCCATTTTGGTTTATGAATAAAAGATACATTTTTCTTCTCAATGATGTGTCTCTTTATTGAATGTATTCTGCGGACAATTTATCTTGGCCTACTTGCAGGGCAGCGATGGCTTAGGATTCAGGGTTAAGATCTGCTTCCTATGACTTTTGCGCTTTATGAGCCACGAGGGTCTCATAAAGAGTTTTTCTCCCTACAGGTCGAGAGGATCCCATAGGTGTAAGTCCTTCTTAAGAATCGTGAGGATTCCTAAGCGGGTTTTTCCCTTGAGAGTCGTAAGGATCTCACAAGAGAGTTTTATTCCTTACAGGTCGTGAGGACCTGCAAGTGCTGGATGTGGTCGCCCTTATCCGTGTTTCACGGGGTCAGGGGTCGCTCAAGGTATCATAGTTTAAAGACGTCACGGTCAAGGTTAAGGACCTCATAGTCCGTGGATTTAAGGACTCCACAGTCCGATGTTAGTTTTAAGACATCACGGTCAAGGTTAAGGACCTCATAGTCCGTGGATTTAAGGACTCCACAGACCGATGTTAGTTTTAAGACATCATGGTCAAGGTTAAGGACCTCATAGTCCGTGGATTTAAGGACTCCACAGTCCGATGTTAGTTTTAAGACATCACGGTCAAGGTTAAGGACCTCATAGTCCGTGGATTTAAGGACTCCACAGTCCGATATTAGTTTTAAGACATCACGGTCAAGGTTAAGGACCTCATAGTCCGAGGATTTAAGGACTCCACAGTCCGATGTTTGGTTGCGGGGACCCGTCACCTCTTTGAAGACGTTGAGGAATTACAACGCCAGGTATCAAACGAGTGAAGAGATGTACCCCTAAACCGAGGTGGCACCAATATAGAATCGGGTTGGTTGATTGTTAGTTTTAAGACATCACGGTCAAGGTTAAGGATATCATAGTCCGTGGATTTTAAGGACTCCACGGTCCGGTGTTTGCTCTGGATGCTTCATACTGGTTCACTGCCGTGCTTGGCGATAACCAGGCTCCGCTCTAGGCGTTTTCCGCGGGGTTAAAGAGTGACGTTATCCGCGTTCCACGTAACCAGGAATTTTGCACTAGATGCTTCACACGGGTTCACTGCCGTGCTCGGTGAGGACTAGGCTCCGCTCTGGATGCATCATACGGGTTCACTGCCGTGCTCTGCGAGGACCAGGATCCGCTCTGGGCGTTTTCCATGGGGTCAAAGAGTGACGTTATCCGCGTTCCACGTAACCAGGAATTTTGCACTAGATGCTTCCCACGGGTTCACTGCCGTGTTCGGTGAGGACTAGGCTCCGCTCTGGATGCTTCACACGGGTTCACTGTCGTGCTCTGCGAGGACCAGGATCTGCTCTGGACGTTTTCCACGGGGTCAAAGAGTGACGTTATCCGCGTTCCACGTAACCATGAATTTTGCGCTAGATGCTTCATACGGGTTCACTGCCGTGTTCGGCGAGGACTAGGCTCCGCTCTGGATGCTTCACACGGGTTCACTGCCGTGCTCTGCGAGGACCAGGATCCGCTCTGGGCGTTTTCCACGGGGTCAAAGAGTGACGTTATCTGCGTTCCACGTAACCAGGAATTTTGCACTAGATGCTTCACACGGGTTCACTGCCGTGTTCGGCGAGGACTAGGCTCCGCTCTGGATGCTTCACACGGGTTCACTGCCGTGCTCTGCGAGGACCAGGATCCGCTCTGGGCGTTTTCCACGGGGTCAAAGAGTGACGTTATCCGCGTTCCACGTAACCAGGAATTTTGCGCTAGATGCTTCACACGGGTTCACTGCCGTGTTCGGCGAGGACTAGGCTCCGCTCTGGATGCTTCACACGGGTTCACTGCCGTGCTCTGCGAGGACCAGGATCCGCTCTTGACGTTTTCCACGGGGTCAAAGAGTGACGTTATCCGCGTTCCACGTAACCAGGAATTTTGCTGATTATATCCGCATTTCATGGAATGGAGGTTTGACTGTTGGTGATATGTGTATCGCCGAGCCATGGAACTGGGGGGGTTGCCGCTGTTCCGCTTTGCTTGAAGTTGTGTCCGTCGTTACGCGACGAGTGTTGGGATGATCTCTAGGTCGCTTGCAGCCCGTCGAGATTCGACTCCTTTCTTTGATGAAACCTGGGGGACATGTGATCACTTCTTTGTTTACGCCCTTGGATTGTATACAGGGAGTGATGGAACATCACCTGTAGGGCATAAATTAAAACTTTCTTTTTTTTTAATTTCTTTTTCCGCGATGCTCTATCATTTCAGCTTTTATATCGCGAATGTCGCGATTGCCCT
Source organism: Agapanthus africanus (assembly GCA_030015575.1). Classification (NCBI taxonomy): domain Eukaryota; kingdom Viridiplantae; phylum Streptophyta; class Magnoliopsida; order Asparagales; family Amaryllidaceae; genus Agapanthus; species Agapanthus africanus. Next base: position 147,211,617 of record CM057348.1, on the reverse strand, counting down.
ATCATTTCGGCTATTTTCGCGGTGCCCAATCATTTCGGCTATTTATTTCATTTTTACTCGCTGCTTTTTATTGCGAGTTGCCTCATCATTTCGGCTATTTTTCATGCATACATTTTTACTTGCTGTTTTTTTTATTGCAAGCTGCCCCATCATTTCGGCTGTTTCGTATGCACGTGCAGCCTGCTGGCTTTTCGCCATAAACCTGAAATTAGATACCGATTTCGGCATCAGCACCGCTACAACTGGGATAATGCCAGGAGCGAATCATGATCTGCCTCTGTCGATGTTGAATAAAGGTGGCTTAGAAAACAGGGTTAGGGTCCTGTCGACTAAGGCTTCTGACTTCATGAGCCGTAAGGGTCTCACAAAGGTATTTCTCCCTACAAGTCGCGAGGATCTTGTAGGTGTATTTTCTCCCTAGGAGTCGTGAGGATTCCTAAGTGTATGTTCCTCTGTAAGTCGTAAGGATCCTACAAGAGGGTTTTCTCCTTATAAGCCGAGAGGACTTATAAGGGTTGTTCACCATATGGACATACCCCTAGTCATAGGGTGAATCTTTGCTGGGGAAATGTTTATTCACGCCCGTGGATTGTATACAAGGGCCAATATTGGACCACTTGTAGGGCATTGTTGAGGGTTGTGGGGGATTTTGCTTAAGCACAGGTTTAGGTCTCTGTGACTTAAGACTTTCAAGTCTTATGAGCCGTGAGGGTCCCATAAGAGAGTTCTCCTTACGAGTCGTGAGGATCTCGCAAGTGTATTTTCTCCTTAGGAATCATGGGGATCCCTAAGTGTATTGCTCCCTTGTGAGTCGTAAGGATCTCACGCGGGTGGTTTCTCCTTACAAGTTCGTGAGGACCCTGCAAGTGTTCTTTAACGAGGTTGCGTCCTTTCGGGTTTTCACAAACACTCGCCGGTAGCCCTGCTGTTTTTACTCACGGAGCCCTTTCGGTTTTTCATCCGTGCCCTTCTTGCTTATGGACATACCTTTTTTTTATTTTATTATTTTATTATTATTATTTTTTACGAGGTCGCGCCCTTTCGGATTTTCATGAATACTCGCCGGTAGCCCTGCTGTTTTTACTCACGGAGCCCTTTCGGGTTTTCATCCGTGCCCTTCTTGCTTATGGACATACCCTCTTTTTTATTTTTTATTTTTTTATATTTTTTTTTATTTATCTCGTCAGCCTAAGGATGCTGCAGTAGTAGTTTTAAGAACATTTCGGTCCGTCGTTAGTTTAAGGACGTTTCGGTCCGTCGTTAGTTTAAGGACGTTTCGGTCCGTCGTTAGTTTGGGCCGGCTACTACTTATAGAGCTTGAGCTTAGGAAGATAGCGAGCGGACATAGTCGTCGTCATCTATCATTGACCTAGGTTGTGGCTCATTAAGCGTAGTATTTCTTTAGGAAGCGGCCGTTTATCGGCCTGAAAGGCCTTTCACCGTGCATTTCCATGAGTAGATAGGCTCCACCCTGGTAGACCTTGTCTATGATGTACGGGCCTTCGTAGTTCGGCTCGAATTTTCCTCGCTTGGCGCGATTGGGGATCATAGGCCTTTTGACCACTAACACGAGTTTGCCTTGGTAGAATGTCCTCGGCCTGGTCGATCTTTCATACGAGCGCGTCATCTTTGCTTTATAAGCTTCCAGATTTTGTTGCGCTATGAGCCGGGTTTCATCGAGGGCATCAAGCTCCTCAAGCCGAAGGCGAGCATTTTCTTCGTCTGTCAACTCGTGGTGGACTGCCACTCGTAGAGAAGGTAGCTCTATCTCGAGGGGGAGTACTGCTTCCGTACCGAATACCAATGCGTATGGCGTCGTGTTCGTAGCCGTCTTGAACGTAGTTCGATATGCCCAAAGAGCCTCTTGCAGTCTCTCGTGCCAGTCCTTCTTATTTCGGGACACCATCTTTTTAATGATCTTTGTCAAGGTCTTGTTGAAGGCCTCAGCTAGACCGTTAGCTCGCGGATTATAAACTGAGGAGTATCTCCAGTCTATATTATGCTGTTGCGCGAAGCGGCTAATCTTATGGCTTCTGTAGGCTGGCCCGTTATCGGAGATAATCCGCCGTGGAGTTCCAAAGCGATAAATGACGTGCGTTTTGAAAAAGTGGACGATATTCTCCGTCTTCACTTCCCTCAACGGTACTGCTTCCGCCCATTTGGAAAAGTAATCAGTCGTTGCCAGGATGAAACGATGTCCTCTGGACGATGCCGGTTCGATGGGACCGACTATGTCAGTTCCCCACATCTCGAACGGCCAGCTGGCCACCGTTGGATGTAGTGGATTCGGATGCTGGTGGATGAAATCCCCGTGGATTTGGCATGAGTGACATTGCTTCGCATATTCGAGGCAATCCTGAATCATCGTGGGCCAGTAGTAACCCATCCGTTTAATTTTTAACTTCATCTTCGGGCCTGCTTGGTGAGAACCACAGATTCCGTCATGAACTTCCTGAATGACTCTTTCTGCTTCGTCAGGGCCTAAGCATCTCAGCCACAGAGAATCGAATGACCTCTTGTACAGAGTATTATTGACGAAGGCGAAAGACAGAGCTCGTTTCATGAGCTGATGTCTTGCGGACGCTTCTTCAGGCATTCGGTGGGACTTAAAGTAGTCTACGAAGACTTCCCTCCAATCCTCAGCCTTTTTCCGGTCTTCTATTTGCAAGGTCGTCTGTTCAGTCACTCCCTTCTCTTCGGACGATTCCGGAGATATTTCTGCTGGGGAAAGCACCCGACGGCTTTGTACCATGATTCTAACGTCATCGAGGTTCTTGTCAGCCATTTCTTTAGCAAGTTTGGCCAATGCATCCGCTTTGCTATTTTCCGCACGTGGTATGCTTTCCAAAGTATAGGAGGGAATTTGGGTCAACAGTTGTTGCACCTTTTCACCGTACTTCACCAACTCCGGTTTGCACGTTTGGTAGTCGCCGTTTACTTGACTAACGACCAGTTGAGAATCTCCATATATGAGGAGTTTCTCAATCCCCATGTCGATGGCGATCTCGAGGCCTGCTATCAAAGCTTCATACTCGGCTTCATTGTTTGTCCTCGGTTCTGTTAAGGAGAAAGCAAAGCGCATTACCCCTCCTTGTGGATTTACGAAGATGAGGCCTACCCCTGATTTGATCATTGGGGCACTTTGTTTGCGCTTCTTTACAGAGGACGCTCCATCGAAATAAAGTTCCCATCGGATATCACCACCGTCGATCGCGTCAAACGCATGTTCGTCCGGCAAATCGCAGTTTAGAGGTGAACCGGCAGGTACCGGGTGCTCAGCAAGGAAGTCGGCGATGGCTTGGCCTTTCACTGCCTTGAGAGGCTGATAGGTTATTGAAAACTCTATCAAGAGCAAGGCCCATTTAGCGAGTCTCCCCGTCAATATGGCCTTCAACATTAAATATTTAAGAGGGTCCACCTTCGAAATGAGACGGACTTCATGTGCCAATGCTGTCACGACCCGAAGTTTGGCCCGTGACCGGCACTTAACCACGTAACGTCTACAGGCGTAACGCGACTAAGTGAACCGAAAACCCAGAAAACAAACCAGTGAAAGTATAGAGTGTTATAAGTTTTAAAAGGAAAGCATTTACTAACATGACAAGAAATCTAAGTAAACAATCACCAAGATAGTAATATACGACGCCGTAGCGAAGATCAAGATCCACAAGTGGGAACATCACAGATAGAATAAACTGCAAGTACAGTCGGCTCACAACGAGCTCGACACCAGAATACGAGTAAAATACAACATCGTCCTCACACTGTCTCTAAGTCAAATACATACATGGTAGATGGAGGATACTAGATACAACAATGTACATACTGAAAGATAAACAGATACCGCACAAAACCCACCTATCAGCAAAAGAGCTAGTACACCAACTGTGGGGGTATCTGTGCCAAAAGATGCAAAGCAGCCTGCCGCGACTACTCCGAAGGGCAACCTGCAAACACTGTAGCACAACAGGGGTGAGTTGCCAACTCGTGAATAGAGATAACATATAAAGGTAATCGCGAGCATGCACGTACTATGCTACTCTATCATATGCCAACAGATGATATCAATATGTGATAAGCAGTTTGTGCAATAATCATGCAAGTGCTCTATCAGGTAATGTAACTACATGATGAGGTAGCAAATGCTCTATCAGGTAATGTGACTACATGATGAGGTAGCAAATGCTCTATCAGGTAATGTAACTACATGATGAGGTAGCAAATGCTCTATCAGGTAATGTAACTACATGATGAGGTAGCAAATGCTCTATCAGGTAATGTAACTACAGGATGAGATACAATAATAAATGCTGAGCAGGGGAAATATAGTATCTACACGGAATGTCGACGTGGAATATATATATATCGGTGTCCATCAATGCACCCAGATCTCCCAAATAGCTCAGGCGCCGGCACCCTCATCGGCCCTCGAATCCTGTACATCTCTGAGAGTCCCGAGTGCCCAACATCGGCACCCAAATATCATAAATACTCGTGTCCAGCATCGACACGCAAATCCTCATCCATCGGGCCCCGTCAGTCCGGGTCAGCCTACGGGCTCCGTCTGCGGTATCGGCCCTCGGCCCCAGCAGTACGGATCGCCCCGCATCCATCTATAGACTCTGATCAGTACCCTACGGATAACTGTCAGGTCCAACCAATCACCGGTAGGTAGTGGTCCCTCTGCCAGGCTCACCGTCTACTGCACAGCGAAACCGTTCTCGCCCCGGGGTACCATACCGGGTCCACCATGTACCCGTAATCGGCCTCAACCGCCTCCTCGATTCGGGTTTCCATATATCACTCTAGCACCGAGAAAACACATGGTGGACGCACCGAAATATCATATCAAGGGAACCGGGTTTTTTAAATGATTTCACATTTGAAATGGCCACGGTTCCCAAATCCAGAAATCACATATAATCCACACAAAATACAAGCCAATGATCCGATATGATATGTGCGTCAAAATGTAAATATCCAGTCAAGTTACATATAGATAAGCTACAAGATAATAACCCGATGTGATATGTGCATCAGGTATGAATATCAATCATGTCACATATAATGAGCTACAATGCAATGATCCGAGGTGATATGTGTAGCAGGTATGAAAATCAAGTCATGTCACATATAATGAGCTACAATGCAATGATCCGATGTGATATGTGTAGCAGGTATGAATATCAAGTCATGTCACATATAATGAGCTACAATGCAATGATCCGATGTGATATGTGTAGCAGGTATGAATATCAAGTCATGTCACATATAATGAGCTACAATGCAATGATCCGATGTGATATGTGTAGCAGGTATGAATATCAAGTCATGTCACATATAATGAGCTACAATGCAATGATCCGATGTGATATGTGTAGCAGGTATGAATATCAAGTCATGTCACATATAATGAGCTACAATGCAATGATCCGATGTGATATGTGTAGCAGGTATGAATATCAAGTCATGTCACATATAATGAGCTACAATGCAATGATCCGATGTGATATGTGTAGCAGGTATGAATATCAAGTCATGTCACATATAATGAGCTACAATGCAATGATCCGATGTGATATGTATAGCAGGTATGAATATCAAGTCATGTCACATATAATGAGCTACAATGCAATGATCCGATGTGATATGTGTAGCAGGTATGAATATCAAGTCATGTCACATATAATGAGCTACAATGCAATGATCCGGTGTGATATGTGTAGCAGGTATGAATATCAAGTCATGTCACATATAATGAGCTACAATGCAATGATCCGGTGTGATATAGGCATCAAGTATGAATATCCAGTCATGTCACATATAGATGAGCTACAATGCAATGATCCGATATGATATGTGCATCAAGTATGAATGTCAAGTCATGTCACATATAATGAGCTACAATGCAATGATCCGACATGATATATGATTCCTACGTGTCATGGCAATTACTAACGGTGTGTGTGTAACATACAGGATGGTGCTCGTGCACATGGACCGTTAGTAATGGTGCGGTGTTCTATCAATTCTAATTTATATCTGTGTAGTAGGGAATGCAATACGTACAATATAGTAACCATGAACATGCAATATATATAAGAAACACTATAAGGTCCTATCAGCCCTGACGTAGAACGCCATGCGGGCGATATCCCCGTAGATGTGAAATCTACTCACCGTAGCCTTCCACTAGGTATAGCCAACAACCTGTTTCCCCTCCTGCGCGGCGTTCGCTGTACTCGCCTGCGAACCTATAATTACACAATATATCACACGTAAGCTTGAAATCACAGAAACATGACATTTAAGCCGAACCAGTAACTCGTGTCGCGAACCAAGTGCGCGTGTGCGCGATACGCTAAAACGTGTGGTTACGTGTCTGAAATCACTCCGACGCGTCGCGATACGCAGAAACCCAAAACCCACACACACGTATCACGCGTGTCGCGAAAGGTTGAAAATACGGAAAAATAGGTATTCTACCCCAGATTTTGATACAGGAAAAATATTGCAAAACTATATATACCATAACAACCCAAATAGCAGCATACACCCACACCCCAAACCCCAACCCTTGGCTCCCCTATCTGGCCGCAATTTGCGGCCAGAAAGCAATATTTGGCGGCCCCAAATGGGAATTGGGCTCCCAGGTTGGGTGTGTGCACTAGATAACCCCTGTGTATGCTACAGTAACATCTAGAATTGTTCTACAATGTCTCGGGTAGTAGCAGATCCTACAGAGCCTTATTTCTAGTCAAAATCACACATTTCCGACAAAAATGGAACTTTATGGTATTTTGCAGAAATCTGAAACAAATCTAGGTCTAATCCCACACTAATAACTCATTTACAAGCTAATCAAGCCACAACAACATAAATTTTAACATATTAACACTAAACCCCTTCAATAGCACTAAAATGGCACAAAATATGATATTTTAAAACTAAACATGCAAGTTAAGAAAATTTGGTGCTAGGATTGAGATTTATACCTTCAAATGACCTTAAAAACTACCTAAAGTCCAGTTCCTCCCTCAAGTATGCAGATTTGCCTTGAACACCTCCAAAAACCTTGATTTTTCATGTTTTGTGATGGAAAAAGTATTGATTGGTGTAGGGTTTTGTTTAGGAATTCAATGGAAAGTGAAGAGAAGAAGAAAATGAAGAAAATGGGAGGGGTTTTGCTGCTGGAGCTGCAGGAATTTCTGAAGTGAGGGAGAGGAGAAAGAGAGAGAGAAGAATGGGGTCAAAAGTCCACCCTTCACCTAACCACTATGCTACCTTGTTTTATTTGGATTCTTTTTTTTCTTTTTGAAATTATAAAATGGGTTTAGGATATGATTTAAAATGTAAGAATTAAGTTAGCAACCATGTAACCAAAAGCATGGTTACATGCTACAAAAAACCCTAAGTCCCAAAATAGCTAAGTGTGCAACACTACAAAAAGAAAATCTTTCAATTGCTAACACGACTAAAAGAACTAATAATCCTAGAAACACATATATAATCACACGTACCATCACTAATTATCACGACAGACATTCAAACGGAAATTTCAAAGTGTTACAAATGCGTAGTGCCTGAGCTTTGTTATCGCAAAGATCAATGCCAGGAAGTGTTTTTCAATGGGAGAACAGTTGTTTTCTGCCCCCAGAAGAACTCGACTTAAGTAGTAGAGTGCTCTTTCTTTCCCCTGGTCATTCTCTTGTGCCTATAATGCGCCCAAGGAATCCTCAAGGGCTGTTGTATAAAGAATAAGGGGCTTTCCCTTGACTGGAGCAGCTAACACTAGTGGGTTCTGCAGGTACTGCTTGATTTCATCTAGCGCGCTTTGGCACTTTTGGTCCCAGACGAACGGGGTTCCCTTCTTCATCAGGTGACTGTAAGGACGGCACTTTCCTGACAGGTTGGCGATAAACCGCCGGATATACGCGAGCTTCCCCTGGAGAGACCGCAGCTGTTTGAGAGTCCTTGGGGGTGGCATTTCCATCATCGCCTTGATCTTGGATGGATCTATTTCGATACCTCGGTGTCGGATGATGAATCCCAGGAATTTACCCGAGGAGACTCCGAACGCGCATTTGAGGGGATTCATCTTCAAATTATATTGCCGAAGGCGTTGAAACACGGTCTTCAGATGCTCTAAATGCTCTTCGTATGACATGCTCTTCACTACGAGGTCATCGATATAGCACTCGACGATTTCATGTATGAGATCATCGAAGATCTTTGTCATGGCCCTTTGATAGGTAGCACCGGCGTTCTTTAGACCGAAGGGCATAACTTTGTAGCAGAATATACCCAAAGGAGTCCGGAAAGCGGTGTGCTTCTGGTCGTCGGGATGCATCTTTATCTGATTGTACCCTGATGAACCGTCCATAAAGGAGAAAACCTCATAAATGGACGTATTGTCTATCATCAGTTCGGTGACTGGCATTGGGAAATCGTCCTTCGGGCAAGCTTTATTGAGATCTCGGAAGTCCACACATATGCGTACTGTCCCATTCTTCATCATCACCGGGACGATGTTGGCGACCCAATCAGGATACTGTACCTCCTGGATAAACCCGGAATCGATTAGTTTCTTGACTTCGGTGTTAATGCTCATTTCAAGCTCGAGCCGCATCCGTCTCGGCGCCTGTTTGACTGGCTTGATATCCGGTGATACTGCTAATTTATGTACCGCAATCTCTAGATCTAATCCTGGCATCTCGGAATAGTTCCACGCGAAGCAATCTCTATGCTGTAGAAGCACGTCCTTTAATGCAGCCATCCTTTCTTCAGATAGTAGTTCGCTGACGAATGTCTGTCGCGGATCGTCTGCCGATCCCAACTCAATCTTCTTGAGGTTATCTGCAGTAGTATGTATGCCATCTTCCAGTTCATTTGGAGCCGGTGGAAATTCTGAGATTACCTCATTATCATTGTTTTCGAAGCACCAAGAGAGCTCATCTATGTCCTCGGGCTCTTCTTTTAATATTGTAATCATGTAACAGGTGCGAATCCGCTTCCAAGATTGATGTGGATTTGGCTCTGCTCTTGCGGCTTTGGGTTCGTGCTTTTGTAGCGGCGTTACCCTCTAGCTGCTGGATAAAGCAAATCTGCCTTGCTGGTACTGGTCTTCGACCCAGTTCTTGAACGTGAAGCAGCCTTCGATAGGGTGTCCTATGGCTCGGTGATAAGAGCAATAGCCCGAATGAGAAACCTTGTTAACTTGCTCAGGGTGCTTAGACTCCGGAAGTGCGATCATTTGATGTTTTATGGCGAGCTCGAGTAGCTTCTTCGTCTTGTCTCGAGGGAAGGAATACGCTCGACTCATCTTCTTCATGAGGGACAAATCCGGACCGCGCAATGCCTGATCACACGACTCTCTAATCCTGCGTCGCTGTTGTCGACTCCTTTTTCCGCCTCTTGACTTACTTCTGCCTCTGCGTCGGGCCTTTTGTACGACGGGTTGACAGGGAGGAGTACCCTTGTCTTTTGCAGTCTGTTGAAACAGACGTTGCGTCCTGGCCTTCTCGTAGATGGCCATCTCGCGGTTGTGATTTTCCCGAGCTTTTTGACCCACTTTCCTGATAAGCTTGTCCATTCGTTTTTCAAACGACGGACTCGGCACTTCACTCATGGGATCCAGTTTTGACGAGGGGTTAACATTCCCCGACAGGGTGTCCTCCTCCTCATCGAAGTTATATATGGCGTAGCTGCCGTGGACTCGCTCCCGTTTCCCGGATCTCACATATCCAAGCCCAAGTGTTTCCATTCTCCCGTTGGGCAATTTGCGCTGAGTCCCAGGGACATTCCAAATCCTGTTATAGAACCGAGCTTGTCGAACAGTCTGTTTTAAGGGTACTCCTTGGCGCATCAATAGCCTCTTTAGACCATTTGTGTAATATCTGGGCAAACGGATGGGTTGGAGCCTGTCGAGTGTAGTATCCGCGCCATGCCATATCTCTTTCTCCACTCTCGTTTCTGTGGATTGGTAGAATAGGATCACCTTTTCACCCTTTCGCCTGGGAGGGACGTAAAACGTCTGCAGGTCCTGCACATTGTAAGCTTGAAGTGTGTCGAGATCCTTGTAGTGTTCCTGCGGCACCATGGTGATTTGCAAACTCTGATCATCGCCAGGGGATGCTTGTATTGATGGCCGACTGGAGAACACGGCATTAACTTCATCTTCCGGGTCACTTCCGAAGATCAACATGGGGGCGGACAGTCCCAGGTTGTTGCGTCGGGACGGACCAGCGTAGACTATCTCTTCTTCTTCGGTATCGCTCCCGAAAACAGGGATGATGGCGGCAGCTTTGTTCTCCGGCTTGCGACACTTTTCTGTATCCTCGATGTCTGACAAAAAGTACTTCGCATCTTCGTACTTGCGGACTTCGTTCACGGAAAATGGGTTCAGCTCGCCTGTTACGGTATATTCGAAGCCATCCTTGAAGTACTTCATACATTGATACTGTGTAGAAGGGATGATGTTGTATTCATGTAACCAAGGACGACCGAGCAAGGCCTTGTAGCAGGTCTTGGTGTCAATGACGTGAAACTTGATGTCCGTGACGAGCAGTTCGAAGCGTAATGTTAGTATTACAGATCCGAGAGTCTGTGATGACTGGGAGTCAAAACCAGAGATGGTAATTTTGTCACGAGCGAGGTGTTGCACACTCATGCAGATTTCCTTCAATACCCGAACATTAAGGAGATTGACGGAGGATCCATTATCCACCAGGATCTTGCCTATCTTGATATCATGGCAGTATCCAGAGACATATAGGGGGCGGTTGTGGTCGCACGTCCCGAGGAGGAGGTCTTCGTCTCCGAAAGTGATGTCGGCCGTATGCACTTCTTCCAGTTCATTCTTCATCCTTTCTTCGGCGAGGAAGGCTTGGAATTGCTCGGGTTCTTGTAACGCCTTGATTAATGAATCCGCGCTTCTTTCGATAATAGGAGGGCATCGAGAATGCTGAGCTGAGAAGGTAGCTTCCTTAGGTGCGCTAGGATGTTGTAGTCCATCTTACCCTTCCTGGGAGGATCTTTGGCAGCCAACTCTTTCATGACTTGGTCATCTAAAGTGATATCTTCAGTGACCTTTTCCTTTCCCTTATCTTTTCTATTTGCGGGTCCGAGATTCTTTTCCGGGAGCGTGCGATTGCGCAGCTGAATGTTTTCGCAGGCTTCCGATTCTTCTTCTTTCCCTAAAACGGATTCTTTAAAGAGAGGGCTCAAAGCCATTTCCTCATCAGAGTCGCTCCCAAAGGTGAGAACTTGTGATCCTCCGGTGTCGATCATGTAACAATTGCCGGTGGTTCTTTTGTGTCCTTCGGCCGTACCTTTTTGCTCCTGACGAGCTTTGCGTTTCATGCGCTTAAAATGTTGCCGGTGAGCAACATATCCCTGCCACCATACTCTGAAAGCGTCGCACTCCTCCGTAGGGTGCGAAATTTTCTGATGATATGCGCAATAATTAGGGTGCCTCTCTGCCCCATCGAACATGTTTTTTTTCGAGGGTGGCAGCTTCATTCCCATCGACATGGCTTTGACAAACCTTTTCCTCATCTTGAATATATTTTTATCCACATCGGGTGTCTTTTGATCTGGCGGGAGTGCTTTGACTTTTTCGTTTAGCCGCTTGCGTTTCGCTCCTTCCGATGCAGCCATCTCACGCTCCTGATCGGCTTTACTTTTCAAACGAATCTCGTCTAGAAAGGCGTCGATCATTTCATCTGTTGGCCATACAAGTCCTGGCTCAGGCTGTGCCCCCAGTTTCTCAGTGCCAGGAGTTTTCTCATCTTCCGAGTGGGAAATCATATGACAACTCGCCACATATCCCTCGGATTCATCCGATGAGCTCTCTCCATCATCTTCCTCCTGAAAGATGTGGTTAAAGAACCCTTGCAGTGTGACGGGATTCCGCGCCTTTTGATTGTACTCCTCCAGCGCATCAATCTGTTTCTGCAAATCCGTGCGCTTGTCTCCAGGCTTCACGGACTTCTTGGACTTCTTCTTCTTTTTCTTCGAAGATTTTGACAGTTGGGTGTGAGTACTTGGGCTATCACCACCGATTTTTATAGTTGGACGTGGCTTCAGCATCCCTTCGATAATTTGAGGTTCAAGCGGGTTCTTCCACTCGACCGCCGGGCACGCATGAAGGTCACTCAGCATCCTTTTGGTTTTAACTGATAGCACGACCTCCCATGGAGCTTCTTCAATAAAGGAACAGGTTGCCCCCGGTGTATCTGCTTTCTTAGGAGCATGCGGCTGTGGCGGGTTCACCTTCCATTTTTCGGATAGCGCAAACTTTCCCTGGAGGTATTGATCTTCAATCCATCCTTTAAAAACGAAGCAATCCTCAATCGGATGGCTTACCGTTTGATCGTAAGGGCAATAGTTGGGGTTATTCACCTCAGTGGGTTGTGGCGGTCGTCTTGGATTTGGCAAGTTTATAAGCCTGTTACGTACTGCTAGCTCGAATAACCGTTTCGTCTTGTCCCGTGGGAACGAGTAGGGACGCTTCATCTTCTCATTATAATACCGCCGTCTTTCTTCCAGCTGATCCGCCAGCTTTGGGTTACTGGGCTGCTGCTGAGCGTTCGCAACGAAGGTTGCCTTCCCTTTACCCTTGTCATTCCGGGGTTCTGGCTTCGGGGGAGACGGTCTGTGACCCATCTGGTCCATCTGGGCCAACTTGTCGATCAAAGCCTGAAACGTGGTCGGCTTAAAGAACATCATGAACTGGGAGATAGTTGCATGAGGGTCTAGAGTTCCCACAAACAGTCCCACCGCAGGAGCTTCTTCTATACGCTGCTCGCATTTTGACTATAAATTACGCCACCGTATAGCATATTGGACCCATGTTTCGCCCGGCTTTACCCTGGCATTGATCAATGCCGTTATCGGGGTATGCTCGCTGGCACTTGCGAAGCGTTGGGTAAACAACAATTCCATCTCTACGAAGGTCTTGATAGAGTCGTTCGGGAGCTCAGAGTACCACTCGAACGCCGTATCTGATAAACTTCCAACAAACTGGCGAAGCAAAAGCTTGTCATCACCGCCGGTGTTGCCGCAGAGTGCCCTGAACTGGGCAACATGCTGGTGAAGATTGCCCGTTCCCTTGTAAACATGGAACTTGGGAATTATGTAACCCGGTGGGTACTTGATTTGGTCGTACCGGCTTGGATATGGCCGCCCCGTTTTTACGACCTGGCCGGCTGCTTCAGTCGCATGATGAACCCGTATTTGCTGGGCTATGTACTCGTCCAAATCAGTTTTAGAGATTGTATCCTCTTTAGCCGTTGACAAAGCCGGCGGGGGATTTGATGTCTTTCCCCTATCGTCTCCGAGGACGATCGGGGGCTCTTCAGCCGGAGGATCTTGTTGTATCATCATCCCTATCATATCTTGGAAGAGAAGGCCCATACGCTGTATGTTGGCTGCTTGTTCAGCAGCCTCTTTGTCCTTCTTCTCCAATATTCGGCGAAGGAATTCGGTGTCGGTTTTTTCCTCCTGGCGTTCATCCGAGGACGTTTCTGGGTTTTCTTTTGGCCCGGTAAGTGCGGCCATAACATTCATCATCTCTTGGAGCTTCTGTTGCTGCTCCTGCGCCTTGGTCACTGACCGTGTAAGCGGTCTATGACCTGTAGACGCACGGCTGTCTTCCTTTCCTGACGCCATGTATACGGTATGGACCATCATGCCCCTAGACTTAGGGCGTCTGGGCTTAGTGCCTTTAGCTCTCATTGCAGGCTGGGGGATCTTCTCTGGCTTCCTCTTTTTATGAGCAGTGGAAATTGAAGGGGCCGTTGAGGTGGGCACCCAGACAGGTTTTCATAGCTTAGCCTGGCAACTGACTTCCTGTTGGATTTTCAGCTTCTTGTGCTGGCGGGAGAAATTTGGATCGATCATCGAGTCTTGGGTCTGCTGCCAGACTTTATAGATTCGGGAAGACAGCCGTTGAGGAGATTGGGGCTGTTCTGGCTTCACTTCTATAGCCCTTTTCAGCGGAGGGGGAGACCTCTTTAGCACCGCGGTAGGAGAATTCCTACGCACCTTATTTAGCATCTCAAAGCTGTTCCCAGTTGGAACAGCAGCATTAACTTCTATCGTCGGGGCTGGAGGAGTTAGCCCAGAAGGGGAGTTGCCTCCGGCCTTTCTCACTGTGTGCCGGTAACGACGTCGAGCGTGTCGTGCTGATGGCATCGGCTCGGTGATGGCGATAGCCTCGTCTTGCCCCCTGTGTATGTGGGGGGTCACTGCTGGTGTCAGCCTGTTAAAGACTGATGTCCTTTGGGTAGCAGGAGCGGGAGCTGGAACAGTCAATCTTGTAAAGACCGACTTTTTGGCAGGGGAAGCCGCCTTGATGACTTCAGGAGCAGGACTGGTTATTTTCTCAGGAGCAGCCTTCTCTAGGATTGCAAGCCCCATTGCGGTTTCACAGGAGCTCTGGCCTAGTCTGGAGAAGACCGAGGCGCTGGTGTTGGGCGACCCGTTGAGAGGGGCCGCAGCAGGGGCAAGCCGATCAAAGACCGACTTCTTGGGAGCTTCCGTTGTCAGCACAGGAGCGGTGAAGCTTGTTGGCGGGAGCAAGGTCCCAAAAAACAATCCTGTGGTGGCTCGAGTGACTTGTTCCACGGGCATTGTGAATAGCGAAGCAGCTTGGGGTCCGTAGGCTATACCTCCTGGCGAGGCAGAGCGTTGGTTGCAATAGCAGTCCGAGCATGTCGCACAAGTGGAAGCCATTGATTCTTTGCTTTCTGCAATAAGCAAGACGTCGAAACTTAGTACCTTGAAACCCCAGGGCAACTATTAGCAAACCGTGTTTGGTTCACGAACACGACACACAAAGTGTGGAGTGGAAAGAGGAAAAGGTCCCACCGGGCGTGCCAGAATCTGTACCCCTCCGAAAGACGGCTCGACGGCGTACGTCTTTCCTGAGATTCGGGGCAGATGCTAATTGGTGCTATCCGTCTACCTCTCCGAAAATGCCAAGTTGATTTATGGCACCATGTATCGAAGGTTTAAACGGATGCGTCCGATGTAGCAGATTTTGTCAGATTCCCCTTCGCTTGAGGGGTTTTTTGATTGTGGGGACGCTCTTCCCTGCAGGCGCAAGCTTCTACAGTTAATTACGCTACCGCACTGCGGTAACCACTTTCTCCTTCTCCAGATGGTCACTTCGTGTCGTGTGTGTTTATTTTGTGTTTGGTTGCCCGTGGATTGTATACGGAAACTGAGTTATGTCGTCGCCCGTAGGGCATGGACTAGTTCAAATCTGTATTATCTTAGATTTGGGTTTGGGGGTTTGGGTTTAAGGATACGTTAGCCTCATTGGAGACTAAGATCGACTTAAACGTTTGTTAAGGACACGTTAGTCTAGTTTTTAGACTAAGATCGACTTAACGGGATCGTTTAGATCCAACAATAGAGTCATTAAGGGAGCCCTGTTGTTTAGTTTAGTGACGTTGCGGTCAATAGGTAGTTTAAGGACATTGCGGTCCGTAGGTAGTTTAAGGACATTGCGGTCCAATGTTAGTTTTAAGACGTTGCGGTCAAGGTTAAGGACCTCATAGTCCATGGATTTAAGGACTCCACAGTCCAAGGTTAGTTTTAAGACATCTCGGTCAAGGTTAAGGACGTCATAGTCCATGGGTTTAAGGACCACACAGTCTGTTGTTAGTTTTAAGACATCTCGGTCAAGGTTAAGGACGTCATAGTCCGTTGTTAGTTTTAAGACATTCCGATCAAGGTTAAGGACCTCATAGTCCATGAGTTTAAGGACCCCACAGTCCGTATCAATGTGTGGTCATCGGGACCCGTCACCTCTTTGAAGACGTCGAGGGATTACAACGCCAAGTATCAAAGGAGTGAAGAGATGTACCCTTAAATCAAGGTAGATTAAACAGTCTTTGGTCCAGCTTGGGACCAGGACCAATTGATTATGTTATAAGCCCATCAGCCCAGTTAAGTTTGAATTGAGGACTTATGGCCATCTTGGGCTAAGTCCAATCATGTTTAGAATATTGGCTTCCTATTGGTCCATTGAAGGAGAGGCTTTGCCTCTGGCCATTTAGCCAACTGGGCTAAAATTAGTGTTAAACACTAAAGATCAGCAGTGTTGAACACTGGGAACAAGTTAGTGTTTTAACACTAAAAGACAGTTGGTGTTAAACACCAGCAACAGGGGGTTCAAATTAGTGTTAAACACTAAAACAAATCAGTGTCGAACACTTGCAACAGAGATCTCAAATTAGTGTCAAACACTAAAATAATCAGTGTTAAACACTGGTGACAGAAATTTTAATTTAGTGTCGAATACTAAGAAAATTAATGTTAAACTCTGTTAACAGAGATTTAATTTAGTGTTAAACACTAAGAAATTCAGTGTTAAACACTGCAAGAAAGGCTCTTCGATCAGTGTTGAACACTAAGGCAAAACAGTGTTAAACACTGGATTCAGAGGTTCCAATTTAGTGTTAAACACTAAGGCAAGAGGGGTCACGTAGTAGCACGTGAGGGCGCCCTCCCTTTATTTGTTCTGCTGAGAATATTGAATACTTTGGAGCATCACGTGCTGTCACGTGATGGGCATTTAAGTGTTTGTGCGTTAAAGCTTCTGCCAAGGGTCACGTGGGTCACGTGAGGCATTGCCTCAAAAGCCCTTCCCTGTGGATCTTTCCAGGGGTCACGTGGTAGCACGTGACTCTGCCTCTTTGCAATTTCTGATTAAATTCTTCATTAAATCCCCATTTTCCTCTGAAGAATTATATTCTCTGATAGAGTTGAACTCTGATTTTCCTGTAGGAATTAAATTCCTCATATATGTGAAGAATTGAGTTCTGTCATAGGGTTAAACCCTGATAATAACTTCAAAAGAACTAAATTCTCTCTTTCTTTAGAGAATTACTCTTAAATAGGGTTGAACCCTAATTTATATTCTGAGGGATTAGATTCTGTCATAGGGTGAAATCCTAATTTCTTCTTTCTTAAGGGAATTAGATTCCTGTTATTTTAACAGAACTAAGTTCTTAATTAGGGTTAAACCCTGATTCTGTTCATTCTGAAGGAATTAAATTCCTATAACATAGGGTTAAACCCTAATTTTATCTCAAAGGAATTAAATTCCTATAATTCTGTGAGGATTAAATCCTCAAACTTTCATTCCCTCTCTATGCTTTGGATCTGCATGGCAGGATCTCAACCCAATGAGAATTAAATTCTCTATTCATGGGGAGATGTGCACTTTGCAGATTCTCTACTAAAGAGAGAACTAAGTTCTTCTTTTTAATATCAGAGTTAAACTCTTTTGAGAATTAAATTCTCTTTTAAGGGCCTTCCCTTTCTTACCTAGGATTTTCTTCTGCAGGAGATCAAATTCTTCCAGAGTCTCAAGGCTCTATATTTCTCTTTTTCTATCTCTCTTTTTCTGTATATCCCTCTGTATCTCTCTTGGCTCCTATTTATAGGAGAAGAAGCAGAATCAATTAGTTTTGGTGAATCTTTCATTGAGAGATTTGATTTGCATTCATCATTCATCTGGTCCTTTGGATTATTAGGTGAATTCTATTCACTATTGGATTTTAAATCCAGAGATTTTCTTTTGTTATTTCGGTTAGATTTTAAGGGGAAATCTTTCCAAGTTCAGGATTTTTCCACAAATAGATGATATTTAATCACCTTTAAATCTTTAGTCCAATCGGTTCCAAGTAATCATTTTCCTTTGGAAAGATTTGAATGCTGTTCAGAATTTAATTCTGTTAAATAGATAGGCTTTGAAAGCCGGTCACGTGTGGCCACGTGACCCATGGTCACGTGTAGGAACGCGACCCCCTGGAACGAGCTTTCTTCTTCTTTTTGCGCTTTGTCTTCTGGCCGCTGTTCAACCGTCACATGCCACCACGTGACCCCTGGTCACGTGTGAGCACGTGACCCTCTTCTGGAGCTTTTTCTTTGATTTAGTTAGGGAACTGATGTGCCTTTGCCGCTGTTTTCAAATGTCACGTGCCAACACGTGACTGCTGGTCACGTGCTAGCACGTGATGCCTCCCTCGTAAGCTTTGCTGATTTTAAATCAGGAAACAAGGTGCAGGAAAACAGCCGAGGCAATGATTTGGCATCACCGTGCTCCTCCAAGCGAAAATGGAAAAATGAGCCATCCAAGAGATTCACCGGCAGGAAGGATTTCGATAGGAGGCACGCAATATTCAGTAGCGATCCTCGCAATGTCCGGCTCGGACTGGCTACTGATGGTTTCTGCCCATTCAACTATATGGCTGGAAGTCACAGCACATGGCCCGTTGTAATGATAATTTATAATCTGTCGCCTTGGTTGGCTATGAACCAATCATACTTTATGATGCATCTTCTTATCGACGGACCAAACTCACCGGGGAACAATATCGACGTCTATCTCCGACCTCTGATCGAGAAGTTGAAATCTTTGTTCATTGATGGTGTAGAGACATATGATTCATACACAAATACAACCTTCATACTGCGTGCGGCTTTAATGTGGACAATTAATGACTTTCCTGCGTATGGAATGCTATCAGGTTGGTCCGTACATGGTCACAAAGCATGTCCTCATTGCCATGAACACACAACATCAAAATTCTTGAATTTTAGCAGGAAGGTTTGTTATTGCGGCCATCGACGTTTTCTTCCTCCAGACCACCCCTATAGGTTAGATACGGTTCACTTTGATGGTCATCAGGAGCTTCTTGGACCTCCATCCCCATTGTCCGGAGAGGACGTGACTGCTAAATGGGATGGTTACAATAACGTGACCTTCGGGATGGATCCGATGAAACAGGTCAAACCACAATATTGGAACAAGTTAAGCATTTTCTTCGAGCTTCCGTACTGGTCTACAAATTCAGTGCGTCATTATCTGGACGTCATGCATATAGAGAAGGGAGTATCAGAGCACATACTTAACTTGCTTCTTTGTAAAGAAGGGAAATCGAAAGACAACATGAATGCTCGGATGGATCTACAAGAGTGGGGAATAAGAAGTGAATTGCACCCTAGACCGATAGCGGGTAAACCGGGCAAGTTTGTACTTCTCAATGCCGCTTATCATATGTCACAACCGGAGAAGAAAAGATTCCTGCAGGTGTTGCATGATTTGAAAGTCCCCACAGGTTTCTCAGGATCATTCAGCAAGAAAATAAAAATTGTGAAGGGCAAGATCGATGGGCTGAAAAATCATGATCACCATGTTATCGTGGAGCACCTTCGTCCATTAGCCCTCAGGACTTCTCTCCCCGACTCGGTTGGTCTAGTAATCAACGACAATGTTGTTTTTTCAGGGAGTTGTGTGCTAAAACACTGGAGGTTGCGACGCTGGATAAACTAGAAAATTCTGTTGCGTTGATACTTTGCAAGTTTGAGCGTATTTTCCCACCGTCATTCTTCGATATCATAATACACTTGACGGTTCATCTTGCAACTGAGGCGAAGTTAGCCGGACCGGTACAATATCGATGGATGTATCCTGTCGAGAGGTACGTGTAATTTTTCGTTTCGCGCAATTTATAAATTTATTGTTGTCTTGTATGGCCGTATTTATTTATTCAACATATTCTCATTAGATACCTCTACACTCTTAAGAAGTATATACGCAATAAAAATCGACCAGAGGGTTCTATCATGCAAGGTTATCTTCTTGATGAAGCAACCACATTTTGTTCCCGCTATCTGGACGAGAACATTGAGACAAGGCTTAACCGACCACGAAGAATTCAAGACGGGACATATGGTAAAGCCGAGTATAAGAGGGTGGACACTATGTTTATCAACAAGATATACCGGTTTATCTTGCTTAATTGCGCATGTCTTGAACAAATTAGAGAGTAAGTTCTTTTAGATTAATTGTTATATCTGTGTTTGTGTGTGTATGAAATGATATAATATTAATGTCACAATTATTTGTCGAAAACAGAATTCATTTTAACGAGGTACGTGAGGGGCATCCTGATTGGAACGAAGAACGTTTGGAAAAATACCACCAGGATAATTTTTGTGATTGGGTCACAGATCATGTAAGTTATTCGAATAACATTTTATTGCTATCAGTTTTAATCTAAACTTGTATCGTTATGTATTTGTCGTAAAATTTATTTTGTTAGATCCACGATCCGAACTTGTCTGCATCATTTGAGAGTGATTCAAGATGTTTAGCTCAATTTTCTAGTATGGAGGTTGCATATTACAAAGGATTTGGTGTCCTTGGATACAAATTCGAAGTTAAGGACATAGAAACATCTAGAACCACTCAGAATAGTGGGATTGCGACGGTAGGATCGGACGGTGTGATTTACTATGGGTACTTAAATTGTATACTCGGCATCCACTATCCCGGACGATCAGAACCCTCTTATATATTCCAGTGTACTTGGTACGATCCGCGAACTGATACGGACAGGTGGAGAAGCAGTCTTGGGACTTGGAAAGATGAATATGGATTGACCAGTGTGAACACACTTCGATTTTACGGTCAGGACGATCCGTTTATCTTTCCGAACCAAGCGTTCCAAGTATACTACTCACAGTGTTTGAAGCATCCGGGGTGGAGTGTTGTATGCCGATGGAAACCCAGAGATGTGTACGATGTCCCAGAATACGAGGACAGCGATGAGGACGAAGAAGAGAGAAGGCTTAAAGTGCTCCGACCGTCTGTTCCGAAGGACGGGTTGTCTTCGACCGATCATGAAGTTACGTGGGTTAGAAATGACATCGACGATGAAATCCAAGTAGATATGTATAATGCGCCCACGAAACAAAAAAGGTTATCAGTAATGTTATATTATTACTTCACATTTTACGCTCTATACATATATAGTCAATACTTTTAATGATTGTCTAATGCATTCATGAACCGTTTATCTAGATTTGATGACGATGTCGGGAGCAGCGAGGGGCGGCAGGAGCTCCAGCCGCGGCAGAGGCAGAGGCAGAGGCAGAGCGGTTCTGTCGCTCGGAGAGCTCCGTAGGGAGCTTCAGAGGGCCGCTCTTGCACCCAGATCGGAGACCCCTTCGGATGCCTCCTTCTGTGTGGATTTTGCCACATCTCCAGGTATACTGCACGCATATCCATTTTGAATGTAAAATTACAGATATTCATGCCTATTTATGTCAAAATTACTTATATTGTCAATGTTTGATTGTCTAGTTGTTGCTGATGCGTCCACATCTGGGACAGAGGCCACCCCCGCTCCTCCAGGTATGTTTATATATCATGTAGTATATGTATATTGATTTAGAATGCTATATCATAAATACACACATTCCTTTTGCTCTTACTTAGCAATTTTTATTATTGTCTAGCTGTAGGTGGTGACACCACCGCACCTGTGGGTATGTTTATATATCCTATAGTGCATGCATATTGATTTAGAACGTTATATTATTGATCTACACATTCTTTTTGCAATTACTTATATAATTTATTTTTAATTGTCTAATTATAGGTGGTGCGTCCACATCTTCCACAGGGGCCACTCCTGCCACTTCCATACCCTCCGCATCGTCTGCAGGTTAGTATGAATAAATTTAAAATATTTATTCATTTTACATATGCTCTATAGAATAAATATGAACTTCATGGAAATTTAGCGTCGATGTTTATTTTCTAGTTGGAGGGGATGCGTCCGCATCCGGGACCCCGGTTGTTCCTCATCGGAGGAACTATCGTCCCGCTCGTGCTGCTGCCCGGGCCCAGGCTCGTGCGATAGTCATCGGAGGTATATATCACACTTGAATTTTCGTTTAATCTTGATTTCTTAATACAACTTTGTCTTATTATTGATTGTCTTGATATTTCGTGCAGACACAGGGCCTCCCCATCCCCAGAGGGGGACTCGATGCCCGAATCAGTCCCATAGGCTGAGGCCTGACAGAGCTAGGGGGGAGGCAGCATTCCCCCTTTTTTTTACCCTTGACTATCGCTATACCGGTCCTCATGCCGAGAGGTTCGGCCGGTATTTGGGGGACGAGAGCCGGCTCATGAAGAACTATCCACTTCACGTTGAGTGGGGCGAGCAGCACCAGCGCTCATTCGCCCTCTTCTTTGATCAGGCTTGGGTATGTATTAATATATATTTTCATTTGATCTATCCAATATATTTATTATTAACACTTGCAATCTAATAACAATGTTATTTTTTGTATTTTCAGTTGGATTACGATTTTCAGCCTGTAGCCGACCCTGATCACCCGGGGAGGGTGCTCGACCTTCATGCTCTGTACAATGGCCTGATGAAGAACATGCAGGCCAAGGTCCGATACAACAGGAATGAGCTGAAGGCCGACTGCTACTCCCTGTGGATGGAGACCCCCGAGGCAGAGAGAGCGGCCCTCCTATCTACTCTGGCATTGCGAGAGTCGACGTAGAGACATGGCCTCTATTGTGCGCTTATTTCGACTCCCAACGCAAACAGGTATGTATTTTAAATGTAATTCATTATTTATGATATAATTTATTTTTTTGTGTTTCTTAATTAGAAAACTAAATGTTAATGCGTTGTGCAGAAACAGGCCGCTCAGAATACAGAGAACAGGAAGTCGGCGAAGAGGGGTCGCCCCACTTACACAGATGGCTCGAGGAACATTACTCGAGCCATGGAGTTATCGGTAAATTACAATAGACCGACCTTTGTGATATTCTGCAATATTAAGAGTTATTTTCTAATATTTCTAATATTAAGAGTTACTTTCTAATATTGCAGACATCTCGGACCGTGGCGTCAGGTGGTACACCGAGCGTGCTGTCCGCATATCTTGCCGTCCACGGCACCTTGACAGATCCCACCACGGACGAGCTTCGATATCCCGACGTCGCTACCCAGGAGTACTGCGTAAGTGTTAATATTTTTTCTACCCAAATTTGAAATTTTAGTTTTGGAAGGTTCAAGTTTAAATTTTATACTTATACTTTACTGCTTAATGTGGGTGTAGGAGCGGGTGGTTGAGCAGGCCCAGGCCTCAGGGATCGATTTTACCGGACAGAGCGATCCGAGGCTGCTGACCCCAGTTCTGGACGCCGCACACGGAGGGCACCACGGAGGTTGGGAGAGAGGCCGGGGACTGGGCCTTAGCAGGGCCCATATGAGGTTGGACTCCACCCCGGCGGTTACTTCCTCCGTCTCCAGTGACCGACGTGTCCATCAGGAACTGGAGAGCTTGAGGGCCACCGTTCAGGAGTTGAAGGAGATGCTGGTATGTATACTACTTTATAGTAAAATATCATGTCATATTATATAGATATCAACATATCCATAATTAGTACGTAGCTTGAGCTTATTTGGTTTTAGACTTAAGTTTGATTAATCATACATACAGATGTAATTAAAATAAACAACAAACTAGATATCCAAACAGGGTTTCGAAATAACTTAATAATGATACGAATTCGAATAATACACAGTTCTTACACGCTTATTACACACGTTATGTCCAGACGCGACAGGGTACATCGGCCGAGCCTCCACATGCATCTCCTTCGGCTGCGGCTCCGCAAGCCACTACATCGGCTGCGGTTCCGCAGACAGCTCCTATAGCTCCACCGCCCGCTCAGACTCCCGCAGCCGCGGCTCCGCAAGCGACTACCTCGACGGCGGCTGCGCAGACCACATCGCCAGCTCCACAGGCCGCTCAGACTCCCGCTCGCGCCGAATTGCAGAGTTTATTGACCGAGGAGCAGACGCGCGTTATTTTATCGTTATTCAGAGGTGGAGCTGGACCGAACTAGGGTAGCTTTTTGGTTCTTATTTTTTGAAACATGTATTTATTTATATTATACACATTGTACTACATTTTGAAACGATATTGATATTGGTTTATATTTATATCATATTCAGTTTTTGGGTTTCTTTTGTATATTATATATATGCGTGAGATGTGATTATGAATACTGCGATATGTGTTGTGTGATGATTAATTTTATATTTGATTGATGTATATATTATTTTGCACAGGGCGGAAAAAAATCAAGCAGCCCATTTTTAAAAAAAAAATACAGATAATATGTACCTACGGATTAATCCGTAGGTACACATGTTGCCCCTACGGCTATATCCGTAGGGGCAAAATATCAGCAGTAACTGATATTTCCCTCCTGATCTCAGTACCAGGGGGTTGGGAGTGCCCCTACGGACATATCCGTAGGGGCCACGACCTCGCCCCTACGGCGTTATCCGTAGGGGCAAAATATCAGGATTCCTGATATTTTGCCCCTACGGATAAGTACCTACGCAGATATCCGTAGGGGGTATTACATGGCCCTACGGTTATGTCCGTAGGTACATTTAATATATTAAAAAAAACCATAAATAATATAACTTTTTTTATCCTACGGCCTACTCCGTAGGTGCAACAGGATCTACACATATATCCGTAGGAGCAAGATTTTGCCCGTAGGGGCAAGTTCAGGGCTTCAACTTGGACCTGCGGCCTTTGCACCTACGGGGTATTTTTTCGCCCCTACGCATATATCCGTAGGGGCAGTGGGTTGCTCCTAAGGATAAATCCGTAGGGGCAACCCTTATTTGTAGTAGTGTTCTCTTCTTATCTTTGATAGTCAAGTCAAACTCTTGTAGAAAAAGAATCCAATATATCGATCTGGTATTGGCATCCTTCTTTGCGAAGAGATGCCTGAGTGATCAGTGTAAATGGTCACGTGTATGTCGATCAAGCACGCATGAAATTTTTTGAGTGTATAGACGACAGCTAAGAATTCTTTTTCCATGGTGGTATAATTTAGCTGTGCGTTATTCAACGTCTTGCTCGTGTAATGCATTATATGTGGTTTCTTTTTAAATCGCTGTCCTAAAACAGCGCCAATTGCGAAGTCAGAAATATCGTACATCAGCTCGAATGGTCCATTTCAGTTTGGTGCACTTAAAATCGGAGTGGAAGTGAGCTCCGATTTCAGCAGTTTGAAAGCAGTGAAGCACTCGGAATTGAACTCGAAAGGAACATCTTTGGCCAGCAGAGAAGTCAAGGGTCTAACCAGTTTGCTAAAATTCTTGATGAAACGCCAGTAGAAACTGGCGTGGGCTAAGAATGCCCTGATGTCACGGACAGTCCATGAAGGTGGGAGACTTGAGATGACGTCGATTTTTGCTTTATCAACTTCGATGCCATTCTCAGAAATATGTGGCTTAACACAATGCCGTGTTTGAGCATGAAGTGACACTTCTCCCAATTGAGTGTGACGTGCTTTTCTTTGCATCGTATCAACACCAGCTCGAGATGCCTCAAACACTGAGAGAACGAATCTCCAAAGACGGAGAAATCATCCATGAATACTTCCAGAAATTACTCTATCATATCAGAGAATATGCTTATCATGAACCGCTGAAATGTAGCGGGTGCATTGCATAACCCAAAGGGCATGCGGCGGTAGACGAATGTACCAAAAGAACAAGTAAAAGTCGTCATGTCCTGATCTTTTGGATCAATCAGGATCTGATTGTAGCCAGAGTATCCACCAAGGAAACAATAGTAAGTATGACCGGCTAGCCGTTCAAGCAACTGATTAAAGAAGGGCAGCGGAAAATGATATTTGCGAGTTGCTGCATTGAGCTTTTTATAATCAATATAGACCCTCTAACCTGTCTATGTGCGAGTTGGGAGTAGCTCATTCGCTTTATTCGTAATCATGGTGATGCCCGATTTTTTCGGTACGACATATATGAGGCTTACACATTTGCTATCGGATATGGGATAAATGATCCCTTTGTCAAGGCACTTCAGCATTTCCTTCCGTACCGCTTCTTTGATTACCGGGTTTAGCCAGCGTTGAATTTTTGAAGAGTTTGGAATTATCAGTCATATGAATTCTGCGCTGACAGATAGCGGGGCCGATTCCTTTGATATCAGCCACGACCAACTTATTGCTTCCATATTCTTCCTCATAACATTCATGAGTGCCAACTCTTGCTCATGCGTAAGGTCGGTTGTGATTATAACCGGAAGCGTATCGTTATCACCAAAGTATGCATACCTGAGATGGTCGGGAAGAATCTTGAGGTCAAGCCTAGGCGGCTCCTCTACAGAGGTCACGCTTTGGGGGTCGGTTCCGTACGAAGTGGTTCGAATTGGGACCCCTAATATGCGCAAGACACCTGCTTAGGGCTTAGTTTCTCAAGCAAGATAAGCTTCTCAGATAATAGTTCTTCAAATGTTTCGTCAAGACACTTATCGTTGAAGTCAAATGTCTCCTCCTCAGACATATCTTGTACAGCGTTGACTTCACACTGGTTATTATAATGGACTGTGATGTCCCTAAACTAAAATAATTGAGCCCATATACTCATTTGTTTCTAAGTTGATCTTAGTCTCAAATATGGCTAACGATCCTTAGATCAAACCCAAATATCTCATGAACTGATGGACCTCATTTATATGAGATCTGCGTCCTAAGTTCATTCCCGTTAGCAAACCAAGCTACCAACGTGGACCCCGTCAAGAAAATCCTTGACCCAAACCCAAATCTAAAATATACGGATTTGGACTAATCCACGACCTACGGGTGACGACATAAATTAATCTCCGTATACAATCCATGGGCAACCAAAAATAAACAAACGCAACACGATACGAAGTGAACTACTGGAGCAGGAGAAAGTTGTTATCGTAACGCGGTAACGTAATTAACCGCAGGAGCTTGCGTCTGCGGGGAAGAGTGTCCCCACAATTAAAAAACCCTCACAAATGAGGGGAAATATGATGAAGTCTGCTACATCGGTCGCATCTGTCCAAACCTCCGATATATGGTGCCATAAATCAACTTAGTATTTTCGGAGAGGTAGGTGGATACGTCCAAATAGCGTCTGGCCCAAATTCAGGCTAGACGTCCTAACGTCTCAGTCCGGTCTTTCGGCGGTAAACAGATTCTGGCACGCCCGGTAGGACCTCTTCTTCTTTCCACTCCACACTTCGTGTGTCGTGTTTTTCCGCGATCAAATAATCGCGGTATATATGTTTGTAGTTGCCCTTGGGTGATGAGATACTGGTGCGGCGTTTCGTCTCTTTTCAGAATGACGATTACTTGCACTCACCGCAACTCAGGCTCTGTCACATTTGGTGGAATCAAGTATGGACCACTTGCAGCCTCAAATCTCTGCAATCCGGCTCTTCAAAAAATCAATGGGCTTCTCTTTGGGTCGATACTCTCACCTCCCACCCTCGGCAGCTCAACGCCGAAGGAGGAATCCCAGAAGAAGTCTGTCTTCCACAGGTTAGCTCCTCAAGCTTCTGCTTTGCCGACAGAATCGGTCTCCAAACAACTGATACCTTCCAAAGGCCAAGGTCGATGCAGGGGGCAGAATATTCATGCTCTTAAGGAAAACAGAGGGCAAGCTCAGCAAATAAGACAAGCTGAGGGTAGTTCTCCGTCCGTGTTGACTCCATTTGCTTCAACTCCGACGGCGAATGCTGTTGTTCCAACCGGGAACAGTTTCGAACTGCTATGAAGGGTCAAACAAAATTCTCCCACCGCAGTACTGAAAAAGTCTCCGCAGCCCGTGGAGATCCAACGAGAGCAGAAACCAGTTCGCTCTCTAAAAGAGCTTTCCTCATCTATATATAAGGTCTGGAAGCAGGTGAAGGACGGCGTCAACTGCGGCTCTTCCCCTAAACGTCAGCTAAATTCTGACAAATTCTCTTTCAAATATAAGAGGACTCATTCTAAGAAGGTTCCTGATACAATGGTTCCTCCTAAAGCAGTTTCTCATAAAAAAGGAGGCTTAATAAAATCCAAATGCCCGAGGCAAACTCCAAGGGTCAAGATTCCAGATGCCCCAAGCCTGGGGGTATTGTAGTTCACACAGTCTATATGGTGTTCTCCAAAGACGAAGTTCGTGTTTCTACTAGTCACGGACCGCATACTCGGTCCCTGACAAAGGCTCAACTGCAATGTGAAAAGCCGCAGGAGATGCTTGCTCAGGCGGCAACACTCGCTATAATATCGTCTAAGGAAAATCCCGAAGACGCACCGGGAGAAAGAACAGGGCAGGAGTCGGATATTGACTTCCTAAAGCGCGCTCTCAAAAAGAGAGATGAAGAAGCGGCAAAAATGTCCACTAAAATGAACCAGATGGCCCTTCTGATCCAGAACATGGCGGGAATAATAGTCCAATCGGAACCACTGGCAGATAAACCGACGGTTGTCGCTCTTAAAAACAAGGGCGACATTGCAAATTCTCTGCAAGCCTCATCAACGGTCAAAGAGAAAATGATTTCAAAAGCAAAGCTGGACGAATATATCACTCAGCAAATCAAAGCTCACTACGCCGGTGATGCTGCAAATAGATCGACCAAGGCTGGTGGACCGTATCCGGCTTGCTACGATCAAATACAGTACCTGCTACAGTACACACTTCCAACGTTCCACATGTACAAAGGAACTGGGAATCCTCGCCAGCACATCGCACGTTTTAAATCCATGTGCGGCAACACTGGAGGAAATGACATATTGCTCCTCCGACGGTTCGTCAGCAGACTGACAGGAATCGCTTCGAATGGTACGCGGGGCTCCCAAATGATTCCGTAGACCTTCGACGAGATGGATATGCTCTTCTATTAGTGGTTCGCTAGTGTGAATAAATACACTACCGTGGCGGCGTTGGTCAACAAAATGGTTAGACAGAATGAGACCTGGGTTCAATATGTTACCCGATGGCGAAATTTCTGGTCAAAATGCGAGCAACGTATCGACGAAGCTGCCGCCATGGGAACGATCATAGCCACCTTTGACCCAAATTCAAAGGTGTTCCCATATATGTCCCTCTTCAAGACGACGACTGTTTCCCCCAATCAGAGCAAAACTCTGTTCAAAATTCAAATTTTGAAATGAAGCAACGCTTCAGAAGCAGCGCTAAGTGCGCTGCGCCCTAAGCAGCGCATCACGTGCAAAGCACGTGTGCGCTGGCGCTAAGAGCGCTGCACTTAAGCAGCGCACCACGTGCAAAGCACGTGTGTGCTAGCGCTAAGTATGCTGCGCTCTGAGCAGCGCACCACATGCAAAGCACGGGTGCGCCAGCGCTAAGTGCGCTACCCTCTAAGCAGTGCACCACGTGCAAAGCACCCGCTAGCACTGGAACTAAAAGCTCCCCACCGTCAGATCAAAGATCTAATAATAACGATAAATCATTAATTCATTAGAATTAAATTCTGTTAAGGAAAGATTCCTCAAAATCTTTCCAAACAACAAGATTGTGCTCTGTAAATCAGAGCACCGTTGGATCAATGATCCAATGGTGATTAAAAATCACCAAAATACAGAATAAATTCTGTATGAAAAGATTTTCCAATCTTATTAAAAAACAAGAAGATTTCCTTCTGTAAATCAGAAGCCCTTAGATCAAAGATCCAATGGTGGGGAAATCCCCAAATCAATTAGAGAAAAGATCTCCTTAACTGATTGAACAAATCAGCTTGCCCTATATAAAGGCCCCTCGACTTCAAGTCTCAGAATATACAGAAGTATAGAGAGGAACCCCCTATAAGCTTTGAGAGACCTCAGAAAGAAGACCCAAGCTCTCAATAGAAGAACTTCTTTTCTTCAAGGTAAAAGAACAGAAAGATAAAATCATCTCATAATTGAAAAGAAGAACTCACTTCTTTAAAGATTATAGATCTACAAGACCAAGGTCTTTCACAAAAAGATCACAAGATCTCATCATAAAATAAAAAAAGAAGAACATAATTGTTCTCACAGATCATAGATCTATAAGACAAATTATCTTTCAGAGATCATGAACATCTTATTATAAAAGGGGGAGAACAATTCAATTCTCTTAAGAATCACAGATCCATAAAGGCAAAGTCTTTCATCAACATAAGAGATTGAAAACATCTCCTACAAAATAAGAACTTTGTTCTTAGGTCCATGAGACAAAGTCTCTTTTAAAAGAACATAAATTTATTTCTTGAATCATAAAATTGATCAGTTAGCGCTTTGCGCTCACAAATTAGCGCTCTGCGCTCAAGAATGGTGCACAGCGCTAAGCGCACCACGTGCTCCTTACGTGTGCGCTACTTAGCAGAAGCGCATTAGCGCTCAAAGACTAGCGCAAAACGCTACAGAGCCTTAGCGCTCCAAATATAGCGCACTGCGCTCATGGACTGGCGCTCAGCGCCAAGCGCACCACGTGTCACCCATGTGTGCGCCACTGAACTAATAGCGCAATGCGCTCATAAATTAGCACACTGCGCTCATCATCTGGCGCTTAGCGCCAAGCGCGCCACGTGTCTCTTACATGTGCGCTACTCGGCAGAAGCGCACTGTGCTCTTTGACAGGCGCAAAACGCCAAGCGCACTACGTGCTCCTCACGTGTGCGCTGATAGAACATAAATTGTTCTTTAATAAGCCCAGAGCTATGATGAATGCTCAGCATTCAATAAAAGACAGAAATACTGTCAAAACTCAAATCAATGCTCAGCATTGTTAAAAAGGCCAAGCCCAAATAAATGCTCAACAGCCCAAAATAAATGTTAAACGTTTTAACTTGATTGGACTTAGCCCAAGATTGGCCATAAGTCCTCAACTCAGATTAATTGAGCCCATATGCTCATAAATGTTTTAACAGATCTTAGTCCCAATTGAACTTCAGATCTCTCAACCAAAATTGGTTCAAGGGTATATCTCTTCACTCACCTGATATTTGTCGTTGTAATCCTTCAACGTCTTCAGAGAGGTGACGGGAACCATGATATCAATAAATGGATGTAACTGAAGAATCATGTAGATGGATGTATATCCATGGTTCGGTTTAGTCAACATAGATTGAATATATGGATTCATATTGAATTATAGTTTTGTAATTTCATACTTGAATCATATTCAAGTCAGATTGATTATATTGAGACTCGGTCTGAGTCAGACCATTAGAAAAGAAATTGAATCATGAATTAGGTTTTGGTGTTATCTGTAACTGCTGCACATGGACGGCAGGATTTGTGTCTTTTTCAAAGACAATTACCGTGTTGATAACACCGTTTGTTAAGTTGTCTACCTTAAATAGGCAAGCACCCATATCTCCGGCTTCCTGGGGCTCAAGAGACTGGTCCCGTTTAAACCTATATTTACTAGGGTCCTTATTGTAATTTAGTATAACTCGAGGGGTTTTATGTAAAATAGTTTTGTTATATTTTCAAAATACACCTCAAGTATTTTATTATCGTCTTTAGAATTTTTATAGATGTATATTTTATCAATGTGATATTTCTAGTGAATAAAACCTAATTTCATAATATATGGTATTTATTTGTAATATTAGAATTGTATGGTATTTTCTTGTAAATGAGATGTTTTTCTTGAATTTTGGAAATGTGGAATATTATAAATATTAAAAATAGATATTTTGATATTAATTACATATATATTTATTTATTAAAAATATAAGTTTTATTTAATAATAGAAATCACATTTTCTAAAGAAAATTGTATTTTAAATCTTTCGAGATCGTATGTGTTTCTCCAATTAGAGCAAAACTCTGTTCAGAATTCAAAATTTGAATTAAAGCTGCGCTTTTATAAAAGCGCTGCGTTACAACTAGCGCATCCCGTGCAAAGCGCATAGGCGCAAGCGCTAGATGCACTGCGCTCCAAGTAGCGCACCACGTGCAAAGCACGTGTGCGCTAGCGCTAAAAGCGTTGCGCTCCAAGTAGCGCATCATGGGCAGAGCGCATAAGCGCTAGCGCTGGAAGTAAATGTTCCTCACCGTTGGATCAAATATCCAACGGATATGATTAAATTATCAATTAACAAGAATGAAATTCTGTTGAATCCTTCCAAACAGAAAAGATTGTGCCCTGAACTTGGAACACCGTTGGATCAATGATCCAATGGTGATTAAAAATCACTAAAATACAGAACAAATTCTGTAAAGAAGGAAAGATTTTTCAATCTTGTTAAAACAAGAAGATTATCTTCTGTAAACCAGAAGCCCTTGGATCAAAGATCCGGCGGTTGGGAAATTCCCGAATCAATTAGAGAATAAATCTCTTTAACTGATTCAATAAATCAGCCTCCCCTATATAAAGGACCCAAGACTTCAAGTCTCAAAAAGAGGAACCCCCCATAAATTTTGAGAAAATCTCAAGAAGAAGTAGCTCTCGGCAAAAGAAGATTTTTCTTCAAGGTAAAAAAGAGTGGTGATGAACAAAAAGATGAAATCATCTCATAATTAAAAAGAAGAATTCTCTTCTTAAAAGATCATAGATCTACAAAGATCAAAGTCTTTTATAAAGAGATCAAAAAGATCTCATCATAAAACAAAGAAGTACTTACTTCACAGATCATAGATCTATAAGACAAATTGTCTTTCTGAGATCATGAACATCTCATTATAAATGGGGGGAGAATTATTCAATTCTCTTAGGATCACAGATCTATAAAGGCAAAGCCTTTCATCAAAAAAGAGATTGAAATATCTCCTATAAACTAAGAACTTTGTTCTTAGAATCTTGAGACAAAGTCTCTTATCAAAAAGAAGATAATCTTCAGAGCGCAAAGTTAACCTAAGAAGAGCCTTAGCGCTCCTGATTCAAAAGTGCCTTAGTGCTCTTCATCTAGCGCAAAGCGCTGCAGTGCAATAGCGCTTCAAACACAGCACACTGCGCTCATTGGCTAGCGCTCAGCGCTAAGCGCGCCACGTGCTCTTCACGTGTACGCTGCATTACTAAAAGCGCTTTGCACTCATTATATAGCACCAGCGCCAAGCGCCTCAACGCTTCAATTATAACGCACCAGCACTCTATATCAGCGCTAAGCGCATCAGCGCTCTGCATCTAGCGCTAAGCGCATCTGCGCTCTTCATTTAGCGCAAAGCGCTAAGCGCATTAGCGCTTCACATCTGGCACAAAGCGCCAAGCGCACTAGCGCTTTAACCATAGCGCACTGCGCTCATCGACTGGTGCTAGTGCCAAGCGCGCCACATGCTTTTATGTGCGCTTGGGCAGAACATAAATTGTTCTTTGAATAAGCCCCAGAGCTATGATGAATGCTCAGCATTCAGCTAAAGACAAAACATTGTCAGAGACCAAACCAATGCTCAGCATTTTTAAGGGATTGAGCTCAAACAAACATCTAACAACCCAGAATAAATGTTAAACATTTTAACTTGAATGGACTTAGCCCAAGATTGGCCATAAGTCCTCAACCCAGATTGATTGAGCCCATATGCTCATAAATCTTTCAACAGACCTTAGTCCTAAATTGAACTACAGATCTATCAACCAAAATTGGTTTAAGGGTACATCTCTTCACTCCTCTGATATTTGTCGTTGTAATCCTTCAACGTCTTCAGAAAGGTGACGGGTCTCGACAACCAGACATTCTATGGATTGTGGGGTCCTTAAACTCACGGACTATGATGTCCTTAACCTTGACTGCGAGGTCTTTAAATTCACGGACTATGATGTCCTTAACCTTGACTGTGATGTCTTTAAACTCATGGACTATGATGTCCTTAACCTTGAACTGTGGGGTCCTTAAACTCACGGACTATGATGTCCTTAACCTTGACTGTGAGGTCTTTAAACTCACGGACTACAATGTCCTTAACCTTGACTGTGATATCTTTAAACTCATGGACTATGATGTCCTTAACCTTGGACTGTGGGGTCCTTAAACCCACGGACTATGATGTCCTTAACCGTGGACCACCATGTCCTTAAACTGGTAATGGACCACCATGTTCTTAAACTGGTAATCGACTGCAATGTCCCTAAACTAAACAATTGAGTCCAAATGCTCTCTTGTTGAATCTAAATGATCCCGTTAAGTTGATCTTAGTCTAAAATTAGATTGACGTATCCTTAACAAACGTTTAAGTTGATCTTAGTCTCAAATGAGACTAATGTATCCTTAAACCCAACCCCCAAACCCAAATCTAAGAAGATACAGATTTGGACTAATCCACGTCCTACGGACGACAACATAAATCAGTCTCCGTATACAATCCACGGACAACCAAAAACAAAACAAACACCCACGACATGGAGTGACCATCTGGAGAAGGAGAAAGTTGTTACCGCGATGCGGTAGCGTAATTAACTGCAGGGGCTTGCGCCTGCAGGGAAGAGTGTCCCCACAATCAAAAACCCCTCAACGAGGGGGAATCTGACGAAATCTGCTACATCGGCCGCATCCGTCTAAGCCTCCGATATATTATGCCATAAATCAACTTGGCATCTTCGAAGAGGTGGACGGATAGCACCAATTAGCATCTGCCCTCCGAATTCAGGCCCGGACGTCCCAACGTCCCGGTCGCGTCTTTCGGCGGAGAACAGTATGCTCCTTACGGAGGTCTGCATCTCACTCTACTAAGCCCGAGAATGTGCGATAATCCGCACCATCCTGAACGGGTTCCCCGAAATGGGTTGTAGAGGCGCAATTGCAAAGATTTGTTAAAATACACATCTTGTAAAAAAAGGTTTTTCTTATAAGTCGGAGATAGTTATGTGTAAAATCGTATTTTCCCCAAAATCTATGTTCCCAAATTTCATTGTGCTATGTTAGATATGTGTGTTGTGAGGAGGTAGATCATTACCTCGTGAGTTTTCTAAGGTAATATGGTTTAACAAGTTCAAGTATGTCGAAATAAAACATGAAGGTATTTTAATGTAAAAATAGAATAAAACTTGCTATGATTATTATTTTGATGCCAAACTTGTTCTATTGCCTTTGTTAATGTTTACTAAACAATATATCAAAAGTTGAAGATTTGTTATTAAGAAAAATTGTATTTTTAAAAGAAAAGTGAATCGGAGCCGGATAACTCCGCTTCCGACACATTTTAAGAATGAAGGGTTTAGTAATAGCAAAAGGGAGAAAGAATGGGGACTTATAGGATTAGGGTCAAGAGAGGAGGAAGAGGAAGATTGGGGAAGTACCGGTGCGTCGTTTCGTCTCCGGAAACTCCTCGGATTGCCGTCGGAAGTTCGTCGGAGCTTCGCCCTTTGCTAACTCCACTTGCACACAAAAAGTCTTGGGAATTTTCTTGAGAGTTTGGGCAGGGATTTGGGAGTGAGGAGGGGTGATTTTAGGTGTGGTATTTATAGGAAAAATTAGGGTTTAGGGTAATGAAAGGGTGTATTAAAATTTTGTATTAAAAATGGATTAAATGTGTGTTTTAATTTGCTCTGTAAATGTGCAGGGAAATTAAATAATACAGGGGTTATGGGGGGAGTTCAAGAGTCGCATAGGTTAAAAAAATTAGGGTTTCGACTGAGTGAGACCGGAGACGTCGGCCGATTCGCGCGAGTCGCCGGCCCGAGTCGGGCCGTGTCTCCATGCCACGTGTCCCCGTCGCTTCGTCTTGACTTGTGGACCCGTTTGTTTATTCCGTAACCTACCCTATTATGTGTAGTGCATGTGTAGACTTTTGGGCTTCTAAAAAATTAAAAGAATTTTAAATAAAAATAATGTGTGGCTGATGGGATTTGAACTCTGGTGCTTTAGTTCAGCAGTGCAAGGTCTTACCAATGAGCTACAGGCTCCTTCTTGCTGTTAAAAAGAAAATCAAACTTATAACTTGTGCTGAGGCTCAAGTATCCCTTTCTGTATTTTTGAAAAAAAAATTGTACAGAAATTTTGGAGTTGTTACATTCTACCCTCCTTAAAAAATTTCGTCATCAAAATTTGTAAAAGGAAAGTGTAACGGATTCAAAGAAAGTTTGGTGGTATAACTATTGGTAGTGTATGAAAAATATATGAAAGAACGAAAGAATGCGAAGGTTTTGGTAAGATTGTAAAAGAGGTGAGGGAATTTTGGGTTAGGACAGATTCAAAATATATGAAATTGGAAGATTCAAGGAAATATGAATTGTAAAAAATGTTTTCAGTTGTTGGTTCTTGTGTTATATTGCTTAGGTTGTCCACGCAGAACGGAACTGCATGGTAGGGTTCCAAACAGCTCTGACATGCATGGGCTGCCAACAAAACCTGTCACGCCCCGCTTCCCAGTGTATGGCGAAGGGGATGCGACTGGCCACTACGTATTTACTCTGAAGTAAACACGCTAAGCGTATCTAAGCAATATAAGTAAAATGCATAAGAGACAGTGACAATAGATATAATTGAACAGCAACTTTATTTATTAACATTCTTTTCACAATACATCTGAAAAGTAAATACATGGAATGAAAAGCAATGTCTAAACAGTGGCATAACAGAAATGGAAAGTACTGAAATGAAATGTACAAGTAACTAGAGCTCCGGGTCGAAAGCTAGCTGATCCAAATCCTCGCTGGTGGGCTCGATCTCCAGTGAGTCCGAATCACCCGACGACATTCCAAAGAAGAAGAAAGAGAATGTCGTCAGCGAATAAATCGCTCGGTAAGTCCCAAAGAGGAGGGAGAAGTAGAATAGACAGAGAGAGTGTATAACTATTATAGTGTTGTTTGTTATGTTAACGTAGTTGTTTGTAGCTTAGTACAGAAGATGCCAGTGTATACGAGAGGAGTCTCACTAGACCAGAGACTACGGTATACGGAGTATAAGGCTCCATCGATAATACCACGGAACAACGGCATGGATATAATTACGTCTTAAGTGACCACCTCGTGCCACCTTTAATATGTTCCGTACCAGTCTACCCCTTATAAATCCCGCGATATCTTGTTTGTATTATTTGTATTGTATTGCCTTGTTTTATATAGATGGATGACTTGTCGGAACCATGATATCAGTAAATGGATGTAACTGGAGAATCATGTAGATGGATGCATATCCATGGTTCGGTTTAGTCAACATAGATTGAACAGATTGAATAGATGGATTCATATTGAATTATAGTTTTGTAATTTCATACTTGAATCGTATTCAAGTCAGATTGATTATATTGAGACTCAGTCTGAGTCAGACCATTAGAAAAGAAATTGAATCTTGAATTAGGTTTTGGTGTTATCGGTAACTGCTGCACATGGACGGCAGGATTTGTGTCTTTTTCAAAGGCAATTACCGTGTTGATAACACCGTTTGTTAAGTTGTCTATCTTAAATAGGCAAGCACCCATATCTCCGGCTCCCTGAGGCTCAAGAGACTAGTCCCGTTTAAACCTATGTTTACTAGGGTCTTTATTGTAATTTAGTATAACTCGAAGGTTTTTTATGTAAAATAGTTTTGTTATATTTTCAAAATATACCTCAAGTATTTTATTATCGTCTTTAGAATTTTCATGAGTATATTTTATCAATGTGACATTTCTAGTGAATAAAACCTAATTTCATAATATATGGTATTTATTTGTAATATTGGAATTGTATGGTATTTTCTTGTAAATGAGATGTTTTTCTTGAATTTTGGAAATGTGGAATATTATAAATATTAAAAATAGATATTTTGATATTAATTACATATATATATATATATATATATTTAAAAAATATAAGTTTTATTTTATAATAGAAATCACATTTTCTAAAGAAAATTTTATTTTAAATCTTTCGAGATCGTATGCTCCTTGCGGAGGTCTGCATCTCACTCTACTAAGCCCGAGGATGTGCGATAATCCGCACCATCCCGAACGGATTCCTCGAAATGGGTTGTAGAGGCGCAATTGCAAAGATTTGTTAAAATACACATCTTGTAGAAAAAGATTTTTTTTATAAGTCGGAGGTAGTTATGTGTAAAATCGTATTTTTCCAAAATTTATGTTCCCAAATTTTATCGTACTATATTAGATATGTGTGTTGTGAGGAGGTAGGTCATTAACTCGTGAGTTTTCTAAGGTAATATGGTTTAACAAGTTCAAGTATGTCGAAATGAAATATGAAGGTATTTTAATATAAAAATGGAATAAAACTTGCTACGGTTATTATTTTGATGCCAAACTTGTTCTATTGCCTTTGTTAATGTT
The DNA here is from genome assembly GCA_030015575.1 of Agapanthus africanus. Classification (NCBI taxonomy): domain Eukaryota; kingdom Viridiplantae; phylum Streptophyta; class Magnoliopsida; order Asparagales; family Amaryllidaceae; genus Agapanthus; species Agapanthus africanus. Next base: position 147,173,753 of record CM057348.1, on the reverse strand, counting down.
TACTAAACAATATATCAAAAGTTGAAGATTTGTTATTAAGAAAAAGTTGTATTTTTAAAAGAAAAGAGAATCGGAAGCCGGATAACTCAGCTTTCGATACATTTTAAGAATGAAGGGTTCAGTAATAGCAAAAGGGAGAAAGAAGGGGGACTTATAAGATTAGGGTCAAGAGAGGAGGAAAAGGAAGATTGGGAAAGCACCGGTGTGACTTTTCGTCTCCGGAAACTCCTCGGATTGCCGTCGGAAGTTCGTCAGAGCTTCGCCCTTTACTAACTCCACTTGCACACAAAACGTATTGGGAATTTTCTTGAGAGTTTGGGCAGGGATTTGGGAGTGAGGAGGGGTGATTTTAGGTGTGGTATTTATTGGAAAAATTAGGGTTTAGGGTAATGAAAGGGTTTATTAAAATTTTGTATTAAAAATGGATTAAATGTGTGTTTTAATTTGCTCTGTAAATGTGCAGGGAAATTAAATAATACAGGGGTTATGGGGGGAGTTCAAGAGTCGCATAGGTTAAAAAAATTAGGGTTTCGACTGAGTCAGACAGGCGGCGCCGGTCGATTCGCGCGAGTCGCCGGCCCGAGTCGGGCCGCGTCTCCATGCCACGTGTCCCCGTCACTTCGTCTTGACTTATGGACCCATTTGTTTATTCTGTAACCTACCATATTACATGTAGTGCACGTGTAGACTCTTAGGCTTCTAAAAGATTGACAGAATTTTAAATAAAAACAATGTGTGGCTGATGGGATTTGAACGCTGGTGCTTTAGTTCAGAAGTGCGAGGTCTTACCAATGAGCTACAAGCTCCTTCTTGTTGTTCAAAAGCAAATCAAATTTATAACTTATGCTGAGGCTCAAATACCCTTTTCTGTATTTTTGAAAAAAAAATTGTACAGAAAGTTTGGGGTTGTTACAGATCAGATGGGTCAAGACCCTTCCTCACCCGATGAAGATGAATAAAAAGCACAGGCAAGATGGCGTTTGTCATCAACACTGAGCAAAAATGAGCGGCTCTGAAGCAACCTGCCGCCAACACTCAACAAAAATGAGTGGCTCTGAAGCAACCTGTCGCCAAAATAGCGACGGCGTGGGTACTCTCCCTCCCGAAATATACACAGGGGGCATATTTCTCACTGGCGGAAGAATCTCTACGTAAGATGTTCCTTTCTTCAAAGAACGGAAAGGATATCAAGGGACCTACAAGCGGGTCCTGCAATCAAGTGGAATATCCCACTTGAACCAAAAACCATGGGTGGGATGTGGAATCCGTGTTCCCCTCCGAATCAGATGATGAGGGGAAAAGCCCCCAAGTCAAGTTCATTCTTCTAAGGAAGAAGAAAACCCAGCAGAAGGAGTAACGTGATATCTTATTCCTTCGTATATGTGAAGATGCTTCGTCAGTGTCACAAAGCAACATTGATGAGCAGGGGGCAGGTGCCATATAAAGAGCCCTGCATTTCCCACAAAAACAACTCGATTGTTGCGATAATAAAAGAAGCAGTCCAAGCGAGTGAAAATAGCTTGAGGTTTGAAACGTCCATACATACAAAGGACGAGCAGCAGCGCCTCAGCAAACAAAAGTTGGAAGGGATGGGTTATGCAACTCCCCGACCAACTGATAACAATGGACCGAAACGTCTCTAAACTAGTGCGTCGCCTCAAATATGGTGATAATGGACCGAAACGTCCCTAAACTAATGTGTCGCCTCAAACATAACGATAATGGACCGAAACGTCCCTAAACTAGAGCGTCGCCTCAAAAACGGCGATATTGAACCGAAACGTCCCTAAACTAGTGTGTCACCTCAAATACGATGATTGATGGACCGAAATGTCCCTAAACTAGTGCATCGCCCCAAATACGGCGATATGCTCTCTTGAGATCTATATTGCAATCGAAGTCCCAACGGCGAACGTTGCAACTCAAGTCCTACCGGCTACACATCTACTCCAGCAATGAAACCACCCTCAAGTCCAACCGGCAAATAGATGGATCACCTGCGGCGAAGCTACTTTCAAGAGTTCCATCGTTCGCAAAAAAAAGATGGTACGTTCACAAGCGAAATGGGCACGGATGAAAACCCGAAAGTGAGCCATGAGTAAAAACAGCAGGACTACCGGCGAGCTTGTGAAAACCCGGAAGGGCGCAAACTCGTTTAAAAAAACAAAACAAAAACAAAAAAAATGGTACGTCCACAAGCGAAATGGGCAGGGATGAAAATCCGAAAGGGCGACGTGAGTAAAAATAGCAGGACTACCGGTGAGCTTGTGAAAACCCGGAAGGGCGCAATCTCGTAAAAAAATAATAAAATAAAAAATAATAATAAAATACACTTGCAAGGTCCTTTCGATCTTGTGAGGAGAAAATACCTGCGTGAGATCCTTACGACTCACAAAGGAGTAACACACTTAGGAATCCCCACGATTTCTAAGGATAAAGTATACTTACGAGATCCTCACGACTCGTAAGGAGAATTCCCCCTTATGAGATCCTCACGGCTCATAAAATTCAAAAGCCTTAAGTTACAAGAATCCAAACATGTCCTTAAGCCATCACCGCCCTACAAGTAGTCCAATATTGACTCTTGTATACAATCCACAGGTATGAACAAAATATGTTCCCATAAAGTTCCACCGATGACAAGAAATATCTCCATATGGTGAACGACACTTGTAAGTCATTTCGACTTACAAGGAGAAAACTCTCTGATAAGATCCTTACGACTTGCAAGAGAAAACACACTTAGGAATCTTTATGATTCCTAAGAAGAAAATAGACCTACGAGATCTTTTCGACTCGTAAGGAGAAATGCCTTTACGAGACCTTTACGGCTCATAAAGTCAAAAAAGCCTTAGTCGACAGGATCCTAACCCTGTTTGCTAAGCCACCTTTGTTCAAATCGACAAAGGAAAATGATGATTCGCTCCTGGCAATATTCCAGTTGTAGCGATACTGATGCCTAAACAGGTGTCAAGCTCTAAGTCCTCTCACGGCAAATAATGATTCGCTCCTGACAATATTCGAGTCGTAGCGATACTGATGCCAAAATTGGGCAACTCGCAATAAAAAGTAGCGAGTAAAAATAAAAAAAATAGCCGAATGATGGGGCACCGCGGATAAAAAGCCAAAATGATTGGGCAATCGCGACTTTCGCGATATAAAAAGCTGAAAAGATAGAGCATCGCGGAAACAAAAATAAAATAAAATAAAATTTTTGTTGCCCTGCAAGTATGTCCATATTGACTCTTGTATATGATCCATGGACACAAATAAAGGAAAATGGACCATATTTTCCCCACCATGTTTCGTCAAAAGGAGAACCAAGTCTTGACGGTATATATACAACCTAGAGACCATCCCTGTGTTCCCCCATCATTCCAGCAGGGGCAGACACAACAATCAAATAAAAGTGAAGTGACGGCAAAATCCTAGCTTCACGTCTTGATGGCAATATCTACAGCCTAGAGATCATCCCGACGTTCTTCTCATTCCAGCATGATGCAGATGTAACATCAATAAAAGACCCAAGGGTCAGCAAAAATGGAGTAACGGCAAAATCCTAGCTCCAAGTCTTGACGGTACATATACAACCTAGAGACTATCCCAACGTTCCCCCTCATTTCAGCAGGATGCGAACGCAACTATCAAATGAAATTGGAGTAATGACATATTCCTAGCCCCGGACTTCAATTGCAATACATATAGCATAAAAGTCCTACTGATGTCCATTCTACTTCAGCAAAGAAGCGGCGCGATATCGTCAAAGAAAAAAACGAAGTGACGGCATATTCCTAATTTTGGGTCTTGACGATAGTATAAACAAATCCTAAAGACCGTTGGAGATCATCCCAACCCAGAAGGGTGCGGTTATGACTCATCGGAGCTCCAAATTGAGCCTAACCTCAAGTAAAAATGTCACGGTAAATACCTAACGCTTGTTCTTCCAACGGTAATATGACCTAAGGAGATTACTTGAAGACGTCTTGTCCAGCCCCAGAAGGGATCAGAGATACGATAGTTGTGGGACTACTCGAACAGCGGCTTAAAAACTGCATATCAAGGAATATATCAGCCAACGCGATGGTACGACGGACTTAAACCTAGTACCACAAACCTAACGGACCTCTATCAAAAAAAGGGGTTGTCTTTATTTCACGTTAGGATACACTTGCGAGATCCTCTCGACTCGTAGGGAAAAATATCTTTATGAAACCCTCACGGCTCATGAAGGTGAAAAGCCTTAGGCGACGGGCCCTACAAGTACATCCAAACTAACTCTTGTATACTATCCACGAGCCATATTCTCCAAAATCGCATGCCGATGAAGAGGAGAAACTACTTACGAGTTCTCTCAACTCGTAAGGGGAAAATTCTCTTATGAGATCCTTACGACTCTCAAGAGAACACACACTTAGGAGTCCTTACGACTCCTAAGGAGAAAATACACCTCCGAAATCCTCTCGACTCATAAGGAGAAATATCTTTATAAGACCCTCACGGCTCATAAAGTTGAAAAGCCTTAAGCGAAAGATCTAAACCTGTTTCCTAAGCTATCGCTGCCATACAAGAAGGTCCAAACTGACTCTTGTATACTATCCACAGGCCATATTCGTCAAGGTTACATGCCAATGAAATAAAGAAGCCACTTGCGAGTCCTCTCAACTCGTAAGGAGAAAATACCTGCATGGGATCCTTATGACTCACAAAGGTGAAAGACACTTAGGAATTCTCATGAATTCTAGGGAGAATACGCACCTATGAGATCCTCATGACTCATAGGGAGAAAAACCTTCTTGAGACCCGCACGGCTCATGAAGATGAAAAAGTCTTAGCCGGCCGGGATCCTAAACTTGTCTCCTAAGCCATCAATTCTATGGAAATACATTATTTTGCACTACTTAACCCACGTACAAACTTACGTGGGCAAAATAGTGGGGGACATTTGTTCCCGCAAAAAAAATTTGACTTGGAGCTTGCGGATTTCTTATAAAAATAAAGGGAAACCTCCACGTGTTAAACACGTACACCCATATGCAAAGCATGTAAGTACCGCCTCAGATAGGATTAAATCCTTGAGCGCCTCACGTGTTTCCCACGTGAACGCCAGCGCCAGCCTCTGTTAGGATTAAATCCTATAGCGGCGCCTCACGTGGAAGACACGTGAGCGCCGGCGTGCAAATCACGTGAGTGACTATTTATAAAAGAATTAGATTCTTAGGCGGCGTCCACGTGCACTGTACGTGAACGTTAGCGTCCAAATTAAAGAGGGTAGAATTAAATTCTATATGGGGAATATTTCCCTAAAAACTGGGGTATTCTCCGTTAAACATAGTCGTTGGATCAAACATCCAATGGTGATAATAAATCATTAAATGATAAATTCTATTTGGGAAATATTTTCGTTAATCTTTCTAATATGGAAAAATCTTCTCTAACAGAGAATCTTGGATTTAAAATTCAATGGTGATAAAATCTGTAACAACCCTAATTTTCCTATACACTTTTCTACACAAAATTTTAATTTTTTTTTCCAAAATCATAAAGGGGTATTTTAGCATGAGCACACGATATAAGTAATTATTTTGTTTTTAATTACAAGCTACAAGAATATAATAACTCCATTTTTAGTGTACAAGAAATTATTTTAAATTTATGTATACTTGGAGTATTTACTATTGCTGCTATCATTTTAAGTAATTAAATAACTCCATAATTACAAGAAGGAGCTTGTAGCTCATTGGTAATACCTTACATTGCTGAACTAAGCCACCAGAGTTCAAATCCCATGCCCCACATTATTTTTAATATTGATTTTTTTTAAAACCTTTAGAATACCAAGAGTTTACACGTGCATATCTCACAAAAACCTCACTACAACCAAACATGTAACACTTGCAGGAGTTAGATGAACCGTCGGGGGGGATCCAGACCACCGGACTCGGCCGGGAATCGGCCAACTCAGCCTTGACTCGGCCGACTCAGTTCTCCGACCGAGTCACGGCCGAGTCACCCCCGATTCGGCCGATTCCGGCGACGGCCACAATATGAAAGTTGTGTATTTTCATATTCCCTATACACCTGCAAAGTTTTAGCCTCAGACCACTTCCATAGCTCTTAAAAAACCCCAATTACTCCACTTTTAATACATTTTTATTACATTTTATCACATTTTTATTTTTAACTTTTCATCTACCCTAACTCTATCCTAACCCTATAAATACTAACCCTACACACTACCCTCTCACCCCCAAAATTTTGAGCCACTCTCTCAAAAGTTTTCCAAGAAGTGTGTGCTTTGAAAACAAGTTCGCGGCGAAGCTCCGACGAGATTCGAGGGAATTTCGGCGACGTTTTTAGAAACAACCGGCGACGAAGCAACGCCTCGGCAACTTCTTTAGTTCCCCTATACTTTTTAATATAGATCGAAACCCGTAAGTCCCATTCTATCTCCCTTTCTAATTCTCAAAAATACGAAATTACGAAACCCGACGGAATCGGAACAAATCCGATTTCCGATTCGGTTTTCTATAAAATTTCACTTCTAATCAATTCAATCATGTCTAAACATCTTTATCATGATTATTAAACTTGTAAAAATCAATTTGAATAAGTTTTCACACATGAAATGATAACCTTTTTAACTTACCGTATTTTTTCACTTTAATACCATCATGTTTCAATTTCACATTTAACCCGTTAACATTGCTATACCTTAAAATAGATCACGAGGTAATGACCTACCTCCTCACACACACATATGCAACCATAATACGCTATCTTGAAAACTCCTAATACGATAAAACAAGATTTTACATTAAAATACCATTTCCTTAATAAAACCTTTTATAAAAGTTTAGCTTTGATATATTTGTTTAAACAATATCTTTAATAGGAAAAATACGATAAGTTGTGGATATCGATCGTTTATCTAAACCTGATTTTGTGGTGTCTAGGCAAGTGTGTCTAAGGCAAGTGGTTACTTAATTAGGGCCACTAGTTGTAGTGGAGAGCCTTCCACTTACCTGGCACTTACCTGGCCGCAATTGGTGGTGAAGAGGCGATTTGAGGCTTCTAACGACTTATCGTTTAGACCATTTAGAAATAGGCTAGTTGGCTTAGGAAACCCTAGAATCTAAAATACGGAAAATTACACTTTGCAAATAAATACCTTTTACTTTATAAAACCGTTTTCTAAAGGATTAGTATTTTACAATCTTTGCAAAGCACCGCTACAGCCCATCTTTGGGGAACCCGTTCGGGATCGTGCGGTTTATCGCGCACCCTCGGGCTAGTAGTGCGAGATTCAGACCTCCGCAAGGAGCTTTCGGTCTCGAAAGGTTTAAAATACGACATCTTAAGAAAATGAGATTTTTGGAATATAAAATATTTATAAAAATTATTTTTGTATAAATATATGTATAATTATCATTTAAATATCTATTTTATTATAATATAAATATTCCACATTTTTCTAAAAAAATCACAAGAATAGATTTTACACTAAAATACCATGAACTTCAAATAAATCAATATTACAGATAAATACCCTTATTTATTAAACTAGGATATTTTTCATTAGAAATGTCATAACATAAAATCCACCCTCATTACAACTCTAAAGACGAACAATAAATACTTAAGGTGTATTTTGGAAAAGTATATAAAAGTATTTTTCAATAAAAACCCCCTCAAGTTTTATTTATTACCCTAAGAACCTTAGCAATTATAAGACTTCGATTCACATTTCTGATTGTCTGACTCAGGTTTGAGTCTGATTAATCTGACTTGAATATGATTCAAGTCAATCTATAATCTACAAGTTTCCACTTCAATATGAACTCATGAATTCATGAATCCAATATCAATCTATACATCTTGATTGAACCGAACCATGGATATACCTATTCCTTTTACATGATTCTCAGTTATTCCATTTACATGACTCTATGGTTACAACCGCTTACTGATATCATGGTTTCGGTCAGTCAATCAATCTTACAAGATAACAATACAAACAAGACATCGCGGGGTTTAAAGGGTAGACTGGTATGGAATATGTTAAAGGTGGCACGAAGTGGTCACTTAAGACATAATTACATCCATGCCGTTGTTCCGTGGTATTATCGACGGAGCCTTGTACTACAGGTTACCAAGGTCCTCGGTGCAAGTGGGACTCCTTTCGTATACACTAGCATCTTCTATACCAGGCTACAAACAACAGGGTTAATACAACATTACAATATTATAATACAACATTAAAAGCTACTCTTTCTCTCTTACTCTCTGTCTATTTCTCCCTTATCTTTGGGACTTACCGAGCGACTTGTTGCTGACGACATTCTATTTCTTTCTTCTTTGAATGTCGTCAGGTAGTTTGGACCCGGCGGAGATCGAGCCATCTCAAGAAGACGTGGAGCATTTTGCCGAAGACCCTGCACTTTAGTTTCATTGTACACTTTTTCTTTCTGTATTTTTATTTCCTGTTATGCCACTGTTTAGGCATCATTTTATTTCAGTTGTATTCCCTTTTCATGTATTGTACAAAAAAATGTTAATAAATAAAAGTTGTTGTTCCTTTTATATCTTGTCTCTTATGTATTTATTTTATATTGCTTAGATACGCTTAGCGTATGTACTTCTGAGTATATACGTAGCGGGCCTCGTCGTGTCCCCTTCGCCGTACACTGGGAAGCGGGGCGTGACAGGTTTTGTTGGCGGCCCATGCAGGTCAGAGCTGTATGAAACCCTATCATGCAGTTCTGTTCTGCATAAACAACCTAAGCAATATAACACAAGATCCAGCAACTAAAACATTCTTTACAATTCATGTTCCTTAAATCTTACAATTTCATATTCCTTGAATCTTATCATTTCATTTGAATCTGTCCTAACCCAAAATTTTCTTCAGGGTTATGGATTCCCCGAACAACACCAGCAGCAATGTCAACAACACACCTCCAACTCCAGCACTACCTCTCACACCAGCTGTTCCTGCTCCACTCAATGAGCAAACGGTTCTGTTTGAGGCAATCCGCAGCCTCTTAGAGGGACAACAGCAACTCCTGAACCGTCCCGAGACTGACGCACCTGGGGTGAAGTAATTCAGAGTTTTACATCCCAAACAGTTCTCAGGAAAGGGGAGCCCACTGGAAGCTGAGGAATGGGCTCAAAACACAGAGGATGATCTGGCGGCAGCACAAGTGCCAGAAATAGCTTGGGTCCGAGTTGCAAAGCTGCAACTCACGGACAATGCATGGAACTGGTGGAAGGCGGAAGAAAGCCATCTTGAACAGCCTATTGAATGGAAGACTTTTCGCGAGAAGTTCGACGCGAAGTACTTCCCTGTGACTGCCAGGTTTGCCATGGAATAGCAGTTCATTCATCTACAACAAGGTTCGATGTGGGATAAGTCAGTAGATGAGTATGACGCTGAATTCACCATACTCAGTTGGTAAGATATGTCACAGTATTTCAAATTTTTAATATCACATACTACACAACTAACACAAGACCATAACAGATTTGTGGCACACCTGATACCGACGGATGAGATCAGAGCCCGTCGATTTCAACAAGGTTTGAACACGGAAATCCAGGCTGCACTAGCCACAGGGAAATTTCCAACTCATGAAGATTCTCTGGAATCTGCCCGCAGTTATGAGGCAGTGATAAAGACAAGGGGCAGACCTCAGTCTGCAAGAGTGAAACGCCCTGTCACTCAAATGGCAGGAGGGGCCTCTTCAAGGCCAGCTGTTGAACACAGAAGACTGGAAGAAGCCAAGGATTGGCTAAGACCTGATTTTTGCTTTTATTACAAGAGTGAAGGACACTTGTGGAAGGACTGTAGGCGCGCAAAAGGCCTATACTTGGTTTGTGGCGCGTGTAATCACGGAATTGAAAACTGTCCTTATAGACGCAACCCAGCACACCCACCCATCAACTACCCGCAGCAGCCAGTTATCCAGGCTCCTGCAACTCGTCCTACACTCCCAGCACCACCTCCACGTGGATTTCCTGCCTAGCCAAATCGCCAATTCCATCAGGCACTGAGAAACATGCCTCGAGTACAGGGGAATATGCTTCCAACTAGGAGGAACGTGCCACGGCGACATGCTTTCACCTTAGCAGCCATAGAACCTGAAACTGTGAACCAAGGTAACCTAAGTAACTCCCTCACAACTTTGACCACAACTTCTTTACAATCTTTAGTTCTGTCATCAAACTGTTACACTTTCCTTTTACAAATTTCGAGAACGAAATTTTTATAAGGAGGGTAGAATGTAACAACCCTAATTTTCCTATACACTTTTCTACACAAAATTTTAAATTTTTTTTTTCAAAATCATAAAGGGGTATTTTAGCCTGAACACAAGATATAAGTAATTATTTTGTTTTTAATTACAAGCTACAAGAATATAATAACTCCATTTTTAGTGTACAAGAAATTACTTTAAATTTAATGTATACTTGGAGTATTTACTATTGCTGCATCATTTTAAGTAATTAAATAACTCCATAATTATAAGAAGGAGCTTGTAGCTCATTAGTAATACCTTGCATTGCTGAACTAAGCCACCAGAGTTCAAATCCCATGCCCCACATTATTTTTAATATTGATTTTTTTTAAAACCTTTAGAATACGAAGAGTTTATACGTGCATATCTCACAAAAACCCTACTACACCCAAACATGTAACACTTGCAGGAGTTAGATGAACCGTCGGGGGAGATCCAGGCCACCGGACTCGGCCGGGAATCGGCCAACTCGGCCTTGACTCGGCCGACTCAGTGCTCCGACCGAGTCACGGTCGAGTCACCCCCGATTCGGCCGATTCCGGCGACGGCCACAACATGAAAGTTGTGTCTTTTCATATTCCTTATGCACCTGCAAAGTTTCAGCCTCAGACCACTTTCAGAGCTCTTTAAAAACCCCAATTACTCTACTTTTAATATATTTTTATTACATTTTATCACATTTTTATTTTTAACTTTTCATCTACCCTAACCCTAGCCTAACCTTATAAATACCAACCCTACATACTACCCTCTCACCCCCAAAATCTTGAGCCACTCTCTCAAAAGTTTTCCAAGTGTGTGCTTTGAAAACAAGTTCGCGGCGAAGCTCCGACGAGATTCCGGCGGGAATTCCGGCGACGTTTTTAAAAACAACCTGCGACGAAGTAACGCCTCGGCAACTTCTTTAGTTCCCCTATACTCTTTAGGATAGATCGAAACCCGTAAGTCCCATTCTATCTCCCTTTCTAATTCTCAAAAATACGAAATTACGAAACCCGACGGAATCGGAACAAATCCGATTTCCGATTCGGTTTTCTATAAAATTTCACTTCTAATCAATTCAATCATGTCTAAACATCTTTATCATGATTATTAAACTTGTAAAAATCAATTTGAATAAGTTTTCACACATGAAATGATAACCTTTTTAACTTACCATATTTTTTCACTGTAATACCATCATGTTTCAATTTCACATTTAACCCGTTAACATTGCTATACCTTAAAATAGATCACGAGGTAATGACCTAGCTCCTCACACACACATATGCAACCATAATACGCTATCTTGAAAACTCCTAATACGATAAAACAAGATTTTATATTAAAATACCATTTCCTTAATAAAACCTTTTATAAAAGTTTAGGTTTGATACATTTGTTTAAACAATATCTTTAATAGGAAAAATACGATAAGTTGTGGATATCGATCGTTTATCTAAAGCTGACTTTGTGGTGTCTAGGCAAGTGTGTCTAAGGCAAGTGGTTACTTAATTAGGGCCACTACTTATAGTGGAGAGCCTCCCACTTACCTGGCACTTACCTGCCCGTAATTGGCGGTGAAGAGGCAATTTGAGATTTCTAACGACTTGTCGTTTAGACCATTTAGAAATAGACTAGTTGGTTTAGGAAACCCTAGAATCTAAAATACGGAAAATTACATTTTGCAAATAAATACCTTTTACTTTATAAAACCTTTTTCTAAACGATTAGTATTTTACAATCTTTGCAAAGCGCCGCTACAACCCATCTTTGGGGAACCCGTTCGGGATCGTGCGGTTTATCGCGCACCCTCGAGCTAGTAGTGCGAGATTCAGACCTCCGCAAGGAGCTTTCGGTCTCGAAAGGTTTAAAATACGACATCTTAAGAAAATGAGATTTTTGAAATATAAAATATTTATAAAAATTATTTTTGTATAAATATATGTATAATTATCATTTAAATATCTATTTTATTATAATATAAATATTCCACATTTTTCTAAAAAAATCACAAGAATAGATTTTACACTAAAATACCATGAACTTCAAATAAATCAATATTACAGATAAATACCCTTATTTATTAAACTAGGATATTTTTCACTAGAAATGTCACAACATAAAATCCACCCTCATTACAACTCTAAAGACGAACAATAAATACTTGAGGTGTATTTTGGAAAAGTATATAAAAGTATTTTTACAATAAAACCCCCCTCAAGTTTATTTATTACCCTAAGGACCTTAGCAATTATAAGACTTCGATTCACATTTCTGATTGTCTGACTCGGGTTTGAGTCTGATTAATCTGACTTGAATATGATTCAAGTCAATCTATAATCTACAAGTTTCCACTTCAATATGAACTCATGAATTCATGAATCCAATATCAATCTATACATCTTGACTGAACCGAGCCATGGATATTCCTATTCCTTTTACATGATTCTCAGTTATTCCATTTACATGACTCTATGGTTACAACCGCTTACTGATATCATGGTTTCGGTCAGTCAATCAATCTTACAAGATAACAATACAAACAAGATATCGCGGGGTTTAAGGGGTAGACTGGTACGGAATATGTTAAAGGTGGCACGAGGTGGTCACTTAAGACGTAATTACATTCATGCCGTTATTCCGTGGTATTATCGACGGAGTCTTGTAATACAGGTTACCAAGGTCCCCGGTGCAAGTGGGACTCCCCTCGTATACACTGGTATCTTCTGTACCAGGCTACAAACAACAGCGTTAATACAACATTACAATATTATAATACAACATTAAAAGCTACTCTTTCTCTCTTACTCTCTGTCTATTTCTCCCTTATCTTTGGGACTTACCGAGCGACTTGTTCGCTGACGACATTCTATTTCTTTCTTCTTTGGATATCGTCAGGTAGTTTGGACCCGGCGGAGATTGAGCCATCTCAAGAAGACTTGGAGCAGTTTGCCAAAGACCCTGCACTTTAGTTTCATTGTACACTTTTCCTTTCTGTATTTTTATTTCCTGTCATGCCACTGTTTAGGCATCATTTTATTTCAGTTGTATTCCCTTTTCATGTATTGTACAAAAGAATGTTCATAAATAAAAGTTGTTCCTTTTATATCTTGTCTCTTGTGTATTTATTTTATATTGCTTAGATACGCTTAGCGTTTGTACTTCTGAGTATATACGTAGCGGGCCTCGTCGCGTCCCCTTCGCCGTACACTGGGAAGCGAGGCGTGACAAAATCACTTAAACCATCTGATAGAATTAAATTCTATGTGATAGAATTAAATTCTATGTTAGGAAAGTATTTTTCTAATCTTGTTAAACAAATAAGATATTCATATGATAGAATAAAATTCTAATCTTATTAAACTAACAAAATATCCATATAATAGAATTAAATTCTATGTTAAGAAAATATCTTCCTAATCTTTTTAAACTAACAAGATATTAATATGATAGAATAAAATTCTAATCTTATTAAAGTAACAAGATATTCATATGATAGAATTAAATTTTGTGTTAGGAAAATATTTTCTTAATCTTGTTAAACCAACAAGATATTCATATGATAGAATAAAATTCTATCTTAGGAAAATATTTTCTAATCTTGTTAAATAAATAGGAAATCTTCTCTGTTAAACAGAGAGCCTTTGGATTAAAAGTCCAACGGTGAATAAAATTCACCAATGGATCTAAAAGATTATTTTGATTGATTATGAAATCAATCATGATCTCTCAATAAGAGATTTTCTCAACAAATTGATTTTTCTTTTCTCTTATAAATAGGAGCAAATAGATTAATCAAACAAAAGAGGAACAAGAAGAGGACTCGATAAAAAAGAGAGAAGAGACCATCCTATAGGCTTCTCAAAATACAGAAGACCCTTAAAACAACAGAGAATTTAATTCTCAATAAAGAAGATCTTTCTCCTTTCAAACTCTAGGTAAAAAAAACAGAGATCAAATTATCTCCTTTACCTATTTAAGGGCTTAACCCTTCTTAAAGAACTTAGTTCTTTCTCTGGATCTGAGATCTACAAGACAAGTCTTCTACAGGTTGAGAATTTAATTCTCATCGAAAAGATCTTGTTCTTAAGAATCAAAAATTCAGGAAAGAACAAAATTGAAAAGAAAGAAGATAGAGTCCATAATACTCCAGGAACTTAGTTCCTTCAAATCAAAAACTTAGTTCTTAAAGAACATGATCCCAGATTCTCAAAATAGTGATCTAGGTAATTTTTAATGGTCAAAATACCATTAACAGAGATTTAAGTTCTCTAAAAATATCAACAGAGATTAAATCTCCAAAAGAACTCAGCGGCACACGTGAAAAGCACATGAGCACCCAATGCCAAATTATATAGCACCTCACGTGAAACACGCGTGAGCGCCGGAACGAGTTAGTGCTTAGCACTATTGGAGTGCCTCATGTGAAACACACGTGAGCGCCAGAAAACAGAAAATTTTAGTGCTTAGCATTAGTGCAGCGCCACAAAAGACTAGTGCTTAGCACTATTATAGCGCCTCACGTGAAATATACATGAGTGCTATATGCAACTGAGTGCTTAACACTGCTGGATGTTACAGAAACCCAATCTTAGCCCAAATTGGCCAAGTTTATATTCATGATATCCAAACTGATTTTAGTCCCATACATGACTAACGATCTTCATCCCATACTTTCTAAGTTAATTTTAGTCTCAAATAAAGCTAATAATTCTTAGATGGTCCACAATGACGTTTTCCCTTAAATATGGGATTTGGTTTAAGGGTACATCTTTTCACACCTTTGATATATGTCATTGTAATTCCTCAGTATTTTCAGAGAGGTGGCGGGTCCCGACAATCAACAACTCCTTTCATCCCATATTGATGCACTTTCAAATTGACGTGCACACTTCAAATCGGATCGCATCCTAAATTGGAAGCATTCCATGTCACCATCGTTCATTCTGCCACGTAACAAATACATATGCACGCAAGATGGATAATGGACCGAAATGTTCTTAAACTAACATTCGTCCCCAAAACGGGGATGTTGGACCGAGATGTACCTAAACTAGCGCGTCGTCCCAAACATGGTAATAATGGACTGTGATATCCCTAAACTAAAATAATTGAACCAATATGCTCATTTGTTTCTAAGTTGATCTTAGTCTCAAATATGGCTAACGATTTTTAAATCAAACCCAAATATCTCATGAACTGATAGACCTCATTTATATGATATCTGCGTCTTAAGTTCATTCCCATTGGCAAACCAAGCTATTAACGTGGACCCCGTCAAGCAAATCCTTGACCCAAATCCAAATCTAAAATATACGGATTTGGACTAATCCACGCCCTACGGGTGACGACATAAATTAGTCTCCATATACAATCCATGAGCAATCCAAAACAAACAAACACGACACGACGCGAAGTGAACTACTGGAGCAAGAGAAAGTTGTTATCGAAACGAGGTAACGTAATTAACCGCAGGGGCTTGCGCCTGCAGGGATGGGTGTCCCCACAATTAAAAAATCCCTCACAAATGAGGAGGAATCTGATGAAGTTTGCTTCATCGATCGCATCTGTCCAAATCTCCGATATATGGTGCCATAAATCAACTTGGTATCTTCGGAGAAGTTGGTGGATACATCCAAATATCATCTGTCCCAAATTCAGGCTAGATGTCCTAACGTCTCAGTCCGGTCTTTCGGCGGTAAACAATATCTAAATTATGAAATCATGTACAATTTTTTTTCCATAGGTGTATAAATTAAAGAAAACATGTAGTTGTTATTTTAATTCAGGAGACAACCTTAAGATGTTTGAATGGAATAGAAGTACCCTCCCCCAATATATAGGCATAAAAACTTTTTGTTGTTGATGTTGTTCATGATGGATGTCCTAGTTTGCAGTGTAGTATAATAGATAAAAGTACATCAGGCATTTTATTTATAGTTATCTATTGCAGGCAGGTCTTGATTGTCGTAAATTTCTATTTCTATTTTATTGAGGTACTGTAATGCCGGATAATATCATTTTCTGAATGCACATGTCAAAATTCTATTCCATTGTGTTGTTCACGGTGTTAATTCTGATCTTCTTTTGTTTCATTGTATATGACAGTGAATTGGCCGTTAACTTGAGCGGCTCTGTGTGTACTCTAAAATCATTGACAATCAAAGTGAATTTACATGCCTGTCAGTCAAAAGTACTTGCTGAGATACTTTTCTTGTTTAGAAGCTTTGTATGTGCAGGTAAATTCTTACACATTAGATACTGTTTTCATTTGCCTACAATTTTTTGGGTATCTTTGATGAGTATCATACGGCCTGACCTTTCTACTTGTCATACTTACTTCAGAACACTGGCGAGGACACTGAAAATCTTGTAAGCAGTGAATACTGGAAACAAGAAGGCTCCTATGCCTGCCTAGATCGCCATTTGAAATTTGTGGAGATAGAAGAATTTTTAGGACAAAGTTATGATCTGGCCTTTGCCAGGTTCCTTATCCAAAACACGCAAGTGCTTAGGGTGATGTATCTTCGTTGTCACTTTTGTTCGAGCGAACTAAAGGAAGAAACTGCTCGGCATCAATTGTGCATTGAAAATAGAGCTTCTTTACATGCGCAAGTAATTTTTATCAATGATCATCCCTAAAGTAATAAGTTTTGAACCTGACCGATAAAGAATCAATTCGAAATCAAACTTTAGAGAATATTTGAACCTTGGGCACTTTTTGCAAGTGGGACATGGTGTTTATAAATTTAGCATTTCATCTAATCCTTTGCTTTTGTAAGCCATCGATAGATAATTCTTATATATTATCTTTTGTGAGTAATTTTTAATGCACGGGATTTTACTATTTAGCTTATGTTATTATGTTTTAGAGAATTAGTTTTCATTTTTTTTTGTTTTACAAATTACAACATAAGTTAGAATATGGCGACTGTCCGTTTTGCGGGGCTATATTGTTGATGAATGTATGAATTTGGTGGTTGTTTTGTGCTTTTGGGTTTCTTCGTTTTCAAGTCTCAAGTGGCTGGGGCATGAGTCCGAAGAATTCATTCAGACGGGCATTCACTTGAAACATTTAGACTGCATTCAGATAAGACCAAAAACTTCAAGAGCCTCTACAAATCAATAAATATAATGGTTGGAATCTCATGATTTATTGTGTTTAGACTACGTATCTATCTTTAGGATTCGGAAAAAGAATTCTACCATCTTTTTAGCCGTCAGATCCACTTCGGGATATGTGCGAACAATGTCATTGTTGCAAATAATGAGAATTTATGTCCATAAATTGTTTGCATACATCCCTATACGGATCTACAAAATTGATGGGATTTGTTTTCAAATTCTATCTACTTGATCCTATTCAAACTATTATTGTTGTTATTCATCCTGTTTATGTAAATGTGTAGTAATGCTGATCATTTCTAGTTTGTTTAGCAGAATAAAACCAGGTGGGAGGTTCAAATGGTACTCCCCAGAGCAACATGTCCAAAGATAGAGTTCCTTGATGCTCAACTTTTTGCTAGTTATAAGGGTGGAAAATTATTGATGATTGCGTGAAATATTCAAATTGGAGAAGGATTTTGCTAAGTCCTTTATTGCTGAAGTGCAAAAACTTAAGATGATTACTTTTATTTCTGGAATATCTTGTTCGCTTCAAAAGAGGGGAAAGCCTTGCGGTGTCAATTACTACTTGAGAATAGATCCTCGTTTGATTCTCAGGTGATCTTTATGATGGACCAACCCGATTCTTATTATCGATTTTCAACCTGGAGATCAGGTGGTATGCGATAGTCCGTTTCTTTATCATGTTTTATTGCTTTTTAGTTTCTTTAACCTTGGGTTTTGTTTTGTCTGAAATGCTTGACAAAATTTTGCCACATCTCTTGAACATTCTGCCTGTAATGAAATTCGAATCATATTATACCATTGACTTTCCTTGACAGTCCTTGATGTAATTATAGGTTTATAACTTGGTCTTAGGTAACACCTTATGTTGCATAGTTTGTGTGTTTATAGAATGACTTTGTTTTTTAAAAATAATTTCTTCTCTTTGGCATGGAAACTATTTACCACATTTAGCCATCTTGTTGTTATGGATGTTTGATATCGATGATAACTTCCTTATGGTTGTCTGTCTATGAATGCAGTGCATATATAAACAATTCGTATCGACCTTTAGTGCAATTTTGATGTGAGAGATATAGAGACATTATACGTACAGATTTATACAAAGTTGTGTTTTTCGGAGAGAGTAAAACGATACTCCATAAATGTTGGATTTAGTATGGATTCTAAAAGATTTAATAGTTTCTGTGCTTTAGTGTTGTTGCAAAGGTTTGATTTTCCGTCCATAATGGGCTATCTCTCATAGCGCTTAAAGGATGAAAATTCACTTGAATCTGCTACTGAAGGTAGTAAATTCTGTTGATTAGATGTTTATGTTTTCAATGTCATTTCTCCTGATTTAATGCAGTGTTCAATCACCAATGCTATTATGCTCGTGTAATTTGTGTTTGGGGAAATTTTCAATACCCCTTGGCAAAGTTTTCCATTGTCCAAAATCCCATGGCCCAAAGAATCTCGTCTTAAACCCCAGGAAAAGTTTTCCGCTTGCAAGAAAATCCCAGCCTGTAATATCTGTATAGTTACATGCAATATGTACGTATTTTCCTTAAATTTGTATGTAGATAACCGATATATCTGTATAGTCTCTATAATATGTATACGCTGTCTAAATATTGCAGGCAACTATACAAATATTATGGGCAGGGTTTTTCTAGACAGCATAACACTTTGCTAAGGGTTTTATGAAGAGATTCTATTGGCCAGGGTTTTTTTTGACAGCGGAACCCTTTGCCAATTTTTTTTTATATTTTATTTGTTGACAATTTACCCTTTTTGTTTTGCATCATGGTGCTTGTTATATAAGATGATTACCAATTATTTATCTATTATATGTGCTCTATAAAGATTATTGTTGACCTGTGGTTGTTTCACGCAATCTCTATTAACTTGCAATATATGTTTTTTTTTCGAAGTGACGAGAACCAAAATAATGAATGCAGGCAGAACTTATTTGAGTAAAAATCCGGATCTAATTCCTTGGGTCCAGAAACCAATAGGAAAAACTCCTAGGCAAAAAAATTCCAATGAAAAACTCTCTGGATCCAAAAAGTTATAAGTTGAAGTCTTTATAGTACAACCGACCACTTTCTACTTTTTAATATTTTCATATTACCCTTGTCAATTTCTGCCGGCTGCTGCATTTAGCACGTAAACAGCTACATTTAGCAATGCACCGCTACAGCTGATAAATGTATAAATGTAGTAGTTATATGCGAAGTGTAGCAGTTAATGTAAATGTTATATCTGCTGAGGAATACATTAGATTATTAAACCAACACTTGATTTAATAATCCGGTTATATCTCATACAACCAACTAATATCAATGTAACAATTTATCGAATCAACACTTGATCTGATAATCCGGCTATATCATATATAACCGACCGATATCACATATCGCGAAAATAGAATACGGTATCATATATCGTATTAATCTCGGTCCCGCACATATCACATATGTGCTCCTATTTCGTTTCGCATGAATCAGGAAACATCTGTGTAGGACTCTAAAGACTCGTTAATACGCCGGCAATAGATGATGATCATATTAAACACCCACAAGCCACAAGCGGTCTGCTAAAAGTAATGGCCACCGGGGTATTGAGCGATCAGAAGATCAACAAGCAAGTTTGCTCATACTCCTGCGAATCCAATCAGTAACACTACCGTACAGTCCGGTCTCTTCATCAGATATGTCGTATATCACAGCCTGGGGGTGGTATAACGTCAGACCCTAATAGCCTGATAAGTCATGCCGATGTAAGGTCCATAACGGTTCGAGAAACTACTGATAACACTTACCAGTAGATCTCAGCAACCCTGACCAGGGATTTCATGTTATGGCCAATCGAGCATAGCGCAACATCAACTCCCAATACCGAGAGAGACGAGTCCCCTCCTATCGCTCATTGCCTCTATGTGACTCGGGACTGTACCAAAAAACCACATTTTTACACGATCTCTTGACCGTGGTATGGTGGAAATCAAAGCACAGTGGGAATCACACAAGACTCTATGACGATCTCGGGTTGACAGACTAACATGTACCAGTGTCACCAGAGAACTGCTATCTGACGATAGATATAATACCATCTAGGAGTTCTCGGCGAGTCCGTTCAGTGTATCCAGTCTCCACTGAGCATCCGTATACTATCTCTGATGTCAAACACCAATGATGTGAGATCATCCATCGTCCATCATATGGGTCAAGAAGCGCATACGCTAGTCTACTCCGGAGTATCGATGCCCTGTCTCGATACTCTCACGACTAGGAACAATTATATGGTGTACTTGTGGACTACCCTTGGCCCCATTAGTATGATCTCCATCATAGTCCTGGTAGTCAAGTACACATTCTAAGGGCTTTATCAACATGTGAGAGCAAGACAACATCACTTATACAAGTCAACATGTTAAGACAAAGTGCAACCAGATAGCATACTATCATGTCGAGCAAGAAAGTCCTTCCTATATATGTCCAAGCATCCACTACAATATACATCACATGTACAGTAATGGCCTCTAGGGCATACATATAATTAACAATATCTAATAAATATACTAGTTATCTGCTAAGTATAGCACTGAATGTGGCGGTTTACCTGCTAAATGTAGCAGATATATGCTAGAAGACGACAAGGATAATATGAAAATATTAAAAAGTACAAACTGGTTGGTTGTATCATAGGGACTTAACATATAACTTTTTGGATTTAGGGAGTTTTTTAAGGATTGTTTTTGGCGGGTGAGTTTTTCCTATTGATTTTCAAGACTAGGGTGTTGGACATTCTTCCCAAATTTCTTTATATATTTTACCACCATCTTCAAATCTTATTCGTGTGAAGCTTTGCTTCCATTTAAAATTAAAGAAAATAATTTAAATTTGAGAGATGAAACATTTGGTGGGTACAGTATACTGGGCTCTTTTATTAGAGACAATGTTATTTATTTATTTAGATTCATTTTACTTTGCCTCTTAGCTGCCTAAAACGATTGAATTAACTAAAATGAATGAGAACTCATCGTTTCTAATAGATTATGGGCCTTTTTACTAAAAAACCCTCCCATTCTCTAATTACTAGAAAGCCCATCCATACTTCATATTTATTTAGAAGGACTATCATACATTTAAATTGTACTAAAAATCCCACAATAGGAGAAAAAGAGCATTTTTTAGTATCTTTCATCACTCTATTAAAAGACTAACGATGAGTATCGGTTATAGTTTTAAAATCTTCTCAACCCTTTAACCAATTTTTTTAAAATTTTCCCCCAAATTGGCTTTATTATTAGGGTTTCGATCAAAGATCTCTCAAATTGATTATGAAAACCGGCTTGTTTTTCTCAACCTTTTTCAGCAATGAGCTTGCCAAGTATCGTTGTCCCTTCAAAAGCAAGCTTTGAGTTCGTAGGCAACCTCATTTAACAGGAGAGTGGTTCTTTAGTTGCATTAAGTTACAATCTTTAACTAAGCGAGAATGTGGGTTTTATTTATGGGAGAAACACCTATCTAAATATTTAGAAGGTATGAAAACAACTCAAACACAAGGTCCAGTTCTATCTTCCTAACAGGACACTTATTTTTAATGGAAAACTAGTGAGGCTGGGTTTTTAGTGCAATTTAAAAGTATGAGGGATATTTTAAGTAAGTATGAAGTATGTGAGGACTTTTAAGTAATTAGCGAAGTATAAAAGGAATTTTTAGTATAAAAAAACCCTAGATCATATAGTTGGTCATTTAAGTTACGTGTAAACATTAATCAGATTTTTGTTCTATAAATGGCTAAGTTTTTTCCATTAAGGAAAACATCTATTATGCAATAGAAAGAGGATAATAGGCGCTATACACTTTTATGAGAAACCACTATCTGATTTTTCCGCCAGCAAAAGACAACGCTAAAGCATGTAATAGCAGTGCATACCACATAGTGCTTTCGCCAAAACTATCAAATCGCTGGATGCTTTTTGGTGAATATTCTAATTTTGCAAAAAATGTCTATATTTAACGGTAGATAATTTTTCGCTAACAATTAGTGCTTCATGATGGTTTTTGTTATCCGAAAAATCATCACAAAGTGATTTTTCTGTCAAACCATATGATTATATTTGGTAAATTCTTCATAATATATGTCTTTTTTTTAATCTTTTTGACGCTGCCTATATATATGATTTGTGAGCAAATAAATAGTTGAGAAAATTTTGATTTGGGGTAGAACCCTACAAAAACCCTAACCATGACAGGCAAGAGGAAGAGGAATACAATGGCAGAAGAAAGAAGAAAGCAAAGAAGAAGAAGAAACCGGTAGCCAACCCCTCAATTGCATCATTACATCGATCCTCTCTGATCTCCCAATGAAAGATGCAGCAAGAATCGGCGTCCTTTCCTCTCGATGGCAAAATCTCCTCTTCCTTTCCCCTATCCACCTCAACACGCCCCAAAATCTCCTCTTCAAAGATTCAATCTTGAAGAAGAAGAAACTAAACAAAGTTCGTTGGACAATCGATGCCATCGAAACAATCCTTTCTCATCATCAAGGCCCCATCCGCAGCCCCCACCTCTCTGAAGACATCTGCGATCGCCTCCTCCAATCTCGCCGTAACTGGGACCTCTTACCCTTATGAGAACCGGGGCCGATTTGACCGCACTCTCAACCGATGGTCAAAACCCTACCCCGGAAAGGGATCGAAAGGGCGTCTTTTTTCTACAAGGTCCCGTCTCGCATATTCGACTGCTAGTCCTTTTGCGGGTTGGAATTGGATTATGCCATCGACGAGGAGCAGCTGCAGGTCTCTCCCAACCTGAGAGAGCTGCGGCTGACGGGTTCTTCTGTGTCCGAGCAAAAATTGTCTGAGATTTTGTTTTGTTATCGGTGTTAGGATGAGAGAAAGTCGATCCATGGAACAATGCTTATGACAATGATTAGGAACAAACCGGGCCCTCACATATGAAGATCACAAGAAATAAATTAACTATGAGAATTAAATAAGAATCAAAACACAAACCAGAGAAGGCACAAGCATTTGTTAACAGAGTTCACTACCTTTTGGCTAGTATCCGGCAGAGCGGGATCTGCAATGTCTATTATAATTGTTGAATCAAGTACACCGAGAAACCGTAGCCATCTCATCTCTCTTAAATCTCTCTAAATACAATGATCTTTCTATTAATTTTTGGCAGTACAAATATGATGTGAGAGGTCCGTATTTATAGGCAAACCTTAATCCAACCAAACATAAGAAATAAACTTAAATATGAAAAATACTGTTCGCTTCAGAAAATCCCATCGGTAAATGTCTGATCCACATTTCGGCAGACGCCTGTCTCGACTCTGTAAGTCTTCATCTTCTATAAGCAGACGTCTGACCCACACTTGGATAGACGTCTGCCACTGCTCTGGATTGGGCTCGTGGCTTCTGCAGACGTCTGTCTTTCTGGCCTTCAGACGTCTGTCGTTGCTCTTTGTTTCTGACATGGCTCTTCTATGCACGTCCAAAGTCTGTTCTTGTTTTGGACAGACGTCTGACCTGAAATAATCTCCATTATTTCAATAATCTCCCACTTAGAGATACTTCGGCCTTAATTCCCAACGCTAGTAGACTTCACATGACTCCTCTCTGCTCTCTCATCATCAGATTTTCATGGAGAGATTTACCAACTTGCAACAGAGCTCCAACTTGTCTCTGTCTATGATTTTGGTGAACAAATCCACCGGATTTTGTTCTCCCGCGGTCTTCTAGAATGTCAACTCGTCTTCTTCCACCACAGTTCGAATGAAATGATACCTCACTTGATGTGCTTCGTCCTCGAGTGATGAGCCGCGTTCTTTGTCAAATGTATTGCACTTTGGCTGCCGCTCTACAATATATTGGAGTCTTATTTCTTGACCTATTCTTCAAATAGCCCTTGCGGCCATATCATCTTCTTGTCGCATTCCATGATCGTCACGTATTCAGCCTCCGTTGTTGACAATCCCACCACCTTTGTAGTTGAGAGACTTAACCCACCGCTGTTTCTCCATCCGTGAACACGTACCCCATTGTGCTCTTCTTACTATCTCGATCACCGGAGTAGCCCGCATCAACGTAACCTTGTACTTTTAGAGAGGCATCCCTGAAACATAAGCAGTGACTTCACGTACCACTTAGATACTTCAACATCCACTTCACCGCATTCCAATGCTCATTCCCCGAGTTTACGTATACCTGCCAACAACTTCCACCGCATGTGCAATATCTGATCTTGTACTCATCATCGCATATATCAAACTCTCCACCGCAAATTCATAAAGCATGCTTTCCATCTCATCTTTTTGCTCTTGAGTTGTCGGGCACAATTCTTTTATGAGTTTGAAGAGCTTCACTATAAGATTTGGGAGCGGCTTTGACTTGTCTATGTTGAGCCACTTCAAGACCTTCTCGATTTGGTGCCTTTGCGATAACCACAGTTTTTGTTATTTTCTATCTCTCATGATCTTCATGCTCAAGATTTGCTTGGCCGCTCCCAAATCTTATATGGAAAATTTTTCAGCCATCGTTTTCTTCAGACTTTGAATATTCTCGAAATTCAGACCCGCTACCAACATACCATCCACATAAAACGATAGAATGATATAGTTTCCATCAAAAATCTAAAAATAGACGTGATCCGACTCAAACCGCACAAATCATGTCTAACATAAACTAATCAAACTTTAGATACCACTAATTAAATAGAGAGACATATGTTAGCTTTTTTCCTCTTTTTCTATTTGGGAAAAAGCACATGTTGGCTTAACATATGCGTTTATGGTTTGTGGGCGCTAATCGATATAATTATAGAAAATATTAGAGCTAACAGTTAGATAAATTACGTACAGAACATTCACCATTTATACTATGCATCATTCTTTAGTATTATTATGTTGTTTGTTTGAGAATGGTCGAGTATAAAATCATGATCTTTGAAATATATTACAGGCAACAAATAAGATATTCTACAATTTTCGTTAGATTAAATTTTTAGTGCTACACTGTAAATGGTTTCTAATCAATCGACACGATTAAAAAGTACATTTTAATGACATGCAAAAAATGCAAATTTCCACCTATGAATAAGATATTCATTCTAAGGACAAGTTAAAATCAGAAGCGAATCTCTTTAAGAAAGTTGTCATACATAAAAAAAAAAAAAAAGGAGTTCAAATACCGTCTCAACAATATTTGTAACTCAGGATTATCCCCATAGCCAAAGTGGTAAAAGACTAAATTACATCCTGCGGCCGGAATTAAAAATCAAAAATTCAAATTCAAAAACTTAAAAAGTCAATGCACAAGTAGAACCAAGTCCAACCGGATCTAAGCCCAAACTAGTGGGCGCACGTCCAAACAGTCTCAAGCCCAAGCGAAACAGGTCGGCCACCAAAGAAGAAGAAAGGAAAAGAAAGTTGTCATAAATAAGTTTTGTATGCAAATACGTGTAAAAATGTAATACAAAAAACTAAAATTATGTAAAACCCGCGGATTGTATGTAAAAAGAAATGAGCACATGAGCATGGAAGAAAAAAAAGCAGTTATGTAAAACCAATGGCTAAGTTGTAAAATGTAATGGGTATTTAAACTCACATATATGATGAAATGTTTAGTTTTCTCATTCTCGTTTGTGTCTCTTTCTCTGTCTTCTTCTTCTACTCCAAATAAATCGAGAGTAAACCTTTCTTTTTCTTAAAATAAATAACAAAAACCTATAAATTCATAGAAAAGTAGCCTTTTTCTTTCATCAAATTCCCATAAAAGATAACTTTTGAGCCTTCTCTTTTATCTTTTTTCTCAAATCCAAAGAAAGAGGAAGGATAAAAAAGAATCCATCTATCAAAACACATCTACTTCAAAATCTGAGGCATAAAAAAGAAAAGAAAAGGAGCTCATTTTCACTTATCCAAGATTCAAGTACCAAGTTCTAAAAATCAAGAGAGTTTTTTTTACAAAATAGAGAGAAGCCACCAAAGGGGTAGTCTTTAGGCCTCTCCTTGGAGAAACCTTCGGAGATATGGATTTTGATCTGTGCTCTTCTAATTGGACGTGGATTTCCATCCGCACTTTATCCAAACACGGGAAAATATAAACTTCGTTCTATATTTCTCCTAAATAAACGATGAAATTTAGCTGTTATGCCGCCGAGTTTTCGTCGAAATTCGCACACTTTGTCTTTTTATACAACCAAGCGAAAAGAAAATAAGTAGATATAATAAATAAAATATTATAAAAGTCGTTGAGGCTCCCCCAACCTGGATGACTCCTAATAACGCCGCCGGGTACTCCGAAAGGAACGTCCGAACCACCGAAAATCCCCCGGGGACGAATCGTTCCCTCTGGGGGGAGCTGCTCCCTAAAAGGGTCAGGGAGCCGACCCCCTCCCAAAGGGGGGAGCCAAACCCCCCTAGCTTTTTGGGGGGAGCCAATCCCCTCCTAGAGTGGGGCCTCGAGTGCCCCCGGGGCAGTCGACCCCTTGGCCCCCCGGTGCCTCCTGGGCATCCGGGATTCTTTATAAATAAAACAAATAAAAAATATGATAAAATATAAATAAAAAAAAGTTGAGTGAACATATATGTATTCTTTTTTTTTCAAGTATATACATTTCACGTTGAGTTCGCATGATCGCAAGACCCATTAATCGGAGGTTCTCACCTAAAATCGAGAGATAATTAAGTGCAGTTTTCTGCCGAAGATTATACCCACTATCAACAAGCCACCGTCCATCATCAGGTGAATAGAATCTGTACAACGTCTGATAAGCAAGCGCATCCATCACAATGGATGACGAAAAACATTCTTCATACATGTTGAGGTATATTCTTAAGAAAACATTGATTGCAACTTAGACAAGGATAATAGAATATGGATGATATATCCCAATTAGTTTCCTCAACCAAAGATTCAAGTAAAAGCTAAACAATACTTCTGAATGTAGACTATATAAAACGCTTGGTTTGATTATAAAGCATGAGAAGAAAGATGATAAACTAATCCACTCCTTTTCCTTCTGCCCATTGCATTGCACAGCAAAAGAGAATAAAGTAAAAAAATTATTTAAAAAAATATATCCTTGATAAATGATTGCAAATAAAAAAAGTGATCCGTAATTAAACCCGGCCCCACTCCTTGTTTAATTTAAATGCTAAAAGGCAAGGTGCAAAATGACTTGCTTATTAGTTGCTTTGCATTTTCATGAATAATTAAAACTAGCAAGCATGATAGAACCTAAGCTCAGAAGCAATAAACAAAATGAAAAAAGATCAATTCCCACTCAACAAGGCTCTTCGGGCATGCTTTAAGGGAACTGTTTTGATAGAGCTCAACCAAATTCAACAAATGATAAAGCAGTAGGAGAAAATTCACAATAATTCAACAAGGTTGTACATTTTATTTACTAATTCAATCAGTTGATGCCATGTAATCTGGAAAATGAATAGCAATGCGAGATGTAGTAGGTCAACAATTGTTTTATATTATCCAACTACGCCCCACGCAGAGAAGACAACACAGTCGTTTTATTCATGTAAGACGACACACATGATCGGTAACTCTTCGCTGATATTGGTGATGGGATTTATACCTGGGATCTCTTACTTTCTCTTCAACCATGTTGGTGAATTGCTATAAAAGTTTACAATAGTGAGTTATGGACCAACTCATTGTTGTACAAAATTCGACAAGAAACGACCATGGGGACATCTCAATTTGTGATACGATGAGATGGGAATGGAGATGGAAATAGAATAATAATACATGAAACCATCTTGTATCCGATTACTAGGTTGCTATGAAGGACAGGTACGGCGATGGACACGAATTAGGACATAGAAACACGTATATTTATTTATTTTTGTTTTGATACAAAAGCATGTTAAATAAAATTTGGTTATTACAGCAAAAAACATGTAGCAACATAACTTTTAAAACACAACAAATGTTATTCAACTTCCATACATAATCGTATGATTCTTGACCATAATTGCATAAATAAAGTTTACAAATATATGCACCAAAAGCAGCATATAATAATTGCAGTCCATAAGAATTAAACCAAACATAGTGTTAATGCTGAAATAGATCTTTCATAGACACGATGTTATCATTGCATCATTTCGAAATTTTACTCTCGGCCTTATTTAAGCTTTGCTGCTCTTTCTAATCCTAAATAAGCTCGAATCTTGGGAATAGAGTCGAGTTGATAAGGCTCGACGACCCGGAGAAGCAAAAGGAAATCCCGATTTGGCCACACGTCTACTTGTTTTCTTAGCAAAGAAAGTTTTCTTGGGCAAATTTGGAGTGCTATCAAAGCCTATGCAATATTCTCTTCACTCAAAGGTAGTGGCAGGCCCAAAGGCTAAGGTGTGGGACACGCGCCCCCACCGATTCAAAGAAAAAATAATAGGTAGTATACAAGCTCGGTTAAAAACTCCTTGGATAAACCAAATGCTGGCCGATACTTATCGACTCCATGACTCACACCCATATCACGATGTCCTTTATGATTCTCTCTTAAATATACATACTTCTTTCTATTCTAAACTTAACCGAATCCATCCATTTCTAATCTAACTTATCTTGTGTTCGAGATTAATATTTTTCAATCTTTTGATAATTATTTATTTTATACAACCAATTATTTTTGTTGTAATTATTATCATGCTATTAATTGAAGTGAATACCTTTTCTTTTTACCATATTTACCCATCCTTCTTCTCTATTTAAACTGCCAATCTGGAGTCGTAACTCGGCATGAAACTCTCTCTGATGTTTGTTCGGTGTACAATCAGTAATAGAAAAGACGACATCCATTCAAAGCCAATGAATATGGCGGAGAGGAAGCAATCACACAAAAGATATTGAAGATGGCATGAAAAGGAGCTCCATCACCTGCTGATGATGCCTGAGAAATAGGCCAAGATAAGAAAGATGCTACGCGAAATACAAAAACCAGTTGTGATATTTGTGCATATGCTCCTATATATATGATTTTTATGAATGCTACTATAATTTCCATCCAAAGAAATAACTATATCGTAGGTGGCCTTCAAAGTTTTAAATAAAGTTGCGCAATAAGCAGTGGTCAGGTTAGAATTTTAGAGAACAAAGTTACCATTTTTTGCTTAGAAAAATGGCATATAAAGAACTTGACCATGCTACTAATAACATCAAATTATTTTCTTCTGTTTATATTAATTTATTAAAATTCAATATCTAATTAAATGACTTATCCTATTTCATGTCAGGACCAATGTGATGGATTCACGTCAGCACAAAGCTCTTTCGCCATGAAGCATGGTAAAAGCACTAAAATCTTCCCTGGTTGTGGGCCAGGACCGCAACAGTTTCTGTGTTATCTAATCAGAAGGGAAAATTTTCGAAAATGTGATGGTTTTGGGTTTCGAAACTGTAAGTTCCAATAATAAGAAGTGCATAAGAATGAAATACGGTATGTGATCAGGAAATTGTCTTCTTTTTGGCCCCTTACAAGGAAAACAATGGCTGTATAAGGCACCTTTTCTGTTAACTTTATTCTTATTACACCACCACCACCACCACCACCACCATTATTATCATCATAGCCTTTTCCCATAAAAAGAGGGTCGGTATGGAGAGCGCAAAGTCCCATGAAAGATTTGACAAATTTTACAATCGGCTATCAACCTGTTGTCAATCATGTTATATCAGCGTCAAGTTATTATTGGGCAAACTCTAAAAGTCAATTGGCCTCTCCAAATTCTCCTAGACTAGGAAAAAGGGTGAAAATCACCGGTTTAGTATGTAGATATACATTCAAAATCAAGTCTCAGGCATGGATAAAGCTAATATCCAAATAAAGCACTTTCGCAGTAGCTTTATATTTATTATATCAGTTGAACAAATCATATAAGAAACATCCGGGCTACAAACAGCCAAGAGTGCCTTCTCACGGGACATAAAGCATGAACAATGGCATCAAGCTGCAAATGCTAATCTACGCAATGATGGATAAATACGTTATCAGCCGAACTTTTTCAATTTCTAACACTTGCGAAATCATAGTGAGTGATAATATGCTTTGTGTTTTAGTTCTTTATATGAATCTTCATTTTTAAGTGGTTATAAAGCCCAATCGTCGAACCGGTGCTTCCATAGGTCTGCGTCGCACATGACTAAACCATCTTAGCTGGTTTTCCTGCATGTTCTCCTCCACAGGTGCAACACTAACTTTTACACGAATATTCTCATTTCGCACCTTATCTTTTCAAGTGTTACCACACATCCAACGAAACATGCGCATCTCCGCTACGCGCATCTTCTGTGTATGATGCTTCTTAGGAGCCCAGATTTCTGTACCATATAATAAAGCAGGTCGAATAGCGCTCCGATAAAACTTTCCGTTCAAGCTGAATGAAAAGTTACGATCGTACAAAATTCCTGTTGCACTCTTCCATTTTAACCAACCAGATTGGATCCTTTGGTTTGCATCGCTATAGATCTCTCCATTCTTTTGGATAATGGAATCTAGATATCTAAACTGATCACTCGGTGATATTTCTTGTCCATCCAGTATTATACCACTGTGGTCTCGACTTCTCTTGTTGCGTATGGATGCCCTAGTGACCATTATTGTATATGTATACATATGGATGCTTGGACATATATATGTACAGGACAGTCTTACTCGATATAATAGTATACTATTTGGTTTGACTTTATCTTAACATGTGTATGTTTTACTTGCTATTACATATCTTTTATACATGTTGATAAAGCTCGTAGGATCAATGCCAGACTACCTGCGTTGTGATGGCGATCATACTTGTGGGAGCTGGGTAGTCGGTACGCACATCCTTAAATTGTTCCTAATCGTGGGAGTATCGAGACTGGGCATCGATATTCCAGAGTATACTGGTGTATATATTTCTAGATCCCGACAAGGGGTGATGGTTTGGTCCCGCAACCATTGGTTTTTAGACCTAAAATCGTGTACAAGTGCTCACTGGGGGTGTGTACACCGGACGGACTCGCCGAGAACTTCCAGATGGTACTATACCTATTGTCAGGTGGAAGTTCTCAGGTGACATGAGTACAGGTTAGTCTTTAGACCTAAGATCGGCATTTGTCTCGTGTGAGTTCCCACTGTACTTTGATCACTACCCTACCACGGCTTTACTGAGTCGCGCAAACAGGTTTTGGTTGGGTACAGGCCCGAGCTACATGGAGGCAGTGAGCGATTGTCGGGGATTTGTCTCTCTCGGTATTAGGAGTCGATATCGCACTGTGTTCGATTGGTCAGGACCATAAGACCTTGGCTAAGGCAGTTGGGATTTACTGATAGGCTGATCAGTAGTTTCCCGGATTGGTCCTGAGCCACATCAACACGACCTATCGGGTTACCAGGGTCTGACGTTTACCACCCCCTAGACCCGGTATGCGATACTCTCAGACGAAGAGACCGGACTGTATGGAGATTGTCACAGATAGGCTCAGTAAGGATCCGGATGAGTTTGCTCGTCGGCTTTCCTTTTCGACAGGTACCGGGGTAGCCATTACGTACAGCTAGTGCCGCTGACATGCTTGTGGTTATGGATTTATCCAGTAACTCACTGCCAGCGTACTGTCGAGTGTTTAGAGTCCCACACAGAGGGTTTCTCTGGTTCAGGCGAAATGATATAATAGCCGTATTGGATACGTGTAGGGTCTTGATCGATTGATGTACTTTGTACTCGGACTTTCGATCGGACAGTTGGTAATACTAGCCAGCTCGGGTTTGAGCCGGATTATTAAATCAGGTATTGATTTAATAGTTTACATATATGTATTTCGATATGTATATTCTAGTATTACGTTCTTCGTGTTATTCTATCTCTTTGAGCATTCAGGTTTTTATCCAAATGCAGGTATGTATATACAGCAGACTGTAATCCGTATTTATTACAGATTACCTTCTAGAAGATGGCCACCTCATTATGTTTTTTTCCATTTATTTGATAAATGGAAATGAGGTGTAAAGTGTGAGGTATGGGAGGAATGGTGATAACCATGCTTCAATATTTAACAAATGAATTTTTAATTCATTTGGAGTTACTATTGAAGTATTGTTGTTAATTGTGTTTCCTGATTTAAAATCAGGAAAGCTTATGGAAAAAGCTTCAGAAGAGGGTCACGTGCTTACACGTGACCAGCAGTCACGTGTTGGCACGTGACACCCAAAAGTACCGGCAAAGCAAGTTCAGTTTCCCAACTACATCAAAGAGAGGGGCTTCAATAAGGGTCACGTGCTCCTACGTGACCTGGGTCACGTGTCGGCACGTGACATTTAAAAGCAGCAGCAAAGACCCAACGCTTCCTGATCAAATCAAGGAAAAAGCTTCAGAAGAGGTCACGTGCTCCCACGTGACCAGGGTCACATGTTGGCACGTGACGATCAAAACATCAGAATTGTTCTCCAATTAAATCAAGAAAAAGAGTTCAGACAAGGGTCACGTGCTCGCACGTGACCAGGGGTCACGTGGTGGCACGTGACGGTTAAGCAGCAACCAGAAGACAGAGCGCAGAAAGAAAGAAGAAGGCTCATTCCAAAGGGGGTCACGTGCCCACACGTGACCATGGGCCACGTGGTCACACGTGACCGGCTTTTAAAGCCCATTTCGTTGACAGAATTAAATTCTGAAAGAGATTCGAATCTTTCCAAAGGAAAGCGATTATCTGGAACCAATCGAATTAAAGATTTAAAGATGATTGAATATCATTTATCTATGGAAAAATCTCGGGTTTGGAAAGATTTCCCCTTTAAATCTAACCGAAATAATAAAGGGGAATCCCGGGACTTGAAATCCAATGGTGAATAAAATTCACCCAATAATCCAAAGGTCAAAAACGAATGATGGATGCAAATCAAATCTCTCAATGAAGATTCATCAAAAACTAATTGATTCGGCTGCTTCTCCTATAAATAGGAGCCAAGAGACACAAAAAAAGATATATACGCAGAGGGAAGAAAAGGGGAGGGAGCCTTGATACTTCGAGGAACTTGGATCTTCTGCAAAAGAAAACCCTAGGTAAGAAAGGGAAGGCTCCTTGAAGGAAAGGAGAATTTAATTATCAGCAGAGTTTAACTCTGATATATAAAACAGAAGAACATATTTCTTCTCTCTTTGATAGAGGATCTGCAAAGTGCACATCTCCCCTTGAAGTTGAGAATTTAATTCTCAATGGGTCGAGATCCTGCCATGCAGATCTAAAACATAGAGAGGGAATGGAAGCACGAGAATTTAATTCTCACAGAACTATAGGAATTTAATTCCTTTAAAATAAAACTAGGGCTTGACCCTGTGTCATGGGAATTTAATTCCTTCAGAACAAAAAGAAACAGGGTTTAACCCTAATTAAGAACCTAGTTCTGTTGGAACAGCGGGGATTTAA
Source organism: Agapanthus africanus (assembly GCA_030015575.1). Taxonomy (NCBI): domain Eukaryota; kingdom Viridiplantae; phylum Streptophyta; class Magnoliopsida; order Asparagales; family Amaryllidaceae; genus Agapanthus; species Agapanthus africanus. Next base: position 147,139,931 of record CM057348.1, on the reverse strand, counting down.
TTCCCTTGATCATAATTTAACAGAGAGTGGGAATTTAATTCCTTAAAAGTTTTTATTAAGGTTTAACCCTATTTAGTTCTTCACATGTATGAGGAATTTAATTCCTACAGAAAATTCAGAGTCCAACTCTAATCAGAATATAAATCTTCAAAAGGAAGTAGGAATTTAATTCCTCTGAAATTACTGTCAGGGTTTAACCCTACGAGGAGTTTAATTCCTGGAAAAGATTAACAGATCCTCTAAACAACATACATAGAGGCGGGGTCACGTGTCACCACGTGACCCCCCTAAAAGATCTACAGAAAGCCCCTTTGAGGCAGCACCCCACGTGACCCACGTGACCCTTGACAGAAGCTTTAACACACAAGCATTTGAATGCCCGTCACGTGATGGCACGTGATGCTCTGAAAGATGCGATAATCTCAGCAGAATAAATGAAGGGAGGGCGCTCTCACGTGTCGCCACGTGACCCCTCTTGCCTTAGTGTTTAACACTAAATTGAAACTCCCGAACCCAGTGTTAAAACACTGTTGGGCCTTAGTGTTTAACACTAATCAAAAAACTTTATTTGCAGTGTCCAACACTGACTACCTTAGTGTTTAACACTAATTTGAGATCTCTGTTGCCAGTGTTTGATACTGATATGTTTTAGTGTTTAACACTAATTTGAAAAGCCCTGTTGCTGGTGTTTAACACCAATTATCTTTTAGTGTTAAACACTAACTTGTCAGTCTCATTCTCAGTGTTCGACACTGGTTGGTCTTTAGTGTTTAACACTAGACATTGGTCCAATTGGCTAAATGGATAGAGGCAAAGCCTCTCCTGATTGGACTTAGCCCAAGCTGGCCATAAGTCCTCAATTCGTAATCAACTGGGCTAATGGGCTCATAACATAATTAATTGGTCTTGATCCCAAATTGGGCCAAGGACTATTTAATCCACTCCGGTTCTAGGGTACATCTCTTCACTCCTTTGATATTTAGCATTGTAATCCCTCAATGTCTTCAAAGAGGTGACGGGTCCCGACGACCACACATTGATATGGACTGTGGGGTCCTTAAACCCGTGTCTAATGCAAAATTCCTGGTTACGTGGAACGCGGATAACGTCACTCTTTGACCCCGCTGAAAACGCTCAGAGCGGAGCCTAGTCCTCGCCGAGCGCGGCAGTGAACCCGTGTGAAGCATCTAGTGCAAAATTCCTGGTCATGTGGAACGCGGATAACGTCACTCTTTGACCCCGCGGAAAACGTCCAGAGCGGAGCCTGGTCCTCGCCAAGCACGGCAGTGAACCCGTGTGAAGCATCCAGAGCACATACCGGACTATGGAGTCCTTAAACCCATGGACCGCAATGTCCTTAAACTACCCATGGACCGTAACGTTCTTAAACTACCCATGAACCATAATGTCCTTAAACTAGAACAATAGAGCCCCGCATGCTCTTTTGTCGGATCTAAACGGTCCCGTTTAAGTTGATCTTAGCTTTAAAAGATGGCTAACGTATCCTTAAAGCTTCAAACAGACTGGACTATGAATCCCCCCAATTAACTCTGGCTCGAGGGTACATCTCTGAACTCCTCTGACATCCGTCGTTGTAATCCTTCAACGTCGTCAGAGAGGTGACGGGTCCCGACGGCCATACATACGATGGACCACTATGTCCCTAAACTGGAACAATAGAGCCCAAACGCTCCTTTGTCGGATCTAAACGATCCCGTTAAGTTGATCTTAGTCTCAAAGTTAGACTAACGTATCCTTAACAAACGTTTGAGTTGATCTTAGCCTCAAGTATGGCTGACGTATCCTCAAACCAAACCCCTAAACCCAAATCTAAGATAATACGGATTTGGACTAGTCCACGCCCTACGGGCGACGACATAACTCAGTCTCCGTAAACAATCCACGGGCAACAAAATACAAAACAAACACCCACGACACGAAGTGACCATCTGGAGAAGGAGAAAGTTGTTACCGCAATGCGGTAGCGTAATTAACTGCAGGGGCTTGCGCCTGCAGGGAAAAGCGTCCCCACAATCAAAAACCCCTCAAACGAGGGGGAATCTGACGAAGCCTGCTACATCGGACGCATCCGTCTAAACCTTCGATACATGGTGCCATAAATCAACTTGGCATCTTTGGAGAGGTGGACGGATAGCACCAATTAGCATCTGCCCCGAGTCTCAGTGCCAAGACATCGCAGTCTTGCGCGCCGCCATTCGGAGGGGAACAGATTCTGGCACGCCCGGTGGGACCTTTTCCTCTTTCCACTCCACACTTCGTGTGTCGCGACTCGCGAACCAATCGCGGTTCGCTATTGGTTGCCCTTGGGTTTCAAGATACTAAGAATTGGCGTCTCGCTTATTGCAGAAAGCAAAGGATCGATGGCTTCTACTTCTGCGAAATTCTCCAACTGCTTGGACTGCAATTGCAACCAACGCTCTGCCTCGCCAGGAGGTATAGTCTATGGACCCCAAGCTGCTTCGCTATTCACAATGCCCGTGGAACAGGTCACTCGCGCCACCACAGGATTGTTCTTTGGGACCATGCTCCCGCCGACAAACTTCACCGCTCCAGTGCTGACAATGGAAACTCTCAAGAAGTCGGTCTTTGATCGTCTTACCCCTGCCGCGGCTCCTCTCAACGAGTCGCCCAACGTCAACGCCTCGGTCTTCTCTAGATTGGGCCAGAAATCCTGCGAACCCATCATGGGGCCTACAATCTCAGAGAAGGCTGCTTCTAGGAAAGTGGCCGCTCCTGCCCCCGAAGTCGTCAAGGTAGCTTCTCCGGCCAAAAGGTCGGTCTTTACAAGATTGACGGCTTCAGCTCCCGCTCCTGCTGCCCAAAGGACATCGGTCTTTGACAGGCTAATACCAACAGCGACCCCCCACCCAGACAGGGGGCAAGACGAAACCATTCTTACCGCTGACCCTACGCCGTCCGCTCGACACGCTCGACGTCGCCATTGGCGCCGAGTAAGGAAGGCTGGGGGCAACTCCCCCTCCGGGTTGACTCCATCAGCCCCGGTGGCAGAAGTTAATGCTGCTGTTCCAACTGGGAACAGCTTCGAAATGCTAAATAAGGTGCGAAGGAATTCTCCTACTGCAGTGCTGAAGAGGTCTCCTCCCCTATTAAAAAAGGTTGTGGAAATAAAACCAGAGCAGCCCCGATCTCCTCAACGGCTGTCTTCCAAAATCTATAAGGTTTGGCGGCAGGCCCGAGACTCGATCATCGATCCAAACTTCTCCCGCCAGCACAAGAAGTTGAAAATCCAACCGGAAGCTGGTCACCAGGCTAAACCCCAAAAGGCTGTTGATCAACTGGCCCATAAAAGGAGGAGGCCAGAGAAGACCCCCCAGCATGCAACGACGGCTAAAAGCACTGAGCCCAGACGCCCTAAGTCTGGGGGCATGGTGGTGCACACTGTTTACATGGCCTCTGGAAAGGAGGAAAGCCGCACTTCTACGGGCCACCGACCGCTAACCCGATCCGTGACGAAAGCCCAGGAGCAGCAACAAAAGCTTCAGGAAATGATGAATGCTATGGCCGCACTTACCGGGCCAAAAGAAAACCCAGAAACGTCCTCAGACGCGCGCCAGGAGGAAGAAACCGACGCTGAATTCCTTCACCGGATACTGGAGAAAAAGGACAAAGAGGCTGCTGAACAAGCGGCCAACATACAACGTATGGGCCTTCTCTTCCAAGATATGATAGGAATGATGATCCAGCAGGACTTACCCGCCGAGGATCCCCCAATCGTTCTTGAAGACGACCGAGGAGAAACGTCAAATCCACCACCAGCCCTCTCAACGGCCAAGGAGGAGGCAATCTCTAAGGCGGACTTGGTTGACTACATAGCCTAGCAAATCCGGGTTCATCATGCGACTGAGGCAGCTGGTCAAGTCGTGAAAACGGGGCGGCCGTATCCAAGCTGGTACGACCAAATCAAATACCCACAAGGCTATACGATACCAAAATTCCACGTATACAAGGGGACCGGCAACCCCCATCAACATGTCGCCCAGTTCCGGGCCCTCTGCGGTAACACCGGCGGTGATGATAAACTGTTGCTCCGCCAGTTCGTGGGCAGCCTATCAGAAACTGCATTCGAATGGTATTCGGAACTCCCGAACGATTCTATCAAAACGTTCGCTGAAATGGAGTTGTTATTCACTCAGCGATTCGCAAGTGCCAGCGAACGCACTCCAATAACTGCACTGATTAACGCCAGGGTAAAACCAGGCGAAACCTGGGTCCAGTATACTATACGCTGGCGGAACTTGTGGTCGAGATGTGAACAACGCATTGAGGAGGCACCCGCAGTGGGCATGTTCGTGGGAACCCTAGACCCCCACGCAACTATCTCCCAGTTTATGATGTTCTTTAAGCCAACCACATTCCAGGCTTTAATCGACAAGTTGGCTCAGATGGACCAGATGGGTCATAGACCACCTCCCCCGAAGCCGGAACCTCGGAACGACAAGGGTAAAGGAAGGGCAACCTTTGTTGCGAATGCCCAACAGCAACCTAACGCCCCGAAACCGGCAGATCAACTGGAGGAAAGACGTCGGTATTATAATGAGAAGATGAAGCGTCCCTACTCGTTCCCACGAGACAAGACGAAACGGTTATTCGAGCTGGCAATACGCAACAGACTTATAAGCCTACCAAATCCAAGGCGACCGCCGCAACCCACCGAGGTGAATAACCCTAACTATTGCCCTTACCATCAAACGGTAAGCCATCCGATTGAAGATTGCTTCGTCTTCAAAGGATGGATTGAAGATCAATACCTCCAGGGGAAGTTTGTACTGTCCGAAAAGTGGAAGGTGAACCCACCACAACCGCATACTCCTAAGAAAGCAGATACACCGGGGGCAACCTGCTCCTTTGTTGAAGAAGCTCCATGGGAGGTCGTGCTATCAACTAAAACCAAAAGAATGCTGAGAGACCTTCATGCGTGCCCTGCGATCGAATGGAAGGACCCTCTTGAACCTCAAATTATCGAAGGGATGCTAAGGCGCCGCCCAACTACGAAGACTCGCGATGAGGACCCAAATACTCATGCCCAACCGTCAAAATCTTCGAAGAAAAAGAAGAAGAAATCCAAGAAGACCGTGAAGCTTGGAAACGAGCACACGAGCTTGCAGAAGCAAATCGACGCGCTGGAAGAGTACAATCAAAAGGCGCGGACTCCTGTCACACTGCAAGAGTTCCTCAACCACATCTTTCAAGAGGAAGATGATGGAGAGAGCTCGTCGGATGAATCCGAAGGATATGTGGCGAGTTGTAACGTAATCTCCCACTCGTTTACCGATGATGAGAAAACTCCTGGCACTAAGAAGCTGGAGGCAGAGCCTGTACCAGAGCGTGCATGGCCAACAGACGAAATGATCGACGCTTTTCTAGACGAGATTCGTCTAAAAAGTAAAGCGGATCAGGAGCGTGAGATGGCAGCGTCAGAAGGAACCAAATGCAGGCGACTGAACGGAAGAGTTGAACTACCTCCGCCAGAGCGAAAGGCATCCGAAGTAGACAAGAAGATATTCAAGACGAGAAAAAGGTTTGCCAAAGCCATGTCAATGGGGATGAAGCTACCGCCCTCGGAAGGAAACACACACGATGGGGTGGAGAGGCACCCTGATTATTGCGCATATCACCGGAAAATATCACACCCCACAGAGGAGTGCGACGCCTTTAAGATATGGTGGCAAGGATATGTTGCTCGTCGGCAACATGTTAAGCGCATGAAACGCAAGAGCCGTCGGGAGCGAAGAAGTACTATCGATGGGCACGACAGAACTACTGGCAACTGTTGTATGGCTCACGCCGGGGGGTCACAAGTTCTCACCTTTGGGAGCGACTCTGATGAAGAAATGGCTCTGGGCCCTCTCTTCAAAGAATCCGTTTTAGGGAAAGAGGAGAAATCGGAGATCTGCGAGAACATTCAGCTGCGCAATCGCACACTCCTAGAAAAGAATCTCGGGCCCGTAAGTAGAAAGGATAAGGGAAAGAAAAAGGTCACTGAAGATATCACTTTAGATGACCAAGTCATGAGAGAGCTGGCTGCCAAAGACCCTCCTAGGAAGGGTAAGGTGGACTATAACATCCTCGCGCACCTAAGGAAGCTACCTTCTCAGCTTAGCATTCTCGATGCCCTCTTATTATCAAAAGAAGCGCGAGACTCACTAATTAAGGCGTTACAAGAACCTGAGCAATTCCAAGCCTTCCTCGCCACTGAAAAGATGAAGGATGAACTGGAGGAAGTGCATACGGCCGACATCACTTTCGGTGATGAAGACCTCCTTCTCGGGACGTGCGACCATAACCGTCCTCTATATGTCTCCGGATACTGCCATGATATCAAGATAGGCAAGATCCTGGTGGATAATGGATCCTCCGTCAATCGCCTTAATGTTCGGGTGTTGAAGGAAATCTGCATGAGTGTGCAACACCTCGCTCGTGACAAAATTACTATCTTCGGTTTCGATTCACAATCGTCACGGACTCTCGGATCTGTGATACTAACATTACGCTTTGGACTTCTTGTCACAGACATCAAATTCCATGTCATTGACGCCAAGACCTGCTATAACGCCCTGCTCGGTCGTCCTTGGTTACACGAATACAACATCATCCCTTCTACACAACATCAGTGTATGAAGTACTTTAAGGATGGTTTCGAGTACACCGTAACAGGTGAGTTAAACCCATTTTCCGTGAACGAAGTCCGCAAATACGAAGATGCGAAGTACTTTTTGCCAGATTTCGAGGATACAGAAAGGTGTCGCAATCCGGAGAACAAAGCCGCCGCCACCATCCCTGTTTTCGGGAGCGATACAGAAGAAGAGGAAGAGATAGTTTATGCAGGGCCATCTCAACGCAACAATCTGGGGACGCCCGCCCCCATGTTAGTCTTCGGAAGTGATTCAGAAGATGAAGTTAATGCTGTGTTCTCCAATCGGCTGTCAATATAAGCACCCCCTGGCGATGACCATAGTTTGCAAATCACCATGGTACCGCGAGAACACTACAAGGATCTCGACACGCTTCAGGCTAATAATGTGCAGGACCTGCAGACATTTTACGTCCCTCCCAGGCAAAGGGGTGAGAAGGTGATCCTATTCTACCGATCCTCAGAGTCGAAAATAGAGAAAGAGATCTGGCATGGCGCGGATGCTACACTTGACAGGCTCCAACCCATCCGTCTGCCCAGATACTATACAAATGGATTAAAGAAGCTATTGAAGCACCAAGGAGTACCCTTAAAACAGACTGTTCGGCAGGCTCGGTTCTACAACAGGATTTGGGATGTCCCCGGGACTCAACGCAAATTGCCCAACGGGAAAATGGAAACACTCGGGCTTGGATACGCAAGAGCCGGAAAACGGGAACGGGCTCACAGCAGCTACGCTATATATACCTTTGATGAAGAGGAGGACGCCCTGTCAGGAGATGCCAACCCCCCATCAAAACTAGACCCCGCGATTAAAGCGCCGAGTCCGTCGTTTGAAGAACGAATGGGCAAGCCTATCAGGAAAGTGGGTCAGAAAGCTCGGGAAGACCACAACCGCGAAATGGCCATCTACGAGAAGGCCAGGACGCAACGTCTATTTCAACATGCTGCAAAAGACAAAGACGCTTATCCTCGTCAATCCATTGTACGAAAGGCCCGACGCAGAGACGGAAATAAATCAAGAAGCGGAAAGAGGAGCCGACAACAACGACGCAGGATTAGAGGGTTACGTGGTCGGGTGTTACACGGCTCGGATTTGTCCCTCATGAAGAAGATGAGTCGAGCGTACTCCTTCCCCCGAGACAAGACGGAGAAGTTACTCAAGCTCGCTATAAAACATCAAATGATCGCGCTTCCAGAGTCTAGACATCCTGAGTAAGCTAACAAGGCTTCTCATCTGAGCTATTGCTCTTATCACCAAGCCATAGGACATCCTAACGAAGACTGCTTCACCTTCAAGAACTGGGTCGAGGACCAGTACCAACAGGGCAGATTCGCTTTATCCGACGGCTGGAAGGTAACGCCGCCACAAAAGCATGAGCCCAAGGCCGCAAGAGCAGAACTGGGTCCACCTCAGTCTGGGGAGCGGGTTCGCACCTGTTATACGATTACGATATTAGGGGAAGAGCCCGAGAACGTAGATGACCTTCCCCGGTGCTTTGAGAACAGCGATGATGAGGTGATCTCAGAATTTCCGCCCGCTCCGAAAGAACTGGAAGATGGTATACATACTACTGCAGATAACCTCAAGAAGATTGAGTTAGGATCGGCAGACGACCCGCGACCGACATTTGTCAGCGAGCTGTTATCCGAAGAAAGGGTGGCTGCGTTAAAGAACGTGCTTCTACGGCATAAAGACTGCTTCGCGTGGAACTACTCCGAGATGCCAGAATTAGATCCTGAGATTGCTGTGCATAAATTAGCAATATCCCCAGATATCAAGCCAGTCAAGCAGGCGCCAAGAAGGATGCGACTCGAGCTTGAGATGAGCATCAACGCCGAAGTCAAGAAGCTGATTGATTCTGGATTTATCCAAGAAGTCCAATATCCCGACTGGATCGCCAATATCGTCCCGGTAATGAAGAAGAATGGGACGGTACGCATATGCGTGGATTTCAGGGATCTCAATAAAGCCTGTCCCAAGGATGATTTCCCAGTACCAGTAACCGAGCTAATGATAGATAACACGTCCACTCACGAGGTTTTCTCCTTTATGGATGGTTCGTCAGGATACAATCAGATAAAGATGCATCCCGAAGACCAGAAGCACACCGCTTTCCGCGCCCCTTTGGGTATATTCTGCTACAGGGTTATGCCCTTTGGTCTAAAGAACGCTGGCGCTACCTATCAAAGGGCCATGACAAAGATCTTTGATGACCTCATACACGACGTCATCGAGTGCTATATCGACGACCTCGTAGTAAAGAGCATGTCATACGAAGATCATTTAAAGCATCTGGAGACTGTATTTCGACGCCTTCGGCAATATAATTTGAAAATGAATCCCCTCAAATGCGCGTTTGGAGTCTCCTCGGGCAAATTCCTGGGATTCATCGTTCGACACCGAGGTATTGAGATAGATCCGTCAAAGATTAAAGCGATCATGGAAATGCCTCCGCCAAGAATCCTCAAGCAGTTGCGGTCTCTCCAAGGGAAGCTCGCATACATCCGGCGGTTTATCGCTAATCTTTCGGGCAAATGCCGTCCTTACAGCCACCTGATGAAGAAGGGAACTCCATTCGTTTGGGATCACAAATGCCAAGGTGCACTAGACGAGATCAAGCAGTACCTGCAGAACCCTCCGGTGTTGGCTGCGCCGGTCAAGGGAAAACCCCTCATTCTTTATACGACCGCCCTCGAAGGTTCCTTAGGCGCATTATGGGCACAAGAGAACGATCAGGGGAAAGAGAGGGCACTCTACTACTTAAGTCGAGTTTTACTGGGGGCAGAAAGCAACTACTCTCCCATTGAAAAACATTGCTTGGCGTTAATCTTCGCGATAACAAAGCTCAGGCACTATGCGTTGGCACATGAAGTCCGTCTCATTTCAAAAGTGGATCCCCTTAAGTACTTGATGTCAAAAGCCATATTGACGGGACGACTCGCTAAGTGGGCCCTGCTCTTGATGGAGTTCTCGATAACGAATCAACCTTTCAAGGCAGTGAAAGGCCAGGCCATTGCCGACTTCCTCGCTGAGCACCCGATACCGGCCGATTCTCCTCTGAACTGTGATCTGCCGGACGAGCATGCATTTGATGCGATTAGCGGCGGAAGCACCCGATGGGAACTCTATTTCGATGGAGCGTCCTCCGTAAAGAAACAGAAACAAGGTATCCCAATGATCAAATCGGGGATAGGCCTCGTCTTTGCAACTCCACAAGGAGGGATAATGCGCTTCGCCTTCTCTTTAACAGAGCCGAGGACAAACAATGAAGCTGATACGAAGTTCTGATAGCAGGCCTCGAAATCGCCATCGACATGGGAATTGAAGACCTCCTTATATACGGGGATTCTCAGCTGGTCGTTAGTCAAGTAAATGGTGACTACCAAACGTGCAAGCCGGAGTTGGTGAAGTATGGCGAAAAGGTGCAACAACTGTTGACCCAAATTCCCTCCTATATTTTGGAGAACATACCGCGCGCGAAAAACAGCAAAGCAGACGCGTTGGCCAAACTTGCTAAAGAACTGGCTGACGAGAACCTCGATGACGTCAGAATCGTGGTACAAAGCCGTCGAGTGCTCGCCCCGGCAGAAATATCTCCGGAATCATGCGAAGAAAAGGGAGCGACTGAGCAGACGACCCTATAAATAAAAGACCATGAGAAGGCCGAAGACTGGAGGGAAGTCTTCATAGACTACTTTAAGTCCCACCGAATGCCCAAATAAGCGTCCTCAAGACATCAGCTCATGAAACGAGCTCTATCTTTCGCTTTCGTCAACGATATTCTATACAAGAGATCGTTTGATTCTCTATGGCTGAGATGCTTAGGACCTGACGAAGCAGAAAGAATCATTCAGGAAGTTCACGACGGACTTTGCGGTTCTCACCAAGCGGGCCCAAAGATGAAGTTAAAAATTAAACGGATGGGTTACTACTGGCCAACGATGATCCAGGACTGCCTCGAGTATGCGAAGCAATGCCACTCATGCCAGATTCATGGAGACTTCATCCACCAACATCCGAATCCACTGCACCCAACGGTGGCTAGCTGGCCGTTCGAAATGTGAGGGACTGACATAGTCGGCCCCATTGAGCCAGCATCATCCCGGGGACACCGTTTTATCCTGGCGACAACTGATTACTTCTCCAAATGGGCAGAAGCAGTACCACTGAGGGAAGTGAAGACGGAGAATATCCTCCATTTCTTCAAGACGCACGTCATCTATCGGTTTGGAACCACACGGCGGATTATCTCCGATAATGGGCCAGCCTACAGAAGCCATAAGATTAGCCGCTTCGCACAGCAGTACAATATAGACTGGAGATATTCTTCGGTTTACAATCCACGAGCTAACGGTCTGGCCGAGGCCTTCAATAAGACCTTGACGAAGATCATAAAAAAGACCGTTTCCAGGAATAAGAGAGACTGGCACGAAAGGCTGCAAGAAGCCCTTTGGGCTTATCGAACTACATTCAAGACGGCCACGAACACAACGCCGTACGCGTTGGTATTTGGGACGGAAGCAGTGCTCCCCCTCGAGATAGAGTTACCCTCTCTACGAGTAGCAGTCCACCACGAGCTGACGAACGAAGAAAATGCTCACCTTCGGCTTGAGGAGCTTGATGCCCTCGACGAAACCCGGCTCATAGCGCAACAACATCTAGAGGCCTACAAAGCAAAGATGACGCGCTCGTACGAAAGATTGACCAGGCCGAGGACATGCCGCCAAGGCGAACTCGTACTAGTGGTCAAAAGACCTATGATCCCCAATCGTGCCAAGCGAGGAAAATTTGAGCCAAACTATGAAGGCCCGTACATCATAGACAAGGTCTACCAGGGTGGAGCCTACCTACTCATGGACATGCACGGTGAAAGGCCTTTCAGGCCAATAAACGGCCGCTTCTTAAAGAAATACTACGCTTAATAAGCCACAGCCTGGGTCAATGATAGATGACGACGACTATGTCCGCTCACTATCTTCCTAGGCTCAAACTTTACAAGCAGCAGCCGGCCTTCCCATAGCGACGGACCGAAACGTCCTTAAACTAACGACGGACCGAAACGTCCTTAAACTAATGACGGACCAAAACGTCCTTAAACTAACGACGGACCGAAACGTCCTTAAACTATCGACGGACCGAAACGTCCTTAAACTAACGACGGACCGAAACGTCCCTAAAACTACTACCGCGGCATCTTTAGGCTAACGAGATAAAAAAAAGAGAGAGAAAGAAAAAATAAAAAAATATATATATATGAAAAAGAATAAAAAAAGACGGTATGTCCATAAGCAAAACGGGCACGGATGAAAACCCGAAAGGGCTCCGTGAGTAAAAACAGCAGGGCTGCCGGCAAGTGTTCGTGAAAACTCGAAAGGGCGCGACCTTGTAAAAAAAAAGTGAAAAAGAATTTAAAAAAAAAAGGTATGTCCATAAGCAAAATGGGCACGGATGAAAACCCGAAAGGGCTCCGTGAGTAAAAACAGCAGGACTACCGGCGAGTGTTTGTGAAAACCCGAAAGGGCGCAACCTCGTTAAAAGACACTTGTAGGGTCCTCTCGACCTTGTAAGGAGAAACCACCGGCGTGAGATCCTTACGACTCACAAAGGAGCAACACACTTAGGGATCCTCACGATTCCTAAGGAGAAAATGCACTTACGAGATCCTCACGACTCGTAAGGAGAATTCTCTTATAGGACCCTCACGGCTCATGAGATTCGAAAGTCTTAAGTTACAGAAACCTAAACCTGTTCTTAAGCAAATCCTCCACAACCTTCGATATTGCCCTACAAGAGGCCCAATACTGACCCTTGTATACAATCCACGGGCGCGAAAAAAACATTTCCCCAGCAAAGTCCCACCCGTGACTAGGGATATGCCCATATGGTGAACAACCCTTATAATTCCTCTCGACTTATAAGGAGAAAACCCTCTTGTAGGATCCTTACAACTTACGGAGGAACATACACTTAGGAGTCCTCACGATTCCTAAGGAGAAAACGCACCTGCGAGATCCTCACGACTCGTAGGGAGAAATACCTTCATGAGACCCTTACGGCTCATGAAGTCAAAAGCCTTAGTCGACGGGATCCTAACCCTGTTCGCTAAGCCCCCTTTGTTCGATATCGACAGAGGCAAATGATGATTCTCTCCTGGCAACATCCCAGTTGCAGCGGTGCTGATGCCGAAATCGGTGTCTAAAATCCAAGCTTGCGGCGAAAAAGCTAGCAAGCCACACATGCATACGAAATAGCCGAAATGATGGGGCAACTTGCAATAAAAAACAGCAAGTAAAAATGTATGCATGAAAAATAGCCGAAACGATGGGGCAACTCGCAATAAAATGCAGCGAGTAAAAATGAAAAAAAATAGCCGAAATGATTGGGCACCGCGAAAAATCGCCGAAATGATAGGGCAATCGCGACCTCCGCGATATAAAAGCTGAAATGATAGTGCATCGCGGAAAAAGAAATAAAATAAAAATAAAATGTATGCCTTACAGGTGATGTTCCATCACACCCTGTATACAATCCAATGGCATAAACAAAAAGGGAACATACCTCCCTCCCCCGGGTTTCACCAAAGAAAGAAGCTAAATCTCGACAGGCCACAAGCGACCTAGAGATCATCCCAACACTCGTCTCGTAACAACGGACACAACTTCAAGCTAAGCGGAACAGCGGCAACTCCCAGTTCCATGGCTCGGTGGTATACATATCGCCAACAGTCAAACCTCCATCCCTTGAAATGCGGATACAATCAGCAAAATTCCTGGTCACGTGGAACGCGGATAATGTCACTCTTTGACCCCGTGGAAAACGTCCAGAGCGGAGCCTAGTCCTCGCCAAGCACGGCAGTGAACCCGTGTGAAGTATCTAGTGCAAAATTCCTGGTTACGTGGAACGCGGATAATGTCACTCTTTGACCCCGTGGAAAACGTCCAGAGCGGATCCTGGTCCTCGCAGAGCACGGCAGTGAACCCGTGTGAAGCATCCAGAGCGGAGCCTAGTCCTCGCCAAGCGCAGCAGTGAACCCGTGTGAAGCATCTAGTGCAAAATTCCTGGTCACGTGGAACGCGGATAATGTCACTCTTTGACCCCGTGGAAAACGTCCAGAGCGGAGCCTAGTCCTCGCCGAGCACGGCAGTGAACCCGTGTGAAGCATCTAGTGCAAAATTCCTGGTCACGTGGAACGCGGATAATGTCACTCTTTGACCCCGTGGAAAACGTCCAGAGCGGAGCCTAGTCCTCGCCAAGCACGGCAGTGAACCCGTGTGAAGCATCTAGTGCAAAATTCCTGGTCACGTGGAACGCGGATAATGTCACTCTTTGACCCCGTGGAAAACGTCCAGAGCGGAGCCTAGTCCTCGCCGAGCACGGCAGTGAACCCGTGTGAAGCATCTAGTGCAAAATTCCTGGTCACGTGGAACGCGGATAATGTCACTCTTTGACCCCGTGGAAAACGTCCAGAGCGGAGCCTAGTCCTCGCCAAGCACGGCAGTGAACCCTTGTGAAGCATCTAGTGCAAAATTCCTGGTCACGTGGAACGCGGATAATGTCACTCTTTGACCCCGTGGAAAACGTCCAGAGCGGATCCTGGTCCTCGCAGAGCACGGAAGTGAACCCGTGTGAAGCATCCAGAGCGGAGCCTAGTCCTCGCCGAGCGCGGCAGTGAACCCGTGTGAAGCATCTAGTGCAAAATTCCTGGTCACGTGGAACGCGGATAATGTCACTCTTTGACCCCGTGGAAAACGTCCAGAGCGGATCCTGGTCCTCGCAGAGCACGGCAGTAAACCCGTGTGAAGCATCCAGAGCGGAGCCTGGTCCTCGCCAAGCACGGCAGTGAACCCGTGTAAAGCATCCAGAGCAAATACCGGACTGTGGAGTCCTTAAAATCCACGGACTATGACGTCCTTAACCTCGACCGTGATGTCTTAAAACTAACGATCAACCACCCCGATTCCCTACGGATTCTGCCTTGGTTTAAGGGTACATCTCTTCACTCCTTTGATACCTGGCGTTGTAATTCCTCAACGTCTTCAAAGAGGTGACGGGTCCCTGCAACCAAACACCGGACTGTGGAGTCCCTAAATCCACGGACTATGAAGTCCTTAACCTTGACCGTGATGTCTTAAAACTAACAGCGGACTGTGGAGTCCTTAAATCCACGGACTATGAGGTCCTTAACCTTGACCGTGATGTCTTTAAACTACGATACCTTGAGAGACCCCTGACTCCGTGAAACACGGATAAGGATGATCACATCCGACACTTGCAGGTCCTCACGACCTGTAAGAAAGAAAAACTCTCTTGTGGGATCCTTACGACTCTCAAGGGAAAACCCTTTTAAGAATCCTCACGATTCTTAAGAAGAACTCACACCTATGGGATCCTCTCGACCTGTAGGGAGAAAAACTCTTTATGAGACCCTCGTGGCTCATAAGATGCAAAAGCCTTAGAAAGCAGATCTTAACCCTGAACCCTGAGCCATCGCTGTCCTGCAAGGAGATCAAGATAGAATATCCGCAGAATACATTCAATAAAAAGGGGACGCACCATTGAAGAGAAGAATATGTCTTCATTTATAAACCTCCCTTCAACAAACAATACTCGATCTAAAGCCAGCGCAAACCACCCGATACGGGAGATAACGTGGCAAGTTTCTGATCTGTATCCTATCAGGCACGCATTTGCAACTGTACGAATGTTTAAAAGGAAATGTTGCCTGAGGCACTGATGTGCATGCGACGTAACGATGGTGCTCGTAATTAAAGAAAAATAGACAGCTCATTTACGCAAGCGAGACACACGTACGACTATCTGACAAGCATGAAAATTCAACAGAAAGCATGCAAACCACCAATGATTAAAGGAGTACATTGATTCAAACATACTACATTGGTGGGAAAAGATCACCAAACAAAGGATCAGAAATACAAGGGTTAACAAAGCAAAACACAAAATTCTCCAACTCTCTCTCCGCCTTCTCCAGCACGTCAAAACGGCGGTTTTCGCGGGGAGTCGCTCCCCACCGGTTGGAGCCGTGCTCATCAGCGAAAGCAGACATGACGGTCCGACGAGCTCTTATCTGACTCAGTAAATGAACCGAGTGATCCTTCAGAGCTTGAGTGATTAGACAAGCCTCATGAAAGCACGCAAGCTTGTCCTCCGCCGCGTCAAGGATCGCCGAAGTCATCTCCGCCGGATGAGGGGGTATATCGGCAAGCACAGACAGGAGGATCATCCGGAGCCAAATGGAGCCCATGGGAAGGGGAGAGCCCCGACGGGTCAGTAGCTCGTACATCACCGTGTCACATTGAGCGTCGGTGAGAAGGGAATCCGCCAGCCGCGCAGCGAAGTGAGGAATTATCTCCTCAAGGGGCACCTCCCATGGTTGCCGACGAGCATGGGGACGATTGCAAGCCATGGCGATTGATCGGGTTCTCAAAAGATGACCACCTTAAGATATGAATGGGTTTCTCTGTGAAGGAAAGAAGTAAGGCATAGGGTTCAGGTTATATAGGGGAGCATTTAATGCTATGCACAAAAATGTTGTGCATGGTGGGACTATTCTCAAAGCCCGGAAAGAAGGGGAGAACATTGGAAATGAAATCCAACGACGCATCGGAATTAGGTTAGGGAAATGAAACGTCCCCATCAAACAGATCCCTGCATACGCAACACATGAGCACTGGCCTTTGATTGGCGAATGAGGCGGCACTGCACAGACACAACAGAGAACTAAGCTCTGGAAGCGAGAATTAAATTCTCAAGGAAAAAGTTCACGGAAGAAGAAGATGAGCAAAGTGAAGGCTCCTATGAAGAGACAGAGGTATTTATAGAAGGCAATGGAAACGTTTCATCTCCCCAGATCCCTAAAGGAATCCAACGGTCGCAAGAGGTGACAGCGTTGCACTCACGTGCTGACACGTGAGAACAACGCTGTGGGGGCATTTGTTTCCTGATTTAAAATCAGGAAAGCTTATGGAAAAAGCTTCAGAAGAGGGTCACATGCTTACACGTGACCAGCAGTCACGTGTTGGCACGTGACACCCAAAAGTACCGGCAAAGCAAGTTCAGTTTCCCAACTACATCAAAGAGAGGGGCTTCAGTAAGGGTCACGTGCTCCCACATGACCTGGGTCACGTGTCGGCACGTGACATTTAAAAGCAGCAGCAAAGACCCAACGCTTCCTGATCAAATCAAGGAAAAAGCTTCAGAAGAGGTCACGTGCTCCCACGTGACCAGGGTCACGTGTTGGCACGTGACGATCAAAACATCAGAATTGTTCTCCAATTAAATCAAGAAAAAGAGTTCAGACAAGAGTCACGTGCTCGCACGTGACCAGGGGTCACGTGGTGGCACGTGACGGTTAAGCAGCAACCAGAAGACAGAGCGCAGAAAGAAAGAAGAAGGCTCATTCCAAAGGGGGTCACGTGCCCACACGTGACCATGGGTCATGTGGTCACACGTGACCGGCTTTCAAAGCCCATTTCGTTGACAGAATTAAATTCTGAAAGAGATTCGAATCTTTCCAAAGGAAAGCGATTATCTGGAACCAATCGAATTAAAGATTTAAAGATGATTGAATATCATTTATCTATGGGAAAATCTCGGGTTTGGAAAGATTTCCCCTTTAAATCTAACCGAAATAACAAAGGGAAATCCCGGGACTTGAAATCCAATGGTGAATAAAATTCACCCAATAATCCAAAGGTCAAAAACGAATGATGGATGCAAATCAAATCTCTCAATGAAGATTCGTCAAAAACTAATTGATTCGGCTGCTTCTCCTATAAATAGGAGCCAAGAGACACAAAAAAAGATATATACGCAGAGGGAAGAAAAGGGGAGGGAGCCTTGATACTTCGAGGAACTTGGATCTTCTGCAAAAGAAAACCCTAGGTAAGAAAGGGAAGGCTCCTTGAAGGAAAGGATAATTTAATTCTCAGCAGAGTTTAACTCTGATATATAAAACAGAAGAACATATTTCTTCTCTCTTTGATAGAGGATCTGCAAAGTGCACATCTCCCCTTGAAGTTGAGAATTTAATTCTCAATGGGTCGAGATCCTGCCATGCAGATCCAAAACATAGAGAGGGAATGGAAGCACGAGAATTTAATTCTCACAGAACTATAGGAATTTAATTCCTTTAAAATAAAACTAGGGCTTGACCCTGTGTCATGGGAATTTAATTCCTTCAGAACAAAAAGAAACAGGGTTTAACCCTAATTAAGAACCTAGTTCTGTTGGAACAGCGGGGATTTAATTCCCTTGATCATAATTTAACAGAGAGTGGGAATTTAATTCCTTAAAAGCTTTTATTAAGGTTTAACCCTATTTAGTTCTTCACATGTATGAGGAATTTAATTCCTACAGAAAATTCAGAGTCCAACTCTAATCAGAATATAAATCTTCAAAAGGAAGTAGGAATTTAATTCCTCTGAAATTACTGTCAGGGTTTAACCCTACGAGGAGTTTAATTCCTGGAAAAGATTAACAGATCCTCTAAACAACATACATAGAGGCGGGGTCACGTGTCACCACGTGACCCCCCCAAAAGATCTACAGAAAGCCCCTTTGAGGCAGCACCCCACGTGACCCACGTGACCCTTGACAGAAGCTTTAACACACAAGCATTTGAATGCCCGTCACGTGATGGCACGTGATGCTCTGAAAGATGCGATAATCTCAGCAGAATAAATGAAGGGAGGGCGCTCTCACGTGTCGCCACGTGACCCCTCTTGCCTTAGTGTTTAACACTAAATTGAAACTCCCGAACCCAGTGTTAAAACACTGTTGGGCCTTAGTGTTTAACACTAATCAAAAAACTTTATTTGCAGTGTCCAACACTGACTACCTTAGTGTTTAACACTAATTTGAGATCTCTGTTGCCAGTGTTTGATACTGATCTGTTTTAGTGTTTAACACTAATTTGAAAAGCCCTGTTGCTGGTGTTTAACACCAATTATCTTTTAGTGTTAAACACTAACTTGTCAGTCTCATTCTCAGTGTTCGACACTGGTTGGTTTTTAGTGTTTAACACTAGACATTGGTCCAATTGGCTAAATGGATAGAGGCAAAGCCTCTCCTGATTGGACTTAGCCCAAGCTGGCCATAAGTCCTCAATTCGTAATCAACTGGGCTAATGGGCCCATAACATAATTAATTGGTCTTGATCCTAAATTGGGCCAAGGACTATTTAATCCACTCCGGTTCTAGGGTACATCTCTTCACTCCTTTGATATTTGGCATTGTAATCCCTCAATGTCTTCAAAGAGGTGACGGGTCCCGACGACCACACATTGATATGGACTGTGGGGTCCTTAAACCCGTGTCTAATGCAAAATTCCTGGTTACGTGGAACGCGGATAACGTCACTCTTTGACCCCGCGGAAAACGCCCAGAGCGGAGCCTAGTCCTCGCCGAGCGCGGCAGTGAACCCGTGTGAAGCATCTAGTGCAAAATTCCTGGTCATGTGGAACGCGGATAACGTCACTCTTTGACCCCGCGGAAAACGTCCAGAGCGGAGCCTGGTCCTCGCCAAGCACGGCAGTGAACCCGTGTGAAGCATCCAGAGCACATACCGGACTATGGAGTCCTTAAACCCATGGACCGCAATGTCCTTAAACTACCCATGGACCGTAACGTTCTTAAACTACCCATGGACCATAATGTCCTTAAACTAGAACAATAGAGCCCCGCATGCTCTTTTGTCGGATCTAAACGGTCCCGTTTAAGTTGATCTTAGCCTTAAAAGATGGCTAACGTATCCTTAAAGCTTCAAACAGACTGGACTATGAATCCCCCCAATTAACTCTGGCTCGAGGGTACATCTCTGAACTCCTCTGACATCCGTCGTTGTAATCCTTCAACGTCGTCAGAGAGGTGACGGGTCCCGACGGCCATACATACGATGGACCACTATATCCCTAAACTGGAACAATAGAGCCCAAACGCTCCTTTGTCGGATCTAAACGATCCCGTTAAGTTGATCTTAGTCTCAAAGTTAGACTAACGTATCCTTAACAAACGTTTGAGTTGATCTTAGCCTCAAGTATGGCTGACGTATCCTCAAACCAAACCCCCAAACCCAAATCTAAGATAATACGGATTTGGACTAGTCCACGCCCTACGGGCGACGACATAACTCAGTCTCCGTAAACAATCCACGGGCAACAAAATATAAAACAAACACCCACGACATGAAGTGACCATCTGGAGAAGGAGAAAGTTGTTACCGCAATGCGGTAGCGTAATTAACTGCAGGGGCTTGCGCCTGCAGGGAAGAGCGTCCCCACAATAAAAAACCCCTCAAACAAGGGGGAATCTGACGAAGTCTGCTACATCGGACGCATCCGTCTAAACCTTCGATACATGGTGCCATAAATCAACTTGGCATCTTCGGAGAGGTGGACGAATAGCACCAATTAGCATCTGTCCCGAGTCTCAGTGCCAAGACATCGCAGTCTTGCGCGCCGCCATTCGGAGGGGAACAAATTGTTTATTCAAGAAATTCATACACAAAACCTTTGTGTGCAATTTCTCTCTCATGGATGCTTCATTATTTTCTTGTGCTTCCATTTCTCTTCATCTCGTCCCTCCTCTTAAGTTTTCTCCACCTTCATCTTCTTCCTCTTCACTACCATTCTCTTGTGTTGAGAAACAAGTGAAGAGACTAGAAAGAGATAGCTAACACATAGATCTTCATAATACATCCTAGAAAACTTGGATTAGCATCCCAAGTTCTCTAGTTGCTGTTTTTGTTACTTAGTTAGGAGCTAGAGCTATGGATCACATCTCTCGGATGGATCATCTACGACCAAGGAGGGTTGGAGAACAAGCTCGATCCCGGAGGACCGATGGAGCCGGAAATGGAGATCGAACAAGTTCAAGGAGGCCACTTGGAGCACATGACGAGGAAAGAAGACCGAATGACTTGGATCATTTGGTGAGACTTCTTTCATAGTAGATAGCACCACCACTTTAGTTTTGCTAGTTAGGTTTATGGTTAAGATACGGTTTAGGTTTATTCTAGCGCCAAGTTTTGATTCGTAGAAAAAATATTGTTCCGCATTTGGCCACGGGAGTTGGCCGTAGCGCTAGCGTAACCCTTCATAGTATGAGATCCAACCCATAAACCTTAGACTAGCAAGTTTAAACAATATTAAAACAACGAAACTGAAACAAGTCCGTAACATCAAAACCAAACTGTAGTTTCTGTCGATTTTTTAGAGGCCTCAAAATTTTTTTTAAACAAGTGCAGAGTGATCTACTGACAGAGAGATGTTCACTGAACAAAAACGAGTTAATTCCACCAATGCATGGTCGGCTACATCCCTCAAAAAACCGGCCTGCTCGGTTTTTCCATGGTGGATTGCGTCGTGTTTTGGTTTGGGTTCTTATCTCAAGGAGTTTGGTTGTCTGGTGTTATTTGTTTTTGCCCAATTTTGATTTTCTGTTGTTTTTCGGTACGGGGCAATACGGAGTATTTCGAAGTCATTATATTTGACACTGTTTAATAGTTTACAGTACATTCACTTTTATCTGCGACCGTGAATATCATTTGATCGGTAAATTCGTCTGATTGCTATACGTTCTTTTAGACGGGTTTGCGAACGTGACATTCACGTTGATATTTTGTGCTTGTGCTATGATTGTGGTTGGATAGTCGTGGTGGATAGCAAGTGGTGAAATGTTAGTGGTACAGTTTGTATTTATGTGTACATGTTTCTCCCAATCAGAGCAAAGCTCTGCTTCAAAATTCAAAATTTAAATTGAAGCAACGCTACAGATCCAGCGCTCTGCGCTGCGTGCCACGTGTCAAACACGGATGCGCGCCACGTGTCAAACACGGATGCGCTAGCGCAGTTGCGCTGCGCTAGCGCAGTTGCGCTGCGCTATGCGCTGCGCGCCACGTATCGAACGTAGGTGCGCCGGCGCAAGTTGCGCCGGCGCTGGAATTAAAAACTCCCCTACCGTCAGATCAAAAGATCTACTAATAATAAATTATTAATTAATTAGAACTAAAATTCTGTTATGGAAAGATTTTTCAATATTATTGAAACAAGAAGATTATCTTCTGTAAAACAGAAGCCTTAGGATCAAAAATCCAACGGTAGGAAATATTCTCAAATCAATCAGAGAAATATCTCTCAAAACTGATTTAACAAATCATTTGGCCCTATATAAAGGACCCTAGACTTCAAGTCTAAAGGGGAGAGAGATACAGAATACAGAGAAGAAAAGAGAGAGAGAAACCCTCTGCAAAAAAGAGCAAGCTCTTAGAAAAAAGAAGATTTTTTCTTCATCTTCAAGGTAAAAAGAACTATGTTCTTGAATAATAGAGATAAAACCATCTCGTAAAAAGAAGGACCATCTTCTAAAAAGATCAGAGATCTAAGAAAAAGACGTCTTTAATAAAAAGAAAAAGATCAAAAGATCTAATCATAAAAAAATAAAAGAAGTATTTTACTTCATTCATAGATCTATGATCTATAAAGGCAGAGCCCTTTTGTAAAAACAAGAACTTTTTTTCTTGAATCTTGAGGCAAAGCCTATTTTAAGAAGAACATAAAATTTGTTCTTTGATTTTAAAATTGATCAGATGCGCTTTGCGCTATTGAAAAGTGTCTTATACTCATGAACTGTTGTCACGACCCGCAGGGTACGGAACGTGACTGGCACTTAAGTTTATGAAACGTCTAAAGACGTCCGTAAAATAAGTAAGCCAAAGCCCAGAAAACAAAACCAATTAAGCAAAAGAGTGAAGATAACCCAATCAATTGAAAGCGAGTTTATCAAATAAGTCATGTAAAACCCTTTTTAAAAACAATACCAATTTTTCCGAAAATTTCGGCAGAGTCTCCTTTGTAAATACTGGCCCCCAAAATGGGTACAACAAAATATATATGAATCCAACAAAATAGGGCATCCCCAAGCGGGAGCTAGCTCTTCGCCACAAGGCGGTCATAAATCCCACGCAATATAAAACGACAGCATGCAAAATAATCATAATGAAGCATAAGAAAAACAGCATGTCGACTCAAGTGAGCTCGACCCCAAAATACAACATAAAATCCACAAACCTCACAGTCTCATCTCTAAGTCAATATACAACAATACTGGTAGATACAGTAGATGGAGTGCACTAGATACAAAGAATATACAAGGTGGTACAAAAATAGTAACATAACCCACCTAAGAGCAAAACCTCGAGTCCAGGTAAAGGAGGCAAAAGAACAAGTGCGTCCGCCGCTACTGAACTGACGGAGCGGACCTGCAAAAGACTGTGGCACAACGGGGGTGAGTTGCCAACTCGTGAGTAATAAATAACACCTACAAAGGCTATCGTATGCATGCACACAAGCATCCTAGCATCTAAAATACAGGTATGAATGGGTGCACTAGCAGGTGTGTAAACAACATCAGTGTACGAATATGTATGCCACATGAATATCTGAGGTCTCAATAGGTATATATAAGAAACATTTATCTCTTTTTGTTTTTGAAACTCTTTTAGAATGCCAGCATAATACTCAAAGAATCGACGAGAACCGGTGTCCAGCAACGACACCCAAAAGCCGTCTCAAATCTCATAAATCCATGTCATAGTGTCTCTGGCCTCAGCCATCCGGCTGACCCATCTCAATATCAATACCTCATCCTCTCGCGGCCCCGGTCGGTATCCTCTGGATATCCGCCGTGCCCAATGAAGTCACCGGTAGGTAATCCGTCCCCTGCCAGGCTCATCGTCAGCACCACGAGCTTCTTGCCCCGGAGTACCCTACCGGGCCCACCATGTACCCGTGCCGGTTCCTCCACTCCTCGACACGGATTTCCAAAACCACAGCAAACTCATGGTGGACGACACTTACATCACTAGAAAACCGCAATTTACATATTTTAAAAATATAATAAGTTTAGAAATTTTGCGGCTTTCCCCCCGAAATCCAGCAATATCATAAAATCTCAAGAAATCCTCATAAGTGCATATATCAGTGATAATGAATGCATATGGTATCAATAATCAAGTTGCGATGTGTGATTAATGGATTAAGCATGATCAATTAATATGATGAATAAAATGCACATGAATAGCAATCCTACGGTTTCATTTTAAGAAATTAAAGGCAATAGCACAAGTTTAAGTATCAATTAGTAAAAGGTTTAAATTTAAAGGTTATCTAGTGTGGTGGCATGGCAATTACCAGGGTGTGTGTGTAAGCATGAATAGTGCTCGTGCTGCATATAAAAATCCTGGCAATGGTGCAGGTGTCCTATAAAATGGTTTCGTATAGGTATATCAATATAATGCATGGATGCAGCAAAAAGTCAAATAAGTATTTCACCCCTAATTACTAACATCACTAAGGATCTTGTAAGTTACTAAAACTATCGGGCGGCTTGCGCCATCCAACGATAGTCCCCCGTAGATGTTATATCTACTCACCGGAAATCCTGGCTAGCTGTGTCCAATCACCGCTTTCCCCTTTCGCGCCGCGTCTGACGTCTCCGCGACCGAACCTGGAATTTACATCAATACCAAACATAAGGTTACATATCAAGAACGACGCAAAACCCAAACGAAACTACTAAAGTTCACTAGCTAGGTACAACGTGCACAAAGTGCGCGGAACACACGCGAAAATCGCAAAAACTGCCAAAAAACGCCGATATGGTCGCCCGGCAAAACTAAAACCCGACTACTCAAAATTCCGCGCTCACGCATCCTAAACGTCATAGGAGATGCTAGAAACATCCCCAAGGTATCACAATTAAATCACCAAATAATTTTAGTAAAGACCTAGTAAGCACAAACTAGCAATTTTGGTGCAAAAATCGAAAATTAGCGATACGGTTATCACAATCCAACACAATATCCAACCACACAACAAGCAATCTACAAACACTATAATTACAACACATTAGCAAAGATTCAAAACCTATTTTCCATAAACAACCATTACTTGAATTATATAACCTAACAATTCTTAATCCAAACTATATATGAAAACCTTAAATTAACACTAATTTATAACTCAATTAGCAAGTTAACCATCTAGATTAGGTTAGCAAAGCAACTAGATAACAATTTAGATTTAATCAACTAAATAATGGTTTCTAAACCCTAATTCAACTCATTAATCATGCTTCACAACCCATTTTCATACACTAACCCCTTTCTAGATTTTGGTAAATTAGCTAACTTAATCAAATTTCACACAAGATTAACATAGAATAGGTTAATAGGAAGCCGCATAAGCAAGGTAACCATATAGATTAGTTAATTAACAACTAGATTAACTACAAAACAATTTAATTAACTATCATGCCTTCAAAAACCCTAGTTTAATACAAACTATTCTTTTATAAACTAGATTAGAAATTAGTTAAACTTTTAACACTAAAACCATATAATTAAAGGAATTTAGCCAAAAGAAGTTAACTTGATGGAAATTATACCTCAATTTGAGATCTAGCAAGAATAATTTTGCTCTAAATGATGGCCTCAAGCATCAAGATCCAAACTAGGGAGGTGAAGGAAAAGAAAGATGAAGGATGGGTTTAATTTGTAAGCTTTAATTTGCAAATTTTGATGTGTTTTCTTGAAGAAATTTGAAGCAAATGAAAAGAAAAGAGATGAAGAAGAGGGGGGTGCAGGTTTCGGCCAGTATGAGGTAAGGGGGAGGGGTGTGGGTGAGTGGGAAAGTCATTGGTCAACTCCCCAAAAGTCAATGCCCCATACCTAATCAAACTATAATTAAAATAATTCCATAACCAACAAATTCAACTCAAGAAAGAAAACAAAATATGAGGCCAGAAATTTCTGGACTTGAACAATGTGGGGCTGTCCTAGGGCTGAGGGAAGAGAGAGAGAGGTTTTACAAAAGAAATTTTATGCAAAAAGACCCCCTACAAGTCAAAAATTGCAAGTTTTAACTTAAAAGTCAATAAATTCGTTTCCTATCACAAAAATTTGTTAAAAATCAAAATAAAATACTAAAATTTTATGTTTCAACTAGATTTTAATTATCATAATTTTAAAGATTAAAATTAGCCCGGAAAATTTGTATTTATCGCTAAATTAATGTATTTTCTTACCGGCTTAAAATAATATTAAAAAATTGAAAAATTAGGGAAAATTTTTAAACGACCAGAATTTCATAATTAACTCATTAGCTACTAAAAACAAGCAATTACCTATCCATTTTAGGTATAATTAGCCCTAAACTGCAAAATAACGAGAAAGACGGTTTTCGGAAAAATACCGAATTTTCACCGAATTTCAGGAAAACACCAAAACGACTTTTCAAGACGCTACAATCTTCCCCCCTTAAAGAAATTCGGTCCCCGAATTTAAAAATATAGCTACGCGTACCTTCAAAGAGATGGGGATATTTCTTCCTCATCTCGCCCTCGGTCTCCCAGGTAACCTCCTCGCTGCTCAGGCTACGCCAAAGGACCTTGACGGTTGGTATAATCTTCGACCTCAACTTCTTCACCTGCCGATCCAGGATGGCCATCGGCTGCTCTGCAAAAGAAAGGTCGCGCTCTAGCTGGACTGTCGGGTGCTGAATCGCATGCGAAGGGTCGTGAAGGTACTTGCGGAGCATCGAAACATGGAAGACGGGGTGAACATCGGGAAAGCTGGGAGGAAGAGCCAAACGATATGCAACAGCGCCGACACGCTCGAGGATCTCGAAGGGACCTACGAATCTAGGGCTAAGCTTCCCCTTTCGCTCAAAATGCATCACGCCCTTCATCGGAGAGACTCTCAGAAAAACATGGTCGCCAACTGCGAACTCTAATCTGCGACGGCGCCTGTCTGCATACGATTTCTGCCTGCTCTGAGCCGCTCTCATCCGGTCTCGGATCAACTGTATCTTCGCTGTCGTCTCCTCAACAAGCTGCGGCCCCAAAATGCTGCTCTCGCTGAGCTCTGTCCAACAGACGGGCGATCTGCATCTCCTCCCATACAATGCCTCGAAAGGTGCCATCTGAATAGTATCCTGGAAGCTGTTGTTGTAGGAGAACTTCACTAGAGGTAAATGACGATCCCAGCTACCACCAAATTCTAAAACGCACGCTCTGAGCATGTCCTCGAGAGTCTGAATGGTCCGCTCTGACTGTCCGTCTGTCTGCGGATGAAACGCTGTGCTGAAGCTCAAACGAGTGCCCAAAGCCTCCTGAAGTCTCTGCCAAAGTCGGCTGGTGAACTGAGTGCCTCGATCTGACACGATACAAGTCGGTACGCCATGTAGTCGCACGATCTTGTCAATATAGAGCTGAGCATACTGAGCGAAGCTGAAAGTCGTCTTCACTGGCAGGAAGTGAGCCGCTTTCGTCAATCTATCCACGATCACCCAGATGGAGTCGTACCCTCGACTGGTCCTGGGTAGACCCACAACGAAGTCCATCGAAATCTGTTCCCATTTCCACTCTGGAATGGGTAACGGCTGTAGCTCTCCTGCGGGCCTCTGGTGCTCGGCCTTGACTTGCTGACAAGTCAGGCATCTCGAAACGAACTCCGCAATGTCCCTCTTCATCCCGTCCCACTAGTAGGTCTCTCTCATATCATGGTACATCTTGGTGGAACCGGGGTGGACACTATACACTGATCGGTGTGCCTCCTCAAGAATGTCGCGCCGCAATCCATCAGCATCTGGTACGCACAGTCTAGATCCATATCGTAAAATCCCCTGATCGTCAACCATGAACTCGGAAAATCTGCCCTGTCCCATCTGTGCCATGATCTCTGAGCAACGGTCGTCACTGCGCTGTGCCTCACATATACGGTCAAGCAACTGTGGGCGTGCACGAACATGCGCGAGCTGTCCCCCTGTCTGAGTGAACTCGAACTCAACTCGGATGTCACATAACATCTGCCAATCTGCTGACGACTGCCTCTGCACTGCGCGCAAAAAGGATAGAGTACCCCCGGGCCTCCTATTCAACGCATCAGCCACCACATTCGCCTTGCCGGGGTGATATAAGATCTCGCAGTCGTAGTCTTTCACCAACTCCATCCAACGACGCTGTCTGAGGTTCAGGTCTCGCTGCTGAAATATGTACTTTAAACTCTTGTGATCGGTGAATATCTGACACGACTCGCCGTATAGGTAATGTCGCCAAATCTTCAGTGCAAAGACCACTGCAGCCAATTCCAAATCATGGGTGGGGTAGTTCTGTTCATGCTTCTTCAACTGCCGAGAAGCATAAGCGATCACCCGGCCATGCTGTATCAATACGCATCCTAATCCCACTCGCGAAGCATCACAGTAGACAACAAATCCGCCTGATCCCGAAGGCAAAGATAATACCGGCGTCGTAGTCAAACAAGTCCGTAGCTGCTGAAAACTGCGCTCGCACTCCTCTGTCCAAACGAAAGGAACTCCCTTCCGGGTCAAACCGGTCAACGGTGCAGCTATACGGGAGAAGTCCTGAACAAAACGCCTGTAGTAGCCTGCCAAGCCTAGAAAACTACGGATCTCAGTAACCGATGTAGGTCGGGGCCACTGCTGAACAGCCTCAATCTTCTTCGGGTCCACACAAATGCCGTCTCTCGTAACCACGTGACCCAAGAATCCGACGCTGTCCAGCCAAAAAGCACACTTGGAGAACTTCGCGAACAGCTGGTGCTCCCTCAGAGTCTGTAACGTAATCCGCAAGTTCTGCTCGTGCTCCTCCCTGCTCCGGGAGTACACCAAGATATCGTCGATAAACACGATGATGAACAAGTCAAGATACGGCCTGAATGTACGGTTCATCAAATCCATGAATGCTGCTGGTGCGTTGGTGAGTCCGAACGACATCACCAAAAACTCGTAGTGGCCGTAGCGCGTGCGGAAAGCTGTCCTCGGTATATCCTCCTGTCGAACTCGCAGCTGATGGTATCCTGATCGCAAGTCGATCCTCGAAAAATACCCCGCACCCTGAAGCTGGTCGAACAAATCATCAATGCGTGGCAACGGATATCTGTTCCGAACGGTAACTTTGTTCAGCTGGCGGTAGTCGATACATAAGCGCAAACTTCCATCCTTCTTCTTGACAAACAGGACCGGAGCACCCCATGGAGAAACACTCGGTCGAATAAGCCCCTTATCTAACAAATCCTGCAACTGATCTTTCAGCTCTCGAAGCTCTGCCGGGGCCATCCGATAAGGCGGTATAGAAATAGGCCCCGAACCGGGAATCAAATCAATGCAGAACTCAACATCGCGCTCAGGCGGTAGCCCAGGTAGCTCATCAGGGAAAACATCAGGGAACTCACAAACTACCGGGACCCGGTCTAACGGAACCTCTGCAGCTCGAGTATCACAAATACACGCTAAGAATCCCTGACATCCCTTCCGCAAGAGCTGACCAGCGCGAAGAGACGAAATTAAGCTGGGAAGGGTGACACTGCGGTCTCCCTGAATAACAAGGACTGGCTCTCCCGGAAAGCTAAATCTGACTGCCTTCTCACGGCAGTCCACCGAAGCATAACAAGTGGCTAGCCTATCCATG
This sequence comes from Agapanthus africanus, assembly GCA_030015575.1. Taxonomy (NCBI): domain Eukaryota; kingdom Viridiplantae; phylum Streptophyta; class Magnoliopsida; order Asparagales; family Amaryllidaceae; genus Agapanthus; species Agapanthus africanus. Next base: position 147,110,748 of record CM057348.1, on the reverse strand, counting down.
CCCAGAAGCACATCAAAGTCCAACATATCGAGGAGAATCAAATCAACCGATGAATCCCTCTCCCCGATACGAACGGAACACAATCGAAAAAGAAAACGAGCGACAAACGACTCGCCTACCGGAGTAACAACAACAAGCGGCTGATCTAACGACGACGACTCACGGCCCAACATCGGTGCAAAGTGTGTAGATACGTACGAATGTGTGGAACCTGGGTCGAATAATACCCGTGTGTCGAAAGAACAAACTGGCAAGGTACCTGTCACAACGGCATTGGATGCCTGCGCATCCTGCGGTGTCAAAGCAAAAACTCGGGCATGTCCTCCACCGATAGCGGGCTGACCTCGACCTCGGCCTCTGCCTCCTCGTCCTCTCTGAACAGGACCGCCGCATCCACGGCCTCTCGGTGCACCTAAATGGCGTGGAGCATCGCCTGGGGTAGGAAGTAGGGCTCTCTGAGGAGGGGGTGGTGATGGTGGTAGGGTCACATGCGGAACTTTCGGTGCTCCCTGTCGTCTCGCCGGACAGTCTCTGACAAGATGGTGCAAACTCCCGCACCCAAAACACCCTGGCGACGGCTGCTATCCCTGGGGATAAGAACCATATAACTGTCCCCGCCCAAATCCTCTGCCAGGCGTATCTCTCGGAAAAAATCTGGCGCGCTGCCTCTGAGATGGTACATCAGTGCGAATCCTCTTCGGCCCATAAACGGCCGAAGTCCGTGATATGCGTGCCTCCATCCGCAATGCCGTATCCATAGCAGCTGAATAAGTGTCGTAGTGCTGGGCGCCAATGGCAAGATATAGCTGGGCATCGAGTCCCTGTACGAACCTCTTCACCATCTTCTCCTCGGTATCCACCAAATACTGAGCATATCGGGATAACTGTGTAAACTGGATGTCATACTCAGACACCGTCATCCCAGGTGTCTTGACTAAGGCCTCGAAGCTACGAGCTCTGGCGTCACGAACGCTCTCTGGAAGGAAACGGGCTAGAAAGACCGCTGTAAACTCGACCCAAGTCATAGGTGGCAGACCTGCAGCTCGACCTCTCAAGACTGACTCCCACCATGTCTGTGCGAGACCCTCTAGTCGGAAACTCGCAAGCTCTACCATCGATCATTCGAACATCTCAGCGAACGGCAGATCCTGGCTAAACTGTCAAGGAACGTCTGTGGGTCCTACGCTGCCTCGGTGCCGGTGAATACTGGAGGTCTCAGCCTCATGAAATCCTGTAGTGAAACCGGGATGGTCACGGTGGTAGTAGTAGGAGCAGGTATCATGGTCGTCTGTGATGTAGTAGGTACGTCATCCGGCCTCGGTGTACGACTGGCTGCAACTAGAGATCCTACCATCTGACGTAGCTCCTGCATGCCTCCCATCATCTGTCGCAACTTCTCCATACCGGTATCGAGCCTATCCATACGGCCAGGGGAAGGTGGATCGGTCTGTCCCTGCGGCATAGGCATACCACCCTGCTCAGTCCTAGTCTCGGACGAGCCAGCTCGAATCTCGTCTCTGGCGGCAGCCCTCTGTGCCCTCGTAGCCTTCGGCGGCATAGTGGCTGTTACAGGAAAACGGATAGTAAGAACAGTGCAATAGGATCATAGGATACACGGAATTGAAGAAGGAATTTTCAAGCAAGTATCCTAAAGTCACTTAGGCGGAGTACCGTATCGCAAGTATGCCGCGGACATACGAACGCTACGTTACCCTGCTTAAGTCACTTACTCCATCTACCAAGGGTCATCCTACACTCACAAAGGTAAAACCTATCGCTCTGATACCAACTTTGTCACGACCCGCAGGGTACGGAACGTGACTGGCACTTAAGTTTACGAAACGTCTAAAAACGTCCGTAAAATAAGTAAGCCAAAGCCCAGAAAACAAAACCAATTAAGCAAAAGAGTGAAGAAAACCCAATCAATTGAAAGCGAGTTTATCAAATAAGTCATGTAAAACCCTTTTTAAAAACAATACCAATTTTTCCGAAAATTTCGGCAGAGTCTCCTTTGTAAATACTGGCCCCCAAAATGGGTACAACAAAATATATATGAATCCAACAAAATAGGGCATCCCCAAGCGGGAGCTAGCTCTTCGCCACAAGGCTGTCACAAATCCCACGCAATATAAAACGACAGCATGCAAAATAATCATAATGAAGCATAAGAAAAACAGCATGTCGACTCAAGTGAGCTCGACCCCAAAATACAGCATAAAATCCACAAACCTCACAGTCTCATCTCTAAGTCAATATACAACAATACTGGTAGATACAGTAGATGGAGTGCACTAGATACAAAGAATATACAAGGTGGTACAAAAATAGTAACATAACCCACCTAAGAGCAAAATCTCGAGTCCAGGCAAAGGAGGCAAAAGAACAAGTGCGCCCACCGCTACTGAACTGACGGAGCGGACCTGCAAAAGACTGTGGCACAACGGGGGTGAGTTGCCAACTCGTGAGTAATAAATAACACCTACAAAGGCTATCGTATGCATGCACACAAGCATCCTAGCATCTAAAATACAGGTATGAATGGGTGCACTAGCAGGTGTGTAAACAACATCAGTGTACGAATATGTATGCCACATGAATATCTGAGGTCTCAATAGGTATATATAAGAAACATTTATCTCTTTTTGTTTTTGAAACTCTTTTAGAATGCCAGCATAATACTCAAAGAATCGACGAGAACCGGTGTCCAGCAACGACACCCAAAAGCCGTCTCAAATCTCATAAATCCATGTCATAGTGTCTCTGGCCTCAGCCATCCGGCTGACCCATCTCAATATCAATACCTCATCCTCTCGCGGCCCCGGTCGGTATCCTCTGGATATCCGCCGTGCCCAATGAAGTCACCGGTAGGTAATCCGTCCCCTGCCAGGCTCATCGTCAGCACCACGAGCTTCTTGCCCCGGAGTACCCTACCGGGCCCACCATGTACCCGTGCCGGTTCCTCCACTCCTCGACACGGATTTCCAAAACCACAGCAAACTCATGGTGGACGACACTTACATCACTAGAAAACCGCAATTTACATATTTTAAAAATATAATAAGTTTAGAAATTTTGCGGCTTTCCCCCCGAAATCCAGCAATATCATAAAATCTCAAGAAATCCTCATAAGTGCATATATCAGTGATAATGAATGCATATGGTATCAATAATCAAGTTGCGATGTGTGATTAATGGATTAAGCATGATCAATTAATATGATGAATAAAATGCACATGAATAGCAATCCTACGGTTTCATTTTAAGAAATTAAAGACAATAGCACAAGTTTAAGTATCAATTAGTAAAAGGTTTAAATTTAAAGGTTATCTAGTGTGGTGGCATGGCAATTACCAGGGTGTGTGTGTAAGCATGAATAGTGCTCGTGCTGCATATAAAAACCCTGGCAATGGTGCAGGTGTCCTATAAAATGGTTTCGTATAGGTATATCAATATAATGCATGGATGCAGCAAAAAGTCAAATAAGTATTTCACCCCTAATTACTAACATCACTAAGGATCTTGTAAGTTACTAAAACTATCGGGCGGCTTGCGCCATCCAACGATAGTCCCCCGTAGATGTTATATCTACTCACCGGAAACCCTGGCTAGCTGTGTCCAATCACCGCTTTCCCCTTTCGCGCCGCGTCTGACGTCTCCGCGACCGAACCTGGAATTTACATCAATACCAAACATAAGGTTACATATTAAGAACGACGCAAAACCCAAACGAAACTACTAAAGTTCACTAGCTAGGTACAACGTGCATAAAGTGCGCGGAACACACGCGAAAATCGCAAAAACTGCCAAAAAACGCCGATTTGGTCGCCCGGCAAAACTAAAACCCGACTACTCAAAATTCCGCGCTCACGCATCCTAAACGTCATAGGAGATGCTAGAAACATCCCCAAGGTATCACAATTAAATCACCAAATAATTTTAGTAAAGACCTAGTAAGCACAAACTAGCAATTTTGGTGCAAAAATCGAAAATTAGCGATACGGTTATCACAATCCAACACAATATCCAACCACACAACAAGCAATCTACAAACACTATAATTACAACACATTAGCAAAGATTCAAAACCTATTTTCCATAAACAACCATTACTTGAATTATATAACCTAACAATTCTTAATCCAAACTATATATGAAAACCTTAAATTAACACTAATTTATAACTCAATTAGCAAGTTAACCTTCTAGATTAGGTTAGCAAAGCAACTAGATAACAATTTAGATTTAATCAACTAAATAATGGTTTCTAAACCCTAATTCAACTCATTAATCATGCTTCACAACCCATTTTCATACACTAACCCCTTTCTAGATTTTGGTAAATTAGCTAACTTAATCAAATTTCACACAAGATTAACATAGAATAGGTTAATAGGAAGCCGCATAAGCAAGGTAACCATATAGATTAGTTAATTAACAACTAGATTAACTACAAAACAATTTAATTAACTATCATGGCTTCAAAAACCCTAGTTTAATACAAACTATTCTTTTATAAACTAGATTAGAAATTAGTTAAACTTTTAACACTAAAACCATATAATTAAAGGAATTTAGTCAAAAGAAGTTAACTTGATGGAAATTATACCTCAATTTGAGATCTAGCAAGAATAATTTTGCTCCAAATGATGGCCTCAAGCATCAAGATCCAAACTAGGGAGGTGAAGGAAAAGAAAGATGAAGGATGGGTTTAATTTGTAAGCTTTAATTTGCAAATTTTGATGTGTTTTCTTGAAGAAATTTGAAGCAAATGAAAAGAAAAGAGATGAAGAAGAGGGGGGTGCAGGTTTTGGCCAGTATGAGGTAAGGGGGAGGGGTGTGGGTGAGTGGGAAAGTCATTGGTCAACTCCCCAAAAGTCAATGCCCCATACCTAATCAAACTATAATTAAAATAATTCCATAACCAACAAATTCAACTCAAGAAAGAAAACAAAATATGAGGCCAGAAATTTCTGGACTTGAACAATGTGGGGCTGTCCTAGGGCTGAGGGAAGAGAGAGAGAGGTTTTACAAAAGAAATTTTATGCAAAAAGACCCCCTACAAGTCAAAAATTGCAAGTTTTAACTTAAAAGTCAATAAATTCGTTTCCTATCACAAAAATTTGTTAAAAATCAAAATAAAATACTAAAATTTTATGTTTCAACTAGATTTTAATTATCATAATTTTAAAGATTAAAATTAGCCCGGAAAATTTGTATTTATCGCTAAATTAATGTATTTTCTTACCGGCTTAAAATAATATTAAAAAATTGAAAAATTAGGGAAAATTTTTAAACGACCAGAATTTCATAATTAACTCATTAGCTACTAAAAACAAGCAATTACCTATCCATTTTAGGTATAATTAGCCCTAAACTGCAAAATAACGAGAAAGACGGTTTTCGGAAAAATACCGAATTTTCACCGAATTTCAGGAAAACACCAAAACGACTTTTCAAGACGCTACAATCTTCCCCCCTTAAAGAAATTCGGTCCCCGAATTTAAAAATATAGCTACGCGTACCTTCAAAAAGATGGGGATATTTCTTCCTCATCTCGCCCTCGGTCTCCCAGGTAACCTCCTCGCTGCTCAGGCTACGCCAAAGGACCTTGACGGTTGGTATAATCTTCGACCTCAACTTCTTCACCTGCCGATCCAGGATGGCCACCGGCTGCTCTGCAAAAGAAAGGTTGCGCTCTAGCTGGACTGTCGGGTGCTGAATCGCATGCGAAGGGTCGTGAAGGTACTTGCGGAGCATCGAAACATGGAAGACGGGGTGAACATCGGAAAAGCTGGGAGAAAGAGCCAAACGATATGCAACAGCGCCGACACGCTCGAGGATCTCGAAGGGACCTACGAATCTAGGGCTAAGCTTCCCCTTTCGCTCAAAACGCATCACGCCCTTCATCGGAGAGACTCTCAGAAAAACATGGTCGCCAACTGCGAACTCTAATCTGCGACGGCGCCTGTCTGCATACGATTTCTGCCTGCTCTGAGCCGCTCTCATCCGGTCTCGGATCAACTGTATCTTCGCTGTCGTCTCCTCAACAAGCTGCGGCCCCAAAATGCTGCTCTCGCTGAGCTCTGTCCAACAGACGGGCGATCTGCATCTCCTCCCATACAATGCCTCGAAAGGTGCCATCTGAATAGTATCCTGGAAGCTGTTGTTGTAGGAGAACTCCACTAGAGGTAAATGACGATCCCAGCTACCACCAAATTCTAAAACGCACGCTCTGAGCATGTCCTCGAGAGTCTGAATGGTCCGCTCTGACTGTCCGTCTGTCTGCGGATGAAACGCTGTGCTGAAGCTCAAACGAGTGCCCAAAGCCTCCTGAAGTCTCTGCCAAAGTCGGCTGGTGAACTGAGTGCCTCGATCTGACACGATACAAGTCGGTACGCCATGTAGTCGCACGATCTTGTCAATATAGAGCTGAGCATACTGAGCGAAGCTGAAAGTCGTCTTCACTGGCAGGAAGTGAGCCGCTTTCGTCAATCTATCCACGATCACCCAGATGGAGTCGTACCCTCGACTGGTCCTGGGTAGACCCACAACGAAGTCCATCGAAATCTGTTCCCATTTCCACTCTGGAATGGGTAACGGCTGTAGCTCTCCTGCGGGCCTCTGGTGCTCGGCCTTGACTTGCTGACAAGTCAGGCATCTCGAAACGAACTCCGCAATGTCCCTCTTCATCCCGTCCCACTAGTAGGTCTCTCTCATATCATGGTACATCTTGGTGGAACCGGGGTGGACACTATACACTGATCGGTGTGCCTCCTCAAGAATGTCGCGCCGCAATCCATCAGCATCTGGTACGCACAGTCTAGATCCATATCGTAAAATCCCCTGATCGTCAACCATGAACTCGGAAAATCTGCCCTGTCCCATCTGTGCCATGATCTCTGAGCAACGGTCGTCACTGCGCTGTGCCTCACATATACGGTCAAGCAACTGTGGGCGTGCACGAACATGCGCGAGCTGTCCCCCTGTCTGAGTGAACTCGAACTCAACTCGGATGTCACATAACATCTGCCAATCTGCTGACGACTGCCTCTGCACTGCGCGCAAAAATGATAGAGTACCCCCGGGCCTCCTATTCAACGCATCAGCCACCACATTCGCCTTGCCGGGGTGATATAAGATCTCGCAGTCGTAGTCTTTCACCAACTCCATCCAACGACGCTGTCTGAGGTTCAGGTCTCGCTGCTGAAATATGTACTTTAAACTCTTGTGATCGGTGAATATCTGACACGACTCGCCGTATAGGTAATGTCGCCAAATCTTCAGTGTAAAGACCACTGCAGCCAATTCCAAATCATGGGTGGGGTAGTTCTGTTCATGCTTCTTCAACTGCCGAGAAGCATAAGCGATCACCCGGCCATGCTGCATCAATACGCATCCTAATCCCACTCGCGAAGCATCATAGTAGACAACAAATCCGCCTGATCCCGAAGGCAAAGATAATACCGGCGTCGTAGTCAAACAAGTCCGTAGCTGCTGAAAACTGCGCTCGCACTCCTCTGTCCAAACGAAAGGAACTCCCTTCCGGGTCAAACCGGTCAACGGTGCAGCTATACGGGAGAAGTCCTGAACAAAACGCCTGTAGTAGCCTGCCAAGCCTAGAAAACTGCGGATCTCAGTAACCGATGTAGGTCGGGGCCACTGCTGAACAGCCTCAATCTTCTTCGGGTCCACACAAATGCCGTCTCTCGTAACCACGTGACCCAAGAATCCGACGCTGTCCAGCCAAAAAGCACACTTGGAGAACTTCACGAACAGCTGGTGCTCCCTCAGAGTCTGTAACGTAATCCGCAAGTTCTGCTCGTGCTCCTCCCTGCTCCGGGAGTACACCAAGATATCGTCGATAAACACGATGATGAACAAGTCAAGATACGGCCTGAATGTACGGTTCATCAAATCCATGAATGCTGCTGGTGCGTTGGTGAGTCCGAACGACATCACCAAAAACTCGTAGTGGCCGTAGCGCGTGCGGAAAGTTGTCCTCGGTATATCCTCCTGTCGAACTCGCAGCTGATGGTATCCTGATCGCAAGTCGATCCTCGAAAAATACCCCGCACCCTGAAGCTGGTCGAACAAATCATCAATGCGTGGCAACGGATATCTGTTCCGAACGGTAACTTTGTTCAGCTGGCGGTAGTCGATACATAAGCGCAAACTTCCATCCTTCTTCTTGACAAACAGGACCGGAGCACCCCATGGAGAAACACTCGGTCGAATAAGCCCCTTATCTAACAAATCCTGCAACCGATCCTTCAGCTCTCGAAGCTCTGCCGGGGCCATCCGATAAGGCGGTATAGAAATAGGCCCCGAACCGGGAATCAAATCAATGCAGAACTCAACATCGCGCTCAGGCAGTAGCCCAGGTAGCTCATCAGGGAAAACATCAGGAAACTCACAAACTACCGGGACCCGGTCTAACGGAACCTCTGCAGCTCGAGTATCACAAATACACGCTAAGAATCCCTGACATCCCTTCCGCAAGAGCTGACCAGCGCGAAGAGACGAAATTAAGCTGGGAAGGGTGACACTGCGGTCTCCCTGAATAACAAGGACTGGCTCTCCCGGAAAGCTAAATCTGACTGCCTTCTCACGGCAGTCCACCGAAGCATAACAAGTGGCTAGCCAATCCATGCCCAGAAGCACATCAAAGTCCAACATATCGAGGAGAATCAAATCAACCGATGAATCCCTCTCCCCGATACGAACGGAACACAATCGAAAAACAAAACGAGCGACAAACGACTCGCCTACCGGAGTAACAACAACAAGCGGCTGATCTAACGACGACGACTCACGGCCCAACATCGGTGCAAAGTGTGTAGATACGTACGAATGTGTGGAACCTGGGTCGAATAATACCCGTGTGTCGAAAGAACAAACTGGCAAGGTACCTGTCACAACGGCATTGGATGCCTGCGCATCCTGCGGTGTCAAAGCAAAAACTCGGGCATGTCCTCCACCGATAGCGGGCTGACCTCGACCTCGGCCTCTGCCTCCTCGTCCTCTATGAACAGGACCGCCGCGTCCACGGCCTCTCGGTGCACCTAAATGGCGTGGAGCATCGCCTGGGGTAGGAAGTAGGGCTCTCTGAGGAGGGGGTGGTGATGGTGGTAGGGTCACATGCGGAACTGTCGGTGCTCCCTGTCGTCTCGCCGGACAGTCTCTGACAAGATGGTGCAAACTCCCGCACCCAAAACACCCTGGCGACGGCTGCTATCCCTGGGGATAAGAACCATATAACTGTCCCCGCCCAAATCCTCTGCCAGGCGTATCTCTCGGAAAGAATCTGGCGCGCTGCCTCTGAGATGGTACATCAGTGCGAATCCTCTTCGGCCCATAAACGGCCGAAGTCCGTGATATGCGTGCCTCCATCCGCAATGCCGTATCCATAGCAGCTGAATAAGTGTCGTAGTGCTGGGCGCCAATGGCAAGATATAGCTGGGCATCGAGTCCCTGGACGAACCTCTTCACCATCTTCTCCTCGGTATCCACCAAATACTGAGCATATCGGGATAACTGTGTAAACTGGATGTCATACTCAGACACCGTCATCCCAGGTGTCTTGACTAAGGCCTCGAAGCTACGAGCTCTGGCGTCACGAACGCTCTCTGGAAGGAAACGGGCTAGAAAGACCGCTGTAAACTCGACCCAAGTCATAGGCGGCAGACCTGCAGCTCGACCTCTCAAGACTGACTCCCACAATGTCTGTGCGAGACCCTCTAGTCGGAAACTCGCAAGCTCTACCATCGATCATTCGAACATCTCAGCGAACGGCAGATCCTGGCTAAACTGTTAAGGAACGTCTGTGGGTCCTCCGCTGCCTCGGTGCCGGTGAATACTGGAGGTCTCAGCCTCATGAAATCCTGTAGTGAAACCGGGATGGTCACGGTGGTAGTAGTAGGAGCAGGTATCATGGTCGTCTGTGATGTAGTAGGTACGTCATCCGGCCTCGGTGTACGACTGGCTGCAACTAGGGATCCTACCATCTGACGTAGCTCCTGCATGCCTCCCATCATCTGTCGCAACTTCTCCATACCGGTATCGAGCTTATCCATACGGCCTGGGGAAGGTGGATCGGTCTGTCCCTGCGGCGTAGGCATACCACCCTGCTCAGTCCTAGTCTCGGACGAGCCAGCTCGAATCTCGTCTCTGGCGGCAGCCCTCTGTGCCCTCGTAGCCTTCGGCGGCATAGTGGCTGTTACAGGAAAACGGATAGTAAGAACAGTGCAATAGGATCATAGGATACACGGAATTGAAGAAGGAATTTTCAAGCAAGTATCCTAAAGTCACTTAGGCGGAGTACCGTATCGCAAGTATGCCGCGGACATACGCACGCTACGTTACCCTGCTTAAGTCACTTACTCCATCTACCAAGGGTCATCCTACACTCACAAAGGTAAAACCTATCGCTCTGATACCAACTTTGTCACGACCCGCAGGGTACGGAACGTGACTGGCACTTAAGTTTACGAAACGTCTAAAAACGTCCGTAAAATAAGTAAGCCAAAGCCCAGAAAACAAAACCAATTAAGCAAAAGAGTGAAGAAAACCCAATCAATTGAAAGCGAGTTTATCAAATAAGTCATGTAAAACCCTTTTTAAAAACAATACCAATTTTTCCGAAAATTTCGGCAGAGTCTCCTTTGTAAATACTGGCCCCCAAAATGGGTACAACAAAATATATATGAATCCAACAAAATAGGGCATCCCCAAGCGGGAGCTAGCTCTTCACCACAAGGCTGTCACAAATCCCACGCAATATAAAACGACAGCATGCAAAATAATCATAATGAAGCATAAGAAAAACAGCATGTCGACCCAAGTGAGCTCGACCCCAAAATACAGCATAAAATCCACAAACCTCACAGTCTCATCTCTAAGTCAATATACAACAATACTGGTAGATACAGTAGATGGAGTGCACTAGATACAAAGAATATACAAGGTGGTACAAAAATAGTAACATAACCCACCTAAGAGCAAAACCTCGAGTCCAGGCAAAGGAGGCAAAAGAACAAGTGCGCCCGCCGCTACTGAACTGACGGAGCGGACCTGCAAAAGACTGTGGCACAACGGGGGTGAGTTGCCAACTCGTGAGTAATAAATAACACCTACAAAGGCTATCGTATGCATGCACACAAGCATCCTAGCATCTAAAATACAGGTATGAATGGGTGCACTAGCAGGTGTGTAAACAACATCAGTGTACGAATATGTATGCCACATGAATATCTGAGGTCTCAATAGGTATATATAAGAAACATTTATCTCTTTTTGTTTTTGAAACTCTTTTAGAATGCCAGCATAATACTCAAAGAATCGACGAGAACCGGTGTCCAGCAACGACACCCAAAAGCCGTCTCAAATCTCATAAATCCATGTCATAGTGTCTCTGGCCTCAGCCATCCGGCTGACCCATCTCAATATCAATACCTCATCCTCTCGCGGCCCCGGTCGGTATCCTCTGGATATCCGCCGTGCCCAATGAAGTCACCGGTAGGTAATCCGTCCCCTGCCAGGCTCATCGTCAGCACCACGAGCTTCTTGCCCCGGAGTACCCTACCGGGCCCACCATGTACCCGTGCCGGTTCCTCCACTCCTCGACACGGATTTCCAAAACCACAGCAAACTCATGGTGGACGACACTTACATCACTAGAAAACCGCAATTTACATATTTTAAAAATATAATAAGTTTAGAAATTTTGCGGCTTTCCCCCCGAAATCCAGCAATATCATAAAATCTCAAGAAATCCTCATAAGTGCATATATCAGTGATAATGAATGCATATGGTATCAATAATCAAGTTGCGATGTGTGATTAATGGATTAAGCATGATCAATTAATATGATGAATAAAATGCACATGAATAGCAATCCTACGGTTTCATTTTAAGAAATTAAAGGCAATAGCACAAGTTTAAGTATCAATTAGTAAAAGGTTTAAATTTAAAGGTTATCTAGTGTGGTGGCATGGCAATTACCAGGGTGTGTGTGTAAGCATGAATAGTGCTCGTGCTGCATATAAAAACCCTGGCAATGGTGCAGGTGTCCTATAAAATGGTTTCGTATAGGTATATCAATATAATGTATGGATGCAGCAAAAAGTCAAATAAGTATTTCACCCCTAATTACTAACATCACTAAGGATCTTGTAAGTTACTAAAACTATCGGGCGGCTTGCGCCATCCAACGATAGTCCCCCGTAGATGTTATATCTACTCACCGGAAACCCTGGCTAGCTGTGTCCAATCACCGCTTTCCCCTTTCGCGTCGCGTCTGACGTCTCCACGACCGAACCTGGAATTTACATCAATACCAAACATAAGGTTACATATCAAGAACGATGCAAAACCCAAACGAAACTACTAAAGTTCACTAGCTAGGTACAACGTGCACAAAGTGCGCGGAACACACGCGAAAATCGCAAAAACTGCCAAAAAACGCCGATTTGGTCGCCCGGCAAAACTAAAACCCGACTACTCAAAATTCCGCGCTCACGCATCCTAAACGTCATAGGAGATGCTAGAAACATCCCCAAGGTATCACAATTAAATCACCAAATAATTTTAGTAAAGACCTAGTAAGCACAAACTAGCAATTTTGGTGCAAAAATCGAAAATTAGCGATACGGTTATCACAATCCAACACAATATCCAACCACACAACAAGCAATCTACAAACACTATAATTACAACACATTAGCAAAGATTCAAAACCTATTTTCCATAAACAACCATTACTTGAATTATATAACCTAACAATTCTTAATCCAAACTATATATGAAAACCTTAAATTAACACTAATTTATAACTCAATTAGCAAGTTAACCTTCTAGATTAGGTTAGCAAAGCAACTAGATAACAATTTAGATTTAATCAACTAAATAATGGTTTCTAAACCCTAATTCAACTCATTAATCATGCTTCACAACCCATTTTCATACACTAACCCCTTTCTAGATTTTGGTAAATTAGCTAACTTAATCAAATTTCACACAAGATTAACATAGAATAGGTTAATAGGAAGCCGCATAAGCAAGGTAACCATATAGATTAGTTAATTAACAACTAGATTAACTACAAAACAATTTAATTAACTATCATGGCTTCAAAAACTTTAGTTTAATACAAACTATTCTTTTATAAACTAGATTAGAAATTAGTTAAACTTTTAACACTAAAACCATATAATTAAAGGAATTTAGCCAAAAGAAGTTAACTTGATGGAAATTATACCTCAATTTGAGATCTAGCAAGAATAATTTTGCTCCAAATGATGGCCTCAAGCATCAAGATCCAAACTAGGGAGGTGAAGGAAAAGAAAGATGAAGGATGGGTTTAATTTGTAAGCTTTAATTTGCAAATTTTGATGTGTTTTCTTGAAGAAATTTGAAGCAAATGAAAAGAAAAGAGATGAAGAAGAGGGGGGTGCAGGTTTCGGCCAGTATGAGGTAAGGGGGAGGGGTGTGGGTGAGTGGGAAAGTCATTGGTCAACTCCCCAAAAGTCAATGCCCCATACCTAATCAAACTATAATTAAAATAATTCCATAACCAACAAATTCAACTCAAGAAAGAAAACAAAATATGAGGCCAGAAATTTTTGGACTTGAACAATGTGGGGCTGTCCTAGGGCTGAGGGAAGAGAGAGAGAGGTTTTACAAAAGAAATTTTATGCAAAAAGACCCCCTACAAGTCAAAAATTGCAAGTTTTAACTTAAAAGTCAATAAATTCGTTTCCTATCACAAAAATTTGTTAAAAATCAAAATAAAATACTAAAATTTTATGTTTCAACTAGATTTTAATTATCATAATTTTAAAGATTAAAATTAGCCCGGAAAATTTGTATTTATCGCTAAATTAATGTATTTTCTTACCGGCTTAAAATAATATTAAAAAATTGAAAAATTAGGGAAAATTTTTAAACGACCAGAATTTCATAATTAACTCATTAGCTACTAAAAACAAGCAATTACCTATCCATTTTAGGTATAATTAGCCCTAAACTGCAAAATAACGAGAAAGACGGTTTTCGGAAAAATACCGAATTTTCACCGAATTTCAGGAAAACACCAAAACGACTTTTCAAGACGCTACAACTGTGCTCTTGCGCTCCTTGGATCGGCGCTCAGCGCCAAAACATGCCACGTGTCAACCATAGACACCACTTGCGCTTTGCGCTTTTAAAACAGCGCACTGCGCTCATGAGCTGGCGCTCAGCGCCAAGTGCGCCACGTGTCACTCACTAGCGCGCCAACAGACTAGCGTAGAGCGTTCGTAAATTAAAAAGCGCAATGCGCTAAATGAATTAGCGCTTAGCGCTAAGCGCGACATGTGTGCTATTCGTGTGCGCTACCTGACAGAAGCGCAATGCGCTCTTTGACTGGCGCAAAGCGCCTGGCGCGCCACGTGGCGCATTGTCAGAACACACTTTGTTCTGATAAAGACAAAAGATGTCAGAACCCAATGTTTAGTATTATTAAAAGGGCCGAGCCCAAATAAAGGCCTAATAGCCAGAACAAATAAAAATGTTAAACATTTTTAATTGGATTTATCCCAATTCTGGCCATAAGTCCTCAACCTATATTGAACTGAGCACATCTGCTCACAAATATTCAACAGATCTTGGTCCCAAACTGGGCTACAGATCTTTCAACCAACTCATCCTGGTTCAAGGGTACATCTCTTCACTCCTTTGATATTTGTTGTTGTAATTCCTCAACGTCTTCAAAGAGGTGACGGTTCCCGACAACCATACATTTCACAGACTATGACGTCTTTAAACTGGACTGTGGGGTCCTTAAACCCATGGACTATGATTTCCTTAACCTGGACTGTGGGGTCCTTAAACCCATGGACTATGATGTCCTTAACCTTGACTGTGAGGTCTTTAAATTCACGGACTATGATGTCCTTAACCTTGACTGTGAGGTCTTTAAACTCACAGACTACGATGTCCTTAACCTCAACCGTGACGTCTTAAAACTAATATCGGACTGTGGAGTCCTTAAATCCATGGACTATGATGTCCTTAACCTCGACCGTGATGTCTTTAAACTAACATCGGACTGTGGGGTCCTTAAACCCACGGACTATGATGTCCTTAACCTCGACTGCGATGTTTTTAAACTAACAATGGACCACCATGTCCTTAAACTGGTAATCGACCGCAATGTCACTAAACTAAACAATAGAGTCCAAATGCTCTTTTATTGGATCTAAATGATCCCGTTAAGTTGATCTTAGTCTAAAATGAGACTAACGTATCCTTAACGTACGTTTAAGTTGATCTTAGTCCCAAATGAGGCTAACGTATCCTTAAACCCAACCCCCAAACCCAAATCTAAGAAGATACGGATTTGGACTAATCCACGTCCTATGGGCGACAACGTAAATCAGTCTCCGTATACAATCCACGGGCAACCACAAACAAAACAAACACCCACGACACGAAGTGACCATCTGGAGAAGGAGAAAGTTGTTACCGCGATGCGGTAGCGTAATTAACTGCAGGGGCTTGCGACTGCAAGGAAGAGCATCCCCACAATCAATAACCCCTCAAACGAGAGGGAATCTGACGAAGTCTGCTACATCGGCCGCATCCGTTTAAACCTTCGATACATGGTGTCATAAATCAACTTGGCATCTTCGGAGAGGTGGGCGGATAGCACCAATTAGCTTCTGCCCTCAGATTTAGGAAAGACAGTCCGTCTTCCCGGTTTCCGGCGGTAAACAGTACATTTGTTATTGCGGGGCGAGTGTCTGACATGTGGACTGCCGTTTTTGTTGGGTTGTATATTATTTTAGGACACGACCGGGTTGAGGTCGATGTCACCATTTGTACATATTATTTTCTTTTTCTGTACTAGAATTACCCCGCGGTGGAGTGCACGAATAGCCGGGTTCTAGAAGACAAGAAGCCCGCATCTCATGGCTTTGAGACAGAGGGGGATTTATTCTAGAATTGGCGGGCTATTCGTCGCACTCGTAGGGGGTATAGGATGACCCACGGAGGGGCGCCCAAGTTACCGGAATCCGTGAAGTGCTGGGTGACCCATTCACTTTGTTGAAGAGGGCTCTGAGATTGGCGGGTAACTTGTCGCGCTCGTAGGGGTCCAGGTTTTCATTGCACAGGCTATCCACATGACCGGGATCGTCGGGTTTTATTTGCTGCTCAAATGAAACACAAGACTCCAAGATTATCCACCTTTCTGTATTGTTGGCTGAGATTCTGTGATGTTTCTTATTATCATGCCTGAGACGAATGTTATATATACTTATATATATATATATATATACTGGTAGATGTTGTATATGTTTTGCACCTGCGCTAGTCCAGCCCCCCTCTGTCATTAGTTAAGCAACCTAACGGGTGATGACGGGGCCCAGTGGCAAATGCGGATGATATATATATACATTGTATTTTCGTTCTTTTCTGATGTGATAGGATTAAAATGATGGGACCGCATTAATTTTGATTAATGCAAGAAAAGAAACCTATAAAAAATGTTGTTGGAACAGATTTCGAAAAACTGACATTACAGACGTTCTCTTTTACTTTGCACAGTGGTATTCAGTTATGAATATCCAGCACTTCATTCGACGAGGCAAGGACCGAGATCCCTTCATCGGGAGTGACCCCTTGAGTAAAAGTTTGCGTCAACGTAATAACTTCACTATAGTTGATTATTTTTGCTTTGCATCGTGGTATTCATTTTTAAATATCCTGCATCTCATTCGACGAGGAAAGAGCCGAGATCCCTTCATAGGGAGTAACCTCTTTAGCAAAAGTTTTCACCACTATATATATTTTCAAAACTACTCAGATTCCTTCAACAATATCAAGTCATTACGTTAACGGGTTTTTCGCCAAAAATCTAGCCGTAGCCCTCCGTCGTTTCTTACAAGTGTTACTTAGTATTCATGCTGCGTATGTTGACTGTGTCAAGGCGTAGTGTATGGTAGCTGAGAAATACTTGTTTGTGGCATATGATGCGATTGGTTAGGACAGTCGAGTGACCATTTTGACTGTGTCAAGGGTCATGCGGGTGGGTCTAATGCAATCTTAGACAATGACGGGTTGAACTTGGCTAGCCACTTATGATATGTTGACTGTGTCAAGGTCATAAGTCGCTAGGGGCAAAAACCACATCGGGAGTTTCAAACATACAAGAAACTTGCAGAATTTAGCATACCTTTTAGAGTGCGGTGATTAGAGTGGATAACATCTAGTGTATCACACAATGATAGTTGGATCCCGACCCCACTGATGAGTATGATTACTCTCAGGAGATTATCACACTTAAACAATCAATGTTATAAACCAAATAGGTGTCTAGAAAGGTGTTAGCGGGGCTACGCCTCCAGAGAAAAGAGGTTATGTAATTAAGGAACTTCGCGAAAGCGTTGGAAAATCTCCCTCGAAGTACCAACACTAGCCTGGCTGAAAGGTTAAACAAGTATTGTGATGTGCGAGTAATCCTGACTAGTTCTTCTTTTAAGGTTTGAAGAAGAATTCGAAGAAACAGTGGGAGTCATCCTGATTAGATAAATTAATAACCAATCTAATCTTGCAAGAGCGCACGCTGAGCGTTTCTTTTCTCTCTCTCTCTCTAGGTAGCAATCATTTCACGCCCTAATCAAGATAATAAAATGTATCGCTTAACCGATCCGAATTCTTATTCATGGCGTGGGAAAGTCGGTTCGGCTCTAACTGTGACAACAGTCATGAGTATGAGCAAGGGAAAGAGGAAAGCATGAATTCCTTGATGACCTCATCGAAGAAGAAGCATACTATTGCATCTCATTCAGGTGTTCTTGTAGTTGAGAACTGCTTTTCGGTCAGTCCTACCTCCTGGGTACTAGATACCGGATCAAGATCTTATATTTGTAATTTATTGCAGGGACTGAGAAAAAATAGAATGGTTGGACCTGATGATATGTCCCTCAGAGCAGGGAACGGAGCATAAGTTAATGCTGCAGCCATCGGTGAATATCACCTAGTGTTGCCAAATGACAATACTATGATTTTGTAACAATTGCTACTATATACCTTCCATGGTTGCAACATCATATCAGTTTCTTTACTTGATAAAGATGGATATAACTTTGTTCTTGATACAAATATCATGAACATCTACCTTGATAAGGTATTGGTTGCAGAAGGTACACTGTGTAATGGTATCATTGTTCTAAATTAGAACACAGTTCTCAATATACAAAACACACGCAAGAGGAAGAGTTCAGAACAGAACGAATCCTACTTGTGGCATTGTAGACTTGGTCATATCGGAGAGAAAAGACTGAGTAAGTTGCATAAAGATGGATTTTTGTATACGTTCGAGTTTTCATCTTATGAAATTTGTCAGCCTTGCCTCAAAGGAAAAATGACCAAATCTCCGTTCACCGGACATGGAGAAAGAGCAACAGAGCTCTTAGGACTCATACACAGTGATGCATGTGGTCCAATGTCTATACATGCAAGGGGTGGGTTCTCGTACTTCATCATATTCACTGACGATCTCTCTAGGTTCGGCTATGTGTATCTTATGAAACACAAATCTGAAACTTTTGAGAGATTCAAAGAATTCAGAAACGAAGTAGAGAACCAGACTGACAAAAGTATTAAGATCCTCCGATCTGATAGAGGAGGGGAGTACTTAAGCACGGAATTCCTAGAATAATTAAAAGAGAATGGAATTCTCTCTCAACTTACTTCTGTGTATACACCACAGAACAACGGTGTATCAGAGCGGAGGAATCGTACCCTATTGGGTATGGTTCGCTCCATGATGAGTAGTGCTGAGTTGCCTCTTTCGTTCTGGGAATATGCGGTTCAAACAGCAGCACATCTTTTGAATCAGGTTCTATCCAAATCCGTGCCTAAAACTCCGTATGAAATATGGAGTGGTAAGAGTTTGTATCTTAAACGTATTAAGATTTGGGGTTGCCCTGCTTATGTCAAAAAGCAGAACCCAGACAAACTCGAGGCACGATTAATTTTATGTAAGTTTATGGGATACCCAAAGGACTTTAATGGGTATCTATTCTACCACGCAGAGGAACAAAGGATTATTGTTTTTCGGAATGCCAAATTTTTAGAATGGCGGTTTCTTGCTAAAGACACCAGTGGGAGCGCAGTAGAACTGGATGAAGTTCCAGAAACACAAACTATAACTGAAGATTTGGTGGAACCGCTAGATTCAGTAATACCCGACGAATCTCAGTCACTCCGCAGATCTGGTAGGATTTCTCATCCTCCGAGAGATACTACGGTTTTCTCATAGACGGGGATCAAGAGGATTGCACCTTAGAAGAAGATGATCCTACTAGTTTCAGACAAGACATTATCAGTAGGGACTCTGATAAGTGGCTGAATGCTATGCAATCTGAAATAGAGTCCATGTACGCCAATAAAATGTGGACCTTGGACATTGCTCCACCTGGGCTAAAACCCGTTGGATGCAAATGGATCTACAAAAGAAAATTTGGTGTAGATAGGTAGGTGGAAACCTATAAGGCTAGACTCGTTGCAAAAGGTTTTCGTCAAAGACCAGCCATGGACTATGACGAAACCTTTTCTCCAGTGGCTATGCTCAAATCCATTCGGATCCTACTTACCATTGCTGCCTTCCATGACTATGAGATCTGGCAAATGGACGTAAAAACGGCTTTTTTAAACGGAAATTTAGAAGAGTGCGTTTATATGGATCAGCCGGAAGGTTTCGTAGACAGTGGGAGCAGCGGGAAGGTGTGCAGATTGCTTAAATCCATTTATGGATTAAAGCAGGCATCGCGGAGCTGGAACATCTGTTTTGATGAAACAGTCAAGGAATTTGACTTCATCAAAAACGAGGATAAGCCTTGTATTTATAAGAAGATTATAGGACGAACTGTCGTGTTCCTAGTCTTGTACGTGGACGACATTCTTTTGATGGGATATGATATTCCTATGCTATAATCGGTCAAGCTATTCTTATCACAAAGGTTCTCCATGAGGGACCTGGGTGATGCCTCGTACATTCTGGGGATTAAGATCTACAGAGATAGATCTAAGAGATTATTGGGACTTTCACAGTCCAGGTACATAGAGACCATACTAAAGAGATTTAGTATGGAAGATTCCAAGCACGGTAACATACCCGCATTGCACGGAATCACCCTCTCCAAGAAGATGTCTCCCAAGACTGACGAGGAGAGGGTTCGCATGAGCACTATACCCTACGCTTCGGCGGTAAGATCTATAATGTATGCGAAGCTATATACAAGGCCAGATGTAGCTTATGCGCTAAGCGTGGTGAGCCGGTATCAGTCGAACCCGGATGAGGACCACTGGACAGCAGTAAAGAACATTCTCAAATACCTGAGAAGGACAAAAGAGATGTTCTTGGTTTACGGTAATGGAGACCTAAAGGTCGAGTCCTTTACCGATTCAAGCTTCCAGAGTGACAAGGATAACAGCAAGTCTGTCTCGGGTTTTGTATTTACCCTCAACGGAGGGACGGTGTGTTGGAAGAGCTCCAAACAGAATACCATTGCAGACTCGACGATGGAGGCTGAATACATTGCTGCAAGCGATGCTGCAAAAGAGGCGGTCTGGATGAAGTTCATTAATGAACATCAGATCGTTCCGTCCATTGTTGACCCAATACCTTTGTATTGTGATAACAATGGGGCTATAGCTTTAGCGAAAGAACTTCGGTCCCATCAGAAATCCAGGCACATCTTAAGGCGGTATCACCTGATCAGGGAGATCGAGGTCCGGAGAGTGGATACAAAAGACAACACTGCGGATCCATTCACTAAGGCCCTTCCTTAAGCACAATTCGAGAGACTTTTTGAGATGTTGGGTATGCGGTACGCCAACAACTGGCCCTAGAGCAGACGTTGGATACTCGGTACGCCAATATTTATGGCCTTAGTGCAAGTGGGAGATTGTTGGATATGTATGTCCTAGAGGCCATTATTGTATATGTATACATATGGATGCTTGGACATATATATGTATAGGACAGTTTTGCTCGATATGATAGTATGCTATTTGGTTTGACTTTATCTTAACATGTGTATGTTTTACTTGCTATTACATATCTTTTATACATGTTGATAAAGCCCATAGGATCAATTCTAGACTACCTGCGTTGTGATGGCGATCATACTTGTGGGAGCTGGGTAGTCGGTACGCACATCCATAAATCGTCCCTAGTCATGGGAGTATCGAGACTAGACATCGATATTCCAGAGTAGACTAGTGTATACGTTTCTAGATCCTGACGAGAAGAGATGGTTTGGTCCCGTAACCATTGGTCTTTAGACCTAAGATCGTGTACAGGTGCTCACTGGGGGTGAGTACACCGGACGGACTCGCCGAGAACTTCCAGATAGTACTATACCTATCGTTAGGTGGAAGTTCTCAGGTGACATGGGTACAGGTTAGTCTTTAGACCTGAGATCGGCATTTGTCTCATGTGAGTTTCCACTGTGCTTTGATCACTACCCTACCACGGATCTACTGAGTCGTGCAAAAAGGTTTTGGTTGGGTGCAGTCCCGAGCCACATGGAGGCAGTGAGCGATTATCGGGGATTTGTCTCTCCCGGTATTGGGAGTCGATATCGCACTGTGTTCGATTGGTTAGGACCATAAGACCTTGGCCAAGACAGTTGGGATTTACTGTCACGTCCCGCTTCCCAGAGTGCGCTAAGATTGACACGTGACAGAGCCAACCATGCTACCTGTGGCTAGGAAATATCCCTCCACAGTCACATTACGGCTGTCTATAAGATATCAAGAATAATAAAATAAAATGAACTATCTAGTATATGTCCATATGCCAGAATAAACGAGTCAAGAAATAATATGCGGAAGCAATAAATCCAATAAGCAATAACATCTGGAAAGTACGTCCCAAATACGGGCTCACATCAGGAAATGAAAGTACGACAATAAAACTAAACTAAACTAAACACCAATATGCTCCTCATTGTTCGGCCTGTCGGCTGAAATACTCATGGTCAGGGCCTGTGAAAGAGACAGAGGATCTGGGCCATGCAAAACCCAGACGTCAGTGTGTCATAATATCAAACAATAAAATATAATCAGGAGGTAACAAGATATGCAGGCATGAGTATGAACAGTAATAAGTGTATAACAGTAACACGAATATGGAACAGTGAAGTGTATGTGCATGCAGTGAGTAATATATGCTACTGAGTTAATTACTCTTAAATCTTTGAAATCAATTTAATGAATCGTCGATGTAACTCAATAGTATCCCGTGCAAGCCCGGGACCACGATCCATATTCTCGGGCTGAAACTGAGACGTGCCGCTAAGCACAAAACAGGAAACATGTACAGATGAATGATGTCAGCAGCAGCATCCCGGGACTGGCCTACCCTCCAAAACTGATCAGTATAAGCATCAAACTGTTGAGTTACAGGTCAGATTTCATCATTGATTTTCCCTTAACCCAAGTTATGTGTTCAAGTCAGGTATTGATAAATCTGGAGCTAATGCCAACATAGGATCAAGCAGGTACATGTTTGTCTATGCAGACAACATGATACGCCCGTCAGGACAACATGTCAGGATTGTCGGCATTAGAAACAAGATCAAGTAATATGTCAAGTAGTGGTATATCAGGTCATGACAGGAAGTGCACATGTATCAAACAGATGCTCATAATAAAACTGTAGCGAGTACGGGTGCACGATAAAAGTACAGATGCACAGTAAAACACGGATGCACAAATATCTATCAGGGATTACATCTACAACTCCATGACTACGCATGATGCACATTATCAAGCATAGAGTGTTAATATAATAGTAACATGATATAATATGATATGGCATGTAACTAGATTTATAATAAATGATACGGATACGAACGGGTATCGTAAAACAGTAAAACGGTAATATGGGATACATAATGAAATATACATGCAATATTTTTATTAATATAGATACAAGTATACTAATATAGCGTGTATCAAGCTAACTTGCATGTAACCAGATATGTAATTAATGATACGGGTACGAACGGCTATCCGAAAACAGTAAAACAGTAATATGGATGTACAATGCAGTCAACATGTAATATTTTTTATTCATATGGATGTAAATATAATAACATAATATGTAGCAAGATAAACTTGCCTGATCGGATCTCCAGACGAGGTGCGTACGCAGCGTCCGACGTCGGGTAAACGTCGCAATACACACAAGGCGTACAGAATAGAACTCGGCAAGGCAAGAACACGTCCACACTGGCTGGGAGCGCCCACTAGGTCGGCTTGATCGTCAGCGACGAGCACGGCTCCAGCGGCAATCACCGGAATCAAGAACCAAGAAAAAAGAGGAAGAAGAAGTAGAAGAAGAAGAATAGGCTGGTGTTCAGGGTTGGCTCTGGGTCAGAGAGGAAGGCGAGGGGGTGATGATGATGATGATGGGATGAAGTCGGGGTCGCCGGAGGTGAGGGAACGATGATGGGGTATGCTGGGGAAATCGGGTGATGGGTTGCAGGGTTCTTGCAGGAGAAAGAAGGTGGTGTGAGGTTAGGAGAAAAGGAGATGTAGGAGAAGGTGGTCATGAGGATGAGGGCGGTGGCGACGGCGAGGCTGGGATGGCACCGACGAGGTGCAGGACGAGGGTGTTAGGTTGCAGCGGGTTTTGGGTTCGTCGGGAAAAGAGAGGAGGTGAGGTGGTGATGATGAAGGGAACTGAAGGAGAAGGTCGAGGGTTAGGCGGGGTCGAGACTGGAGGCGGCGGCGCGCGAGGTGAGGAGAAGGCGTGGGTTACGTTCTCACGATGGAGGCGGGAAACGAAGAAAGAAGAAGGAGATAGTAATCAAGAGAGAGAGAGAGAGCGGCTGTGGGTAAAATAAGTTAGGTAAAATATAGGTTAAATAAAATAAAAGAATTATATATAGATATAGTGTGAGGCTGAGATCTGGGAGTTAGATTGGTTAGGAAAATCTTTTAGGAATATTTCAAATAGAATAAGAAATATATTTTGTTTTAAAATGGTATATAAACAGTTTTAATATAAAAGAATATAATATTGAATATATTTGGGTTTTTGGCTAATACAAAAAATATTCCAAAATATGCCCGGGTCGGGTCTAAAATTACGGTTTGAAAATACGGATAATATACATAGTGACCAAAACCAAAATAGGATATTCGGGTAACGAAAAAAATGCATACCCCTAAGAACGGATACACGTAGCGTGCACGTAGCTATCCAAACGAGTCCGTTTTACTGAACGGGACGAGAAAAAGATGTATGGATGCCACCACAGGGTATAATACAGGTCATGCTAGATATTTTTAAAATATTTTATTTGACTTTATTTATTATACTAAAAAATGCAGATGCCAGATATAATGCTAGTATGCAGTATAAACAATATTAAAAGTGCACGAATCCTCGTAACTACCAGGATAAATTATAAACAGGAATCAAGACGGGTTTCCACCAAGCGGGTTGGGTCGGATTATTAAATCAGGTATTGATTTAATAGTTTACATATATGTATTTCGATATGTATATTCTAGTATTACGTTCTTCGTGTTATTCTATCTCTTTGAGCATTCGGGTTTTTATCCGAATGCAGGTATGTATATACAGCAGACTGTAATCCGTATTTATTACATATTACCTTCTAGAAGATGGCCACCTCATTATGTTTTTTCCATTTACTTGATAAATGGAAATGAGGTGTAAAGTGTGAGGTATGGGAGGAATGGTGATAACCATGCTTCAATATTTAACAAATGAATTTCTAATTCATTTGGAGTTACTATTGAAGTATGGTTGTTAATTGTTTATTCAAGAAATTCATACACAAAACCTTTGTGTGCAATTTCTCTCATGGATGCTTCATTATTTTCTTGAGCTCCCATTTCTTTTCATCTCCTTCCTCCTTTTGAGTTTCCTCCACCTTCATCTTCTTTCTCTTCACTACCATTCTCATGAGTTGAGAAACAAGTGAAGAGGCTAGAAAGAGATAGCTAACACATAGATCTTCATACTATATCCTAGAAAACTTGGATTAGCACCCCAAGTTCTCTAGTTGCTCCTTTTGTTACTTAGTTAGGAGCTAGAGCCATGGATCACATCCCTCGGATGGATCATCTACGACAAAGGAGGGCCGGAGAACAAGCTCAATCCCGGAGGACCGATGGAGCCGAAAATGGAGATCGAACAAGTTCAAAGAGGCCACTTGGAGCACATGACGAGGAAAGAAGACCGAAGGACTTGGATCGTTTGGTGAGGCTTCTTTCACAGTAGATAGCGCCACCACTTTAGTTTTGCTAGTTAGGTTTATGGTTAAGATCCAGTTTAGATTTATTCTACCGCCAAGTTTTTGTTAGTTATATGTATGCCCTAGAGGCCATTACTATACATAGGATGTATATTGTAGTGGATGCTTGGACATATATAGGGAGGACTTTCTTGCTCGACATGATAGTATGCTATCTGGTTGCTCTTTACCTTAACGTGTACACTGATTGTCTCTCTGTTACATATTGGTAAAGCCCTTAGGATGTGTACTTGACTACCTGGACTATGATGCGGATCATACTAGTGGGGACATGGTAGTCCATAAGTACATCATTCAAGGTCCCTAGTCGTGGGTGTATCGAGACGGGGCATCGATATACCAGAGTAGACTAGCGTATACTTTCTCGACCCATACAGATGGGCGATGGATGATCCCATATCCATTGGTGTTTGACATCAGAGATGATATACGGGTGCTCAGTGGAGACTGGGTACACTGGACGGACTCGCCGAGAACTCCCAGATGGTATTATACCTTACGTCAGATGGCAATTCTCTGGTGACACTGGTACAGGTTAGTCTGTAGACCCGAGATCGTCATAGAGTCTTGTGTGATTCCCACTGTGCTTTGATTTCCACCTTACCACGTCCAAGAGGGCGTGCAAAACGGTGGTTTTTGGGTACAGTCCCGAATCACATGAAGGCAATGAGCGATAGGAGGGGATTCGTCTCTCCCGGTATAGGGAGTTCATGTTGCGCTGTATTCGATTGGCTATAACCGGAAATCCCTGGCCAGGGTTGCTGAGATTTACTGGTAAGTGTTACCAGTAGTTTCTCGAACTGTTATAGACCTCATATCGACACGACTTATCGAGCTATTGGGGTCTGACGTTTACCACCCCTAGGCGAGATATGCGACATATCAGACGATCAGACCGGACTGTGCGGTAAGTGTTACTGGTTGGATTCACAGGAGTGTGAGCGGGCTTGCTCGTCGATCTTCTGATCGCTCAATACCCGGGTGGCCGTTACGTTTAGCAGACCGCTTGCGGCTTGTGGGTGTTTGATATGATCATCACCTGCTGCCGGCGTATTGACGAGTCTTTAGAGTCCTACACAGAGGTTTCCTGGCTCAAGCAAAACGAAATAGGAGCGCATATGAGATATGTGCGGGACCGAGAATAATGCGTGTATGTGATACCGTATTCTATTCTCGCGATGAATGTATCGATTGGTTGTATGCGATATAACCTAGTTATCGAATCGAGGATTGATTCGATAAGTCGATACATTGGATATTAGTCGGTCATATGCGATATGACCGGATCGTTAAATCAAGTGTTGATTTAATAATTTAATGTATAATTATATATTAGATATATTACTTTACATTAACTAGTATTTGTTCACTTAAGATGGATTTTCTCACTTGATGTGCACATTGTATATATGATATAGTTTTGTGCACTAGTTTGTATCATGTCTGATGATGCATGCAACCTTGGGTGTGTGTATGCTATACACCATGTTTAGTTAATGGTTAGGGTTTCCATTGCTTTATTTATTTATCTATTTATTTTGGTTAAGAGATAAAACTAAATGGTTTCTTTTGTTTTATGCTAGAAGTTTCTTGATGTTTCATGCATCTTTGATAAAGTGACCACTTTGTCTTTATCCCTTAACCTAACCATTCAACTAAACCATAGTTTATTCTCTACACTCAACCATGGTTGCAAAATGATAAGAATCACTTGGATTTTATTTTTTAATTTTTTCTTATTCATTCTTCTTCTTCATCTTCTTCATGAAGAGAAAAAGAAAACCTTTGCTTGAAATTTCTAAGTGATGATTCCAAGTGAAAAATCCAAATCAAAAGTGAACCCACTTCCTATTTCTTCATCCTCTACCACTTGCCATGTAGTATAGGGTGTTTTCTTCACAAGTTTTATGACTTGGTGAAGGTGGAGCTTGATCTTGTGTTGCCTCGACGTAGATCATCTTCGGCATCGAAGTCGACGACCTAGCCCGATCATTTCTCCGACGAAACCATCGCCAGAGTCCGGGATCCGATGATCGCAGCGCAGGGACGTCAACACGGAGCTAAGGAAGTGGAGGACAGGATCTACAAAGGTTGTATTTTCCGTTCACTCTTAGTTAAGTTGTTAACTTATATCGTTTTCGCCTATCCTCTAGTTACGATCTTGCTTAGGGTTACTTGGCACATAGAAAAATTTTGATTTTGGCAAGTTTGATCTGTTGTAGAACCTCATAGGTGTGCCTAGGAACCCTACAGTGGTATCAGAGCCAAGCTAGAGCCTTAGGCGAAGTGTAGACGAAGTTAGAAACCCGATCGAACCCCGAAACCCTAATTCAAACCCTTCTCTGTACATTTTCTGAAAATGTGGATTTTCCCAAATTAAAAATAGCCAAAAAATTCAACAGGATTTTCTAGGAATTATTGTGAAATTCGTGGGCCCAAATCCATTAAACTGCCGCGAAACCGCGGCCGTACCCTAGGTTGGGCGGCGGTTCCGCGGCAATACAGTGGCCTTTTTCACTTCTGTTTGCACAGTAATCCCTAACTGGAGTTGCTGTATTTTATGGGAATTTTTAATTTATACTCAAGAGTTGAATTTTCTGGGGTGTATTGGGGACTCGACGATTCGATCGGAATCTTTAACTTTGTCTGTGTCTTTCCGGGTATTTTAGAACATGTTAAAAAGTTGACCGGATATAAATACCCACTTTTTCCCCTGCCGGGAAATTTCCAAGTGTTGGATTTTTCCGTCGTTTAAGAACGTTCTAAGTAGTGCAAGTAACGCGATGGTCCCTCTAGAAGACAACAAACCTTAACTCGATTATGTGACCGTCTTGAACTGCCCTTTGAACCTTAGGGTTTGGGGCAGTACGGCGTGCCACATGTGAGGCGTTGGCTTGACCCTTCTACTGCTGGACCGTTGGTACTGAGGCATGAAGTGAATGTTTTTAAACTTATTTCATGTGTTGAGCTGTTTCAGGAAAACTTGGGTGTTCGATTGTTCGATCGGAAAGTTTAACATTTTCTATTTATCCGGAATGTGATACAATGATTGGAATCCACAAGTAGTTATGAGATAACTAATATGAATGTTATAAACATAGCACTTTAGTCTCAATTGATCGGTTGCCACGGGATTTTGATGTTATCAAAAGTCCGTCGCAATCATGTAGCGTACGCGGATACTCGCCGGATAAACTTAATAGACAGCTACACCTCTTAGCCCCGACCAAGTGACTGTAGGAGAACCCCGTTGCCGAAAGCATCCGTTCGGGTGCTCGCGGTAGCGGTGTTCTGCCTTGGTGCACTTCGTCGACAGTATCGGGGGTGCGGCCGCCTACTAAAGTTTGCGACGAGCATTCGATCAGGATGTCGGGAATCTTGTTGAATTACCCGACTTGATATTGAAAAGAGTTTTCGATAATGAGACTAAAATACGAGGTTTATAATTGTTAGGCATGCGATGTCTAAGGAATTCATCTGATTAGGCATGCGATGTCTAAAGAGTTTGCGGATTCCAACTGTTTTAGTTTTACACTTTCTTTTCTGTGACCGTAAGTGTAGTATGTAGTGGTATTGCCGATTGTCGTTGCTATACGTCGACGACAATCGGTGTATGCATACTTACTTACGTTGATGACATGTGATGTTATGTGTTGCTGGATATGTTATATTGGATCATCGTGTTTGAATAGCCGGGGGGGTTTTATGTGAGATGAGTGTTTTTCATTTTCATTCATGTAAAAACTTGTATGTAATATTCTTTTACTGGGGCACTTCCAGGTTGCGGAAGTTGTCACCGTTGATGTATATTATTTACTTTTCCGCACTAGGATAGACCCAAGGAGGAGAGCACAAGTAACCGGGTTCTAGGGTCCAGTGGGAGACCAACTCGAGGAGTCGAGTCCGGGTCTCCTAACCCTAGAATTGGTAGGGTTGCTTGCCGCTCTCGTAGGGGTCTAAGGGTGTGGGTTTGGCTATTCATCGCGACCGTGGAATCCGTGTTTTATACTGGCTCGTATTAAAAACACGGACGTCCTAATATATCCAATATTTCATATGATATTTTCTGCTGCGTTATCTGTGATGTGATCATGAGATTTGTTCAGATAGATATTGTATATAGTATATATGATATATTATATAGATGTTGCTTATGTTTTACACCCGCGCTAGCCCTGCCTCGCTCTGGCGTTAGTTACCTAACCTAACGGTGCAAACGGGACATCGTGGCGAATGCGGATGGCATAAGCGTACGTTATATTTATCTGTGATGTTTAGGTGACTTAAATGATGGGACTTCATTAATGTGATTAATAAAATAAAAGAAACCTAAAGATATTGTGGAATCGAATTTTCAAAACCAGGTAGCTACAGTTCTTGCTTTGCATCGCGGTGTTCCTTGTAGAACATCCTGCACCTTATTCGATGAGGAAAGGGCCGAGATCCTTTCACCGGGAGTGACCCCTTTAGCAACAACTGGCAGATGCTACACATTCGGTTTGTCTTTTGATTGCTTCTATAGTTTCTGCTTTGCACAGTGATATATATGATATATCCCGCACCTCATTCGACGAGGAAAGGGCCGACGATCCCTTCACCGGGAGTGACCCCTTTAGCAAAACTAGAAAAGCCTAAAAAACACTCCATTTTAAAATCATTTGATTCTACAACGATATCAAGTTCATTACGCAATAGGTTTTCAGAAAAACCTGTCGTAGCCCTCCGTCATTTCAGATAAGTACTAGTTAGTATTCGTGCTACGGTAGTTTGGCCTCCGTCAAGACGTAGTGTACGGTAGCTAACTAGTGCTTATCTGCTAGCATATGATGCGATTGGATTAGGGTATTCGTACGGCGTTGTTTGGCCTCCGTCAAGGGTCGTGCGGGTGGGTTTAATTCAATCAGGAAATGACGGGTTGAACTTGACTAGCGGACTATGGGTAGTTTGGCCTCCGTCAAGGTCATAGGACGCTAGGGGTAAAATATTATCGGGAATTTCAAGTGTTGAAATTTGCAATGAGATTGCATACCTTCTATGAGATAGTTGGATCCCGATACCCGCTGCGAGTAAGAGTTACTCCTGGGAGAGTTTTACACATTACAATTAGCCGATCAAGTAGGTGTCTAGAAAGGTGTTAACGAGGTTACGCCTCTGGGAAAACGAGGTTTACATTAATTAGGTTCGTGCGAAAGCACGGGGGACCTCCCTCAAAGTACCGACACTGGCCTGGCTGAAAGATTGGCGAACTTGTAGTGTGTAATTAATCCCGGCTAGTCTTTCCTTTTAGGGTTTGAAGGAAGATTTGATAAAAACAGTGGGAGCCATCCTGATTAGATAAAATAATAACCAATCTGATCTTGCAAGAGCATACGCTGAGTGTTTTCTTCTCTCTCTCTCCAGGTAGCGACCATATCACGCCTTAATCAAGATAATAATACGGATTATTGACCGAACCCGCTTGTTATACTGAGCTGGGAAACGTTGGTCCCTCTCCAACTTATAATTGTTATAAGACAGAGCTGGAAATAGGGGAATACCAGGATTCCCATGCCGTCCAAACGAAGAAAGTGCATGAGATGCATCTCCTTCGGGTGTGTTCATTACAAAGAACTGTTTCTCAGTATCCTCTACATCCTGGGTATTAGATACCGGATCAGGATCCCGCAAATGTAATCCGTTACATGGGCTATAGAAAGGTAGAGAACTGAGAACGGGTGATAGGTTTCATGAGACAGAAAACGGGGCAAGTGTTGCAGCCAAGTCTGTTGGTCACTGTCACCATGTATTACCAGTACATTGATTCTGAACAAATGCTATTAGATACCGTACCTGATATACAAAATTATATCAATCTCTTTATTTAGTGAAGAAAGGATATAATTTTGTATTGTTGGATAATGTTTTGAACATTTCCTATATCAAATGTTGATCGGTTCAGGCACGTTATCTAAAAGCATTAACGTTCTAAATCAAACTACAGTTCTTAGTATATAGAACACACACAAGAAGAAGAGTTCAGAAATAAACGAATCCTACTTGAGACATTGTAGACTAGGTCATATCAATGCGACCCGACTGGCTAAAGTTACATTTAGATGTATATTTAAATTAGTTTGAATTTACAACTTGTGAAACTTGCCAGTTATGTCACAAAGATTAGATGACTGTAGCTCTGTTTGTTAGAAATAGAGAAAGAGTTAGTAAACTCTTGGGACTGATACATGATGATGTATGTAAGGTCCCCTGTCTACACATGCCAGGACTGGTTCTTTATACTTCATTACATTCTCTGATGATCTCTCAAAATTCAGACATATATTCCTGTTGAAACACAAGTCTGAACCTTTTGAGATATTCACAGAATATAAGCTAGAAGTAGAGAACCAATACGGGTATAAGTATTATGTCCTTTGATGTGATCAGGGAGGAGAATACTTGTGCATAGAATTCTGGGACTATTCTAAAGGAGAATGAGATTCTCTCTCAGCATTATTCCTCCGCATACACCACAGCACGACGGTGTATCGGGGCGGAGCAATTACACCCTATTTGATATGGTGTGCTCTATGATGAGTACTACTGAGTTTTCTATTTTCTTTTAGGGGGTTATGCACTTGAGAAGCTGCATACCTATTGAATTGGGTTCGAATCAAATCAGTGCCTACCACTCCATATAAGATATGGTATGGGAAGAGCCTATCTCTTAAGTAAGTTAAGATTTGGGGTTGTCCGGCCTATGTCTAAAAGCAAAATATGGACAAGCTCGAGGCAAGGTCAGTTATGTAGAACTGGAATGGTTCCAGCTATACAAACTACAGCTAATGATTTAATAGAACCAAAGGATTCAATAGTCACCGACGAACCTCAGCCTCTCCGCCGATCTAGTAGGGTTCCTCACCCACCTGAGAGATATTTCGGTTTCTCTATGACAGTGGGAGCGAGGATTGCATCATGAGATGATGACCCAACTAGTTTCGAGCTGGCCATCAGGAGTGGGACTCTGTAAGAATGGTGGATGCTTAGCGATCTGAGATGGAATCCTTATACACCAACAAAGTATGGACTTTGGTTGCTTTATCTGAAGGGTTAAATCCCCATCAGGAGCAAGTATATCTTGAGAAGATTACTTGGTGTAGATGGAAAAGTTGAGACTTTCGAAGCTAGACTTGTTAAAGGTTTGCATCATTGACCAGGTATGGATTATGATGAAACCTTTTCTAAGGAGCTATGCTTAAGTCCATCCAGATCCTACTTGCCACGGCTACATACCATGACTACGATATCTGGTGGTTGGGTGCCATGACTGCTTTTCTAAATAATGATTTGGAAGAGAGCGTCTATAAGTACACAACCAGAGGGCCTCGTAGACAGTGGGAGCAGCGGAAACGTGTGCAAGATGTTTTATGTGATAAAACAGGCATCGCGGGGTTGGAACATCTGTTTTGATGAGTTAGTCAAAGAGTTTGACATCATCAAAATGGTAGATGAACCTTGTATATACAAAAAGGTAGTAGGGAGTATGGTGGTGATCCTCGTAGAGTACGTAGATGACATACACTTGATGGGGAAGTAGTTTCCTATGATACGCTCGATCAATCTCCGCTTATCACAAGGATTCTCCATATAGGATCAAAGTGATACCTCCTAAATCCTGAGTTTTCATCTATGAGATAGATGTAATTGGATGCTAGGATTCTCACTAGTAGTAGTGAGATGGTATCAATCGATCCAGAGAAGAATCACTGGAAAAGTTCCAGAGTGATAAGGACGACTGAATGTCAGTCGCAGGCATTGTCTTTACCCTCAGTGGAGGGACGGTATGTTGGAAGAGTTCCAAGCTAGATACCGTGGCAAACTAGACGATAAAGGCTGGATACATCGCTGCTTAAGATGCTACCAAAGAGGCTGTCTGGGTGTATATAAGTTCATGAGATGAACTTAGTTCCTCCCATTGTGTGACAATGGAGTTGTGGCTTATGCCAAGGAACGTCCGTCCCATCAGTGATCCAGACATATTCTAAGGCCATATCACCTGATCATGGAGATGGTTGATCTCTAAGGAAATCGAGGTTAGGAGAGTAGACTCAGAGGACAACACGGCGGATCCACTCACAAAGGCCTTTTCCCAGAGAGAGACTTTTATGGGATGGTTGAGTATGAGATACTACAACCACTGCTATCAGATGGCCCTAGTGCAAGTGGGAGATTGTTAGTTATATGTATGCCCTAGAGGCCACTACTATACATAGGATGTATATTGTAGTGGATGCTTGGACATATATAGGGAGGACTTTCTTGCTCGACATGATAGTATGCTATCTGGTTGCTCTTTACCTTAACGTGTACACTGATTGTCTCTCTGTTACATATTGGTAAAGCCCTTAGGATGTGTACTTGACTACCTGGACTATGATGCGGATCATACTAGTGGGGACATGGTAGTCCATAAGTACATCCTTCAAGGTCCCTAGACGTGGGTGT
Source organism: Agapanthus africanus (assembly GCA_030015575.1). Taxonomy (NCBI): domain Eukaryota; kingdom Viridiplantae; phylum Streptophyta; class Magnoliopsida; order Asparagales; family Amaryllidaceae; genus Agapanthus; species Agapanthus africanus. The sequence continues at coordinate 147,076,923 of CM057348.1, read as the reverse complement.
ATCGAGACGGGGCATCGATATACCAGAGTAGACTAGCGTATACCTTCTCGACCCATACAGATGGGCGATAGATGATCCCATATCCATTGGTGTTTGACATCAGAGATGATATACGGGTGCTCAGTGGAGACTGGGTACACTGGACGGACTCGCCGAGAACTCCCAGATGGTATTATACCTTACGTCAGATGGCAGTTCTCTGGTGACACTGGTACAGGTTAGTCTGTAGACCCGAGATCGTCATAGAGTCTTGTGTGATTCCCACTGTGCTTTGATTTCCACCTTACCACGTCCAAGAGGGCGTGCAAAACGGTGGTTTTTGGGTACAGTCCCGAATCACATGAAGGCAATGAGCGATAGGAGGGGATTCGTCTCTCCCGGTATAGGGAGTTGATGTTGCACTGTGTTCGATTGGCTATAACCGGAAATCCCTGGCCAGGGTTGCTGAGATTTACTGGTAAGTGTTACCAGTAGTTTCTCGAACTATTATAGACCTCATATCGACACGACTTATCGAGCTATTGGGGTCTGACGTTTACCACCCCTAGGCGAGATATGCGACATATCAGACGATCAGACTGGACTGTGCGGTAAGTGTTACTGGTTGGATTCACAGGAGTGTGAGCGGGCTTGCTCGTCGATCTTCTGATCGCTCAATACCCGGGTGGCCGTTACGTTTAGCAGACCGCTTGCAGCTTGTGGGTGTTTGATATGATCATCACCTGCTGCCGGCGTATTGACGAGTCTTTAGAGTCCTACACAGAGGTTTTCTGGCTCAAGCAAAACGAAATAGGAGCGCATATGAGATATGTGCGGGACCGAGAATAATGCGTGTATGTGATACCGTATTCTATTCTCGCGATGAATGTATCGATTGGTTGTATGCGATATAACCTAGTTATCGAATCGAGGATTGATTCGATAAGTCGATACATTGGATATTAGTCGGTCATATGCGATATGACCGGATCGTTAAATCAAGTGTTGATTTAATGATTTAATGTATAATTATATATTAGATATATTACTTTACATTAACTAGTATTTGTTCACTTAAGATGGATTTTCTCACTTGATGTGCACATTGTATATATGATATAGTTTTGTGCACTAGTTTGTTTCATGTTTGATGATGCATGCAACCTTGGGTGTGTGTATGCTATACACCATGTTTAGTTAATGGTTAGGGTTTCCATTGCTTTATTTATTTATCTATTTATTTTGGTTAAGAGATAAAACTAAATGGTTTCTTTTGTTTTATGCTAGAAGTTTCTTGATGCTTCATACATCTTTGACAAAGTGACCACTTTGTCTTTATCCCTTAACCTAACCATTCAACTAAACCATAGTTTATTCTCTACACGCAACCATGGTTGCAAAATGATAAGAATCACTTGGATTTTATTTTTTAATTTTTTCTTATTCATTCTTCTTCTTCATCTTCTTCATGAAGAGAAAAAGAAAACCTTTGCTTGAAATTTCTAAGTGATGATTCCAAGTGAGAAATCCAAATCAAAAGTGAACCCACTTTCTATTTCTTCATTCTCTACCACTTGCCATGTAGTATAGGGTGTTTTCTTCACAAGTTTCATGACTTGGTGAAGGTGGAGCTTGATCTTGTGTTGCCTCGACGTAGATCATCTTCGGCATCGAAGTCGACGACCTAGCCCGATCATTTCTCCGACGAAATCATCACCAGAGTCCGGGATCCGATGATCGCAGCGGAGGGACGTCAACACGGAGCCAAGAAAGTGGAGGACCGGATCTACAAAGGTTGTATTTTCCGTTCACTCTTAGTTAAATTGTTAACTTATACCGTTTTCGCCTATCCTCTAGTTACGATCTTGCTTAGGGTTACTTGGCACATAGAAAATTTTTGATTTTGGTAAGTTTGATCTGTTGTAGAACCTCATGGGTGTGCTTAGGAACCCTACAGTTTTGATTCGTAGAAAAAAAATTGTTCCGCATTTGGCCACCGGACATAGAAACTGGCGGGACTTGAAGACGCCACGGGAGTTGGCCATGGCGCTAGCGTAACCCTTCATCTCTATTTGCTAAATTTGTAATGCATATATGCTGTTTTGGACAAGCTCAATTTGAACCCTCGAGATTCTAATATTTGCCTCCATAACTCCAATTTGGTATTAACTCCTGCTTTCGTCTCATTTACTAGAACAATATCATCAGCGAATAACATACACCAAGGCATCTCATCATGGATAGTTCTAGTAAGCTCATCCTTAACGATGGTAAACAGGAATTGACTTAATACAGATCCATGATGCAATTCAATTGTAATCGGAAAATCACTCGTTAGGCCACTGCAAGTTTTGACATTTGCCACTTCTCCACCGTACATGTCTTTGATTATGTAAATATACTTGACTAGGACTCCTTTCTTCATCATTGTCCCCCGTAATGCCTCTCGAGATATCTTGTCATACGCTTTCTCTAAGTCATTAAATACTATATGTAAATCTTTTCTTTTCTCTTGAAAACGTTCGATAAGTTGACGAAACAAATGAATAGGCTCTATCGTCAATCGTTCAGGCATAAACCCAAACTGATTCTCTATTATCTTAACATCCTTCATCAGTTTGTGTTCAATCACTCTCTCCTAAAGGTTTATGATGTTACACATAAGTTTTATTTTACGGTAGTTTGAGCAAGTTTGAATGCCACCTTTGTTCTTGAAGATAGGTATAAGGGTACTTTTGCTCTATTCACTTGGCATCTTTTTGGTCCGCCAAATCTTATTAAACAGATCTATCAGTCATTTAATGTATATTTCTCCTAAACATCTCCAAATCTCGATAGGAATCTCGTCTGGACCAACCGTTTTTCTTGATTTTATTCTCTTCAAAACCTCTTTAATCTCAGGTATTCTTATTTTACGTATAAAATCACGGTTTATATCTTGAGATTGAATGACAAGTTCATCTAAATCCTTAGTAAAGCTCTCATTTAACAATTTGTCAAAATAGTCTCTCTACCTATTCTTGATATCCTCATCTCGAATTAAAACTTTCTGATTTTCATATTTGACACACTTCATCGTACATAAGTCTTTGATCTTTCTTTCCAGCATCCAAGCAATTCTGTATATATCATTTTCAGCCTCCTTAATGCCCAACTTCTCATACACCTCTTTGTAAATGTTTGCTCTAGCTTCCTGAACAGTTTTCTTAACTTCTTTTTTAGCCATTTATACTTCTCAAATCTCTCTGTATTTCTGCTTTTCCTCAAATATTTATAAAAATACCTCTTGTTTTTAATAGCAGTTTTTACTTCTTCGTTCCACCATGATGTGTTCTTAGATGGTAGAGCATCACCTCTCGACTTACCAAGTAGATATCTAGTTACCCTTTTGATACAACTAGTCATCTTGTTCTATATTGTGTCTGAATCATCTTCAGACTGCCAATCCGCCTCTTAAACTACACGATCTATAAAAGCTTTTTGCTTACCTTTCTTCAATCGCCACCACTTAATTCTAGGTTTTACCTTACGTCTAATCTTTCTTGATTATCTTCTGAATCGAACATTTAGAGCTAAGAGTGTAGGTTGAGTGGTTACACTCTTACCTGACACTCTCTTACAATCGATACAACAAACTCTATCTATCTTTCTAATTAGAAAAAGTCTATTTGACTTGTACTCAATCCGCTCCTAAAGATAATAAAGTGAGACACTTGCTTTCTAAACCAAGTGTTTGCTAAGATCAAGTTATAAGACAAAGCAAAATCTAGAATCGGTCTACCCGCGTCATTCAAAATGGTAGGTTGAAATGGAGGAGTGCCATTGCCGGTCCCTAGCCCGGATGAGAAAAGGTGAGGATTGTGGTAGGCTTGTGACAGCCAACGTAGGACTTTGTCACATTCTATGACATGAACCATAATAAGAATAATTTTACTTTTTTACAAACTACTTTAATAGTACCAAAATATTAACTTAGAAACTATGGACAAAAAAAACGATGTTTTGATAATCCTAAAAGATTAGTTGGCGTCCTTTGAATTTTCCTAGATCAGGAGGGTAGTCTATAGGAAATGAATAAAGCTCACAGCTAAACAGACATTCCTGCAAACCAATCTATGAAAATCCCTCCCACATTAAATGATAATTGGTTTTTTATATTTTTAAAATCTTCACAAGAAATTCGTATCATGATCTTATAAATGACTCTTATTTTATCTTGGGTTTAGGATGGCAAGTCAACCAACTGCAAATACCACGAGGCCGGCGACAGTACAAATGCGAGGGCAGCCAGTTAACCAGAAAAGCAGCTGCTGCTCTTAAATATTTGTTCATTGAAAGGCATTGGTGACTGTTTTGTGTGTGTATACACCGATGACACAATTAAGAAGTACTTTAATGGTTTGTTGGTGTGAGCAGAAAAATCAGAAGTTGTGTAAAACTGGTTGGTTGAATTATTTCTGTTAAACAAAGTTCAAATAAGGTGGTCTCTGAATTATTTGAAAATTCGAAAATGCCGACGGTGAACTGCATGCTGCTGTTTGTTTTGTGTGGCTGTTCATCATGGAGCACGTTTGCAGTCAGCTACACAGTTATTTAATTGGAAGAATCTCGTTTACACGTATTGCTGCAAAACTATGAACATTCACATTTAGCCATTAATAATTGGGTTTTGTACTAACCATCCAGCATTTACCCTTAAATTATTGGTGGTTCTTTTCTCTCCATTTTTGTGTACATTAATTTTTGGGCTCAATGTGGTTAACAGAACAATTTTGTGAAAATACAGATTTGGGAACTGCGGGCAACTCCAAATGCAGCAAATACAAGAAACATTTCTTTTTTCTTTCTAATTTTTAAACATTTCAGTCTTTGAGAGATGGGTTTTCTTGCTTTTAACAGCAACAGGATCTAATGAAGCTTTATGATTGTAGACAACACCGCGAATTTTACCAAAGAATAATATTGTTCTTCTTCTTTTTTATTGCTGGCCTCAATGAGAATTCAAGTGCATTTTGCTCGGTATGGTGTTTAATTATCAAGAAGTTGATAAGATAATTTATTTGTTAATGTACGATACAGATAAAATGATATCTTGCCAGCATATCTACTGTTTGGTGTGTATTAACAATAAAAGCATCACTACCACTGAGCTTTTTACTGACAAACTACCTCAGCCAATTGAAAGATGGAAAAAGCCAACAATGTATTATGTATACCCCTGCAGATAACACTAGCAATTCATTATTAAAACAGTACTTTTAAAAAAAGACAAATCACCATTCGCAACATAGACAACTAAGATTCCGAAGACCAGAAAAGGATTTATAAATGAAAAAGAAAGACGGATGATAGTTATATTAACTCAATAAAACAATCGAGCTACACCTACATATTTACCTGTTAGAATGCTAATTGTGCAAACGATTAAGATCAACATAATCCTCAAAAATATCAAGGGAAGAAATTCTCAGCTCTTTGTTCCAAATAAAACAAGCTCACTCAAGTCATACTACATTCTCCAAAACATCATAAACAAGATAAAATTGAAAGCACTGGACTGAACATTATAATCTGGAGCAAATCCTCAACTAAATATTTCAAAACAAACTAAAGAACACTCCGATGTCCCCATAATTTGCATAATTCAACTTTCTAGGCAGCAGCCTGTCTGTTCCTCTTTTTCACACCAGACTTGGCAACCTTGAGACTCCGATTCACAACACTAAGCCTTGCAAGGGCTGCCTTGGTTAGGTCAGGCCTATAGTAGTTATCGGTCACCTAAAAATACCAAACATTATATGGATATGTTAGGCATCATTTATAGTACAAGCACAACAGTAAAAGAAAACTTAATTTAGTGGCACAAGTTACTTGATTGAAACCCAGTAAAAAACAGAACCAAGAGGTTCCACTACTACAACATCACAATATAAGGCAAAATTGCAGTAAACCTCCATTGCTCTCTTCTCGAAAGATGTTCTTAACTACCAGGGTCCAGCTTTAATGATGCTAAGTTTATTTCTGCCTTTTTATTCCCAAAATATCCCTCACTGAAAGTATTATTATGCAATAAAGATCGGTGGTAAAAAAATGTTTGGGGGGGGGGGGGGGGGGGGCTTTTAAAGGTTTTTTTTAAAGAAAAGGTGGTATCCTGCTATGCCAGTAAATCTGCGGGCAGCTTCCCGCAAATTTAAGTTGACTAGTGGAAAATCATTTAAAAGTAAAAGGTAAAGTAAAACTCAAATCTTTGAAATGGCAGAAGCTCAGAAGCCAAGCGTAACAAATAGATTTCATAGAAGAGCCACTCTTCAAGAGCAGACTTCTTACGTGTTAGCAGCTCATCATAGCATGTTTATTTGGAAAGCCAAAAGCTTTAAGAATCTAAACCAAAAAAACACACTTTAAACTAATCATCAAAGATAATAGATGAATTGTAATCACAAAAATGCATGACCAAAATATCCCTCACTGAAAGTATTACTATGCAATAAAGGTCGGTAGTAACAAAATGTTTTGGAAGTAAAATTGTGGAAGGGGAGAGGGGGAGGAAGAAAGGACTTTAAAAGGTATTTTTCGCAAAAGGAAAAAAAAGAGAGGTGGTATCCTGCTATTCAAGTAAATCTGCGGGCGGCTTCCTATATCTTTAAGTTAGCTAATGGAAAATCATTTAAAAGTAAATGGTAAAGTAAAAATCAAATCTTCTAAATGGCAGAAGCTCAGAAGCCAGGCGTAACAAATAATCTCATAGAAGAGTCACTCAGGATTTATGAAAATAGGAGCGTATTTGTTTTTTATAGAACCAATGGCCGTCAGTCTTTATTACAACAAGTTCTGTGACAAGCAAGCAAACGCTACAACAACGAGCCTTTATCCCAAATTTTTGGGTTTGGCTAAAAGAATCCGTTTCTTCCAGTATGCTCAACAATTAACATATCATTCTTAATTGTCTCTAATCACACTCGTCTAGTCTGCCCCTACCCCTAGTTGTGCCATCAACATTTTTGGTCACTTCTTCTAATTGGGGTATTTGTTGGTCAACATTGCACATGTCCAAACCAACTCAGCAAGTTAATTTTACTGCAAAACATGTTCTCATAAAAGTTGTAAACCAATAAACAGCAAAATATTTAAATAAGAATCTAATTTCCCTTATGAACTTAATCCAATTACAACTTCTGAGTGCAAGGAACAACTCAACAGCGCACTGTAGTTTCTTGCAAATATTGCTGCCGTGACGCCTTGGCTATGGTAGTTTTTCGTAGTTTTTCAAAGTTTTATAGTAGTTTCTTATAATTTTTTAAAGTTTTGTGATAGTTTCTCATAGTTTTGAGAGTATTTGGTAGTATCTCGTAACCGAGCCAAAATATTTGGTTGTTTTTTGGAATTAAGTCTTCTTACAATTATGGTGCATGCTATGATAAAACAAGCATGTTAATATGGTGCTATATTCACCAACGGCTAACAGTCATCATGGCTAATTAGGAGGCAATTAATAGATTAATTGATTTCTTTTGCTTTAATATTCAACATATTCTACTTGGCATCATTTCGACCAGATTGATATGATTAAAAGACAGTAGGGAACACAAGCTTATCTAACAAATGGACACGGATTAATCTAAAATTATCGACACAACAAAACCAACTAGAATAACTCTAACTCGTTAACGAAAGACTACACAACATGACAACATGGACATGTACAACAATACATAATTACTAAATAGCATGACTATGAAACAAACGATTCTTAGAATCCATCAAGGATTACCTACCATCTTCAATCACAGCAAAAAAGATGGGTTTTTTACCTGGTTAACCACAGCCTTTGCCATCCTACGGAACTCCTTCTTCATAACCGACTTATGGTAGATGCTTGCAGGCTTGCTCTGCTTCTTTGTCTTAGTAGTGGTGAGGACAACGGAGAGTCCCTCACCTGCTGGCTGAATGCTTACAGTCTTCCTGTTCGCCAAACCTAAAATCATTCAAGATAGTTACAACTGGTCAATACCACTCATTCATTGTCATCTGAACAAAAAAACTTGTGCGACGCAATTTTTAATCTAGGTAAAGATCTTTTTTCATGCAAATTTATACCAGAGTGCTTGAAAGAATTGAGATTGTAGAGATTGTTCTTCTCCTTGCTGAACTGAAGCTTCGCGGTGCTGTTTCCATTCTGCTTCACTAAGAATGCATTGTTCTTCTTCACAATCTCCCAAATGAGATCACCAGGAACTGAAGCCATTCCTTCATTAAAACCAAAAGTTTCAAACTTTATAATGAGCACAATTGCTACTAGCAAAAAATTTACAACGATATACTCTACATAACGAAATATCACAACGGGGAAGGAAAAATCCGATCTTTTTGATAAAACAATCCTAAATTCTCAATAAAATTAGGGGGGAAATAACGTACGATGATTTTAGATCTAAGTGATCATTCTCCTTCAATTGAAAATAAAATTAAGGATACTAACAGAAAAATCGAAGCAAAATGTAACAGATTATTAGATAGTTTACCGAATTATTTACGCTGATGAGACCCTCTTTGCTTCAGCCTCCAAAGGTTTGAAGGGGGTTGATAAAGGGGAGAGATCTCAAAACCCTAATGTTTTCATGAAGCGAAATGTCGCTATTGCCCTTTGGTTTGACCTGTGGAAATAGCGCAAACGCAAAGTGTTTTGTGGCCGGTTTAAGTTAAGACGAAACCATGACTTTAATGCATGTATACAAACCACGGTTTCATAATAAAAGGATTCACATAGTTTAGAACCGTTTTGCAATATAGTCTTGAAGCCTAGATTTCGTATAAAAGAGGGTTTAAGGAAAAGAGGGATTTGCAACTTTGTGAAACTCCAGTCTTTTTGGGGTTTAAGAAAAAGAGAGGGCTACGAGCACTTGAAAATTTTTGAAACCACGATTTGGGTTGCCGCACTTTTTGAAAATTTTTGAAACCACGGTTTGGATTGCCAAACTTTTTGTAGTTTAGCTTTGAAGCCATATGAAAGAATGGTTAAAAATCGCGTCAGTTTGGCAAACAAGGGCTCAGGGGTTTTCGCTGAAGATGTGAAAAGACTCAATTTTGGTGTTTTATACACTTAAATGAGAGCTATTTGGTCGCTTGTATATAGAGGTGCATGCAATATTTGTCAAGAAAGCACCATTTTTCAGTTTTGTTTTGCAACTATATGTCGCATTCTTTATATTATATATAAAGCCATCTTCAAGCTATTTATTGTCCTCATGCATGGAAAATTAGACTACATTCCTTTAGTTTAAGAAAATCGACATTTGGCTCCTTATTGCGAGAAATTACACCTCCACCCCTGATAATTTAAGTTAGGACAATTTTTTATAGTAAACCAAAAATAAAAAATAATTATAAAAAATACTTTAAAAAATAATTACAAAAAAAGACCACTTTTTTCCCTCGTAGGCGCCACGTCAGCACCAGCTCAACGGTGGCGCTAGCGTGAAATAAATTTATTTTATGGACGCAATTTCAAACTGCGTTCATAGCATTTGTATGGGGCACTGCGCCCCATACATTTGTTATGAGCGCTGCGACTGCGCCCTTTACATTTGTATGGGACACAGTTTGAAACTGCGCCCTATACAAATGTATTGAGCGCAGTTTCGAACTACGCCCCATACAAATGCTATGGGCGCAGTTTGAAATTGCACCCATAACATTTGTATGGGACGCGATTTCAAAGTGCACCCCAAAAAAATTGAGTAAAAAATAATGGTGCGCATTTTCAAAGTGCACACATTCCCCCAATAAACCCGAGCCCAATTTTCTCTTTCCTCACTCCACTCTCATCTCTCTCGGACGCGCTCTCTCTCTAGTACTCTCTCTCTCTCTCTCTACTCTCGCTCCCGATCTCTCTCTGCTCCTTCTCTCCCTCTCTCTCCCCCGAGATCTTTCTCTCTCTCTGCACTCTCGCTCTCTTGATCTTTCCCCCTTCCCCGACCTCCCCCTTCTTCCGACCTCCCCCCACCTCCTCCGACCTCATCCCGAACCTCCTCCGAGCTCCTCCCAGCCTCCTCTGGCTGCTCTCTCCCCTCTCTCTCCCTCTGTCTCTCTCATCCCTCTTGCTTGCTCTCGATCTCACAATCTCTCGTTTGTGCAGATTTAGTTGGAAATTCACGGACGCACAATCGCCTTCATCCTCGCCATCGTCATCACCATTGTGAGCATCTCGAAAGTTAGCTAAACCCTAATTTTATTTAAAAATAATTTTAAAAAATTTGGATAAAATTTCGTATTGGTAAGTAATTCGAACAAATTGGGTATATATTAGGGGTTTTCCCCAATTTTACTTATGACGGATCAATGAATAGGATAAAAAATCTTGCAACTTATTACATGCTATAAATATGGATTTTATTGTAATGTTATGTAATTAGTTGAGTATAATCGTGAAGATAAATAAGTAGGTTGTTTGATTAGAACCCTCAAAGTGTGTCAATATTTCTGGCAGGTGGAAAAACGACAGATAATTACATCCATCTAATTTTCTATTTCAGTGGTCAATTAACGATTGGAAAAAATAATATTGCTGAATATGTAGGTGGAAAAACTAAGATGACTAGAGTCAAGAAATCTAACACATACAACGAGCTGTGCCAAGTAATGTACAAAGCTACCAAAATCAATCCGTTAGAGTTCAATATCTCCTTAATATGCAAATGGCCGACAGAGCATGAATATACCGCCATTGAAGTATCCGATGATGAGGATACACAAGTCATACTTGCCTCGGAATCGAAATCAATCGAGCTATTTGTGAAGAAGGAGATATTGACGTCTGCTCAACTGTCCGAACCTTATTCTGAAGTGCCCGATCCTTCTTTTCGAGCATCCAAGGACTACCCGCAAGGAAAAATGGCACGCATGCTCAATATGAATGCTAATTTTACCGGATTTATGTCTCCCACCAATGATGAACAGTATATAGATCAAAATTACTTAGGCAAAGGCACATCAAGCGGGACGCCAGTGAATTAGCAGTTTACGAAATAAGTATTATCTTACATATCTTTATACCGCATATATATTTAGCGGATCACTATTTATTGATAGTGGAGGTATGCTGTAGGTACTAAGTATTCATAAATTTGTGTGCAATTCTTATGTACCGCCGCTCGGTTATAATTGCATGTCACCGCCAAGCTTCGATTTTAATTGCATGCTAGCGCCAAGCTTCGGCTTCAATATTATGCTCCAAAATATCGAGCACATGCAGTCATACAATACGGGATGGACACCATTTGCAGACGATAAGTCGATATTTCATCGATATGAAGCCGGGACATCAAGTACCATGTAAGTCCCCAATGTTGGTTCCGCACATCCAACCGATATACCTGTTACGGATCCAGCGATGTTGGAATATAATGGAGATGAAAGTGATGATGATGATGATAATGATGATGATGATGATGATGATAGTGATGAGGATGAGATTCAAGCACAAGATAGCACGCAAATTGCACATGTTCTTACTGATGAGAATGATAGGCAGTGGATTACTAATTCATGTGTTAACAATGAATTCGTTGAGTTTGAAAATCCACTTGCCGATAACATGACAGATGCTCACATGTCTTCTACATCGGTAATTGAGAATGTCAACTTTTGTGCGGATAGACTTTCGGAGGTCGATATTGAAAGTGGGTTGAAGGTCGGCGATTTGTTCGAGAATAAAGAGAAGTTAATTCAGACAGTCAGCATTTGGTCAATTAAACACGGAGTTTCTTTTAAACCAATTAAGACTAACACGACCAAGTACACCGTCGTTTATAAAACAGACGCGAACTGCCCGTGGAGGTTTCATGTATATATTTCAAAGAAATCACCGACTGGATTCTGGCAGATAAAAAAGTATGCAGGTAATCATACTTATGTGAATTATGTAGTGAATTCAAATCATAAACATGCCACTTCTACATTCATATGTAACAAGATATTGCCTTTTATGAAAACGGATGTCGATTTGACCCCCAAAACGATTCAAGTGCTTATAAAAGATACATTATTCATTAAAATAAATTATATGAAGGCATGGAATGCGTTGAATAAGGTATTGTCTAAAATATACGGAGATTGGGAAGATTCGTATGAACATTTGCCACGATATCTTGCCGCCATCAAATCTACTAATCTTAGGACTGTCTTCAAGATAACCGACGCTTCAATGTCAGAAAGAATGAGATATTTTACCGGTGCATTTTGGGCATTCGGACTGGCCATTGATGGTTTCTCTTATTGTCGTCTCATTCTCAGTATTGATGGGACCCACTTATACGGCAGATACAAAGGGACTTTGCTTATTGCTACTGGGACCGATGCAAATGACGGCCTTTATTCTTTGGCATATGCTGTAGTTGGAGATGAAACCACTGAAAATTAGAAGTGGTTGATTACTTACATTCATCTTTACATTCCATCCGTGCGGGGAAGGCACATTACCTTCGTATCTGACCGGATAAAACGCATTCCGACCGTACTACGAAAATCATGGCCAGAACCTCATAGTCGTCGTTATTGTATGTGATATATCATAGCCAACTTCTTAACTGCTGGATTTAGTAGCAAAACCTTGCAGAGTTTGTTCTCTCAAATTACATGTGTACCAGATGACTTGACCTATACAGAGCTGAGAGAGAAACTTAAACGTATATGTTCAAGAGCAGATACTTGGATTGAAAGTGGTCTAAAAAATGAAGAAAAAAGATGGGCTCTTTCGAAAAATGGTGGTAGGAAATTTTGTATGATGACTACGAATACTTCAGAAAGCTTTAACGGGGTCTTAAAAGGATCTCGATCTTTGCCTATTCAAGCCTTCGTAGGATGAACTTTTTACAGGGCAAACAAATACTTCTTTGCACGACGTCGGGAGGGACAAGAGTGGACGACAAAGTTATGTCCTAAGTTCGAACAATTAATAACAAAAAGAGCTACTGATGCCAGGCATGCTTGGATCATGGGGTTCAGCCAGTCCGAATGGCAGGTATCTGACAAAGATGGAAAAAATTACGGCGTAGTCATCGACTGTAGGAACTGCAGTTGTACGTGCAATATTCCTAAGTTGCAAAATTTGCCTTGTTCACATATAATTTTAGCATGCATACGAGCAGAAGATGGGGGGAACATTGCACATCATGATCTTATTTTGAAGTGGTATTATGTCCCCAAATACAAAGCTGCTTATGCCCCGTTGTTCCATCATGTACCTTATAACCGATATTGGGAGGCATACAATGGTCCAATGATATTACCGTCTATCGGTAGGAGACAAGCAGGACGACCACGTTCCACTCGTATCAAATGTGTTATGGATGATTCACGAGAAGGACATAGGCAAAATATATGCAGTATCTGCAATGAGTATGGTCATAACAAGACACGATGCAAAAATCCTCCAGCCCCACATCGCCATTGGTAATCTCTTCCTAAATTTTGAAATACACACAAACATGCATATACACACACATACACACACGTCCAAACACAAAAAACAAACATACATCTACATGTTGGGTTATGCCAGTGCCCTGGCCATCTACCGTGACCGTTTGCGGAACAAAAATTTTATAAACTGGCGCTAGAATAATCCGCTAACCCGGATCTACCATAAACCTATTAGCTAGCAAACTAAAGAGGGGTTAGAATGGTTATACCGAATGATCTGTGTCCTTCGGTCTTCTACCATCTTCATAAGCTCCTTGAGGCGTCATGAATCGAGTTTGGCCTCCGGTCTCCCTCCATCGAAGATGATCCACCTGAGGATTTATAGTTCGAGTTTCAACCTCAAAGACGAGGTAACTAGGGTACCTACTTCGCCAAACTAGATAGCTTAGAAGATGTAAAGTCTAATGATAGATTAGTTTGTCTCAAAATAGCTTAGGTTTCTCAACACATGAGACATTAAGGGTTTGAGGAAGAAGAAGAGAGCATGGAGGAGATGAGAGTGTAGTGTTGAAGCAACCATGAAAAAATTGCTAAGTGTTGTGAACTCAAGAATACTCAAGCATACCAAAATATCTCACAACACAAATAAATCAAGCATGCTTCAATAATAACCCATGAGTCATCCCATGAGTCACCAAGTGAGCCATGCTTCATTTAATGCCACAAAACAACTCATCCCTCCACCTCATTTAACCATTTATCCAAAATGATTAAAACTAAAATGAGGTGTTATCTTCTAGGAGCACCTTGTAATAAATTACAAGAATACCCCTCATCCGTATATACATATCTGTATCCGTATTCCGAAAAATACGAATACAAAGAGACGAAAATAATCCAATAATATAATACTATGATTCGGCTTAAAGCAAAGCCCATTGGTATCATCCGTCCGAATCATGATACGTGTAGCTAGTACACGTATATGATCGAACCCTGCGTAAAACCATACGGCCTCTACATCGTTTCGCCCGAAACAGGGAAACCCTCTGTGTGGGACTCTAAAGACTCTTCAATACGCTGGCAGTGGGTTTAACCACAAGCACATCAGCGGCACTGGCTGTATGTAATGGAATTTTGCTTCATATAAATATTATTCTATTCTATATTATATGAAGCATGGCATCGTATTTCTATTTTTAGAAAATAGAAATTAAGGTGGAAAATGGGGAGACTTTGGAGGGATGGGCATTGCATGGATTATTCTATTTTGTATTCATTTGCTTGCACTATTGAACCATGGCTACAATTTTTAAGGGTTAAAAATTGTATGCTTCAATAATGCTTGAGCTAAGATGAGTCATTCTACACTTTATTCCACACTTAGCCAATTTCTTGAGTTGCTCTCTAGCTCTCTCCATTTTCTTCACCTCCTCCTTCAAGCTCAATCCCTCACATGAGTTGTGAACCCTTGAGCTTGTGAGAACCCTAGTGAGCAAACAACACCCCTACTTCACCATCCTACACTAGATCAGTGCTTTGATGTAGTGTGTTTCCTTCACTAAAGAGTTTAGTGAAGAGGTAGCTTGGATTAGCGGAATTCGGGTGGATCATCTTCGGCATGATGGTCATCGGAGCAAGTTCGTTCAACCTTCAAGTGGAGCCTAGTGGAGTTGCATGGACTACAACCCGGAGCTTTAGAAGAGAAGGATATGGTCTACAAAGGTTGTAGCCATCCATCTCTTAGTATAGTATATGATATCATAGTTAAACCCTAATCATCTAGTTTAAGATCTTGGTTAGTATAGATTAACACCCCGAAAATTTTAAAAACGGCATGCTTGATGCTAGTAAAACCAAGTGGTGGTGCTAACGTACACTTTCATAGTATCAGAGCCAAAACTAGAAAATTATAACATGTTAGTAGAATCGCGAAACCGAAACAACTCAGAAAACCGAAACCCAAAAACCTGCTCTCTGTCGATTTTCAAATGGCCTCTAAAAATTTTTTAAACAAGTACAGGGTGTTACATATGATGTAACTAGAACACCAGAGAAAAACGAGGCAAAATAACAATTTTAAGCCCGGCGAAAATCCTATTTTGGCCGGCCTGGCCGGTTCTATAATGAGGAAATGCACTCGTTTTTGTTTGGTGTTCTGGTGTTTTGGTTTTGGGGTTTTAAGTTATGTTTGTTTAGCCCAGTTTGCATGTGATGTTAACTTTTCTATTAGGGCTAATCGGAGTGTTTCGTAGTCGTAATTTTAACATTGTTTCGGGTTTAAGTTTGATATGTGATGCAGTAGTTGGAATCCACATTTAATTAGTTTTGTGAAAACTAGTTTGTTTATAAATCTAGCATGTTAATCTCGATTGATTGATTGCCACGAAGTTTCGATTCGGATCGAAACTCCACCGTAATCTCGTATCGTACGCGAATACTCGCCATATAACTTTACTAGGTAGCCACGCCCCATAGCCCCGACCAAGTGACTTTAGGAGAACCCCGTTACCAAAAGTATCCAATTGGGTGCTCGCGGCCACGGTGTTCCGCCTAAGTGCACTTGGTCGACGGCATCGGGGGTGCGGCCATCTACTAAATTTCCCGACGAGTATTCGATCGGGTAGTCGGGAATCTTGTTGAATTACCTGACTAAGCTATTGAAAAGAGTTTTCAATTCGAGACTAAAATGCAAGGTTTAACTGGTTAGGCATGAAATTCGGAATATGAGATATTCCGGGTTTATGATGTCTGAAGAAATACGGATTCTAATTATTATAGTTTTTCATTTCTTTTCTGCTACCGTAAGTGTGATATGTGGGGTATCCCAAATCTCGTTTCTATATGTCAACGGAATTTGGCATACGCGTATTTACTTACGTTGATGACACGTGATGTTATGTGTTTCTATGATATGTTATATTGGATCGCCGTGAATGAATAGCCGGGGTTTTTATGTGAGATGAGAGTTTTACAATTTTCATTCATATAAAAATTTGTATGTAATATTCTTTTATTGGGACACTTCCGTGTTGAGGATGATCTCACCATTGATGTATATTATTTACTTTTCCGCATTAGGATAGACCCAAGACGGGGAGCATAAGTAACCGGGTTCTGGAGTCCAGTGGGAGACCATCTCGAGGAGTCGAGACCGGGTCTCCTAACTCTAGAATTGGCAGGGTTGCTTGCTGATCTCGTAGGAGTCTGTGGGATGTGGGTTTGGCTATTCATCACGACCGTGGAATTCGTGTTTTTCATTATTGGCTTAATTTAAAACACGGACCTCTCAGTATATCCAATATTTCATATGTTGACTTCTGCTGCTTGGTTCTGTCATGTGATCATATAACCGCGTGAGACAAATGCTATATATATACATATATAATATATATAATAAACGTTGTTTATGTTTTGCATCCGTGCTAGTCCAGCCCCTCTCTGCCATTAGTTAAGTAACCTAACGGTGCATGACGGGGCCCCGTGGCGAATGCGGATGGCATAAGCATACGTTCTATTTTCGTTTCGTTTTCTGCGATGTTTAGAAAACATTAAATGATGGGAATTCATTAATGAGATTAATAAAAAGAAAAGAAACCTAAAAATGTTGTAGAAACAAAAGTTTTTAAAAAGGTAGCTCTAGTTTTGCTTTGCATAGTGATATTCCTTGATGAATATCCAGCATGTCATTCGATGATGAAAGAGCCGAGATCCCTTCACCGGGAGTGACCTCTTTAGCAAAACTAGCAAATGCTATAACCTACTCGGTTTATCATCATAGCTTTTGTAGTTCTTGCTTTGCATAATGGTATTCTGTGATGGATATCCAGCACCTCATTCGATGAGGAAAGAGCCGAGATCCCTTCACCGGGAGTGACCTCTTTAGCAAAAGCTAGTAAAAGCTATTTGGTTTGTTTTTGAAAACTTCTCGATTTTAAAAGCGGAGCTTAAACCACTCCTTTTCAAATCACTAGATTCTATAACGATATCAAGTTCATTACGTTAAAGGTTTTCTTAAAAACCAGCCGTAGCCCTCTGTCATTTCAGATAAGTACTATTTAGTATTCGTACTGTATTTGTTGGCATGCGTCAAGGCGTAGTGTGCGGTAGCTGATTAGTGCTTATCTGTCACATGTGATGTGATTGGATTAGGATAGTCGTGCGACTTTGTTGGCCTTTGTCAAAGGTCATGCGGGTGGGTTTAATTCAATCAAGAAATGAACGGGTTGAACTTGACTAGCGGCCTATGGTTTGTTGGCCTTCGTCAAGATCATAGGAAGCTAGGGGTAAAAACAATATTGGTAATTTCAAGTGTTGAAATTTGCAATGAGATTACATACCTTCTATATGATAGTTGGATCCCGATACCCACTGTGAGTAAGAGTTACTCTTAGGAGAGTTTTGCACTTTACAATTAGCCGATCCATTAGGTGTCTAAGAAAGGTGTTAACGGGGTGATGCTCCTGCGGAAATGAGGTTATTTAATTAGTTCCATGCGAAAGCATGTGGAGACTCCCACGGAGTACCAATACCAGCCTGGCCGAACGATTGGCGAACTTGTAGGGTGTAATTAATCCCGGATAATCTTACCTTTTAGGGTTCAAAGGAAGATTTGATAAAAACAGTGGGAGCCATCCTGATTAGATAAAATAATAACCAATCAAATCTTATAAAGAGCGCACGCAAAGTGATTATCCTTCTCTCTCTCCTGGTGCGACCAATGACATACTTTAATCAAGATAATAATATGGATGTATTGACCGAACTCACTTATTATACTGGGCTAGGTTCCACTTTTTCTTATGATTGTCATATGTCTGAGCAAGGAATATGGGAATATCCGGATTCCCATGCCACCCAAACGAAGAATAAGCATGTTGATGCATCGTCTTCGGGTGTGTTCGTAACCGAGAACTGTTCCTCAGTTTTCTCTACGTCCTGGGTATTGGATACCGAATCAGGATCCCACGTATGTAATTTGTTACATGGGCTAAAGAGATGTAGAGAACTGGGAAATGGTGATATGTCTCTAGTAGTAGGGAATGGTGCAATTGTTGCAGCCAAATCAGTTGGCGAATATCACCTTATATTACCAAGTGGTAATACAATGATTCTGAGCGACTGTTATTTCGTACCAAAAATATTGTGAATATTTTCCTAAATCAAATGTTGATTGGGTATGATACGTTATATAATAGTAAATACATTCTAAATCACAACACAGTTCTAAGTATAAGAACACACACAAGAGGAACAGTTCAAAAATAAACGATGACTTCTTGTGGCATTATAGACTAGGTCATATCAATGCGACAAGACCGGTTGTGTTGCATAAGGATGCATATTTGAATCCTTTCGAGTTTATATCTTATGAAACTTGCCAGTCATGTCTCAAAGGCCAGATAACCAAATCTCTGTTTACTGGACACGGAGAAAGAGCTACTGAACTCTTGGACAGATACATAGTGATGTATGCGGTCCTATGTCTACACATGCCAGGAATAGTTCATCATACTTTATTACATTCACCGATGATCTCTCAAGATTCAGACATGTGTTCCTGTTGAAACACAAATCTGAATCTTTTAAGAAAATCAAGAAATATAAGTACGAAGTTGAGAACTAGATGGGTAAAAGTATTAAAATCTTTCGATCTAATCGGGGAGGAGAATACTTGAGCACGGAATTCAGAGACTAGTTAAAAGAGAACGGGATTCTCTCTCAGCTTACTCCTCCGTATACACTACTGCAAAATAGAGTTTCGGAGCAGAGGAATTGCACCCTATAAGATATGGTGCGCTCTATCATGTGTAATGCTGAGTTGCCTATTTTCTTTTAGGGTTATGCACTTGAGATAGCTGCATACCTATTGAATAGAGTTCCGACCAAATCCGTTGCCTACCATTCCATATAAGAGATGGAATGGGAAGAGATCATATCTTAAACGAGTTAAGATATGGGGTTGTCCGGCCTATGTTAAAAGCAAAATCCTGACAAACTCGAGGCAAGGTCAGTTCTGTGCAAGTTTGTAGGATATTCCAAATATTCGCAAGGGTATATCTTCTACCACACCGAGAAACAAAAGGTGTTTGTTTCTCGACATACCACCTTTTTAGAAAAGGAATGTCTTGTCAAAGAGATTAGTGGTAATGATGTAGAATTGGAAGAAGTTCCAGGAAACACAAACTATAACTGATAATTTGGTAGAACCGGAGGATTCAATAGTCCCCAACGAACCTCAGCCACTCTGCTGATCTAGTTGGGTTCCTCATCCACCTGAGAGATACTACGGTTTTGTAACAACCCTAAATTTCCTGTAAAATTTTATGTGCAATTTTTTCAAAAATCCAGAAAGGGGTATTTTAGCCTGAGCATAAGATATTAGTAATTAATTTGCTTTTTAATTACAAGTTAAAAGAATGTAACAACTCCATTTTTAGTGTACAAAAATTTGCTTTAAAATTAATGTATACTTGGGGTATTTACTTTTGCTGTGATTACTTTAAGTAATTAATTCACTCCTTAATTACAAGAAGGAGCTTGTAGCTCATTGGTAATACCTTACACTGCTGAACCAAGCCACCAGAGTTCAAATCCCATACCCCACATTATTTTTAATATTATTTTGTTTTGAATTTATAGAATACCAACAGTTTACACGTGCATTTCTCACAAAAACCCCACTACCATAGGAAAATTAAATATACCAGGAGACTAATGGACTGACAGGGGACCCACCTATTGCCTGACTCGGCCTGACTCGGCCGAGTCGGTCGGCGGACCGGCCGACTCGGGATGCCGCCGCCGGCCGGACTCGGCCGGATGGCCGAGTCCCCAACACTAAAGTTGGGGCTCTTGGCATTCTCTACCCCTTGCACACCTCAATTTCCCAGATCGGTTCCAGAGAATTCATAAAAGCCTCATTTGCTCCATTTTTTAATACATTTTAATATTTTTTGCATTTTTTTTCAATTAAAATCTTCATCTACCCTAACCCTAGCCTAACCCTATAAATACCACCCTTAAACACTACTCCCTCACCCCAAAATTCTGAGCCAACTCTCAAGAAATTCCTAGAAACTCTAGTGTACTTTGGAAGAAGCGAAAGGCGAAACTCCGGCGAATTTTCCGGCCATCTTCCGATGACGATCCTAGGAACTCCCGACAACGAAACGACGCACCGTCGACTCCTCTCGTCTCCCCTTCCTCTCCTCTGTTAACTAAACCCGTAAGTCCCCATCCCTCTTCTCTATTCTTTTTCTAAAAATACGGAATTACAAAACCCGACGGAATCGGAACAAATCCGATTTTCGATTCGGTTTCTTCCTAAAACCTCACTTTTCTTTAATACAATAATGCTAAAACCAATTCATGTTGACTATTAAATACTAACTAATCATATTGAACAAGTTCCATTGTTTCCCCCAATCAGAGCAAAGCTCTGTTTGAAATTTAAATTTCAAATTGAAAAAACGCTTCAGATGCAGCGCCAAGTGCGCTGCGCCCTAAGCAGCGCACTACGTGTAAAACACGGATGCGCTAGCGCTAGGTGCGCTGCGCTCTGAGCAGCGCACCACGTGTCAGACACAGGTGCACTAGCGCTAGGTGCGCTGCGCTCTAAGCAGCGCACCACGTGGAAAGCACGGGTGCGCTAGCGCTGGAACTAAAAGTTCCTCACCTTTAGATCAAAGATCTAATAATAATAAAAAATCATTAATTAATCAGAATTAAATTCTGTTAAGGAAAGATCTCTCAAATCTTTCCAAACAACAAGATTGTGCTCTGTAAATCAGAGCACCGTTGGATCAATGATCCAATGGTGATTAAAAATCACTAAAAAATACATAATAAATTCTGTTTAGAAGATTTCCCAATTTGTGTTGAAAACAAGAAGCTTACCTTCTGTGAATCAGAAGCCCTTGGATCAAATATCCAACGATGGGAAAATTCCCAAATCAATTAGAGAAAAAATCTCTTTAACTGATCGAACTGATCAGCTTGCCCTCTATAAAGGCCCCAAGACTTCAAGTCTTCTACAGAGAAACCCCCCCATAAACTTTGAGAAACTCGAAGATAAAGAGCAAGCTCTTGCAAGAAGATCTTTATTCAAGGTAAAAATGATAGTGATGAACATAGAGATGAAATCATCTCATAAAAAGAAGAATTCATTTCTTTAAAAAGATCATAGATCTATAAAAGACAAAAGGTCTTTCAAAAAAAAGAGATCAAAAGATCTCATCATAAAAAGAAGAAGAACATAATTCTTCTCACAGATCATGGATCTATAAAGGCAAAGCCTTTAATCAATATAAGAGATCGGAAATATCTCCTGCAAAATAAGAACTGTTGTTCTTAGATCCTGAGACAAAGTCTCTTTTAAAAAAACATAAATTTGTTTCCCAGATCAGAAAATTGATCAGATGTGTTTTGCGCTCTTGAATTGCGCTTCTGCGCTCTCTGGACTGGCGCTCAGCGCTAAATGCGCCACGTGTCAATCACGTATGTGCCAATTAACAACTTGCGCTTTGCGCTTCTAAAATAGCGCACTGCGCTCATGGGCTGGCGCTCAGCGCCAAGCGCAACACGTGTCACTTACGTATGTGCCACTAAACTGAAAGCGCAATGCGCTCATGAATTAACGCTCAGCGCTTATAAATTGGCATCATGCGCTCATCATCTGGCGCCTAGCGCGACACGTGTCCCTTACATGTGCGCTACTTGGTAGAAGCGCACTGTGCTCTTTGACTGGCGCAAAACGCCTAGCGCGCCACGTGTTGCGTTGACAGAATATTAATTGTTCTTTAATAAGCACAGAGCTCTGATGAATGCTCAGCATTCAATAAAAGACAAAAACATTGTCAAAAGGGGCCAAGCCCAAATAAAGGCTCAACATCTCAAAATAAAATGTTAAACATTTATTGGACTTAGCTAAAGATTGGCCATAAGTCCTCAACTTATATTAATTGAGCTCATCTGCTCATAAATATATTAACAGATCTTAGCCCCAAATTGGACTACGGATCTTTCAACCAACTCACATCGATTCGAGGGTACATCTCTTTACTCCTCTGATATTTGTCGTTGTAATCCTTCAATGTCTTCAGAGAGGTGACGGGTCCTGACAACCAAACATTCTACGGACTGTGGGGTCCTTTACAACTCACGGACTATGATGTCCTTAACCTTGACTGTGGGGTCTTTAAACTCACGGACTATGATGTCCTTAACTTTGACTGTGGGGTCTTTAAACTCACGGACTATGATGTCCTTAACCTTTGACCGCAATGTCTTTAAACTAACATTGGACCGAGATGTCCTTAAACTAACATTGGACTACTATGTCCTTAAACTGGTAATCGACCGTAAAGTCTCTAAACTAAACAATAAAGTCCAAATGCTCTTTTGTTGGATCTAAATGATCCCGTTAAGTTGATCTTAGTCTAAAAATTAGACTAATGTATCTTTAACAAATAAGTTGATCTTAGTCGTAAATGAGACTAACTTATCCTTAAACCCAACCCCCAAACCCAAATCTAAGAAAGATACGGATTTGGACTAATCCACGCCCTACGGGCGGCAACATAAATTAGTCTCCGTATACAATCCACGGGCAACCAAAAACAAAACAAACACCCACGATACGAAGTGACCATCTGGAGAAGGAGAAAGTTGTTACCGCGATGCGGTAGCGTAATTAACTGCAGGGGCTTGCGTCTGCAGGGAAGAGCGTCCCCACAATCAAAAACCCCTCAAATGAGAGGGAATCTGACGAAGTCTGCTACATCGGTCACATCCGTTTAAACCTTCGATGCATGGTGCCATAAATCAACTTGGCATCTTCGGAGAGGTGGACGGATAGCACCAATTAGTATCTGCCCCGAAATTCAGGCAAGACGGACCCGCGCGGTCCCATCTCTGTGTTTTCGGCGGGGAACAGATTCTGGCATGCTCGGTGGGACCTTTTTCTCTTTCCACTCCACACTTCGTGTGTCGTGTTCGTGAACGAATCGCGGTTTGATATGGTTGCCCTTGGGTTCGAGGTACTAAGATTTGGTGTCTTGCTCCGTGCAGAAAACAGAAAATCAATGGCTTCAACCTGCACTAACTGCAACTACAACTCTTACTCCATCCCGTCTGGAAGAGTGACTTACGGGCCTCAAGCGGCCTCCCTTTTCACAATGCCGGTGGACCAGGTGACTCAGGCCACCACTGGACTATTCTTCAGGACTATGATCCCGTCAGTGAGTTTCAGCACTCCTACACTATTACAACAAGCTCAGAATAAGTCGGTCTTTGATCGGCTTGCAACTACTGCGGCCCCTCTCAACAGGTCGCCCAAACCAAATGCCTCGGTCTTTTCCTGATTGGGCCAAGGTTCATGTGGGCCCATGAAGAAGCCTGCAATTCGAGAAAGGGTTATTCCGAAGAGGATAGCCATCCCTGTTCCCGAAGCCGTTAAAGTAACTTCTCCTGCCAAGGGGTCTATCTTTGCAAGACTGGCTGTTTCGGCTTCCGCTCCGAACGAATTCATCAAAACTTCTCCTCCTATGCGAAAGTCTGCTTTTGATAGGTTGGCCGTCCCCACTCAGCGGACGTCGGTCTTTAAGAGGCTGGTACCAGCAAATTCTAACCAACACAGGAGCATGATGAAGCCATTCCTATAGCTGAATCAACTCCATCTGCACGACATGCTCGCCGTCGTCACTGGCGCCGAGTAAGGAAGGCTGGGGGCAGCTCCCCTTCTGGACTAACTCCGCCAGCTCCCATAGTGGAAATTAATGCTGCTGTTCCAACTCGGAAAAGCTTTGAACCGCTTAGGAGGGTTCGCAAGAACTCTCCGACTGCCGTGCTGAAGAGATCTCCTCCACTTATGGTGATTACTACAGAAAAGAAGCCGGAGCAGCCCCCTCAGCGACCGTCCTCCAAAATTTATAAATTCTGGCGACAAGTCCAGGAATCGGTGATTAACCAGGACTACTCTCACCGACCAAAGAAGCTCAAAGCTCAACAAGAAAAGAGCCATCTCATGGTACCACAGAAGGCATTATCCGTCTGGGTACCCGCTGCAACGGCTCCCTCAACGTCAACCGCTCAAAAGAGAAGGAGGCCGGAGAAAGCCCCCGTGTCCGCGACGAACCGCAGAGACACCGAACCTAAACGCCCCAAATCTGGGGGCATGATGGTGCATACTGTTTATATGGCTTTCGGAAAAAAGGAAAGCCGTGCTTCTACGGGTCATCGACCGCTTACCCGATCGATAACAAAGGCTCAGGAGTAACAGCAGCAGAAACTTCAGGAGATGCTGACTGCAATGGCCGCACTCACTGGGCCAAAAGAAAATCCAGAGACCTCGGAGCAACGTCGGGAACAAGAAACTGATACCGAGTTCCTCCGAAGAATGCTCGAGAGGAAAGAAAAAGAGGCTGCAGAGCAGGCAGCTAATATAAAACGAATGGCTCTTTTGTTCCAGGACATGGCTGGGATGATGTTACAGCCGGAACCTCCAGCTGAAGACCCCCCGATCATCATTGAAGACTACAGAGGGGAGACGTCAAATCCTCCTCCGGCTCTTTCATCAGCCAAGGAGGAGATCATCTCCAAGGCCGCTCTGGATGATTACATTGCTCGGCAAATACGAGCTCACTAGGCGAATGAAGCGGCTGGACAGATCGTTAAGACTGGACGACCCTATCCAGGCTGGTATGACCAAATAAGGTACTCGCCGAGATATACGATCCCCAAATTCCACGTATATAAGGGGACGGAAAATCCGCATCAGCATGTCGCCCAGTTCAGGGCTCTATGTGGCAACACTGGAGGTGACGATAAACTGTTACTTCGCCAGTTCGTCGGCAGCTTGTCAGAGACGGCGTTTGAGTGGTACTCGGAGCTTCCTAACGACTCCGTCAAAACTTTTGCAGAGATGGAGCTACTATTCACCCAGCGTTTCGCGAGTGCTAGTGAACGCACCCCAATAACGGCATTGATCAATGCCAGGGTGAAGCAAAGTGAAACATGGGTACAATACGCAATACGATGGCGAAATTTATGGTCAAAATGTGAACAGCGCATCGAAGAAGCGCCGGCCGTGGGCATGTTCGTGGGCACTCTTGACCCTCAAGCAACTATTTCCCAATTCATGATGTTCTTCAAGCCGACCACGTTTCAGGCCTTGATCGACAAACTGGCCCAAATGGACCAGATGGGTTATAGACCGTCTCCTTCAAAGCCGAAGCCACGGAATGAAAAGGGAAAAGGGAAAGCGACCTTCGTCGCAAATGCTCAACAGCAGCCCAGTGCCCCGAAACTAACGGATCGACTAGAAGAAAGACGGCGATACTATGGTGAGAAAATGAAGCGCCCTTACTCGTTTCCTCGGGATAAAACGAAGAGATTGTTCGAACTAGCGGTGCGCAGCAGGCTCATCAATCTGCCAAATCCAAAATGACCGTTGCAACTTGGCGAGGCTAATAGTCCCAATTATTGCTCCTACCATCAAACGGTAAGCCACCCAATTGAAGATTGCTTCGTCTTTAAAGGTTGGATCGAAGATCAATAACAACAGGGCAAGTTTGCGATGTCCAAGAATTGGAAGGTGAACCCACCACAGCCACACGCTCCCAAGAAGACAGACACACCGGAGGCATCATGCTCTTTCATAGAAGAAGCTCCATGCGAGGCCGCTCTTTCAGCCAAAACTAAAAGAATGCTGAAGGATCTCCACACATGCCCAGCAATCAGGTGGAAGAATCCACTGGAACCCGAGATTATCGAGGGAATGTTGAAGCCGCGCCCGACTCCAAAAATTGGTGGTGATATCCAAAGCACTTGCACCCAGCCGTCAAAGTCTTCGAAGAAGAAGAAGAAGACCAAAAAGCCCGTGAAGCCTGGTGACAAGCGCACAGACCTGCAAAAACAGATTGACGTGTTGGAAGAATATAATCAAAAAGCGCGGACTCCAGTCACACTCCAAGAATTTCTCAGCCACGTCCTTAAGGACGGAGATGATGACAATGGATAAGACTCGTCGGATGAATCTGAAGGTTATGTGGCAAGCTGCCATGTAATCTTTCACTCGTCGATAGACGATGAAGAAGCTCCTTATACAGAGAAACTGGGGGCAGATCCTAAGACGGAACTTCTAGAGCCATCAGACGGAATGATTGATGCATTCCTGGACGAAGCTCTTCTTAAAACCAAAGCTGCTCGAGAGCGTGAGATGCCCATATTTGAAAAAGCCAAACGCCGGCGACTGGACGAAAGGATTGAAGCACTCCCACCAGATTGAAGTACGTCCGCCACAAACAAAAGCAGGTCCGAGACAAGGAAGAGGTTCGCCAAAGCCATATCGATGGGAATGAAGCTCCCGCCCCCCGAAGGAAACACTCTTGGTGAAGCGGAAACACATCCTAGTTACTGCTTATATTATCGAAAGATTGCACACCCCACCGAAGAGTGCAACGCTTTTAAAAGATAGTGGCAGGGATATGTTGCTCACCGACAATATTTCAAGCGGATGAAACGCAAAACTTGTCGGGAGCAAAGAAATACGACCGAGGAGCATAAAAGAAATGCCGGCAACTGTCACATGGTCAACGCTGAGGGATCGCAAGTTCTCACCTTTGGGAGCGACTCTGACGAAGAAATGACTCTTGGCCCTCTCTTTAAAGAATCCACCTCGGGAAAAGAGGAAGAACCGAAGACCTGTGAAAATATTCAGCAGCGCAATCGCACGCTGCCCGAAAAGAATTTTAGGCCCTCGAACAGTGGGTCAAATAGAAAAGATAAGGGGAAAGAAAAGGTCTCTGATATCATCCTTGATGACCAAGCCGTCAAAGAGCTGACAGCCAAGGACCCGCCAAAGAAAAACAAGGTGGACTACAACGTTCTGGTACACTTGAGAAAGCTACGTTCGCAGCTAAGCAATCTCGACGCCCTTTTGCTATCCAAAGAGGCGAGAGATTCTCTGATCAGGGCATTATAAGAGCCAAAGCAATTCCAAGCTTTTCTCGCCGAAGAAAAGATGAAGGACGAGCTGGAAGAAGTGCATACAGCCGATATCGCCTTCGGCGATGAAGATCTCCTCCTCGGGACGTGTGAGCATAACCGTCCCCTTTATGTCTCCGGATACTGTCATGATATCAAGATAGGCAAGATTCTGGTTGACAATGGGTCCTCTGTCAATCTCCTCAATGTAAGAGTGTTGAAGGAAATCTGCATGAGCGTTCAGCACCTCGCTCGCAATAAGATCACTATCTCCGGGTTTGACTCCCAGTCGTCACGGACGCTCGGATCTGTGATACTGACGCTGCGCTTTGGGCTGCCAGTCACTGACATCAAGTTTCACGTCATTGACGCTAAGACCTGCTATAACGCTTTGCTCGGCCGGCCTTGGTTACACGAGTACAACATTATCCCTTCTACACAACATCAGTGTATGAAGTACTTCAAGGATGGTCTCGAGTACACCGTAACGGGAGAACTTAACCCGTTCTCCGTAAACGAAGTTCGAAAGTACGAAGATGCAAAATACTTCCTACCTGATTTCGAAGACACAGAAAGATGTCCCAAACCGGAGGACAAGAACAAAGCTATCGCCACTATTCCAATCTTTGGGAGTGATACCGAAGACGAAGAAGAAGTAGTTTATTCAAGGCCGCCCTAATGCAACAAGCCGGGACCGTCCACCCCTATGCTGATCTTCAGCAGCGACTCGGAAGATGAGGTCAATGCCATATTTTCTGCTCGGCCATCGATACAAGCTTTCGCTGATGAAGATCAAAGTTTGCAAATCGCCATGGTTCCGCGGGAGCATTACAAAGAACTCGACTCACTTAATGCCTATAGTGTGCAGGAACTGCAGACATTCTATGTCCCTCCCAGGCGAAAGAGTGAAAAGGCGATCCTATTCTACCGATCTGGGAAAACCAAGGTGGAGAAAGAAATTTGGCATGGTGCTGATTCTACACTTGACAGGCTCCATCCCATCCGACTGCCTAGATACTACACGGAAGGATTGAAAAGGCTATTGAGGCACCAATGTGTACCTTTGAAACAGACTGCTCGACAAGCCCAGTTCTATAACAAGATCTGGAATATCCCCGAAACTCAACGAAAGTTGCCCAATGGGAGAATAGAAACGACCGGACTTGGGTATGTTCAATCCAAGAAATGGGAGCGATTCTGCGGCTGCTACATCATACATGACTTCGACGAAGAAGGAGATGCTTTGTGGGAAGATGCTAACCCTGAGCCAAAACGAGCTCCCGTCGTGAAAATACCAAGCCCGTCATTTGAAGAACAAATGGACAAGCTTATAAGGGAAGCAGGTCAAAAGGTTCGAGACGATCATAATCGCGAAATGGTCATCTACAAGAAAGCCAGAACGCAGCGCCTCCTTCAGCAGGCTACGGAAAATGACGATGCCCGTCGTCAACCCGTCATACAAAAGGCCCGACGCAGAGGCAGAAATAAACCCAAGAACGGGAAAGGCGTTCGACAGCAACAAAGCGGGACCAAGAAGCCACATGATCGGGAATCAAGCAACCTGGATTCGTCTCTTATAAAGAAGATGGGTCGAGCGTACTCTTTTTCCCAAGACAAGACAAAGAAGATACTTGATCTTGCTATAAAACATCAAATGATTATCCTCCAGGAGTCCAAGCACCCTGAGTAAGCAGGCGAAATCTCTCATCCGGACTATTGCTCCTATTACAGAGCAATAGGACATCCTCTCGAAAACTGCTTCACATTCAAAGACTGGGTAGAAGACCAGTATCAGTAAGGCAGGTTCGTTCTATCCAGCAGCTGGAGGGTAACTCCGCCACAAAAGCATGAACCAAAAGCTGTGCCCGCAGTGAGAATGGAACCGGATCAACATCGGTCTTGGAAGCGATCTCGTACCTGCCACGTGATAACGCTGTCAGAAGAAGAGCCCGAGAATATGGATGACCTCCCCTGGTGCTTCGAAAACGATGATGGCGAGGTGATCTCAGAGTTTCCACCGGCGCCAAAAGAGCTGGAAGATGGAATACATACTACTGCAGATAACCTCAAGAAAATTGATTTGGGGACGACAAGTGACCCGCGGCCGACATTCGTCAGTGAGCTGTTATCTGAAGAAAGGGTAGCTACGCTAAAGGACATGCTCATGCAGCATAAAGATTGCTTCGCATGGAACTATTCCGAGATGTCAGGACTAGATCCAGAGATTGCTGTACACAAATTGGCAATATCCCCGGACGTCAAGCCGATCAAACAAGCACCGAGAAGAATGCGGCTCGAGCTTGAGATGAGCATCAACGCCGAGGTCAAGAAGCTAATCGACTCCGGTTTCATCCAAGAGGTTCAATATCCTGACTGGATTGCTAACATCGTCCCAGTAATGAAGAAAAATGGGATGGTGCGCAGATGCGTAGATTTTCGGGATCTCAACAAAGTTTGTCCGAAGGACGACTTTCCAGTACTGGTCACTGAGCTGATGATAGATAATACGTCCACTCATGAAGTTTTCTCCTTCATGGACGGCTCATTAGGATACAATCAGATAAAGATGCATCCCGAGGACCAAAAGCACACCGCTTTCCGGACCCCTTTGGGCATATTTTGCTACAAGGTGATGCCCTTCGGTCTAAAGAACGCCGGCGCCACCTATCAGAGGGCCATGACGAAGATTTTCGACAACCTCATACATGAAATCGTCGAATGCTATATTGACGATCTTGTGGTGAAAAGCAAATCATACGAGAAACATCTAGAGCATCTGAAGATCGTATTTCAACGCCTTCGGCAATACAACTTGAAGATGAACCCTCTCAAATGCGCGTTCGGAGTGTCTTCAGGCAAATTCCTGGGATTCATCGTCCGACACCGAGGCATCGAGATAGACCCGTCGAAGATCAAGGCGATCATGGAAATGCCTCCACCAAAGACTCTCAAGCAACTGCGGTCTCTCCAAGGAAAGCTCGCGTATATCCGGCGATTCATAACCAATCTCTCCGGCAAGTGCCGTCCTTACAGTCACCTAATGAAGAAAAGGACTCCTTTCATCTGGGATCGCAAATGTCAAAGCGCGCTAGACGAAATCAAGCAATACCTGCAAAATCCGCCAGTACTGGCCGCTCCCGTTAAAGGAAAACCTCTCGTCCTGTATACAACAGCCTTTGAAGGTTCTTTAGGCGCGCTGTGGGCACAAGAGAACGACCAAGGGAAGGAAAGAGCTCTCTACTACTTGAGTCGAGTTCTACTGGGGGCAGAAAGCAACTACTCCCCCATTGAAAAACACTGCCTGGCATTGATCTTCGCGATAACGAAGCTCAGACACACGCGTTGGCATATGAGGTCCATCTCATATCGAAAGTAGATCCTCTCAAATATTTGATGTCAAAGGCTATATTGACGGGACGACTTTCTAAATGGGCCCTGCTCTTGATGGAGTTCTCGATAACTTATCGTCCTCTCAAGGCAGTGAAAGGCCAGGCCATCGCCGACTTCCTCGCTGAACATCCGATACCCGCCGATTCTCCTTTGAACTGCGAATTGCCCGACGAGTACGCGTTTGACACGATCGATGGGGAGAGAAGAGAGAATGATACCCGATGGGAACTTTACTTCGACGAAGCATCTTCCATGAAGAAGCGCAAACAAAGCACCCCTATAACCAAATCAGGGGTATGCCTCATCTTTGTGACTCCACAAAGAGGGATAATGCGCTCTTCCTTCTCCTTAACAGAGCCGAGAACGAACAATGAAGCCGAATATGAAACTTTGATAGCAGGTCTCGAGATCGCTATCAACATGGGAATTGAAAACCTCTTCATATACGGGGACTCCCAATTGGTCGTTAGTCAAGTAAACGGCGACTATCAAACGTGCAAGCCTGAGTTGGTGAAGTACGGCGAGAAAGTGCAGCAACTGCTGACTCAAATTCCTTCCTACACCTTGGAAAGCATACCGCATGCGGAAAATAGCATGGCGGATGCGTTAGCCAAGCTCGCTAAAGAACTGGCTGACGAGAGCCTCGATGACGTGAGGATCATTGTGCAAAGTTGTCGGGTTCTCGCATCAGCAGAAATATCTCCAGAGTCGTCCGAAGAAAAAAGAGCGACCGAGCAAGTGACCCTACAAATAAAAGACCAGGAAAAGGCTAAGGATTAGAGACAAGTCTTTATAGACTACTTCAAATCCCGTCGAACACCTGAAGATGCATCGTCAAGACATCAGCTCATGAAACGAGCTCTGTCTTTCGCCTTCGTCAATGATACCCTGTATAAGAGATCATTTGATTCTCTGTGGTTAAGATGCTTGGGACGTGAAGAAGTAAGGAGAGTCATCTAAGAAACTCACGACGGACTCTGCGGTTCTCACCAAACCGGGCCGAAGATGAAGCTGAAGATCAAGAAGATGGGCTATTATTGGCCCACGATGATCCAGGACTGCTTCGAATACGCTAAGCAGTGCCACTCGTGCTAGATTCACGGGGATTTTATCCATCAGCATCCAAATCCACTGCATCCAACGGTGGCTAGCTGGCCGTTTGAAATGTGGGGAACTGACATAATCGGCCCCATCGAACCAGCATCGTCCAGAGGACATCGATTCATTTTGGCGACAACTTATTACTTCTCTAAATGGGCAGAAGCAGTACCGTTGAGGGAGGTGAAGACGGAGAATATTCTCCATTTCTTCAAGACACACGTCATTTATCGGTTTGGCACTCTACGACAGATTATCTCCGATAACGGGCCAGCCTATAGAAGCCACAAGATCAGCCGCTTCGCACAACAGCATAATATAGATTGGAGATACTCTTCAGTCTATAATCCCCGAGCTAACGGTCTAGCTGAGGCTTTTAACAAGACCTTGACGAAGATCATGAAAAAGACGGTGTCTCGAAATAAGAGGGACTGGCACGAGAGACTGCATGAAGCTCTCTGGGCATATCGAACTACGTTCAAAACGACCACGAACACAACACCGTATGCGTTGGTATTCGGCACAGAAGCGGTACTCCCCCTTAAGATAGAGTTACCCTCTCTACGAGTGGCAGTTCACTACGAACTAACAGACGAAGAAAATGCTCACCCTCGACTTGAGGAGCTTGATGCCCTTGATGAAACCCGGCTCATGGCGCAACAAAATCTGGAGGCTTATAAAGCAAAGATGACGTGCTCATATGAGAGATTGACTAGGCCGAGAACATTCTGCCAAGGCGAACTCATGCTAGTGGTCAAAAGGCCTATGATCCCCAATCGTGCCAAGCGGGGGAAATTTGAGCCGAACTATGAAGGCTCGTATATCATAGACAAAGTTTACCAGGGTGGAGCATATATACTCATAGACATGCATGGTGAAAGACCTTTCAGGCCAATAAACAGTCGCTTCCTAAAAAAATATTACGCCTGACGAGTCACGGCCTAGGTCAATGATAGATGATGACGCCTATATCCGCTCGCTATCTTCCTAAGCCTAAACTCTGTAAGTAGTACCCGGCTTCCTTTTCTTGGACCGAAACGTCCTTAAACTAACAATGGACCACTACGTCCTAAAACTGGCGTCGGACCGAAACGTCCTTAAACTAACAACGGACCACTATGTCCTAAAACTGGCTATTGACCGAAACGTCGATAAACTACTACGGACCGCAGCATCCCGAGGCTGACACAAAACAAAAATATATATATAATATATAAAAAAACGGTATGTCCATAAGCAAAATGGGCACGGATGAAAACCTGAAAGGGCTCCGTGAGTAAAAACGGCAGGGCTACCAGTGAGTTTTATGAAAACCCGAAAGGGCGCAACCTCGTTAAAAGACACTTGCAAGGTCCTCTTGACCTTGTGAGGAGAATCCACCTGCGTGGGATCCTTACGACTCACAAGGGAACAACATACTTAGGGATCCCCACGATTCCTAAGGAGAAATTACACTTGCGAGATCCTCACGACTCATAAGGAGAACCCTCTTGTGAGACCCTCACGGCTCATAAGATTCAAAAGTCTTAAGCTACAGGGATCTGAACCCGTTCTTAAGCCATCACAACCTCCAATTCTTCCCTACAAGTGGTTCAGTATTGACCCTTGTATACAATCCACGGGCGCGAATAAACATTTCCCTAACAAAGTCCCATCCGTGATTAGGGATATGCTCGTACAGCGAACAACACTTGTAAGTCCTCTTGACTTATAAGGAGAAAATACTCTTGTAAGATCCTTACGACTCACAAGAGAACACACACTTAGGAATCCTCACGATTCCTAAGAAGAGAACGCACCTACGTGATCCTCACGACTCGTAGAGAGAAACACCTTTATGAGACCCTTACGGCTTGTAAAGTCAAAAACCTTAGTCGACAGGATCCTAACCCTGTCTACTAAGCCACCTTTGTGCGACATCGACGAAGGCAAATGACAATTTGCTCCTGGCAATATCCCAGTTGTAGCGGTGCTGATGCCGAAATCGGTGTCTAATTCCAAGCTTGCAGCGAAAAACCAGCGAGCCACACATGCATACGAAATAGCCAAAATGATGGGGCAACTTGCAATAAAATCAGCAAGTAAAAATGTATGCATGCAAAATAGCCGAAATGATTGGGCAACTCGCAATAAAAATCTGCGAGTAAAAATAAAACAAATAGCCGAAATGATTGGGCACCGCGAAAAATAGCCGAAATGATTGGGCAATCGCGACCTTCGCGATATAAAAGCTGAAATGATAGAGCATCGCAGAAAGGAATAAAAAAAATCTTTTCTTGAAAGAATGAAACTTTTGCCCTACAGGTGATATCACATCAATCCCTGTATACAATCTAGGGGCGCAAACAAAGAGGGAACCATACCTTCCCCGCAGGCTCCATCAGAAAAGAGGCCAAATCTCAATGGTTCACAGATAGCCTAGAGATCATCTCAACATTCGTCTCATTTCAACAGACACGACATCAACAAATCGGAGCTGCGGCAAAATTCCCAGTTCCATGACTCGACGATGCACAAACAACCGAGAGTCAACCTTTCCTGGTCACGTGGAACACGGCCTATGTCAATCCTGACCCCGTGGGAAACGTCCAGAGCGGAACCTGTCCTCGTAGAACACGGCTATGTCAATCAGACCGCGTGGAAAGCATCCAGAGCAAAATCCTGGTTACGTGGAACACGGCCTATGTCAATCATGACCCCGTGGAAAACGTCCAGAGCGGATCCTGGTCTTCGCAGAACACGGCTATGTCAAACTGACCCCGTGGGAAGCATCCAGAGCAAATTCCTGGTTTCGTGGAATGCGGCTTATGTCAATCCTGACCCCGTGGGAAACGTCCAGAGTGGATCCTGGTCCTCGCAGAACACGGCTATGACCCCGTGGGAAGCATCCAGAGCAAATTTCTGGTCACGTGGAACACGGCCTATGTCAATCCCGACTCCGTAGGAAACGTCTAAAGCGGAGCCTGGTCCTCGCAGAACATGGCTATGTCAATCAGACCCTTTGGGAAGCATCCAGAGCAAATTCCTGGTTTCGTGGAACGCGGCCTATGTCAATCCTGACCCCGTGGGAAACGTCCAGAGCGGAGCCTGGTCATCACAGAACACGGCTATGTCAATCAGACCCCGTAGGAAGCATCCAGAGCAAATTCCTGGTCACGTGGAACACGGCCTATGTCAATCATGACCCCGTGGGAAACATCCAGAGCGGAGCCTGGTCCTTGCAGAACACGGCTATGTCAATCAGACCCCGTGGAAAACATCCAAAGCAAAATCCTGGTTACGTGGAACACGGCCTATATCAATCATGACCCCATGGGAAACGTCCAGAGCGGATCCTGGTCCTCGCAGAACATGGCTATGTCAATCAGAACCCATGGGAAGCATCCAGAGCAAATTCCTGGTCATGTGGAACGCGGCTTATGTCAATCCTGACCCCGTGGGAAACGTCCAGAGCGGATCCTGGTCCTCGCAGAACATGGCTATGTCAATCTGACCACGTGGGAAACGTCCAGAGCGGAGCCTGGTCCTCGCAGAACACGGCTATGTCAATCAGACCCCGTGGGAAGCATCTAGAGCAAATTCTTGGTCACATGGAACGCGGCAATGTCAAACCTGACCCCGTGGGAAACGTCCAGAGCGGATCCTGGTCCTCGCAGAACACGGCTATGACCCCGTAGGAAACATTCAGAGCAAATTCCTGGTCACGTGGAACACGACCTATGTCAAACCAGACCCCGTGGGAAACGTCCAGAGCGGATCCTGGTCCTCGCAGAACATGGCTATGTCAATCAGACCTCGTAGGAAGTATCCAGAGCAAATTCCTGGTTTCGTAGAACGCGGCCTATGTCAATCCTGACCCCTTGGGAAACGTCCAGAGCAGAGCCTGGTCCTCGCAGAACACGGCTATGTCAATCAGACCGTGTGGAAAGCATCCAGAGCAAAATCCTGGTTACGTGGAACACGGCCTATGTCGATCATGACCCCGTGGGAAACGTCCAGAGTGGATCCTGGTCTTCGCAGAACACGGCTATATCAAACTGACCCCGTGGGAAGCATCCAGAGCAAATTCCTGGTTTTGTGGAACGTGGCTTATGTCAATCCTGATCCTGTGGGAAACGTCCGGAGCGGATCCTGGTCCTCGCAGAACACGGCTATGACCCCGTGGGAAGCATCCAGAGCAAATTCCTGGTCACGTGGAACACGACCTATATAAATCCTGACCCCGTAAGAAACGTCCAGAGCGGAGCCTGGTCCTCGCCGAACATGGCTATGTCAATCAGACCCCGTGGGAAGCATCCAGAGCAAATTCCTGGTTTCGTGAAACGCGGCTTATGTCAATCTTGACCCCGTGGGAAACGTCCAGAGTGGAGCCTGGTGTAGAGTGTTTTTCGTCACCCCATTGAGATGGGAATACGCGCGCGCTTGTCAGGCGCATTACAGATTACCCCTGCCTAGGGTAGGCCGGGGTTTATTGATTGTGGGGATCCGAATCTCCGGCAGCCGCGGACTGAGCTGCCGTTAATTACCCCTCGCATTTGGATCGAAGGAACCTCCGATTGACGGGTTAAACTGGTCATGCGAACTCAATATGCGGTGCGTTGGTGCGTGTGTATTTTTTTGTTTTATTCCACTTGTAAAAAGAGATATATACATACATACATATATATATATATATATATATATATATATATATATATATATATATATATTTTATATATATAAAAACGAAAATAAATAAGTAAATAAATATTTGGAGAATTTTTTTTTTAATTTATAAAAATTTATTTTATTATTTTTTTTTAATTTTAAAATATTATTTAATATTTTTTTTAAATAAATAAAGAATTAAATAAAGAAAAGAAGGAAAGAAAATAATTGTGTTTATTTTTATTTTTATTTTTATTTTTAAAATATTATTTATAATTTATTTAATATTTATTTATTTTTATTTTAAATATATAAAAAAAGAGGAAGAAAGAAGAAAAGTAAAAAAGAGAATTTTGTATTTTGTTAAAAAAAATGGGGTCACATGTTAACATGTGACCCCTCATATGAGGGGGGATCACATGCTAGCATGTGACAAGGGGGGTCACATGCTAGCATGTGACCCCTTACATGCTAAGGGGGGTCACATGCTAGCATGTGACATGGAGGGTCACATGCTCAGCATGTGACCCCTCATGTGAGGGGGGTCACATGCTCAGCATGTGACCCGTCACATGCACATCATATGGTAAGCATGTGATGGGGCCGTCACATGCTTAGCATGCCCCGTCACATGCTTTGCATGTGACCACCATTTTTTTTTTTTGAACGTGGAGTTCAACTCCAAAAGAATTTTATATGGCTAAAAAAAATTATAATGTGGAGTTAAACTCCCCAAAAAAAGGTATTTTTTTGTGGAGTTAAACTCCAAAAGAATTTCTGTAGTGGAGTTAAACTCCAAAAGAATCTTATTTGTAGTATTGAACTCCAAAGGAATTTTATTTGTGGAGTTGAACTCCAAAAGAATTTTACTGTGGAGTTAAACTCCAAAAGAATTTTTGTAGTGGAGTTAAACTCCAAAATAATTTTCCTGGTGGTGGAGTTGAACTCCAAAAGAATTTTATTTGTGGAGTTGAACTCCAAAAGAATTTTATTTTCTCCTTTCTCCTTTGAGAAGAAACCCAAAATGGGTTCTCTTGAAACTCCAAGATCTAGATCTTGGATGATAAAAAAAGAGACCCTTTTTCTTCTCTTGATGGAATTTTGGGAGATGGGTTTATGGTAAAACTTTATTTAGTTTTTTTTTTAAAAAAAGAGAGCTGAGCTCTTGATTTATTTGGAAAATAAAAAGGAATAGGAAGAACTTGAAGAAAAGAGAGTGGAGGCACAAACCCTAGTTTTTTTTAGGGAATGAAAAAGTCTATATTTTATTCATCATCATGTTGCCTTTTATAGGCTTACACATTTACATATAGCCCCTTGGGCTTTACAAAAATGGCATGTTAGTCATCCCATGGCTCATGTGTTATTTCATTTTTGCACATAAGCCATGGACTTACAAAATATTGGCTTTATGCCCATTTTGTTTACATTCATGCATAAAAAATTACATAAAAATTATTTATGACATGATTTTGTTGTTGGCATGAGAGAGGCTGGCCGCGGGCTCGACTTGGGCATGGGCCCGCTTGACCTGGGCTTGGGCCCACCTAGCTTGGGGGTTGACCTTGACTTTGACTCGGTCAACCGGGGTGTAAATTTTTACCCCAACAAATTTCCCGCCATCTATAAATGCACACCGCATATGTGGGTCGTGTGCATGAAATTGATGGATCTTCTTTCACGTGGAGGCGACTTGCTTTGGTTCCCACCTTTTGGGATGCACTGCCCTTTTTACGACATGGACGGTCGACGCTCTGATCCGAAGCGATTTGGTAGACGTGTCCCCGGCACGGAGTGTCGCTGGTCGACGTTTCCCCGAGGCGGAGTGTCTGCTGTAGGACGTTTCCCCAAGATGGAGTGCCTGTGGTAGGACGTTTCCCCGAGACGGAGTGCCTGTGGTAGGACGTATCCCCGAGACGGAGTGCCTGTGGTAGGACGTATCCCCGAGACGGAGTGCCTGTGGTTGGACGTATCCCCGAGACGGAGTGCCTGTTGTAGGACGTATCCCCGAGACGGAGTGCCTGTGGTAGGACGTATCCCCGAGACAGACGTATCCCCGAGACGGAGTGCCTGTTGTAGGACGTATCCCCGAGACGGAGTGCCTGTGGTAGGACGTTTCCTCAAGACGGAGTGTCGCTGATGGACTTTTCCCCGGCGCGGAGTGTCGGGTTGACTTTTCCCCGGCACGGAGTGTCGGGTTGACTTTTCCCTGGCACGGGGTGTCGCTGATAGACTTTTCCCCGGCGCGAAGTGTCGCTGGTTGACTTTTTCCCGGCACGGAGTGTCGCTGATGGACTTTTCCCCGGCGCGGAGTGTCGGGTTGACTTTTCCCCCGCACGGAGTGTCGCTGATGGACTTTTCCCCGGCGCGGAGTGTCGGGTTGACTTTTCCCCGGCACGGAGTGTCACTGATGGACTTTTCCCCGGCGCGGAGTGTCGCTGGTTGACTTTTCCCCGGCACGGAGTGTCGCTGATGGACTTTTCCCCGGCGCGGAGTGTCGGGTTGACTTTTCCCCGGCACGGAGTGTCGCAGATGGACTTTTCCCCGGCGCGGAGTGTCGTGGGTTGACTTGATTCCGAGACGAAGCATAATTTCGACAGAGAAGGCAGGTACACCAAGGCGAAGCATCATTTCGACACGGGGTACATTCTGAGACGAAGCATAATTCCGACGCAGAGCTTGCTGGTTGATTTGATTCCGAGGCGGAGCATAATTCCGGCAGGGAAGGTAGATATCCCGAGGCGAAGCATGATTTCGACACGGGGTAAATTCTGGGACAGAGCATGATTCCGCCGTAGAGGTTGTTGGTTTGATTTGTTTGACTTGAGTTGACATCAGCATCGCTATACTGGAATATGGTACCAGGAGCGAATAATCATTTGTCATGAAAGAATTTTGGGATTGGTATTTTTGTTGGCATCTGCATTGCTGCACTGGAATAATGCCAGGAGCAACTCATCGTTTGCCCCGGGAGGATTTGGATTTGTTTTTTTTTTGTTTGGCATCTGCATTGCTGCACTGGAATAATGCCAAGAGCAACTCATCATGTGCCCCGAGAGGATTTGGATTTGTTTTTTTTTTGTTTGGCATCTGTATTGCTGCACTGGAATAATGCCAGGAGCAACTCATCATGTGCCCCGAGAGGATTTGGATTTGGTTTGTTTGGCATCTGCATTGCTGCACTGGAATAATGCCAGGAGCAACTCATCATGTGCCCCGAGAGGATTTGGATTGGGTTTGTTTGGCATCAGTATCGCTACACTGGAATATGGTACCGGGAGCGAATCATCATTTGCACCGAAAGGATTTGGGAATTGGTGGCTTAGAAGACAGGTTTAGATCCCTATCACCTAAGGCTTTTCAATTTTATGGGCCGTGAGGGTGCCATAAAAGCATTTTCTCCCTACGGGTCGTAAGGATCCCGCAGATGTATTTTCTCCTTAGGAGTCGTGGGGACTCCTAAGTGTGTTGCTCCTTTGTGAGTCGTAGGGATCTCACGCGGGAATTTTCTCCTTACAAAGTCGAGAGGACTTTGCGAGTGCA
Source organism: Agapanthus africanus (assembly GCA_030015575.1). Taxonomy (NCBI): domain Eukaryota; kingdom Viridiplantae; phylum Streptophyta; class Magnoliopsida; order Asparagales; family Amaryllidaceae; genus Agapanthus; species Agapanthus africanus. The sequence continues at coordinate 147,036,861 of CM057348.1, read as the reverse complement.
TTTCATTTCTTTTTTTTTACGAGTTTGCGCCCTTTCGGGTTTTCACAAACTCGCCGGCAGTCCTGCTGTTTTTACTCACGGAGCCCTTTCGGGTTTTCATCCGTACCCGTTTTGCTTGTGAACATACCGTTCTTCTTTTTTTCTTTTTTTTCTTTTTTTTGGAGAGATCGGGATTGTTTTACGCCCGTGGATTGTATACGGTTTTGCATGATGTATGATCCAGACCGTAGGGCCGAAAAAATTTTAGGATATTGTTGGCGTTTGCATCGCTGCACTGGAATATGGTACCAGGAGCGACTCATCATTCGCCGCTTGGGAATTTGAGTTTGGAATTTGGTTGGCGTCTGCATCGCTGCACTGGAATATGGTACCAGGAGCGACTCATCATTCGCCGTTTGGGGTATGGGGATATGGAATTTGGTTGGCGTCTGCATCGCTGCACTGGAATATGGTACCAGGAGCGACTCATCATTCGCCACTAGGGGATTTAGATTTGGAATTTGGTTGGCGTCTGCATCACTGCACTGGAATATGGTACCAGGAGCGACTCATCATTCGCCACTTGGGGATTGGGGAGCGATGGCTTAGGAGACAGGTTTAGATCCCTATCACCTATGACTTTTCAATTTTATGGGCCGTGAGGGTCCCATAAAGGTATTTTCTCCCTGCGAGTCGTAAGGATCCCGCAGGTGTATGTTCTCCTTAGGAGTCGTGAGGACTCCTAAGTGTGCTTTTCCATTGTGAGTCGTAAGGATCCCACAAAGGTTTGTTCTCCTCATGTATCGTGAGGACACATGAGTGGATTTCCCTCGTTCCAAGTTTAATGACTTAGAGGTCGACTGTTTCCAGTTTAACGACTTAGAGGTCATCTGTTTCCAGTTTAAAGACGTAGAGGTCATATGTCTCCAGTTTAACGACTTAGAGCTCATCTGTTTCCAGTTTAACGACGTAGTGGTCATCTGTTCCAGTTTAACGACTTAGCGGTCATCTGTTTCCAGTTTAAAGACTTAGGGGTCTGCTGTTTCCAGTTTAACGATTTAGAGGTCATCTGTTTCCAGTTTAACGACATAGTGGTCATCTGTTTCCAGTTTAAAGACTTAGAGGTCATCTGTTTCCAGTTTAACGACATAGTGGTCATCTGTTTCCAGTTTAACGACTTAGAGGTCATCTGTTTCCAGTTTAAAGACTTAGGGGTCTGCTGTTTCCAGTTTAACGACTTAGAGGTCATCTGTTTCCAGTTTAACGACTTAGAGGTCATCTGTTTCCAGTTTAAAGACTTAGGGGTCTGCTGTTTCCAGTTTAACGACTTAGAGGTCATCTGTTTCCAGTTTAACGACATAGTGGTCTGTTGATGGCGAGCTTGGAATTTTGGGGTAGGGGCCGGCATCGGCGTTGCTAACATTGAAGCACATGTGCCAGGACACATAAGTAGGTCTTCCCAATGGAGCATAATTCTGAGGGCGGAGACCAACCGCTGGACTGGCGATTGCAGTGGGATATGGGTATGATGAGAATTATTTGAGCCCTGTGGATTGTATACGGTAGTCAAGTTGGGGACTAAACGTAGGGCCGTAAGAATTTTGGAAAATTGGATTTTGGTTCGGTGTCTGCATCGCTGCACTGGAATATGGTACCAGGAGCGACTCATCATTCGCCCTTTTTTTGTTGTTTTTTTTACCGCGATTGCTCTATCATTTCAGCTTTTCTTATCGCGAAGATCGCGATTGCCCTATCATTTCGGCTTTTATTCGCGGTTGCCCCATCATTTCGGCTTTATTTTCATCTTTATTTTACTCGCTGATTTTTATTGCGAGTTGCCCCATCATTTCGGCTTTTCTTTATTTTTCTTTTATTTACACATTTTTTTGTCTATTTATATATATATATATATATATATATATGTTTTTTTTACATTCCCAGTTTAACGACTTAGAGGTCGACTGTTCCCAGAGAAAGGCGGGTGTTTGAGAGACTCAGGTCCCTGAAGGACTTCGGTCCCCGTTTGTATGAAATTGGCGGTCGCAGCTTGATTGTTTGTTAACACGCCATGGGACAATGATATTTCTCCCGCCTTATATTGTTTCTCGACCCAATCCTTGAAGATGCAACAGTCTTCAATAGTGTGCCTCAGCACTCGGTGGTATGGGCAAAAGTTAGGATGATCGGTCCTGTTCGCTTCACTTAGCCTTCTTGGTTCTGGTAGCCGCAGGCCATTCTTCAGAGCATCTTTAAAAATTTTGTGAACCTTGTCCCTTCGGAATGAGTAGACCTTATTTCTTCTTTCCTCCAAAGTTGGCTCTCGAGACTGGTCAGTTTTTGCTCCGCCCGTTCTCTGCTTATTTGGAGAATCGGTGATATTAGAACTTCCGCCTTTTCGGTTGTCGTCCCTCCAAGGTTTCGGTCTGTTTGTGAACTGAAGATCCTGAGCGGACTCGGGCTTTGAGCGTTCCAACGTTTGGACCTTTTTGGTCAGCTCTTGGAATGTTTTGAGACCCGCGGTACATAGAAACGGGGTCATCCAGTTGTTGAGATTTCCGACAAGGAGACTGACAGATTGGTCCTGCTCTATCGGCGGTTCGCATTTGACGGAGAGATTAGCCATCGGGTTATAAAATCCGTGCTGCTTTCGTCGCTCTTGGGCTTGGTCCTTACGAGCTCGGCAATGGTAATCTTATCGCTGACGCTCATGAACCTCTGCCGAAACAGAGACTCCATTTGGACAAAAGTTGTGACGGAGCCATCTGGTATGCTCGCGTACCAGTCGAAAGCAACATCGGTCAGGCTATTAACGAACTGGCGGAGGAGAAGCGTATCATTGCCCCCAGTATTCCCGCATGAGGCTTTGAAGTGGGCGATGTGCTGATTCGCATTTCCCGTCCCGTTGAATCTTCCGAATTTGGGGATGACATAGCCGCTAAGAAATTCTACCAGATCATACTGAGCAGGATATGGTCTCCCACTACTGCCGATATCTTTTTACGCTTCGGCTTCGGCCACCAATGTTTTGACTTTGCTGGCAACCAAATCCATGATTTGATCTTGAGTTAGCGGGGTACTATCATCGGTAGCCAAGACATTTCCCGAGATAAGATGTGACTGATTTTCATGCGGTCCGCCCACTTTTGGATTTGAGGGAACGGGTGTCGGCTGTTTTGGGACACCGTTTCTCGGTTCATGAGAGCCCTGCGCCTGATTGGGCGGCTGAGAGGCAAGTTGGGCCGTGAGCTGTAGGACGACATTTGTCAAGTCGTCAATTTTTGAGTAAAGCTTGGCCATCTCCTTGTCTTTGTTTCTGAGCTGCTTTCGGAGCTCTTGAAGCAGCTCTTGCTCCGCGGTCCTGGGGCGGAAAGTCGGCTCTTCTTCGCTTTCCGAGCCCGACTCCTCATGGACCGAAAGGTCTTTCTGCCTATCATCCTCATCAAGAGGGTTTTCATCACCCAGCAGAGGCGGCTGTTCTTGGGAAGCGGCCACCACATTCAAGCCAGATTGGGTTTGAGATGTGGTAGCCCCGTCCTTGCTCTTGCTGCGCGTGCCTACCGTGTAGACAATGTGGACCACATACCCAGCCATTTCGTCATCTTCGGTAGGGTAACCCTGTTCTTCGAACCTCATGAGGTTCAGCCTGGCAGGAGCCCTAGCCCTTTTGTTGGCTCTATATCTGAGCCTTTTCTCCCTCAGCTTCTCGATTTTGAAGGCTTGGCGGGCATCCGCTATCCGAGAAGCCATTGTGAGCTGATCAGAGGGGGGCTTAGAGAAGATACCCGATCGAGCAATGGTCGAGGGCACCGCTGGAGCTTGCTCGGGATGCATTGTAGCTTTGTTGGTGTTGGTGGCCTTGCCCCCAGCTGGGGCCATGAAGAGTCGTTCGGAAACGGACTTGCGCTTGGGCTGAGGTGCCCTCGCGACCACCACATTTGGTCTCCTGCCTTTCGAGACCGGTATGTCTGCCACCGGGGCTTGAGAAGCTGGGATGACGCCAACTGGCATGAATATAATAGAGCCGAATGGTAGCAGCGGCTCCTCCCATTGTCGCCCGAGACTGGCCGGAAGGACCGTCCTGGAGTCTATCTTCATCGTGTAGGAGACAGGAGCTGAGTTCATTATCGAAGACATCGTCTGAAGGTGATTGCTTGAAAATCTGCATGAAAGAGCATTATTTTAGTATAAATATAGACATGTAAATTGATTGAGTTCGCATGAACGTTTAACCCGAAATATGGGAGGAGAGATAGTCCCACCGGGCGTGCCAGAATCTGTAGGGTGTTTTTCGTCACCCCATTGAGATGGGAATACGCGCGCGCTTGTCAGGCGCATTACAGATTCCCCCTGCCTAGAGTAGGCCGGGGTTTATTGATTGTGGGAATCCGAATCTCCGGCAGCCGCGGACTAAGCTACCGTTAATTACCCCTCGCATTTGGAGCGAAGAAACCTCCGATTTGACGGGTTAAACTGGTCATGCGAACTCAATATGCGGTGCGTTGGTGTGTGTGTATTTTTTTGTTTTATTCCACTTGTAAAAAGAGATATATATATATATATATATTTTATATATATAAAAACGAAAATAAATAAGTAAATAAATATTTGGAGATTTTTTTTTTAATTTATAAAAATTTATTTTAATTATTTTTTTTAAATTTTAAAATATTATTTAATATTTATTTAATATTTTTTTAAATAAATAAAGAATTAAATAAAGAAAAGAAGGAAAGAAAATAATTGTGTTTTTTTTTTATTTTTTTATTTTTAAAATATTATTTATAATTTATTTAATATTTATTTATTTTTATTTTAAATAATAAAAAAAAAGAGGAAGAAAGAAGAAAAGAAAAAAAGAGAATTTTGTATTTTGTTAAAAAAAATGGGGTCACATGTTAGCATGTGACCCCTCATATGAGGGAGGGGTCACATGCTAGCATGTGACAAGGGGGGTCACATGCTAGCATGTGACCCCTTACATGCTAAGGGGGGTCACATGCTAGCATGTGACAAGGGGGGTCACATGCTAGCATGTGACCCCTTACATGCTAAGGGGGGTCACATGCTCAGCATGTGAGGGGGTCACATGCTCAGCATGTGACCCGTCACATGCTCTGCATGTGACCTTGTGTGTGATGGGGCCGTCACATGCTTAGCATGTGACCCCACACATGCTTTGCATGTGAACCACCTTCTTTTTTTTTTTTTTTGAACGTGGAGTTCAACTCCAAAAGAATTTTATATGGCTAAAAAAAATTATAATGTGGAGTTAAACTCCCCAAAAAAAGGTATTTTTTTGTGGAGTTAAACTCCAAAAGAATTTCTGTAGTGGAGTTAAACTCCAAAAGAATCTTATTTGTAGAGTTGAACTCCAAAGGAATTTTATTTGTGGAGTTGAACTCCAAAAGATTTTTACTGTGGAGTTAAACTCCAAAAGAATTTTTGTAGTGGAGTTAAACTCCAAAATAATTTTCCTGGTGGTGGAGTTGAACTCCAAAAGAATTTTATTTCCTCCTTTCTTCTTTGAGAAGAAACCCAAAATGGGTTCTCTTGAAACTCCAAGATCTAGATCTTGGATGATAAAAAAAGAAACCCTTTTTCTTCTCTTGATGGTGTTTTGGGAGATGGGTTTATGGTAAAACTTTATTTAGTTTTTTTTTTAAAAAAAAGAGAGCCGAGCTCTTGATTTATTTGGAAAATAAAAAGGAAGAGGAAGAACTTGAAGAAGAGAGAGAGTGGAGGCACAAACCCTAGTTTTTTTTGAGGGAATGAAAAAGTCTACATTTTATTCATCATCATGTTGCCTTTTATAGGCTTACACATTTACATATAGCCTCTTGGGCTTTACAAAAATGGCATTTTAGCCATCCCATGGCTCATGTGTCATTTCATTTTTGCACATAAGTCATGGACTTACAAAATATTGGCTTTATGCCCATTTTGTTTACATTCATGCATAAAAAATTACATAAAAATTATTTATGACATGATTTTGTTGTTGGCATGAGAGAGGCTGGCCACGGGCTCGACTTGGGCATGGGCCCGCTTGACCTGGGCTTGGGCCCACCTAGCTTGGGGGTTGACCTTGACTTTGACTCGGTCAACCGGGGTGTAAATTTTTACCCCAACACCTGGTCCTCGCAGAACACGGCTATGTCAATCAGACCCCGTGGGAAGCATCCAGAGCAAATTCCTGGTCACGTGGAACACGGCCTATGTCAATCATGACCCCACGGGAAACATCCAGAGCGGAGCCTGGTCCTCGCAGAACGCGGCTATGTCAATCAGACCCCGTGGAAAGCATCCAGAGCAAAATCCTGGTTACGTAGAACACGGCCTATGTCAATCATGACCCCGTGGGAAACGTCCAGAGCGGATCCTGGTCCTCGCAGAACATGGCTATGTCAATCAGAACCCGTGGGAAGCATCCAGAGCAAATTCCTGGTCACGTGGAACGCGGCTTCTGTCAATCCTGACCCCATGGGAAATGTCCAGAGCGGATCCTAGTCCTCGCAGAACACGGCTATGTCAATCTGACCCTATGGGAAACGTCCAGAGCGGAGCCTGGTCCTCGCAGAACACGGCTATGTCAATAAGACCCCGTAGGAAGCATCTAGAGCAAATTCCTGGTCACGTAGAACGCGGCTATGTCAAACCTGACCCCGTGGGAAACGTCCAGAGCGGATCCTGGTCCTCGCAGAACACGGCTATGACCCCGTGGGAAGCGTCCAGAGCAAATTGCTGGTCACGTGGAACACGGCCTATGTCAAACCTGACCCCGTAGGAAACATCCAGAGCGGATCCTAGTCCTCGCAGAACACGGCTATGTCAATCAGACCCCGTGGGAAGCATCCAGAGAAAATTCCTGGTTTCGTGGAACGCGGCCTATGTCAATCCTGACCCCGTGGGAAACGTCCAGAGCGGAGCTTGGTCCTCCCAGAACACGGCTATGTCAATCAGACCCCGTGGGAAGCATCCAGAGCAAATTCCTGGTCATGTGGAACGCGGCTTATGTCAATCCCGACCCCGTGGGAAACGTCCAGAGCGGTGCCTGGTCCTCGCAGAACACGGCTATGTTAATCAGACCCCGTGGGAAGCATCCAGAGCAAATTCCTGGTCACGTAGAACGCGGCTATGTCAAACCTGACCCCATGGTAAACGTCCAGAGCGGATCCTGGTCTTCGCAGAACACGGCTATGACCCCGTAGGAAGCATCCAGAGCAAATTCCTGGTCACGTGGAACACGGCCTATGTTAAACCTGACCCCGTGGGAAACGTCCAGAGCGGTTCCTGGTCCTCGCAGAACACGGCTATGTCAATCAGACCCCATGGGAAGCATCCAGAGCAAATTCCTGGTTTCGTGGAACGCGACCTATGTCAATCCTGACCCCGTGGGAAACGTCCAGAGCGGAGCCTGGTCCTCGCAGAACACGGCTATGTCAATCAGACCCCGTGGGAAGCATCCAGAGCAAATTCCTGGTCACGTGGAACGCGGCTTATGTCAATCCTGACCATGTGGGAAACGTCCAGAGCAGAGCCTGGTCCTCCCAGAACACGGCTATGTCAATCAGACCCCGTGGGAAGCATCCAGAGCAAATTCCTGGTCATGTGGAACGCGACTTATGTCAATCCTGACCCCGTAAGAAACGTCCAGAGCGGAACTTAGTCCTCGCAGAACACGGCTATGACCCCGTGGGAAGCATCCAGAGCAAATTCCTGGTCACGTGGAACGCGGCTTATGTCAATCCTGACCCTATGGGAAATGTCCAAAGCGGAGCCTGGTCCTCACAGAACACGGCTATGACCCCGTGGGAAGCATCCAGAGCAAATTCCTGGTCACGTGGAACACGGCCTATGTCAAACCTGACCCCGTAGGAGACGTCCCGAGCGGATCCTGGTCCTTGCAGAACATGGCTATGTCAATCAGAACCCATGGGAAGCATCCAAAGCAAATTCCTGGTCACGTAGAATGCGGTTTATATCAATCCTGACCCCGTGGGAAACGTCCAGAGCGGAGCCTGGTCCTCGTAGAACACGGCTATGACCCCGTGGGAAGCATCCAGAGCAAATTCCCGGTCACATGGAACATGGCCTATGTCAATCCTGACCCCGTGGGAAACGTCCAGAGCGGAGCCTGGTCCTCGCAGAATACAGTTATGACCCCGTGGGAAGCATCCAGAGCAAATTCCTGGTCACGTGGAACACGGCTAAAGTCAATCTTGACCCCGTGGGAAACGCCCAGAGCAACTTCTGATTCCGTGAAACGCGGATGATGTCGATCTCATCAAACACTTACGGGTCCTCTCGACCCGTAAGGAAGAAAACTCTCTTGTAAGATCCTTACGACTTATAAGAGAAAACGCACTTAGGAAACCTCACGATTCCTAAGGAGAAAATACACCTACGAGATCCTCTCGACTCGTAGGGGGAAAAGTCTTTATGAGACCCTCACGGCTCATAAAGTTGAAAAGTCTTAGGCAACAGATCTTAACCTGCTTCCTAAGCCATCGTTACCTCTCGAAGAATTCAAAACGAAATGCTCTCTCTACCATCTACAGGCTACGCTTACCAAAGTGACATGCCGATAACAAAGAAAAGAAGAAGCAAGAAATGACACAAGATAGCACGAAAGAAATGTGTCTTTTATTCAATTGAGTACAATTTACATCATATGAAAGGATAAAAAACGGGGGGGGGATACATTTTATTCAAAATTACAAGTGGTGCAAAAACAATTATTGAGAAGGAAGCGCTTTCAATAGACCAATTAGCCGCTCACGCACTTTCCTCAGCCCCTCTTCTTGGTCAGCTGTCGCGGCCAACTCTGCTTCGATTTGGCCTCGTTGCTGCAAGTAAGATGAAAGTTGTTCTTCGACAACTCGCTGAGCTGCCCCACAAGTCTATGCATCTCGCTTGATGAGGTCGAGTTTTTGCCTCAGCGTGAGCCCGTTAGAAATACATCGTAGAAGGCTTTCGAAGATAACTTTCAACTGTGCAGCGTTTGCATCAACTTGAGCATGCAATCGAGCAGAGTCGCTTGAAGTCTCTTTGCACCCCTTGCGCTTTAAGGCCACTTCCTATTCAAGATGGCGGAAGTAGGGAGTGCTCTCCTCGACCCATGCAGCCCGCTGGGAGTTCACAGCCAAGACCTCGGGGGCAGGACGTCTGAACTCAAGCTCATGCAGACAGGCCTCGATTTTTCTGCAATAATTAACCCAGGACTCCACGACGCCTTCATTATGAAAGTGCACGAGCATCGCTAGCATGGGATTAACCTCAACAGCGAAATCTGCAGCAAGGGCAGGAGTCTGTACATCAAGCTCCTCGAGATGATCGATCAACGTGCGCAGGCTATTCACAGCACCTTTGGAAGAGGGACGTCGAGAGAAGGGGCTTGCTGGCATTATGACTTGAGACTCAAACAGGGCTGAAGTCAGTGTCACAGCTACAAAGCAAATCACAGTCAAATAACGGTTCAAGAAATAAAGGAGGTTCACGAAAAATGGAGTTTACTATACTGGTTGCAGCAGGTGGCAAGACCGGGAGTACCGGCAGTGCAACTATTCTTTCGTCTCCTCCTTCAAGCTGTAGGGCTGCAATTAAAACAAAGAAGAATTAGAAACGATTTGACTAACTGTCAAAGAAAAGAAAAGACGTTAGCTAAAGGCTGCACTCACCAGCTCCGCTAGAAGAGGCAATCTCTGACTGAAAGGAGAAGTGTGGGTGTAGCACTTGATACAGGTTATCAAAAAGGACTCCTGCAAGGACATAATAATGCAATGTCAGTACATTAAGTATACCACCCACAGTGAAGCTGATAGGTCACAAATCCGCACCTTCCAGCATTTGAGAGTGTACGAGAGAAGGCAAAGGGGCGGTCATCGTCAAAGCGGCAACTGGTGGCGCTTCCTCGGATGGCACAATCTTAACGCCCACCGCAACTGCATTCGAAACAGAAGTACTGTCAGAAAAGGGTCGAAAAGGGATTGCAGAATGAAATAGAAAGCAATGACCTGAAATTTACCTGGTAAGTCGCCGGTCGAGACCGCAACAAGGGCGTCACTGGATTCAGCGACTGCCTCACCTTCCTCTAACGGAATGGTCTCGCCCCCCGTCGCCTCATCCCCTGACTCTACGAGAGCCGTCGTAATGCTCGCGACGCCAGGAGATGGCAGAGAACCGCAGGCGGAAAGAGTGACGATTGGAGCAGTGCCCAACTCTTGAGAAAGAGTGGCTACCTTGGGCCCAGCGATTGTAGCCATCTCACCTACCGCTACCTCGGGCTCGGCGATTGTAGCCATTTCACCTACCGCTACCTCGGGCTCGGTGATTGTAGCCGTCTCACCTACCGCTACCTCAGGCTCGGTGGTTGCCGCCACGTCACCTACCACTTCCTCGGCAAGACTCGGCCCTGCAAGATAAGATATATGAGAACCTGAGAATTAAAACTTTAACAAAAGAACCCAATGTTACGTTACCTTGGGTCGGTTTTTTGATTGCTTCTCGAGCCGCACGAGCTGCCTGTCTGTGGGCGGTAGACAAGGCAGCCGAAGCATCCTCTGAAGGGGTGAGCGCAGGAGTAACAGCGCTCGGACCTGCACCCGCCGCCAAGGCAGCGTTACGCTCCCTTGCTGCGCGCACTCTACGCTTCCTTTCCGCTCGAGCCGTGAGGGCAGATCTTCTAAAGACCTCCTTCAATGGGACGTCATCGTCCGCGCTAATAGTTATCTCTGGAGCCTTTATGGCATCCGTCATCGGTTGCTTAAGTGAGGCTTCTTTCGGCAATACCGGCGGAGCTGAGACGTCGATAGCCGACCCAGGAAGCGTCTCCGCATCGCTCTGTGAAATCGGTGCCACACCTGGAATAACCTGAGTAAAGGTAGTTCCTGTAATAAGATGAAAAGGAGGGGTCAGATTATTCATAAGAAATGGGAGCGGAGATGCGGTGAACCGAAATATACCGATGCCTAAAGATGCTCGAAGTCTTTCCTCTTCCTCAAAAGTCTTGAGAGAAGCTGCGAGAGCTTCTTCGGTGGAAATGCCTGTTAAAAAAAGAGGGGGAAAAGTGTCAGTCAAAACATGATGATAAAAATATGATGCAATGACGAAAGATACAGCTGATGGTTACCTGATTGCGCGAGGATGGCCAGTCCCGCTTCGTGGCTTGCCAATTGCTCAGAAGCTGCAATGGCAGTCGCCAGATCAGTATCATCCGGCGGCATGAATAGACCCTCGTTTGTCCCATACTCGCTCAGGCCCTCGCCATAAGGAGCATGAGGCTCCTGGCCGAGTACAATGTCGGCAGAAAGGATCGACTTTTTCTTCCTTTTCTGCGAGCGAGCTCCGGTCCCAGCTAGCACAAGCTTACGCTTGGTAGGCACTTTAGGACGACGAGTCCCGATATCTGAACCCACGCCAGAATCGGGGGAAGCTATAGTCGCCGTTTCTACAGGAGCCCGGGGTATCGGTAGCTCAGGCCTGTCGTGCGGGACTTCGATCACGGCAGCTTCTCTTAAGGGAGGACGGATAATGGTCCGTCGCTTCAGAAGGACGTTTCGATCACCGGCAGGGGGTGCACCCTTACGATCGAGCAACAATTTCTTTTCCTCCCTGATAATGGCACCCACTGCGTGTTGATACCATGCCACGTATACGTTTAGGGTCCTAGGGACACAACTTGGTTCACTAATGAAGAAATGGGACCCTGTGTTTAGGCGCATGAAGTGGTGCAAAGCGCTCCGGATACCCTCCTCAGTATAAACTGGTTCTGCCAAGAATGCCTCGAGCGGGACACCCTGATTGTAACTTGATTGCTGGGCAAAACGGTAGGGATTATATCTCATGAACAGAGCCGAATCGTTCTGCTTGAACACCAAATATCCCGGCCTGATGGAATATAGATGGAGAATTTCCCGAGCTTTCAGGGTGGAAGCTCCATCCTTAAAGGTGTCCCGCAATGGCTACGCCGTCTTAGCAGACTCCTTACCGATGGTCATAACCTTATCAACAGAGGTCATGCCGTCCCCAACAGTACGTGGGCGAAGGATTACACCCCGAGCCTCTCGCTGGCTTGGCTCCACAATGGAAGCATTGACCAACCGCATGATCCGCGGAAAATTGCAAGTTTCATAGAAATGAGGCCGCTTGTGCATTCCAAAGGCACCAAGCATATGCAATTCAAGCCATGAGGTAAAATAATGCATCGGGAAGTTCACGAGCTGCACCCCAGGCTGAGCGGTATCGGCCGCCAAACTAAGGCCGTGATACAAATGAGCCAGCCCGGCGATACCAACGGCAACTTGTCTCCCTTCAACCATCCGATGAGCTGGGTAGAAGACTGACGGTCTCATGTAGCGAGGGTGCATTGGAAGCGCGAACCAGCTTAACCACAAACCAAGGAACCCTAAAAAGAATGCTTCTTCGTCAATGCCCGGAGCAACAATTTCTGGACGATCGCGACGTTTGGAAGAAAGAATCCTTTTTTATCAGCTTCCAGTACTGGCCGGCGATCCAATCCAAAGTCGAAGGGATCATCGAGTGTGGCAAACTTTTCACCTTGTCTCGATAGAACTTCTGGGCGAAGAAAACGGGCGATAAAATCCGCAAAGTTGACCCCATGGCTTCCGGATTCAAGAAATAGGCCTTCGTAAATGTTTAGCACTTTGATTAAGCTAGGGAATCGGTGCTGAATGACATTCTCTGGTTTTAAACCCGTCATCACCAGTCGGGTAGCGAAAACATATTCATCTGGGGGCAAGATCTCCTCATAATGCTCCCCTCTGACAGGAAAGCCAGAGATGTTCAGAAACTCTTCTAGAGAGATGGAAACTTCCCGATCTAGCATAAGGAAAGTATGAGTTGGAACGTTCCATTGTTCCAAGAAGGCTTTAACCCACCATGCGGGAGGTGTAGAGTACTGGAACAGAGAAGCATAAATCGCAGGATACAACCCAAGCTTCAGCAGTTCTGACTTCTTTGCCGATAGGATATATCGGGCCCACTGCAGATACCTAGCCGAGTGACGGAGAGTCGGACCTATATTGAAAGGCTGTCCCCAAGGGCGCGACTCATCTTAGCATATACGCCGCCCTAGAATGTCCAAAACCATTAGCGGTTGTACAGGTATTGCAGCCATAGAGGGCTGAAGACAGCCCTCTGAAGTCCAATTAACCACCTCTACAGCATAGTTCACTGGGGGTGCGTCAGCATAGTGGATCGCCGAGATAGCCTCTGAAGGTGTTGCGTAAGAGAAGCTGCGTCGACCCATGATGATCTGGTTATACCATTTTCCCCACAAATGAATATTCTTGTGTTCTGGATCATGGTCCCTGATCAGCGCAATAACCTCCCGGTCTATGGGCGCTTCAGGAAATCCGCCTTCGGAGCGAACGGAAAAGAAGTGTCGAAAGACATGTCACCTGCGCGAAAAGAGAACAAAAGTCAATTGTCAGTGCTATAGTTTAAATTCTGACACTTGGTACTTTAAAATTCGTACCGTACTGCAATGCAGTAGAAAGGGACCAAAAGGGGCCCACAAAATCTAGATGACAGTTCATCAATTAATAAAATAGCCTCATCATTTGATGAGACTGTTAATTAAGTGAGGAAATCCTCAATTGATTCTCATTTAATGAGAAATCCCTCGGCATAAGGAGTAAATCTTCCTTTGAGAACATTGCTCTGTGACAGAGTGACACTTGTCAAACTCTAATCATGAAGGAATAAAAATTCCTCAAGAGCCTTGCTCTGGAAAAAAATGATGATGAAATAATCCATCAGAAAAATTGAAATCAACTTTTATGAATTAAAAATTCTGGGATCTTCAAGATCCATGAACAAACTCTTAAGAGTTCTTCATAAGAGATTAACAAATCTCCATGATTATCAAAAGAGCAAAGCTCTGTTAATGAGTTAAGAAACCGTGAAAAAGATCTCTTTAAGATCCATGATTCCAAGAGAGCAAAGCTCTGTCAATGAAGCCCTAAAAGGGTTTTCTTTAGATCAAAGATCTATGAAGAGCAAGGCTCTATTAATGGGTAAAACCCTAGAACTTTAAAAGATTTAATCTTTACCTAAATTTTGGCAGAGTTTTGACACTTGAGATTTCTTAAAGATGGAGAGCTATGCTCTGTGAGAGAATATAAATTCTCAGAAAACAAGAAGAAGATGAACAGAATCATCCTAAGGACCAAAGGTCCTATTTATAGGCACTGAGTGCCATTTCAACTTCTCAGTTGATTCGAGGGCGCAGATGCTGCCACCGCTGCACTCACATGCACTCACATGTGGGTCACGTGAGCGCAACGGTGGGGGGCATTTGTTTCCCCCAATCAGAGCAAAACTCTGTTTGAAATTTAAATTTCAAATTGAAGCAACGCTTCAAATGCAGCGCCAAGTGCGCTGCGCCCTAAGCAGCGCACCACGTGTAAGACACGGATGCGCTAGCGCTAGGTGCGCTGCGCTCTAAGGAGCGTACCATGTGTAAGATACGGATGCGCTAGCGCTAAGTGCGCTGCGCTCTGAGCAGCGCACCACGTGTCAGACACAGGTGCGCTAGCGCTAGGTACGCTGCGCTCTAAGCAGCGCACCACGTGCAAAGCACGGGTGCGCTAGCGCTGGAACTAAAAGCTCCTCACCGTTAGATCAAAGATCTAATAATAATGATAAATCATTAATTAATCAGAATTAAATTCTGTTAAGGAAAGATCTCTCAAATCCTTCCAAACAACAAGATTGTGCTCTGTAAATCAGAGCACCGTTGGATCAATGATCCAATGGTGATTAAAAATCACTAAAAAATACATAATAAATTCTGTTTAGAAGATTTCCCAATTTTTGTTGAAAACAAAAAGATTACCTTCTGTGAATCAGAAGCCCTTGGATCAAAGATCCAACGATGGGAAAATTCCCAAATCAATTAGAGAAAAGATCTCTTTAACTGATCGAACTGATCGGCTTGCCCTATATAAAGGCTCCAAGACTTCAAGTCTTCTACAGAGAACCCCCCCCCCCCCATAAACTTTGAGAAACTCAAAGATAAAGAGCAAACTCTTGCAAGAAGATCTTTCTTCAAGGTAAAAATGATAGTGATGAACATAGAGATGAAATCATCTCATAAAAAGAAGAATTCATTTCTTTAAAAAGATCATAGATCTACAAAAGACAAAAAGTCTTTCAAAAGAAAGAGTTCAAAAGATTTCATCATAAAAAGAAGAAGAACATAATTCTTCTCACAGATCATGGATCTATAAACGCAAAGCCTTTAATCAATATAAGAGATCGGAAATATCTCCCGCCAAATAAGAACTGTTGTTCTTAGATCCTGAGACATGATCTCTTTTAAAAGAACATAAATTTGTTTCCCAGATCATAAAATTGATCAAATGCGCTTTGCGCTCTTGAACTGCGCTTTGCGCTCTTGAACTGCGCTTCTGCGCTCTCTGGACTGGCGCTCAGCGCTAAATGCGCCACGTGTCAATCACGTATGCACCAATTAACAACTTGCGCTTTGCGCTTCTGAAATAGCGCATTGCGCTCATGGGCTGGCACTCAGCGCCAAGCGCAACACGTGTCACTCACGTATGGGCCACTAAACTGAAAGCGCAATGCGCTCATGGATTAACGCTCAGCGCTTATAAATTGGCATCATGCGCTCATCAACTGGCGCTTAGCGCTGAGCGCGACACGTGTCCCTTACATGTGCGCTACTTGGCAGAAGCGCACTGCGCTCTTTGACTGGCGCAAAGTGCCTAGCGCGCCACGTGTTACGCTGACAGAACATAAATTGTTCTTTAATAAGCCCAGAGCTCTTATGAATGCTCAGCATTCAATAAAAAACAAAAACTTTGTCAAAAGGGGCCAAGCCCAAATAAAGGCTCAACAGCTCAAAATAAAATGTTAAACATTTATTGGACTTAGCCCAAGATTGGCCATAAGTTCTCAACTCATATTAATTGAGCTCATCTGCTCATAAATATGTTAACAGATCTTAGCCCCAAATTGGACTACGGATCTTTCAACCAATTCACATCGGTTCGAGAGTACATCTCTTTACTCCTATGATATTTATCGTTGTAATCCTTCAACGTCTTCAGAGAGGTGACGGGTCCCGACAACCAAACATTCTACGGACTGTGGGGTCCTTTAAAACTCACGGACTATGATGTCCTTAACCTTGACTGTGAGGTCTTTAAACTCACGGACTATGATGTCCTTAACCTTGACTGTGGGGTCGTTAAACTCACGGACTATGATGTCCTTAACCTTGACTGTGAGGTCTTAAAACTCGCAGACTATGATGTCCTTAACCTTTGACCACAATGCCTTTAAACTAACATTGGACCGAGATATCCTAAAACTAACATTGGACCACTATGTCCTTAAACTGGTAATCGACCGCAAAGTCTCTAAACTAAACAATAAAGTCCAAATACTCTTTTGTTGGATCTAAATGATCCCGTTAAGTTGATCTTAGTCTAAAAATTAGACTAACGTATCCTTAACAAACGTTTAAGTTGATCTTAGTCCCAAATGAGACTAACGTATCCTTAAACCCAACCCCCAAACCCAAATCTAAGAAAGATACGGATTTGGAGTAATCCACGCCCTACGGGCGACAACATAAATTAGTCTCCGTATACAATCCACGGGCAACCAAAAACAAAACAAACACCCACGACACGAAATGACCATCTAGAGAAGGAGAAAGTTGTTACCGTGATGCGGTAACGTAATTAACTACAGGGGCTTGCGCCTGCAGGGAAGAGCGTCCCCACAATCAAAAACCCCTCAAATGAGGGGGAATCTGATGAAGTCTACTACATCAGTCGTATCCGTTTAAACCTTCGATACATGGTGCCATAAATCAACTTGGAATCTTCGGAGAGGTGGACGGATAGCACCAATTAGCATCTGCCCCGAAATTCAGGCAAGACGGACCCGCGCGGTCCCGTCTCCGTGTTTTCGGCGGAGAACATCCATATCAAAAGAAATTGCTATTTCTATTTTACCGTATTTTTTCACTAAAATACCATGTAGTTTCATTTCTACATTTAAACCATCAAAACTTTGCTATACCATTAAGTAGATCACGAGGTAATAACCTACCTCCTCACACACTCATATGCAATATAGCACAATACCCTCGGGAACATAGAATACGGAAAAACGACATCTTTACAAATAAATACCATTACTTATAAAACCATTTTTGTTCTTAATGATTTAGTATTTATACAAATCTTTGCAAAACGCCGCTACAACCTATTTGGGAAACCCGTTCGGGATAGTGCAGACTATCGCACATTCTCAGGCTTAGTAGTGCGAGATGCAGACCTCCGCAAGGAGCATTCGGTCTCGAAAGATTTAAAATACGACATCTTAAGAAAAACGAGATTTCTAGAATATAATATATATATTAAATTTATTTTTATATAAATATATGCATATATAACATTAAAATATCTATTTTGTACTAATATAAATATTCCAACTCTTTTCAAAAATCACAAGAATCATTTTACACTAAAATACCATGAATTCCCTACAAATCAATATTACAAATAAATACCTTTATTTATGAAATTAGGATATTTTCATTAGAAATATCACAATATAAAATCTACATTCATTACAACTCTAAAGACGATTAATAAATACTTGGGGTGTATTTTGAAAAGTATATAAAAGTATTTTTACATAAAACCCCCTCAAGTTCTATAAATTACCCTAAGGACCCTAGTAAACATAGGTTTAAGCGGGACCAGTCTCTTGAGCCTCAGGGAGCCAGAGATATGGGTGCTTGCCTGTCTAAGGCAGACAACTTAACAAACGGTGTTATCAACACGGTAATCGTCTTTGAAAAAGACACAAATCCTACCGCCCATGTGCAGTGGTTACCGATAACATCAAAACAATCAGGACTTCAATTTACTTTTCTAATTGTCTGACTCAGACTGAGTCTCATTAATAATCTGACTTGAATATGATTCAAGTACAATCTATAATCTATAATCTACAAACTACAATTCAACATGAATTCATGAATCCATATATTCAATCTATCAATCTATACAACTTGACTGAATCGAACCATGGATATACATTCTATTTACATGATTCTCCAGTTACATCCATTTACATGATTATACAGTTACATCCATTTACTAATATTATGGTTTCGGCAAGTCATCCAATTATACAATCTATATTACAAGACAATTCAAGTTGCAATACAATACAACAATACAATCAAGATAACACGGGGTTTAAGGAGTAGACTGGCACGGAAGGTGTTAAAAGTGGCAGGAGACTGCAAGATTTAAGACACCTAACCGTATCCAATTGCTGTTGTTCCGGGCTTTCTAACGGAGCCTTGTACTCTATATTCCGTTCACCGTAGTCTCTGGTCTAACGAGACTCCTCTCGTATACACTGGCATCCTTCTGTACCAAGCTGCAAATAACAACGTTAATACAATATTATAACAATATACTACAACTTTAAAAGCTACCTTCTTATTCTGTCTATTCTATTTCTCCCTTATCTTTGGGACTTACCGAGCGATCTGTTCGCTGACGACATTCTCTTCTTTCTTCTTTGAATGTCGTCAGGTGATCTGGACATGTCAGAGATCGAGCCCACGAGTGAAGACTTGGACCATTTCGTTGAAGACCCAGAGCTTTAGTTCATTGTACACTTTTATTTCAGTACCTTTCTTTTTCTGTTATGCCATTGTTTAGGCATTGCCTTCTTCCAGATGTATTTACTTTTCCATGCATTGTACAAAAAGAATGTGAATAAATAAAGTTGCTGTTTTTTTTTATATTTTGTCTCTTGTGCATTTACTTTTATATTGCTTAGATACGCTTAGCGTATTTACTTCACAGTAAATACGTAGCGGGCTCGTCGCGTCCTCTGCCCGTATACTGGGAAGCGGGGCGTGACAGATTTTGTTGGTGGCCCATGCAGGTCAGATTTGTATGGAACACTGCCATGCAATTCTGTTCTGCATGAACCTAAGCAATGTAACACAAGAACTGCAACTAAAACATTCTTTACAATTCATGTTCCTTGAATCTTTTCATTTCATATTCTTTGAATCATACACTTTGAATCTGTCCTAATCTAAATTTTTCTTCAAGGTTATGGATTTACCAAACAACACCAGCACCAACTTCAACAACACTCCACCTCCACTACCAATCATACCTACCATTCCTGCTCCACCCAACGAGCAAACGGTTCTGCTTAAGGCGATCCGCAGCCTCCTAGAGGGACAGCAGCAGCTCTTGAACCGTCCCGAGACTGAAGCACCTGGGGTGAAGCAATTCAGAGCTTTACATCCCAAACAGTTTTCAGGAAAGGGAAGCCCACTGGAAGCTAGGGAATGGGCACAAAGTATAGAGGATGATCTGGCAGCGGTACAAGTGCCAGATATAGCTTGGGTTCGTGTGGCAAAATTACAGCTCACGGATAATGCACGGAACTGGTGGAAGGTGGAAGAAAGCCGTCTTGATCAGCCCATTGAATGGAAGACTTTTCACGATAAGTTCGACGCGAAGTACTTCCCTGTGACTGCCAGGTTCGACATGGAACAGCAGTTTATTCATCTACAACAAGGTTCTATATGGATCAAGTCGGTAGATGAGTATGACACTGAGTTCACCATGCTCAGTCGGTAAGATATGTCACAATATTTCATTTTTTTAAAATATCACATACTACACAGCTAACACAAGACCGTAACAGATTTGCGGCACACCTGATACCGACGGATGAGATCAGAGCCCGTCGATTTTAACAAGGTTTGGACACGGAAATCCAGGCCGCACTAGCCACAGGGAAATTTCCGACTCATGAAGATGCTCTGGAAGCTGCCCGCAGTTATGAGGCAGTGATAAAGGCGAGGGGCAGACCTCAATCTACCGGTTTGAAACGTCCTGCCACTCAAATAGCAGGAGGAGCCTCTTGCAGGCCATCGTTCGAACCCAGGAGAACTGAAGAAATCAATAACCAGTCGAGTCCATATTTCTGCTACTACTACAGAAGAAAGGGACACCTGTGGAAGGACTATAGACGCGCAAAAGGCCTGTGTTTAATTTGTGGCGCATCCAAGCACGGAATTGGGAACTGTCCTTATAATAGCAACTCAGCTCACACACCCACCAACTACCCGCAGTGGCCAGCTATCCAGGCTCCTGCAACTCGTCCTGCACTACCTGCTCCACCACCTGCAAAGCCTACCCGCCAATTCCAACAGGTAATGAGAAACATGCCTCGAGGGTAGAGAAACATGCCCCAAAGACAGAATGTGTCTCCAGCTAGAAGGAATGTACCACGGCGACAGACATTCACGTTAGCAGCCGTAGAAGCCGAGACTGTAAGTCAAGGTAAAATCGGTAAGCCTTTTCTTACATTTTTTAAACCCTTACACCACCTTGTTATACACTATCTATACTCCAGTCACCAAACTTTCCTTGAATCTGTTACAATTTCCTTTTACAAATTTCGAGAACGAAATTTTTATAAGGAGGGTAGAATGTAACAACCCTAAATTTCCTGTACAATTTTCTGTACAATTTTTTCAAAAATCCAGAAAGGGGTATTTTAGCCTGAGCACAAGATATAAGTAATTAATTTGGTTTTTAATTACAAGTTAAAAGAATGTAACAACTCCATTTTTAGTGTATAAAAAATTGCTTTAAAATTAATGTATACTTGGGGTATTTACTTTTGCTATGATTACTTTAAGTAATTAATTCACTCCTTAATTACAAGAAGGAGCTTGTAGCTCATTGTTAATACCCTGCACTGCTGAACCAAGCCACCAGAGTTCAAATCTCATACCCCATATTATTTTTAATATTATTTTGTTTTGAATTTTTAGAATACCAACAGTCTACACGTGCATTTCTCACAAAAACCCCACTACCCTAGGAAAGTTAAATATACCAGGAGACTAATGGACTGACAGGGGACCCACCTATTGCCTGACTCGGCCGAGTCGGCCGGACGGCCGAGTCCCTAACACCAAAGTTGAGGCTCTTGGCATTCTCTACCCCCTGCACACTTCAATTTTCCAGATCGGTTCCAGAGAATTCATAAAGCCTCATTTACTCCATTTTTTTGATACATTTTAATATTTTTTACATTTTTTTCAATTAAACTCTTCATCTACCCTAGCCCTAGCCTAACCCTATAAATACCACCCCTAAACACTACCCCCTCATCCTAAAATTCTGAGCCAACTCTCAAGAAATTCCTAGAAACTCTAGTGTACTTTGGAAGAAGCGAAAGGCAAAGCTCCGGCGAATTTTCCGGCCATCTTCTGACAACGATCCTAGGAACTCCCGACGACGAAACGATGTGCCGTCGACTCCTCTCGTCTTCCCTTCCTCTCCTCTGTTAACTAAACCTATAAGTCCCCATCCCTCTTCTCTATTCTTTTTCTAAAAATACAGAATTACAAAACCCGATGGAATCGGAACAAATCCGATTTCCGATTCGGTTTCTTCCTAAAACCTCACTTTTATTTAATACAATTATGCTAAAACCAATTCATGTTGACTATTAAACACTAACTAATCATATTGAATAAGTTCCATATCAAAAGAAATTGCTATTTCCATTTTACCGTATTTTTCACTAAAATACCATATAGTTTCATTTCTACATTTAAACCATCAAAACTTTGCTATACCTTTAAGTAGATCATGAGGTAATGACCTACCTCCTCACACACTCATATGCAACATAGCACAATACCCTCGGGAACATAGAATACAGAAAAACGACATCTTTACAAATAAATACCATTACTTATAAAACCATTTTTTTCTTAATGGTTTAGTATTTATACAAATCTTTGCAGAGCGCCGCTACAACCCATTTGGGGAACCCGTTCGGGATGGTGCGGATTGTCGCACATCTTCGGGCTTAGTAGTGCGAGATGCAGACCTCCACAAGGAGCATTCGGCCTCGAAAGATTTAAAATGCGACATCTTAAGAAAAACGAGATTTCTAGAATATAATATATATATTAAATTTTTTTTCATATAAATATATGTATATATAATATTAAAATATCTATTTTGTAATAATATAAATATTCCAACTTTTTTCAAAAATCACAAGAATCATTTTACACTAAAATACCATGAATTCCCTACAAATGAATATTACAAATAAATACCTTTATTTATGAAATTATGATATTTTCACTAGAAATATCATAATATAAAATCTGCATTCATTACAACTCTAAAAACGATTAATAAATACTTGGGGTGTATTTTGAAAAGTATATAAAAGTATTTTTACATAAAAACCCCTCAAGTCTATAAATTACCCTAAGGACTCTAGTAAACATAGGTTTAAGAGGGACCAGTCTCTTGAGCCTCAGGGAGTCGGAGATATGGGTGCTTTCCTGTCTAAGGTAGAAAACTTAACAAACGGTGTTATCAACAATCGTTTTTGAAAAAGACACAAATTATGCCGCCCATGTGCAGCGGTTACCGATAACATCAAAACAATCAGGACTTCAATTTACTTTTCTAATTGTCTGACTCAGACTGAGTCTCATTAATAATCTGACTTGAATATGATTCAAGTACAATCTACAATCTACAATCTTCAAACTACAATTCAACATAAATCCATGAATCCATATATTCAATCTATCAATTTATACAACTTGACTGAACCGAACCATGGATATACATTCCATTTACATGATTCTCCAGTTACATCCATTTATATGATTATACAGTTACATCCATTTACTGATATCATGGTTTCGGCAAGTCATCCAATTATACAATCTATATTACAAGACAATTCAAGTTGCAATACAATACAACAATACAATCAAGATAACACGAGGTTTAAGGGGTAGACTGGTACGGAAGGTGTTAAAAGTAGCACGAGACTGCAAGATTTAAGACACCTAACCGTATCCAATTACCATTGTTCCGGGCATTCTAACGGAGCCTTGTACTCTATATTCCGTTCACCGTAATCTCTGGTCTAACGAGACTCCTCTCGTATACACTGGTATCCTTCTGTATCAAACTACAAACAACAGCGTTAATACAACATTATAACAATATACTACAACTTAAAAGATACCTTCTTATTCTGTCTATTCTATTTCTCCCTTATCTTTGGGACTTACTGAGCGATCTGTTCGCTGACGACATTCTCTTCTTTATTCTTTGAATGTCGTCAGGTGATCTGGACACGTCAGGGATCGAGCCCAGCGCTGAAGGCTTGGACCATTTCGTTGAAGACCCAGAGCTTTAGTTCATTGTACACTTTTATTTCAGTACCTTTCTTTTTATGTTATGCCATTGTTTAGGCATTGCCTTCTTCCAGATGTATTTACTTTTCCATGTATTGTACAAAAAGAATGTGAATAAATAAAGTTGCTGTTTTTTTATATCTTGTCTCTTGTGCATTTACTTTTATATTGCTTAGATACGCTTAGCGTATTTACTTCACAGTAAATACGTAGCGGGCTCGTCGCGTCCTCTGCCCGTATACTGGGAAGCGGGACGTGACAGGTTTTCTCATAAACGATGGGAGCAAGGATTGCATCATGGAAGATGATGACACGACTAGTTTCGAGCAAGCCATCACAAGTGGAGACTCTGTGAAATGGCTGGATGCTATGCGATCTGAGATGGAATCCATGTACACCAACAAAGTATGGACTTTGGAAGTTGCTCCTGAAGGGGTAAAACTCATCGGGAGCAAGTGGATCTTGTGAAGATAATTGGTGTAGATGGAAAAGTTGAGACTTTCAAAGCTAGACTTGTAGCAAAAGGTTTTCGTCAACGACCGGGTGTCAACTATGATAAAACCTTTTCTCCAGCGTCTATGCTTAAGTCCATCAGGATCCTACTTGCCGTTGCTGCATACCATGACTACGAAATCTGGTAGTTGCACTTCAAGACCGCTTTTCTAAATGGTGATTTAGAAGAGAGCGTATATATGACACAGCCAGAGGGCTTTGTAGACAGTGGGAGCAGTGGAAGCGTGTGCAAGCTGCTTAAATCTATCTACGGATTAAAGCAGGCATCGCAGAGTTGGAACATCTATTTTGATGAAGCTGTCAAAGAGTTTGACTCCATAAAAAATGTAGATGAACCATGTATATATAAGAAGGTTGTAGAGAGTAAGATTGTCTTCCTCGTATTTTTCGCGGATGACATACTCTTGATAGGAAACGATATTCCTCTGCTACACTCGGTCAAGCTCTTCTTATCACACAAGTTCTCCATGACAGATCTAGGTGATGCCTCATACATCTTGGGGATAAAGATCTATAGAGATATATCTAAACGGATGTTGGGATTGTCTCAATCCAGAACGGATGCAGCTTACTCACTTGATGTAGTGAGTAGATATCAAACAGATCCTGGGAAGAAATACTGGACAGCTGTGAAGAACATTCTTAAGTACTTGAGAAAGACTAAAGAGATGTTCTTGGTGTATGGTAATGATGGACTCCAGGCGGAGTCCTTTACCGATTCGAGCTTCCAGAATGATAAGGACGACAGTTAGTCGGTCTCGGGTTTTGTCTTCACCCTCAGTGGAGGGACGGTATGTTGGAAGAGTTCTAAGCTAGATACCGTAGCAGACTCGATGATGGAGGCTGAATATATCGCTACCAACGATGCTGCCAAAGAGGTTGTCTGGATGAACAAGTTCATAGCTGAACTTGGTGTGGTTCCTACCATTGAGCATCCAATACCTGTGTATTGTGATAACAATGGAGCTGTGGTTTTGGCCTAAGAACCCCGATCCCATCAGCGATCCAGACATATTCTTAGACGGTATCACCTGATCAGGAAGATAGTAGATCTCTGGGAGATCGAGGTCAGGAGAGTTGATATTGAGGATAACACAACGAATCCACTCACCCAGGCCCTCTCCCAGATGCTAATCGAGAGAATTTCTGGGATGTTGGGTATGAGATACTAAAACAACTGGCCTTAGTGCAAGTGGGAGATTGTTAGTGATATGTATGCCCTAGAGGCCATTATTGTATGATATAGTGGATGCTTGGACATATATATGGAGGACTTTCTTGCTCGACATGATAGTATACTATCTGGTTACCTTTATCTTAACATATTCACTGGTATTATTATATTGTCTCTTATATACATGTTGATAAAGCCCTTAAGATATAGGCTTGACTACCAAGACTATGATGCGGATCATACTACTGGGACCTGGGAAGTCCACAAGCACATCCTTCAATTGTTCCTAGTCGAGGGAATATCGAGACAGGGCATCGATGTTCCAGAGTAGACTAGTGTGTACGTTTCTTGACCCTGTATGGGGCGATGGTTGATCCCATATCCATTGGTGTTTGACATCAAAGATTGTACACAAGTGCTCATTAGAGAATGGGTACACCGAACAGGACTCGCCGAGAACTCCTAGATGGTACTATACCTATCGTCAGATAGCAGTTCTCTGGTGACACTGGTACATGTTAGTCTGTAGACCCGATATCGTCATAGAGTCTTATGTGGTTCCCACTGTGCTTTTATTTCCTCCCTACCACGACTCAAAGGAGTCATGCAAACAGGTGGATTTTGGGTACAGTCCTGAGTCACATGGAGGCAATAAGCGATAGGAGGGGTTTCGTCTCTCCCGGTATTGGGAGTTGATGTTGCGCTATGCTCGATTGGCTATAACAGTAAGTCCCTGGCCAGGGATGTTGATGAGATTTACTAGTAAGTATTATCAGTAGTTTCTCATACCGTTATAGGCCTTACATCGGCATGACTTATCAAGTTATTGGGGTTTGACGATTCCACCACCAGACTTGATATACGACATATCAGGCGAAGAGAACAGACTGTACGGTAAGTGTTACCTATAGGCTTCATGGGAGTTTGGACAACCTTACTTGTTGATCTTCTATTCGCTCAATACCTGGGTAGCCGTTACGTCCAACTAGTACCGCTGACGGCTTGTGGGTGATTGATGTGATCATCACCTACTGCTGGCGTATTGACGAGTCTTTAGAGTCCCACATAGAAGTTTCCTGGTTCAAGCGAAACGAAGTAGGGTAC
This sequence comes from Agapanthus africanus, assembly GCA_030015575.1. Classification (NCBI taxonomy): domain Eukaryota; kingdom Viridiplantae; phylum Streptophyta; class Magnoliopsida; order Asparagales; family Amaryllidaceae; genus Agapanthus; species Agapanthus africanus. The sequence goes on along the minus strand of CM057348.1, from coordinate 147,010,792 downwards.
ATATGTTGATATGTGTGGGGGCCTGATTAAATACGAGTATGAGATACCGTATTGTAATCTGGCGGCTATTCGTTATCAGTCAGGTTATATGTGATATAAGCGGATTATTGAATCAAGTGTTGATTTGATAATGTGATATACAGATAAATGATATTAGTCGGTTATATCTGATATAACCGGATTATTAAATCAAGTGTTGATTTAATAATATGATATATATTTATATTTGATATAATTGTATATTGACTAATATTATTGCTCACTAATTCTATGCTTATCTTTATATATATAGTCAATATACAATTATATCAAATATAAATATATATCATATTATTAAAACAACACTTGATTTAATAATCCAGTTATATCACATATAACCGACTAATATCATTTATCTGTATATCACATTATCAAATCAGCACTTGCTTCAATAATCCGGTTATACCACATATAACCTAACTGATAACAAATAGCCGCCAGATTACAATACGGTATCTCATACTCGTATTTAATCAGGCCCCCGCACATATCAACATATATGCCCTACTTCGTTTCGCTTGAACCAGGAAACTTCTATGTGGGCCTATAAAGACTCGTCAATACGCCATCAGTAGGTGATGATCACTGTTCCCTTATAAAAAAAGGATGAGGAAAAGTTCCTCACTAAAACAGCCCCACGTGATTAACACGTGAGTGCCTATATGCAACGCATATAGGCACAGCAATTAAAATAATTGCTAGGCTAAAACAGCCCCACGTGTTTAACACGTGAGTGCCTATATGCAACGCATATAGGCACAGCAATTAAAACAATTGCTAGACTAAAACAGCCCCACGTGTTTAACACGTGAGTGCCTATATGCAACGCATATAGGCACAACAATTAAAACAATTGCTAGGCTAATAAGCCCCACGTGTTTAACACGTGAGGGCACTTCCCTACTTAACAAGGAACCGTTGATCCAATGATGATAGAATTAAATTCTATTGAACTTTTAAATGGGAAATGATATTTTCTGTTAAACAGAAAGTTGGCGGATCAAAGATCCCATGAGTTGGAAAATATTTTTCATCTCTCCAAGCACCCTTGGATGAAAAATCCAACGGTGATTAAAAATCACCAATCTACAGAATAAATTCTGTACAGGACAATATTTTCCTAATCTTGTTTAAAAAATAAGAAAATATGTTTTGTAAGACAGAAACCCTCGGATCAAAGATCCGACAGCGGGCAAAACCCCCAAATCAATTGAAGTCTCTCAATGAGAGATTTCCTAAAACTAATTAACAAACTTCTCTCCACTATATAAAGAACCCAAGACTTCAAGAAAAAAAGGAGAAGTGAGAAGGAGAAAAGAGATAACAGAGAGAGAAACATACAAAAAAGAGAATTCAATTCTCTAAAAGAAGAAGATCTCCTTCTTAAACAAAAAAAACCCTAGGTAAAAAGAAAGTACATAGATTATCTTATCTCTTCTTTAAGGGTTTAACCCTTCATACAAGAACTTAGTTCTTCCTCTGGTTGAGGTCTACAGAAGCAGATCTTCCCACAAGTTGAGAATTTAATTCTCATCGGGGAGATTCTGTTATGTAGATTCAAAACTTAGAAGAAAGAACTAAGTTCAAAAAATTTAATTCTTACAAAAGTATATAAGAATTTAATTTCTCTGATAAAACTAAGTTCAAAGAATTTACTTCCGTGGCAACCGATCAAATGAGACTAACTTGCTAGATTTATAGAATTCAAACTAGTTATCACATAACTAATTATGTGGATTCCAAATATTGTATCACAATCACAGATAGCTAGACGAAATTAAACTTTTCGATCGAATAAGCAAGCTCCAAAAATTTCCCAACAAGCTCAACACTTGAGCGGAGTTCAAAAAGTACCCAGAACATGCCACAGCTCCTATGAACCATCCGTAGAAGGGCCGACCCATGCCTCACTCATGTTGCCATGGAACTGCAACAAACCCTAGGGTATGACTACGGTTCCGCGATACAAAAAGTCGAGTTTGGGTATCGTTCTTCTAGAGAGTCCACAGAATCGCTTGCATGATTTTCTGAAAATTTTAAACTCGAAAAAATCCAACTCCTGGAAAATTTCAGCGAGGGAAATATGGGTTATTGATATCCGTTTGAACTTTTTAACGTCGTCTAAATAACCCGAATACATGTTAGAATTACGACTACAAAACACTCCGAGCTGCATTTGCAGAAAGTTAACATCATATGCAAATTTAGCAAAAACTAGCAACACCTGAAACACCAAAACCCAAAGAATGGAACACAAAAAAAAATTGAAGCTCAGAACCCTTAATAGGGCCGGCCTCCTCAGGAAACGTGCCCATCTGCTCGGCTAAAAACCGACCAAACCACTTCAAATTTTCTCTGTGTTCATGTAATGTCTCATACAACATTCTGCATTTGTTTAAAAAATTTTTAGAGGCCCTTTTAAATTCGACAGAAACTGGATTTCGTGTTTCAAGTTTCGGAGCGGTTTCGCTTTCGTAATCTAACAAATATCGTTTAAATCTCTAGCTTGGCTCTGATACCGCTGTTGGGTTACTTAGCGCGACAGCAAGGTTTCGGGAGGCATCGTCCATGCCGTTTTCAAAATTTTGCCGTTCTAAAGAACCCTAACCTAGAATCTTTAACTAGAGTTTTAAACAAAACAACATGCAAACATCTTTACATTCTAAGTGAATGATGAATACAACCTTTGTAGACCGGTCCTTCACTTCTAAAGCTCTGTGTAGTAGTCCCTTCTCTCCAAGTAGTGAACACCCGAACTCTAGTAAGGGTTCACATGAAGAAATGAACGTGCTTGCTCGAAGCCTTTGAGGCCGAAGATGATCTACGTCGAGAAGAATCAATCTCATGCTACCTCTTCACTAAATTAGGGTTTAGTGAAGCAAACACCCTAAATTAAATGGCTAATAGTAGAGGATGATGAAGTAGGAAATGAGCTCATTTTAGATTTATTTTTCTCACATTATTTTCTCACTTAGAAAAAAGCTAGCAAGCTTTTTCTCATGAAGAAGAAGATGAAGAATGAAGAAGAGAGAATGAACTCATGAGGTGAGAATAGCAACCATGGATGAGTTAGTGCCATACACTAACTCATGTAGAGAATAAACCATGGGTTAACAATAATGGTTGGGTTAATAAATATCTTCAAGTAAAACAAAATGAGTGGATTTGGTCAATGGATCCACAAGCTTCTACAAGCTTCAACCATGTGACTAATTACCACTAATTTGTGAATTACCAAGATAAATAAAAACCTTAGGATTATCATAACCATGGTGTAAGTTTCATACACCCATGTTGCATGTGGCATCAAGCATGACACAAAATAATGTACATTAATATATATCACAGATATACTAAGTGTACACAAGTGAGAAAATAAATACTTAGTGGGCAAATATTAGTTAATGTAAGTTAATATATCAAATATATAATTATACATTAAATTATCAAATCAACACTTGATATGATAATCCGGCTATATCATATACAACCGACTAATATCAAATGTAACAATCTATCGAATCGACACTTGATCCGATAACCCGGCTATATCACATATAACCGACCGATATCACATATCGCGAGAATAGAATGCGGTATCACATACACGCATTAATCTCGGTCCTGCACATATCACATATGTGCTCCTACTTCGTTTCGCATGAACCAGGAAACCTCTGTGTAGGACTCTAAAGACTCGTCAATACGCCGGCAGTAGGTGATGATCATATCAAACACCCACAAGCCGCAAGCGGTCTGCTAAACGTAACGGCCATCCGGGTATTGAGCGATCAGAAGATCAACAAGTAAGCCTGCTCGTACTTCTGCGAATCCAATCAGTAACACTACCGTACAGTCTGGCCTCTTTGTCAGATATGTCGCATATCACAGCCTGGGGTGGTAAAATGTCAGACCCCAATAGCTTGATAAGTCATGCCGATGCAAGGTCCATAATGGTTCGAGAAACTACTGATAACACTTACCAGTAAATCTCAGCAACCCTGGCCAGGGATTTCCTGTTATGGCCAATCGAGCATAGCACAACATCAACTCCCAATACTGGGAGAGATGAATCCCCTCCTATCGCTTATTGCCTCCATGTGACTCGGGACTGTACCCAAAAACCACCTTTTTACACGATCTCTTAACCGTGGTATTGTGGAAATCAAAGCACAGTGGGAATCACACAAGACTCTATGACGATCTCGGGTCAACAGACTAACATGTACCAGTGTCACCAGAGAACTGCTATCTGACGATATGTATAATACTATCTAGGAGTTCTCGGTGAGTCCGTTCAGTGTACCCAGTCTCCAATGAGCACCCGTATACCTTCTCTGATGTCAAACACCAATGGATATGGGATCATCCATCGCCCATCATATGGGTCGAGAAGTGTATACGCTAGTCTACTCTGGAGTATCGATGCCCCGTCTCGATACTCTCTCGACTAGAACAATTATAGGATGTACTTGTAGACTACCCTTGGCCCCACTAGTATGATCTTCATCATAGTCCTGATAGTCAAGTACACATCCTAAGGGCTTTATCAACATGTGAGAGCAAGACAACATCGCATATACAAGTAAACATGTTAAGACAAAGAGCAACCAGATAACATATTATCATATCGAGCAAGAAAGTCCTCCTTATATATGTCCAAGCATCCACTACAATATACATCCCATGTACAGTAATGGCCTCTAGGGCATACATATAACTAACAAGGGGTTGCCCCTACGGATAAATCCGTAAGGGCAAATCACTGCCTCTACGGATATATCTGTAGGGGAAAAAAAAACGTAGGTGCAAAGGCCGCAGATTCAAGTCTTCTCCCTGAACATGCCTCTACGGAGTAATAATTGCCCCTACGCCTTAATTCGTAGGGACACTTATCCCTACAGAGTAATCCGTAGGACCTGATAAATATTTTAATTTATTGGTTTATAAAATAAAATAATTATCCCTACGGATGTATCCGTAGGGCCTGATTGGTGCCCTTACGAAAACATCTGTAGGTCTAGATAAATGCCCCTACGGATAAAATCGTAGGGGCAAGTTTTTCTAAGTCCATAGGGACAAAATATCAGGTATCCTGATATTTTGTCCCTACGGCTAACTGTGTAGGGCCAAATATTGGACCTACGGATTAATTCGTAGGTGTAAGAGATGGCCTTACGGATTAATCCGTAAGGATAAACTATCAGGTTTTAAAAAAGAACTTCCTGTTTTTTCCCCGCCCTGTGCACAATAATATATACATTATATAACCAAATACAGAAATATTCATAATCAACATCTCACGCATAATATATAAAAGAAATAAACAAACAGAATACGATATCAAACTAAATCATTGTGAACAAGCAAACAACCACCAATATCGTCCAAAATTTAAACAATATGTATCAGATAAGTACATACATCCTCAAAATATAAATAAAGCTACCCTAGCTCGGTCCAGCTCCTCCACCTCTGATAATCGCCGTAATCTGGCGCATCTACTCCTCGGTGCAGCCCTGAGTCGTCAAAAAATCGACTAATGAAGGAGCGGACTGTGCGGGAGTCTGAGCGGGCTGTGGAGTTGTAGGAGTGATCTGCACAACCGCAGTCGAGGTAGTGGCTTGCGAAGCCGCATCCGAAGGAGATGCATGAGGAGCCGCAGCCGAAGTAACCTGTCGCATCTGTTAAATTTTGTGTGTAATAAATGAGTAAGAACGGCGTATTAGATTTTAGTCGAGTTCGTATCATTATCAGGTTATTGCGAAACCCCAATCTAAGAATACTTAAGAACTTAGGCCTCGTTTGGGTATCTAGTTTGGAAAACCGTAATTTATTTTAATTAGATAGTTTTATGCAAGTATGATTAATCAAATCTAAATCTACAACCAAATAAGGTCAAGCTACCAATATTGCATATGTTACTATCTATAATGTGATATAACATTTTACTATTATGTTGTATACGTACCATCTCCTTCAACTCATCGACGGTGGTCTTCAAGACGGCAACATCATGCTCTAGACGTCGCTTACGGGGGGTAGGGGAAGTAACCGTCAGAGTGGAGTCCAACCTTATATGGGCCCTGCTAGGACTCAGTCCCCGGCCTCTCACCCAACCTCCGTGGTGCCCTCCGTATGCGACGTCTAAGACTGGGATCAGTAGCATCGGATCGGTCTGTCCATTAAAATCGATCCCCAATGACTCCGCCTGCTCCACCACCCGCTCCTACACCCATATTAACCATTAAAATATAAGTATATCATTTAAATTTAAACTTTTCAAAACAAAAATTTCAAACCCGTTAGAATAAATATTAACACTTATGCAATACTCCTGGGTAGCGGTGTCGGGGAATCGAAGCTCGCCCGTGGCGAGATCTGTCGAGGTGCCGTGGACGGCAAGATACGCGGTCAGCACGCTCGGTGTACCACCCTGCGCCAGGGTCTGAGCTCTCTGCAATAGCAAAAAGTTTACATATATTATAAAATAACTCTTAATATTACATTATATCAGAGTAAATCTATTGTAATTTACCGATGCCTCCATGGCACGAGTAATATTCCTCGAGCCACCTGTATAAGTGGGGTGACCCCTCTTCGCCGACTTCCTATTCTCTTTATTTTGATCGGCATGTTTCTGCACAACACATTCAGATTTAGTTTTCTAATTAAGCAACACAAAAAAATAAATTATATACTAAATAATGAATTGCATTTAAATTACAAACCTGTTTGCACCGAGAGTCGAAATAATGGCACAAGAGAGGCCATGTATCTACGTCGACTCTCGCAAAGGCCGGAGTATGTAGGAGAGCCACTCTCTCTACCTCGGGGGTCGCCATCCACAGGAAATAGCAGTCGATCTTCAGCTCGTTCCTATTGTATTGGACCTTTGATTGCATGTTTTTCATCAGGCCATGGTACAGAGCGTGAAGATCGAGCACTCTCTCAGGGTGATCAGGCTCGGGTACAGGCTGAAAGTCGTAATCCAACTGCAAATACAAAAAAAACAATGTATTTAAATTGCAAGTGTTAAATAATGTTGGAGATAGTGCCCTCAGAGTCAATTATTGGATCACAGGCACGTGATTGCAATGATTGAGGGGAGGACCTGTCCCAGTAGGACAGTCTTACTCGAGATGATAGTATGCTATCTGGTTTATCTTTATCATCGTGTACTGCTTTAGGTGACCTTACGAGTCGCTATTACACGTTGATAGAGCCCCTAGAATTCTTGCTTGACTACCAGCAGTATGAGGGCGATCATATACGTGAGAGCTGGGGTCTATAAGCACATCCTTAAAAGGTCCCTAGTCGTGGGAGTTTCGAGACAGGGCATCGATTCTCCAGAGTAGACTAGTGTATACAGTCGAGACCCCGACGAAGGGCGGTGGCCGGTCTCACAAGCCACTGGTGTCAGTTGGTTCACCTAAGATGTATACAGGTGCTCATTGGGTTATGAGTACACCGGACAGGACTCGCCGGGAACCTGCTAGTTGGGATTATACCAGACGTCAGATAGCAGTTCCCTGATGACATGTGTACAGGTTAGTTCATCGACCTGAGATCGTCATTTGTCTCGTGTGAGTTCCCACTGTGCTTTGATTACTACCCTACCACGCTCAAAGGAGACGTGCAAACAGGTTTTAGTTGGGTACAGTCCCGAGCCACATGGAGGCAGTGAGCGGATCTGCAGGGGTTCGTCTCTCCCGGTATTGGGGGTGAGGTCGCGCTGTGTCTAGGAGAGCCAGAACATGAAAAGTCCTTGACCAAGGCAGGAGATTTGCTGGTAGGTATTCCAGTAGTATCTCAGGGTGTTCTGGGCTATACTCCGACACGACTTGTACCGCTATTGGGGGTCTGACTTTTACCAACCCCCTAGGCCCGCCATGCGATGCTCATAGATGAACGGACCGGATTGTACGGATATTGTCACTGACAGGCTCAGTAGGGTGTTAGGATGAGTTCGCTCATCGACGTCCCTTTTGGTCAGTAGCTGGTGGCCCGTCACGTATGGCTTATACCTCTGACGTGCTAGTGGTTAAATCCACAGCCATAGTATTGACGAGTCTTTAGAGTCCGCCATACACAATTACTCAAGTTTCGGGTGAAACGCTGTAGAGGCCGTATGGAGATATGGCAGGGTTCGATCAGATACGTGCGGTATTGCACGGATCGTGATCGGACGGTTTTTACTAGCCGGCTTTGGCTTAAGCCGGATCCTAGTATTAGATAGTGTAGATTTTGTCTCTTTGCATTTGTATTCAGTGGGAATACAAATGCGGGCATGTATATGCAGTAGCGGGGTTTTCCTGTAATTTATTACGGGATCAGTTTTCTGAAGTTGCCGGTTTGCATTCCGTTTTTCCTTTGTTCCTTCACGGCCGGACTTTTCGATGGAGGGGGTAATTTGCAATTGTGCAAATTACTTATTGTGGAGGGTGTTTCTTGCTTATGTGTGGCTTCATGATAGTTTATTCATCATGAGATGCTTTTTGAGTCTATTCATTTGCTTTTCATGTGATGATTTTGATGATAGTTGATTTGGAAATGGGTGACACATATTCCTTTTTAATCACACCATTTCTTCATATGCTTTTCTTCTTGTGATTTTCCTCCACCATTATTTTTGGCCGGCCACTATTCTAGAGAGAGGGAGATTGATATTGTGGTGGTGGGAATTTTTTTTGATCTCATTTTCTTTGCAAAATGAGAGAACCATTATTCCTCCAAAGTTCATTCTTCATTTCCACATACCATGGCAACTTCACATACCCCAAGAGACAACCTACTACTCTAGTCTACAGCAAACCTTGGACGCGTCGGCTAGCCAACTTCGCGCCCGAGTTGTCTCGGTCCAGAGATGGGATCCCGTAAAAGTATTCGGCTACGTGGTGCCCTTTCCGACGAGGACGTGACGGACGGAGATTCCGCGGGAGATCGGAGTGAAGACGAAGACCGAAGGACACGGATCGCTTGGTATACTTCTCTACCCATCTTTTATTTTGCTAGTAGCTAGGTTAATGGCTCGATCCGGGTGAAAAGTGCGCGGTGGTGCCGGTTTGCTAGTTTGCAAAGTTTTTTTTGTTTCCGCGTTTCCGGCGTCGGATCGACGGCCGGGGCGCCGCCGCGGACTTACATTGGTATCAGAGTCACGCCATTAACCATGCCTAGCTTGCTCTAGTATGTTTAAAACCCGATCGAACAAAAATCGCAAAAACCGTATTTTCAGTGTATGTGTTCTCTGTCGAAATTTTTTCTGCTCCAAAAATTTTTCAGGTTGTTGCAGAATACTGTGCATGGAAATCTAAGCAATCTGTGAAAATTTGGTCGCGAGATCTCACCATTCCACCGCGGATCCGCGGCCAAACCCATGCTTGGGCCGCGATTCCGCCGCTCTTTTGACTGATCATTTGACCAAATTTTTGCAGATTGCTTCTGAGTTGGAAATAGGGGTTTTGGGATATTCTTTTTGGGCCCAGATTTTCTGTAAGTGCTACAGTACTGTTTGGGGCCCACTTCGGTAAATTTGTTCGATCGGATATTTTAAACATGCTAGTTCACAGTATTTACATTATATCTGCGACCGTGGATGTCATTTGATCGATAAATCCAGTCTATCTGCTATAGCCCTTTTAGACGGATTTGCGTACGTGACATTCACGTTGATGTTCTGTGTATTGCTGTGATGTTGCGGATTGGTCGTGAGGATAGCCTGGATGCAATGCTAGTACAGTTTTTGTTGTATTATGTACATTTGATATTGCGGGGCGAGCGTCCGACCTGTGGACTGCCGTCACTGCCTGTTTGTATTATTCTTTTGGGGCACGACCAGGTTGCGGTCGATGTACCCGTTGTATATATATTTTTACTTTATGTACTAGGATTACCCCGCGGAGGGGTGCACGGATAGCCGGGTTCTAGAGGGCAACGGGCCCGCATCTCATGGCATTGAGACGGAGGGGGCTTTACTTTAGAATTGGCGGGCTATTCGCCGCACTCGTAGGGGGTACAGATTGACCCAGGAGGGGTGCCCAAGTTACCGGATTCCGTGAAGTGCTGGGTGGTCCATTCACGTTGCTGAAGGGGGCTGCCTCGCTTTAGGTTTTGGCGGGTAACTTGCCGCGCCCGTAGGGGTCTAGGTTTTCATTGCACAGGCTATCCACACGACCAGGGGAACGTCGGGTTTCAGTAGCGGCTCTATGAAACCCGGAGATCCCAGATATCTGTATTGTTCTGTGATGCTGTACATTTCTGTGCTGTTGCATTTTATTACGCCTTGAGCGAAAATTATATATTATATATATACTAGTAGATATTGTATATGTTTTGCATCCGCGCTAGTCCAGTCCCCGCTCTGTCGTTAGTTAGCTAACCTAACGGGTGATGACGGGACCCAGTGGCGAATGCGGATGGCATATACGTACGTCATTATTTTCATTCTTTGTGGTGTGATCAATTGATGGGACTACGTTGATTCGGATCAATGCAAGATAAACAAACCTATTCTGATGTTGTTGGAACACTTTTTCAAAAAGCTGTTGTTGCAAGGGCGTTCTCTTTTGTTATGCATCGTGGTATTCAGTTGGAATATCCTGCTCCTCAGTCGACGAGGCAAGGGCCGAGATCCCTTCACCGGGAGTGACCCCTTGGACAAAAGTTTGCGTCAGGGCAATAACTTCACTATAGCCGATTACTTTTGCTTTGCATCGTGGTATTCAGTTGGAATATCCTGCACCTCATTCTACGGGGAAAGAGCCGAGATCCCTTCACCGGGAGTGACCTCTTTAGCAAAGGTTTTCGTCACTATATTTTTAAAAGCTATCCGGTTCCTTCAACGATATCAAGTTCATTACGTTAAAGGTTTTCGCCAGAAACCATTCGTAGCCCTCCGTCGTTTCAGACGGGTAGCACGTAGTATTCATGCTATGTTTGTTGGCCTTCGTCAAGGCATAGTGTATGGTAGCTGCTTGTTGCCTTTCTGCTGCATAGATAGATGCGTTGGTTTGGGACAGTCGTATAGCCTTGTTGGCCTTCGTCAAGGGCTTGTACGGGTGGGTTCAAATCAACCTGGATAATGACGGGTAGAACTTGACATGTGACTTATGATTTGTTGGCCTTCGTCAATGTCATAAGAGCATGGGGCAAAAATCCATATCGGGAGTTTCCAAAGAACTGAAACTTGCCAGATATGCGTATACTTTCTGGAGTGTGATAGCGTGAACGGATTCCCTCACGTTATCATGCGATGATAGTTGGATCCCGATTCCCACTGATGAGTTGGTTTACTCCTCGGGTGATCCCGGCTAATTCTTCTTTCAGGTTTGGGGAAGAATTTGACGTTACAGTGGGAGGTTTCTAGATTAGATAAAGTGATAACCATTCTGATCTAGGTTAGAGTGCACGCTGAGTGTTTCTTTTCTCTCTCTCTTTGGCAGCGACCATTGACCCGACCCTAGACTATGACTCAGTGACCAAGTTGACCGAACCTTCTTAACACTGGCTTTTGGATTGTCAGAATTGCAAATCTCATTGCCACTCCTACTTTTACCCTTTTCTCCAGGACACCCCGTATTACTACGAACGTCCACTTCCATTGGACAAAACCATCGTATGGTTATATACGAACTCGAAGGAATTCGAGGATGGTTTCCGGTTCTGGAGAAAACGAATAGGACTATTCAGTTGTCTTTTCCTTTTACCTTCTCTCAGATTGCGAGTACTCCTTGGTTTAGGAGATAGTATACCTATTACGCAAATTGGATAGTCTTCTTCCAAATCTTAGGCTGGTGCCGAACGGTAGGGAATGAAGAAAACCAATTAGCCTAACGGTGGTGTACAGAAGGTATTAAGTTAAGACAAAGAAAGGGATTAGTAAGAGGGCAAAGTAAATTGCGACGGCTATTCACGACCAAACCAAGTATTTCTTCACCAATCCTAAATCACCTTTGTATTTCTCCAGGACACTCCGTATCACTACGAAGATCCCAGTTTATTGGATAATCCATCGTATGGTTATATACGAACTCGAAAGGAACTTGTTCCAGTTCGGGGATGGATCCTGGTTCAGGAGAAATAGGAATAAAGTTCATTCAGGTGTCTTTTATCTTCACCTTCTCTCGCATTGCGAGTGTTCCTAGGATTGGGACAGTACACCCATTATGCTTATTGGATAGTCTTCTTCCAAACCATAGGCTGGTGCCGAACGGTAGGGAAGGAAGAAAACCATTTGGCCTAAAAGGGTGTGCAGAAGGTAATGACTAAAGACATATAAAGGGATTTGGAGAGATGGCAAAGAATTATACGGTTACCGTTGTGAATCTGGATAATGGAAGAGGCATTACTAAGAATACCAGGATACCCCATCGAAACATTTTAGTGTTTCAGTTTCACTGTGTACTGTTAAAAGAAAACTGATTTCCCAATTAGACACTTGCTCCAGGGTATGTATTTACCAGGTTTGATTCTCACATCTGTATGGTTTTACAGATGATGAGTGGAAGTAAGTTATTGGGAATTAGGTGATCATCCTCATTATATCGGGATTCGTTGTAATTGGTGATATTTGAGGAAGTCACCTGGGTTGTTTGCCGGACAGCAAATATTTGGTTTTGAATATCCGTTGTTATGCACCAATTTCAAATTGATATATCTGTACGTCTATTTTTATAGAGTGAGATATACCTTTCTGAAATTATGTCTATGACATTTACCTATATCAGTGGATGGTTAGGTAAGGAGCATTGAACAGCGGTGTAATTCTTCTTAACCATAAGTACAGTTTTCAACCTACAACACACAGTGAATGAGTTATTAGACTCAAGGGACTTATACAGAGTATTGTATGTTGTCCAGTGTCCATTAGGACAGAGGGGTAGGTGCTCGTACTATATTCTGTTTACTTGTGACTTCTCTAGTTCTTAGACAGGTGTTTCGTAGAAACACAGGGTCTAAGTTTTGAGAAGTTATAGGTATAAGAATAAAGTAGAGAACCAGATGTTGCAAGTATCAGGATTCTTCAAGGTGATCGAAGATGTAGATACTTGTGTATGGTATTCAGTTGATAGTAATGATTAAGAGAACTAGCTTCTCTTTCAGGTTACTCATAATTGGAAGTACTCCTAAGTTGAGTAATGCTGATCGGCCTCTCTTCCATTTAGTTGACATGCACTGGAGACAGCTGCATGATTTGAATCTGGTTCAATTAAATCAGTGCCTCTGTTTCTATATTGGATATAGAACAGTTCATATCTTGACATTGTTAAGATATGGGGAGTTGTCCGGCTTATGCTTAAAACCAGACTCTGGACAACTCAAGGCACGTTTCTGTAATGGCTGTTTGTGGGTTGACCCGGGCTATGACGAGGGTTGGCTTTCTACCATCTGGAAGATCAATAGTGATATTGTTCTTGACTCGCCACAGTTTTAACAAAAATGGATTTTTTCTGAAAACAGTAGTGGGAGTATAGTAGAACTGGAAGTGATTCCAGAACCGCAAACGATTACTGAAGATTTGATAAGAACCTAAAGATTCAATCTGGTTTGACATTCCATTGGCCACTCCGCAGATAAAGTGGGTAACCTCAGGCACCCGAGAGGTATTTCGGTATGCTCAAGGACGGTGGCAGGGAGGTTCTTGTTTACCCAGACTTTCCATTGCTGTTGTTCCAGACTGTGAGACCCGGCTGGAGGATGAGTATAGCGTCGTTCTAAACTAGTTTTAGAAGTGCACGTCTATATGACTCTGCCAGAGAGTTGTCGTAGTCAGTGGGAGCAGCGGAAGCATTGGTGGACATCAGGCTTATGTCTATTTATAGACTAAAGCAGATATAGCGGAGATAGATCATCTATTTCTGATGTGACAGTCATAGGTTTGACTTCATCAGAATAGGGGATGGATCTGTTGAGAAGGTAGTAGGGTGTGATGTCCTGGTATTTGGATGACATACACAGAGTAGGAAGTGATATTCCTATACTACGATCGGTTATAGTTTGGTCGTCACACAGTGGTTTCTCCACATAAGACTTGGATATTATATCAAACATTCTGGTTACTAAATCTATGGTTTTAGATCTAGATTTGGGTGGTTTCCCAATCTGGGTACTTTGACGGCATTCTATAAGCATTTAGAATGGACGACTCCTGACACGGTAGTGTACCTGCAGGTGATGGAGTCACCCTCTCTAAAGGTGTCTTATAGACTAAAGTAGAGAGGGATGTGCATGATTGGCAGATCACTTGCATAGGCAATTGAGTTAATCATGAGATGTCAAGTACCACACCAGATGTTGTTCTTGCAGTAAGTGCAATAAGTTGATATTGATCCAATCCTGGAGAAACAGTCGGAGGCAGTTTTAGAACATAAGTTGATGTTATAGGGAAATGATAACGGCAGCCTCCTTCGGGAAACAGTTATCATTTCAGGCTTCCAAGGTGACCTGGATGGCAGAGTGGCTGTCTTTCCTTCTAACGAGGGGCAGTATTTTGGACAGGTGGTCCAGGTGGATACTGAGGGAAGGCATGGCGCAGGATACTGATTAAGTTCAGTTGACGATACAGTCTAAGAAGTTTGGATTTGGAGTTCACTTATGAGCTAGGTCCCATCAGATATCCAGATATATTCTAAGACAGGTATTGCTCATTTCGGGAGATGGCTTTCTCCGCGAACTTGAGATAGAGAGAGACATAGAAAGAAACACCAGAGCGGATCCACTCACTGAGGCTATTCCTCGAATGCGATAGTTTCGCAAACGAGCTTTGTGAGACTGACCAGTATAGGAGTTGGGTGTTCGGTATCACACGGGCTGTGAGTATGCGACATCGCAATAATTAGCCTTGAGTGCAAGTGGGAGATTGTTGGAGATAGTGCCCTCAGAATCAATTATTGGATCACAGGCACGTGATTGCAATGATTGAGGGGAGGACCTGTCCCAGTAGGACAGTCTTACTCGAGATGATAGTATGCTATCTGGTTTATCTTTATCATCGTGTACTGCTTTAGGTGACCCTACGAGTCGCTATTACACGTTGATAGAGCCCCTAGGATTCTTGCTTGACTACCAGCAGTATGAGGGCGATCATATACGTGAGAGCTGGGGTCTATAAGCACATCCTTAAAAGGTCCCTAGTCGTGGGAGTTTCGAGACAGGGCATCGATTCTCCAGAGTAGACTAGTGTATACAGTCGAGACCCCGACGAAGGGCGGTGGCCGGTCTCACAAGCCACTGGTGTCAGTTGGTTCACCTAAGATGTATACAGGTGCTCATTGGGTTATGAGTACACTGGACAGGACTTGCCGGGAACCTGCTAGTTGGGATTATACCAGACGTCAGATAGCAGTTCCCTGGTGACATGTGTACAGGTTAGTTCATCGACCTGAGATCGTCATTTGTCTCGTGTGAGTTCCTACTGTGCTTTGATTACTACCCTACCACGCTCAAAGGAGACGTGCAAACAGGTTTTAGTTGGGTACAGTCCCGAGCCATATGGAGGCAGTGAGCGGATCTGCAGGGGTTCGTCTCTCCCGGTATTGGGGGTGAGGTCGCGCTGTGTCTAGGAGAGCCAGAACAAGAAAAGTCCTTGGCCAAGGCAGGAGATTTGCTGGTAGGTATTCCAGTAGTATCTCAGGGTATTCTGGGCTATACTCCGACACGACTTGTACCGCTATTGGGGGTCTGACTTTTACCAACCCCCTAGGCTCGCCATGCGATGCTCATAGACGAACGGACCGGACTGTATGGATATTGTCACTGACAGGCTCAGTAGGGTGTTAGGATGAGTTCGCTCATCGACGTCCCTTTTGGTCAGTAGCTGGTGGCCCGTCATGTATGGCTTATACCTCTGACGTGCTAGTGGTTAAATCTACAGCCATAGTATTGACGAGTCTTTAGAGTCCACCACACACAATTACTCAAGTTTCGGGCGAAACGCTGTAAAGGCTGTATGGAGATATGGCAGGGTTCGATCAGATACGTGCGGTATTGCACGGATCGTGATCGGACGGTTTTTACTAGCCGGCTTTGGCTTAAGCCGGATCCTAGTATTAGACAGTGTAGATTTTGTCTCTTTGCATTTGTATTCAGTAGGAATACAAATGCGGGCATGTATATGCAGTAGCGGGGTTTTCCTGTAATTTATTACGGGATCAGTTTTCTGAAGTTGCCAATTTGCATTCCGTTTTTCCTTTGTTCCTTCACGGCCGGACTTTTCGATGGAGGGGGTAATCTGCAATTGTGCAAATTACTTATTGTGGAGGGTGTTTCTTGCTTATGTGTGGCTTCATGATAGTTTATTCATCATGAGATGCTTTTTGAGTCTATTCCTTTGCTTTTCATGTGATGGTTTTGATGATAGTTGATTTGGAAATGGGTGTGACACATATTCCTTTTTAATCACACCATTTCTTCATATGCTTTTCTTCTTGTGATTTTCCTCCACCATTATTTTTGGCCGGCCACTATTCTAGAGAGAGGGAGATTGATATTGTGGTGGTGGGAATTTTTTTGATCTCATTTTCTTTGCAAAATGAGAGAACAATTATTCCTCCAAAGTTCATTCTTCATTTCCACATACCATGGCAACTTCACATACATCAAAGAGACAACCTACTACTCTAGTCTACAGAAAACCTTGGACGCGTCGGCTAGCCAACTTCGCGCCCGAATTGCCTCGGTCCAGAGGTGGGAGCCCGTAAAAGTATTCGGCTACGTGGTGCTCTTTCTGATGAGGACGTGACGGACGGAGATTCCGCGGGAGATCGGAAAGAAGATGAAGACCGAAGGACACGGATCGCTTGGTATATTTCTCTACCCATCTTTTATTTTGCTAGTAGCTAGGTTAATGGCCCGATCCGGATGAAAAGTGCGCGGTGGTGCTGGTTTGCAAAGTTTTTTTTGTTTCCGCGTTTCCGGCGTCGGATCGACGGTCGAGGCGCCGCCGCGGACTTACAAATAATAATAAATATATTGGATAAATCAAATGAAAATATATATTAATACCCCAACCTGATCCTAGAAGATGGCAAATAAGCGCCGGTGATGATCGCCCCACTCAACGTGAAATGGATACTTCTTCACGAGGAGACTCTCATCCCCCATATACCGGCCGAACCTCTCGGTATAATCGCCGGTATAGCGATAATCGGGGGTAAAGAAGAGGGGGAATGCTGTCTCTCCCTAGCTCTGTTAGGCCTCAGCCTGTGGGACTGATTCGGCCCTCAAGTCCCCCTCTCGGTATGGGGTTGTCCTGCATCTATAAGAAATATCAAGACAATCAATATTAAGACAAAGTGGTATCAAGAAATCAAGGTTTAACTAAAATTGAAGTGCGATATATACCTCCGGTGACAGAAGCACGAGCCTAAGCCCGGGCAGCAGCACGTGTGGGACGATAGTTCCTCCGGTGAGGAACAGCCGGTGACCCGGACGTGGATGCATCCCCTCCAACTAGAAAATAAATATTGACGATAAAATTACATGAAGTTCATGTTTATTCTTAAAGGATATGTAAAATGATTAAATATTTTATATTTATTCATACTAACCTGCAGACTGAGTGAAGGGTACGGAAGTGGTGGGAGTGGCCCCTGCGCCAGATGTGGACACACCACCTATAATTAGACAACTAAAAATAAACTATAGAAGTAATTGCAAAAAGAATGTGGATATCAATAATATAACATTCTAAATCAACATGCATACACTATAGGATATATAAACATACCCGCAGGTGCGGTGGTGGGCTCTGTCTGAGATGTGGAGGCACCACCTACAGCTAGACAATAAAAAAATGATTATCTAAGTACGTAAGGGCAAAAGGAATGTATGTATATTTATAATATAGCATTCTAAATTAATATGCATGCACTATAGGATATATAAACATACCTGGAGGTGCGGGAGTGACCTCTGCCTCTGATGTGGACGCACCACCAACAGCTAGACAATCAAACATTAACTATATAAGTAATTTTGACATAAATATGCATGCATATTTATAATATTACATTCAAAATGAATATGCGTGCAATATACCTGAAAGTGTGGCAAAGTCCACACGGAAGGAGTCATTCGAAGGGGTCTCCGATCGGGGTGCAAGACCGGCCCTTTGAAGCTCCCTACGCAGCTCTCTGGGCGGCAGAATCGCTCTGCCTCTGCCTCTGCCTCTGCCGGTGCCACGGCTGGTGCTCCTGCCGCCCCACATTACTCCGGTCGTCGTCGTCAAATCTAGACAAAAATACAATCATTACATATGCATGCTATATATGTATAGATCGTAAAATTGTGAAGTAATAATATAACATTACTGATAACCTTTTTCGTTTCGTGGACGTATTAGACATATCTACTTGGATTTCATCATCGATATCATTTCTAACCCACGTAACTTCACGATCAGCCGAAGACAACCCGTCTTTTGAAACAGACGGTCGGAGCACTCCAAGTCTTCTCTCTTCTTCATCCTCATCGCTTTGTATGTGCTTTGTATGTGCGTTTGTTGTGTATCCGTATTGTATGTGTGTGTTTCAGCTGTCTGATACCACAAAAAATGGTGGAGAATACAGAAGACTATATCGACCCATTTCGAAATCTCGACTATGTAGAATACCATAAACATGACAAGTCTGAAATTAGTTTTCATTTGACAAGGTAAGTGTCTTAATTTTTCAAAAAAAATAGTAATACTTTACTCATACCTTGTATCCACATTGTTTGCAATTTGTTTACATGATTTATACCATTTATTTTTTTGTGACAGAAATGCTTTTGAAGAATCTATTGAAGAATTTAGACAAAGAAAAGAGAAAGGAAATCTAAACCGCTAAGGTAAAACCATAGATAAGTATTTAATTGGGCTCTTAGTATATACCGATGGATACTTGCTTTTATTTATAATTAAATTTAAGTTGATTAGATATTTTATTTATTTGCTTTCCTTCTTATTCTTAAGAGCGGTTAATGAGCATATTTAGGTCATTCAACTCGGATATATTAGGTAGCGCACAATTACATAATTGTGAGTGTACATCTGCCACCCACATACAGATATGTGTGTGTGGGAATAATGGAGGACAAAGACCTTAGAATGGATATGCTCCTATAGCATCGGAAAAAATAAACCCTCCACCATTTTTTGTGACGATCGGAACCGTCCATTTTGATTCTAAAATGTAGATACACCAACTTTTATATGATTATAACATTTTTGCACCGTTGATCTAGTATTGTGAAAATTCTAAAACCGTTCTATTATTGAAAAACAATTAATTTTGCACTCACCAATCAACGGTGAAAAATATTATAATCACACGAAATTTGGTGTATCTACATATTAGTCGATGAAGATGAAGATGCATCGAAACAAATAGAGGAAGATAGACATTTGTTGATGTCATAGAAGGAAATCCTCTCATAGGGCCTTTGTCCTCCATTATTCTCTCTCTTTCTCTCTCCACACACATATAGCACGCGCGCGCATGCACTTATACTCTCTCTCTCTCTCTTTCTCACACACACACACACACAAGTATATATATAATGACTAAGATACTATCGGTATGATTTGAAAACAAATCCCACCATATTTGTTCCAATAAGATATACTTTAAGATTTGTGCATACAATGATATCATACTTGGAACATATGAGAGCTATTCTTCATAATTGATTGCACAAATCCCAAAAAGATCTTAATGGCTATAAAGTTGGTAGGATTTGTTTCTAAATACTACCGATAGGATCCTAGTCATCCCCTCTGTCTCTCTGATGGAGAAAAGATGCCAAATGAGTGAATTTCCTCCTACGACATTAATAAAAATCAATCATCCATCATTTTATTCGAGGATCGGCACCCATCATCTCTATTTTTATCATTTTTTCACAGTTGATTTAGTGGTACAAACTTAACGGTTTACTAACAATTGAACTTTTTGCCTTGCTAAATTAACGGTGAAAAGGAGTTGGGATCTCATGAAATTTGTTTCAATTTCTTATTGTTTCATGTATAGCCTTTTCTATTACACATTTTAAAGAAACTTTTGTTCAATCTATGTTTTTGTTCATGAAGTTTTGTCTACTGAACAGAAATTAAATTAGAGCATTATTTTTAAATTTTTTTTTATCTTGCAGTGTCTTGGGACGATCTTTATGGATTCAACTCCTGATGTAAGTTACCATATATATTCCTTTGGTGCAATCCATGCTAGACTTGTTAATTTCTATTTATGCTCAAGATTTACCCTAATCCTAACCCTGATCTTAAACCGAACCCTAACCCTAACCCTACCTAATTAACTCTAACCCTAGCCCAAACCCTAGACCGAACCCTAACTCTAAGCAATTGTAGCAACCCAAAAATCAACAATAACACAAATAAAAACATAATTAGAAGTTAAAAATTGAAATTAACTTATTTTAGGCCGACGATTCTACTGTCGACGAGGTGGAGGAGACCGGAGATTCTACTATCTACGACGCAAGCGGGAGATAGGTGACGAGAGGGATCCTACCGTCGACGAGGAAGTCGACGATGAAGTCGGCGACGACGAGACGCGCGCGGGTGTGATGGCGAGGAGGCGCGCACGGGAGATCGGTGAGAGCGAGTTGGGAAATTTTAGGAATGAGGAAATTTCTGGGCTTTATTTTTTTTATAAATAACCCATTTATGCCCCATGGTTGTCCCTACGGTGCCTTACGGATTAATTTAAAAATATTAAAATGTAATTTTTTATTTGGCCCTACGGAGCCGCAAAAGAAGGCCCTACGGAGCCGCAAAACACTATTACCAATTGCGTATTCTTTTGTTGATATTGATTTTGCCATATATCTAGTAAGATATTGATTTTGATTTTGTTAAGATTGTTTTAGATTTATATTTTGATTTTGTTGAAATTATAACAAAATTGATAGAGAGAATATGAAAAAATCTAATGATTTTTTGAAAATAGAATAAATTTAGTTAGTATATAGAAATCTATTATGTTTTTCTTATAGAAATATATATCTCATTTGGAAAATATATATATATATATATATATATATATATATATAAAGCATAATAGAAATCTATATACTAACTAAATTTATTATTTTCTCAAAAATCTATGAGATTTTTTTATCCACCCTCTATCGATTTTGTTATAATTTCAACAAAATCAGAATCAAAATCTAAAAAGACCCTTAACAAAATCAAAATCAAAATCAAAATCTCGCTAGACATGTGACAAAATCAATATCAACAAAAATATAGGTGGTTGTAAATAGATCTATTTTGGGAATTATTTCAGGCGCTCGGTATCATTTTAGGAATTATTTATTTTAATATTATTATTTTGGGGGGAAATTCAAGTTGATCGCACACGGCCTTCTGCCCGTGATTTCCACCGCCAACTGAAGATCTCTCCCTTTCCCAAATTCTTAGGCCTCTAGACTTTATTCGAAAAACTAAAAGACCAAAATGAAAATAACTTGGGCAAGTTTTTATTTCTACCCAAAGCTAAATGTCTCAATTAATCTGTCTCTCCCTAATTTTTCTGTCGTATTTTCTGTTTGATGCAATTATTTCAGTGAATCTCAATCTTCAAATCTTTGTGCCTCTCAATTTGCATAAGGTGCATTCAGTATAATTACTCCATGATTCTTGATATTAGGAATAAAGTTTTCTATTTATGATCAGATGTTTCCAAGCTTTCCCCTGTTGAAGAGAACAAGGCAAGAGATGAAGAGTTCATAAGTTGAAGAGGAATGTAAATTCCCCGTCGTCGTCGTCGTCAACAATTCATTTGGTGCAAAAAAACATAGGAATGGATATAGCAGAGCACATACCCATCTCCCTTCATCAATCAGAATGAATGATGGTGAATGGGGATCTTAGTAAAGTTAAGCTTAATTAATTAATTTATATATGTCTTAATTATGTTGTATTAATTATATATAGCTGACGATCGATGAATGTAGAGATTGGCTATATAACTTGACTTGCTGTTTGTGTTGAATTGGGGATCTTGAATTCTTAATTATTCTAGTCTTGAAAATGTACTCTATTTCATTATGATAGAGCTTGGTGGGATCATCACGATTACTAAAAAGAACAGAGGGAAAAGAAAAATGCTCGTTAATTACAATCTCTTTGAACCGTGTATTTTTGTTTTATTATAATATCTTTGATAGAGTAATCTGATTGTGATCAAGGAGTTCAGGTCTTCAATGGGGTCTAATAATAGTGAAGAGGATATGAGGCTAAAATAAAGAAATATTTGGGTTTGTTGGGGTATGGAGTTGAAGTGAAAAATGAGATGGAGAACACACGCACAGAGAGGGAGAGGGAGAGAGAGAGGAGTGTTGCAAAGAAAAATGAAATTAGGATGATAAGATTTCAAATGTCAAATTCTTTGCTAAAACATATCAGTACATGTTAATTGTCACCTTGAACCAACCAATAAAAAAACACTAGCACAACATGCCATGTTTTTTTTCCTTCCTTTTTTGAAAGAAATCCCATGTTAACCTGTTAACGTAACAGGGTTATGCTGACCACTGCAATCTACACCTGCCATCTATATTGTTGGAATATAAAAATAAATCTACCAACCCTCATCAAAACTTTGAAATTTTGGTGTTGGTGGAAAGACTATTTGATATGGAATCAAAGTAACCTAGGTTTGATTTCCGCTGAACACATATTAAATACGGATTTATTAAAATTTAAAATACCGCTGCACAATAGTCTAGGTTTTAGAGCAAAAGACATTCATGTGCGGGGGCATTTTAGAATATAAAAATAAAATCAAAGATTTGAACCATTTTTTTTATTTTTAAAAAACAGTTAAAATGACAAGGATTTATAAAGACTTTTACTTAGAATATAAAAAAAAATTGAGTAGATTTGAAAAGTTAGTTACGAATCTACATATTAAAACCTATATTCTTTTCAAGAAGATAACATTATAACAACATAAAAAAGAGGATCTCAAATTGATAGAATGATAAATAAATATTCAAACTACTCAACATATTTTATGATCTATGAACAAAATTTCAAGGTTGCGACAATTTAAAATGTAATAGTAAAAGCATGTTTCCAAAAGAAATGGGGCCAGCAAATAAAAAATATAATGAATAAAATATTTTCATCTCTTAAGCTTCCATGCCAGGAAAGATAACTTTGGGGATAATTCATAATTCTTCATTTCATGAACTACAGATAAAAATAAGGCCAACTTTTTTTAAACATTCCTAAGATTTGTGGATGTATCATATAACATCTCTATGTTGCAAAATACTACAAAAAAAAAACCTTTATATTTATCAAAGTTATTGACCATCTAAATCTGAACAGATGCTTAATGAAATGATTATCTCTACATTTTGAAACCCCAATTTATCTTTACCTTTTACAAACTTCTTCCCTCCATTTCACTTTATTTTTCTTCTTCCCTAGTCTATCCCCTCTTATTTATTCCTCATTTATACTTTCCCATCCTTGAAATCTTATTTTATTCTTCAACATTATTTATCTTTTTATTTTTATTTTTTTAATCATGTAACCTGATTTCTCAATTACACTTCTCCTTTTCTTATAATGAAATTACCTAACTAATAAGTTGCTTTCATTCCTCATTTTCAATTTGCACGTACTTGATGCGATCGTTGAATTCATTACAATTGCAAGTAGGCTTTATTTGATACCTTAATTCATTAATGTACTTAAAAATCAAATTCCTTGAGGACAAAAAGAGCAATATAGAGATATATAGAGGGTTAAATGGTTGGGGAAGTGAAGTTAAATCCCATTAAGCAAATTATGTAAAAGCTTAACTTTATAAAATTCACTTGGGTTTAAGCATTTGGCAGAAAAATACCAAAATTTTTTTGATCTCTAAAAAACCATAATGACTTGAGGCACATATTTTTGTAATAACCATATCACATCACCGCTACATCATTTGAGTTGCCACGTCATCTCAAAAATCTAACCACCCCCACCCACCCACCCACCCAAATAAAACACCACTCTTCATCCTCCATCTTCTCTTATTCTAACCCTACCCTTACACCCCTCTTCCCAATGCCTAAGCCAGCACCACTATGGCCCTCACCACTTCCGCCCCCACCTCCACTCTCTTCCTCCTCCTGCCCTAAGAATACCAACCCCACCATCTTATACCTTCTTGTACTGATAAAGTTGGACATGATTCGGACTATGAAAGCACTCGAACCCGCTAGTGCAGGCAGGTCCTACAGCTTTATTGGGCTCTCCTGTTGGATTGTGCAGTAAAACCGACACCCATCAATTTGTTAAATCAATAGTGTGGCTACATCCATGTTTCATCTCATCACATTCCCATCAACCAATCAATTTCGGAGAGTACATTCATAAAAGCGGCGAAGCGGCATGAGATTTACAGTCATGCACACAGAGACACGTTACCTCAACATATTAAATTTTCAGCCAAATATAGAAGAAAAAGACACCAAAATAGAAAAATTTACCGATACATAAACATCCAAACACCTGCAACAAGATCATGAATTCTGAGAGCAGAAATAAAAAGATTGATTTCGAGATAAACCTAGCAAAAGCATTTTCTACCCTTAAGAATACGCTCTGAGGATGAAATGCAGAATGAACGAGGATGTTTGCACACATTAGATAGGACTTTCATGGTACACACACAGAAGAAACTTGCAAGTTCTGTTGACACCAATTATAACGTTAACAATGTCAACAGAAGAGACCCTAAACTTATTGGACGAGAAGACATCCAGATTGCAGAGAGCTAGTTTTAGCCCCAGAACAAAACAACAAAAGATAATGGACTTTTTCGAAGTTTGTTGGGGGATTTCGCAAAATCAAACTTGGCAGAGTTTTGATGACTGCCATCTCCTCTATAACAGGACCGATATAAACATTCCTTACCAAACATCTCTCTATGAAAGAGCTTCCCTATCCAGTTTCTACATGTTGAGCTGGCTCCGGATATATATGATGCTCACCACGATCAGGTTGAATCAGTTACGTATGCATTCAGCTTCTATAAGAATATGAATTAACTAAAATTTACTCAGCTGAGCTACTTAATATATTTACAGACCTTGAAAATTTGTTAAAAGAGAAGCAAGGAAATCACAAGAGTCTAGCGGTTAGAAGTAGTGCAATCAGCTGTTTCAGTCTTGATCACCCTCGTATTGTATGATCCACAAGAAGCACATTTGTGGTAGAGCCAGTGGAAGCGAGATGTGCCCTTTTTATCACAGTCATTACACAAAATATCCTGGAAGTTACCGATGAAACATATCAGATATTGCTGGATAAGCTAGGTCTCTTGACAAAGTTTTCCTTGAATAATTTTAAAAAGGTAAATTGCATGGAACTCGGACGATTTTTTGTTTCCAAATTTAAATTAAAACACCAATAGACTTCAAAAGACCACACTACACCCCAATTGAACTACATCCAAAATTGCAAAAGTTACTCAAGTTTAACATGTGTTTCTCATGTCACTATAAAGACTCAAATATACCACTTGTGCGCAAGCTAGGAGGATGAAATGAGGGCAATTTGGTAAAGCCACCTTACTCTGTCGATGCGGTAATGGTGTCAAGCGTACTAACGAAATACCATAGGTGTTATTTGTATTTTCTAAAGTTAAAAGGCATTTAATGAAAACCGAAAAAGTTATATGGTGCTTTATGTGATTTACCAAAAAATAAATAAAATTAATTTCGAATTATCAGTGAAAAAGTATATGGAGATATGAGGAGGAATTAGAAGCTCAGACCTGGCATCGATCCCTATATTCTTCAGGAAGCAATTCAGTAGCCAATAAGGCATCAAGCATGCCAAAGTACACCTAAGTAGAAACAGATAATTATATAAGATATAATTACGCCTATGCCACCATGCAACCAAAGCTGCATTTTGTTTTGAAAGAAAGCAAGGGAAAGGAAAGGAAAATGTTGTGGATATCAGCAAATCCCCGCTTAGTTTTCTTTTTCCTTTTCCAAACTATCTTTCAAAGCAAACATATAGCCTGAATAACCTTTTGCTTGCTACTAGGAAATAGAAGTAATGATGATATCTTACAGCCATGTCTCCCAAGGATTTGCTGCATATAGGGCAGGTGTAATGACTGCAAGTGTACGCCTGAACAAAATTAAGAGAAGAATGGTCTGAGCCACACAAAATATTTTATAGAACCAGATAAAATATTTATTATATAATTCTCTGAACAAATTCTAATGCAAATTTATCAGGTCAATGTTCTCTTAGTCGCAGATAAAATGTCAGAGCATCAAAATTTTAAAATCCAACAACAAGATGCCTTCATCCCAAATTTTTGGGGTCGGCTATATAAATCTGATAAGGACCACCTTCTCTGTTAAATTAAATAGTCTCTATACATGTTCGTTTAGGTCTCTACCCCAACCCCTTGGTTGATCTACAATTTCACTTTTTCTAACCGAGGCATCAAAATTTTAAAATCCAAACTATAAAATATATTGATATAATGTATATATAGTCCATATACAAAAAATCCATAATTTGAAGACATCTTGTGCATTGGATTTTTTGGGGGGGACGAAACCTCTAGTGCATTGATTGACACCTTATAAAAAAATAAGCAGCTTTTATGGCACATTTTTTCAGTCATTTTGTGAAAATGTTGGTCAATGAACCGCAGGTACATAATTTCTGAATATAAAATATTTGATACCAATGATATTTCAACAGTTGGATTTTAAATTTTGATCCCCTAACATGTACTTATCGCTTGGTAGGATTCAAGCTCAAATCGTATTGAAAGTATACTTGTCAAAGCGTGCACACGGGTGAAAAGAGAGATACAGTTAAGACTTCACTACTTAGGACAAGATTTGGGGCTAAATAGTTCAGTTGCAAGCCCCTAGAAAGCTATCAAAATTTCAAATTCACTCAGTTCATCATGATCTCTATAATTTAGAATGGCTACACCTAAAAGGGGTTGTTTGTTTCACGGAATAGGGGCTTGAGTGGGGAGTCAAGAGGGACAACCAATTTTCTCGTCCCCTTGAGTTGGAAGTGGGTTTGTTTGCTTGACTCAAAAAGCTGACATGGAAGACATCATCCCACATCAGCAAATGCCAAAAGTTAAGACCAACTCCTTGTTGCCCCAACTTTTGGCTTGAGTGCTGCTAACTCATCATTTTTAATAATATATAAAGAGCAATACTTTTCCTACCCGTAATTTGTCTACCCAGAAATTTACCCAAGAAACAAAGTTGTAGGACCCACAACATCCAGGCAATACTGTCAAACAGGTAGGACCATGTCTTTCTGATAAACTTTTGGATAGACAAATTGCGGTAGGTAAAGTATTTTTTATTGTAAAACTCGCTTTGGCCAAGACACACAGGCCCACACATGGATGCTCACATTCTCAACATTGATAAATAAATATGAATGATGTGGTTACCTCCTAATACATTGCTATTTTCTTCCAAAATTTCTCGACTTCTTGAACAAAATACAGGTCAATTTTTTTGGGACTCAATTTAACAAATATGCCCCAAGGTGATAGCTTTATTCCCCCATCATGAAGGGGTCAAAAAACTGACAACAGGTGGTCACAAAGTGGAAAAACAAAAGAAACTTGGTGGTTTGGCCTTTTGATCTGTAGCATACGAAATAACAGTCCAAAGATTCTAAACAACCAGCTTTGGTTATGTAGGGAGCATTTCAGAACATCTTATACTATAGATCCTAACAACTCGATATGCAAAGCAGTTTGCTTTATCCCCGATTGATAAACATGAAGAGAACTGATGGCAACTCATTTCCTAGTTTGGCCACTTTGGCACCGGTTCGACAAATCGATACTCTCGATATGGGCAATGGCAAAAAGGCAAAAGGAAGACCGAAGAAAACATGGATGGAGGTGATACGAAACGATATGGTTGCCAAAGGACTCGATGAAAGTATATTGTTCGATAGGAATGAGTGGAGGCGGAGGATTCATGTGCTAGACCCGGCGTGATTCTCATGTTGGTTCATGTAGCTTACCCCATATGCTTGGGATAAAAGGCTCAGTTGTTATTGTTGTTGTATATACTAAAATTGTAAAGAGCAGGGTTCGATGTCTCGATCGAAACCATAAAGTTTCGGCCGTTTCGGACCGGTCTCGGTGAGGACCGGTCCGAAACATGGTGAAAATCTTGTCTCGGGGGGTATCGGCATACTAGCTGCCGGAAAACCCCTAGATCTGGAATCAAGAGTTGATTTTGTGATGAAAAACTAGGAATACAAGATGAAGATGAGCAAGAAAGTGTACCTGGTTGTTATTAAGAGCCTTTTTCTATGCTTGAGGAGTATATAAGAACGATCTACATCGAGAAGAGCCATTGTGATCCCTCACAATATCAAAATCGAGAAAATCTCTCAGGAGTTCGAGATAGAAAGGGCGGTGGCGCAGGATGCATAGAAGAGCTAGGGTTTTTAGGTTTATATTATATGGGTCAAAGGGTTAGGTTTGGGTTGGGCTGGGTTTGGGCTTTTGGGCTTATAGGTCGTAATTCACTTCAAATAGAAAAACGTGCGGTCTGCTATACTTTGAAAGAGGAAAATACTAAATTGCATTAGAAGTTGCTCTAGTTAGTAATAAATTTGTAAACTAATGTAAATATATGCATATATAAATGTAAATTAACATATAAAACCGAAACCAAAACCGCGATCGAAATTAACGAAACTAACTGAAACCAATAAAATTTCAAGAGACCGAAACCGAGTTCTCAAACCTCGGTAAAGAGAACCAGATCCGGCTCATTTTTTGTCATTTTCTTTAGAAAATTATAGCTTGTCCCTTCTTTTTTAAAGAAATTTGTATTTGGCCCCTTCCTTTAATGAATGGTGATTGATGATGGAAAACTTTAGCCTTCGGCCCTTGTGGTTTAGGAAAATTTGCATTTAAACCTTTCTATGTATATCTACAAAGCTAAAAGATCGGAAATCGGATTTTGCACCCTTTTTTGTTGAAATTTTCATTCGAACCCTTTACGTCGTATCTTTTGGCCCTTTTAATTTATCTATACATGGCTACCAGACTAAAAATTTCATTTCAGTTTCTCATATTTTCTTCTTTCCACTTCAAATTGATTAAGTTTAGAGGTAATATACTGATATATATATTTATAGTGGTATGAAGTTGCAGTCAACAGTAGTAAACTTGATATGGTTTGCAACATCTAAAAAAGAAAAGACGGTTGAACAATGTGTCTTTATGGTTATTGAAGTGGTGCCCATCGCTAGGGTTACATCAAGCGATCACAGTCATGAGATTGCAGTCGACCTTCGAACCAATTTTGCCTATACTTTGTATGGTTTTTTAATTAAAACATATGCGACATAATCAGCTTACTTTACGACTTTATTTTGCTAAAATCAACCTCTCAAACATATAAGTTGTTACTGATAAATATATTGATTGCTTAATTATTACTATTGATACATTTTCATGTTAATTATTTTTATTCAAGCATGGTATCAATATAGATTGTAGCATACTATCTTTTCTTAATTGTCATAAATAATTTTGCATTTAATTGTCATGAATTATTTTGTATTTAATTATCATAAATTTTTTATATTATGCAACATTCACTTATTTACATCATCGTATATCGTGCAAAATATCAAAACAAAATCTCCGTAGCATTTTTTCACAGACCCGTGCATTTGACGAGGCCCCTTGCTAGTGATGTAGATCAAGAGGAGGAATTGAAATTTGCATTCCCAAGTTACTCTGCGTTCGTGCCCCCCCCCCTCCCACCCCCCCAAACAAAGAAAAAAAAAACTCAATATGCAGAGCAGTTTTGCCTTGTCCTAGGTTAATCAATATGAAGAGAGCTGATGGCAACTCATTTCTTAGTTTAGCCACTTTAGAATGATGTAAATCAAGAAGTGGAATTACAAATTGCATTCCTAAGTTCCTCTGCCCCCCCCCCCCCCCCACCACACACACAGAGAGAGAGAGAGAGAGATAATATTAACGTGTAGAAGGATATACCTGAAAGCACGCTGAGTGCATGAAATGGCCACAAGGTAGGGCTCTAACTGCTTCACTTGAAGTGAACAAAAAATCACAACAAATGGGACAGTTCGACTCCAGACCTTTCTCCCGACATTTATGTTCTACTAATTTCATTCCCAGGCAACAGTTACATTTCATGCAATGAAAGAAATCTATACCAAGTCCTTTCCCAACTCGACACAAATTGCAAAATGGACAGTGGTACACGGTCCTGAAAGAGAAATCAACCCATCATATACATGAGAAAACAAGTATCAAGTGCAATTTTAGTATTTATCTTTTTCATCAAAAGGCATGCAGAGGAGCATAAATTATTCACTTGTCGAGAATTCAAAGGGGCGAAGATATAGCAGAATTCACTTTTAGCATTTTTTTTGGTAGAAGTGGGTTATCCACCATCTACATAATATATTGACGGTCAAGATTTCGTAAGAGAATAAGAATATCCTTAAAAATAGGATTTGATTTTCTTTCAATATCCGTCGTCCGTCCGTGTATTTCACAATGGACGGTGCATAACCCGCTTCTACCTAAGAAGGTGAAATGTGAATTCTGCCCAGAGGCAACAAACTTTCGACTAGAGAAATGCTATGTAAAGCGCACATGCATGACTAAACCACAAAAGCTGTTAAAATGGAAGGAAGCATGTTAGATTGACAACCTCCTTCGGTTAACATTATACTACCACCTAGCCTTCTTTAATATATTTCAATATTCAAAGTTTTGATAATTATATTATAGCACAAAATTATAAAGTTACAATTTTAACTTTTTCTTGCTTGAAGTTTTGTGCTTCAAGGCTGTCTAGATGTTTATGTTCTTACCTACATTAAACAGCAGCATTTTGAACTGCCAACTGCAGGATTTAAACCATATCCTACTCAATAGATGAGAAATATATTCATCGAGTTGGAAATAGTAAATAATTATTTTTAAATGTGAAAACATAGTAAAATTGTAATGAAGATTATGACAAAGACACTATCTAATCATGAAAGCAAAATTGATTAATTGAAACCTACATAAAACTACTACAATTCTAGCTGCCTCTACAATCCCTCAAACTATCTTATTAACTTCTTGTGGTTTAAACTTAAACATACAAAATCCCCATTATCCATTCTAAAGCCATATTAATTGGAACTTTGTGCTAAATTAAATGCAGATGTACTTATCACATGCTTACAAATTAAAGTGATGCTTCAAATACATTTCATCATCACAAAGATAGAAAAGCAATGCAAGTGGTTTTGTCTGAATGTGAAATCTAAGTATATAATAGATCTGCAACATCACTCCAGGATGGTAACAATGCATGTGCCTTTTTACACATCAATCCGAATTCTACAAATGCAAGATACTGACAAATTGAAGCGAGACTTCAAATTTACCTTTCATCGTCAAAAAATTTGCAGATGCTGCAATAGTATTTCGCCATTGAAAATTCATTGCAAGAAGGTGTCTTGCACGTAGGCCCTACAGGCTGAACCTTTAGGCAGCGCATACACATCATCTCAGTTGTCGCCTTTCTGCAGAGAGAAATTACAGCAAGAAAAAAATGGGATCCAAGATAAATATATTCTTGCTATGAGTATATTTCGTATTCATTTAGTACTACAGTTGCAGAATATCATCACCATGTAAACTTAATGATCAAAATTTAAGTGCTTTGCTTCCATTAGAATTGTCTTGGTACATTGAAAATAACAATAGATCTATCATTGTTTAAGGTGACAATTAGTGGCTCCTAGTTGAGCACCAAGCTGCTCTAACCCCCACACGTTGATGCTTGCCCCAACCCAAAATGCTCACATTTGATTCTATTTTCATATCATCCTCGTTACAATGAATACACAATCACTAATCTACCTCCTCACTAACATGCCAGTCTGGTCCTATCAAAATAATGTAAATCACCATTGCCCGACTCAACTGCCGCTGCTGCCAACCTAATCCCAAATAACACTTACATCTGCTACACTAATTTGAGAAATCAAAACACACTTATCTAGTTCCAGGTCATAGAATCCACTGGTGTCAAGCATTGCCATGCAGCATTTAAATAAGATATCCAAAGGGTGATGTTAGAGGAATCGGTGAGAAAGGAGCGAAGGAGTTGCTAAAAAGCACGCAAACCTAAGCAAAAGACAAGATGAGATGGGAAGAAACAAAAACAACATAAAGACAACATAAAGGCCACTGATGTTAAGGACTGACCTACGCCTCAGATGGAAAAGCTTCGAGATAGTGGGTAACAACATTTAAATATACAAGGAAAAGAGAGATTCATAGCTTGAGAATTGAGATCTTAAAATCTGGAAATTGATTGTGTAATGACTGAAGTAGCATCAGTATCCAAGAGCACCACAGATTTTGCATGTCAAATCATTAGCATCTCCATGAAACCACAAAAGATTGTTAATTTGTTTGCTCACTTCTGTCTTTGTTTGAGATAGCTTACACAGCTCTTTAGTTTCTTTCGGATGTCAAGATAGCATCTCCTTCTAACCATAAGATGGTACAGAAGAGTCCGGCCCACAGGAAACTAAATCTCTACTACCATAACCCAGCTCTCATTTTTTTCCAAGTGAAATTCAAAGAAAAATGAGAAATATCTTCAAGCGTTCACATCACCCCACCCCACCCCCTTCTTTTCTTAGTAAACTAAACCTGCAGTTAAATTTTATGCATTTCTTCCCTATATATACACATGCAGAGCATGTCAAACATCTTGTGTGCTTATAATATAGAATGTGTATAGCAAATTATAATCCAAAAATGAAAACACTAAAAATATAATTATATTCTTAAAATTTCCGTGCATTCCTAGGTAAATCAACCATTTAAGAATAGAAATCATACCAATCCTAAGTACACTGGAAAGAGTACAATATTATAATTAGCCATACTGGTATAAGAGATCTTACCTATCCATTGAATGATCACTAACTTTATCGTGGCAAAATCTGCATGTAAACAGCTTGTTGCAACATACAGCAAGGAGTTTGCAGTTCCTTTTGTAATGATCACACCCAAATACTTGTTTTTCTTCATCTTTGAAAGATGGAGAGCAACCTGGTACACCTTCCCCATCAGTATCTTCTTCTTTGCCATCTTGAGGTAACTTCTGCTGAGCAGCTATCCAGCGACTGCAGTAGCCATCCCCAACAGATTACAAGACTCATTAACAACAATTAATTTCGGATTATTACAAACAAAAAATATGAAAATGCTGAATTCTACCAACACAAACCTTGTCATAAGATTTTGAATAAGGTACGCCTTCCTCCGAGGGTCAAGTGTTGGATCTCGAGAAACATTCCTTATCTCGGACTCAAGCTCATTCTGATTCATGCGAAATATGTCCTTCCAGCCAGGCTTGAACATCTGGTCTCTTTGCTCAATACCTTCTTGGTAATCTGCCTCTAAAAGCCAGAAACAGTAAACATTTACTCTCTAAATATAGATAATAAATGTCACGAAATCAGTGATAAAGGGATAAAGGGATACTATTATAGGCATCATAATACCAAGTACAAGATACCATGTGAACAGTAAATAACTAGTGTTACAACCTTTTGGAAGACAAGAGCTCTCTCCCAGTTCCTGTGGGGATGAGGGAACACCATTCCACCATTCATTTAGCCACTCATTGAACATAGTATTTTTTGTTGCTTGCCTCCATGTATTCATCATCTTGTTCTGCTCCTCCATAGTAAGTGCGGCCGTAACCCATGGTAGCATTGACTGAAGGACCTCAGCTCCTGTTGTCCCAATTATTCGGCCTACAATTTTATCCTGCTCCTCCACAGAGAAGTGTTTGTCGAATAATGGCCACAACTCAAGCTCTTCCCTGAAAACATGTTGGTCCAGTGTAACTCGAATAGATTTACACATGCCTTGAAGCATTGTAGCAAGTTGGTTGTGTTTTTTCATCCAATCTGTATGATGAGCTGATGAACCTAAACCACATCCAGTCACACAAGTAGTATCAGTCTTTCCCAAGCCATCACGCAACTGAGAGAGCTCTAAAAGAACTTCAGATATATCTTTGAACAGCTTCTCTTCCTGTTTATGGTCCAAAGTATATGAATGGCTCACATTGTGCAGCGTCTCTCTGGATTCTAATGCTGGAAAAACAATGTCATCTTCAGCGTTACTATGAGCTCTATACAGACCCCATAATAAACGAAACCTTCCACTAAATTGACGAAGGAAAGCCTCATCACAGTCTATAAGCTTTCCAGATTCAACATCTAAATATTCCAGATCTTTGCGGATTGCTTTATGAAATTTGAAAATGTTGTCAATAGGCCTCCCCGTATTCCCTGCATTGGATGACATCATGTCTGTCTCCCATATAAAGAGACTGGAATTAAGGGATGGTGCAGAAGAATTGTAAGACAATGAATGCAAAGGCTTTGCAGATGTCAGAGTACTAATTCCAAAGTTGCTGCTGCCAACTCCTAACCCAGGAACACCACAAGATTTACGACATGAAGATTTTTTAGGCTCTGCATTTTCTGAATGATTACATACATTATTAGTTCCACATGGTCCCGATAAATTGCATCGCTTGACTGGTCTTTTTCCATTAGCTGTTCCGACAAGCGACGATTCATCCAAAGTGCTCATGGAACCAGCGCATCCACAAAATCCTCTAATAAAATCTTCTTCTATCTCACTCTCTTCTTTTAGTGGGCAGCCACCTTTTAACTTTGAAGACAAGCATATGAACTTTTCAGAACCATCTCGAGTACGACCCTTGCATGCCCAACCAGACAAAAGGGTAACCAGTGCAGTGTCAGATGATGGTGCTGAAAACACATAAAACCATAAGATTCAGGGAGTTGGTAAAATATAACTATACAATGTAACAGTACAGAGGATGAAACCACGACCTGCCATATGCATATTCTTAAGAAAAGATTGTGCCTCTTCATCACTTAGTTTTGCAACCAACCATGGCAAAACACGCTCCAATATTCTCAACGGCATCACACATATACTTCTGTATAGAAGTTCCTGTTGCTTCTTCAAGGAGAAATGCTCCCTGGCAAGAGGAAGAACCTAAAAAAAAAAGTAAAGTAATCAATAGTTTCTTCTGCTGCAATCAATTAAAAAGGCTATACGAAGTGTATGTTGCTATTATGAAGCTTACTTCAGTTTCCTCATTATGAAAATGCTTCAAAATGGTGTCAACTATCTGATCAGCATGCAAGCACAACTTTGAATAAAAGTCGGCAGATGTTGAATTGGCTCCTGCGCTTTGGATTTCCTCAATTAAGCACCTGATTTTGTTGAATTGTCTCTCTTCTTCAGCATGTTCCTGCACAAAGGATACCTCTCCATCTACTGCTGGAAATATAACTTGATCCTCTGCAATACTGCATGGAGAAACAAATACGATTATTTCAACGAACCAAAAAAACAATTGCACATTGGATACATATTCACGATCCTCTTTCATTGCTTTCTGCAATTTTACTATCATCTTATCCATTTAAATATCAGATTTTATGGACTAGATACACCTGGACATGAGTACACCTCAAGAAGAATAAGCATACATCCTCGTTTCAGTAACATATCCAATAAATAGAAATTTTTTTCATAAACATGCTGCGTCTTTTACCATTCTGATACTCCTTTCTCGATCTATTGGTTATGCTCATGAGCGCCGATTATGATATACACCATATAGCCATCAATGAAAACTCTTGAGATTTATTTATGGGCAATATTTCTCACAACACTTATCACTACCCTGCACTGATAATTCTAATGCTTCTACCATATGTTAGTAATCATCTTCTATGGTTTACCATCTACATATGATTCTAACAATGATGACCAATACTGATATACTTCTAATCATATCTGCAACAGCCTGTAACATGGTATGGTACACACATCATTATTTCATATAAGGGCATCCTTCATTTTCTAAACCAAATACCCATAGTGCATTGATGCTGGCATCTATGGGACTACGTCCATGTCCATCTTCAATTAGGTGAAATAACAAAGTTTTAACTATTTAGATTAAAAGATCAATTAATTAAAATAAATCCTAATGTCTTTCATGAAAGAAACAATTTGATAAACAGCAAGTATGTTGAGGCTAAAAATACTAGCTGAAGCATTATTAGAGAAGTCATATACCTATGAAAGATGCATACATCGGCAATAAACTGCAGTCTTGCATTAAAGGCCGACAAATCAGAAAAATCTCCAGAGAGCTGTATCTTTCTTGCCTCCTCTGCAATCTCATTCAATTCACTTTTTATAGCATTGTGCCAGTACAATATTTCATTTATTGGATGCTCTCCAGAAAAATCAACATTACTGAAATATGACTCTGTGTGCTTTCTCTTCCCAATTCTTGAATGTTCTGAACAAGAATGCTTCTCCGAGCGAATAACAAACTGTCCTGGGACAAAGCTGGGATCATTCTGTAATCGAGAAGTTTCAATGCAATTTTGACCTGAATTTGGCATGCTTTTCCCTTCCATCCATGTGAAAATAACCTTCAATATTAAAAGAGATTAAAAAAAGCATGTTTAAGAAATAAACAAGAGGGTGGGTAGATACTGTAAAAAGGAGTTTACCTGTTGTAAAAGCTTTTCTTCAGGAACTATCTTGCACAAACAATTTATCATATCCTGACGTTCATCAGGTGAAATGCAAGATGAAAGCCAAGGAAGGAACTCCACCATCATATTCACAGGGATACTACACAGGAACTGCCAAACCAGATCCGCCTGCTCTTTAAAGGAAAATTTCTCTATAAGCAAAGGGAAGACCTGCACCAACTTCAAAAAATTAGCACATGCTGGAATATTTGATTGCAAAAACTAATGAACTATACACAAAATAATATTAAGTATAAGCAAAACAACTAATAGAAACATGCACCTGTTCCTCTTCTTTGGACATGTGTTGGCTTAGCGATGTCTGAATGGCTCCAGTGCAGGATGCTAATTCTCGTCGAAAACTATCATTATTTTGTACGTTGGAACTCAACAAGTTAAACAGCTGATCAAAAAGAGCACTCTCCCCTTTGTGTTCCAGAGAATATGTCCGAGCAACATTCTTCACCCGTATGTCTAGGGCTGGAAAGATAACCTGCAGTTCAAAGAAAAACAATTGATCAAATACATAAAGCTTTTTAATCTATGATAAGTTGTGTAATATGGAACAATTTTCCCTTTCTCTTTTGACTTTACATTGTCTCGGAGATGCTCGCAATATCACATAACGAATTACATTACATCATCCTCTTATTTTATGAGAATTTTGGTTGGTGCTCCTCAAAATATATGGCTTACACAACATAACGATGATATTCATTGGCCTGATCTACTAGATCATTAAGTTTCTGCAGCTTACAAATTAGACCCCCCCAAACCCAACAAAAACCCACCCACCCACCGAAAAAACCTGTGGGGCTCCCAAAAGAAAGGGGGAAAACAACACACAAGCATGCCCGCACGCACACAAATAATCGCTTCTAATTATGGCGTCATACTTCATAGCCAATCCCATTAAGTGGAAGATGACTATAATCATAAAAGCATCATGGCGGACTTCATTTTTTTAACAACAAAAAATAACAGACAAAGCATTATGCACTAATTAGATCAGTGATAATCCAAAGAAACTTTTTCTTTCCAACAGGAATGCGGAAAAGAAGAGGGGATGGAATGCCACCTGAAGAATAAGTATCCCCAAGAAATCTATTACTCTTTGCTATGACTCTTGGGAATAAGAATTGCCCATCATAATACTATAGTTCTAACTGGAAACAATAATATGACTTGTCTACAATGTAAAGTCGTTCTGTCCATTTAGTAATACTCTGTCCATTTAGTAACACTCGATGTCCTCAGCTGAACTCAAATAGAAACAATATTTTCTTCTACTGCCTCCATCTATGTTTACTTCAGCATGCCCCAAGTTAATCCTACAACTACAAATTTATCACTCCGTCAACCAGTAATTATGGGTCCCCCACAAATGACCACCCTCACGTTAACCTTGATTAAGAAACCTCTAATTTCTTGTGAATGTGCTCCTTTTTTGGTGTCTTGTAACTTTGTAAGTATTGCTTCTCATCCATCTCAATATTTGATGACATCATCAACAACAATGGCCTCACTATTTCTTAGTGCCTAAGGTTCTGAATATGAAATCATGGCCGATCTAAAGCCTCCTAAGAAGAGTTTACCTCATCTTCGTGAGCATTCTACAATCAAATAACTCATTTTGCAGATATTAGCAACACATTTAAGCTGGGTAGCCCTCCCCTTTCATCATAACGTGACATGCGCGCGCGCACACACACACAACAGAGGTAGGGCAATAAAGAGAACAGGCAGAGGCAGAATTAACTACTGAAAAGTCTAAAGAATTAAAAAAGTAGCAGCAGCTAACAATAATTACAAAAATATATAGTGCATGCATCATCGAAGAAAAAATGAAATAACATTCCTTTAGATGCAGTACTATATGTATCTTCCTCAACAACCAATTATTACCAGATTTTGGGTTCTATATAATCCATGACCATGTTGTCAACAAAAGTAAATCAAATAATGGTCTGCTATGTACAACAAGTTAAAATAGAAATCCAAACAGTTAATGTTGCATCAATTAGTTCTTAATTATTATGAACGCCAAATCATCTATATCTAAGTCACACTCAATCACAATAAACATAGCTCTTGCCCACAGTCTTCAATTATTCTCTCCTCATCTTCATCTCTTTTTCAAGCTCTTAACCTTACATCATCCAAACCAACTAATACCATTTAATCACAATACTTTGCCTATAACCTTCATTCCAGTCTCCCCTTAAGGCATGTTTAATTATATGTTAAAAAAAGGATGATGGTGGATGAGAGTTCACTCCGTGAATGAAAGAGCAAGAGTTTCCACTCCACGAATGGAAGAGAGCTCCCTGATGAGTGAGACCAATGTAACAATTGCCTACATCACTGAACCCATAGAATCCACAACCAATACCTAACATTTGAAGACATGAAGGGTTTACATCAATTTGATGCATGAAGTGGTTTACTTGAATTTTTATCCATACATATTTATATGTCCCAGTAATCGGTTAGAAGCTGATCGTCACAAGTCACGTGTGCCTTTTACTAAGTGCATAGGTCCTTACATAACTATATTCATGGAAACATAACTATATTCATGGAAAAATGAACCAGGGAAATGCTCACTTCATAATGTAACATACGCATAATGACAAACTAAAAAGGCATAGAGATGAACAACTACTTCAGTAGCTATAATTGCTTAGGGTCACATAGGAGAGTTTCTCCCAGATCACGAATTATTGGTTACAAGCTGTTGGTTTCCTAGAAAGGTTGTTGTCCTTTTTAATTGCAGTTCTGGCTCCCACTTAGAAAATAATCATGAATAAGTATATACTTATAGATTTCAGTTTTATACGAAAATATTAATAACAATGAACCGGTGCCATCCACACAGAAATTAAAATAGAAGAGATAAAAGTTGAGACAAGAATCTTCCATAATTACTGCTAACCCATCCAATGATAAGTCATGCATTACAGAAAGAGTGACTCTTAGTCGCAAGTCGTAACCTATATCGCAGTCTTCAACATCTTCATTTTTTGGTTTCCGACTTTTCAGCTTGCAAGGTTGTGGAAAGCGGAAAGCGAAACGAAGTGGTGGGGTGGTGCTTTAGCTTTAGCGGGCTTAAGCGGGAAAAAGTGCCAACTATATTTTAAATATTAAATAAATATAATGCATGTATATGACTATGTATAAATATTTGGATAACAATAAATTATCAAAAAAGTTCAGAAAATTGAGGTAGAGGTAAAAAGTAGGGTTTTGAGGCAGTAAAGGATCTTTTATACCTATGCTTTGGGTTGGGTATGGGCCTGGTGGGCTTCAGATGTTTAAAAACCCCATTTGGATTGCATCTTAAGTGTCTAGGGCCCGCTTCAATCTGCTTTTACCCGCTTCAGCCCGCTTCTTTCTGCTTCAGCCCGCTTTAGCGCCGCTTCGATAAGGCAAAACCACCATAAACGCTTAATACACCCGCTTTTAGCCAAAGCGAGGCAGTAAAGGCCTCAGAACACTAAAGCGGTCGCTTTAGCGGCCGCTTCAACCGCTTTTCACAACACTGTCAACTTGTATATTCCCACTAAAATTTCACTAACCTTCATAATAAACCAAAGTATCTTATTCCATTCATACACAACTTAGCCATGTGATGTACTCTTTTTCAGTAGCCTTCCACTTACAATGGCCATATGTGAATTCAGAAACACTTCGCTTCAAAATAATGGTTTGCGATGGTGGTGACTTCAATAGTACTATAATAGATTGTGTTTAATTGTAAACCTTCAGTTTTGGGTCTCTTTTGTGTGGGTATTTTCATTGTAGGTTCACTACTGTTACACTACTGACTCTTCAATAAAACGAGTGAGAAAACCCATCTTTTAGTCCCAATAAAAAAGATGAACGAAAAGTTAGAATTATTGTTTTCATAATTTTAAAAAAAAAGAACATTTATCTATATATATTAACTGAAGTTGGGTTCCAAGAGCCTACAACTCTTTTTTGTCGTATCTGCATCATGCATTTTTTATTTTATTTTAGATTTGGGGGGGGGGGGGGGCGTTGGAAAACTTTCCACCGGCTTCCCGGAGGAGTTGAGGGTGCCGAATACAATCTTGCAATCAATGTTAATAGCACATGTTCCAAGCAATTCTAAACAAAAGAAGTTCAAAATTTCGTAGGACCAGCCGCATTCATGGCCTCAAATTTGTGTTATGAGCTACAAAATTACTTTAGCCCCCTCATTCACCTTTAAATTTAATTTATCCCTCTTATTTGGTTTCAGATATAAATACCAAAAGTCTTGAGCTTTCTTGAGAATATATTTTTTTTTGTTTCTTGATCATATCTACTTAAGAACTCATTGCACAAATTTATTAACTCCCCAACCTTCTCTAAATAGCTAAAGCTAATGAGTTTAATTTCGAACAAAATGTTCTCTAACCTCTCATGTTTTAATAATATTATATTCTATTGGGTTCAGAAAAGGTGATGGGGAGATGTGGGGCATTGGGATTGCGAGATTATGGATGCGCCAAACTTGATATATGAAAGCAAAGGACATGTCTCGATTGCCAAACCATTTTTAGTCATCTAGATTGGTCCAGGTGATCTAGACGACTGACGTAAACTCAGTGGACTCAACAGTAAATGTTGTCAGTTCAGAGGATTCAAAATCCATATGAATGTGTGGCATGTTATGGTTGGGTATACTAGAAAACGTCAAATCTACTCTACACGAATGATTTTATATGGAATATGGTTTTCTATGGAATATAGTGGAAACCTGGCCATATGTTTAATAATTAAATAAATACTTTCCAAATATGTTTGGCTATAGAAATTATACGAAAGTAATATCTGTAATATGTACTTGAATTTCTTCATTAATCCATGAAAACTTTTTCTCTAAAAAACGATTATTTTTGCAGACTGATCTAATGAAAGTAGCTGCGCTTGCACAGGATAATATGCTAGTCCAACTACGAATTGAAGATGGCAAGTTGTTATATCGGGAAGAGGATACCCAGGTCTTCAACTTCACTCACAAAAAGAAATCTCTTAAATGTATGACTAAGAAGATATCAATCTTTCCATAAGATCCCGCCATTTATATATATTTCACCGCTGAAGACAATAAACGAAAACCCTATAAAAGACGGACTTACTAACTTGGAGGTATTACATGACACAAAAATGGGATGGTGACCACCGAGAAATGTGGACACAAGGGAACCCATCGTTCGAAGTGTGTCTATATTTTGACACGACAAATAATCTAAATGATGATAACCAATATTTCCATTTTCTACTTAGCAGACCAAATCCAGTCCCGTAACACTTCATATACATCATATCAGATATTCTCCGAACAATTATCCTCGAATGACAACCGAAATTCAGTAACTTCAATTACATATCCTCTCATGTTTACAAATGGCATGCCAATATCGTGTGATTCAAAATGAAAGATGGCCATCAGCGTTACTTTCACGTGTAAAATCCTAAATATGTTTAACCTATCCGTGTGTCTCGCCATATAATGCATCACACGCTCCTATATAGAGAGGAAAGAAATGATGACTTGGCAGTGAAGCAATAATGTTACAATGAATGACTAGATATAAAGGAGAAGAAAACCTCATTAGGATCTATTATACTCGAATGCTTCAACACCGCAAACGAAAAGGCTCAAATGCAGATAACACAATGAATCCAAAGACACTTAAATTTATCAAAACTTGTAATTTCTGGCAATACACTTATCTGAAAACAAACAAGTTCAAAAAGATAAAATATCAGGGAACCAATGTCCACCTTGAGCATCGAGTTGGAGCAGCTCCAAGCTCGTCACTTGTCAGGCAAAAGCAAATAACTTTCACACTGATCACTACATGCTAGAAAAAGGTATCACTAACATGTACTGTCCTCTAATGCTTGGAGACTTAAAAGTCAGACCAAAAGGGTTCATCACAACTTTATTCAGAATCTGCCGTTTACAAAATACTTACACAATGTTACAGTGAACTCAACCAGAACCAACTAATTGGAATTTTCCTACCAAAAAG
This sequence comes from Agapanthus africanus, assembly GCA_030015575.1. NCBI lineage: Eukaryota > Viridiplantae > Streptophyta > Magnoliopsida > Asparagales > Amaryllidaceae > Agapanthus > Agapanthus africanus. The sequence goes on along the minus strand of CM057348.1, from coordinate 146,968,003 downwards.
AAGAGAATACAAAGGAGTTTTTATCAATTAATTCATTCCTACAGCATTCAATTCGCATTCAATTCATCATTTTAATTTTCTATTCGTCACTCTACTCCCTGTAAGAACCTCCTAACATTTTAGCAAATTTCCTGACCTCCAACAGAAGAATAAGCATCTCGAACTATCTTAATAACTTCAAATAAACCACAAAAAACATCAACAGCATAATAAAACCCTATATTAAAATAAAAAGAAGCAGCAGCAAATCGAAATCAGTACCGCGTCCTCAGCGTTGCAGTGGTGCTTATAGATCGCAAGAAGGAACCGGCACCGCTCCTCAAGCGATCGAACGTCGCCGCTCCCATCGGTAGCAAACGCCACCGCGGATCGATGGAGGCGATCGAGCTCCGACCTAATCGCCTTCTGAAAGAAGAGGAAGATCAAGATCGGAGACATCAGGGCCGAGGGCCTGTTGATACCGCCTCCGTTAGACGCCGGAGGGACGGTGGAGCTTGCCGGAGATGAGGAGGCCGCGGGTATGAGGGCGAGAACGCCGTCGCCCGCCAATGGCGTCGCCATAGCTAGGGTTAGGATTTCGTCGAAGCCCTGGAACCAGAAGCTTCCTCGATTGTGGGTGGGTTTGGGTTTCTCTCTCTAGAATTTTCAGCGCCTCTCTCTCTAGATTTCGTTCGCTCATCAGAGATGGGAGTTTTTATTTTTATTGGAGGGATTCGGTAATAAGGAGGCAGAGAGTTTCAATATGGCGACAGCCACGTGGACACCAAGAAGCGGGGAGCCACGTCAGCGTACGGGCGGAGAATCACGTGTGGCGCGCATGGGTGGGAGGGTGTGGGGAATGAGAACAGCGGGTATCGACACACTTTCTCAGATGCCCTGCGGATTCAAAGTGGTCCTTCTGCTGCCGGGCTGTTCCAGTTCCGTTCGGGTTCCGTTCGGGTTGTTGACCAGAAATATATAATTTAAGCTCCTTCAAAGGTTAGTTCAGTATTATATTGAGTTTGGTATTCTCTATAATAATAAATTTTTAAATATTAAGACAAAAGATGTATAACATGTTATGTGAATATCAAAAAGAAAAAATGAGGTTGTGGACGTTCACAGCCTCATTAACCTCATATCAAATTACCACATCAATAGTAGTAAACTGGGCGCCATTTTACAAGCATAAGTATTGCATGGTATGGTAGTAAAAGCATAACTTTGTGTTGAATTGCCCATAGTTGTGATTTTTTACTTTGAGTGGATTACCACTTATTCTATTTCATGAAGATCCAGGAGATGGAGGTTATTAACTAGAAATGGGTTTTATATTTTGTGCCAAAGGCATTGAGTTGACCCACTTTGATGATACTCGTAAGTGGAAATTCCCCAGATCGCGACACGTAGCGGATAACGTGTCAACCGTTTAAACCCGCTAAATTCTTGGGGGCTACAAAACTGGAATAAGTACGATGCATTATGGACATTTCTCGGCGCCTCGTCTCCGAGGTTGCATCCGACCTTTTGGAGACCTTCCCGGAGTACCTTCCCAATTCGTCTAGCAATCAGCCAACAGCTCGCCTCCGAGCAATCCCACAACCGAGATTTCTCAGTCCCCTTGCCCGTCTCCGAGCTGTTACAGAGCTGAGCTTCCTTAGTCCCCTTGCTCGCCTCCGAGCTATCCACCGAGCTGAGATTCATCGGTTTTCCTGTTCAACCGAGAGCACGGAGCCCAAGCGTCCCCGTAACGGCTCCGTGTATCTCGCCAAAACGAGATCTCTGCCGCTCCACATCCCGCATCCTACGCTGGCGTGTTTCTGCATTAATGGGCGTATCCCTTCATTAATGGACGCAAACGTGAGGCGGTGGTATAACGGACGGCGAGAATCTCGCGCCGATTTGCTCCATACGACCGCTATATAAACCCTCTCTTCCAGACGACTCAGGTAACTCGAACTCAATCCAATACGCTGCTAGTCTGCCTCATTATTTCTCGGTACTTATTTGATCGTCGAAAGGTCCAACGATGGTTTCCCACCCCGGGACTTCCCTTGCAGGTAGCTCGGCATCAACAACAATCCATTGAGATCAACACGCTCAACTCTCATATCAAATCTCAACCGTTCAGTCCCGCTGGCAATAAGATCGACGGATGACAACATCTGAGGGAGATTCCGACCTCCATCAGTTGGCGTCGTCTGTGGGAACCGGCTTTCCCATCTAAGAAAGTTGATCTTCCGTTTTCGATTCGATGGCCAGCGATAATTGCAACGATCCCAGCACGAGCCGCCTCGCCCTCCACAACATAGGCGGGGGCAGTTCTACTCCACCTCCCAACATCATCGACGCCTTATCTGCACGAATCGATAGGCTCACGGCGATGTGGACGCACTCGCTCATGTTCAAACAGCCGACCATGCCCGCCAAACCGCCGTCTGATTAATGTAGGATTCTAACGATCAAAAATATAATTACCTCAATCAAGAACGGCGTCGCTTGTAGCTAGCCGGTGAGTACGGGTCGGTCCACAGGGATTTTGTGTTTTCCTAATCGCTCTAACGAGTTAATTCCGATGGGTGTCGGATTGATTTATTAAATCTAAAAACTACCAAATTAAGTTATACTAAAATTATCTAGATCTAAGTCTTGCTAGGGTTAGGTTTAGGGGAAGTTAAGAGATTAAAGGTTTCCTCACCGCTTTCAATACCCTATTTTAGATCTATTAGATGTTATGGTAATTATCAATAAAGTGGATTAGAATCTTTTGGGAAGATGTTTCTTCCTCTAGGTTCTTGTCCTTCCTTTATCGATCCTTACCCTAAGCTCCATGGAAAACACGCGCAATCGGTCCTTTATACTACGGTATCACCGTTACCTCGAGGGGTAAGGTGCCTCAGAGAGCGGTGTGTGCGTGTATGCATAGAGTTCTAATTCTTATGTGTTAAGAGGCAAGAAAAGGGATGAGAGATCTCATCTCTCAAATCTTTCCCTAAGGCTAACCCTAACAAGCGAGGAGACTACTCGCTCATTAGGGGATTAAAAGACATTCTAAATTAAAAGAGAACTAAAGCAAAGAAATAAAAGGAACTTACTAATTTTTATTGATGGCTCTCTCCAAACATCAACGCAGTATAGATCTGAATTTATGAAATTAAAAGAGGCATAACCTAATACAAAGAATTGGGCTTCTATTTATAGGACATAGAAACCCTAGGTTACAATTGACCCGCATGTCTGCATTTACACAAATACCCCTAGGTAGACCATTCAACGCCGCACTGCATTTTGGTAAAAATATTTTGCATTTTGGGCTCTAGACAGCCGCGGAACCGCGGCCGCAGCAGGGGTTGGGCCGCGGTTCCGCGGCCCAATGAAGGAATTGGCCTCTGAAATTTCTGGGCTTTGTTCTGGTTGTCTTGGGCTACTTTTTTTCTTCACTTTATTCTTCATAATAGCTTCTGGTTCTCTTCCAGATTTTCCAGTGAATAATTGTGGTGGACTTTAACCGTGGCTTCGCGATCTTGGACCTTGCATTGCCTTATACTTTGTGAACTTTATCTTTTATGTAGGCTTGATCAAGATCCTTCTGTTTGTTGGTTGTAGTTCCACTTTTGCATCATCATTTATCTTTTTCACTGTTTTAGATCCAAGAACCTGTAACCTGTACTATGTAGCAGACATGGGTCAAAAACACCTGTTTATTTGTAAAAAGAATAAGAATGGGGAATATAATAATGCAATATTATGGTATGAACACCGTCCCCACTCCCTGAAACGACGGCACGCGTGGAACGACGGAAGGGCGCATTCAGGCCTTCGACTTCGCTCATGCCCACCTCGATGTTATGGAACCCTGGCGCGCCAGTTCCGGCAGTCACGACCCCCACACGAGGAATGATTCCATGAATCGTTGGGCACCAAATGGTTCGACACCGACATCTCAAAAGCGACCAGACTACTGCTTCAACGCTCGCAGCGCTCTCTCGCCCCCTGAAGAGATGTCGATCAGGTCACCTGATTCCAGGCAAGATCGACGTCACCACACTCAACGAGACCACGCAAATAGCGAATGTCGGGGCCAACCACGAAGGGTCCACCACGAGGATCTGAAGAACGTGATAGAATGAAGCCGAAACCGCTCCATCGCGTAAACACGGAGCAGAGATAGAAGGCACTCCAACTATGGAGAATCCTCGGGATACCAATTGTGAATCGAGGTCCTCGAGAAGAAGATTGAGGACATGCAGCTCGCCACCCATTCGCCTGTAGGGTCAGCGAAATACTCCACGGATTCTCTCACGAGACCCTTCACAGAGCAATTACTACGTGAGTGCGTCTCGTCCCGAAACAAGCCGCCAAAGGCGACCCTCTTCGATGGGAAGTCTGACCCGAATGAACACCTGGACGCGTTCACAGCGGGCATGAGCTTTCAGGACAACTCGGACGTGACTCGGTGCCGAGCTTTTCCTACCACCCTTATCCGGGCCGAACGAGATTGGTTCTGCGGCCTTGCTCCACATTCAATCTCAACCTTTAACGAGATGTCTACTCAGTTCCTCGGTCATTTCGTCGGCAACCGACGACTGAAAAGGATGGTTGACTACCTATTCACCATCAAGAGCGAGGATCGGGAATCTTTCAAAGGTTACGTCACCTGGTTTTACAATGCCCTTCTAGAAGTGTCCGAGCACCGTAACGAAACAGTCATCACCGCCTTGAGATCGGGTCTTAGGCACAAAGAGTGGTTCCGCTCTTTTGCATTAGCGCAGCCTAAGACCAAGGTCGAGGTAAAAGTCTGGACTGAGCAGAAGATCCAACTCGAGTCTAAAGTGAACGCCAACCTGTAGGGTTCCTAGGCACTCTAGTGAGGTCTCCCAAGCCATCAACCATGGCAATTTCAAAAATTATGGTGCCTACAAACCCTAAACTACGGATCGATAACTAGATGTCTAGGCGAACAATGAACTAGTTAACACTTAACTAATGAGAAAACGGAAATACAACCTTTGTAGATCCGGTGCTCCACCTCCATAGCTCCGCAACGAAGTCCTCTCCGCTGTCTAAGTCAAATCCGGGCTCTAGGATCGGCTTCGTCGGAGAATGGGCAAGCTAGGTCGTCGATGTCCATGCCGAAGATGATCTACGTCGAGGCATCGCAAGATCAAGCTCACAACTTCACCAAGTCATGAAACTTGTGAAGAAAACACACTCTACTACTTGGCAAGAGGTAGAGGATGAAGAAATAGGAAGTGGGTTAACTTTAGAATTGGATTTCTCACTCAAAAACATCAATCACCATTGATGGAGGTGAAGCTTTTCTTCTTGAAGTCAAGGAAGAAGAAGAAGAAAGCTTATGATAAGATAATTCTAAAATGAAAAGAATAATACATTCTTATCATCTTAGAACCATGGTTTAGTGTAGAGAATTAATCATGGTTGAGTGGTATGGTTAGGGTTAAGGATGAGATAAGAATAGTGGACTAAGTCAAAGCTTCATGAAGCTTTAACTAAACAACAAAAGAAGCCACCATCCTTTTCTCATTCTTTTATTCATTTATCAAAAATAAATGGATAACTAAATAAGATAAATGAATAACTAAATAATAAACCCTAACCATTTCATTAACCAAGGTTTAATACTTTACACTTAACCAAAAAGCATGTATCATCAAACATGATACAAGCAAGTGCACAAAATCATATCACATATATAATGCGCACATCCCGAGTGAGAAAATCCATTTAAAGTGAACCAATACTAGTTAGTGCAAAGTAATATATCAAATATATAATTATGCATTAAATCATTAAATCAACACTTGATTCAATGATCCGGTCATGTCGCACACAACCGACTAGTACACAATGTATCGGCTTATCGAATCAACGCTTGAATCGATAACTAGGTTATATCGCATACAATCACTCGATACATTCATCGCGAGAATGGAATACGGTATCACATACACGCATTATTCTCGGTCCCGCACATATCTCATATGCGCTCCTATTTCGTTTCGCTTGAGCCAGGAAACCTCTGTGTAGGACTCTAAAGACTCGTCAATACGCCGGCAGCGGATGATGATCATATCAAACATCCACAAGCCGCAAGCGGTCTGCTAAACGTAACGGCCACCCGGGTATTGAGCGATCTGAAGATCGACGAGCAAGCCCGCTCACACTCCAGTGAATCCGACCAGTAACACTACCGTACAGTCCGGTCTGATCGTCTGATATGTCGCATATCTCGCCTAGGGGTGGTAAACGTCAGACCCCAATAGCTCAATAAATCGTGTCGATATGAGGTCTATAACTGTTCGAGAAACTACTGGTAACACTTACCAGTAAATCTCAGCAACCCTGGCCAGGGATTTCCTGTTATAGCCAATCGAACAAAGCGCAACATCAACTCCCTATACCGGGAGAGACGAATCCCCTCCTATCGCTCATTGCCTCCATGTGACTCGGGACTGTACCCAAAAACCACCGTTTTGTACGCCCTCTTGGACGTGGTAAGATGGAAATCAAAGCACAGTGGGAACCACACAAGACTCTATGACGATCTCGGGTCAACAGACTACTCTGTACCAGTGTCACCAGAGAACTGCCATCTGACGTGAGGTATAATACCATCTGGGAGTTCTCGGCGAGTCCGTCCAGTGTACCCAGTCTCTACTGAGCACCCGTATATCATCTCTGATGTCAAACACCGATGGATATGGGATCATCCATCGCCCATCTGTATGGGTCGAGAAGGTACACGCTAGTCTACTCTGGTATATCGATGCCCCGTCTCGATACACCCACGACTAGGGACTTTGAAGGATGTACTTATGGACTACCATGTCCCCACTAGTATGATCCGCATCATAGTCCAGGTAGTCAAGTACAGATCCTAAGGGCTTTACCAACATGTAACAGAGAGACAATCAGCATACACGTTAAGGTAAAGGGTAACCAGATAGCATACTATCATGTCGAGCAAGAAAGTCCTCCCTATATATGTCCCAGCATCCACTACAATATACATCCTATGTACAGTAATGGCCTCTAGGGCATACATATAACTAACAATCTCCCACTTGCACTAGGGCCATCTGTAGCAGTGGTTGCAGTATCTCATACTCAACCATCCCATAAAAGTCTCTCTCTGGGAACAGGCCTTTGTGAGTGGATCCGCTGTGTTGTCCTCTGAGTCTACTCTCCTAACCTCGATCACCCTGGAGATCAACCATCTCAATGATCAGGCGATGCTGCCTTAGAATAAGTCTGGATCACTGATGGGACCGGCGTTCCTCGGCATGAGCCACAACTCCATTGTCTCACAATGGTAGGAACGTAGTTCATCTCATGAACTGATATACACCCAAACATCTTCTTTGGTAGCATCTTAAGTAGCGATGTATCCTGCCTTTATCGTCTAGTATGTCACGGTATCTAGCTTGGAACTCTTCCAACATACCGTCCCTTTACTGAGGGTAAAGACAATGCCTGCGACTGACATTCAGTCGTCTTTATCATCCTGGAACACTTCCAGTGATTCTCCTCAGGATCGATTGATACCATCTCACTACAACTAGTGAGATACCTAACATCCAATTAGATCTATCTCATAGATCCAAAATCCAGGATTTAGTAGGTATCACTTTGATCCTATATGGAGAATCATTGTGATAAGCGGAGATTGATCGAGCGTAGCATAGGAAACTCCTTCCCTATCAAGAGTATGTCATCCACGTACTCTACGAGGATCACCACCATACTCCCTACTACCCTTTTGTTTATACAAGGTTCATCTACCATTTTGATGATGTCAAACTCTTTGACTACTTCATCAAAACAGACGTTCCAACTCCGCGATGCCTGCTTTATCATATAAAACATCTTGCACACATTTCCGCTGCTCCCACTGTCTACGAAGCCCTCTGGCTGTGTACTTATAAACACACTCTTCTAAAACATCATTTAGAAAAGCAGTCATGACACCCAACCACCAGATATCGTAGTCATGGTATGTAGCCGTGACAAGTAGGATCTGGATGGACTTAAGCATAGCTACTTGAAAAGGTTTCATCATTATCCGTACCTGGTCAATGATGCAAACTTTTAACAAGTCTAGCTTTGAAAGTCTCAACTTTTCCATCTACACCAAGTAATCTTCTCAAGATATACTTGCTCCTGATGGGGATTTAACCCTTCAGATATAGCAACCAAAGTCCATACTTTGTTGGTGTATAAGGATTCCATCTCAGATCGCTAAACATCCAGCCATTCTTACAGAGTCACACTCCTGATGGCCAGCTCGAAACTAGTTGGGTCATCATCTCATGATGTAATCCCCGCTCCCACTGTCATAGAGAAACTGAAGTATCTCTCAGGTGGGTGAGGAACCCTACTAGATCGGCGGAGAGGCTGAGGTTCGTTGGAATCTACTGAATCCTTTGGTTCTATCAAATCATCTGCTGTAGTTTGTATAGCTGGAACCTTTCCAGTTCTACATTACAGGCCTTGTCTCGAGCTTGTCCGGATTTTGCTTTTAGACATAGGCCGGGCAACCCCAAATCTTAACTAACTTAAGATATGGGCTCTTCCCTTTCCATATCACATATGAAGTGGTAGGCAACTGATTTGATTCGAACCCTATTCAATAGGTATGCAGCTTCTCAAGCGCATAACTCCAAAAAGGAAAAAGGTAACTCAGCAGTACTCATCATAGAGCACACCATATCAAATAGGGTGTATCTGCTCCGCCCCGATATACCATCGTGCTATGGTTTATATGGAGGAGTAATGCTGAGAGAGAATCTCATTCTCCTTTAGAAAAGTCCAGGAATTCCATGCTCAAGTATTCTCCTCCTTGATTACATCAAAGGACATAATACTTATACCCGTATATTGGTTCTCTACTTCTAACTTATATTCTGTGAATATCTCAAAAGGTTCGGACTTGTGTTTCAACAGGAACATAGGTCTGAAACTCGAAAGAGATCATCAGAGAATGTAATGAAGTACAAAGAACCAGTCCTGGCATGTGTAGACGGGGGACCTTACATACATCAACATGTATCATCCCAAGAGTTTACTAACTCTTTCTCTGTTTCCAGTAAACGGAGGTATGGTCATCTTATCTTTGTGACATGACTGGCGAGTTTCACAAGATGTAAATTCAAACTAATTTAAATATGCATCTTTATGTAACTCTAGCTAGTCGGGTCATATTGATCTGACCTAGTCTACAATGCCTCAAGAAGAATTCGTTCATTTCTGAACTCTTCCTCTTGTGTGTGTTCCATATAATAAGAACTGTAGTTTGATTTAGAACATCAACGCTTTTAGATAACGTGCCTGAACCGATCAACTTTTGATATAGGAAATGTTCAAAACATTATCCAACAATACAAAATTATATCATTTCTTTACTAATAAAGAGACTGATATGATTTTGTATATCAGGTTCGGTATCTAACAACATTCGTTCAGAATCAATGTATCGTTAATACAGGGTGACAGTGACCAACAGACTTGGCTGCAACATTTGCCCCGTTTTCTGCCTCATGAAACTTATCACCCGTTCTCAGTTCTCTACCTATCTGTAGCTCTATGTAACAGATTATATATCTGGGATCCTGATCTGGTATCACATATCCAGGACGTAAAGGATACAGAGAAACAGTTCTTTGTAATGAACACACCCGAAGATGATGCATCAGCATGCACTCTCTTCGTTTGGGCGGCACGGGAATTCTGGTAATCCCCAATTTCCTGCTCTGTCTTATAACAATTATAAGTTGGAGCGGGACCAACGTTCCCCAGCTCAGTATAACAAGCGGGTTCGGTCAATAATCCGTATTATTATCTTGATTAAGGCGTGATATGGTCGCTACCTGGAGAGAGAGAGAAGAAAACACTCAGCGTGCGCTCTGTCAAGAATAGATTGGTTATTATTTTATCTAATCAGGATGGCTCCCACTGCTTTTTATCAAATCTTCCTTCAAACCCTAAAAGGAAAGACTAGCCAGGATTAATTACACACTACAAGTTCGCCAATCTTTCAGCCAGGCCAGTGTCGGTACTTTGAGGGAGGTCCCCCGTGCTTTCGCACGAACCTAATTACTGTAAACCTCGTTTTCCCAGAGGCGTAACCCCGTTGACACCTTTCTAGACACCTACTTGATCGGCTAATTGTAATGTATAAAACTCTCCCAGGAGTAACTCTTACTCGCAGCGGGTATCGGGATCCAACTATCTCATAGAAGGTATGCAATCTCATTGCAAATTTCAACACTTGAAATTCCCGATAATATTTTGCCCCTAACGTGCTATGACCTTGACGAAAGCCAACAAACCATAGCCCGCTAGTCAAGTTCAACCCGTACATTTCTTGATCGAATTAAACCCACCCGCACGACCCTTGACGAAAGCCAACAAAGCCGCACGACTACCCTAATCCAATCGCATCGTATGCTGGCAGATAAGCAGCATATAGCCACCGCACACTGCACCTTGACGAAAGCCAACAAATGCAGCACGAATACTATATACAACTTATCTGAAATGACGGAGGGCTACGACAGGTTTTTCTGAAAACCTATTGCGTAATGAACTTGATATCGTTGTAGGATCGAATGAATTTTGAAAAATGGAGTGCTTTTGAGGCTTTTCTAGTTTTGCTAAAGGAGTCACTCCCGGTGAAGGGATCGTCGGTCCTTTCCTCGTCGAATGAGGTGCGGGATATATCGTATATATCACTGTGCAAAGCAAAAACACTTAAAAGCAATCAAAAAACAAACCGAGTGTGTAGCATCTGCCAGTTATTGCTAAAGGAGTCACTCCCGGTGAAGGGATCTCGGTCCTTTCCTCATCGAATAAGGTGCAGGATATATCTCATATACCGCTGTGCAAAGCAAGAACTGTAGTTACCTGTTTTATTTTGAAATTCGATTCTACAACATCTTAGGTTTCTTTTATTTCATTAATCACATTAATGAAGTCCCATCAATTAAGTACCTAAACATCACAGATAGATATGACGTACACTTATGCCATCCGCATTCGCCTCGATGTCCCCTCGTGCACCGTTAGGTTAGGTAACTAACGGCAGAGCAGGGCAGGGCTAGCGCGGGTGTAAAACATAAGTAACGTCTATATAATATATCATATATACTATATACTGTATCTATCAAAGAACATCACATGATCACATCACAGATATCGCAGCAGAAGAATCATATGAAATATTGGATATACTAGGACGTCCGTGTTTTCAATACGAGCCAGTATAAAACACGGATTCCACGGTCGTGATGAATAGCCAAACCCACACCCCTAGACCCCTACGAGAGCGGCAAGCAACCCTACCAATTCTGGAGTTAGGAGACCCGGACTCGACTCCTCAAGTTGGTCTCCCACTGGACTCCAGAACCCGGTTACTTGTGCCCTCCTCCTTGGGTCTATCCTAGTGCGGAAAAGTAAATAATATACAAACGGTGACAACTTCCGCAACCTGGAAGCGCCCCAATAAAAGAATATTACATACAAGTTTTTACATGAATGAAAATGAAAAACACTCATCTCACATAAAAACCCCCGGCTATTCAAACACGACGATCCAATATAACATATCCAGCAACACATAACATCACATGTCATCAACGTAAGTAAATATGCGCATCCCAATTGTCGTTGACATATAGCAACGAAACCGGCGATATCACATATTACACTTACGGTCACAGAAAAGAAAGTGTAAAACTACAACAGTTGGAATCCGCAACCACCTCAGACATCGCATGCCTGACCAAATGAATTACTTAGACATCGCATGCCTAACAATTATAAACCCCGCATTTTAGTCTCATTATCGAAAACACTTTTCAATATCAAGTCGGGCAATTCAACAAGATTCCCGACATCCTGATCGAATACTCGTCGCAAACTTCTGTAGACGGCCGCACCCCCGATACCGTCGACGAAGTGCACCAAGGCGGAACACCGCTGCCGCGAGCACCCGAACGGATGCTTTCGGCGACGGGGTTCTCCTACAGTCACTTGGTCAGGGCTATGGAGTGAGGCTGTCTATTAAGTTTACCCGGCGAGTATCCGCGTACATAACGTGATTGCGACGGACTTTTGATCACATCAAAATTCCGTGGCAACCGATCAAGTGAGACTAAATTGCTACGTTTATAACATTCATTCAGTTATCTCATAACTCATTGTGAATTCCAATTATTGTATCCCATTCCAGATAAATAGAAAATGTTAAACTTTTCGATCGAACAATCGAACACCCAAGTTTTCCCGATACAGCTCAACATATGAAATAAGTCTAACAACATTCCGTTCGTGCCTCAGTACCAACGGTCCAGCCGTAGAAGGGTCAAGCCAACGCCTCACATGTGGCACGCCGTACTGCCCCAAACCCGAAGGTTCAAAGGGCAGTTCAAGACGGTCACATAATCGAGTTAAGGTTTGTGTCTTCTAGAGGGACCATCGTGTTACTTGCACTACTTAGAACGTCGTTAAACTACGGAAAAATCCAACACTTGGAAATTTCCTGACAGGGGAAAAATTGGGTATTTATATCCGGTCGAACTTTTTAACATATTCTAAGATTTATCCGGAAAGCCACACAGACAAAATTTGATACCCCGATCGAAATACCGAATCCCCAAAACAACTGCAGAAAAATCAACTCTTGAAAAATTATTAAAAATTCCCAGAAAACCCATCTAATAAAAATAGGAATTACTGTGCAGAAATTGGGAGGTGACGTCATCACTTAGCCGCGGAACCGCCGCAGAAGCTGGGCTTCTGCCGCGGTTCCGCGCTCTGTTTGATGAATTATTCACCTGAGTTTTTACAGTAATTCTTATAATTATTTATTGAATTTTTTAGGCATTTTTAATACACAAAAATCCGCATTCTCGGAAAAAGTACAGAGAGCATATTTGTTTCGGGGTTTCGGGTTCGTTCGGACTTCAATTTCCGTCTGGACTTCGCCTAAGGCTCTAGCTAGGCTCTGATACCACTGTAGGGTTCCTAGGCACTCTAGTGAGGTCTCCCAAGCCATCAACCATGGCAATTTCAAAAATTATGGTGCCTACAAACCCTAAACTACGGATCGATAACTAGATGTCTAGGCGAACAATGAACTAGTTAACACTTAACTAATGAGAAAACGGAAATACAACCTTTGTAGATCCGGTGCTCCACCTCCATAGCTCCGCAACGAAGTCCTCTCCGCTGTCCAAGTCAAATCCGGGCTCTAGGATCGGCTTCGTCGGAGAATGGGCAAGCTAGGTCGTCGATGTCCATGCCGAAGATGATCTACGTCGAGGCATCGCAAGATCAAGCTCACAACTTCACCAAGTCATGAAACTTGTGAAGAAAACACACTCTACTACTTGGCAAGAGGTAGAGGATGAAGAAATAGGAAGTGGGTTAACTTTAGAATTGGATTTCTCACTCAAAAACATCAATCACCATTGATGGAGGTGAAGCTTTTCTTCTTGAAGTCAAGGAAGAAGAAGAAGAAAGCTTATGATAAGATAATTCTAAAATAAAAAGAATAATACATTCTTATCATCTTAGAACCATGGTTTAGTGTAGAGAATTAATCATGGTTGAGTGGTATGGTTAGGGTTAAGGATGAGATAAGAATAGTGGACTAAGTCAAAGCTTCATGAAGCTTTAACTAAACAACAAAAGAAGCCACCATCCTTTTCTCATTCTTTTATTCATTTATCAAAAATAAATGGATAACTAAATAAGATAAATGAATAACTAAATAATAAACCCTAACCATTTCATTAACCAAGGTTTAATACTTTACACTTAACCAAAAAGCATGTATCATCAAACATGATACAAGCAAGTGCACAAAATCATATCACATATATAATGCGCACATCCCGAGTGAGAAAATCCATTTAAAGTGAACCAATACTAGTTAGTGCAAAGTAATATATCAAATATATAATTATGCATTAAATCATTAAATCAACACTTGATTCAATGATCCGGTCATGTCGCACACAACCGACTAGTACACAATGTATCGGCTTATCGAATCAACGCTTGAATCGATAACTAGGTTATATCGCATACAATCACTCGATACATTCATCGCGAGAATGGAATACGGTATCACATACACGCATTATTCTCGGTCCCGCACATATCTCATATGCGCTCCTATTTCGTTTCGCTTGAGCCAGGAAACCTCTGTGTAGGACTCTAAAGACTCGTCAATACGCCGGCAGCGGATGATGATCATATCAAACATCCACAAGCCGCAAGCGGTCTGCTAAACGTAACGGCCACCCGGGTATTGAGCGATCTGAAGATCGACGAGCAAGCCCGCTCACACTCCAGTGAATCCGACCAGTAACACTACCGTACAGTCCGGTCTGATCGTCTGATATGTCGCATATCTCGCCTAGGGGTGGTAAACGTCAGACCCCAATAGCTCAATAAGTCGTGTCGATATGAGGTCTATAACTGTTCGAGAAACTACTGGTAACAGTTACCAGTAAATCTCAGCAACCCTGGCCAGGGATTTCCTGTTATAGCCAATCGAACACAGCGCAACATCAACTCCCTATACCGGGAGAGACGAATCCCCTCCTATCGCTCATTGCCTCCATGTGACTCGGGACTGTACCCAAAAACCACCGTTTTGCACGCCCTCTTGGACGTGGTAAGATGGAAATCAAAGTACAGTGGGAACCACACAAGACTCTATGACGATCTCGGGTCAACAGACTACTCTGTACCAGTGTCACCAGAGAACTGCCATCTGACGTGAGGTATAATACCATCTGGGAGTTCTCGGCGAGTCCGTCCAGTGTACCCAGTCTCTACTGAGCACCCGTATATCATCTCTGATGTCAAACACCGATGGATATGGGATCATCCATCGCCCATCTGTATGGGTCGAGAAGGTACACGCTAGTCTACTCTGGTATATCGATGCCCCGTCTCGATACACCCACGACTAGGGACTTTGAAGGATGTACTTATGGACTACCATGTCCCCACTAGTATGATCCGCATCATAGTCCAGGTAGTCAAGTACAGATCCTAAGGGCTTTACCAACATGTAACAGAGAGACAATCAGCATACACATTAAGGTAAATGGTAACCAGATAGCATACTATCATGTCGAGCAAGAAAGTCCTCCCTATATATGTCCCAGCATCCACTACAATATAAATCCTATGTACAGTAATGGCCTCTAGGGCATACATATAACTAACACAACCTACCCCGCGGGGACTGGACGGACCGAAAGAGACGGAACCGGGAGGATAAGAAAAAGACCGATCGTCCAAAACCGTATTTCCCGAGGTTTCACGAGTACACCCCTCTGAAGGTCTCTCGAACCGAGCTGTTAGAGGAGGCAAAGAGTGAGAGATTCTTCAAACTCCCGTCAATGATAAAAAGGCTGGGTAAGCGAATCTGCGGCCCATATTGCGCCTTTCATCGGTCACAGGGCCACCCAACCGAGAACCACAAATAACTCCGTGATTATATTGAGGAGCCGATCCGCTTTGGTCACCTAGCAAAGTACCTACAAGACAAATGTCAAGTAGATCGGGAGCAAACAGACCAGCCTCTACCCGGAAAGTTGACGGTCGGGCAGATCATGGCTGTTTCTGTTGACTTGGCTCCAAACAATGAGGACACCCGCCGTATCCGGCCGGTCATAACCTTAGATGATCCCCCCTCCAAGAAAAACAAGAAGGTTACTCTCATCACCTTCACCGATGAAGACCTTCATGGCATATCCTTCCCGCATAATGATCCCCTGGTGTTCACGGCCCAGGTAAATCAATACGAAGTCCAGAGATCCTAGTTGACTCGGGAAGCTCGGCAGACATCCTATTCTACGACTGTTTCCACCATATGGGATTAAACCCATCCGATCTCCAACCGACCTCACACGTCCTCTCTAGGTTTAGCAACCACTCCATCCGAGCTGAGGGAACGATCACTCTCCCTTTTAACATCGGGGAGGACGGAAGAATCCGAACCATGTCGGTGAGTTTTCTCATTGCCCGGATTCTTTCGTCTTATAACATCCTTTTGGGTCGCCCCACTTTAAACGCCCTCCAGACTCAGATCTCGACCTACCACCTCGCTCTCAAGTTTCATCTGGACGATGGGGGAATAGGTCGGGCCTACGGAGATCAGCAAACCGCTAGGATTTGTCTCGCCTCGACGCTTCTCGAGGACAAAGAAGTTGATGTTTCCGAGGGGCCGTGCGTGTTAGTGATATATGCCCTAAAGGCCATTATTGTATATTACTGGATTGTATATTACATTTTGGAAGTTTGGAATATATACAAAAATATAACAGTCTTGCTCAACATGATAATATGCTATCTGGTTTGAGTCGGTCTTAATATGTATATATGTTTCTTTTAAAATATCGCTAGTATATATTGATAGAGCCCTTAAGATCTTTACTTGACTACCAGCATTGTGATAGTAGTCACACTAGTGGGAACTGGATAGTCTATAAGCATATCCTTAAACATTGTCCCTAGTCGTAGGATTATCGAGACTGGGTATCGATACTCCAGAATTGTAACATTTTGGAAAATTATAAATATTAATTTATAATTTTAATAAGGATTTATGAGTTCACGAAGTAATATCATGTATGTATTTTTGGTTTCTGATCGGCATCCATAAAAATGCAATTATTTTGGGGAAAATGAACATATGTGATATCATAAAAAATGATAAGTATTTTGTTTTTAACATGATATGATATTTTGGTGTAAGATGGTGGTATTTTTATGTAAAAGTATTATTTGTAAAAGGGTTGTTATTTATTATGTGTGTTTTGACATATGTTAGGGTATAATAAACCTTCACAAATACTACACAATATCATGCATTAGTATGCATACACCCTCCTCCCTTCACCTCCTTTCTCTATAACAAATCACTACACCTCCTCTATTTTATCATAACTCTTATGATATTCCTTCTACTCTCAAACTGAACTTAATACTTCTCACTCAAACCTCCAACATAATTTTTCAACTCTTCATAAATATTATAAGAAAGATTGATGGTTCCTTCATGGAAGTTGAGCAAAATATCAAGTTAAGACCAACACCAATTCAAGATGATTCAAGCCTACACCTTATGAGATTGTAATTTCTTTGTACTCATTCTATATAGGTAAATATCATCTTTCTTTTAAGTTTTGAAGTGATAGTGAGTTTTACTTGATGGTTGAAAATCAGTGACATGGGGTTTTGAATTTTTTGATGACTCTCTATTGATAATTAGCTAAAATTTAAAACTAAAATGTTGTAGATAATTGCCTTATCATTTAGAAAAAACCTTTCGGTTAAGTTTTACTGTAAAATGAATTTTATACGAATTTTTAAAGAAAATATTTCCAAACTGGAAATTTTATTTCCAGTGGCTGTTTTTCACTCAAATTATAACAATTTTTTAATTTTTCTATTAACAATTTAGAGAATCTGAAAATTGAGGTTGTAGATAATTTTGTGTAGATATCTCTAAAATTTTCATTTTTCTTATTCTCTTTACAAAATCTAGAGATATCAATTTTTTAGTGAAGCTTGTTTCTGGTTTCTACAGATTATCCAGAAACATATTTTAACTTTGCATTTTATTTCATGTTCTATATTTAGAAATTGGAAAAGATATTTTGGGGTATCAAAATTAACTCCTTTAACTATATGTATAATTTTAGTTTGACTCTAAATATTGTGTTTACGATTTTTGGTGATTTTTCGAAGCGATCCTACAAACTGCTATTTTCTAAGCTAGCATTTTTAAACAATATGCATCCGAGCATTGTATTTTCCTCGCTAAATTTTACCAGATGGATAATGTTATTGATGTGTGTATTCTTACGTTTGAAGCAGCATTAGCAGAGGTGCTGAAGGCATCGAGACGAGGAAAAGAGATTGCGGATTTCAACTAGCTCGATATGTTAGTGTGTAGATTTATATCTACGGGGGAAGTCGGGTGGATGGCGTATAGCACCCCCGTAGACAATTAACTAGGATACTTATGATATATAACTAGTCTATAATGATATGTTAGATAACGTAGCCTACAACTAAATTAGTGTATAGTAGGTATCTAGTAAATTACATATGGGTATGGTTATATCTTGACATATGATTATTGTGGCATGTGTACGTGACTATAGATCCGTACGATATGGATGTGGCATTGGATATATATTGTATGAGAAATCATACCGTACTTGTGATGACGAGGATAGTGTGCCGAATACGACTGAGATTTATTTAGACTCGCGGAGTCATGCGTTTATCCCGACTTGGGATATTACGATTGCTTGAGCTATACTATTTTAAAATCAACGATTCGTTTCCACTTTTAAATGATAACTGACAAGGATGCACTGCTATTTCCAAAACAGATATCTATTTAAATATACTGCAGCTTCCTTATTTGTAAAATAACGTTTCGTTCCATTTTCAATGGTAACGGTATAGCTCATAATAATTAGTTACGTTTAATAATTATACATGATACGATTAGATTACCTTTTTATGCTCGCGATACGATTATCGGTTATATATGTTAGTTGTATTATATATGTTAGTTGTATTATTATTCTTATATGAACACACTGATAGAACACTGCACAACTACCAATGAGTATTATATTGCACAAATCATAGACGCACATGTTACAGTTCACCTCATCGGTACTGCTATGACACTATAGGATTGTGTTGGGTTTCGCCAGCGCCCTGGCCATCAAACCGTGGCCGAATGTGGAACAAAATTTTTCTAAACTGGTGCTAACGGAACCCTATCCAATGGATCGACCATTAACCCTAAACTAGCAATATGTAAAAGGAGTTAAGAATGTTTATACCGAATGATCCGTGTCCTTCGGTCTTTAACTATCATCTCAACCTCCTAGAGGCCTCCTTGATCAAACTTGATCTCCGGTCCCCCTTCATCGAAGATGATCCACCCGAGAGTCTATGAATCGAGCTCCAATCTTATATTCGAGATAACTAGGGTACCTAGATCGCTACACTAGATACCGTAGAAGAAGTAGAGAGTGATGAAGGATTAATTTGTCTCACCCTAGGTTTCTTAACACATGAGACTTGAAGGGTGGAGGAAGAAGAAGAAACCATTGGAGGATGAGAGTGTTGTAGGAGAGAGAATAAATAATGGATTAGTTGTTTTTGTGTGTTGTGAGAGTTTTAAATAAATAATGGAGCCATCCCAAAATATCTCAAGTCTCCAAAATATCTCAAATTAACAAAAAATATCTTAAGTCAACAAAAGTCTCACAACAAACAAAAACCCTAAATATGCTAGAATAGTAACCATAAGTTACTACTAAGCCATACCACAATAAAAATGCAATAAACACCTCATCCTCCACCTCATAAACCTTTTAATCCAAAAAGGTTTAAAACATAATGAGGTGTAATCTTCTAAAAGTAATCTTGTAAGAAATTACAAGAATACCTCTCATCCATATATACATACCTGCATCCGTATTCCGAAGAATATGAATACAATGAGATGAAAATAATCCAACAATATAATACTAGGATCCGGCTTAAACCAAAGTCCACTAGTATTATCCGTCCGAATCATGATACGCGCACAAGTGCACGTATATGATCGAACCCTGCCGTAAAACCATACGGCCTCTATATCGTTTCCCTCGAAACAGGAAAACCCTCTATATGGGACTCTAAAGACCCGTCAATACGCTGGCAGTGAGTTTAACCACAAGCACATCAGCGACACTAGCTGTACGTAACGGCTACCCAAGTATTGAGCGAAAGGGATGCCGACGAGCAAACTCATCCTGAAACCCCTACTGAGCCTGACAGTGACAATATCCGTACAGTCCGGTCCGTTCATCTATAAGTATCGCATATCGAGTCTAAGAGGAGGATAAAGTCAGACCCCTAATAATGCGACATTTCGTGCCGGTATGAAGCCCATCGCCCACTGAGAAACTACTGATCCGATTCAGTAATTCTCGACTGCCTTGGCCAAGGATTTTTGGTGATGTCCACCCATGCACAACGCGACATCAACCCCCAATACCGGGAAAGACGAATCCCCTGACGATCCGCTCACTGCCTCTATGTGGCTCAGGACTGTACCCAACTAAAACCTGTTTGCACGACTCTTTTGAGCCGTGATAGGGAAGTAATCAAAGCACAGTGGGAACTCACACGAGACAAATGACGATCTCAGGTCGATAGACTAACCTGTACACATGTCATATGGGAATTGCTATATGACAATATGTATAATACCAACTAGCAGGTTCCCAGCGAGTCCGTCTGGTGTACTCATAACCCAATGAGCACCTGTATACATCTTAGGTGGACAAACTAACACCAATGGCTTGTGAGACTGGCCACCGCCCTCGTCGGGGTTTCGTTCAGTATACACTAGTCTACTCTAGAGTATCGATGCCCAGTCTCGAACTCCCATGACTAGGGACATTTAAGGATGTGCTTATAGACCACCCAGTTCTCACGTATACGATCACCATCATAATGCTGGTAGTCAAGTAAGAATCCTATGAGCTCTATCAGCATATAATAGTGATGTGTAATACCACCTAATGCTATACATGATGATAAAGACAAACCAGATAGCATACTATCATCTCGAGCAAGACTGTTCTACCGGTATAGGTCCTCCCTCAATCATCATAATCACCTACTTGCGACTATGATAATTGGCTTGAGGGCACTATGGCCAACAATCTCCCACTTGCACTTAAAACTAATTATTTCAGTGTCACATACTCACAGCCCGTGATACCGAACACCCAACTTCTCTACTAATCAGTTTCGCAAAACTCGTTTGTGAAACTATTGCATTCGAGAAATAGCCTCAGTGAGTGGATTCGCTCCAATGTTTCTTTCTGTATCTCTCTATATCTCAACTTCGCGGAGAAAGTTATCTCTCGAAATGAGTAATACCTGTCTTAGAATATGTCTGGATATCTGATGGGACCCAGTTCACAAATAAACTCCAAATCCAGCAAACTTCTTAAACTGTATCGTCCACTGAATTTAATCAGTATCATGCGCCATGCCTTCCTCAGTATCCGCTTGGACCACCTGTCTAACATACTGTCCCTCAAAAGAAGGAAAACTATAACTTTGACAGTCGCTCTGTCATCCAGGTCACCTTGGAAGCCTAAAATGATAACCGTCTCCCGAAGAAAGCTGCCATTACCATATCCCAAGAACATCCACCTATATTCCTAACTGCTTCCCAACGTTTTTCCAGGATTGGATTAATATATAAACTTATTACAGCTAGTGCAAAAACAGTATCTGGTGTGGTACTTGACATCTCATGATTGACTCAATCGCCTAAGCAAGTGATATGCCAATCATGCAAATCCCTCTCCCCTTTTAGTCCGTATGACATCCTTCAGAGAGGGTGACTCCATCACCTGCTGGTACACCACCATGCTAGGAGTCGTCCATTCTAAAATACCTTTAGAATAGTGTCAAAGTATCCAAATTAGGATACTTCCCAAATCTAGATCTAAAACCATAGATTTAGTAATCAGAAACCCTAATATTATATCCATATCCTATATGGAGAAACAACTTTATGACATTCATAGTATAACCGATCGTAGTATAGGAATTTCACTTCTTATAAAGTGCATGTCATCCAAATACCAGGACATCATACCATACTACCTTCTTACTAGATCTATCTCCTATTCTGATGAAGTCAAAGCCTATGACTGTCACATCAAAAATAGATGATATATCTCCGCTATATCTGCTTTAGTTTATAAATAGACATAAGCTACTTGCCCACTATGCTTCCGCTGCTCCCACTGACTACAACAACCCTTTGGCAGAGTCATATACATGTGCACTTCTAAAACTAGTTTAGAACGACGTTATACTCATCCTCCTGCCGGGTCTCATAATCTAGAATAGCAGCAATAGCAAGTCTGGGTAAACAAGAACCTCCCTGTTACCGTTTCTGAGAATACCGATGTACCTCTTGGGTGCCTGAGGTTACCCACCATATCCGCGGAGTGGCTAATGGAATGTCAAAACCAGTTGAATTTTCAGGTTCTATTAAATTTTTAGTAATCGTTTGTGGTTCTGGAATCACTTCCAGTTCTACCATACTCCCACTAATGTTTTCTGAAAAGAATCCATTTTACTAAAACTGGTGGCGAGTAAAGAACAATATAACTATTGATCTTCCATATGGTAGAAAGTTAACCCTCGTCAAAACCCGGGATAACCCACATGTTGGAGATAGTGCCCTCAGAGTCAATTATTGGATCACAGGCACGTGATTGCAATGATTGAGAGAGGACCTATCCCGGTAGAACAGTCTTACTCGAGATGATAGTATGCTATCTGGTTTATCTTTATCATCGTGTACTGCTTTAGGTGACCTGACATGTCGCTATTACACGTTGATAGAGCCCCTAGGATTCTTGCTTGACTACCAGCAGTATGATGGCGATCATATACGTGGGAGCTGGTAGTCTACAAGCACATCCTTAAAAGGTCCCTAGTCGTAGGAGTTTCGAGACAGGGCATCGATTCTCCAGAGTAGACTAGTGTATACAGTCGAGACCCCGACGAGGGGCGGTGGCCGGTCTCACAAGCCACTGGTGTCAGTAGGTTCACCTAAGATGTATACAGGTGCTCATTGGGTTATGAGTACACCGGACAGGACTCGCCGGGAATATGCTAGTTGGTCTTATACCTGACGTCAGATAGCAGTTCCCTGGTGACATGTATACAGGTTAGTTCATCGACCTGAGATCGTCATTTGTCTCGTGTGAGTTCCCACTGTGCTTTGATTACTACCCTACCACGGCTCAAAGGAGTCGTGCAAACAGGTTTTAGTTGGGTACAGTCCCGAGCCACATGGAGGCAGTGAGCGGATCTGCAGGGGTTCGTCTCTCCCGGTATTGGGGGTGAGGTCGCGCTGTGTCTAGGAGAGCCATTACGCAAAGCCCTCGGCCGAGGCAGGAGATTTACTGGTAGGTATTCCAGTAGTATCTCAGGGCGTTCTGGGCTACACTCCGACACGACTTGTACCGCTTTTGGGGGTCTGACTTTTACCAACCCCCTAGGCCCGACATGCGATCCTCATAGACGAACGGACCGGACTGTACGGATATTGTCACTGACAGGCTCAGTAGGGTGTCAGGATGAGTTCGCTCATCGACGTCCCTTTTGGTCAATAGCTGGTGGCCCGTCACGTATTGGCTTATACCTCTGACGTGCTAGTGGTTAAATCCACAGCCATAGTATTGACGAGTCTTTAGAGTCCACCACACTTTCAGTTACTCAAGCTTTCGGGCGAAACGCTGTAGAGGCCGTATGGAGATATGGCAGGGTCCGATCAGATACGTGCGGTATTGCACGGATCAGGATCGAACGGATATTACTAGCCGGCTTTGGTTTAAGCCGGATCCTAGTTTAGTACAGTGTAGATTTTGTCTCATTGCATTTGTATCCGGTCGGAATATAGATGCGGGTGTGTATGCACAGTATCGGGGTTTTTCCTGTAATTTATTACGGGACCAGTTTTCTGGAGTTGCCAGTTTGCATTCCGTTCCGGCCGGTTTTCCTTTGTTCTTTCCCGGCCGGACTTTTCTGATGGAGGGGGTTATTTGCAGTTTTGCAAATAACACTTTGTGGAGGGTTTTCTTGCAAATGTATTTATTATGATAGAATCTTTAGATACCATTCTCATCACTTGCTTTTGGTTGATTAGAAGTGATTTGGAGTTGATTTGATTTTGTTATGATGATGTTTTGCTTGTGGTTACCCTCCACCTTTTTCCTACACTCACCTTCCTTCTAAGGTGATGGATTCATATTCTTTTCCTCCACCATTATTCTTAGATGATAAGTTTTTCATGGTTGAGAAGAAGAAGAAGAGAGCTTCATCTTGAGAGTTTCATTCATGATCTCGTTTTCTCGCTAGAAAAATGCAAGCACCATTTTTCTATTCTTGATTCCTCCATCACCATGGCAACAAACCCCAAATGAGACAAGCATCTTCTATACTACATTCTACAGCATATCTTGAGCATGTCGAGTTGCCGGCTTCATGCTCGAGTTGCCTCGGTATTGAGGCGGGAGTCCGTAAAAGACGCAGGCGATGTGGTGCCCTTTCCGGCGAGGAGGCGACGATATGGAGACAAGACTTTCCGCGGGAGATCAGGACGATGAAGAGAAGACCGGAGGACTCGGATCACTCGGTATACTTCTCACCCCATCTCTTGTTAGCTTGTATAGGTTAATGGTTAACGATCCGGGTTTTCTTTGTCCGCGGTAGCGCCGGTTTCCGAGTAAGGAAAAAATTTTGATTCCGCATTTTGGCCTCGAGTAAGAGGCCGTGGCGCTGCCGTGGCGCAACATGGTATCAGAGCCACGCCATTAACCTTACCTAGCTTGTTCTAATGTGTTTTGCTTATCCGATCGACCAAAATTCCAAAAACCGTATTTTTCCTTCACATCAGTTTCTGTTGAAATTTTTTGAAGTCTAAAATTTTTTCAGGTGGTCTGAGAATGATGTGCAGGGAGTTATAAGACCACTGTAAAAATTCGACAACTTCAGTCGACTACCCGAGCGCGGAAGCGCGGCCAAACCCCACCTTGGGCCGCGCTTCCGCCGCACTCTGGTGTCTTCACTGTGCCTAATTTTTCCAGTGGGCTTGTAGGATAATTTTAGGGGTTTTGGGATATTAAATTTGGGCCCAAGTTTTTCTGTGACTGCTACAGTTTTGATTGGGGGCCCACTTGTTAATTTTTGGTCAATCGGAAAATTTTAAACACATTTTTCACAGTATTTACATTATATCTGCGACCGTGAATGTCACTTGATCGGTAAATCCCGTCTAACTGCTATAGCCCGGTTAGACGGATTTGCGAACGTGATTTTCACGTTGATGTTCTATGTTTATGCTGTGATGTTGCGGATCGGTCGTGGGGGATAGCCTGGATGCAATGCTAGTACAGTTTTGTTGTATTATGTACATTTGATATTGCGGGGCGAGCGTCCGACATGTGGACTGCCGTCACTGCCTGTTTGTACTATTCTTTTGGGGCACGACCTGGTTGCGGTCGATGTACCCGGTGTATGTATATTTTACTTTCTGTACTAGGGTTACCCCGCGGAGGGGTGCACGGATAGCCGGGTTCTGGAGGGCAACGAGCCCGCATCTCATGGCATTGGGACGGAGGGGGCTTCAGTCTGGAATTGGCGGGCTGTTCGACGCACTCGTAGGGGGTACAGGTTGACCCAGGAGGGGTGCCCAAGTTACCGGATTCCGTGAAGTGCTGGGTGGTCCATTCACGGTGCTGAAGGGGGCTGCCTCGCTTCAGGTTTTGGCGGGTGACTTGCCGCGCCCGTAGGGGTCTAGGTTTTCATTGCACAGGCTATCCACACGACCAGGGGAACGTCGGGTTTCAGCAGCGGCTCTGTGAAACCCGGGGCTTCCAGATATCTGTATTGTTCTGTGATGCTGTACATTTCTGTGATGTTGCTTTTTATTCACGCCTTGAGCGAAATACTATATATTGGTATATATATTAGTAGATGTTGTATATGTTTTTCATCCGCGCTAGTCCAGTCCCCGCTCTGCCGTTAGTTAGCTAACCTAACGGGTGATGACGGGACCCAGTGGCGAATGCAGATGGCATATACGTACGTCAGTATATTTTCGTTCTTTGTGGTGTGATCAATTGATGGGAGTGCGTTGATTCGGATCAATGCAAGCTAAAAAATCCTAATCTGATGTTGTTGAAACGCTTTTCAAAAAGCTGTTATTGCAAGGACGTTCACTTTTGTTTTGCATCGTGGTATTCAGTTGCAATATCCTGCTCCTCAGTCGACGAGGCAAGGGCCGAGATCCCTTCACCGGGAGTGACCCCTTGGACAGAAGTTTGCGTCAGGGCAATAACTTCACTATAGCCGATTACTTTTGCTTTGCATCGTGGTATTCAGTTGGAATATCCTGCACCTCATTCTACGGGGAAAGAGCCGAGATCCCTTCACCGGGAGTGACCTCTTTAGTAAAGGTTTTCGTCACTATATTTTCTAAAAAGTTATCCAGTTCCTTCAACGATATCAAGTTCATTACGTTAAAGGTTTTTCGCCAAAAACCAGTCGTAGCCCTCCGTCATTTCAGATTAGTATTACTTAGTATTCGTGCTGCGTTTGTCGTGCATTGCCGTGGCGTAGTGTTCGGTAGCTATGTAATGCTTTTCTGTCACATGGATAAGTGGATTGGTTAGGACAGTCGTACGGTCTTGTTGGCATTGTCAAGGACTCGTACGGGTGGGTTTAACGCAATCAAGATAATGACGGGTAGAACTTGACTAGGACTCTTTGATTTGTTGGCATTGTCAAGGTCACTTGGGTCCTAGGGGTAAAAACAAACATCGGGAGTTTCAAAAGAACTGAAACTTGCCAGGCATGCGCATACCTTCTGGAGTGTGGTGACGTGAGTGGATTCCGTCACGTTATCATGCGATGAGAGTTGGATCCCGATTCCCACTGATGAGTTGGTTTACTCCTCGGGTGATCCCGACTAATTCTTCTTTCAGGTTTGGAGGAGAATTTGAGGTACAGTGGGAGGTTTCCAGATTAAATAAAGTGATAACCATTCTGATCTAGGTTAGAGTGCACGCTGAGTGTTTCTTTTCTCTCTCTCTTTGGCAGCGACCTTTGACCCGACCCTAAGACTATGACTCAGTGACCAAGTTGACCGAACCTTCTTAACACTGGCTTTTGGATTGTCAGAGTTGCAGACCTCATTGCCACTCCTACTTCTACCCTTTTCTCCAGGACACCCCGTATTACTACGAACGTCCACTTCCATTGGACAAAACCATCGTATGGTTAGATACGAACTCGAAGGACTTCGAGGATGGTTTCTGATTCTGGAGAAAACGGATAGGACTATTCAGTTGTCTTTTCTTTTCACCTTCTCTCAGGTTGCGAGTACTTTTTGGTTTAGGAGTAGTACACCTATTACGCAAATTGGATAGTCTTCTTCCAAACCATAGGCTGGTGCCGACCGGTAGGGAATGAAGAAAACCAGTTAGCCTAAACGGTGTACAGAAGGTATTAAGTTAAGACAAAGCAAGGGATTAGTAAGAGGGCAAAGTAAATTGCGACTGACATTCACGACCAAACCAAGTATTTCTTCGCCAATCCTAAATCACCTTTGTATTTCTCCAGGACACTCCGTATCACTACGAAGATCCACAGTTTATTGGATACTCCATCGTATGGTTATATACGAACTCGAAAGGAACTTGTTCCAGTTCGGGGATGGATTCTGGTTCAGGAGAAATAGGAATTAAGTACATTCAGGTGTCTTTCATCTTCACCTTCTCTCACATTGCGAGTGTTCCTAGGATTGGGACAGTACACCCTTTATGCCTTTTGAATAGTCTTCTTCCAAACCATAGGCTGGTGCCGAACGGTAGGGAAGGAAGAAAACCATTTGGCCTAAGGGGGTGTACAGAAGGTAATGACTAAAGACACAGAAAGGGATTTAGAAAGATGGCAAAGAATTACAAGGTTACAGTTGTGAATCTGGATAATGGAAGAGGCATTACTAGGAATACCAGGATACCCCGACGAAACATTTTAATGTTTTAGTTTCAACTGTGTACCGTTAAAAGAAAACTGATTTCCCGATTAGACACTTGCTCCAGGGTATGTATTTACCAGGTTTGATTCTCACATCTGTATGGTTTTACAGATGATGAGTGGGAGTAAGTTATTGGGAATTGGGTGATCATCCTCATTATATCAGGATTCGTTGTAATCGGTGATATTTGAGGAGATCATCTGGGCTGTTTGCCGGTCGGCAAATATTTGGTTTTGAATATCCGCTGTTGTGCACCAATTTCAAATTGATATATCTGTACGTCTATTTTCATAGAGTGAGATATACCTTTTGATATTATGTCGATGACATTTACCTATATCAGTGGATGGTTAGGTAAGGAGCATTGAACAGCGGTGTAATTCTTCTTAACCATAAGTACAGTTTTCAACCTACGACGCACAGTGAAAGAGTTGTTAGACTCAGCGGACTTATACAGAGTATTGTATATTGTCCAACGTCCATCAGGACAGAGGGGTTGGTCCTCGTACTATATTCGGTTTACTTATGACTTCTCTAGATTTTAGACAGCTGTTTCGTGGAAACACAGAGTCTAAGTTTTGAGGAGTTATAGGTATTTGAATAGAGTAGAGAACCAGGTGTAGCAAGTATCAGGATTCTTCAAGGTGATCGAAGATGTAGATACTTGTGTATGGTATTCAGTTGATAGTAATGAGAACTTGCTTCTCTTTCAGGTTACTCATAATTGGAAGCATTCCTAAGTTGGGTAACGCTGATCGGCCTCCTTCCATTTAGTTTGCATGCACTTGAGATACCTGCATGATTTGAATCTGGTTCAATTGAATCAGTGCCTCTGGTTCTATATTGGATATAGAACAGTTCATATCTTAACGATGTTAAGGTACGGGGAGTTGTCCGGCTTATGCTTAAAACCAGACACTGGACAACTCAAGGCACGTTTCTGTAATGGCTGTTTGCGGGTTGACCCAGGCTATGACGAGGGTTGACTTTCTACCATCTGGAAGATCAATAGAGATATTGTTCTTGACTCGCCACATTTTAAATGAAATGGTTATTTTTCAGAAAACAGTAGTGGGAGTATGGTAGAACTGGAAGCGATTCCAGAACCGCAAACGATTACTGAAGATTTGATAAGGAACCTAAAGATTCAATCTGATTTGACATTCCATTGGCCACTCCGCAGATGAGGTGGGTAACTTCAGGCACCCGAGAGGTACTCCGGTAGCCTCAAGGACGGTGACAGGGAAGTTCTTGTTTACCCACACTTGCCATTGCTGTTGTTCCAGGCTGCGAGACCCGGTGAGAGGATGAGTATAGAGTCGTTCTAAACTAGCTTTAGAAGTGCGCGTCTATATGACTCTACCAGAGGGTTGTCGTAGTCAGTGGGAGCAGCGGAAGCATTGGTGGACATCAGGCTTATGTCTATTTATAGACTAAAGCAGATATAGCGGAGATAGATCATCTGTTTCTGATGTGACAGTCATAGGTTTGACGTCATCAGAATAGGGGATGGATCTGTTGAGAAGGTAGTAGGAAGTGATATTCCTATACTACAATCAGTTATACTTTGGTCGTCACACAGTGTTTTCTCCACATGGGACTTGGACATTATATCAGACATACTGGTTACTAGATCCATGGTTTTAGATCTAGATTTGGGTGGTTTCCCAATCAGGGTACTTTGACAGCATTCTAAGAGTATTTAGAATGGACGACTCCTGGCATGGTAGTGTACCTGCAGGTAATGGAGTCACCCTCTCTAAAGGTGTCTTATAGACTAAAATAGAGAGGGATGTGCATGATTGGCAGATCACTTGCTTAGGCAATTGAGTCAATCATGAGATGTCAAGTACCACACCAGATGTTGTTCTTGCACTAGATGCAATAAGTTGATATTGATCCAATCCTGGAGGAACAGTCGGAAGCAGTTTTAGAACATAAGTGAATGTTCTAGGGATATGATAACGGCTGCCTCCTTTAGGAGACGGTTATCACTCCAGGCTTCCAAGGTGACATGGACGACAAGGAGGTTGTCAGAGTTATAGTTTTCCCTCTGACAAGGGGCAGTATTTTGGACAGGTGATCCAAGGCAATACCGAGGGAGGCATGGCGCAGGATACTGATTAAGTTCAGTTGACGATACAGTCTAAGAAGTTTGGATTTGGAGTTCATTTATGAACTAGGTCCCATCAGACATCCAGACATTCCAAGACAGGTATTGCTCATTTCGGGAGATGGTTTTCTCCGCGAACTTGAGATATAGAGAGACATAGAAAGAAACAACTTAGCGGATCCACTCACTGAGGCTTTTCCTCGAACGCAATAGTTTCGCAAACAGGCTTTGTGCGACTGACTAGTAGAGGAGTTGGGTGTTCGGTGTCACACGGGCTGTGAGCATGCGACATCGCAATAATTAGCCTTGAGTGCAAGTGGGAGATTGTTGGAGATAGTGCCCTCAGAGTCAATTATTGGATCACAGGCACGTGATTGCAATGATTGAGGGAGGACCTATCCCGGTAGAACAGTCTTACTCGAGATGATAGTATGCTATCTGGTTTATCTTTATCATCGTGTACTGCTTTAGGTGACCTGACATGTCGCTATTACACGTTGATAGAGCCCCTAGGATTCTTGCTTGACTACCAGCAGTATGATGGCGATCATATACGTGGGAGCTGGTAGTCTACAAGCACATCCTTAAAAGGTCCCTAGTCGTAGGAGTTTCGAGACAGGGCATCGATTCTCCAGAGTAGACTAGTGTATACAGTCGAGACCCCGACGAGGGGCGGTGGCCGGTCTCACAAGCCACTGGTGTCAGTAGGTTCACCTAAGATGTATACAGGTGCTCATTGGGTTATGAGTACACCGGACAGGACTCGCCGGGAATATGCTAGTTGGTCTTATACCTGACGTCAGATAGCAGTTCCCTGGTGACATGTGTACAGGTTAGTTCATCGACCTGAGATCGTCATTTGTCTCGTGTGAGTTCCCACTGTGCTTTGATTACTACCCTACCACGGCTCAAAGGAGTCGTGCAAACAGGTTTTAGTTGGGTACAGTCCCGAGCCACATGGAGGCAGTGAGCGGATCTGCAGGGGTTCGTCTCTCCCGGTATTGGGGGTGAGGTCGCGCTGTGTCTAGGAGAGCCATTACGCAAAGCCCTCGGCCGAGGCAGGAGATTTACTGGTAGGTATTCCAGTAGTATCTCAGGGCGTTCTGGGCTACACTCCGACACGACTTGTACCGCTTTTGGGGGTCTGACTTTTACCAACCCCCTAGGCCCGACATGCGATCCTCATAGACGAACGGACCGGACTGTACGGATATTGTCACTGACAGGCTCAGTAGGGTGTCAGGATGAGTTCGCTCATCGACGTCCCTTTTGGTCAATAGCTGGTGGCCCGTCACGTATTGGCTTATACCTCTGACGTGCTAGTGGTTAAATCCACAGCCATAGTATTGACGAGTCTTTAGAGTCCACCACACTTTCAGTTACTCAAGCTTTCGGGCGAAACGCTGTAGAGGCCGTATGGAGATATGGCAGGGTCCGATCAGATACGTGCGGTATTGCACGGATCAGGATCGAACGGATATTACTAGCCGGCTTTGGTTTAAGCCGGATCCTAGTTTAGTACAGTGTAGATTTTGTCTCATTGCATTTGTATCCGGTCGGAATACAGATGCGGGTGTGTATGCACAGTATCGGGGTTTTTCCTGTAATTTATTACGGGACCAGTTTTCTGGAGTTGCCAGTTTGCATTCCGTTCCGGCCGGTTTTCCTTTGTTCTTTCCCGGCCGGACTTTTCTGATGGAGGGGGTTATTTGCAGTTTTGCAAATAACACTTTGTGGAGGGTTTTCTTGCAAATGTATTTATTATGATAGAATCTTTAGATACCATTCTCATCACTTGCTTTTGGTTGATTAGAAGTGATTTGGAGTTGATTTGATTTTGTTATGATGATGTTTTGCTTGTGGTTACCCTCCACCTTTTTCCTACACTCACCTTCCTTCTAAGGTGATGGATTCATATTCTTTTCCTCCACCATTATTCTTAGATGATAAGTTTTTCATGGTTGAGAAGAAGAAGAAGAGAGCTTCATCTTGAGAGTTTCATTCATGATCTCGTTTTCTCGCTAGAAAAATGCAAGCACCATTTTTCTATTCTTGATTCCTCCATCACCATGGCAACAAACCCCAAATGAGACAAGCATCTTCTACACTACATTCTACAGCATATCTTGAGCATGTCGAGTTGCCGGCTTCATGCTCGAGTTGCCTCGGTATTGAGGCGGGAGCCCGTAAAAGACGCAGGCGATGTGGTGCCCTTTCCGGCGAGGAGGCGACGATATGGAGACAAGACTTTCCGCGGGAGATCAGGACGATGAAGAGAAGACCGGAGGACTCGGATCACTCGGTATACTTCTCACCCCATCTCTTGTTAGCTTGTATAGGTTAATGGTTAACGATCCGGGTTTTCTTTGTCCGCGGTAGCGCCGGTTTCCGAGTAAGGAAAAAATTTTGATTCCGCATTTTGGCCTCGAGTAAGAGGCCGTGGCGCTGCCGTGGCGCAACACCACAAACTGCCATTACTGAAACGTGCCTTGAGTTTGTCTAGAGCTGGTTTTAAGCATAAGCCGGACAACTCCATATACCTTAACATCATTAAGATATGAACCATTCTATATCCAATATAGAAACAGAGGAACTAATTTAATTGGAACCAGATTCAAATCATGCAGCTGTCTCCAGTGCATGTCAACTAAGTAGAATGAGGCCAAACAACATTACTCATCTATGAATGCATCCACATATGAGTAACCTGAAAGAGAAGCATGTTCTCAAATCCATTACTATCAACGGAATACCTAGCATAAGTATCTACATCTTCGATCACCTTGAAGAATTCCGATACTTTGCAACATATAGTTTTCTACTTTATTCATTTACCTATAACTTCTCAAAATTTGGACCTTGTATTTTAACGAAATACTTGTCTAAAACTAGAGAAGTCATGAGTAAATGGAATATAGTATGAATACCAACCCCTTTGTCCTAATAGACACTCGACAACGTACAATATTTTGCATAAGTCCTCTGAGTTGAATAACTCAATCCCTGTGCGTTGTAGTTTGGAAACTGTACTATGGTTAAGAAGAATTACACTGATGTTGAATGCTCCTTACCCAATCATTAACTGATATAGGTAAATGTCATATACATAATTTCAAAAAGTTATATCTCACTTTATAAAATAAATGTACAGATATATCAGTTTGAAATTGGTGCATAACAATCAGATGTTCAAAACCAAATATTTGCCTTCAGGCAAAAACCCAGGTGATTTCCTCAAATTTCACCAATTACAACGAATTCCGATATAATGAGGATATAATCATCTAATTCCCAATATCTTACTCCCACTCATCATCTGTAATACCATACAGATGTGAATCAAATTTGGTAAATACATACACTGGAGTAAGGATCTAATTGGGAAATCAGTTTTCAATTAATAAGAAACAGTGAAACTGAAACATGAAAATGTTTCGAAGGGGTATCCGGGTATTCCTGGTAATGCCTCTTCAACTATCCATATTCATGACTATAACCGTATATTTCCTTGTTATCTCTCCAATCCCTTTATTTTTCTTTACATATTATCTTCTGTACACCACCCTTAGGCTAAATGGTTTCTTCCTTCCCTACCGTTCGACACCAGCCTATGGTTTGGAAGAAGACTATCCAATAAGCATAATAGGTGTACCCTCCTAATCCTAGGAGCCTTTGCAACCCGAGAGAAGGTAAAGATAAAAGACAACTGAATAATCCTTATTCTATTTCTCTTGAACCAGAATCCATCCTCGAACTGGAACAAGTTCCTTCGAGTTCGTATGTAACTATACGATGGCTTATCCAATAAATGTGGATCTTCATAGTGATACGGAATGTTCAGGAGAAATGCAAAGGTAAAGTAGGAGTGGCGATGATATACGCGATTTCGTCGTCAATGATAGCAGTCTCATTTTACTTTGCCCTCTTTCTAATCCCTTTATTTGTCTTTTCTTATTACCTTTTGTACACCATACTTAGGCTAATTGGTTTTCTTCCTTCCCTACCTTTTGGCACCAGCCTATGATTTGGAAGACTATCCGATAAGCGTAATAGATGTACTCTCCTAATACCAGGAGCCACGCAACCTGAGAGAAGGTAAAGGGAAAAGACAACTGAATAGTTCTATTCAATTTCTCCAGAACTGGAAACCATCATCGAATCTGAAACAAGTTTCTTCGAGTTCGTATGTAATTATACGATGGTCATATCCAATAAATGTGGATCTTCGTAGTGATAGGAATGTTCAGGAGAAATTCAAAGGGTAAAAATAGGAGTGGCAATGATATATGCAACTACGACAATCCAAAAGCCAATGTGATTTAAGAAGGTTTGGTTAACTTGGTTCATGAGTTTTAGTCTAGGGTCGGGCCATGGTCACTGCCAAAGAGAGAGAGAGAAAAGAAACACTCAGCGTGCACTCTACCCTAGATCAGCATGGTTAATCACTTTATCTAATCAGGATGGCTCCCACTGTTTCCTCGAATTCTTCTCCAAACCTAAAAGAAGAATTAGTCGGGATCATTTAAAATCACCCGAGGAGTAAACCAATTGATCAGTGGGAATCGGGATCCAACTATCATCGTATGATAACTTGATGGAAGCCACTCAAGTTATCACACTCCAGAAGGTATGCGCATGCTTGGCAAGTTTCAGTTTCTTTAGAAACTCCCGATGTGGATTTTTTTGCCCCATGCTCTTATGACCTTGACGAAGGCCAACATATCATAAGTCACATGTCAAGTTCTACCCGTCATTGTCCAGGTTAATTTGAACCTACCTGTACATACCCTTGATGAAGGCCAAAATAACAGTATGACTATCCCAAACCAACGCATCTATCCATACTACAGATGAATATTCAGCAGCTACCAATCACTATACCTTGGCGAAGGTCAAAATACATAGCTTGAATACTACTGAATACCCAACTGAAATGATGAAGGGCTACGGCTGGTTTTTGGAGAAAAACCTTTAACGTAATGAACTTGATATCGCTGAAGGAATCCAAGTGGTTTTACAAATATATAGTGGCGAAAACTGTTGCGAAAGAGGTCACTCCTGGTGAAGGGATCTCGGCTCTTTCCTCATCGAATGAGGTGCAGGATATTCCAAACTGAATACCACAATGCAAAGCAAAAGAATCGACTATAGAAAAGTTATTACGTTGACGCAAACTTCTGCACAAGGGGTCACTCCCGATGAAGGGATCTCGGCCCTTGCCTCGTCGAATGAGGTGCAGGATATTCCAAACTGAATACCACTGTGCAAAGGAAAAGAAAACGTCTATAGTGTCTGTTTTCAAAAAGCTTGGTTCCAACAACATCAAATAGGTTTGTTTTCCTTGCATTGATCAGAATCAACGCGGTCCCATCAATTAAACATATCACACCACAGAAATGAGCGAAAATAAAATGTACGTAAATGCCTTCCGCATTCGCTACTGGGCCTCGTCATCACCCGTTAGGTCACTTAACTAACGACAGAGCGGGAGCTGGACTAGTGCGGGTGTAACAACCTTAACTTTCTGTACGAATTTTTTTTACTAAAAGGGACACCTAAGCTTGAACACGAGTTATAAGTTTGTTTTGCTTTTGAACAACAAGAAGGAACTTATAGCTTATTGGTAAGACCTTGCACTGCTGAACCAAGCACCAGAGTTCAAATCCCATCAGCCACACATTCTTTTTAATTAAATTTTTTTATTCTTTTTAGAAGCCCAAGATTTTGCACGTGCACTACACGTAAACTGAAGAGTCACAAATAGAACAAACGAGTGCACTGCAGTATACCAAACGACCCCGACATGTGGAACAAAACCCATCCCCATCCGTCGGAAATAGACCGGCGACAAGCTTAGAAAAACCGGCGACGTCGGTCTCCCCCGTCCCAAATTCGTCCAAACTTCACCCCCTGCAACGTTTGGCCTACCCACTAAGCCCTTATTTCTTGTTTACTCTGAATTAATCCAGAGAGCAATCAAATGCCCATTTAACCTCATTTTAATGCAAATTTAAATGCATTTTTCATCATCCCATAAACCCTAATTTGTTCTATAAATACACACTCCATTTTACATCCCTTCATACTGAAAATTTCCTACAAAAACTCTACAAAATTCTCAAGTCCTTAGTGTGCAAGTGGAGTTAGCGAAGGGTGAAGCTCCGACGAACTTCCGGTGACGAAACGACACACCGGCACTTCCCCACTCTTTCTCTTTCTCTCCTCTACCTTATAAGCCAGTAAGTCCCCCTTCTCTCTCTCTCTTGCTATTTCCAAACTCGTCATTCTTAAAATGTGTCGGAAGCAGAGTTATCCGGCTTCCGATTCTCTTTTCTCTTAAAAATACAATTTTTTCTTAATTACAAACCTACAACTTTTGATATATTATTTAGTAATCATTAACAAAGATAATAGAACAAGTTTGACATCAAAATGATAACCGTAGCAAGTTGTATTTCAATTTTATATTAAAATACTTTTATGTTTCATATCGATATGTTTATACCTTTTAACCGTGTTATCTTTAGAAAACACACGAGATAATGACCTACCTCCTCACAACACACATATCTAATATAGCACGATAGAATTTGGGAACATATATTCGGGAAAATACGACTTTACATATAACTACCTCTAACTTATAAAACCTTTTTTTATAAGAAGTGTATTTAACAAATCTTTGCAATTGCGTCTCTACAACCCACTCTTCCATTCGGTATGGTGCGGATTATCGCACATTCTCGGACTTAGTAGAGTGAGATGCAGACCTCCCCACGGAGCATACGATCTCGAAAGATTTTTAATACATTTTTCTTTAGAAAATGTGATTTCTATTATAAATAAAACTTATATTTTTAATAAATAAATATATATGTAATTAATATCAAAATATCTAATTATAATATTTATAATATTTCACATTTCCAAAATTCAAGAAAAACATCCCATTTACAAGAAAATACCATACAATTCCAATATTTCAAATGAATACCTTATACTTTAAAAACTAGGTCATATTCACTAGAAATTTCATATTGAATAAAAGAAACATCTATGAAAACTCTAAAGATAATAATTAAATACTTGAGATATATTTTGAAAGTATAACAAAATTATTTTACATAAAACCCCTTCAAGTTATACTAAATTACAATAATGACCCTAGTAAACATAGGTTTTGTTAGTGTATATGCCCTAGAGGCCATTACTGTATCATACTGGTTTGTATATTACTTAATGGATGCTTGGGATATTCACCTTGTATATACAATCTTGCTCAAAATAGTAGTATGCTACTTGGTTTGTTTCTACTTCAATGTGTACATGTGTTTATTTTTGTATATCGCCTATACACATTAGTAGAGCCCTTAGGATCTTTGCTTGATTACCAGCGATGTGATGGCCGTCACACTAGTGGGGCTGGGGAATCTATAAGCACATCCTTATGCAGGTCCCTGGTCGCAGGACTATCGAGACAGGGCATCGATACTCCGGAGTAGACCAGCGCATGCGCTTCTCATCCCAGTGTGGGAGACGGTCTGTCCCACAGCCGTCAGTACGTCGTACTTGAGATAGTATGCGGGTGCTCGTTAGGTTACGGGTACACTGGACAGGACTCGTCGGGAACTGACTAGTTGGTATTATACCTATCGTCAGTTATCAGTTCCCAGGTGACATGAGTACAGCTTAGTCCGCTGACTTGACACTGTCACTTCGCCTCAAGTGTGTTCCCACTGCACTTTGATCACTACCCTACCACGGCTCAAAGGAGTCGTGCAAACAGGTAGTGGTTGGGTGCGGTCCCGAAGCACTTGGAGGCAGTGACGGTTAGACAGGATTCGTCTCTCTCGGTATTGGGGGTTGACATCGCGCTGTGTCTAGGAGAGCCATTACACGAGTAGTCCCTGGCCAGGGCAAACGAGATATACTGGTAGGTTTCCAGTGTTATCTCAGGGTGTTTTGGGCTTCGCTCCGGCACGACTTGTACCGCTATTAGGGGACTGACGTTTACCACCCCCTAGGCCCGCCATGCGATGTATCAGACGAACAGACCGGACTGTACGGAGAATGTCACACTCAGGCTCAGTAGGAGTTCAGATGGGTTTCGCCTCGTCGGTCTTCTTATCGGCATTACCTGGGGACCGTTACGCACAGCTAGTGCCGCTTGCGGTCTGTGGTTAAACCCACTGCCAGCGTAGTGTCGAGTCTTTAGAGTCCCACACAGAAAGCTTTTCGCCTTTAGGCAAAAGAGTAGAGGTCGCATGGTATTGCGACAGGTCGCATGGTTTTGCGACAGGGTTCGGTCACATCCGTGCACTTGTGCACGTACAGTGTCCGGACAGTTTACACTAGCGGGCTTTGGTTTAAGCCAGATCCTAGTGTACCTTATGGGATTGGATTTATCCAGTTTGCATTCGTGTTCCTCGGAACGCGGATGCGGGTGTGTATGCACAGTTAACAAGGAGGCAGAGGCAGCGGATTCTCATTAGGGTTGTTGACAGTTGACCGTTGACTATTTGACTTTATGCTCAACCCTAATGAGAATATGATATGTGATTAACTATTATATCAATTAAGTATTATGGTGATATGGTTGTTGACTTGTTGACTTTGTTGACTTGTTGACTTTTGTTGACTTGTTGACTTTTGTTGACTGGTTGACCGGTTGACTAGGCTTGACTAGTTGACCATCATGATAACCATAGCCATCATTTCATGGCAAAGACTTTTGTTTACTTGCTCATTTGTGTAAAATGAGTGCATGAAATGATATGGTTGTGGTTGCTTCAAACCATCACATAAGACTTTTTTTGATATGATGAGTTATGATCACTTTGGATTATGAGAGGGTGAAAGGCAAAAGAGAGCCTCATTCTTTCTTGCTCATTCTCTCTCTTGTTCTTGAGCTCTCCTCTTGCTCTCACCCTCAACCTCTTGCTCCCTCTCTTGATCTATGGTTCTCTTGTCTCATGAGTTGAGAATCAAGAACCATAGATAAAATCCCATTCTATTTCTTCTCTACTCATTCTAGTTCACTAGGTTTAGCAAACCAAGTGAACTAGTTTCTTCAAAGAACGAAGAAGGAGCTAAAGGTTGGAGCTTTCAGGTGGATCTATCTTCGGCGTACGGAGACGACGAGAAGAAGCCATCGGACCACCATCGGAGCTTTGAAGACGAAGGAGTTCAAGACAAGCAAGGTATAACCCCCTAACCGAGTAGCTAAAACTCTTAGTTAGGATGTTAGATAGATGTTTAACCAAGATCCGGGTTTTAGGTCCATGTTACCATCTTTAAGAAAATCGTTTTTTACCAAATTCCGCATTCCCGAAAGTACCGGGAGAGGTAGCATGGACTTACAGTGGTATCAGAGCCTAGTTAAACTCTATCTAACATGTTAGCAAGTATTTAGAAGATCGATCAACGCAAAAGTCCCGAAACGAACCCCGGAATTTTAAACTTTCTGTCGATTTTAAAAGTGCTGGAAAACTTTTTTGAAATACACCAAAAATCGACTCAGGCTTTTTTAAAGAAACTGCAAAAATTTAGGCCCATAACTCGATCAAAGCGCCGCGGTTCCGCGGCGGGAGCACGCTCCCGCCGCGGATCCGCGGCCGAGTTGACTCGGTCATGGGTTTTCGTTTTTGCAGTTTGCTAATTGGGGTATTTTGGGATTTTTAGTATATATATTTTCAACCCAGATTTTCCAGAACGAAAATTTTATTTTGGGGTCCCGAAAATCCGTATTTTTGATCGAACTTCTAAAAGACTTTAGCTAACGGGTTTTTCTGTAATGTGATATTTGTATTGAACGTCTACTAATCGCTATATGTCGATTAGTGGGGGTTATACAAATCTATGATCTGTAATGTGCTGGAATGTGTATATGAATATGTTGGATTGTCGCGGGTGAATAGCCGGGGGTTGTGAGACGAGAGTTTTCTTTTCTTTCAATTCATGGAAATTTGTAAATTGATGTAATAATTATTTGTATGGCCGCACAACCGGGTCGGGGTTGTAGCCGTCATTGTATAATTTCTTTTTACTGTTTTTGCTCCTAGGATAGACCCATGGAGGGGGTGCACAAACTACCGGGTATGCCGAAGTGTCGAGTGGCCTACTCATAGGAGATGAGGGAGGTTACTACGCTTCGGGTACTTGGCGGGTAGTTTGCCGCACCCGTAGGGGTCTTGGGTGGGGTATTTGGCTATTCACCGCGACCGTGTAATTTGTTTTTCGTTACAGGCTCGTGCGAATTACAGATTCCTAGTATATCCAATGTATTCATCTGTGATCTGAAATGTTTTATCATTGCAGTATATCTATATATGATATTATTTAGGCGTTGCTTATGTTTTACAGACGCGCTAGCCCAGCCCCCGCTCTGTCGTTAGTTAAGTAACCTAACGGGTAATGACGGGGCCCCGTGGCGAATGCGAATGGCATAAGCGTACGTCATATTTTGGTTGTTTTCTGCAATGGTAGGATTAAATGATGGGACGCATTAAAAGAACTAATGCAAGAATATCACGCATTAAAAGAACTAATGCAAGATAATAAACCAAGTTAAAGTCGTTGGAACACTTTCGAAAAACCACTCGGTTCTTTTCAAAACAACTTTTAAATGCGGAGCTTGAGCCACTCCTTTTAAAAGCTATCTCGTTCCATCGACCATATCAAGTTCACTACGTTCACGGTTTTGCCAAAACCATCCGTAGCCCTCCGTCGTTTCACATGAGTAGTCAATAGTATTCAAGCTGTGTATGTTGGCCAAAGTCAAGGCACAGTGATTGGTAGCTATTGGGTGTTCATGTGTAGCATAGATAGATGCGTTGGTTTGGGACAGTCGTACTGCCATTTTGGCCAAAGTCAAGGGTAGGTACGGATGGATCCAAATTAACCTGGATAATGACGGGTAGAACTTGACATGTGACTTATGATATTTTGGCCAAAGTCAAGGTCATAAGAGCATGGGGCAAAAATCCACATCGGGAGTTTCATAAGTACTGAAACTTGCTAGATTTGCATACCATTTGGAGTGTGATGATTCTGGTAGGATTCCTTCAGTTTCGTCACGCGATGATATTTGGATCCCGATCCTACTGTGAGTATATGCTACTCCTCGGGAAATTTCACACTAAACGATCAATGCTATAAACCTAGTAGGTGCCTAGAAAGGTGTTAGCGGGGCTACGCCCCCAGGGAAAAGAGGTTCTCTAATTAAGGAACTTCGCGAAAGCGTTGGAAAACCTCCCTCGAAGTACCGACACCAGCCTGGCTGAACGGTTAAGCAAGTATTGTGCGGTGGGATTGATCCTGACTAATTCTTCCTTTATGGTTTGAGGAGGGATTCGAGAAACAGTGGGAGCCATCCTGTTTAGACAAACTAAAAACCACTCTAAACTTGCAAGAGCATCATGCTGAGTGTTTCTTCTTCTCTCTCCTAATTGCAGCGACCAATCAACATGACTGGACTTAAGTTACTCCTAGATAAAAACAAACTGACAGGGCCAAACTACAAAGATTGGCTCAGGAATGTCAAGATAGCAATCACTTACGACAAGCTGGGGTATCTTCTTACCACCAAAGCTCCCCCTGTCCCTGGTCCAACTTCCAGCGTCGCGGATAAGGAAATCCGTAAGACTTGGGAGATTGATAGCGCGAAGGCCAAATGCCTCCTGCTTGCCTCGATGGACAACGAACATCAGAGGAGGCATGAGAATATGGACATGGAGTCCATATTGCTTCATACAAAAGAACTGTATGGAGAGCAATCTCGTATCGCAAGATACGAAGCGTCGATAAAGTTATTTTCGACAAGAATGGCCGTCGGATCATCAGTAGCCGAGTACGTGCTAAAGATGATCGGCTACATTGAGGAGCTCGCTGACCTAGGGATCACATTGGAGAGTGAGCTATATACGGATATAGTTCTCCAGTCCCTTCCTTCCACTTACGCCCAGTTTATACTGAACTTCAACTTACAAGAAAAAGAGGTTGAACTTTCAGAGCTCCTCAACATGCTGAGGAGCGCAGAGGGCACCCTACAGAAAAGTAGGGAAACATCCACTTTGTTTGTAGGAGGATCATCTTCTTCTAGGTCCAAGACGAAAGCCAAGGGAAAGAAGAAGAAGGCCCCCGCCAAACCAAGGGGCGGTGTTAGTAAAGTGGATACGAAGGGAAAAGGTAAAGCAACAAAGATAGCGGGGAAGCTTGTGGATAAGGAAGAATGCTTCTATTGTCATAAGAAAGGACACTGGAAGAATGATTGCAGGGCCTGGAAGGCCAGAACACAGGAATTGAAGTAGGTTGCAGCTTCAGCTTCAGGTGTGTATGTTATTGAAAACTGTCTTTCAATAAACTCTACTTCCTGGGTATTGGATACCGGATCAGGATCTCATATCTGTAATTCTTTGCAGGCGTTGAGAAACCGTAGGGTTTTGAAGGCAGGTGACATGACCCTCAGAGTTGCGAACGGAGCTAGCATGGATGCTAAAGCCGTGGGGGACTATCACCTGGGAATGTCAGATGGACATGTTTTGGTTTTGCGTAATTGCTTTTTTGTACCCAACGCAACTTGTAATATCATTTCTGTATCTTTAGTTTCTAAAGAAGGTTATGAATTTGCGTTTGTAAGTAATGTTGTAAACATTCACCTTAATCAAGTTTTGATTGGGTCAGGTACATTGAGTAATGGTATATACGTGTTAAACCAACCATAGATTTTTAATGTCCAGAATACACACAAAAGAAAGTCTCCAGAAATAAATCAGACTTTCTTATGGCATTGTAGATTGGGTCACATCAATGAGAGAAGGTTGACTAAGTTGCATACAGAAGGATATTTGAATACGTTCGAATATCAATCATATGCCACTTGTCAATCTTGTCTCAAAGGAAAGATGACAAAGACTCCGTTTACTGGACATGGAGTAAGAGCGAGCGAGCTCTTGGGACTCGTACACAGTGACGTGTGCGG
This sequence comes from Agapanthus africanus, assembly GCA_030015575.1. Taxonomy (NCBI): domain Eukaryota; kingdom Viridiplantae; phylum Streptophyta; class Magnoliopsida; order Asparagales; family Amaryllidaceae; genus Agapanthus; species Agapanthus africanus. Next base: position 146,925,232 of record CM057348.1, on the reverse strand, counting down.
TCCAATGTCTACACATGCCCGAAGCGGACATTCTTACTTCATTACTTTTACGGATGACTTCTCAAGGTACGGTTATGTCTTCTTGATGAAACATAAGTCCGAGGCCTTTGGAAAATTCCAGGAGTATAAGAATGAAGTAGAGAAACAGACCGGCAAAAGTATTAAGATTCTAAGATCGGATCGAGGTGGAGAATACTTAAGTGCCGAGTTCCTGGACTATTTAAAAGAGAACGGAATTCTCTCTCAGCTTACTCCTCCATACACCCCGCAACATAACGGTGTATCGGAGAGACGGAACCGCACCCTATTGGATATGATGCGGTCCATGATGAGTAACGCTGAGTTACCGCGATCATTCTGGGGATATGCGCTAGAATCAGCAGCATACCTTCTGAACCGAGTTCCCACTAAGACTGTGCCTACCACGCCATTTGAGATGTGGTGTGGGAAGAGACCCCATCTTAATCACATTAAGATATGGGGAAGTCCAGCTTTTGTCAAAAAGCAGCATGTGGACAAGCTCGAGGCACGCTCAGTACTGTGCAAGTTTGTGGGATATCCCAAGAATTCCAAGGGATATTTCTTCTACTGCGAAGAGGAACAAAAAGTTCTTGTTTCTCGTCATGCCCACTTTCTAGAACACCAGTTCATAGAAAAGGAAATAAGTGGGAGCGCAGTAGAACTGGAAGAAATTCCAGAACCACGGACTATTACTGAAAGTTTAGTGGAACCAGAGGGTTTGGAAGAACAGGACATTCCTACGCCGCTCCACAGGAGTAGTAGGCAGACTCATCCGCCCGAGAGATACTACGGTTTTCTCATAGACGGGGATAGAGAGGATTGCATCATAGATTATGATGAGCCTATTAGCTTCCAGCAGGCCGTTCAGAGCGTTGACTCAGTGAAATGGCTGGATGCAATGCGGACCGAAATGGAGTCCATGTACACCAACAAGGTATGGACGTTGGACATTGCTCCAGACGGGATAAAACCCGTAGGATGCAAGTGGATCTTCAAAAGGAAGATTGGTGTAGATGGACAGGTTGAGACCTATAAAGCTAGGCTGGTAGCTAAAGGTTTCCGTCAAAGACCTGGCTTGGACTACGACGAAACCTTTTCTCCAGTAGCCATGCTGAAATCCATTCGGATCCTTCTTGCCATTGCTGCCTTCCACGATTATGAGATCTGGCAAATGGACGTAAAGACAGCTTTTCTAAATGGAAATTTAGAGGAGTGTGTCTATATGGACCAGCCAGAGGGTTTCATTCAGAGTGGGAGCAGCGGAAATGTGTGCAAGTTGCTTAAGTCCATCTATAGACTAAAGCAGGCATCGCGGAGTTGGAACATCTGCTTTGATGAGACGGTCAAAGAATTTGGCTTTATCAAAAATCCAGATGAACCATGCATCTATAGTAGATTTGTAGCGAGAACTGTAGTATTCCTCGTTTTATACGTGGATGACATTCTCTTAATAGGAAATGACATTCCTATGCTACAATCTGTCAAGGGGTTCTTGTCACACAGGTTCTCCATGAAAGACCTGGGTGATGCCTCGTACATTCTGGGTATCCGGATCTACCGTGACAGATCCAAGAGGATATTAGGACTTTCTCAGTCTAGGTACATCGACACCATACTGAAGAGATTCAGTATGGAAGATTCCAAGCGCGGTAACCTACCGGCTTGTCACGGGATCACCCTCTCTAAAGAGATGTCTCCCAAGACTGATTTGGAGAGGGATCGCATGTCTATTATACCCTACGCTTCTGCGGTAGGCTCTATAATGTATGCGATGTTGTGTACCAGACCGGATGTAGCTTATGCACTGAGTGTAGTAAGCCGGTATCAGTCAAACCCTGGGGAGAAACACTGGATAGCGGTAAAGAACATTCTCAAGTACCTGAGAAGGACTAAGGAGATGTTCTTGGTGTATGGCGGAAAAGATCTCCAGATCGAGGCCTTTGCTGACTCCAGCTTCCAGAGTGACAAGGATGATTCCAAGTCCATGTCGGGTTTTGTCTTTACCCTCAATGGAGGGGCGGTGTGTTGGAAGAGTTCCAAACAAGAAACCGTTGCAGACTCGACGATGGAAGCGGAATACATCGCTGCATCTGATGCCGCAAAAGAAGCTGTCTGGATGAGGAAGTTCTTGAAAGAACTTCAGGTGGTTCCGTCCATTGTTGATCCAATACCTCTGTATTGCGACAACAACGGGGCTATAGCTTTAGCGAAGGAACCAAGGTCCCATCAGAAATCCAGGCACATCTTAAGGCGGTATCACCTGATCAGGGAGATCGTAGATCGCCAGGAGATCGAGGTTCGGAGAGTCGCTTCAGAAGATAACACTGCAGATCCATTCACCAAGGCCCTGCCCCAGACTCAGTTCGAGCGGCTGATTGAGATGATAGGTCTTCGATACGCCAGTACATGGCCTTAGTGCAAGTGGGAGATTGTTAGTGTATATGCCCTAGAGGCCATTACTGTATCATACTGGTTTGTATATTACTTAATGGATGCTTGGGATATTCACCTTGTATATACAATCTTGCTCAAAATAGTAGTATGCTACTTGGTTTGTTTCTACTTCAATGTGTACATGTGTTTATTTTTGTATATCGCCTATACACATTAGTAGAGCCCTTAGGATCTTTGCTTGATTACCAGCGATGTGATGGCCGTCACACTAGTGGGGCTGGGTAATCTATAAGCACATCCTTATGCAGGTCCCTGGTCGCAGGACTATCGAGACAGGGCATCGATACTCCGGAGTAGACCAGCGCATGCGCTTCTCATCCCAGTGTGGGAGACGGTCTGTCCCACAGCCGTCAGTACGTCGTACTTGAGATAGTATGCGGGTGCTCGTTAGGTTACGGGTACACTGGGCAGGACTCGTCGGGAACTGACTAGTTGGTATTATACCTATCGTCAGTTATCAGTTCCCAGGTGACATGAGTACAGCTTAGTCCGCTGACTTGACACTGTCACTTCGCCTCAAGTGTGTTCCCACTGCACTTTGATCACTACCCTACCACGGCTCAAAGGAGTCGTGCAAACAGGTAGTGGTTGGGTGCGGTCCCGAAGCACTTGGAGGCAGTGACGGTTAGACAGGATTCGTCTCTCTCGGTATTGGGGGTTGACATCGCGCTGTGTCTAGGAGAGCCATTACACGAGTAGTCCCTGGCCAGGGCAAACGAGATATACTGGTAGGTTTCCAGTGTTATCTCAGGGTGTTTTGGGCTTCGCTCCGGCACGACTTGTACCGCTATTGGGGGACTGACGTTTACCACCCCCTAGGCCCGCCATGCGATGTATCAGACGAACAGACCGGATTGTACGGAGAATGTCACACTCAGGCTCAGTAGGAGTTCAGATGGGTTTCGCCTCGTCGGTCTTCTTATCGGCATTACCTGGGGACCGTTACGCACAGCTAGTGCCGCTTGCGGTCTGTGGTTAAACCCACTGCCAGCGTAGTGTCGAGTCTTTAGAGTCCCACACAGAAAGCTTTTCGCCTTTAGGCAAAAGAGTAGAGGTCGCATGGTATTGCGACAGGTCGCATGGTTTTGCGACAGGGTTCGGTCACATCCGTGCACTTGTGCACGTACAGTGTCCGGACAGTTTACACTAGCGGGCTTTGGTTTAAGCCAGATCCTAGTGTACCTTATGGGATTGGATTTATCCAGTTTGCATTCGTGTTCCTCGGAACGCGGATGCGGGTGTGTATGCACAGTTGACAGGGAGGCAGAGGCAGCGGATTCTCATTAAGGTTGTTGACAGTTGACCGTTGACTATTTGACTTTATGCTCAACCCTAATGAGAATATGATATGTGATTAACTATTATATCAATTAAGTATTATGGTGATATGGTTGTTGACTTGTTGACTTTTGTTGACTTGTTGACTTTGTTGACTTGTTGACTTTTGTTGACTTGTTGACTTTTGTTGACTGGTTGACCGGTTGACTAGGCTTGACTAGTTGACCATCATGATAACCATAGCCATCATTTCATGGCAAAGACTTTTGTTTACTTGCTCATTTGTGTAAAATGAGTGCATGAAATGATATGGTTGTGGTTGCTTCAAACCATCACATAAGACTTTTTTTGATATGATGAGTTATGATCACTTTGGATTATGAGAGGGTGAAAGGCAAAAGAGAGCCTCATTCTTTCTTGCTCATTCTCTCTCTTGTTCTTGAGCTCTCCTCTTGCTCTCACCCTCAACCTCTTGCTCCCTCTCTTGATCTATGGTTCTCTTGTCTCATGAGTTGAGAATCAAGAACCATAGATAAAATCCCATTCTATTTCTTCTCTACTCATTCTAGTTCACTAGGTTTAGCAAACCAAGTGAACTAGTTTCTTCAAAGAACGAAGAAGGAGCTAAAGGTTGGAGCTTTCAGGTGGATCTATCTTCGGCGTACGGAGACGACGAGAAGAAGCCATCGGACCACCATCGGAGCTTTGAAGACGAAGGAGTTCAAGACAAGCAAGGTATAACCCCCTAACCGAGTAGCTAAAACTCTTAGTTAGGATGTTAGATAGATGTTTAACCAAGATCCGGGTTTTAGGTCCATGTTACCATCTTTAAGAAAATCGTTTTTTACCAAATTCCGCATTCCCAAAAGTACCGGGAGAGGTAGCATGGACTTACAGGTTTAAGCGGGACCAGTCACTTGAGCCTCAGGGAGCCGGAGATATGGGTGCTTGCCTATCTAAGGTAGACAACCTAACAAATGGTGTTATCAATACGGTATTGTTTTTGAAAAAGACATAAATCCTGCCGTCCATGTGCAGCAGTTACCGATAACATCAAAACGATCAGGATTTCAAGTTCTTTTTAAAGTGTCCGACTCAGACCGAGTCTCAATATAATCAATCTGACTTGAGTGTGATTCAAGTATGAAACCACAATTCAATATGAATCCATATACTCAATCTATTCAATCTATACAACTTGACTGAACCGAACCATGGATATACTCCATTTACATGTTCATCCATTATATCTGTTCCATTACTGATATAATGGTCTCGGAAAGTCATCCGTCTATATTCAATATGCAATACAAACAATACAATCATCGCGGGGTTTATAAAGGGTAGATTGGTACGGAAGGTGTTAAAAGTGGCATGAGACTGTAACCATAATACACCTAACCTGAATCTCCATTTCCGTTGTACCGTGGTTGAACGGTTCCTTATGCTCCTTATACCTTAGTCCACGTTGGACTCCTCTCGTATACACTGGCCTCTTCTGTACCAAACTATAAACAACTACGTTAACATAACCGTCAACATTATAATAGTTATACTCTCTCTCTCTGTCTATTCTACTTCTTCCTCCTCTTTGGGACTTATCGAGCGATTTGTTTGCTGACGACATTCTCTTTCTTCTTCTTTGGAATGTCGTCAGGTGTTTCGGACTCTGGAGATCGAGCCTAGCAGCGAAGACTTGGACCAGTTTACTGAAGATCCAGAGCTCTAGTTCACTTGTACATTACATTTCCTTTACATTTCTCTTATGCCACTGTTTACGCATTGCTTTCATTCCATGTATTTACTTTTCAATTGTATTGTAAAAAGAATGTTAATAAATAAAGTTGATGTTCAATTATACCTATTGTTTTTGTCTCTTGTGTATATTACTTATATTGCTTAGATACGCTTAGCGTGTTTACTTTAGAGTAAATATGTAGCGGCCTCGTCGCGTCCTCAACCCGTATACTGGGAAGCGGGGCGTGAAAATGGGTGCAAAATATATACAACATCTACTAGTATATATATAAATATATATAATAATCGTCCCAGGCATGATATAAAGCAACATCACAGAATCTCAGCCAAGCAACACAGAGTGGTGGATAATCCTGGAGCCTCGGGTTTCACTTAAGCCGCAAATGAGACCCGACGTTCCCTGTCGTGTAGATAGCCTATGCAATGAAAACCTAGACCCCTACGAGTGCGGCAACTTACCCGCCAATCCCAGAAGCGAGGCAACCCCAATCAACAACGTGAATGGGCCACCCAGCACTTCACTGAATCCGCTAACATGGGCACTATACCCCCTACGAGTGCGGCGAATAGCCCGCCAATTCTAGACTAAGGTCCCCTCCATCTCAACGCCATGAAATGCGGATCCGTTGCCCTCTAGAACCCGGCTATTCGTGCAATCCACCGTGGGGTAATCCTAGTACAAAAAAGAAATATGTACAAGGGTGACATCGACATTAACCCGGTCGTGCCCCAAACAAATAATATACAAACTGGCAGTGACGACAGTCCACATGTCGGACGCTCGCCACGCAATATCAAATGTACAAGTGAATCTAAATTGTACTACCATTGCACCACTGGCTATCCACCACGACGATCCAACCACAACCACAGCACAACACAAAACATCAACGTGAATATCATGTTCGCAAACCCGTCAAAAAGACATATAGCAATTAGATGAGTTGTACCGCTCTAATGATATTCACGGTTGCAGATAGTAATGCATATATTGAAAACCACATATTTAAAATTTCGATTAACTAAACTTTTCCAAATTGGACCTAAATACAAATCCAGCACTCAAACAAATCTAGAACAAAACCATATATAAAAAAAAATCATATTTCCGTGAACTAGAGCCCCAGAAAAAATTTGGGGCACTTTAGCCCAAAACGCGCGGTGGTTCCGTTGCAAAATGTGACATTTTGCAGCGGTTCCGCGGCGGAATTTTGGAGTTAGGTGTCCAAATTTTTTTCTAGCTCTAGTTTTGTCTGCACATATTTTTAGGATACCCAAAATTTTTTTTGAACAACTTTGAAATTCGACAGCAAGTACATGAACATGGAACTGTGATCCGGAAAAATTGGTCGATCGAGATTTTAACCTTGTGCAAACTAGCTAGTAGGGTTTATGGGTTGGCTCTGATACCATGTTGGGTTTCGCCAGCGCCCTGGCCATCAAACCGTAGCCGAATGCGGAACAAAATTTTTCTAAACTGGCGCTAACAGAACCCTATTCAACGGATCGACCATTAACCCTAAACTAGCAATATGTAAAAGGAATTAAGAATGGTTATACCGAATGATCCGTGTCCTTCAGCCTTGAGCCATCATCCTAACTTCCTAGAGGTCTCCTTGATCAAGCTTAATCTCCGGTCTCCCTTCATCGAAGATGATCCACCCGAGAGTCTATAAATCGAGCTCCAACCTCATATCCGAGGTAACTAGGGCACCTAGATTGCCATACTAGATACCGTAGAAGAAGTAGAGAGTGATGAAGGATTAATTTGTCTCAAGACACCCTAGGTTTCTCAACACATGAGACTTGAAGGCTGGAGGAAGAAGAAGAAGCCATTGGAGGATGAGAGTGTTGTAGGAGAGAGAATAAATAATGGCTTAGTTGTTTTTGTGTGTTGTGAGGGTTTTAAATAAATAATGGAGCCATCCCAAAATATCTCAAGTCTCCAAAATATCTCAAGTTAACAAAAGTCTCACAACATACAAAAACCCTAAGTATGCCACAATAGTAACCATAAGTCACTACTAAGCCATGCCACAATAAAAATGTAATAAACACCTTATCCTCCACCTCATAAACCTTTTAATACAAAAAGGTTTAAAACATAATGAGGTTTAATCTTCTAAAAGTAATCTTGTAAGAAATTACAAGAATATCTCTCATCCGTATATACATACCCGCATCCGTATCCCGAAGAATACGAATACAACGAGACAAAAATAATCCAACAATATAATACTAGGAACCGGCTTAAACCAAAGCCCACTAGTATTATCCGTCCAAATCATGATATGTGCACAAGTGCACGTATATGATCGAACCCTGCCGTAAAACCATACGGCCTCTACATCGTTTCGCCAGAAGCAGGGAAACCGTCTATGTGGGACTCTAAAGACTTGTTAATATGCTGGCGATGGGTTTAACCACAAGCACGTCAGCCGCACTAGCTGTACGTAATGGCTACCCAGGTATTGAGCGAAAGGAAGGCCGACGAGCAAACTCATCTTAAAACCCTTACTGAGCCTGACAGTGACAATATCTGTACAGTTCGGTCCGTTCGTCTATGAGTATCACATATCGAGTCTAGGGGAAGGATAAAATCAGACCCCTAATAACGCGACATTTCGTGTCGGTATGAAGCCCATCACCCACTGAGAAACTACTGATCCGAATCAGTAATTCTCGACTACCTTGGCCAAGGATTTCTGGTGATGGCCACCCGTGCACAACGCGACATCAACCCCTAATACCGGGAGAGACGAATCCCCTGACAATCCGCTCACTACCTCTATGTGGCTCGGGACTGTACCCGACTAAAACCTGTTTGCACGACTCCTTTGAGCCGTGGTAGGGTAGTAATCAAAGCACAGTGGGAACTCATACGAGATAAATGATGATCTCAGGTCGATAGACTAACCCGTACACATGTCACATAGGAACTGCTATCTGACAATAGGTATAATACCAACTAGTATGTTCCCGGTGAGTTCGTCCGGTGTACTCATAACCCAATGAGCACATGTATACATCTTAGGTGGACAAACTGACACCAATGGATTGTGAGACCGGCCACCGCCCTTCGTCGGGGTCTCGATCAGTATACACTAGTCTACTCTGGAGTATCGATGCCCAGTCTCGAAACTCCCATGACTAGAGACATTTAAGGATGTGCTTATAGACCATCCAGCTCCCACGTATATGATCGCCATCATAATGCTGGTAGTCAAGCAAGAATCGTATGGGCTCTATCAACATGTAATAATATCACCTAATGCTGTACATGATGATAAAGACAAACCAGATAACATACTATCATCTCGAGTAACACTGTTCTACCAGTATAGGTCCTCCCTCAATCATCATAATCACCTGTCTGCAACTATGATAATTGCCTTGAGGGCACTATAGCCAACACATTGCTATACTACGTTATATTCACGTAAATGTTGATACAGTTCAGTATGACTTCTCTATATCCGGGGGATCGATTAGTGTATGTGTGTGTGTATTTTGTGGATAGGGATTGAATTCCATTCTGTTATAAACACGTTTATAGAACACTTGCATAAATACTAATGATTGCCATGCTGCACGAGCACAGACGCGTATGCTACACTACACATCATTAGTATTTCCATGACACAGTAGAACCGTTGCATCTATTTGCATGATTGACTATATTTACGTACGACACATTTTGTTACGTGTTGATTGAGTTACGAATACCATTGCCATAGGTATTTGTATATAATTGTTATGAGTTTTATGATATTTTTATCTACGATGATATATCGCAGTGGTATGGGACACTGCTATATGTGTGTGTGTGTGATTATATATATATGTATGTATGTATGTATGTATGTATGTATTATACAGAATGAATTATGCAATTATTGTTCTTCTTCATTTGATGTTTTATCTGGATACGATGGGTTGACATCCATCATGAGATTGATGTTTTCTGATTTGATTTTATTCCGACCGAGTGGGAGAGTTATACAGTTGCGGACATGCTACGTTATTCGGACTGAGTGGGGGAGTATACAGTCGGATACATGGTGGACCCGATCGATACCGAGGGGCAGGAAAGCCGCGTTTAAGGCGGGGAACCTAACGAGGGCACTCAATGCCGGAGATAGATTAGTGCACGGCGGATATCTAGGGGATACCAACCGGGCCTATTGATATCGAGGGAGGACTGGTCTGCCGAGACAGCACATACGATATCTGGAGTTACGTGTCGGTGATAAATACGAGATTTATGATGATTTTGAGTGTCGGTGATGGACACTCGGTAGATGATGAGTTGAGTGCCGATGATGGACACTCGTAAGATTTAGGGTGTCGATACTTGACACTCATATATTGATGTTTGCGCGATCTTTCGAGATGCGCTGTTATACTTTATGCTATATAGTAGACGAGTATGACTGATCCAGAAGATGGTACTTGAATACTATTTTCACATGTTGATACACATAAAGAGATTTCCAAATGAACTATAGTTTCATTATTTTGACGTGTCTCGGACGACACAAGGATCTTTTAAACAAGAAACCTTCTTAAAACTCATTTCTAAAAAACGAGACGTATACTTTAAATAAAACACATATAATACTTCATACTACTACGCCTGCTTCTTATACCGTGACATACGTATCACACGGCTATTTTAAAAAGGGTTTACATACATCTTTCGGCTGATTTATAGGCTTATACATGGATGCATGTTATATACATATGAGATGATGATATATTTTCAGATTTACACGATCGTTATTAATGCGTTCATAGTACTTGTGCATTATACATTTATTAGTACATGATATGAAAGTACTATATTTTATGACCTAGGTAGATTGTTATGCATTTCGATTTCTACCTTACGATATATTTTTATTCACCGAGTTGGCAACTCACCCCCGTTGTGCCCCAGTTTCTTGCAGGATTTACCGCTCAGATCAGTAGCGGCTTGCTGGCACACTTCTTTTTACGGTGATTGCCTTGGTAAGTGGGTTACTTGTCATATCGTAACCACACATTGTATATGTATATATTCTTTTGTATCTATTTAAAAACTCCATCGACCAAAACTTGTATATTTATGGACTTAGAAGCAAGACTTAGAGGTTATATTTTTGTGGGCGTCGCACTCGTTGGAGTCGACTTTATATTGTTGTTGATTATGTTTTGCTTTTTTTTTCTTCGTCTTGGGCGTCGTATATTATCTGCGTGGTTGCTCCGCCATTTGGGCGTGGAAGCTAGCTCCCGTTAGGGATGATTTATATTTTTTATGTTTTGTACTTGGTTTTATTCAAAATTTACAAAAGAGGTGTTGCCCGATTTTCAAACGTCATCGATATTTTTCAAACAAACTTATTTAAATTTTAAAGGAAACTTGATTCCATTTAATAACTCTTTTTAAACATCACCTCTGCTATTTCTTCAAAAAGGTTTAGATTCCGGGTTTTTGGCTTACTTGGATCACATCGACATCTTTAGACGTTACGTGATCTAAGTGCCGGTCACGTGCTGCTTTCGGGTCATAACAAAGTTGGTATCAAAGCGTTAGGTTTAAGCTTTGTTTGAGTCTAGGTTTGATTATGTGGAGTATAGGGCATACACTTCCGTTACCTAGGCTTGACCTTACGGAACTTAGACTTGACTTTGGGGGTTTTATACCCGAAATTTCGTTACGTGGGTTGATCTTAGTTGATGGAGTAGGTACTAATTAGAGTAACGTACCGTACGTATGTTCCACAAAATATTTATGATACGATACTCCGCTTAAATAACCTTAGGATATCTATCTTGAGATCTTTTCTTCTATTCATTCTGTTGATTTATCCTCATCGATATTTGTTGGTTGTTCCGGTCACTATGTCTATGCAAGCCAATAGGGCTGTAGTTAGAGACATGGTTAGGGCAGGATTGTCCGAGACGAGGACTAACCAGTGTGATATCCTGGTGACATAGGAACATATTGTTTATCCTTATATGATAGGATTTCTCGTTTGAGGCGAGTTTTCTTTGGGATCCGCACCGGAGGGTCGGGTCATTACTTGAGACTAGCCGAACTTGGAGGCCTGATATTGTTCAGCCTATTCCGGAGATCATTGTGTTGCCTACTGTTCAGACAGTGGTACCAGCCGTTGCTGAGATTATCGAGACGCCGCTCCCAGAGTTCATGAAGCTAAAGTCGCCGGTGTTTACGAGTATAGATGTGACAGAGGATCCTTAGTCATTTTAGGATATGATGGCTAGGATAATTAGTATGTTGTGATGCTCCGATGCGAGATCGGTGAAGTTGACCAGCTTCTTTTTAAAGGGTCTTGCTCAGACCTGGTGTGGGTCGATCGACAGAGACCGAGTAGTGAGTCTTCCTCTGTCACGCCCCACTTCCTAATAGACGGAAAACGGGTACGTGACGAGGCCCGTGATGTATTTATTTTGAGAAGGTCATTTCTCGGAATAAATACGCTAATCGTAAAGAAGCAATATAAAATGATAAGAAAATTAACATAGGAATCAAAATTCAACAATTTTATTTATATTCAACTTGATTCATTTACAATACATGATTTCAACTGAAAGAAAATACAAGAATGGAAATGTCTAAATAGGTGGTATACATAAATTGAGAACAAGATAACTAGTCTAGGCTGGGTCGTGATTTGATCATGCTCCTCCCCCGAGTTGTCTGCCTCCTCAGTCTCTATAATATCTGAAGAACATTCCAAGAAAACAAAGAAGGGTGGAATGTCCGTCAGCGAACTTTTGCTCGGTAAGTCCCTAAAAAATAAAGTGAAGTATAAAGTGTAATGATAAAGAAAAATGTATATCATGAACAATTGATTATGAAGTATGATGTGTCAGCATGTCGTTTAATGTAAATATAGAAAGTTTATTTAGCATGCAGTTCTATATATCATGGTAATTAACATGAGCAGAATATAACCTGGCCGTGTAGTGTAGGTATAGTGAACATGAAGTGAATGTAAGTGTCTTAACAGTCTCTACTTGGATATACTAATTTAACGTAAGTTCAAGAGTGAATGTCAACCAATCTCAAGAGTGTTCTCGAACCCAACAGGCTGTAATTCAGGGGTAAGGAACCATGGGCCCGAATCAAGTGTTAGTAACGGGATTTCAATCTAGTGTTGAAGTATTCCAAACTCAACATGCTGTAATTTAGGAGCAAGGAAACACATGCCCTCATGATAGCTTGCTTGTGTTAGTAGACATGGATTCATGATCTAGTAGGACTCCTGAGATTTCATTGGATTCATACATGATCTACCCCAGCACCCCGTGTATTCTACATTACCGATAAATTTACAGGCCTTGCTCGAATCCATGAATACATCAAGTGGCAAGATTGAGTTCATGTCGATATCGAGTATTCATGTCAAGTATTCATGTCAAGCTGTATTCATGGTTCGAGTCAAGTCATAGTGTTCTAATATTCATGTTTTGATTTAGTCAAGTTTAAGTATTCTAATTCATGATCAAGGGTCAACTATACATGTTTGAGTTTGGTATAGATAGTTTGAATTCGGGTGTTCATATTCATGTTCAAGTATTCATGTTTGACTTTCGATTCCGGTTTGTATTGGATTCAGGTTCATGTTTGAATTAGATTCAGGTTTGAATTAGACTCAGACTGAGTCAGACACTTGTACTGATTGAAATCTGGAAATCTTAAGTTCGGGAGTCATCGGTAACTGCTGCACATGGACGACAGGATTTGTGTATTTTTCCAAGACAATTACCATTGATAACTCCGTTATGTTTTCTACCTTAAATATGCAAGCACTCACTTTCTCCGGTTCCTTAAGGCTCAAGAGAATTGATCCCGCTTAAACCTATATTTACTAAAGTCCTTAAATATTGTTTTATATAACTCGAGAAGGTTTTATGAAAATATTTTTAGTAAAATTTCAAAATAAACCTCGAGAATTTAGTTATATTATTTAGGGTTTTCATGGATATGAATTTTAAGGATTTGAGGTATTTTAGGGATAATTACTTAGCTTGGAAAGTTCGTGGTATTTTATTGTAAAACTTGTCTTTTATTGGTATCTTGATGGTATTTTAGTGAAACCTGTAAATCTTTCATTTTTAAAAAAATGTAAGTTTATTATATTTTGAAAATATATGGATTTGTAATTTTATAATTATTAAAAATTAAATTTTATTTAATTAGAAAAATGCGATTTTCTTAAAGACCGTATTTAAAACCTTTCGAGATCGAATGCTCTGTAAGGAGGTCTGCATCTCGCTCTACTAGCCTAAGAATGTGCGATAATCCGCACCATCTAATAGCGAGTCCCCTAAAAAGGGTTGTAGAGGTATAATCGCAAAGGAAATTAAAACACCATTTAAAAGAGATCCGGTTTTTATAGTAAATGGTATTTTCTTATAATAATGTATTCGTGACAAAAATTCGCATAAAAGAGGTATCGTGCTATGGAACCATGTGTGTATGTGAGGGGTAGGTCATTACCCCATGAAGTTTTCCTAAAGGTATGTTTAATCAAAAGCTAAAAGAGATAATATTAAAATTCATGGTATTTAAATGAAAAACTTAAATTAAAGTTATTTTACATGAGAATTTTTGATGGAATTTGATTCTAAATAATTATGGTTTAAGGTTATAAGTGATGTGTACAAATTAGATTGAACAAAGTATTAAAGAGAAGGAGTTTTCTAGGTTTTAGAAAAAGATATCGGTATTAACTCCACTTACCGATATATGTTTTAAAATGAATTTTTAAAGAAGAAATACGAAGATTGGAAGGGACTTATCGTTTGATTATGCTAAGAAGAAAGGGAGGAAGAGTAGGAAAGGTTTGGGGTATTGCAGGAGCTCCGGATGTTGCTTCGATTCTTCGCTTGAAGTTGATCGCTTGTTAACTCCACTCGTACTTCACTTATGCTTAGGAAATTTTTGAGTGTTTTGGCTAGAAATTTTCAGAATGATGTTGGGCTAAGGCATAGGGTAGTATTTATAGTAGAGAATTAGGGTTTTGAAATTGAAAATGTGGGTTAAAAAGCATTAAAATGTGGTTTAATTGTGAAATAAAGAGTCTCTGTTTGATTCCAGGGAAATCAAACAGTGCATAGGAGTTAGGGTAGGTGAAGGAGTTAGTATGCAAAGCCCGAGGACATTTGGCCTCACATCAACCGTCGGCGCCAGTCTTTTCCTCAAATCCGCTGGTCGATATTTGACATCTGGCCTTGAGATTCATGCCAGATGATCAAAACACTGTTTACTACATTTTCCACAAGTTTGATTTTTCTGACTTTTCATTTTTCTGTGAATTATACGTGTAAACTTTTGAGCTTCCAAAAATTAAAAAAAGAAAAATCAGGAAAAAATAATGTGTCTGATGGGGTTCGAACACAGAGGCTATGTCATAGCAGTGCAAGTACTTTATCAGTGAGCTATAAGTTATTTCTTGCTTTTATTTAGCAAAAGTAACTTATAACTCCAACTCAGGTTGTGATACTCTCTTCTGTACATTAAAAAGAAAAATTTTGTACAGTGATTTCAGAGTCGTTACATTCTACCCTCCTTGTAAAAATTTCTTCCTCGAAATTTTATACGAGGGTGGTGTAACAGATTCAAGGAAAAATTTGATTACAGCAGTGTTGAAGGAATTACTGATCTTGTACCGAAGATTAAAGAAAATGTTTGGGTAGAACGAAAAGATGCAAGAATTTGAAAAGGCTGAAAAAGATGGAAAGAGATTTACCATTGTTATCTTGACCTATCGCTTCGGCTTCTACGGTCGCCAAAGTGAAAGCTTGACGTCTCTGCACATTTCTCTGTGCATGCTGGTACATCGATGGCTGACGAGGTAAAGGTGGTCCGCGTAGAGGTGGTGCAGGAAGAACTAAACGAGTAGGTGGAGCTTGAATAGCTGGTCTAGCTGTGGGGGCTAGGCCAGTTCGGTTGTGTCGGCAAGTTCCTATAGTGTGTGAGGATGATCCACATATCAGACAAAGACCATTCGCTCGACGACAATCCTTGACTTGATGTCCAGTCCTCTTATAATAAATACAGAAGTTGGTTTCAGTCTCGGAAAATGATCCTCCTGGCTTCATAGCTGGTGCTGGGAGAGTTGGCCTAGAAGAGGCTCCTCCATTAACCTGGTTGGCGGGACGTTTCATACCGACCAACTATGGCTTTCATTTCTTTTTAATGACAGCTTCATAGCGACGAGCTAACTTCAAAGCTGCTTCGTGTGTTAGGTATTCCCCCGTTGCTAAAGCGGCTTGAATCTCAGGGTCTAATCCTTGCTGGAAACACCTGGCTCTGATTTATGCAGTAGGAATTAGATGGGTGGCAAATCTGCCGAGCATGGTGAATTCGGCGTCATACTCGTCCATTGACTTATCCCATATAGATCCTTGTTGCAGGTGAAGGAACTTCTGTTCCATCTCGAAGTGTGCGGTTTCTGGAAAGTACTTGGCGTCAAAGAGATCACAGAAAGTCTTCCATTCTATCGGCTGCTCAAGACGGCTTTCCTCGGCCTTCCACCAGACTCTGGCATTGTCAGTAAGCTGGAGTTTTGCTATCCTGACCCAAGCCACTTTTGGAACTTGAGCTGCGGCTAGGTCGTCTTTAATGCTCTGAGCCCATTCCTCGAACTCAAGTGGTTTATCCTTCCCTGAGAAGTTCTTCGGGTGTAACGCTCGAAATTGTTTCACTCCTGATGCTTTTACTTTAGAGCGGATGAAATTCTGTTGAATGGGAGCAGTCTGCTCCTATAAAATCGTGCTTTGAGCCTGCTGACATTCAAGTAGGCTTTTGATAGCCTCCAGAAGCATCATATGTTCTGTGAGTGGTGCGGCTATGATAGGTGGAGGTGGTAGGATGGTAAGGATAGGTTGTGGTGGTGTACTTCCATCGTTGGTGGTAGGGTTGCTAGGAGAATCCATCATCTTAGATAGAGCAAAAAGATTAGAATAGATTCAACGGAAATTGAATTGCAAGGAATGTAAAGTTGTTGAATCTCATATTTCTTGTTATATATTGCTTATGACTTCATACAGAACGGACCTGCATGGACCGCCAATAAAACCTGTCACGCCCCGCTTCCCAATAGACGGAAAACGGGTACGTGACGAAGCCCGCAACATATTTATTTCGAGAAGGTCATTTTCCGGAATAAATACGATAAGCGTAAAAGAAGCAATATAAAATGATAAGAAAATTAACATGAGAATCAAAATTTAACAACTTTATTAACATTCAACTTGATTCATTTATAATACATGATTTCAACTGAAAGAAAGTACAAGAATGGAAATGCCTAAATAGGTGGCATACATAAACTGAGAACAAGATAATTAGTCTAGGCCTGTGTCGCGATCTGATCATGCTCCTCCTCTGAGTTGTCTGCCTTCTCAGTCTCCACAATATCTGACGAACATTCCAAGAAAACAAAAAAAGGTGGAATGCCACTCAGCGAACTTTCGCTTGGTAAGTTCCCAAGAAATGAAGTGAAGTATAAAGTGTAATGATAAAGAAAAATGTATATCATGAACAATTGATTATGAAGTATGATGTGTCAGCATGTCATTTAATGTAAACATAGCAAGTTTATTTAGCATGCAGTTATATATATCATGGTAACTAATATGAACAGAATATAACCTGGCCGTGTAGTGTAGGTATAGTGAACATGAAGTGAATATAAGTGTCTTAACAGTTTCTACTTGGGTATACTAATTTAACGTAAGTTCAAGGGTGAATGTCAACCAATCTCAAGAGTGTTCTCGAACCCAATAGGCTGTAATCCAGGGGTAAGGAACCATGGGCTCGAATCAAGTGTTAGTAACGGGATTTCAACCTAGTGTTGAAGTATTCCAAACTCAACAGGCTGTAATCCAGGAGTAAGGAAACATGGGCCCTCATGATTGCTTGCTTGTGTTAGTAAACATGGATTCATGATCTAGTGGGACTCCTGAGATTTCATTGGATTCACGCATGAACTACCCAAGCACCCCATGTATTCTACATTACCGATAAATTTACAGGCCTTGCTCGAATCCATGAATACATCAAGTCCCAAGATTGAGTTCATGTCGATATCGAGTATTCATATCAAGTATTCATGTATTCATGTCAAATTGTATTCATGGTTCGAGTCAAGTCATAGTGTTCTATTATTCATGTTTTGATTTAGTCAAGTTCAAGTGTTCTGATTCATGAGCAAGGCTCAAGTATACATGTTTGAGTTTGGTATAGATAGTTTGAATTCGAGTGTTCATAATCATGTTCAAGTATTCATGTTTGACTTTCGATTCCGGTTTGTATTGGATTTAGGTTCACGTTTGAATTAGATTCAGGTTTGAATTAGACTCAGACCGAGTCAGACACTTGTACTGATTTAAATTTGGAAATCTTAGGTTCGGGAGTCATCGATAACTGCTGCACTTGGATGGCAGGATTTATGTCTTTTTCCAAGACAATTACCATTGATAACTCCGTTGTATTTTCTACCTTAAATAGGCAAGCACTCACTTTGTAACAAGCCTAAACTTTCTGTACAATTTTATTTCAAAAATACAGAAAGGGGTATTTGAGCATGAGCATAAGTTATAAATTTGTTTTGCTTTTGAACAACAAGAAGGAGCTTGTAGCTCACTGGTAAGACCTTGCACTGTTGAACCATAGCACCAGAGTTCAAATCCCATCAACCACACATTTTTTTTAATTAAATTCATTTTAATCTTTTAGAAGCCCAAGAGTCTACACGTGCACTACACGTAATAGGGTAAGTTACAGAATAAACAAACGGGTCCACAAGTCAAGACGAAGCGACGGGGACACGTGGCAAGGAGACGCGGCCCGACTCGGCCAACTCGGGCCGGCGACTCGGCCAACTCGGCCGGCGCCGCCGGGTCAGCTCGGCCCGATCCTAAATTTTCTTGAACTCCTTGAAACTTTTGGCCTACCCCATTCCCCCAGCACTATTTAAATTCTCTGCTATTAACCAGAAAATTAAAATACCCCCTTTTAATTTTTTTAATGCAAATTAAATACAATTTTTATTACACCCTTTCACTACCCTAAAACCCTAATTTTTTCTATAAATACCATACCTAAAATCACCCCTCCTCACTCCCAAATCCCTGCCCAAACTCTCAAGAAAATTCCCAAGACTTTTTGTGTGCAAGTGGAGTTAGCAAAGGGCGAAGCTCCGACGACGATAAGAGGAGATTCCGACGACGAAACGACGCACCGGCACCTCCTACCTCTTCCTCCTTCTCCCTTCTATTCAAATAACCCGTAAGTCCTTACTTCTTCCTTTTTTCTCTATTATAAGAATATTCAAAACTAAAACCCCACGGAAGCGGAGTTAATCCGACTTCCGATTCGGTTTTACTTAAAAAGTTCTATTTTTCTTAAACACAATAATACCAAACTCTTATATCATGACCATTAAACATTAACGAAGATAATAGAACAAGTTTGGCATCAAAATAATAACCATAGCAAGTTTTATTCCACTTTTACATTAAAATACCTTCATGTTTCATTTCGAGATGCTTGAACTTTTTAAACCGTATTACCTTAGAAAACTCACGAGGTAATGACCAACTCCTCACAACACACATATCTAACACAGCACAATGAAATTTGGAAACATAGATTTGGGAAAAATACGATTTTACACATAACTACCTCTGACTTATAAAAACATTTTTCTACAAGATATGTATTTTAACAAATCTTTACAAATGCGCCTCTACAACCCATTTCGGGGAACCCATTCGGGATAGTGTGGATTATCGCACATCCTCGGACTTAGTAGAGTGAGATGCAGACCTCCGCAAGGAGCATACGATCTCGAAAGATTTAAAATACAATTTTCTTTAGAAAATGTGATTTCTATTATAAATAAAACTTATGTTTTTAATAAATAAATATATATGTAATTAATATCAAAATATCTATTTTTAATATTTATAATATTCCACATTTCCAAAATGCAAGAAAAATATCTCATTTACAAGAAAATACCATATAATTTCAATATTACAAATAAATACCATTTACTATGAAATTAGGTTTTATTCACTAGAAATGTCATATTGATAAAATATACATTCATGAAAACTCTAAAGACAGTAATAAAATACTTGAGGTGTATTTTGAAAATTATACAAAATTATTTTTACATAAACCCCCTCAAGTTATACTAAATTACAATAAGGACCCTAATAAACATAGGTTTAAGCGGGACCCGTCTCTTGAGCCTCAGGGAGCTGGAGATATGGGTGCTTGCCTATTTAAGGTAGACAACTTAACAAATTGTGTTATCAACATAGTACAGCAGTTACCGATAACACCAAAACCTAATTCAGGATTCAATTTCTTTTCTAATTGTTTGACTCAGACCGAGTCTCAATATAATCAATCTGATTTGAATATGATTCAAGTATCAAACTACAATTCAACATGAATCCATGAATCCATATATTCAAACTTTTCAATCTATCAATCTATATTGACTGAACCGAACAATGGATATACATCCATCTACATGATTCTCCAGTTACATCCATTTACTGATATCATGGTTTCGGCAAGTCATCCATCTATATACAATATACAATTCAAACATTACATCAATACAATCAAGACAATACAGTACAAACAATACAATCAAGATATCGTGGGATTTATAAGGGGTAGATTGGTACGGAAGGTGTTAGAAGTGGCACGGGACAGCAACCATAAAGATACCTAACCTGAATTCAATTGCCATTGTTCCGTGGTATTATCGATGGAGCCTTGTACTCCATATACCGTAGTCTCTGGTCTAGTGAGACTCCTCTCATATACACTGGCATTTTCTGTACCAAGCTACAAACAACTACGTTAAAATAACAAATAACATTATAATAGTTATACTCTCTCTGTCTATTCTACTTCTCCCTCCTCTTTGGGACTTATCGAGTGATTTTTTCGCTGACGACATTCTCTCTCTTCTTCTTTGGAATGTCGTCGGGTGATTCGGACTCACTGGAGATCGAGCAAACCAGCGAAGATTTGGACCAGCTAGCTTTCGACCCAGAGCTTTAGATTCCTTGTACACATTTACATTCTGTACTTTCCTTTTCTGTTATGCTACTGTTTAGGCATTGCTTTCCATTCCATGTATTTACTTTTCAGGTATATTGTAAAAAGAATGTTAATAAATAAAGTTGCTGTTCAATTATATCTATTGTCACTGTCTCTTGTGCATTTTACTTATATTGCTTAGATACGCTTAGCGTGTTTACTTCAATAGCGGCCAGTTGCGTCCCCTTCGCCGTACACCGGGAAGCGGGGCGTGACAGGTTTTGTTGGCGGCCCATGCAGGTCAGAGCTGTATGGAACCCTACCATACAGTTCAGTTCTGTATGGACAACCTAAGCAATATAACACAAGAACCGGCAACTGAAAACATTCTTTACAATTCATACTTCTTGAATCTTATACTTTGAATCTGTCCTAACCCAAAATTTTCTTTCAAGGTTATGGATTTCCCAAACAACACCAGCACGAATGTCAACAACACTCCCCCACCACTACCACTCACACCTACCGTCGCTGCTCCGATCAACGAGCAGACGGTTTTGCTTGAGGCAATCCGTAACCTCCTGGAAGGACAGCAGCAGCAGACTGCTATCTTGATGAACCGTCCAGAAGCGGAAGCACCCGGAGTGAAGCAATTCTGGGTATTGCACCCCAAGAACGTTTCGGGAAAAGAGTGCCCTCTGGAAGCGAAGGAATGGGCTCAAAGTATTGAAGATGACCTAGCAGCGGCACGAGTGCCAGAGATAGCTTGGGTTCGTGTTGCGAAGTTTCAGCTCACCGACAATGCATGGGTTTGGTGGAAGTGTCACGTCCCGAAATTACGGAATATGACCGGCAAATAAGTGTACGTGGTACATACGCATCATCGGTAATGGTGCTGGTGTCCTAACAGCAGGATATCAAAATGGAATATAAATCACAATAAGTATGCGATGCAGAGCAAGAATAATAATGTGTGGGAGCTGAATACTAACACCTTGATCGCTAAACTGCATCTAATGTCATAAGAGTCCTACAGCTACGCCAACTATAAGGCTAAGCTAATACGCTAACTGCAGGTAAGGGAAACCGCCTAATCTCTGAATCGATACATATATATACATATATAGTCGGTGATCCCGCCTCGATAATATCATATCTGATACCATATCACTATAATCGGTTATTCCCAAGTCAAGAGGGCGGATCAAACATCAAATATAGCTCGTACGTAAATCCGTCGTACGGCATCCCCAAATCTGGGTATGGGTCAATATCACATTAGTCAAATCATTCATCTGGTATTCTCTTTAATCAATATCATAATCCGGGTACTGACCTACGTCTAGTACAAAGCTAATATCATCACTATAATCATGATCTGGCTACTGATCGACAATCCCGTATGAATCGATATCATCAGCACATGTCATCTCAAGGAGTACGCATCGCCCAAGACGGCCTATCATAAATTCCGTGTCATATCATATCATATCGTATCCTATCTCGTATCATAATCACATGTCGATCATTTATCTAAGCATCACTATGCACATGGCATCGTCATCCAAGACCCGCTATCATATCAGGATGTATCTCTAGTACGAATCCTACCATATCACTGATCATAATCTCAGATCAAATATCATCGACTTATCTCAATCCCAAGTATCATCCTCAAGTCTGTATGTGAACACATAGTCCCATACCCACGCGAACACATAACTATATAGAATCCCAAAACCACATATGAAATAAGGATGTATGCAAGTATGTATGTGTGTATATGTATGTGTAGTGCACCCACTACCTAGGGTTTCGCGATACTAAATCATCAAGCATACCAATTATCCATTCTAAACCTCAATGATTTCCGAACAACAAATAATAATCTTAGGTGTGTATACACATCCGTATACATCACCACGGACTGCGGGGGTGCTATACGCCATCCACCCGACTTCTCCCCGTAAATATAAATCTACTCACCTTGCTTATGTGTGCCGGTGCCGATATCGCCATTTGCATCTCCAACGCCTCGACGCCACGTGAGCTACCTACAAGGATATCACACGCTAAAACACATGAAAACCATGTCGGAAACCAAAATGGTGCACGCTATGCCCATAGGTAAAAACCTGTGGCCTCGCGTGCAATCACAGCCAATATCCCTCTGCCGTAGGCGTTCAAACGCCACCCGACAGAAACGAATCATCGAATACCAAAATCCACACGAAAACAAGTCGTAAATCATGCGCCAACTCAAGAAAATCAACCCAGATTCTACCCTGGTTGGAACCAGACAAAACTAGACATACCTAAGGTCGAGTTTGCAGGTAAAAGAGCCGTGCACGCAAAACGAGGGGGTTCCCTACTGCTCTAGCCGCAAATTGCGGCCAGAAGGAATAAAACTGTGGACAGAAATGGGAGTTGGGGGCTAGGTCTTTGGGTGTTGGTTTCTATCTGCCTGCATATTTCACTGCCGAGTCAATTTGATTTTAAGAGGTCTGGGTTGATAGCAGTTTCCAGAAAGGTTACAAAATCGACAAAATCGCTAAAATACGCCAAGTTGAAACATTCAGGTAACTTACTGGAAATCTGGGGTATTCTGGGGTTAACTGGTCTCAAACACACCTAATAAGATTACCCTAATCATCAAAACCAATACTTAGTCAAGTCTCACTCAACTTTATCTAAACTAGCACTAATCTACTTAATAACACTAAGTTTCAGCCAATGATCCATAACTTAACAAGATAGGAGTTGGGTTGCGGGATTATACCTCAAAGAAATCCTTAGAAGGAAGGAGAAGGGAAGAAGAAGGAGGAGGATCGGCTGCTGAAGTTCTCTGCAGCAGCTTCAAGTTGGTGTTCTAGCTGAAATTGCAAACTGCTGCTACTGTAGTTATTTTGTTGCTGTTGTTTTGGTGTTAAGGGCTGATGTTGGTGTGTTTGATGAAGTTGGAGTATTGGATGGTGTAAGGGCTGTTCTTGCTGCTGTTGCAGTAGTTTGGTGGCTGTTTTTCTGGGCTGAAGCTGTTTTTGGGTTGTAGTTGTTGTTGCTTGCAACTTGCTTTCTCTTTTTCTTTGCTGCTGTTGTATTGGTGTTGTGTTATTGTGGTTTTGGTGTTGTGGGAATGGTTGTGGTGGTGTGGTGGTGTTGTTTGAATGATATTGTTGCAGCTGAAGCAGAATTTGGGGCTGAAGTGCTGATGATGCTGCTGCTGCTGCAGCTGAAGTGTCGGGGTGGCTGATGTGATGAAATTAGGGCTGAAAAGTGTTGATGGGAGTGTGTAAGTGTGGGCTATGGTGTTAGGGCTGCTGAATTTGTGCTGAGGTTAGGCTGATGTTTTACATCAGCTGCTGTTGCAGCTCATATGGCTGTTGGTGTGGCTGGTGCAGTTGCTGCTGTTTGCAAAGTGGATTCTTGTTGCTGTTGCAGCAGCAACTGCTGTTGCTTTGGGGCTACAGCTGCTGCTGTTGGTTAAAAGAATGTTGCTGTAGCTGTAGCAGATGTAGGGGGGCTGTTTGCAATGAGTTTAGGGGATGAAGTGATGATATATGGGCTGATGTTTTGCCTCAGCTGCAGTTGCAGCCTTGATGATGCAGCTGATGTGTTGGTAATGGGGGCTGGAGTGTGCTGATGTCTTCACTTGGAGGCTTTATCATTTGAGAGGGAGTGAAGAACACAAGGAATAATGAAATGGGATGGATCATGGCACACCCTAGCCACATATCTCTCTCTCCAAAACAATGCTCACAAGACACAAAGCCATCATGGCTCACTTTCTCCCTACACAAGTCAACCTTAATTTTAACCAATTCTTAACAAAGCTAACTCTTAACTAACCCACTTAATTTAACCAAAAGGTTTAAGCCACCATGGTCATCTAAACATGGTAACCCTAGACTTAACCCAAGTTAACATGCACAAGTGTGTGCAGTCCAGATAAAATTCCGATAAAATTTCCATAAAACCAGATAAAATATTTAAATGCCATTTTGGTAAACTTTTTACCAAAACTTCATTTTAGAATTTTCCCCATTTATCGGTATTTAATTGTACCGAAATATTAAAATATTCATTAAAATTGATATTAAATATGAAAATTCCCAAAAATAATATTTTATTTTTTTGAAATGTTACAGTCTTCCCCCCTTAAGGAAATTCGGTCCCCGAATTTAAATTTAAACCCCCAAATTCTAAAACATTTCAATAAAATGTCCAAGTCAATGGGGCTCCGAAATCATCAATACGTAAAAGGCATCATAGCGCAATACATGCGCACGAGTAACGAGCAGATAACTCGAAGTCAAAACTCCGTCAAGCATCCCACAATCATCGGAGTAAGGGTGAAAACACAAATGCCAAATCCAAAACAAAACCGATATGCTATAGATCGGAACTATACATGTGAATATCAAATCTGTACATGTAAATATCTGAAGGAAATGCATGCCAAATTCCTTAAAGTCAATGTGCAATGCGCATAGCACTGCACAGTGGTGAACGTCTCTATAAGAAAATAGCCATATACGTATATATCTTTTGTTTAATATGCACGATCCGCCGTTTGAAAACAATTTTGAAGGGTTTCCTGTTTTAAACGTTTCGTGTCATATCGGACACGTATGTAAATAATGAGACTATAGCTCGCTTTTGGAAATCCCTTCGAAATCTATCAATGCATGCAAAATATATCCAGGTACTGTTCTCTGACTAGTCCTGCTCAGTACGAAAACACATAGCAAATATCATAAAAACGTACTGCTCCATAGAACCCAATTCAAAGTGCATATGAAAACCCTGTGCGTCCGGTGCGCACGGAAATCAAAATCCATACATGTGCCAAGCAGGTGCACAAAAACAACATCAAGGTGTAACGGTTGTGCACACAACATCGGTCATAGGCAACGTGTGTGCCTGACAGCAAAATCAGGTGCATCTGATATGCATGAAAAATCCCGATTTAGTGCATCTGGTGTGCACCAAACCGCATCTCATAACATGCGCCACACATGCGCTAAAAATCCAAATCCGGTGCATCCATCATGCACGAAATCATGAAATCCAACATCAAGCGCCAAACACGCGCAAAATCCAATCAGGTGCATAAAGTGCACAAAACAAATATCGAGCATCACCACCGAAATCGAAGTCCAGTGCAACTAAGTGCACAAAATACGAATCACCGCACTGCGGCATTTGCAAATCATACCGAGTGCAAAAACCAAATCGTGTGCGTACATACGCACAAAAATCAACTCAACTGTCTGAAGGCACGAAAACGATATCCGGTGTAACAACTGTGCGAAAATCGTAAATACTCAGTAAGTGCAATCATGGTGCAAGAAAATAAGTATCGTGAAACTCAATCATCAAAACCAAATCATGCGAATAAATTGCCCAAAATACCGAAATCAAGTATAGCGGAATAGTTCCGCTCAAGCGCATCCTCCAAGAATCTCTGGCCAACTGTCGTGATTACTCATAGCATGTCTCATTGACGATCCTGAACTCTGGCCTGCTGGTGTGCGTAATATGACCACTCCTGGGTCCAAGTCTTCTCTGTGGATTACCAATCTCACGATCTATCGGCTCATCGGCCCTGTCAGGTGTGCTAACGGGGACGATTCCGTTCTGGCACTCCTCTAATCATCTCTCGGTCAATCATCGCGACCACTCGTAAGGCAGCATATCACTGGCGTCGGCCTCTGGCTCTCTGAATGCATGTGACACATGTGATCCTGGGTGCAAGTATCTTTGCAGCAGTGTTCTGGAAGGAATCCTGCTCAAGGTCTCTTCCAAGTCTCGCCTCTGCCAACTGTCCGGAAGTTATCGTCCTTTACTATATCTGCTTTTTGTTCCGGAGCAGCTGCATACTCATCGCGACTCTTTCTGTAAGGTATATCCATATACAATGCCTCGGCATGCGTATCGCATCTCTGATGTCGGTGGAGTGGAACGTCATCTTTTCCGAATCTTGCATGAATCTCTTACTCCACTTTCCTCTAATGTCGACTGCTTCGGACTCGTCTCGACTTGGCTGCATGGACTGAGCTCCAACGGCTATCCTCGTATCTGGAGTCTCCCAAGAAATGCATCTCACCATCTAGCATCCGAATTAAGTCGAGCTATCCGATCGATTCGTCAAAACCTCATAGTCCCTCAAGATCTCAACATCTTGGGTACAGTATAATAGTATCGAGTACATACCATACCATCGGTGGTCCAGCCGTAGAAGGGCAAACCCAAGCCTCACTAATGGCGCCGCAGAACTGCCGCAAACCCTAAGGTTCAAAGGCTTTCACACGGTCATTATGTCGAGTTAGGCTTTCATTCTTCTAGAGGGACCATAGAATTGCCTGCATGCCTTTCCGAACACCTTAAACTTGGAATAATAGGTTCCTGACATTCGATCGTCTCTGTCGACTCTCAACGTTTCTGCGTGAAGTCGTCTCTAGCTGGAATCAATCTATCTGATGACCTCGCATCGGGGTAGCGAACGATCCACATGTCCTAGTCATTCATCCTCGGTGACTAGCGACCTTCTATAATCTCTTAGTACAATCTCGTACTGCAATAGCTCTAACATCTGGGGTGATATCTCGTTGTTCGCAGCAACAACTGGCTCACTCGTCTGCACGCTGAACAGTGCCTCAATCATCATGAGTAAGCAATACACCAACGGTCATCAAACTCTGGCTGGCCTCTGTCAGTGGCTCAATCCTCTGGTGCTGATCTGCACGTCTGAGCAATCTCATACAGCGATCCATCCAACGCTCGTGGTGCGAAAACATCATAAAGAGACACATCTCTGCAATCGTGTGTCGCCGGAATTACGCCCTGGTCAGTCCTCGTTCGTAACGAGCTCATGCTGACCGCAACTCTAGCCGTAGCTCTCCCTGCCCGTAATCGTGGCAGCAAAACCATAACTGGTACCGATGAGGCTAGATCAGGAATGAATATGATATTGAGCAAAGAAATGTACATCCTAAGGCTTCCTAAGTGGAGTGGCGTGTCGTAGGTATGCCGCGGAACATACCCACGGTACGTCATTCTACTTTAGTCATCTATTCCATCAACCAAGGGTCATCCTACGCTCCGAAGGTAAAACCTAACGCTCTGATACCAACATTGTCACGTCCCGTAATTACGGAATATGACCGGCAAATAAGTGTACGTGGTACATACGCATCATCGGTAATGGTGCTGGTGTCCTAACAGCAGGATATCAAAATGGAATATAAATCACAATAAGTATGCGATGCAGAGCAAGAATAATAATGTGCGGGAGCTGAATACTAACACCTTGATCGCTAAACTGCATCTAATGTCATAAGAGTCCTACAGCTACGCCAACTATAAGGCTAAGCTAATACGCTAACTGCAGGTAAGGGAAACCGCCTAATCTCTGAATCGATACATATATATACATATATAGTCGGTGATCCCGCCTCGATAATATCATATCTGATACCATATCACTATAATCGGTTATTCCCAAGTCAAGAGGGCGGATCAAACATCAAATATAGCTCGTACGTAAATCCGTCGTACGGCATCCCCAAATCTGGGTATGGGTCAATATCACATTCGTCAAATCATTCATCTGGTATTCTCTTTAATCAATATCATAATCCGGGTACTGACCTACGTCTAGTACAAAGCTAATATCATCACTACAATCATGATCTGGCTACTGATCGACAATCCCGTATGAATCGATATCATCAGCACATGTCATCTCAAGGAGTACACATCGCCCAAGACGGCCTATCATAAATTCCGTGTCATATCATATCATATCGTATCCTATCTCGTATCATAATCACATGTCGATCATTTATCTAAGCATCACTATGCACATGGCATCGTCATCCAAGATCCGCTATCATATCAGGACGTATCTCTAGTACGAATCCTACCATATCACCGATATCATAATCTCAGATCAAATATCATCGACTTATCTCAATCCCAAGTATCATCCTCAAGTCTGTATGTGAACACATAGTCCCATATCCACGTGAACACATAACTATATAGAATCCCAAAACCACATATGAAATAAGGATGTATGCAAGTATGTATGTGTGTATATGTATGTGTAGTGCACTCACTACCTAGGGTTTCGCGATACTAAATCATCAAGCATACCAATTATCCATTCTAAACCTCAATGATTTCCGAACAACAAATAATAATCTTAGGTGTGTATACGCATCCGTATACATCACCATGGACTGTGGGGGTGCTATACGCCATCCACCCGACTTCTCCCCGTAGATATAAATCTACTCACCTTGCTTATGTGTGCCGGTGCCGATGTCGCCATTTGCATCTCCAACGCCTCGACGCCACGTGGGGTACCTACAAGGATATCACATGCTAAAACACATGAAAACCATGTCGGAAACCAAAATGGTGCACGCTATGCCCATAGGTAAAAACCTGTGGCCTCGCGTGCAATCACAGCCAATATCCCTCTGCCGTAGGCGTTCAAACGCCACCCGACAGAAACGAATCATCGAATACCAAAATCCACATGAAAACAAGTCGTAAATCATGCGCCAACTCAAGAGAATCAACCCAGATTCTACCTTGGTTGGAACCAGACAAAACTAGACATACCTAAGGTCGAGTTTACAGGTAAAAGAGCCGTGCACGCAAAACGAGGGGGTTCCCTACTGCTCTGGCCGCAAATTGCGGCCAGAAGGAATAAAACTGTGGCCAAAAATGGGAGTTGGGGGCTAGGTCTTTGGGTGTTGGTTTCTATCTGCCTGCACATTTCACTGCCGAGTCAATTTGATTTTAAGAGGTCCGGGTTGATAGCAGTTTCCAGAAAGGTTACAAAATCGACAAAATCGCTAAAATACGCCAAGTTGAAACATTCAGGTAACTTACTGGAAATCTGGGGTATTATGGGGTTAACTTGTTTCAAACACACCTAATAAGGTTACCCTAATCATCAAAACCAACACTTAGTCAAGTCTCACTCAAATTTATCTAAACTAGCACTAATCTACTTAATAACACAAAGTTTCAGCCAATGATCCATAACTTAACAAGATAGGAGTTGAGTTGCGGGATTATACCTCAAAGAAATCCTTAGAAGGAAGGAGAAGGGAAGAAGAAGGAGGAGGATGGGCTGCTGAAGTGCTCTGCAGCAGCTTCAAGTTGGTGTTCTGGCTGAAATTGCAAACTGCTGCTGCTGTAGTTATTTTGTTGCTGTTGTTTTGGTGTTAAGGGCTGATGTTGGTGTGTTTGATGAAGTTGGAGTATTGGATGGTGTAAGGGCTGTTCTTGCTGCTGTTGCAGCAGTTTGATGGCTGTTTTTCTGGGCTGAAGCTGTTTTTGGGTTGTAGTTGTTGTTGCTTGCAACTTGCTTTCTCTTTTTCTTTGCTGCTGTTGTATTGGTGTTGTGTTATTTTGGTTTTGGTGTTGTGGGAATGGTTGTGGTGGTGTGGTGGTGTTGTTTGAATGATATTGTTGCAGCTGAAGCAGAATTTGGGGCTGAAGTGCTGATGATGCTGCTGCTGCTGCAGCTGAAGTGTTGGGGTGGCTGATGTGATGAAATTGGGGCTGAAAAGTGTTGATGGGAGTGTGTAAGTGTGGGCTATGGTGTTAGGGCTGCTGAATTTGTGCTGAGGTTAGGCTGATGTTTTACATCAGCTGCTGTTGCAGCTCATATGGCTGTTGGTGTGGCTGGTGCAGTTGCTGCTGTTTGCAAAGTGGATTCTTGTTGCTGTTGCGGCAGCAACTGCTGTTGCTTAGGGGCTACAGCTGCTGCTGTTGGTTAAAAGAATGTTGCTGTAGCTGTAGCAGATGTAGGGGGCTGTTTGCAATGAGTTTAGGGGCTGAAGTGATGATATATGGGCTGATGTTTTGCCTCAGCTGCAGTTGCAGCCTTGATGATGCAGCTGATGTGTTGGTATTGGGGGCTGGAGTGTGCTGATGTCTTCACTTGGAGGCATTATTGTTTGAGAGGGAGTGAAGAACACAAGGAATAATGAAATGGGATGGATCATGGCACACCCTAGCCACATATCTCTCTCTCCAAAACAATGCTCACAAGACACAAAGCCATCATGGCCCACTTTCTCCCTACACAAGTCAACCTTAATTTTAACCAATTCTTAACAAAGCTAACCCTTAACTAACCCACTTAATTTAACCAAAAGGTTTAAGCCACCATGGTCATCTAAACATGGTAACCCTAGACTTAACCCAAGTTAACATGCACAAGTGTGTGCAGTCCAGATAAAATTCCGATAAAATTTCCATAAAACCAGATAAAATATTTAAAAGCCATTTTGGTAAACTTTTTACCAAAACTCCATTTTGGTAAACTTTTTACCAAAACTCCATTTTGGTAAACTTTTTACCAAAACTCCATTTTAGAATTTTCCCCATTTATCGGTATTTAATTGTACCGAAATATTAAAATATTCATTAAAATTGATATTAAATATGAAAATTCCCAAAAATAATATTTTATGTTTTTTGAAATGTTACAGGAAGGCGGAAGAAAGCCGTCTTCATCAGCCTATCGAATGGAAGACTTTCCGCGACGTGTTCGACGCAAAGTATTTCCCTGAGACTGCCCGCTTTGATATAGAACAGCTGTTCATACATCTGCAACAAGGTTAAATGTGGACCAAATCAGTAGATGAGTATGATGCTGAGTTTACCATGCTCAGCAGGTTTGCGGCCCATCTCATACCGACTGCTGAGATCAGAGCTAGAAAATTTCAGCAAGGGTTGGACCTGGAAATCCAAGCTGCATTAGCTACAGGGGATTTCCTAACCCATGATATGGCTTGAAAGCTGCCCGAAGATATGAGGCAGTGGTGAAGAAGAAGGGTAGACCCCAATCTGCCGGAGTTAAGCGCCCTGCCAACCAGATGGAAGGAGGAGCCTCTTCAAGGCCAATTGTTGAACCTAGGAGATCGGAAGAAATCAATAACCAGCCAAGTCCTGACTTTTGCTTCTATTGCAAGAGAGAAGGACACTTGTGGAAGAACTGTAGAGGCGCAAAAGACCTGTGCCTAGTTTGTGGTGCATCCAATCACGGAATTGGAAACTGCCCTTATAGACGCAACCCAGATCACACGCCCACCAACTACCTACAGCGGCCAGCTATCCAGGCTCCTGCACCTCGTCTTGCACTCCCAGCTCCACCACCTGCACAACCTACACGCCAATTCCATCAGGCACCGAGGAACATGCCTCGAGGGCAGAGAAACATGCCTCAAGGACAGAGGAATGTGCCTCTAGTTAGGAGGAATGCACCACGGCGTCAGGCTTTCCTTTTAGCGGCCGAAAAAGCAGAGGCCGTAGACCAAGGTAACCCTGGTAAATTCCTCAACTCTTTTCAAATCTTTCGCATTCTTTCATATTTTTCATACACTACCCATAGTCCTTCACCAAACTTTTCTTGAATCCGTTACACTTTCCTTTTACAAATTTCGAGGACGATTTTTTTAAGGAGGGTAGAATGTAACAACCCTAAACTTTCTGTACAATTTTATTTTGAAAATATAGAAAGGGGTATTTGAGCCTGAGCACAAATTATAATTTTTTTTTGCTTTTGAACAGCAAGAAGGAGCTTGTGGCTCACTGTTAAGACATTGCACTGCTGAACCATAGCACCAGAGTTCAAATCCCATCAACCACACATTTTTTTAATTAAATTCCTTTTAATCTTTTAGAAGCCCAAGAGTCTACACGTGCACTACACATAATAGGGTAAGTTACAGAATAAAAAAACGGGTCCAAGAGTCAAGACGAAGCGACGGGGACACGTGGCAAGGAGACGCGGCCCGGCTCGGCTAACTCGGGCCGGCGACTCGGCTGACTCGGCTGGCGCCGCCGGGTCAGCTCGGCCCGATCCTAAATTTTCTTGAACTCTTTGAAACCTTTGGCCTACCCCACTCCCCCTGCACTATTTAAATTCTTTGCAATTAACCAGAGAATTAAAATACCCCCTTTTAATTTTTTAATGCAAATTAAATACAATTTTTGTTACACCCTTTCAATATCTTAAAACCCTAATTTTTCCTATAAATACCACACCTAAAATCACCCCTCCTCACTCCCAAATCCCTGCCCAAACTCTCAAGAAAATTCTCAAGACTTTTTATGTGTAAGTGGAGTTAGCAAAGGGCGAAGCTCCGACGACGACCCGAGGAGATTCCGACAACAAAACGACATACCGGCACCTCCTACCTCTTCCTCCTTCTCCCTTCTAGTCAAATAAGCCGCAAGTCCCTACTTCTTCCACTTTTCACTATTTTAAGAATATTCAAAACTAAAACCCCACGGAAGTGGAGTTAATCCGACTTCCAATTCGGTTTTCCTTAAAAAGTTCTATTTTTCTTAAGCACAATAATACCAAACTCTTATGTCATGACCATTAAACATTAACGAAGATAATAGAACAAGTTTGGCATCAAAATAATAACCGTAGCAAGTTTTATTCCACTTTTACATTAAAATACCTTCATGTTTCATTTCGACATGCTTGAAATTTTTAAACCGTATTACCTTAGAAAACTCACGAGGTAATGACCCAACTTCTCACAACACACATATCTAACATAGCACGATGAAATCTGGGAACATAGATTTGAGTAAAATACGATTTTACACATAACTATCTCTGACTTATAAAAACGTTTTTCTACAAGGTGTGTATTTTAACAAATCTTTACAAATGCGCCTCTACAACCCATTTCCGGGAACCCGTTCGGGATGGTGTGGATTATCGCACATCCTCGGACTTAGTAGAGTGGGATGCAGACCTCCGCAAGGAGCATACGATCTCGAAAGATTTAAAATACAATTTTCTTTAGAAAATGTGATTTCTATTATAAATAAAACTTATGTTTTTAATAAATAAATATATATGTAATTAATATCAAAATATCTATTTTTAATATTTATAATATTCCACATTTCCAAAATTCAAGAAAAAACATCTCATTTACAAGAAAATACCATACAATTCCAATATTACAAATAAATACAATATATTATGAAATTAGGTTTTATTCAGTAGACATGTCATATTGATAAAATATATGTTTACCGCCGAAAATGGGAGACGGAACCACGTAGGTTCGTCTTGCCTGAATTTGGGGGCAGATACTATTTGGTTTTATCCGTCCATCTCTCCAAAGATGCCAAGTTGATTTATGACACCGTATATCGGAAGTCTGGACGAATGCGGCCGTTGTAGCAGATTTCGTCAGATTCCTTCTATTTGTGAGGGGTTTTTGATTGTGGGGACGCTCTTTCCTGCAGGCGCAAGCCCCTGCAGTTAATTATGTTACCGTGTAGCGATAACCACTTTCTCCTGCTCCAGATGTTCACTTCGTGTCGTGTTTGTTTTGTTTTATTTTTGGTTGCCCGTGGATTGTATACAGAGACTAATTTGTGTTGTCGCCCATAGGGCGTGGATTAGTCTAAATCTGTATTTTCTTAGATTTGGGTTTGGTTTGATTTAAGGATCGTTAATCTCATTTGGGATTAAGATCGACTTAATATTTGTTAAGGATACGTTAGTTTGATGTTGGACTAAGATCTACTTAACGGGGGCTCGGGATCATTTTTGATCCAACGAAAGAGCATTTGAGCTCTATTGTTTTAGTTTAGGGACGTTACGGTCCATGGATCACCATTTTTGGTATGGGGGTTTAGTTTAAGGACGTTACGGTCCACAGCTAGTTTAAGCACGTTACGGTCTATGGCTACTTTAAGGACGTTGCAGTCCACAGCTAGTTTAAGGACATTACGATCCATAGTAGTTTAAGGACATTACGGTCCATGGAATTGTTGGTCGTCGGGACCTGCCACTTCTCTGAAGACGTTGAAGAATTACAACGACATGTATCAAAGGTGTGGGGAGATGTACCCTTGAACCAATGTCAGTTGGGAGATCTGTAGTTGGGTTTGGGACTAAGACCAATTTGGAAAAATTGTGAGCACATGGGCTTGCTTGATCTGAATTAGGGACTTTTGGTTAACTTGGACCCAGCCCATTCAGTTTTTCAATAAAGTGTTAAACATTTGTTTGGGCTCGGTCCCTTTTTTGTGCAACAATGCTGAACATTGATATGGGCTCTGACACTCGTCCTATTTCTTTGTTTTTTATGGAGTGTTAAACACTCTTTATGGCATTGGGCTCTATTTGCAGAGCGCTTTATGTTAAATAGCACCCACGTAAGGGGCACGCGAGGCGCTTGGCGCCGAGCACCGACCATTGAGTGCAGAGCACTCTTTATTTTAGCAGCGCCCACATGAGGGGCACGTGAGGCGCTTGGTACTGGGCGCCAACCACTGAGTGCTAGGCACTCTTTATTTTAGTAGCGCCCATGTGAGGGGCACGTGGGGCGCTCAGCGCTGGACGCCAACCACTGAGTGCTAGGCACTCTTTATTAAGCAGCGCCCACGTGAGGGACACGTGAGGCGCTCGGCGCTGTTTCCTTCTTTATGCATTTTTCTGAAGAGTTCAATTCTTTGTTCTCCCCTGGATCTTCAATCCCCAAGAATAAATTCATCCCTACAAGAATTAAATTCTCATTTGTAGGAGATTTGTCTCATGGATCTTAGATCCAGGGAAAGAACTATGTTTTCTTATAAGGGTTAAACCCTTGGGTATGCAGATGAGATACTATGATTTCTATTTATGTTGAAGAAATTTCTTTTCCTTCTCTCTTAAAGCTCTTTTTGCTTGCTCTTCTTTTTTGAACTTAAAGTTTATGGGGGGAGGGGGGTTCCTCCGTACAAGACTTGAAGTCTTGAGGCCTTTATATAGTAGAGGCAGATTTGTTGATTTAGTTAAGGAAATCTCTCATTGAGAGATTTCTTAATTGACCTCGGGATTTTATCCACCATTGGATCTTTGATCCAAGGACTTCTGTTTTACAGAAGACATTTTTCTTGTTTTTTAATAAGATTGGGAAAATATTTTTCCATACAGAGCTTATTCTGCACCTTGGTGATTTTTTAATCACCATTAGATTTTTAATCCAACGGTGCTCTGTTTTACAGAGCGTAATATTTCTGGTTTAGAAAGATTGAGGAAAATATTTTCCCCTACAGAGCTTATTCTGTAGCTTGGTGATTTTTTAATGACCATTGGATCTTTAATCCAACGGTGCTCTGTTTTACAGAGTGTAATCTTTCTTGTTTAGAAAGATTGGGGAAAATATTTTCCCCTGCAGAGCTTATTCTGTAACCTGGTGATTTTTAATCACCATTGGATCTTTAATCTAACGTTGCTCTGTTTTACAGATCATAATCTTTCTTGTTTAGAAAGATTTGAGGAGTATTTTCTGAATCAGAATTTAATTCTGTGCTTTGATGATCTTATCATCTCCGTTAGATCTTTGATCCAACGGCAGAGAACTTTTAGTTTTGACGCCAGCGCCCTCGTGCAAGGCACATGAGACGCTGCCTTTTTCAAATTTTGAACAGAGCTTTGCTCTTTTATTGGGGGGAAACAAATGCCCCCCACCGTTGCGCTCACGTGGCTTACACGTGAGTGCAGCGATGACTGCTTTTCCACCGTTGGATCTTCTTGGAAGTTGGATCGTCTTCCCTTGCCTATAAGTAGGGCCTTTCACCCTTGAGATAACTACTATTCATCTTCCATTTTGTTCTTTCTGAGAATTCAATTCTCTTTCCAGAGCTTAGATCTCTGTCCAAGGAAACTCTTTTTAGAGTTATAACTTTGCCCAATTTTTTGTAAGGATCGTAATCGAACCCATTAAACAGAGCTTTGCTCTTCTTAGATCACCGATCTTTTAAGTTGTATTTTAGGGTTTCTTTAAACCGTTAATTAGAACAGAGCTTTGTTCTTCTTAGATCACAGATCTAAAGAAATCTTTTTTAGGGTTTCTTAACCCGTTGATGAAGAACTCTTAGGATTTCTAGGATTTTTACTTTAGATCTTTAAAGATCTTGTGGTTTTACAGAGCATAGCTCTTTAGAGATTTTTGGGGAATTTTATTCCCTTCTTAATTGACAGATGTAAATTCTGTCTGCAGAGCACTGCTCTCGAGGGAGTTCAACTCCTTGGCCCAATGAGTCTCTCATTAAATGAAAATCTTTTTAGGATTTCCTCCTTAATGAGTGACTGTCTCATTAATGATGAGCCGTCACTTTGATTTTGTGGGTCCTCCCGAGTCGATATTTGACCATAATTTGTTTTGTAGTAATTGCACCGGCTCCAGCTCCCTTTGAGTCTCGCATCCCAATGCCGGCAGGGGATTTTGCTAAACGCACATTTTCTAGGGACGCTGCGAATAGCCGGCGAATGTTGAGCGAATTCATCAAAGATCTCGATGCCGCGGCCCTCAGTTTTGCTACGGATTTTGCTGTTGAAGTCAATCCAATACTGGCGACACTCGTAAACTTCCATAATGAAGATCTCGTTGGCTCTTGGGTTGATTACTGCAGAAAGATCGAGGCTTGCCTACACGAGATTGAGCTCAAGCGTCTCGCTCCTGAAGTATTAGCTTCGAACTCTCAGCGGGCTGCGTGGGTCGAGAGTAGTGTTCCTTTCATCTACCATTTTGAACAAGAGGCGACCCTGAGGCGAAAGGAATATGAAGTGGCTTCAAGCAAATCTGCCCGGTTACGCACCCAGGTTGAAGCGAATGCTGCGCAGTTAAAAGCTGTCTTTGACAATCTCCAGCGATGCATTTCGGATGGGTTGACGCTGAGGCGGACGCTTGACTCTACCGAGCAGGTCGTGCAGGACTGCGAAGCTGCTATACTAGGAACCGATGAAAAGCTTTCGTCTTGTTTGCGACAATGGGCCCAAGTTGAAGTGGAGTTGGCCGCGGCGGCCGATCACGAGAAAGGATTGAGAGGAGCGCGCGAGCGGCTGGCTGATTTGTTGAAGACGCCTCCTCCTCAATAACCGTCTTTGTAACCCTTTTTTTACTGTAAACTTGCGGTTTATGAATAACATGTATTCATTTTGATTCCTTTATGAAATGTATTTTGTATTCACTTGAATTCATAAATAAAAGACATCCTTCATTTTATATGGATGTGTCCCTTTGGAAAATGTATCTTGAAGATAGTCTATCTTGATCTCCTTTGCAGGGCAGCGGTGACTTAGAAGACAGGTTCAGATTTGCCGCCTAAGACTTTTCAACTTTATGAGCCGTGAGGTGTTAGTTGTATGTATGCCCTAGAGGCCAGTATTGTACAGATTATGTATATTATATTGGATGCTTGGACATATATAGAGATGACTTTCTTGCTCGACATGATAGTATGCTATCTGGTTGCCATTTATCTTAACATGTACACTAGTCTCTTTATACTGTCTTATAGTTACATGTTGGTAAAGCCCTTAGGATTTGTACTTGACTACCTAGACTATGATGCAGATCATACTAGTGGGAACATGGTAGTCCATAAGTACATCCTTCAAGGTCCCTAGTCGTGGGTATCTCGAGACGGGGCATCGATTTACCAGAGTAGACTAGCGTATACGCTTCTCGACCCATGTGATGGGCGATGGATGATCCCATATCCATTGGTGTTTGACATCAGAGATGGTATACGGGTGCTCAGTAGAGACTGGGTACACTGGACGGACTCGCCGAGAACTCCCAGATGGTATTATACCTCACGTCAGATGGCAGTTCTCAGGTGACACTTGTACAGATTAGTCTGTAGACCCGAGATCGTCATAGAGTCTTGTGTGATTCCCACTGTGCTTTGATCTCCACCTTACCACGTCCATGAGGGCATGCAAAACGGTGGTCTTTGGGTACAGTCCCGAGTCACATGGAGGCAATGAGCGATAGGAGGGGTTTCGTCTCTCCCGGTATTGGGAGTTGATGTTGCGCAGTGCTCGATTGGCCGTAACAGGGAAGTCCCTGGCCAGGGCTGATCAGAGATTTGCTGGTAAGTGTTACCAGTAGTTTCTCGACCCGTTACGAGCCTCACATCAGCACGACTTATCGGGTTATTGGGGTCTGACGTATACCACCCCTAGACTTGATATGCGACGTATCAGACGAAGAGACTTGACTGTATGGTAAGTGTTACTGGTCGGATTCGCAGGAGTGTGAGCGGGCTAGCTCGTCGATCTTCTGATTGCTCAATACCCGGGTGGCCGTTATGTTTAGCAGACCGCTTGCGGCTTGTAGGTGCTTGATATGATCATCATCTGCTACCGGCGTATTGACGAGTCTTTAGAGTCCTACACAGAGGTTTCCTGGCTCAAGCGAAACGAAATAGGAGCGCATATGAGATATGTGCAGGACCGAGAATAATGCGTGTATGTGATACGGCATTTCATTCTCGCGATATATGTTTCGATTGGTTATATTCGATATGACCTAGTTATCGAATCATTGATTCGATAAATTGATGCATTGCATACTAGTCGGTTGTATGCGATATAACCGGATCATTGAATCAAGTGTTGATTTAATGATTTAATGTATAATTATATATTTGATATATTACTTTGCATTAACTAGTATTGGTTCACTTTAAACGGATTTTTCTCACTTGGATTGCACATTGTATATATGATATACTTATGTGCACTTTTTGTATCATGTTTGATGACACTTGATCATTAGTTAAGTTTATAGAATTAATCCATGGTTAATTGATAATTAGGGTTTTGCATATTTGTTTATTTATTTATTTATTCATTTATTTATTTGAAATAAGTTATGATAAGAATGGTGGCTAAGTTTGTTTTATGTTGAAGCTTCATGAAGCTTTGACTTTGCTAACCATCCTTATCTTCATGCTTAACCCTAACCCATCAAAGTGACCATGGTTAATTCTCTACACTTAACCCTAGTTCAAGTTATGATAAGTATTTGATTTATATTTATTTTTATGATAGACTTATCATAACTTTTTCTTGAGCTCATCTTCTTCTTCTTCTTCAAGCTTGCTACTCCAATGGCAACTTGAGCTTTAGTGAGTTAAATCCAAATCCAAAGTGAACCCACCTCCTATTTCTTCACCCTCTACCTCTTGCCAAGTTGTTTTGGGTGTTTTCTTCACAAGTTTCACAAGTTTGTGAAGTCGGAGCTTGAGTTTGTGCAACCTCGACGTAGATCGTCTTTGACACAAAGCCGACGAGCTATTCCGCTTGCTTTCCCGATGAAGCCGATGATCGAGTCGAGGATTCATGATGGACAGCGAGGACATGACGTTGCGGAGCCGTGGAGGTGGAAATCCGGATCTACAAAGGTTGTATATCCGTATCATAGTAGTTAACTGTTAACTAGCTTTCTATTTCGCCTAAACATCTAGTTAAAGATCCGTTGTCTAGGGTTTCTCGGCACTAAAATTTTAAATTGGCATGTTCGATGCCTCATGAGACCTTACTAGAGTGCCTAGGAACCTTTCACTGGTATCAGAGCCTAGCTAGAGCCTTAGGAGAAGTCCCGACGACGTTTGAAGTCCGAACGAACTCGAAACCCTAGAATTTTAGAGCTCTCTGGACATTTTCATAAATCTGGGAATTTTTGATATTAAAAATGTCTAAAAAATTCAGCATAGAATTCTAAGCATTACTGTGCAAAACGATCCCATAAACTGTTCATTCGGCCGCGGAAGCGCGGCAGAACCATGCCTTCTGCCGCCCTTCCGCGGTCAAATAGTGACGTCATCCCATTTTGTTTGCACAGTAATACCTGATAAATTCTGGTGAGTTTTCTGGATATTTTTAAATTATTTTAAGGGATGAGTGCTCTGGAGTTATATTGGGAATCGATGAATTCAATCGGAAAATCAAACTTTGTCTAAGTGTTTTTCCAGATAATTGTAGAATATGTTAAAGAGTTCGACCGGATATGAATACCCAGGTTTTCCCCTGCCAAAATATCCAAGTGTTGGATTATTGTGTGGTTAAAAGACGTTCTGAGTAGTGCAAGTAACGCGATGGTCCCTCTAGAAGACACAAACCTTAACTCGATTATGTGACCGTCTTGAACTGCCCTTTGAACCTTCGGGTTTGGGGCAGTACGGCGTGCCACATGTGAGGCGTTGGCTTGACCCTTCTACGGCTGGACCGTTGGTACTGAGGTATGAAGTGAATGTCTTTGAACCTATTTCATGTGTTGATCGGTGTCGGGAAAACTTGGGTGTTCGAATGTTCGATCGGAAAGTTTGATATATTCTATTTATCCGGAATTGGATACAATAATTAGAATTCACAAAAGGTTATGAGATAACTGGATGAATGTTATAGATCTAGCAGTTTAGTTTCACAAGATATCGAAAAGAGTTTTCGATGATGGGACTAAAATGCGGGATTTATAACTGTTAGGCATGTGATGTCTAAAGAGATTGCGGATTCCAATTGTTGTAGTTTTACACTTTCTTTTCTGTGACCGTAAGTGTAGTATGTTCATATCGCCGGTTTCGTTGCTATACGTCAACGACAATTGGGGTATGCATACTTACTTACGTTGATGACATGTGTTGTTATGTGTTGCTGGATATGTTATATTGGATCGTCGTATTTGAATAGCCGGGGGTTTTTATGTGAGATGAGTGTTTTTCATTTTCATTCATGTAAAAACTTGTATGTAATATTCTTTTATTCGGGGCACTTCCAGGATGCAGGAGTTGTCACCCTTTGTATATTATTTACTTTTCTGCACTAGGATAGACCCAAGGAGGGGAGCACAAGTAACCGGGTTCTGGGGTCCAGTGGGAGACCAACTCGAGGTGTTCGAGTCCGGGTCTCCTAACCCTAGAATTGGCAGGGTTGCTTGCCGCTCTCGTAGGGGTCTAGGGGTGTGGGATTGGCTATTCATCACGACCGTGGAATCCGTGTTTTATACTGGCTCGTATTGAAAACACGGACGTCCTAGTATATCCAATATTTCATATGTTTATTCTGCTGCGATATCTGTGTTGTGATTCTGAGATGGATATAGTATATAGTATATATGATATATTATATAGACGTTACTTATGTTTTACACCCGCGCTAGCCCTGCCCTGCTCTGTCGTTAGTTACCTAACCTAACGGTGCACGAGGGGACATCGAGGCGAATGCGGATGGCATAAGTGTACGTCATATCTATCTGTGATGTTTAGGTATTAAATGATGGGACTTCATTAATGTGATTAATGAAAGATAAGAAACCTAAGATGTTGTAGAATCGAATTTTAAAATAAAACAGGTAGCTACAGTTCTTGCTTTGCATAGCGGTATATATGATATACCCTGCACCTTATTCGATGAGGAAAGGACCGAGATCCCTTCACCGGGAGTGACTCCTTTAGCAATAACTGGCAGATGCTACACACTCGGTTTGCTTTTGACTGCTTTTGCATTTTTTGCTTTGCACAGTGATATATATGATATATCCCGCACCTCATTCGACGAGGAAAGGACCGAGATCCCTTCACCGGGAGTGACTCCTTTAGCAAAACTAGAAAAGCCTCAAAATCACTCCATTTCAAAACTTCATTTGATTCTACAACGATATCAAGTTCATTACGCTCATGGTTTTTATGAAAAACCTGCGTAGCCCTCCGTCATTTCAGATAAAGACTATTTAGTATTCGTGCTGCGTTTGTTGACCTCTGTCAAGGCGTAGTGTGCGGTAGCTAACTAGTATTTGTCTGCTTATGCATATGATGCAGATTGGATTAGGGTAGTCGTACGACCTTGTTGACCTCTGTCAAGGGTCGTGCGGGTGGGTTTGATTCAATCAAGAAATGACGGGTTGAACTTGACTAGTGCACTATGATTTGTTGACCTCTGTCAAGGTCATGGTACACTAGGGGCAAAATATTATCGGGAATTTCAAGTATTGAAATTTGCAATGAGATTGCATACCTTCTATGAGATAGTTGGATCCCGATACCCACTACGAGTAAGAGTTACTCCTGGGAGAGTTTTACACATTGCAATTAGCTGATCAAGTAGGTGTCTAGAAAGGTGTTAACGAGGTTACGCCTCTGGGAAAACGAGGTTTACATTAATTAGGTTCGTGCGAAAGCACGGGGGACCTCCCTCAAAGTACCGACACTGGCCTGGCTGAAAGATTGGCGAACTTGTAGTGTGTAATTAATCCCGGCTAGTCTTTCCTTTTAGGGTTTGGAGGAAGATTTGATAAAAAGCAGTGGGAGCCATCCTGATTAGATAAGATAATAACCAATCTGATCTTGCACGAGCTTACGCTAAAGTGTTTTCTTCTCTCTCTCTCCAGGTAGCGACCATTTCATGCCTTAATCAAGATAATAATATGGATGTATTGACCGAACCCGCATGTTATACTGTGCTGGGGAACGTTGGTTCCGTTCTTTCCTATAAGAGTTATAGGAATGAACAGGATATAGGGGAATACCAGGATTCCCATGCCACCCGAATGAAGAAAGTACATGATGATGCATTTTCTTCGGGTGTGTTCGTTACTGAGAACTGTTTCTCCATTTGCTCTACGTCCTGGGTATTGGATACCGGGTCGGGATCCCATATATGTAATCAGTTACATGGGCTAAGGAAAGGTAGAGAACTTGGAGAAGGTGATAAAGACATTAGAGTTGGGAATGGTGCAATTGTTGCAGCCAAGACTGTCGGGGAATATCACCTTGTATTACCAACTGGTAATACATTGGTTCTGAACGAATGCTATTACATGCCGAACCTGATATGCAACATTATATCGGTTTCTTTGCTAAGTAAAAAAGGATATAATTTTGTATTACAGGACAGTGTTATGAACATTTTCCTTAACCAAAAGTTGGTTGGATCAGGCACGTTATGCAATGGCATTTATGTTCTAAATCAATCAACAGTTCTGAGCATAACAAACACACACAAGAGGAAGAGTTCTGAACTCAATGAATCCTTCTTGTGGCATTGTAGACTGGGTCACATCAATGCGACACGACTGGCTAAGTTGCATAAGGATGGATATTTAAATCCGTTTGAATTTTCATCCTATGACACTTGCCAGTCATGTCTCA
Organism: Agapanthus africanus; assembly: GCA_030015575.1. Classification (NCBI taxonomy): domain Eukaryota; kingdom Viridiplantae; phylum Streptophyta; class Magnoliopsida; order Asparagales; family Amaryllidaceae; genus Agapanthus; species Agapanthus africanus. Next base: position 146,881,650 of record CM057348.1, on the reverse strand, counting down.
AAGGCAAGATGACCAAGACTCCGTTTACGGGACACGGAGAAAGAGTTACCGAACTCTTAGGACTGATACATAGTGATGTATGCGGTCCCATGTCTACACATGCCAGGGATGGTTCTTCGTACTTCATTACATTCACTGACGATCTCTCAAGATACGGACATGTGTACTTGATAAGACACAAGTCTGAAGCTTTTGAGAAATTCAGAGAATATAAACAAGAAGTCGAGAAACAAACCGGAAAAAGTATTAAAATCCTTCGATCTGATCGAGGAGGTGAATACTTGAGCAATGAATTCCTGGACTTCCTAAAAGAGAATGGGATTCTCTCTCAGCTTACTCCTCCTTATACACCACAGCACAACGGTGTATCGGAGCGAAGGAATCGCACCCTATTAGATATGGTGCGCTCTATGATGAGTACAGCTGAGTTACCTATTTCCTTCTGGGGGTATGCGCTTGAAGCAGCGGCATACCTATTGAATCAAGTTCCAACTAAATCTGTACCTACCACACCATATGAGATATGGAGTGGGAAGAGACCATGTCTTAAACGAGTTAAGATATGGGGTTGTCTGGCCTATGTCAAAAAGCAAAATCCAGATAAACTCGAGGCACGGTCAGTTCTATGCAAGTTTGTGGGATATCCTAAACATTCAAATGGATATCTCTTCTACCACAGTGAACAACAAAAAGTGTTTATTGCTCAACATGCCACCTTTTTAGAAAAGGAATTTCTTGCAAAAGAGATTAGTGGTTCTGAGGTAGAACTGGAAGAAGTTCCAGAAACACAAACTATAACTGAAGATTTAGTGGAACAAGAAGATTCGGTAGTACCCGATGAACCTCAGCCTCTCCGCCGATCTAGTAGGGTTCCTCGCCAACCTGAGAGATACTACGGTTTTCTCATGGACGGTGGGAGCGAGGATTGCATCATGGAGGATGATGACCCAACTAGCTTCGAGCAGGCCATCACGAGTAGGGACTCAGTGAAATGGCTGGATGCTATGCGGTCCGAGATGGAATCCATGTACACCAACAAAGTATGGACTTTGGAAGTTGCTCCTGAAGGGGTAAAACCCATTGGGAGCAAGTGGATCTTCAAGAAAAAACTTGGTGTAGATGGGAAAGTGGAGACTTTCAAAGCTAGACTTGTAGCGAAGGGTTTTCGTCAAAGACCAGGTGTGGACTATGACGAAACCTTTTCTCCAGTGGCTATGCTTAAATCCATCCGAATCATGCTTGCCATTGCTGCCTTTCATGACTACGAAATCTGGCAAATGGATGTTAAGACCGCCTTTCTAAATGGTGATTTAGAAGAGTGCGTGTACATGACTCAGCCAGAGGGCTTCGTAGACAGTGGGAGCAGCGGGAAGGTGTGCAAGCTGCTTAAATCCATTTATGGATTAAAGCAAGTATCGCGGAGTTGGAACATCTGCTTTGACGTCGTTATCAAAGAGTTTGATTTCGTCAAAAATCCAGATGAACCTTGTATTTACAAGAAGGTGGCAGAGAGTAAGGTTGTCTTCCTCGTATTGTACGTGGACGACATACTCTTGATAGGAAATGATATTCCTATGCTGCAATCGGTCAAGCTCTTCTTATCACAAAGATTCTCAATGAAAGATCTTGGTGATGCCTCCTGCATATTGGGAATTAGGATCTATAGAGATAGATCCAAACGGATTTTGGGATTGTCCCAATCCAGGTACATTGACACCATACTAAAGAGGTTTAGTATGGAAGAGTCCAAGCGTGGGAACTTGCCCACGATCTCTGGAGTCACTCTCTCCAAAGAGATGTCTCCCAAGACTGATTTGGAGAGAGCTCGCATGCAAGGGATACCCTATGCTTCGGCAGTAGGCTCTATCATGTATGCGATGCTATGTACCAGACCCGATGTAGCATACTCACTAAGTGTAGTGAGCAGGTATCAAGCTGATCCTGGAGAGTGTCACTGGACAGCTGTAAAGAGCATTCTCAAGTACTTGCGAAGGACTAGAGAAATGTTCTTGGTGTATGGTAACGGCGAACTCCAAGTGGAGTCCTTTACCGATTCCAGCTTCCAGAGTGATAAGGACGACTCTAAGTCGCAGTCGGGCTTTGTCTTTACCCTTTACGGAGGGGCGGTTAGCTGGAAGAGTTCCAAGCAGGAAACCGTGGCAGACTCGACGATGGAGGCTGAATACATCGCTGCCAACGATGCTGCCAAAGAGGCTGTCTGGATCAAGAAGTTCATTACTGAACTTGGAGTGGTTCCATCCATTGAGCATCCAATACCTTTGTATTGCGATAACAATGGAGCGGTGGCTTTGGCCAAGGAACCCAGGTCCCATCAGCGGTCCAGGCATATTCTGAGGCGGTATCACCTGATCCGGGAGATAGTTGATCGCCGGGAGATCGAGGTCAGGAGAGTTGACACGAAGAACAACACGGCGGATCCACTCACGAAGGCCATTCCCCAGATACAGTTTGAGAGACTCTTCGGGATGCTTGGTATGAGATACTACAGCAGCTGGCCCTAGTGCAAGTGGGAGATTGTTAGTTGTATGTATGCCCTAGAGGCCAGTATTGTACAGATTATGTATATTATATTGGATGCTTGGACATATATAGAGATGACTTTCTTGCTCGACATGATAGTATGCTATCTGGTTGCCATTTATCTTAACATGTACACTAGTCTCTTTATACTGTCTTATAGTTACATGTTGGTAAAGCCCTTAGGATTTGTACTTGACTACCTAGACTATGATGCAGATCATACTAGTGGGAACATGGTAGTCCATAAGTACATCCTTCAAGGTCCCTAGTCGTGGGTATCTCGAGACGGGGCATCGATTTACCAGAGTAGACTAGCGTATACGCTTCTCGACCCATGTGATGGGCGATGGATGATCCCATATCCATTGGTGTTTGACATCAGAGATGGTATACGGGTGCTCAGTAGAGACTGGGTACACTGGACGGACTCGCCGAGAACTCCCAGATGGTATTATACCTCACGTCAGATGGCAGTTCTCAGGTGACACTTGTACAGATTAGTCTGTAGACCCGAGATCGTCATAGAGTCTTGTGTGATTCCCACTGTGCTTTGATCTCCACCTTACCACGTCCATGAGGGCATGCAAAACGGTGGTCTTTGGGTACAGTCCCGAGTCACATGGAGGCAATGAGCGATAGGAGGGGTTTCGTCTCTCCCGGTATTGGGAGTTGATGTTGCGCAGTGCTCGATTGGCCGTAACAGGGAAGTCCCTGGCCAGGGCTGATCAGAGATTTGCTGGTAAGTGTTACCAGTAGTTTCTCGACCCGTTACGAGCCTCACATCAGCACGACTTATCGGGTTATTGGGGTCTGACGTATACCACCCCTAGACTTGATATGCGACGTATCAGACGAAGAGACTTGACTGTATGGTAAGTGTTACTGGTCGGATTCGCAGGAGTGTGAGCGGGCTAGCTCGTCGATCTTCTGATTGCTCAATACCCGGGTGGCCGTTACGTTTAGCAGACCGCTTGCGGCTTGTAGGTGCTTGATATGATCATCATCTGCTACCGGCGTATTGACGAGTCTTTAGAGTCCTACACAGAGGTTTCCTGGCTCAAGCGAAACGAAATAGGAGCGCATATGAGATATGTGCAGGACCGAGAATAATGCGTGTATGTGATACGGCATTTCATTCTCGCGATATATGTTTCGATTGGTTATATTCGATATGACCTAGTTATCGAATCATTGATTCGATAAATTGATGCATTGCATACTAGTCGGTTGTATGCGATATAACCGGATCATTGAATCAAGTGTTGATTTAATGATTTAATGTATAATTATATATTTGATATATTACTTTGCATTAACTAGTATTGGTTCACTTTAAACGGATTTTTCTCACTTGGATTGCACATTGTATATATGATATACTTATGTGCACTTTTTGTATCATGTTTGATGACACTTGATCATTAGTTAAGTTTATAGAATTAATCCATGGTTAATTGATAATTAGGGTTTTGCATATTTGTTTATTTATTTATTTATTCATTTATTTATTTGAAATAAGTTATGATAAGAATGGTGGCTAAGTTTGTTTTATGTTGAAGCTTCATGAAGCTTTGACTTTGCTAACCATCCTTATCTTCATGCTTAACCCTAACCCATCAAAGTGACCATGGTTAATTCTCTACACTTAACCCTAGTTCAAGTTATGATAAGTATTTGATTTATATTTATTTTTATGATAGACTTATCATAACTTTTTCTTGAGCTCATCTTCTTCTTCTTCTTCAAGCTTGCTACTCCAATGGCAACTTGAGCTTTAGTGAGTTAAATCCAAATCCAAAGTGAACCCACCTCCTATTTCTTCACCCTCTACCTCTTGCCAAGTTGTTTTGGGTGTTTTCTTCACAAGTTTCACAAGTTTGTGAAGTCGGAGCTTGAGTTTGTGCAACCTCGACGTAGATCGTCTTTGACACAAAGCCGACGAGCTATTCCGCTTGCTTTCCCGATGAAGCCGATGATCGAGTCGAGGATTCATGATGGACAGCGAGGACATGACGTTGCGGAGCCGTGGAGGTGGAAATCCGGATCTACAAAGGTTGTATATCCTTATCATAGTAGTTAACTGTTAACTAGCTTTCTATTTCGCCTAAACATCTAGTTAAAGATCCGTTGTCTAGGGTTTCTCGGCACTAAAATTTTAAATTGGCATGTTCGATGCCTCATGAGACCTTACTAGAGTGCCTAGGAACCTTTCATGAGGGTCTCATAAAGACTTTTCTCCCTACGAGTCAAGAGGATCCCGTAGGTGTCTTTTCTCCTTAGGAGTCGTGAGGACTCCTAAGTGCGTTTCCTCTTGAGAGTCGTAAGGATCTCACAAGAGAATTTTTCCCACTTACAAGTCGAGAGGACTCGTAAGTGGTTGTTTCCCTCCTTGTCGAGATTCGACTTTGGAGAGTGTGGCCCGTGAATAGTATGCAGTAGTCCATCTTGGACCGACTTGCAGGACCCCTGTGCTTAGGAAATAAGTCCTTATCCCCATTGCCTAAGGCTTTTCCCTACGAGTCGAGACGAATCGAGAAGTTCTCGTAAGGACACTAATTTCCTAACGAGTCGAGACGAATTGAGAAGTTCTCGCGAGGGTTTCCTAACATCACAGTTAACTCCTGCTAATAGAAGTCCGTTAGGGTCTGTGGTTCTAGGGGTTTTTACCCGTCGCACCGTCGCGTTGGCTAATATATTTCTCGATATGCAATCTTGCTGTTCGGGTAGCCCCGCGACTGTCGTGTCTCTAATCCTTTCGGGGACTGGACAAGACTTCTTTAAGTAATCTTCCAGGTAATATTACCGTCGACAGAGCAAGCGTTAGGTATATTCCATGTCGCTTTTTACTTGAGGTTAGGCTTAGTTTGGGAGCCCCGATGAGTCATGACCACTCTGCGCTGGAGTGGGTTGGTCTCCGATAGTCTTTCAGGTCTCATTTGAGTTGCCATCAAGACCCTGAAGCTAGGGATCTTCCTTGGCTTTGTTGGTTGACATTGTGTCTACAATATTGTGACGAATGTTGAGGTTATCTCTGGGTTGTCTGTGAACCGTCGAGGTTTGGAATTAGGGGACTTCGTCATGGCTCCGTTTGTTGATGTTGCGCCTGTATCTTGCTGGAGGGAAGAAGAATGTTGTTGGTTGATCTCTAGGCTGTGGATGCCGCCATCGAGATTTGGAACCAGAGACTTTGCCATGGTTCTGGGATAGTCCCTAGGTTGTCTGTGAACCATCGAGATTTGGAACTAGGAGACTTTGCCGTGGCTCCGAGGTAGTCTCTAGGCTGTTTGTGAACCGTCGAGATTTGGAACTACGGAACTTTGCCGTGGCTCCGAGGTAGTCTCTAGGCTGTCTGTGAACCATCGAGGTTTGGAACTGGGGAACTTTGTCGTAGCTCCGAGGTAGTCTCTAGGCTGTCTGTAAACCGTCGAGATTTGGAACTAGGGGACTTTGCCATGGTTCCGAGGTAGTCTCTAGGCTGTCTGTGAACCGTCGAGGTTTGGAACTAGGGAACTTTGCCGTGGCTCCGAGGTAGTCTCTAGGCTGTCTGTGAACAGTCGAGGTTTGGAACTAGGAAACTTTGCTGTGGCTCCGAGGTAGTCTCTAGGCCGTAGCTCCGAGGTAGTCTCTAGGCTGTCTGTAAATCGTCGAGATTTGGAACTAGGGACTTTGTCGTGGCTCCGAGGTAGTCTCTAGGCTGTCAATGAACCGTCGAGGTTTGGAACTAGGGGACTTTGCTGTGGTTCCGAGGTAATCTCTAGGCTGTCTGTGAACCGTCGAGATTTGGAACTAGGGAACTTTGCCGTGGCTCTGAGGTAGTCTCTAGGCGGGATTTGGAACCAGGGGACTTTGCCGTGGCTCCGTTTTGCTGACGTCATATATGCTTCTGGTTGGAACGAGAAGGAACGCCGTTGTTGATTTCTAGGCTGTAGATGTAGCCATTGAGATCTAGCTTCCCTTTATCGAAGCCTGATGGGACGGTATGGTTCCCTCTACATTTGTGCCCATGGATTGTATACAAGGGTCAATATTGAACCGCTTGTAGGGCAAAAATTTCATTTCATTTTTTATTTCTTTCCGCGATGCTCTATCATTTCAGCTTTTTATATCGCGAAAGTCGCGATTGCCCAATCATTTCGGCTATTTTCACGGTGCCCAATCATTTCGGTTATTTTTCTTTTTCTTTACTCGCTGCTTTTTATTGCGAGTTGCCCAATCATTTCGGCTATTTTTGTATGCATATATTTTACTTGCTGATTTTTGTTGCAAGTTGTCCTATCATTTCGGCTATTTCATATGCATTTATGGCTCACTGACTTTTTGCTGCGAGTGTGGAACTTGGGATCTGATACCAATCTTAGCATCAGCATCGTTGCGACTGGAATATTGTCAGGAGCGAATCATCATTTGCCATGAAAGGACTTGGAATTCGATGCCGATTTAGGCATCAGCATCGCTAACACTGGATATTGCCAGGAGCGAATCATCACTTGCCTTTATCGATTCGAGCAAAGGTGGCTTAGCAAACAGGGTTAAGATCCTGTCGTCTAAGGCTTTTTGACTTCATGAGCCATAAGGGTCTCATAAAGATGTTTCTCCCTACGAGTCGTGAGGATCTCGTAGGTGTGTTTTCTCCTTAGGAGTCATGAGGATTTCTAAGTGTGTATTCTCTTATAAGTCGTAAGGATTTTACAAGAGTGTTTTCTGCTTATAAGTCAAGAGGACTTACAAGTGTCGTTCACCTCATGAGGACATTCCTCGTCGTTGGTGGGACTTGGTGAGAGAAACGTTTATTTGTGCCCATGGATTGTATATAAGGGCCGATATCGGACCGCCTGTAGGGCAATTTGGGGAATGTGATGGCTTAAGAACAGGTTCAGATCCCTATAGCTTAAGGCTTTTTGAATCCTACGAGCCATGAGGGTCTCATAGGGGGAATTCTCCTTACGAGTCGTGAGGATCTCGTAAGTGTAATTTCTCCTTAGGAATTGAGGGGATCCCTAAGTGTGTTGCTCCCTTGTGAGTCGTAAGGATCTCACGCAGGTATTTTCTCCTTACAAGGTCGAGAGGACCTTGAAAGTGTGCATGATTTTTCTTTGTACGATGAAACTCTCGAGAATAGTTTCGCCGCATGTGGCCCATTTGTTTGCCGGTGGGATTTGAGTCGCAGTCCTCATCGCTGGGACTTGTGGACTTGAACTCCACTATCGCCGTGTTTGAGGCGACGTTTTTAGTTTAAGGACATCTCGGTCCATTGTTAGTTTATCCGATGTTAGATTAAAGACATCTCGGTCCAATGTTAGTTTAAGGACATCTCGGTCCGTAGCTAGTTTAAGGACGTTGCGATCCGTAGCTAGTTTAAGGACGTTGCAGTCCATTGTTAGTTTTATGGACGTTACGGTCCTAGTTTAAGGACGTTATGGTCCGTAGCTCTCCATGTTTGAGACGGAGTACTATTGGGTACTACTCTTAGAGTTTTGACTCAAGAAGATAGCGAGCGGACATAAGCGTCGTCATCTATCATTGACTTGGGCCGTGACTCGTCAGGCGTAGTATTTTTTCAGTAATCGGCCGTTTATTGGTCGGAAAGGTCTTTCTCCATGCATATCCATGAGCAAATAGGCCCCACCTTGGTAGACATTGTCTATGATGTACGGACCTTCATAGTTTGGCTCAAATTTCCCCCGTTTGGCACGGTTGGGGATCATGGGTCTTTTTACGACTAGCACGAGTTCACCTTGGCGAAATGTTCTCGTCCTAGTCAGTCTTTCGTACGAGCGCGTCATCTTTGTTTTGTACGCTTCTAGGTTTTGCTGCGCCATGAGACGAGTTTCATCAAAGGCGTCTAGCTCCTCAAGCCGAAGATGGGCATTCACTTCATCCGTTAGTTCGTACCGAACCGCCACTCGTAGAGATGGTAGCTCTATTTCTAAGGGAAGTACCGCTTCCGTGCCGAATACTAACGCAAATGGCGTTGTGTTCATGGCCATCTTGAACGTACTTCGATAGGCCCAAAGAGCTTCATGCAATCTCTCGTGCCTGTCCATTTTATTTATGGATACCGTTTTCTTTATGATCTTAGTCAAGGTCTTGTTGAAAGCCTCAGCAAGACCGTTAGCTCGAGGATTATAAACTGAAGAATATCTCTAATCTATTTTATGCTTCTGTGCGAAGCGGCTGATCTTATGGCTTCTGTAGGCCGGCCATTATCCGAGATGATCCGTCGCGGAGTGCCGAACCGGTAGAGGACGCGTGTCTTGAAGAAATGGAGGATGTTCTCCGTCTTCACCTCCCTTAATGGTATTGCTTCTGTCCACTTAGAGAAGTAATCGGTTGTTGCCAGTATGAACCGATGTCCCTTGGATGATGCTGGTTCGATAGGCCCTATTATATTGGTTTCCCACATTTCGAATGGCCAGCTAGCCAATGTTGGGTGTAGTGGATTCGGATGCTGTTGAATGAAGTCCCCGTGAATTTGGCACGAGTGACACTGCTTCGCATATTCAAGGCAGTCCTGAATCATCGTGGGCCAATAGTAACCTATTCTTTTGATCTCCAGCTTCATCTTTGGCCCAGCTTGATGGGAACCGCAGAGTCCGTCATGAGTTTCTTGAACGACCCTTCTCGCTTCTTCTGGTCCCAGGCATCTCAGCCATAGACAATCGAACGATCTTTTATAAAGAGTATCATTGACGAAGGCGAAAGAGAGGGCTCTCTTCATGAGCTGATGTCTTGACGACGCGTCTTCGGGCGTTCGATGGTATTTGAAGTAGTCTATTAAGACTTCTCTCCAAACATTCGCCTTTTCTTCGTCCTCTATTCGGAAAACCGCTTGTTTGGTCGCTTCCTCTTCTTTAGAAGACTCCGGAGATATTTCGGCTGGTGCGAGAATCCGGCGATTTTGCACAATGATCTCTACGTTATCAAGGTCTTCGTCAGCCAGTTCTTTAGCGAGCTTGGATAGCGCATCCGCCTTGCTATTTTCCGCACGCAGTATTCTTTCCAGTATGCAGGAGGGGATTTGCGTCAGCAGTTGCTGCACTTTTTCGCCATACCTGATTAGTTCCGGTTTGCATGTCTTGTAGCCGCCATTTACTTGGATAACGACCAGCTGGGAGTCTCCATATATGAGGAGGTTTTCTATCCCCATGTTGACAGAAATCTCGAGACCTGCTATCAAAGCTTCATACTCAGCCTCATTATTTGTTCTCGGTTCCGTTAAAGAAAGGGCAAAACGCATAATCCCTCCTTGTGGAGTCACGAAGATAAGGTCCACCCCAGCTTTAATCATGGGGGTATTTTGCTTTCGATTCTTCAAGGAGGATGCTCCATCGAAGTAGAGTTCCTATCGGGTATCACTCCTTTCTTTCTCCTCGTTGATTGCATCAAACGCGTGTTCGTCCGGCAACTCACAGTTCAAGGGAGAGTCGGCAGGTATCGGATGCTCAGCGAGAAAATCGGCGATGACTTGGCCTTTTATTGCCTTGAGGGGTCGATATACTATCGAGAACTCCATCAGGAGGAGGGCCTATTTGGCAAGCCTTCCCGTTAGCATGGCTCTTGACATCAAGTACTTGAGAGGATCCACCTTTGATATGAGCTGGACCTCATGTGCCAAGGCGTAATGTCGGAGTTTTGTTACTGCGAAGATCAGTGCCAGGCAATACTTTTCGATGGGGGAGTAGTTGTTTTCTGCCCCCAAAAGAACTCGACTCAAATAATAGAGAGCTCTCTCCTTCCTTTGGTCATTCTCCTGTGCCCATAACATGCCTAAAGAACTTTCAAGGGCTGTTGTGTACAAGATGAGGGGCTTTCCTTTGACCGGCGCTGTCAGTACCGGCGGGTTCTGCAGATATTACTTGATTTCATCCAGTGCGCTCTGGTATTTATGATCCCAAACGAACGGGGTCCCTTTTTTCATTAGATGACTGTAGGGGAGGCATTTACCGGAGAGGTTAGCTATGAACCGTAGGATATACGCGAGCTTTCCTTGGAGAGACCGCAGCTGCTTGAGAGTTCTTGGCGAAGGCATTTCCATAATCGCCTTAATCTTTGACGGGTCTATTTCGATGCCCCGGTGCCGTACGATGAATCCCAGGAATTTGCCCAAGGAAACTCTAAACGCGCATTTCAGAGGGTTCATCTTCAGATTATATTTCCGAAGACGCTGGAACACTATTTTCAAATGCTCCCAGTGTTTCTCGTATGATTTGCTTTTCACCACGAGGTCGTCGATTTAATATTCAACAATCTCATGTACGAGGTCATCGAAGTCTTTGTCATGGCCCTCTGGTAGGTGGCGCCAACGTTCTTCAGACCAAATGGCATCACTTTGTAGTAGAATATGCCCAGCGGAGTCCGAAAAGCAGTGTGCTTTTGTTCTTTAGGATGCATCTTGATTTGGTTGTACCCTGAGGATTAGTCCATGAAGGAGAAGACTTCATGGGTGGATGTGTTATCGATCATCAACTCGGTGACATGCAATGGGAAGTCGTCTTTCGGACAAGCTTTGTGAGATCCCGAAAATCTACGCAGACGCATACTTTCCCATTTTTCTTCATTACCGGAACGATATTGGCGATCCAGTCGGGGTATTGAACTTCCTGGATGAAGCCGGAGTCGATTAGCTTCTTGACTTCGGTATTGATACTCATCTCAAGCTCGAGCCGCATTCTTCTTAGCGCCTGTTTGACTGGCTTGACGTCTGACGATATCGTTAGTTTATGCACATCTATCTCTAGGTCTAATCCCGGCATCTCGGAATAGTTCTATGCGAAACAGTCTTTATACTGCATAAGCACGTCTGTTAACGTGGCCACCTGTTTCTCAAACAGCAGCTCACTGACGAATGTTGGTCTCGGATGGTTTATTGTCCCCAAGTCGATTTTCCTAAGACTATCCACCGTGGTATGTATCCCATCTTCCAGCTCTTTCGGCGCCGGTGGAAATTCTGATATCACCTCGTCCTCATCTTCATTCGCGAAGCATTGGAAGAGGTCGTCCATATTCTCGTGCTCTCCCTTTTTTGAGAATGTTATCATTTGGCAGGTACGAGCTCGTTTCCAAGCTTGATGCTGATCTAGACTTTCCCTCGTAGTATAGGTTGGTCTCGGCTCATGCTTTCGTGGCGGGGCTATCCTCCAACTGTCAGATAGAGCAAACCTGTCCTACTGATACTGGTCTTCAACCCAATCTTTGAAGGTGAAGCATTCTTCCAGAGGATGCCCTACTACTAGGTGGTAGGAGCAATAATCCGGGCGATGGACCTCGTTTATCTGTTCGGGGTATCGAGACTCCGGGAGCGTCATCATTTGATGCTTCAGGACAAGGTCGAATACTTTCCTTGTCTTATCTTGAGGGAAAGAGTATTCCTAACCCATCTTCTTCATGAAAGATGGGTTCCAGCTGACTTTTCCTCACTCGCGTGGCTTCTTGGATCTGCTTTGCTGTCTTGGAATGCCGTCCCCATCCTTGACCTTGCTGTTGTTTCTACGTCGGGCTTTTTTGCCACGAGAGCGCACAACGGGTTGGGGGTGAAAGGGATCGTCATCCTCCGTAGCCTGCTGAATGATACGTTGCGTCCTGGATTTTTCGTAAATGGGAATTTCGCGGCCGTGGTCATCCCGAACCCTTTGACCTGCTTCCTTTATTAGCTTATCAATCTGCTCTTCGAATGACGGACTTGATATTCGTACGGCGAGATCTTGTTCTGGTTCGATATCAACGCTGTCCGGAAATGTGTTCGCTTTTCTATCGGAGTTATTTATCACATGGCAGCCATGGAATCGCTCCCGTTTCTTGGACTGAACGTATCCAAGGCCAGTCGTCTCCATTCTCCCGTTGGGCATCTTTTGCCGAGTCCCAGGAACGTTCCAGATCCTATTATAGAACTGGGCTTGTCGAGCAGTCTATTTAAAGGGTAAGCCTTGGCGTCTCAATAGTCTTTTCAGTCTCTCTGCGTAATATCTAGACAGACGGATAGGTTGAAGCCTGTCGAGTGCAGGTTCGGCACCGTGCCATACCTCTTTCTCTACTTTAGTCTCGGCGGATTGATAGAGCAAAGGTCTGCATTGACGGGCGGACGGAGAACACTGCATTGGACTCATCCTCAGAGTCACTGTCAAAGACCAGCATAGGAGTGGATGGTCCTCGCCTATTTCCTTAGGGTTGTCCCGAGTAGACCATCTCATCGTCCTCGTCGGTATCGCTCCCGAATATCGGGATGGTGGCGATGCCTTTTTGTTTATTCTCCGGTTTGTGACATCTTTCCATGTCTTCGAAGTCTGGTAAGAAGTACTTGGCGTCTTCATATTTGCGGACTTCATTTACGGAGAATGGGTTCAGCTCCCCTGTAACTGTGTACTTGAGGCCGTCCTTGAAGTACTTTATATACTGATGTTGTGTAGAAGGGATGATGTTGTACTCATGTAACCAAGGCCTGCTGAGCAGAGCGTTGTAGCAAGTCTTGGCGTCAATAACAAGGAACTTGATGTCGGTGATGAGCAGCCCAAAGCGTAGTGTGGTAAGTCCAGAAGGGGAACTCCCCCCAAAGCGTAGTGTCAATATTATGGACCCGAGCATTTGTGATGACTGCGAGTCGAAACCGGAGATGGTAATTTTATCCCGAGCCAGGTGCTGCACATTCATGCAAATCTTCTTCAACACCTTTACATTGAGAAGGTTGACGGAGGACCCATTGTCGACCAGAATCTTCCCTATCTTGATGTCGTGACAATACCCAGTTACATACAGCGGACGGTTGTGCTCGCACGTTCCTAGAAGGAGGTCTTCATTGCTGAAGGTGATATCAGCCGTGTGGACTTATTCCAGCTCGTCTTTCATCTTTTCTTCTGCCAGGAAGGCTTGAAACTGGTCGGGCTCTTGTAACGCCTTGATCAAGGAATCTCGTGCTTCTTTAGATAGGAGAAGAGCATTCAAGATACTCAATTGTGAGGGTATCTTTCTCAGATACGCCAGGACATTGTAATCCACCTTGTTCTTCTTGAGCGCGTCCTTGGCGGTGAGCTCTTCAACGACTCTATCATCGAGGGCAATCTCCTCAGGGACTTTTTCCTTCCCTTTGTCCCTTTTGCCCAAACCTTTGTTTGAAGGTCCGAGGTTCTTTTCAGGTAACGTACGATTACGCAGCTGAATGTTCTCACAGTTCTTCATCTCCTCTTCTTTTTTAGAGGTGAGTTCCTTGAAGAGAGGGCCGAGGGCAATTTCTTTGTCAGAATCGCTCCCGAAGGAAAGAACTTGAGGTTTTGCTCTTGTCGGGATGGCATCAACCATATGACAGTTGCCGGCTGTTCCTTCACGCTCGTCTGTCGCGCTTCTCTGTTCCCGACGGGCTCCGTGCTTCATTCGCTTGAATTGTTGTTGGTGGGCAACGTATTCCTGCCACCACTTCTTGAAGGCATTGCACTCTTCGGTAGGGTGTGTGACCCTCCGATGATACAAGCAGTATTTCGGATGGACATCCGGTTCGTCGGGGCACGTATTCCCGGAAGTATTTTCTTTGGAAGGTGGCAGCTTCATTTCCATCGACAGAGCATTGGCGAACTGCTTCCTTATCTTGATTCTGCTCTTGCTGGTAGCAAGGGCACTTCGATCCGGTTGGGGTACTTTATAACTTCTCATTATTGGGACTTCTTTAGCTTGACGCTGACACTTGTCCTTTTCGTAAATGGCCGCTTCACATTCTCGATCAGCTTTTCTCTTTTGAAGAGCTTCGTTCAGCAACTTGTCGATGAGGTCATCTGAAGGTTCCATGGATTTTGGTTCTCGATCTTCCCCCAGTCTCTCTACATCAGGAGTCTCTTTGCCATTTATCGATGAGTGAGAGATCATGTAGTAACTCGCTACATAATCCTTGGGTTCTTCCGAAGAATCGTTTCCTTCATCAATGTCACTGTTTCCGTCCTCAAGATCATGCTTGAAGAACTCTTCCAGTGTGACCGGGGTCCGTGCCTCTTGGTTGTATTCCTCCAGTGCATCGATGTATTTCTGCAGACCCGTACGATTGCCGTCGAGCTGGACGGGCTTCTTGGCCTTCTTCTTTTTCTTTGAAGACTTCGGAGGATTGGCCTGGAGGTTTTGTCCATCGTTACCAACTTTTGGCGTTGGGCGCGGTTTCAGCATTCGGTCAATAATTTCAGGCTCTAGCGGGCTTTTCCACCTAATCGCCGGACATGCTTGAAGATCCTTCAGCATTCTTTAGTTTTAGCTGAAAGGACCACTCGATTGTTGTTGAGCGTTGGAGACGAAGGTCACTTTCCCTTTCCCCTTTTCATTCTGGAGATCCGTTTTTGAAGAGGATGGCCTATGGCCCATCTGATCCATTTGGGCCAGCTTGTCAATCAAGGCCTGGAAGGTGGTCGGTTTGAAGAACATCATAAATTGGGATATAGTTGCTTGAGGGTCGAGGGTCCCCACGAACATGCCCACAGCAGGAGCTTCTTCTATGCGCTGTTCACACTTCGACCATAGGTTCCGCCACCAAATTGCGTACTGAACCAAGGTTTCTCCCGGCTTCATCCTGGCATTGATTAATGTCGTGATTGGGGTGTGCTTGCGAATCGCTGTGTGAACAGTAGTTCCATCTCCGTAAATGTCTTGACAGAGTCATTCGGAAGCTCCGAATACCATTCGAATGCTGTCTCCGCCAAGCTGCCGACAAATTGGCAAAGCAAATAGTTTGTCATCGCTCCCAGTATTACTGCACAAAGCTCTGAATTGAGCAACGTGTTAGTGCAGATTGCCCGTCCCCTTATACACATGGAATTTGAGGATCGTATATCCTTGCGGGTACTTCATTTGGTCGTACCAACCTGGATAAGGTCGCCCAGTTCTGACGACTTGTCCTGCCGCTTCGTTCACTTGATGAGCTCGTATTTGTTGAGCTATATAGTCATCAAGGGTAGCTTTGGAGATCGTCTCCTCCCTGGCTGCTGATAGAGCCGGAGGAGGGTTCGATGTCTCCCATATGTCGTCTTCAATGATTACTGGAGGGTCTTCAGCTGGAGGATCCGGCTGGATCATCATCCCAACCATGTCTTGGAACAGAAGCGCCATCTGTTTTATATTAGCCACTTGTTCCATGGCCTCTTTATCTTTCTTTTCAAGCACCCTCCGTAGGAACTCGGTGTCAGTCTCCTGCTTTTGGCGTTGTTCGGATGAGGCTTCCGGGCTTTCTTTCTGCCCAGTAAGTGCGGCCATCCTTGTCAACATCTCATGGAGCTTTTGTTGTTGCTCCTGATCTTTCGTCACAGACCGTGTAAGTGGTCGATGACCTGCGGAAGTACGGCTTTCCTCTTTGCTGGAAGACATGTAGATGGTATGCACAACCATGCCCCCAGACTTGGGGCGTTTGGGCCTACTGCTTTTGATGTTTGCCGCCAGTGGTGGGAGATTCTCAGGCCTTCTCTTTTTATGGGAGGCCGAAGTTGGGAGAGCCGTTGTAGCGAGCATCCGTACAGACGATACTTTCCGTGGCATGATGGCAGAATGGTCCTCCCCTTGCCGAGCCTTTGTTTTCTTCAGTCGGCGAGAGTATTCTTTGCCAATTACAGAGTACTGGACTTTCCGCCAAACTCTGTGGATCCTAGAGGACAACCGCTGAGGACGCTGTCACGGCTTCACCTGGGTTGTGTTTTCGACAGGCGGAGGAGATTTCTTCAAAATGGTGGTTGGAGAGTTCTTGCGCACCCTCCTGAGCAGCTCAAAGCTGTTCCTAGTTGGAACAGCAGCATCAACTTCCACCATTGGAGCTGATGGGGTAAGTCCAGAAGGAGAACTCCCCCCAACCTTCCTTACTCGGCACCAGTGGCAACGTCGAGCATGTCTTGCGGATGGGATCACCGCAGTTGTATAAGCGACCTCGTCATGCCCCTTGCTTTGATGAGAGGCTGCTGTTTGTGCCAACCTGTCAAAGACCGTAGTAGGAGTTGGAACGGCTAGTCTTGCGAAGACCGATCGCTTAGCAGGAGAAGCCCCTTTGACAACTTCATCTACCGGAGCTGGAATGGCTATCCGCTTCGGGATGACCCCTTCAGGCATTGCAGGCCTCTTTACGGGCCCAGTGGAGTTTTGGCTCAGCTTATTGAAGACTGAGGCGGCAGACTTGGATGACCTATCGAGAGGGGCCGTGGTAGTTGCAAGCCAATCGAAAACCGACTTCTTTGGGGCTTCTTGTAATGGCATTAAAACATTGAAGCTCAATGGCAGGAGCATGGTCCCGAAGAACAATCCAGTGGTGGCCTGAGTCACCTGCTCCACTGGCATGCAAAGATGGAGGCCGCTTGGGGCCCATTAGTCACTCTTCTAGCAGGGACGGAGTGGTAGTTGTTGTTGCAATTGGTGAAGTTGGAAGCCATCGACGTCATCTTCTCTTTTGCATGGAGCAAGACACCAAATCTTAGTACCTCGAATCCAAGGGCAACCATATTAAACCACAATTCGTTCGCGAACACGACACACGAAGTGTGGAGCGGAAAGAGAAAAAGGTCCCACCGGGTGTGCCAGAATCTGTTTATCGCCGAAAACGGGAGATAGAACCGCGTAGGTTCATCTTGCCTGAATTTGGGGGCAGTTGCTATTTGGTTTTATCCGTCCATCTCTCCGAAGATACCAAGTTGATTTATGGGACCGTGCATCAGAGGTCTGGACGAATGTTTCCATTGTAGCAGACTTCGTCAGATTCCCCCTCGTTGTGAGGGGTTTTTGATTCTGGGGACGCTCTTCCCTGCACGAGCAAGCCTCTGCAGTTAATTACGTTACCGTGTAGCGATAACCACTTTCTCCTGCTCCAGATGTTCACTTCGTGTCGTGTGTGTTTTGTTTTATTTTTGGTTACTCGTGGATTGTATACGAAGACTAATTTGTGTTGTCGCATGTAGGGCGTGGATTAGTCCAAATCCGTATTTTTTCAGATTTGGATTTGGTTTGATTTAAGGATCGTTAATCTCATTTGGGATTAAGATCGACTTAAATATTTGTTAAGGATATGTTAGTCCGATGTTGGACTAAGATCTACTTAACGGGGGATCGGGATCATTTTTTATCCAACGAAAAAGCATTTGGGCTCTATCGTTTTAGTTTAGGGACGTTACGGTCCATGGATCACCAATTTTGGTTTGAGGGTTTAGTTTAAGGACGTTGCGGTCCACAACTAGTTTAAGGACGTTGCGGTCCACGGCTAGTTTATGGACGTTACGGTCCATAGTAGTTTAAGGACATTACGGTCCATGGAATTGTTGGTCGTCGGAATCCGGCGTCTCTTTGAAGACGTTGAAGAATTACAACGACATGTATCAGAGGTGTGGGGAGATGTACCCTTGAACCAATATCAGTTGGGAGATCTATAGTTGGGTTTGGGACTAAGACCAATTTGGAAAAATTGTGAGCACAGGAGCTCGCTTGATCTGAATTAGGGACTTTTGGTCAACTTGGACTCAGCCCACTCAGTTTTTTAATAAAGTGTTAAATACTTGTTTGGGCTCGGTCCCTTTTTTGTGTAACAATGCTGAGCATTGATATGGGCTCTGACACTCACCCTATTTCTTTGTTTTTTATGGAGTGTTAAATACTCTTTATGGCGCTGGGTTCTATTTGCAGAGTGCTTTATGTTAAACAGCGCCCACGTGAGGGGCACGTGAGACGCTTGGCACAGAGCGCCGACCATTGAGTGCAGAGCACTTTTTATTTTAGCAGCACCTACGTGAAGGGCACGTGAGGCGCTTGGTGTTGGGCGCCAACCACTGAGTGCTATGCACTCTTTATTTAAGCAGCGCCCATGTGAGGGGCACGTGGGGCGCTCGGTACCAACCACAGAGTGCTAGGCACTCTTTATTAAGCAGCGCCCACGTGAGGGGCACGTGAGGCGCTTGGCGCTGTTTCCTTCTTTATGCATTTTTCTGAAGAGTTCAATTCTTTGTTCTCCCTTTGATCTTCAATCCCCAAGAAAAAATTCATCCCTACGAGAATTAAATTCTCATTTGTGAGAGATTTGTCTCATGGATCTCTGATCCAGGGAAAGAACTATGTTCTCTTATAAGGGTTAAACCCTTGGGTATGCAGATGAGATACTATGATCTCTATTTACCTTGAAGAATGTTCTTTTCCTTTCTTCTCTCTTGAAGCTCTTTCTACTTGCTCTTCTTTTTTGAACTAAAGTTTATGGGGGGGGGGGGGTTTCCTCTATACAAGACTTGAAGTCTTGGGGCCATTATATAGTAAAGGCAGATTTGTTGATTCAGTTAAGGAAATATATCATTTAGAGATTTCTTAATTGATCTGGGAATTTTATCCACCATTGGATTTTTGATCCAAGGACTTCTGTTTTACAGAAGACATTTTTCTTGTTTTTTAACAAGATTAGGAAAATATTTTCCCATACAGAGCTTATTCTGTAGCTTGGTGATTTTTAATCACCATTGGATTTTTAATCCAACGGCGCTCTGTTTTACAGAGCGTAATCTTTTTGGTTTAGAAAGATTGGGAAAAATATTTTCTCCTATAGAGCTTATTCTGTAGCTTGGTGATTTTTTAATCACCATTGGATCTTTAATCCAATGGTGCTCTGTTTTACAGAGCGTAATCTTTCTTGTTTAGAAAGATTGGGGAAATTGTTTTCCCCTACAGAGCTTATTCTGTAGCTTGATAATTTTAAATTCACATTGGATCTTTAATCTAACGGTGCTCTGTTTTACAGAGCATAATTTTTCTTGTTTAGAAAGATTTGAGGAGTATTTCCTCAATCAGAATTTAATTCTGTACTTTGATGATTTTATCATCTCCGTTGGATCTTTGATCCAACGGCAGAGACCTTTTAGTTTTGGCACTGGCGCCCTCGTGCGGGGCACGTGAGGCGCCGCCTCAGAGTTTTTAACTCTTGGCGCTGGCGTCCTCGTGCAAGGCACGTGAGGCGCTGCCTCTTTCAAATTTTGAACAGAGCTTTGCTCTTTTATTGGGGGGAAACAATATACATCCATGAAAACTCTAAAGACGATAATAAAATACTTGAGGTGTATTTTGAAAATTATACAAAATTATTTTTACATAAAACCCCCTCAAGTTATACTAAATTACAATAAGGACCCTAGTAAACATAGGTTTAAGAGGGACCAGTCTCTTGAGCCTCAGGGAGCCGGAGATAAGGGTGCTTGCCTATTTAAGGTAGACAACTTAACAAACGGTGTTATCAACACGGTAATTGTCTTTGAAAAAGACACAAATCCTGCCGTCCATTTGCAGCAGTTACCGATAACACCAAAACCTAATTCAGGATTCAATTTCTTTTCTAATTGTTTGACTCAGACCGAGTCTCAATATAATCAATCTGACTTGAATATGATTCAAGTATCAAACTGCAATTCAACATGAATCCATGAATCCATATATTCAAACTGTTCAATCTATCAATCTATATTGACTGAACCGAACCATGGATATACATCCATCTACATGATTCTCCAGTTACATCCATTTACTGACATCATGGTTTCGGCAAGTCATCCATCTATATACAATATACAATTCAAACAATACATCAATACAATCAAGACAATACAATACAAACAATACAATCAAGATATCGCGGGGTTTATAAGGGGTAGATTTGTACGGAAGGTGTTAGAAGTGGCACGGGACATCAACCATAAAGACACTTAACATGAATTCAATTGCTGTTGTTCCGTGGTATTATCGATAGAGCCTTGTACTCTATATACCGTAGTTTTTGGTCTAGTGAGACTCCTCTCGTATACACTGGTATCTTCTGTACCAAGCTACAAACAACTACGTTAAAATAACAAACAACATTATAATAGTTATACTCTCTCTGTCTATTCTACTTCTCCCTCCTCTTTGGGACTTACCGAGCGATTTGTTCACTGACGACATTCTCTCTCTTCTTCTTTGGAATGTCGTCAGGTGATTCGGACTCACTGGAGATCGAACAAACCGGCGAAGATTTGGACCAGCTAGCTTTCGACCCAGAGCTTTAGATTCCTTGTACACATTTACATTCTGTACTTTCTTTTTCTGTTATGCCACTATTTAGGCATTGCTTTCCATTCCATGTATTTACTTTTCATATGTATTGTAAAAAGAATGTTAATAAATAAAGTTGCTGTTCAATTATATCTATTGCCACCGTCTCTTTGCATTTTACTTATATTGTACTTATATTGCTTAGATACGCTTAGCGTGTTTATTTCAGAGTAAATACGTAGCGGCCAGTCGCTTCCCCTTCGCCGTACACCGGGAAGCGGGACGTGACACATTTTCTCCGGTTCCCTAGGGCTCAAAAGAATTGATCCCGCTTAAGCCTATATTTACTAAAGTCCTTAAATATTGTTTTATATAACTCGAGGGGGTTTTATGAAAATATTTTTAATAAAATTTCAAAATAAAGATCGAGAATTTATTTATATTATATAGGCTTTTCATGGATATAAATTTTAAGGATTTGAGGTATTTTAGGGATAATTACTTAGCTTGAAAAGTTCATGGTATTTTATTGTAAAACTTGTCTTTTATTGGTATCTTGATGGTATTTTAGTGAAACTTGTAAATCTTTCATTTTAAAAAAAATGTAAGTTTATTATATTTTGAAAATATATGGATTTGTAATTTTTATATAATTATTAAAAATTAAATTTTATTTATTTAGAAAAATGCGTTTTTCTTAAAAACCGTATTTAAAAGCTTTCGAGATCGAATGCTCCGTGAGGAGGTCTGCGTCTCGCTCTACTAGCCCAAGGATGTGCGATAATCTGCACCATCCAATAGCGGGTCTCCTAAAAAGGGTTGTAGAAGTATAATCGCAAAGGAAATTAAAACACCGTTCAAAAGAGATCCAGTTTTTATAGTAAATGGTATTTTCTTGTAATAATTTATTCGTAACAAAAATTCACATAAAAGTGGTATCGTTCTATGGAACCATGTGTGTATGTGAGGGGTATGTCATTACCCTGTTAAGTTTTCCTAAAGGTATGTTTAATCAAAAGCTAAAAGAGATAATATTAAATTTCATGGTATTTAAATGAAAAACTTGAATTAAAGTTATTTTACATGAGAATTTTTGATGGAATTTGATTCTAAATAATTATGGTTTAAGATTACAAGTGATGTGTACAAATTAGATTGAACAAAGTATTAAAGAAAAGGAGTTTTCTAGGTTTTAGAAAAAGATATCGGTATTAACTCCACTTACCGATATATGTTTTAAAATGAATTTTTAAAGAAGAGAAATGAAGATTGGAAGGGACTTACCTTTTTATTATGCTAAGAAGAGATGGAGGAAGAGTAGACAAGCTTTGGGGTGTCGCGGGAGCTCCGGATGTTGCTTCAATTCTTCGCCGGAAGTTGATCGCTTGCTAACTCCACTTGTACTTCACTTATGCTTAGGAAATTTTGAGTGTTTTGGCTAGAAATTTTCAGAATGATGTAGGGCTAGAGCATGGAGTAGTATTTATAGTGGAGAATTAGGGTTTTGGAATTGAAAACGTGGATTAAAAGCATTAAAATGTGCTTTAATTGTGAAATGAAGACTCTCTGTTTCATTGCAGGGAAATCAAACAGTGCAGAGGAGTTAGGGGTAGGTGAAAGGGTTAGTGTGCAAAGCCCGGAGACATTTGGCCTCACATCAACCGTTAGCGCCGGTCTTTTCCTCAATTCCGCCGGTCGATATTTAACATCTGGCCTTGAGATTCGTGCCAGATGATCAAAACCCTGTTTACTCCATTTTCCACATGTTTGATTTTTCTGAGTTTTTATTTTTCTGTGTATTTCCCGTATAAACTTTTGGGCTTCCAAAAATCAAAAAAAGAAAAATTAGAAAAAAATAATGTGTTTGATGAGGATCGAACATAGGGGCTACGTCACAACAGTGCAAGGGCTTTACCAGTGAGCTATAAGTTATTTCTTGCTGTTATTTAACAAAAGTAACTTATAACTCCGACTCAGGCTGTGATACTCTCTTCTGTACATAAAAAAGAAAAATTTTGTACAGTGATTTCAGAGTCGTTACATCCTCCAATGGCTTGGGACGAATTCTCAACGGTGTACTTAGTTTTCTCCTACAGAGTGTCAGAGATGCCGAATTCATATTGTCGAGTCTTTGTGTAATACTCCGGGCATGATCGTAGCCGAGTATGACTTGCAGTTCGCGTAGCTGTCGCGGTATGCTCCCTATTTGATCGATACTGAAGAGAAGTGGATTATGAGATTTGTATGAAGTCTCGATGCGATGTTGTTCCTCTCTATTGATACTGGAGATTTGATACGTATGCAGAGGCGTTGTATACGGCCACATTTCCAGAGGGAAGTCTTGATGAGATTGCAGTTGTTCCGGAACGGAAGTGGATTCATTAAGGAGTGCTAATTTCCGGGCAGTTCGGTAAAGATGATATCGGTAGAAGCCGTGACGGGTTCTTTCCTGGATGCTATAGCGATAGAGATTAGACCCAGGGCCAATAGTATGACGCGTACTTAGAGGTCTAGAGGTCGCCGTCGTTGATGTGTACATTGTGAGAGGTCAGGCTACTTGGTCAGGAAATGTTCTGAGAGACGTCGGCGTGGGACGGTTTTCATTGCTACTCCTCAGTAGGTGATTATATTGAGAGGTCGTGGTATAAGTGGTCCACTGAGAAAATAAGGATCCAGAGACAGAGGATGCTAGACCGTAGGCAGAAAATAAGTAGGAGTCCTTGCCTTTCCACTTCCAGATGTACAGACACCTTTCGACATTGAAGAAGGTGTACTTTAATGTCATTTATTTTTGATTTGCGTTTTGGTGATCCGAATATCACATTTTTGACATTGAAGAAAAGATGATTCCATGTCCGTTATTTTAACTTATGTGTTTTGATGATTTGAGGGTCACACACATGATTGGTGCACACCAGGTGCATTAGATTGAGATTTTCGTGCACAGCAGTTGCACTAGATTGATATATTCGTGCACATCATTTGCACTTGATTGAGATTTTTGTACACTCTAGACGCATTTGATATCATTTTGTGCACACCAATTGCATGTGTTTTGTTTTGTGCACCCTGATGCACTCAGTATTGATTATATGCACCCCGATGCACTTGAGGTTGATTTTGTGCACCTCGATGCACTTGATGTTGATTTTGTGCGTCCCAATGCATCCGATGTTGATTTCGTACACTTTACATGCACTTGATATTGGTTCCATGCATATTCGATGCATTGGATGTTGTTGTGCACACTCGTGGCATGTGAATTGGTTTTTATGCAAACCCGTTGAGGTTGATTTCATTTTCGTGAATTGTACTTGAGGAGATATATTATAGATTGATTATATATTTTCGCTTGATCGTGTACTATAGAAATTGCACTACGACTATGGCAATGATTGTGTACTCGGTTTACACAGTTGATTTCATGTTTTGTACTTTACATCATTGCTTTTGTAATTCTCATAGCATCTACTAGAGTTACAGTTATGGTAGTTTTTATATTTTGGTTTTTCATGCGCACATGTTTTGTTAGTCTAGTCTAAGCTCATGTGGGGCTTTAGATTCCCTTTGATTGGAGCAAACTATATGTTTTCAGGATTTGGACCCCGGTGATTTGATTTGATTGGGCAAAATATTTTAAGATTGGGGTTAAATTTAAATTCGGGGACATAATTTCTTTAAGGAGGGATATTGTAATATTTTGGAAAATTATAAATATTAATTTATAATTTTAATAAGGATATTATGAGTTTACGAAGTAATATTGTGTATGTATTTTTGGTTTCGGATCGGTATCCGTAAAAATGTAATTATTTTGGGAAAAATGAAAATATGTGATATCATAAAAAATGATAAGTATTTTATTTTTAACATGATATGATATTTTGGTGTAAGACGGTGGTATTTTTGTATAAAAGTATTATTTGTAAAAGGGTTGTTATTTGTTATGTGTGTTTTGGCATATGTTAGGGTATAATAAACCTTCACAAATACCACACAATATCATGCATACACCCTCCTCCCTCCACCTCCTCCTTTCTCTATACCAAATCACTACACCTCCTCTTTCATTTTATCAAAACTCTTATGATATTCTTTCTACCCTCAAACTGAACTTAACATTTCTCACTCAAACCTCCAACATAATTTTTCAATTCTTCACAAATATTATAAGAAAGGTTGATGATTTTTTCATGGAAGTTCAGCAAAATATCAATGTAAGACTAACACCAATTCAAGGTAATTCAAGCCTACACTTTATGTGATTGGAATTTCTTTATGCTCATTCCATATAGATAAATATCATCTTTCTTTTAAGTTTTGAAGTGATAGTGAGTTTTACTTGATGGCTGAAAATCAGTGACATGTTAGAGGTTTTGAATTTTTTGATGACTCTATATTGATAATTAGCTAAAATTTAAAAATAAAAAGTTCTATATAATTACATTGTTATTTAGAAAAAAAAATTCGTTAAGTTTTACAGTAAAATGAATTTTATACAAATTTTTAAAGAAAGGGTTTCCAAACTGGAAATTTGATTTCCAGTGGCTATTTTTCACTCAAATTGTAACAATTTTCTTAATTTTTACATTAACAATTTAGAGAATATGAAAATTGTAGGTTGTAGATAATGTTATTTAGATATCTCTAAAATTTTCATTTTTCTTATTCTCTTTACAAAATCTAGAGATATCAATTTTTAGTGAAGGTTGTTTTATGGTTTCTGCAGATTATCTAGAAACATGTTTTTAACTTTGCATTTTATTTCAAGTTCTATACTTAGAAATTGGAAAAGATATTTTAGGGTATCAAATTTAACTCCTTTAACTATATGTATAATTTTATTTTGACTCTAAATATTGTGTTTACGATTTTTGGTGATTTTTCGAAGTGATCCCAAAAACTGCCGTATTCTGAGCTAGCATTTTCAAACAATATGCATCCGAGTATTGTATTTTCCTCGCTACATTTTACAAGTAGGATAATGTTATTGACGTGTGCGTTATTACATTTGAAGGAGCATTAGCGGAGGTGCTGGAGGCGTTGAGACGAGAAAAAGCGATTGTGGATTTCAACTATCTCGATATGTCGGTGTGTAGATTTATATCTACGGGGGAAGTCGGGTGGATGGCGTATACCACCCCCACAGACAATTAACTTGGATACTTATGATATATAACTAGTCTATAATGATATGTTAGATAACGTAGTCTACAACTAAAATAGTGTATAGTAGGTATCTAGTAGATTACATATGATTATTGTGGCATATGTACGTGACTATATATCCGTACGATATAGATGTGACATTGGATGGATATTGTATGAGGAATCATACCATAATTGTGATGACGAGGATAGTGTGCTGAATACGTATGAGATTCATTTGGACTCGCGGAGTCATGCGTTTATCCCGACTTGGGATATTACGATTGCTTGAACGATACTCTTTTAAAACCAACGATTCGTTTCCACTTTTAAATGATAACCGACAAGGATGCAATGCTATTTCCAAAACAGATATCTATTTAAATACACTGCAGCTTCTTTATTTACAAAATAACGTTTCGTTCCATTTTCAATGGTAATGGTATAGCTCATAATAATTAGTTATGTTTAATAATTATACACGATACGATTAGATTACCTTTATACGCTCGCGATACGATTACCGGTTAAATATGTTAGTTGCGTTATATATATTAGTTGTGTTATTATTCTTTTACGAACTCATTGATAGAATACCGCACAACTACCAATGAGTATTATGTTGCACAAATCACAGACGCACATGTTACACTACACCTCATAGGATACTATAGGACTGCTATACTATGTTATATTCACGTAAATATCGATACGGTTCAGTATGAGTTTCCTATATTCGGGGGATTGATTAATGTGTGTGTTTGTGTGTGTGCGCGCGCGCGCTGTGGATAGGAATTGAATTCCATTCTGCTATGAACACATTTATAGAACACTTGCACAAATACTAATGATTGCCATGCTGCACGAGCACAGACATGTATGCTATACTACATATCATTAGCATTGCCATGACATAGTAGAACTGTTGCATCTGTTTGCATGATTGACTATATTTACGTACGACACATTTTGTTACGTGTTGATTGAGTTGCGAATACCATTACCATAGGTATTCGTATATGATTATTATTAGTTTTATGATATTTTTATCTGCGATAATATATCGCAGTGGTATAGGACACTGCTATATATATATGATTATATATATATATATATATGTATGTATGTGTGTGTAAATATTATACAGAATGAATTATGCAATTATTGTTCTTCTTCACTTGATGTTTTATCTGGATACGATGAGTTGACGTCCACCATGAGCTTGATATTTTCTGATTTGATTTTATTCCGAATCGAGTTGGGGAGCTATATGGTTGTAGACATGCTATGTTATCAGGACTGAGTGGGGGAGTATACAGTCAGATACATGGTGGATCCGGTCGAGTCCGAGGGGAAGAAAAGCCGCATTTGAGGCGGGGAGCCTTGCGAGGACACTCGATACCGGAGATATATTAGAGCACGGCGGATATGCGGGGGATACCGAGCGGGGCTATTGATATCGAGGGAGGACTGGTCTGACGAGACGGTGCCTACTATATCTGGAGTTATATGTCGGTGATAGACATGAGATTTATGATGATTTTGAGTGTCGGTGTTGGACACTCGGTAGATGATGAGTTGAGTGCTGATGATAAACACTCGTGAGATTTAGGGTGTCGATATTGGACACTCATATATTGATATTTGCGTGATCCTTCGAGATGCAATGTTATAGTTTATGTTAGATAGTAGCCAAACATGACTGATCCAGGGGACAATACCTGAATACTATTTTCACATATTGATACAGATACAGAGGCTTCCAAATGAGCTCTAGTCTCATTATTTTGATGTGTCTGGGACGACACAAGGATCTTTTAAACAAGAAACTTTCTTAACACTCATTTCTAAAAAGTGAGACGTATACTTTAAATAAAACACATATAATACTTTATACTACTACGTCTGCTTCTTATGCCGTGACATACGTATCATGTGGCTATTTTAAAAAGGGTTTTACATACATCTTTCGGCTGCTTAATAGGCTTATACATGGATGCATGTTATATATGTTAGTGATATATGCCCTAGAGGCCATTATTGTATCATACTGGATTGTATATTACTTAATGGGAGCTGGGGATGTAGGGTTACCTAGCACGACAACAAGGTTTCGGGAGGTATCGTCTATGCCAATTTCAAAAATTTGTCATACTAAAGAACTTTAACCCTAGAATCATAACTAGAGATTTAGACAAACCAGCAATGCAAACAACTTTACATTTAAGTGAATGAGGAATACAACTTTTGTAGATCGGTCCTTCATTTCTAAAGCTCCATGTAGTAGTCCCTTCGCTCCAAGTAGTGAACACCCGAACTCTAGTAAGGGTCCACATGAAAAAATGAACAAGCTTGCTCGAAGTCTTCGAAGCCGAAAATGATCTACGTCGAGAAGACTCAAGCTCATGCTATCTCTTCACTAATGGTAGATTAGTAAAGCAAACACCTTAAACTAAATGGCTAATATAGTAGAGGATGATGAAGTAGGAATTTGGATCACTTTAGATTTATTTTTCTCACAATATTTCTTCACCATTTGAAAAGCTAGAAAGCTTTCTTATGAGGAAGAAGAAAATGAAGTGGAGATGAGAATGAAACTCATGAGGTGAGAATAGCAACCATGGGTGAGTTTATGTCATACAATAACTCATATAGAGACTAAACTATGGCTACGGATAATGGTTAGGTTAATAAATATCTTAAGTAAAACAAATTAGTGGACTAAGTCAATGGACACAACAAGCTTCTCCAAGCTTCTGGCCATGATAAATTTCCACCAATTTATGTCTCCAAGCTTCTAGCCATGATAAATTTCCACCAATTTATGAATTAATAAAATAAATAAAAACCATAATATTATCTTAAGTATAGTGTAAGTCTCATACACCCAAGAAGCATGTGGCATCAAGCACGACACAAAATAATGTACATTAATATATATCACATATATACTATATGCACACAAGTGAGAAAAAGAAATGTTTAAGCGAGCTAATATTAGTTAATGTAATTCAATATATCAAATATATAATTATACATTAAATTATTAAATCAATACTTGATTTAATAATCCGGCTATATCACATATAACCGACTAATATCATATGTATCAACCTATCGAATCAACATTTGATCCGATAACCCAGCTATATCACATATCGCGAGAATAGAATGTGGTATCACATACGCACATTAATCTCGGTCCCGCACAAATCACATATGTGCTCCTACTTCGTTTCGCTCGAGCCAGGAAACCTCTCTGTAGGACTCTAAAGACTCGTCAATACGCCGGCAGTAGGTGGTGATCATATCAGTCGCCCACAAGCCGCAAGCGGTCTGCTAAACGTAACGGCCATACGGATATTGAGCGATCAGATGATCAACAAGCAAGCCTGCTCATACTCCTGCGAATCTAATCAGTAACAGTACCGTACAGTCCGGTCTCTTCATCGGATATGTCACATATCACAGCCTGGGGGTGGTAAAACGTCAGACCCCAATAGCCTAATAAGTCATGCCGACGCAAGGTTCATAATGGTTTGAGAAACCACTTATAACACTTACCAGTAGATCTCAGCAATCCTGGCCAGGGATTTCCGGTTATGGCCAACCGAGCATAGCGCAACATCAACCCCCAATACCGGGAGAGACGAAATCCCCTCTTATCGCTCATTGCCTCCATGTGACTCGGGATTGTACCCAAAAACCACCGTTTTGCAAGATCTCTTGAATGTGGTAAGGTGGAAATCAAAGCACAGTGGGAATCACACAAGACTCTATGACGATCTCGGGTCGATAGACTAACCTGTACCAGTGTCACCAGAGAACTGCTATCTGACAATAGGTATAACACCATCTAGGAGTTCTCGGCGAGTCCGTCCAGTGTACCCAGTCTCTACTGAGCACCCGTATACCTTCTCTGATGTCAAACACTAATGGATATGGAATCATCCATCGCCCATCATATGGGTCGAGAAGCGTATACGCTAGTCTACTTTAGAATATCGATGTCCCGTCTCGATACTCCCACGACTAAGACTACCATTGCCCCACTAGTATGATCTGCATCATAATCCTAGTAGTCAAGTACTCATCCTACGGGCTTTATCAATATGTAATAGAGAGACAATCAATGTACATGTTAAGATAAAGAGAAACCAGATAGCATACTATCATGTCGAGCAAGAAAGTCCTTCCTATATATGTCCAAGCATCCACTACAATATACATCGCATGTACAGTAATGGCCTCTAAGGCATACATATAACTAACAATCTCTCACTTGCACTAAGGCCATTTGTTGCAGTATCTCATACTCAACGTCCTATAGAAGTTCCTCTAGGGAAAGGCTTTTGTGCGTGGATCCGCCGTGTTATCTTTCATGTCAACTCTCCTGACCTCGATCCCCTGGAGATCAACCATCTCCCTGATTAGGTGATACTTGCCTCAGAATATGTTTGGATCGCTGATGGGACCGGCGTTCCTAGGCAAAAGCCACAACTCGATTGATGTCACAATAACAGTTATTAGACGCTCAATGGTAGGAACCATGTTCATCTCATGAACAAGAATTATCCAGACATCCATTTTGGTAGCATCGTTGGTAGTGATGTATTCAGCCTTTATCGTCTAGTTTGCCACGGTATATAACTTGGAACTCTTCCAACATACCGTCCCTCCATTGAGGGTAAAGACAAAGCCCGTGACTGACTTTCAATCAACCTTATCACTCTGGGAGCTAGAATTGGTAAAGGACTCCTACTGGTGTTCACCATTACCAAACCCCAAGAACATTTCTTTTGTGCTTCTCAAGTACTTAAGAATGCCCTACATAGCTATCCAGTGATTCTCCCAAGATCCGATTCATTCCTGATCACTACACCTAGTGAGTTAGCTACATCTGGTCTGGTACATAACATCGCACACATGATAGAGCCTACTGTCGAAGCATAGGGTATCCCTTGCACGCGAGCTCTCTCCAAATCAGTCTCGAAAGACATCTTTTTGGAGAGTGATTCCTGAGTAAGTGGGCAAACCACCACGCTTAGAATCCTCCATACTAAACTCCTTCAGTATGGTGTTAATGTACCTGGATTTGGGACACTCCCAACATCTACTTAGATCTATCACCATAGATCATAATCCACAAGATGTAGTAGGTATCATCCAGATCTTCCATGGAGAATCCTCGTGATAAGAGAAGCTTGACCGAGTGTAGCATAGGAAACTATTTCCTATCAAGAGTATGTTATCTACGTACAATACGTGGAAGCCAACCTTACTATCTACAACCTTCTTGTATATACAAGGTTCATCTACCTTTTTGATGAAGTCAAACTCTTTGACTGCCACATCAAAACAGATGTTCCAACCCCGCGATGTGAGCTTTAATCCTGATGGACTTAAGCATAGGTACTGGAGAAAAGGTTTTATCGTAAACCATACCTGGTTGCATGACGAGAACCTTTTACTACAAGTCTAACTTTGAAAGTCTCAACTTTTCCATCTATACCAAGAATCTTCTTAAGGTCCATTTTCTCCCAATGGGTTTTACCCCTTCAGGTGCAACAATTAAAGTCATACTTTGTTGGTGTATATGTATTCCATCTTAGATCGCATAGCATCCAGCCTTTTCACAGAGTCCCCACTCGTGATGGCCTGCCTGAACCTGGTTGGGTCATCATCTCCCATGATGCAATCCTCGCTCCCACCATCACCGAGGAAACCGTAGTATCTCTCAGGTGGATGAGGAACCCTACCAGATTCACGGGGAGGTTGAGGCTCGTTGGAGACTATTGAATCCTTTGGTTTCACTAAATCATCAGCTGTTTGTTTGTCCAGCTGGAACTTCATCCAGTTCTACCTCATGACCACAAATTTCTTCATAAGAAATTCCTTTTCTAAAAAGGTGGCATGCTGAGAAACAAAACACCTTTTATTCTTCAGTGTGGTAGAAGATATTCCCTCGCAAATATTTGGGATATCCAACAAACTTATACAGAACTGACCTTACTTCGAGCTTGTCCGTATTTTTCTTTTCAACATAGGCCAGACAACCCCATATCTTAACTTGTTTAAGAGATGGTCTCTTCCCATTCCATATCTCATATGGAGCGGTAGGCAGTTATTTGGATGGAACCCCATTCAATAGGTATGCACCTTTTCAAGTGCATAACCCCCAAAAGGAAACAGGTAACTCAGCAGTACTCATCATAGAGCGCACCATATCTCATAGGGCGTGATATCTCCACCCTGATACACCGTTGTACTGTGGTGTATACGAAGGAGTAGGCTGAGAGAGAATCTCATTCTCCGTTTAGAAAATCTAGGAATTCCATGCCCAAGTATTCGCCTCCTCGATCACATCGAAGGACTTTAATACTTCTTACCCCTCTGGTTCTTAACTTCAAGCTTATATTCCTTGAATTTCTCAAAAGTTTCAGACTCGTGTTTCAACTGGAACACATGTCCAAATCTCGAGAGATGGTCAGTGAATATAATGAAGTACGAAGAATTAACCCTGGCATTTGTAGACATAGGACCGTATACATCATCATGTATTCATCCCAAGAGTTTAGTAACTCTTTCTCTGTTTCCAATAAACGGAGTATTGGTCATTTTACCTTTGAGACAAGACTGACAAGTATTATAAGATGAAAATTCGAACAGATTCTCATATTCATCCTTATGTGTAAGTCCGCGGCGGTGTCCCGGCCGTCGATCCGACGCCGAAAACGCGGAAACAAAAACTTTGCAAACTAGCAAACCGGCACCACCACGCACTTTTCACCCGGATCGGGCCATTAACCTAGCAACTAGCAAACAAGAAAAGAGTAGAGAAGCTATACCAAGCGATCCGTGTCTTTCGGTCTTCGTCTCCACTCCGATCTCCTCGCGGATTCTCCGTCCGTCACGTCCTCGTCGGAAAGGGCACCACGTAGCCGAAATCTTTTACGGGCTCCCACCTCTGGACCGAGGCAACTCGGGCGCGAAGTTGGCTAGCCGACGCGTCCAAGATTTGCTGTAGGCTAGTGTAGAATTTATTGTCTCTAGAGGTTTAGTTGCCATGGAGGAATTGAGAAAGAGGTTAGGGAAAATTGGTGCTTTCAATTTTCTCGCAAGAAGAATGAGATGAAGAATAATGCCACCTCTCCAAAAATGAAATTCTCTCATCTCTCTCTCTAGAAATGTGTGGCCGGCCCTCCTTAAGTGGGTGGGGAAGGAAAAAGCAAGTGGAGAAAAGGAAATTGATCAAGCTAAATAAAGTCACACCAATTCCCTTTTCAACACACAAATCAAACCATCACAATAAATCAAAGATAAGACCAATAAGGAATCTCATGATGAAAAGAACACTCATGATGCCTCACAAATGCATGAAAGCCCTCCACAAAATGTTATTTGCAAATGTGCAAATAACCCCTTCCATCGAAAGTCCGGCCGCGAAGGAATAAAGGAAAACCGGCCGGAACGGAATGCAAACTGGCAACTTCAGAAAAACTGATCCCGTAATAAATTACAGGAAAACCCCGCTATTGCAAATACATGCCCGCATTTGTATTCCCACTGAACACAAATGCAAAGAGACAAAACTATACTATCTAATACTAGGATCCGGCTTAAGCCAAAGCCTGCTAGTAAAAACCGTCCGATCACGATCCGTGCAATACCGCACGTATCTGATCGAACCCTGCCATATCTCCATACGGCCACTACAGCGTTTCGCCCGAAACTTGAGTAACTGTGTGTGGTGGACTCTAAAGACTCGTCAATACTATGGCTGTGGATTTGACCACTAGCACGTCAGAGGTATAAGCCAATACGTGACGGGCTACCAGGTATTGACCAAAAGGTACGTCGATGAGCGAACTCATCCTGATACCCTACTGAGCCTGTCAGTGACAATATCCGTACAGTCCGGTCCGTTCGTCTATGAGTATCGCATGGCGGGCCTAGGGGGTTGGTAAAGTCAGACCCCCAAAAGCGGTACAAGTCGTGTCGGAGTGAAGCCCAGAACACCCTGAGATACTACTGGAATACCTACCAGCAAATCTCCTGCCTTGGCCAAGGACTTTTCATGTTCTGGCTCTCCTAGACACAGCGCGACCTCACCCCCAATACCGGAAGAGACGAACCCCTGCAGATCCGCTCACTGCCTCCATGTGGCTCGGGACTGTACCCAACTAAAACCTGTTTGCACGACTCCTTTGAGCCGTGGTAGGGTAGTAATCAAAGCACAGTGGGAACTCACACGAGACAAATGACGATCTCAGGTCGATGAACTAACCTGTACACATGTCACCAGGGAACTGCTATCTGACGTCTGGTATAATCCCAACTAGCAGATTCCCGGCGAGTCCTGTCCGGTGTACTCATAACCCAATGAGCACCTGTATACATCTTAGGTGAACCAACTGACACCAGTGGCTTGTGAGACCGGCCACCGCCCCTCGTCGGGGTCTCGACTGTATACACTAGTCTACTCTGGAGAATCGATGCCCTGTCTCGAAACTCCCACGACTAGGGACCATTTTAAGGATGTGCTTATAGACTCCAGCTCTCACTTATATGATCGCCCTCATACTGCTGGTAGTCAAGCAAGAATCCTAGGGGCTCTATCAACGTGTAATAGCGACTCGTAAGGTCACCTAAAGCAGTACACGATGATAAAGATAAACCAAATAGCATACTATCATCTCGAGTAAGACTGTCCTACCGGGACATGTCCTCCCTCAATCATTGCAATCACGTGCCTGTGATCCAATAATTGACTCTGAGGGCACTATCTCCAAAAATCTCCCACTTGCACTCAAGGCTAATTATTGCGATGTCGCATACTCACAGCCCGTGTGATACCGAACACCCAACTCCTCTACTAGTCAGTCTCACAAAGCTCGTTTGCGAAACTATTGCGTTCGAGGAATAGCCTCAGTGAGTGGATCCGCTCTGGTGTTTCTTTCTATGTCTCTCTTTATCTCAAGTTCGCGGAGAAAGCCATCTCCCGAAATGAGCAATACCTGTCTTAGAATGTCTGGATGTCTGATGGGACCTAGCTCATAAATGAACTCCAAATCCAAACTTCTTAGACTGTATCGTCAACTGAACTTAATCAGTATCCTTCGCCATCCTTCCCTCAGTATCCACCTGGACCACATGTCTAAAATACTTCCCCTCGTCAGAGGGAAAACTATAACTCTGACAGTCACTCTGCCATCCAGGTCACCGTGGAAGCCTGGAATGATAACCGTCTCCTAAAGGAGGCTGCCGTTATCAATTCCCTAGAACATCAACTTATGT
The DNA here is from genome assembly GCA_030015575.1 of Agapanthus africanus. Classification (NCBI taxonomy): domain Eukaryota; kingdom Viridiplantae; phylum Streptophyta; class Magnoliopsida; order Asparagales; family Amaryllidaceae; genus Agapanthus; species Agapanthus africanus. Next base: position 146,846,676 of record CM057348.1, on the reverse strand, counting down.
TCTAAAACTGCTTCCGTCTATTTCTCCAGGATTGGATGAATATCAACTTATTGCATCTACTGCAAGAACAACATCTGGTGTGGTACTTGACATCTTATGATTGACTCAATTGCCTAAGCAAGTGATCTGCCAATCATGCACATCCCTCTCCCTTTTAGTCTGTAAGACACCTTTAGAGAGGGTGACTCCATCACCTGCAGGTATACTACCGTGCCAGGAGTCGTCCATTCTAAATACTCATAGAATGCTGTCTAAGTACCCAGATTGGGAAACCACCCAAATCTAGATTCAAAAACCATAGATCTAGTAACCAGAATGTCTGATATAGGATCCAATTCCTATGTGGAGAAACTACTGTGTGACGACCAAAGTATAACCGATCGTAGTATAGGAATATCACTTCCTACTCTGTGTATGTCATCCAAATACCAGGACATCACACCCTACTACCTTCTTAACAGATCCATCCCCTATTCTGATGATGTCAAACCTATGACTGTCACATCAGAAATAGATGATCTATCTCCGCTATATCTGCTTTAGTCTATAAATAGACATAAGCCTGATGTCCACCAATGCTTCCGCTGCTCCCACTGACTACGACAACCCTTTGGCAGAGTCATATAGACGTACACTTCTAAAGCTAGTTCAGAACGACGCTATACTCATCCTCCTGCCGGGTCTCATAGTCTGGAACAACAGCAATGGCAAGTTTGGGTAAACAAGAACCTCCCTGTCACCGTCCTTAAGCATACCGAAGTACCTCTCGAGCGCCTGAGGTTACCCACCATATTTGCGGAGTGGCTAATGGAATGTCAACCCAGATTGAATCTTTAGGTTCTTATCAAATCTTCAGTAATCGTTTGCGGTTCTGGAGTCACTTCCAGTTCTACCATACTCCCACTACTGTTTTTCTGAAAAAAAATCCGTTTTTAATAAAACTGTGGCGAGTCAAGAACAATATCACTATTGATCTTCCAGATGGTAGAAAGTCAACCCTCATCATAGCCTGGGTCAACCCACAAACAGCCACTACTAAAACGTGCCTTGAGTTGTCCAGTGTCTGGTTTTAAGCTTAAGCCGGACAACTCCCCGTATCTTAACATCGTTAAGATATGAACTGTTCTATATCCAATATAGAAACAGAGGCACTGATTTAATTGAACCAGATTCAAATCATGCAGCTGTCTCCAGTGCATGTCAACTTAATGGAAGAGAGGCCGATCTGCGTTACTCAACTTAGGAGTACTTCCAATTATGAGTAACCTGAAAGAGAAGCTAGTTCTCTTAATCATTACTATCAACTGAATACCATTCACAAGTATCTACATCTTCGATCACCTTGAAGAATCCCGATACTTGCAATACCTGGTTCTCTACTTTACTCTTATACCTATAACTTCTCAAAATTCGGACCTTGTGTTTCTACGAAACACTTGTCTAAATACTAGAGAAGTCATAAGTAAGCCGAATATAGTACGAGGACCAACCCCTCTGTCCTAATGGACACTGGACAATATACAATACTTTGCACAAGTCCCTTGAGTCTTACAGCTCATTCACTGTGTGTCGTAGGTCGAAAACTGCACTTATGGTTAAGAAGAATTACACCGCTGTTCAATGCTCCTTACCTAACTATCCACTGATATAGGTAAATGTCATAGACATAATTTCAAAAAGGTATATCTCACTCTATAAAAATAGACGTACAGATATATCAATTTAAAATTGGTGCATAACAGCGGATATTCAAAACCAAATATTTGCCGACCGGCAAACAACCCAGGTGACTTCCTCAAATATCACCGATTACAACGAATCCCGATATAATGAGGATGGTCACCTAATTCCCAATAACTTACTCCCACTCATCATCTGTAAAACCATACAGATGTGAGAATCCTACCTGGTAAATACATACCCTGGAGCAAGGGCTAATTGGGAAATTAGTTTTCTTTTAACATTACACAGTGAAACTGAAACATTGAAATGTTTCGATGGGGTATCCTGGTATTCCTAATAATGCATCTTCCATTATCCAGATTCACAACTGTAACCGTATAATTCTTTGCCACCTCTCCAAATCCCTTTATATGTCTTTAACCGTTACCTTCTGTACACCCCTTTAGGCCAAATGGTTTTCTTCCTTCCCTACCGTTCGGCACCAGCCTATGGTTTGGAAGAAGACTATCCAATAAGTATAATGGGTGTACTGTCCTAATCCTAGGAGCACTCGCAATGCGAGAGAAGGTGAAGATAAAAGACACCCGAATGAACTTTATTCCTATTTATCCTGAACCAGGATCCATCCCCGAACTGGAACAAGTTCCTTTCGAGTTCGTATATAACCATACGATGGATTATCCAATAAACTGGGATTTTCGTAGTGATACGGAGTGTCCTGGAGAAATACAAAGGTGATTTAGGATTGGCGAAGAAATACTTGGTTTGGTCGTGAATAGCAGTCGCAATTTACTTTGCCCTCTTACTAATCCCTTTCTTTGTCTTAACATAATACCTTCTGTACACCATTTAGGCTAATTGGTTTTCTTCATTCCCTACCGGTCGGCACCTGCCTATGGTTTGGAAGAAGACTATCCAATTTGCGTAATAGGTGTACTATCTCCTAAACTAAGGAGTACTCGCAATGAGAGAAGGTGAAAGGAAAAGACAACTGAATAGTCCTATTCGTTTTCTCCAGAACCGGAAACCATCCTCGAATTCTTTCGAGCTCGTATATAACCATACGATGGTTTTGTCCAATGGAAGTGGACGTTCGTAGTAATACGGGGTGTCCTGGAGAAAAGGGTAAAAGTAGGAGTGGCAATGAGGTTTGCAACCCTGACAATCCAAAATCCAGTGTTAAGAAGGTTCGGTCAATTTGGTCACTGAGTCATAGTCTAGGGTCGGGTCAATAGTCGCTGCCAAAGAGAGAGAGAGAAAAGAAACACTCAGCGTGCACTCTAGCCTAGATCAGAATGGTTATCACTTTATCTAATCTGGAAACCTCTCACTGTAACGTCAAATTCTTCCCCAAACCTGAAAGAAGAATTAGCCGGGATCACCCGAGGAGTAAACCAACTCATCAGTAGGAATCGGGATCCAACTATCATTGCATGATAACGTGACGGAATCCGCTCACGTTATCACACTCCAGAAGGTATGCGCATATCTGGCAAGTTTCAGTTCTTTTGAAACTCCCGATGTGGATTTTTGCCCCATGCTCTTATGACCTTGACTTTGGCCAACATATCATAAGTCACATGTCAAGTTCTTCCCGTCATTATCCAGGTTAATTTGAACCCACCCGTACCCACCCTTGACTTTGGCCAAAATGGCAGTACGACTGTCCCAAACCAACGCATCTATCTATGCTGCATATGAATACCCAACAGCTACCAAACACCGTGCCTTGACTTTGGCCAACATACACAGCTTGAATACTATTGACTATCCATATGAAACGACGGAGGGCTACGAATGGTTTCTGGCGAAAACTTTTAACGTAATGAACTTGATATCGTTGAAGGAACTGATAGCTTTTTAGAATATAGTGACGAAAACCTTTGCTAAAGAGGTCACTCCCGGTGAAGGGATCTCGGCTCTTTCCCCGTAGAATGAGGTGCAGGATATTCCAACTGAATACCACGATGCAAAGAAAAAGTAATCGGCTATAGTGAAGTTATTGCCCTGACGCAAACTTTTGTCCAAGGGGTCACTCCCGGTGAAGGGATCTTGGCCCATGCCTCGTCGACTGAGGAGCAGGATATTCCAACTGAATACCACTGTGCAAAACAAAAGAGAACGCCCTTGCAATAACAGCTTTTTGAAAAATGTTCCAACAACATCAGAATAGGTTTGTTTAGCTTGCATTGATCCGAATCAACGCAGTCCCATCAATTGATCACACCACAAAGAACGAAAATATACTGACGTACGTATATGCCATCCGCATTCGCCACTGGGTCCCGTCATCACCCGTTAGGTTAGCTAACTAACGACAGAGCGGGGACTGGACTAGCGCGGATGCAAAACATATACAACATCTACTAGTGTATATATAATATAATTTTTTTCGCTCAAGGCGTGATAAACAATGCAGCAGCACAGAAAAGTACAGCAATACAGATCAATACAGATATCTGGGATCCCCGGGTTTCACAGAGCCGCTACTGAAACCCGACGTTCCCCTGGTCGTGTGGATAGCCTGTGCAATGAGATCCTAGACCCCTACGGGCGCGGCAAGTTACCCGCCAAAACCTGAAGCGAGGCAGCCCCCTTCAGCGACGTGAATGGACCACCCAGCACTTCACGGAATCCGGTAACTTGGGCACCCCTCCTGGGTCAATCCTATACCCCCTACAAGTGCGGCGAATAGCCCGCCAATTCTAGAGCAAAGCCCCCTCCGTCTCAATGCTATGAGATGCGAGCTTGTTGCCCTCTAGAATCTGGCTATCCGTGCACCCCTCCGCGGGGTAATCCTAGTACAGAAAGTAAAATATACATACAACGGGTACATCGACCGCAACCTAGTCGTGCCCCAAAAAAATAATACAAACAGGCAGTGACGGCAGTCCACATGTCGGATGCTCGCCCCGCAATATCAAATGTACATATAAAACACAACTGTACTAACATTGCAACCAGGCTATCCCCCACGACCGATCCGCAACATCACAGCACAACACAGAACATCAACGTGAATGTCACGTTCGTAAATCCGTCTAAAAGGGCTATAGCAGATAGACTGGATTTACCGATCGAGTGACATTCACGGTCGCAGATATAATGTAAATACTGTGAACTGGCATGTTTAAAATATCCGATCGAACAAATATTACCAAGTGGGCCCCCCAAGCAATACTGTAGCACTTACAGAAAATCTGGGCCCAAAAATAATATCCCAAAACCCCTATTTCCAACTCAGAAGCAATCTGAAAAAATTTGGTCAAATGATCACTCAAAAGAGCGGCAGAACCGCGGCCCAAGTAAGGGTTTGGCCGCGGTTCCGCGGCGTTATGGTGAGATCTCGCGACCAATTTTTCACAGAATTCTTAGATTTCCATGCACTGTGTTCTGCAACAACCTGAAAAATTTTTGGAGCAGAAAAAATTTCGACAGAAACACGATGCATTGGAAAATACGGTTTTTGGGGATTTTTGTTCGATCGAGTTCTAAACATACTAGAGCAAGTTAGGCAAGGTTAATGGCGTGGCTCTGATACCAATATTATGTAACTTAGCTGGTTGTGTCGCATTGATATGACCTAGTCTACAATGCCATAAGAAGGATTCGTTCATTTCTGAACTACTCATCTTGTGTGTGTTCTACATACTTTGAACTATGGTTTGATTTAGAATGTATATGCCATTACATAACATTCCTGATCCAATCAACTCTTCATTCAGGAAAATGTTCACAACATTATCCTCCAATACAGAATTATATCCTTCTTTAACTCAATAAAGAATTTGATATAATGTTGTATATCAGGTTCGGTATGTAATAACATTCATTGAGAATCAATATATTTACTATTTGGTAATACAAGGTGTTTCGCCCAATCAGAGCAAAACTCTGTTGAAATTTAAAATTCAAAATTTTGAAGCAACGCTTCAAATCTCGGGCGCAACGCGCCACATGTTAGGCGCTAATACGTCAGCGCAGCGCCCAAGAAGGCGCGCCCAATCAGAGCAAAGTTCTATTTTTATGAAGCAACGCTTCAGCTGCATAAGCACTGCGCGACACGTGTCAGCGCAGATGCGCTAGCGCAGTTGCGCTGCGCTCTGCGCTGCGCGACACGTGTCAGCGCAGATACGCTGCGCTCTGCGCTGCGCGACACGTGTCATGCGCTGGGGCATCTGCGCCAAACAGAATTAAATTTCCAAGAAATCTTTTCTGTTCTTGTTAAAACAAGAAGATTTTCTTCTGCAAAGCAGAAGCCCTTGGATCAAAGATCCAACGGTGGGGAAAATTCCCCAAATCACTCAGAGAAAGATCTCTTTAACAAATTTAACTAATTTATGGGCACTATAAAAAGGACCCTAGGCCTCAATTAAAAAAGAAGGAAGATCTTTATAAAAAAAAAAAGAGAAGAGAACTCTTGAGAACTTCTCAAGAACAACAGAAGGTAAAAAAAAACCTTTAGGAAAAAGAGAAAATTCTCTTATGGACAGATTATTGATCTAAGAACAAGATTAATAATTTTAAATAAAAAAAGGTAATAATAGTGCCTTGCACTTGTTTTATGAACTATCGGTTCTTAAATTAATAGTGCTTTGCACTTTCATGAACCTTTGGTTCTCTGAGAGAAGAAAAACAAGAAAAAAACTTGTTTTTTCTTAGATCTAAATCAAATAGTGCTTTGCACTTGATTTATGAACCATCGGTTCTTGAATCTAAAAGGTTCTTAAATTAATAGTGCTTTGCACTTTTATGAACCTTTGGTTCTCTGAGATAAGAAAAACAAGAAAAAAACTTGTTTTTTCTTAGATCTAAATCAAATAGTGCTTTGCACTTCTTTTATGAACCATCGGTTCTTGAATCTAAAAGATTCTCAAATTAACAGTGCTTTGCACAAATGCAATGCGTTACTTAAAGGGCCAGGCCCAAATCAAAATGACCTGACAGGCCAAAATAATGCAAGGCAACAAATGGGCAGAGCCCAAATAAATTGATGCTTTGCATCCTTTATACAAGGGCAGAGCCCAAATAAAATTGATGCTTTGCATCATTCTTAAAAAAAACAGAGCCCAAAACAAATTGATGCTCTGCATCCTTTTTGGGCAAAGCCTAAATAAAAATAAAAAGAAATGCAATGCAAAAGCAAATAAAATGTTGAACATTCTCAATTGGACTTAGCCCAATTTTGGCCATAAGTCCTTAAATTAAATTGACTGAGCAAAATTGCTCTACTAAATCAATTTACAATCGGTTCGAGGGTACATCTCCGAACTCCTTTGACATCCATCGTTGTAATTCCTCAACGACGTCAAAGAGGTGACGGGTCCCAACGACCATACATCAATATGGACTGCGGGGCCCTTAAACTCGTGGACCGAAACGTCCCTAAACTAATATCGGATCGAAACGTCCCTAAACTAATATCGGACCGAAACGTTCCTAAACTAATGTCGGACCGAAACGTCCCTAAACTAACGGTGGACCACTATGTCCTTAAACTAGTGTTGGACCACCATGTCCCTAAACTGGCACAATAGAACCCAAATGCTCTTTTGTCGGATCTAAACGATCCCGTTAAGTCGATCTTAGTCCCAAACTGGACTAACGTATCCTTAACAACCGTTTAAGTTGATCTTAGCCTCAAATATGGCTAACGCATCCTTAAACCTCCAAACAGACTTTAGTCCCAAATTGGACTATAAATTCCCCCAATCAACTTTGGCTCAAGGGTACATCTCTGAACTCCTTTGACATCCATCGTTGTAATTCCTCAACGACGTCAAAGAGGTGACGGGTCCCGACGACCATACATGCAATGGACCGCTATGTCCCTAAACTGGAACAATAGAGCCCAAATGCTCTTTTGTCGGATCTAAACGATCCCGTTAAGTTGATCTTAGTCTCAAACAGGACTAACGTATCCTTGACGAACGTTTAAGTCAATCTTAGCCGCAACGCGACTAAGGCATCCTTAAACTAAAAACACCAAACCCAAATCTAAGTAAATACGGATTTGGACTAATCCACGTCCTACGGGCGACGGTATTACTCAGTCTCCGTATACAATCCACGGGCAACCAAAAACAAAACAAACACCCACGACACGAAGTGAAATTCTGGAGAAGGAGAAAGTTGTTACCACGAAGCGGTAGCGTAATTAACTGCAGGGGCTTGCGCCTGCAGGGAAGAGCGTCCCCACAATCAAAAACCCCTCTAGCGAGGGGGAATCTGATAAAGTCTGCTACATCGGCCACATCCGTCTAAACCTTCGATACACGGTGCCATAAATCAACTTGGCATCTTCGGAGAGGTGGACGGATAAAACCAAATAGCATTTGCCCCGAATCTCAGCGTCAGGCCATCGCGGTCCTGTGCGCCGTCCTTCGGAGGGGAACACAAGGTGATATTTGCCAACTGACTTGGCTGCAACAATTGCACCATTCTCTAACATTTAGAGACATATCACCCATTCCCAGTTCTCTACCTTTCTGCAGCTCATGTAACATATTACATATGCGGAATCCTGATCCGGTATCTCATACCCAGGAAGTAGAGGATACTGAGAAACAGTTCTCGGTAACAAACACACCCGAAGAAGATGCATCAACATGCTTATTACTCGTTTGCGTAGCGTAGGAATCCGGATATTCCCCTATTTTCTGTTCGGACTTATAATAATTATAAGATAGAGAGGAACCAACGTTCTCCAGCTCAGTATAATAAGTAGGTTCGGTCAATGCATCCATATTATTATCTTGATTAAGGTGTGACATGGTCGCTACCAGGAGAGAGAGAGAGAAGAAAACACTCAGTGTATGCTCTTACAAGATCAGATTGGTTATAATTTTATCTAATCAGGATGAATCCTACTGTTTTTATCAAATCTTCCTTCAAACCCTAAAAGGTAAGACTAGCCGGGATTAATTACACCCTACAAATTCTCCAATCTTTCGGCCAGGCCAGTGCCGGTACTTTGAGTGAGGTTCCCCGTGCTTTCGTATGGACCTAATTAAAATAAACCTCATTTTTCCAGGGGCGTAACCCCGTTAACACCTTTCTAGACACCTATTTGATCGGCTAATTGTAATGTGTAAAACTCTCCCAAGAGTAACTCTTACTCACAGTGGGTATCAGGATCCAACTATCTCATAGAAGGTATGCAATCTCATTGAAAATTTCAACACTTGAAATTCCCGATAATATTTTGTCCCTAGCCTCCTATGATCTTGATAAAGGCCAACAAACCATAGGATGCTAGTCAAGTTCAACCCGTCATTTCCTGATTGAATTAAACCCACCCGTACGACCCTTGACAAAGGCCAACAAGGTCGCACGACTACTCTAATCCAATCGCATCATATGCTTAAGCAGATAAGCACTAGTCAGCTACCACATACTACGCCTTGACAAAGGCCAACAAACGCAGCATGAATACTAAATACTACTTATGTGAAATGACGGAGGGCTACAACGGGTTTTTAAGAAAACCCTTTGCTTAATGAACTTGATATCGTTGTAGAATCGAGTGATTTTGAAAAGGAGTGTTTTTGGGGCTTTTACTATTTTTTCTAAAGAGGTCACTACCGGTGAAGGGATCTTGACTTTTTCCTTATCGAATAAGGTGCAGAATATTTCACAAATACCACTATGCAAAGAATGAACTAAAAAAGCAATCAAAATACAACACCGAGTGGGTTGTAGCATGTGCTAGTTTCGCTAAAGAGGTCACTCCCGGTGAAGGGATTTCGGCTCTTTCCTTATCGAATAAGGTGCTGGATATTCTACAAGGAATTCCGCTATGCAAAGCAAAAACTAGAGCTACCAGTTTTTAAAACAAGATTCTGCAAAATTTTTAGGTTTCTTTTATTTCATTAATCTCATTAATGAAGTCCCATCAATTTTGCTTCCTAAGCATCACATAAGAAATGAAAGCATCAATATTTATTATATCTCATATATATAATATAAGTAATCGTCTCAACATATCAAGTGATCACATCACAGAATATCAGCAACAGAAGAACACTTATGAAATATTGGATATACTAGGAATTCCATATTTTAAGTTAAGCCAGTATAAAACACGGATTCCACAGTCGCGATGAATAGCCAAACCTACATCCCTAGACCCCTACGAGAGTGGCAAGCAACCCTACCAATTCTAGAGTTAGGAGACCCGGTCTCGACTCCTCGACATGGTCTCCCACTGGACCCTAGAACCCGGTTACTTAATCTCTCCGTCTTGGGTCTATCCTAATGCGGAAAAGTAAATAATATACATCAATGGTGACATCATCCTCAACCCGGAAGTGCCACAATAAAAGAATATTACATACAAGCTTTTACATGAATGAAAATGAAAAGCTCTCATCTCACATAAAAAACCCCGGCTATTCAAAACACGACGATCCAATATAACATATCACAACAACACATGTCATCAATATATGTAAATACGCGTATCCCAATTATCTTTGACATATAGCACCGAAACTGGCGATACACCACATATTATACTTACGGTCGCAGAAAAGAAAGTGAAAAACTACAACAATTGGAATCCGCAACCAGCTTAGACATCATAAACCCAATGTATCACATACTTTGGATTTCATGCCTAACCAAATGAATTCCTTAGATATCACATGCCTAACAATTATAAATCCCGCATTTTAGTCTCGATATTGAAAACACTTTTCAATAACCAGTCGGGTAATTCAACAAGATTCCCGATAACCTGATCGAATGTTCATCGGAAACTTCAATGGACGGTCGCAACCCCGATGCCGTCGACGAAGTGCACTAAGGCGGAACACCGCGGCCGCGAGCACCTGAACGGATGCTTTTGGCTACGGGGTTCTCCTACAGTCACTTAGTCATGACTATGGGGTGTGGCTATCTAGTAAGGTTACCCAGCGAGTATCCGTGTACGCTACGTAATTGTGACAGACTTTTGATCCACATCAAAATTCCGTAGCAACCGATCAAATGAGACTAAATTGCTAGATTTATAAAATTCAAACTAGTTATCACATAACTAATTATTGTGGATTCCAAATATTGTATCACAATCACAGATAGTTAGACGATATTAAACTTTTTGATCGAACAAACAAACACCCAAAATTTCCCAAAGAGCTCAACACTTGAGCGGAGTTTAAAAATGTATCCATAACATACCACAACACCTATGGACCAATCGTAAAAGGGTTAACCCTTGCCTTACCTATGGCGCTGCGGAACTACCACAAACCCTAGGTTTGGTGGTGGTTTCGATGGTCACAGAATCCAATTAGGGTTTCGTTCTTCTAGAGGGTCCACATAATCACTTGCATGATTTTCTGAATATTTTAAACTTGGAAAAATCCAACTCTTGGAAAATTTCCAACGAGGGAAAAAATGGGTTGATACCCGTTTGAACCTTTTAACATCGTCTAAAGTAACCCGAAAAGATGTTAGAATTACGATTACGAAGCACTCCGAATTGCCTTTGCACAAATATAACATCACATGCAATTTTAGCAAAAATAAGTAACACCTGAAATACCAAAACCCAGAGCCTGGAATACAGGAAAAATTTGAAGCCCAAATGCCCCAGTGGAACCGACCTGCTCGGATATTTTGCTCATGTGGCCGGCCAAAAATAGGTGGGGAGGGTTCAAATTTCTACTGTGTTCATGTTATATCTCATATAACATTCTGCAGTTACTTAAAAAAAATTTAGACTCTTTGAAAATTTCGACAGAAACTAGATTTTAGTATCGAGTGTTACGGAGTTGTTTCGGTTTCGTAATTCTACAAACACCGTCTAATTCTCTAGCTTGGCTCTAATACCACTGTAGGGTTACCTAGTACGACAGCAAGGTTTCGGGAGGTATCGTCCATGCCAATTTCAAAAATTTGCCGTACTAAAGAACCCTAACCCTAGAATCTTAACTAGAGATTTAGACGAACTAGCAATGCAAACAACTTTATATTTAAGTGAATGGGGAATACAACCTTTGTAGACTGGTCCTTCACTTCTAAATCTCCATGTAGTATTCCCTTCGCTCCAAGTAGTGAACACCCAAACTCTAGTAAGGGTTCACATGAAAAAATGAACAAGCTTGCTCGAAGTCTTCGAGGCCGAAGATGATTTACGTCGAGAAGACTCAAGCTCATGCTACATCTTCACTAATGGTAGATTAGTGAAGCAAACACCCTAAACTAAATGGCTAATATAGTAGAGGATGATGAGGTAGGAATTGGGCTCATTTTAGATTTATTTTTCTCACAATATTTCTTCACTATTTGAAAAGCTAGAAAGCTTTCTCATGAGGAGGAAGAAGATGAAGTGGAGATGAGAATGAAACTCATGAGGTGAGAATAGCAACCATGGGTGAGTTTATGCCATACACTAACTCATGTAGAGACTAAACTATGGCTAAGGATAATGGTTAGATTAATAAATATGTTAAGTAAAACAAATTAGTGGACTAACTCAATGGACACAACAAGCTTCTCTAAGCTTCTAGTCATGACAAATTTCCACCAATTTGTGAATTACTAAAATAAATAAAAACCATAACATTATCTTAAGTATAGTGTAAGTCTCATACACCCAAGAAGCATGTGGCATCAAGCATGACACAAAATAATGTACATTAATATATATCACATATACACTATATGCACACAAGTGAGAAAAAGAAATGTTTAAGTGAGCTAATATTAATTAATATAATTCAATATATCAAATATATAATTATACATTAAATTATTAAATGAACACTTGATTTAATAATCCGGCTATATCACATATAACCGACTAATATCATATGTATCAACTTATCGAATCAACACTTGATCCGATAACCCGACTATATCACATATAACCGATCGATATCACATATTGCGAGAATAGAATGCGGTATCATATACGCGTATTAATCTCGGTCCCGCACATATCACATATGTGCTCCTACTTCGTTTCGCTCGAGCCAGGAAACTTCTGTGTAGGACTCTAAAGACTCGTCAATACGCCGGCAGTAGGTGGTGATCATATCAGTCACCCACAAGCTGCAAGTGGTCTGCTAAACGTAACGGCCATCCGGGTACTGAGCGATCAGAAGATCAACAAGCAAGCCTGCTCATACTCCTGCGAATCCAATCAGTAACACTACCGTATAGTACGGTCTTTTTCGTCAGATATGTCGCATATCATAGCCTGAGGGTGGTAAAACGTCAGACCCCAATAGCCTGATAAGTCATACCGATGCAAGGTCCATAACGGTTCGAGAAACTACTGATAACACTTACCAGTAGATTTCAGTAACCCTGTCCAGGGATTTCCTGTTAAAGCCAATCGAGCATAGCGCAACATCAACCTCCAATATCGGGAGAGACGAAATCCCCTCCTATCGCCCATTGCCTCCATGTGACTCGGGACTGTACCCAAAAACCACTATTTTGCACGATCTCTTGAACGTGGTAAGGTGGAAATCAAAGCAAAGTGGGAATTACACAAGACTCTATGACGATCTCGGGTCGATAGACTAACCTGTACCAGTGTCGCTATCCGACAATAGGTATAATACCATTTAGGAGTTCTCGGCGAGTCCTGCCAGTGTACCCAGTCTCCACTGAGCACCCGTATACCTTCTCTGATGTCAAACACCAATGGATATGGGATCATCCATCGCCCATCATATGGGTCGAGAAGCGTATACGCTAGTCTACTCTGGAATATCGATGCCCCGTCTCGATACTCCCACGACTAGGAACATTTGAAGGATGTACTTACCGACTACCATTGCCCCACTAGTATGATCTGCATCATAATCCTGGTAGTCAAGTACTCATCCTAAGAGCTTTATCAACATGTAATAGAGAGACAATCAGTGTACATATTAAGATAAAGAGCAACTAGATAGCATACTATCATGTCGAGCAAGAAAGTCCTCCCTATATATGTCCAAGCATCCACTACAATATACATCGCATGTACAGTAATGGACATATAACTAACAGGGGATATACACGGATATGGTAACAGTCTTGCTCGAAATGGTAGTATGCTACCTGGTTTGTTTCTACCTCAATATGTGCATGTGTTTTCTTAGTATATCGCTTATACATATTGATAGAGCCCTTAGGATCTTTGCTTGATTACCAGCGTTGTGATGGCAGTCATACTAGTAGGGACTGGGTAGTCTATAAGCACATCCTATACAGGTCCCTAGTCGTAGGATTATCGAGACGGGGTATCGATACTCCACAGTAGACTAGTGTATACGCTTCTCATCCCAGCAGGGGAGATGGTCTGTCCCATAACCATTAGTACGTCGTACTGGAGATAGTATGCAGGTGCTCATTAGGTTATGAGTACACTAGATAGGACTTGTCGTGATCTATTGGTGGGTATTATACCTATCGTCGGGTAGCAGTTCCTAGGTGACATGAGTACAACTTAGTCCGTCGACTTAACACTACTACTTTGCCTCGAGTATGTCCCAACTGTATTTTAATTACTACCCTACCACGGCTCAAAGGAGTCGTGCAAACAGGTAGTAGTTGGGTGAGCACTTGGAGGCAGTGGCGGTTAGATAGGATTTGTCTCTCCCAGTATTGGGGGTTGATATCGTGCTGTGTTCGGAAGGCCATTACACAAAATCCTTGGCCAAGGCAAGTGAGATTTACTGGCAGGTACTCCAGTAGTTTCTCAGGGTGTTTTGGGCTACTCTCTGACACTACTTATTGCGCTATCAGGGGTCTGAAGATTACCGCCCTCTAGGCCCGATATGCGATACTCTTAGATGAACAGACCGGACTGTATACAGAGATTGTCACATACAGGCTTAGTAGAAGTTCGGATGAGTTAGCTCATCGGCCTTCTTATCGACACATACCTGGGCAACCGTTATGTGCAGCTAGTACCGCTTGCGGCTTGTGGTTAAACCTACTGCCAGCGTAGTGTCGAGTATTTAGAGTCCCACATAGAGAGTTTTCCTACATCGGGCAAAAGGTGTAGAGGCCGTATGGTTTTACGGCAGGGCTTCGATCACTTACGTGTACTTGTGCACGTATGATGATCGGGCGGATAATACTAATGGGCTTTGGTTTAAGCCGGATCTTAGTATTATATTGATGGATTGTTTCGTCTCTTTGTATTTATGTTCTTCGGAATGCGGATGCGGGTATGTATATACGGATGAAGGGCATTCTCGTAATTCCTCGGGATTGGCTTCTAGAAGGGGACACCTATTAGAGTTTTATTCTTTATGGATTAATCTTTATTTGGATGGAGGAAATGAGGTGGATTTTGAGCATTGAACCAAGCATGGCTACTTGATGACTCATGGTCATGAGTCACCACTAGATATTTGTGAAGAGTTGTAGATATTTGTGTGTGATTTTATCTCACAAAATATCCAATATACTTCATTCTATCAAAAGAGGACAGCCATGCCTCCTTCAAGCTCTTTTCTCCTTTCTCATTTCCTCAAGCCTCTTCTCTTCATAAAAAAACCTAAGACCTCTCATGAGTTGAGAAACGTAGGGTTCCAAGAGACAAATCTCTCCATCTTCTCACTCTACACAACCTAGGACTTCTAGTTTAGCGAACTAGAAGCCGTAGTTACCTCGGATTTGAAGTAGGAGCTCGGACTATAGACTCTCGAGTGGATCGTCTTTGATTCGAGGAGGCTATCGAGATTGCTACGATCCGTTACGATCCTTAGAGCCGACGACAAGTAGAAGACATCGATGAAGACCTGAAGGACTTGGTATCATGATGTATAACTTCTTTCCAAGTAGTTAAAGCTCAAGTAGTTTGCTAGCTATGGTTTATGTTCGATCCTTGGTTCTAGTCGGTGTTGCGAAGCCCGTAAAAATCATTTTTTGCAATTTCCGCCTCCCCGCGAACACGTGGGGTAAGCGACATCGACTTATAATGGTATCAAAGCCTCTCATAAACCTTATATAGCTTGTAGCGACATTAGAAATCCGCCGTTTTTGTCGTGCAAAAACTGCCGAAAAACAGTTTCCAAATTTGATGTTTTGAGTTGTTTGCACACCCCACGGGCTCACGGTTTGAACCGAGAAGCAGCGGGGTGGAGCGTGTGCACCCCGGGGACCCTTTAGGAGGGGCCGAATGGCTACGCCCACTCCCCAAGACCACCACAAGGCGGTCTTGGCGGTGGGGACCCGAAATTGCCCCACCTTGGGCAGTTTCGGGTCTGCCTCACCCCCTGGCCACCTCGTGGTGCCCTCGAGGGTGGGGTACCCTCTCTAAGCCCCCTGAATCGAAGTTAATTTCGTGCTCTAACTTCCCATGAAGATTCGGGCACGTTTCATTTTTATTCGGATTTCCGAATTGGCTTAAAACGATCGGTTTTGGAACTTTAGCTCACTGGATTTTTCGTGTTTTGGAAAAATTGTTTTAGTTTGCTAATTGCGTGTGGAATTCTAATGTCGCAGTTACTTTACAAGATTTGTGATGTGTATATGTGTTTGGAAACGTTGACTAATTGTTATAGGTCGATTAGTCGGGGTTGCACATATCTGTGATGATGTTATGTTGGTTTGTGTATATAAACTTGTTGGATCGTCGTGGATGAATAGCCGGGGATGTGAGATGAGAGTTTTCATTCTTTCATTCAATGTAAAATTTGTAAAGTGATGTAATATTATTTTGCGGAGCATATCCGGGTTGAGATTGTAGCCACCGTTGTATTATTTCTTTTACTGTTTTCTGCTCCTAAGATAGACCCAAGGTGGGGTGCACAAACTACCGGGTCCTTGAAGTGCTGAGTGGCCTACTCACTTTGTTGAGGGAGGTTGCTTCACTTCGGGAATTTGGCGGGTGGTTTGCCGCACTCGTAGGGGTCTAGGGTAGGGTTTGGCTATTCACCACGACCGTGGAATCTGTCTTTCGTTACAAGCTCAAACGAAACGCGGAATTCCTAGTATATCCAATATGTTCATTTGTGATCTGGAATGCCTGTTATTGCGTGAGACAGATGTATGTATCTATATATGATATCTAGTAGGCGATACTTATGTTTTGCATCCGTGCTAGTCCATCCCCCGCTCTGTCGTTAGTTAAGTAACCTAACGGGTGATGACGGGGTCCAGTGGCGAATGTGGATGGCATAAATGGACGTGTTATTTTCGTCTTTTTCTGTGATGATAGGTGTAAATGATGGGACTGCGTTATATTAATGCAAAGCAAACAAACCAAAGCTGAATCGTTGGAACAATTTTAAAACTACTCGGTTATTTTAAAACAGGAGACTTTTAAATGCGGAACTTAAACCATTACTTTTAAAAGCTATCAGGTTCCTTCGATTATATCAAGTTCACTACGTTCACGGTTTCTCCAAAACCATTCATAGCCCTCCATCAATTCAGTTGAATATTCAGTAGTATTCAAGCTATGTATTTTGACCTTTGCCAAGGCATAGTGTTTGGTAGCTGCTGGATATTCATCTGTAGCATAGATAGATGCGTTGGTTTGGGACAGTCGTACTACTATTTTGGCCTTCGTCAAGGGCATGTATGGGTAGGCTCAAATTAACCTGGACAATGACGGGTAGAACTTGACATGTGACTTATGATATGTTGGCCTTCGTCAAGGTCATAAGAGCATGGGGAAAAAATCCACACCAGGAGTTTCTAAGGAAACTGAAATTTGCTAGTGCTGCATACCATTTGGAGTGTGATAATGTTGGTAGCATTCCTTCAGGATAATCGCACAATGATATTTGGATCCCGATTCTACTGTGAGTATCCGCTACTCCTCGGGAGATTCTTCACTTAATGATCAATGCTATAAAAACTCTTTTTAAACATCACCTCTGCTATTTCTTTAAAAAGCTTTAGATTCCGGGTTTTTAGCTTACTTGGACCACGTCGACATCTTTAGACGTTACGTGATCTAAGTGCCGGTTACGTGCTGCTTTCGGGCCGTGACAATAGTAGACTAGTGTACACGCTTCTTATCCCTGTCAGGGGATATGGCCTGTCCCGCAGCCATTGGTATACGGTACCAAAGATAGTATACATGTGCTCATTGGATTATGAGTTACACTGGACGGACTCGACAGGAAATGCCGGTTGGTATTATACCTATCATCGGATAGCAATTCTCCGGTGACATGAGTACAGATTAGTTCGTTGACTTGACATCACTATTCGTCTCGAGTGTGTTCCTACTGTATTTAGATTACTACCCTATCACGACTTAAATGAATCATGCAAACATGTACTAGTTAGGTGCAGTCCCGAAGCACTTGGAGGCATTAAGGGATAGAAGGGATTTGTCTCTCCGAGTATTGGGAGTTGATATCGCGCTGTGTATGGTTGGCCAATACTAAAGGTCCCTGGCCAGGGCAAGTGAGATTTACTGGCAGATACACCAATAGTTTCTCAGGTTGTATTGGGCTCCACATCGACATGACTTATTGCGCTATTAGGGGTTTGAAGTTTACCACCCCCTAAGCCCGATATGCGATACTCTTAGACAAACAGACCGGACTGTATGGAGAATGTCATCTATAGGCTCAGTTGGGTTTTTGGACTAGTTATCGTGTCGATCTTTCCTCTTCTTCTTCTTCCTCATTTTCTTCAGTAGAGTTTTAAGGATTAAAAGAGAGTATCTAGTTTCAAAAACTACACCACTCTAGGTATCTTGTCCTAGCAAGACTTGATCTTTAGTTGCTTCGGATGAAGCTATCGCTTGAATGGACATCCTCGGGTGGATCGTCTTTAATGCGGAAGATCGACTTCAAGAGCTCGTTCAATCAACTCAAAGAGCTTGTGGAATCAACCTTTCAAGACCTGAAAGACCATTTACAAATGTTGTAACACTATCATAGTAGTTAAACTTCAAGATAGTGTTGTTTAGTTTAGTGTTTGGGATTTTATCCTGGGATTTTAATGTATTGTGCTCAAGATTTTAAGGTTTTTGATTCCACATAGCCATAGTTGTCATGGAAAGGAGCATATATGCACTTATACTGGTATCAGAGCCTACCCAAACACTTAACTAACGAATAGATAAGGTTTAGAGTTTCGAAACTGAAATAACTCTGTATCGATAAATCCGAAATCCAAGTTACCGTCGATTTTTTAAGAGCTTCTAAATTTTTTTTAAACAATTGCAGAATGCTTTTTATATTGTAACTAGAACACTAGAGAAAAACGGGGCACAAACTCCAAAGCAAAACCCCGAGAATTGCTCATTTCCCCGCTATGGGCAGTTTTCCTGTTGGGTTGGGTCTCGTGCTTCTTATGGTGTTTTTTACTCTTGGATTTAGGATTTATGGTATTGTTTGATTTTGCCCAGATTTCATCTAGTGTTATCTTTTTGCTTGGGCAATACGGAGAATTTCTAAGTTGAAATTTTAATATCGTTTATTTGCTTTTAGTTTGTATATGTGTTTCTAAACGTTGATTAATTGCTATACGTCGATTAGTAGGGGTTGTACATATCTAGTATCTTGTTATTGAGGTTTGTAGATATGAAGTATTGGATCGTTGTGATTGAATAGCCGGGGTGATGTAAGAAGAGTGTTTTTTTCTTTCATTCATGTAATTTGTAAATTGATGTGATATTCTTTTGCAGGGCACATCTGGGTTGAGGTTGTAGCCACCATTGTATTATTTCATTTATTTTTCTTGCACCTAGGATAGACGTAAGGTGGGTGCACAAACTACCGGGTTCTTGAAGAGCCGAGTGGCCTACTCATTTCATTGAGGGAGGTTGCTTCACTTTGGGAATTTGGCGGATAATTTGCCGCACCCGTAGAGGTCTAGGGTGAGGGTTTGGCTATTCATCACGACCATGGAATCCATTTTTCGTTAGAGGCTAAAACAAAACATGGAAATTATAGTATATCCAATATATTCATCTGTGTTGCTTCTGCTGTGATCTGTGATCTGTAATGGCTATTATTGTGTGAGACAAATGGCTATATATATAGATTATATATAATAAACGTTGTGTTGGATATAATGCCCTCAGAGTCAATTATTGGATCACAGGCACGTGATTGCGATGATTGAGGGAGGACTTATGCCGGTAGAACAGTCTTACTCAAGATGATAGTATGCTATCTGGTTTATCTTTATCATCGTGTACTGCTTTAGGTGACCTTACAGGTCACTATTGCACGTTGATATAGCCCCTAGGATTCTTGCTTGACTGCCAGCAGTATGAGGGCGATCATATACGTGGGAGCTGGGGTCTATAAGCACATCCTTAAAAGGTCCCTAGTCGTGGGAGTTTCGAGACAGGGCATCGATACTCCAGAGTAGACTAGTGTATACAGTCGAGACCCCGACGAGGGGCGGTGGCCGGTCTCACAAGCCACTGGTGTCAGTTGGTTCACCTAAGATGTATACAGGTGCTCATTGGGTTATGAGTACACCGGATAGGACTCGTCGGGAACATGCTAGTTGGTCTTATACCTGACGTCAGATAGCAGTTCCCTGGTAACATGTGTACAGGTTAGTTCATCGACCTGAGATCGTCATTTGTCTCGTGTGAGTTCCCACTGTACTTTGATTACTACCCTACCACGCTCAAAGGAGACATGCAAACAGGTTTTAGTTGGGTACAATCCCGAGCCACATGGAGGCAGTAAGCGGATCTGCAGGGGTTCGTCTCTCCCGGTATTGGGGGTGAGGTCGTGCTGTGTCTAGGAGAGCTATTACACGAAGTCCTTGGCCAAGGCAGGAGATTTATTGGTAGGTATTCCAATAGTATCTCAGGGTGTTCTGGGCTACACTCCGACACGATTTGTACCGCTTTTGGGGGTCTGACTTTTACCAACCCCCTAGGCCCGCCATGCGATGCTCATAGACGAACGGACCGGACTGTACGGATATTGTCACTGACAGGCTCAGTAGGGTGTCAGGATGAGTTCGCTCATCGACGTCCCTTTTGGTTAATAGCTGGTGCCCGTTACGTATGGCTAATACCTCTGACGTGCTAGTGGTTAAATCCACAGCCATAGTATTGACGAGTCTTTAGAGTCCCCCACAGACAGTTTCTCAAGTTTCGGGCGAAACGCTGTAGAGGCCGTATGGAGATATGGCAGGGTTCGATCAGATACGTGCGATATTGCACGGATCATGATCGGACGGATAATACTAGCGGGCTTTGGTTTAAGCCGGATCCTAGTATTGTACAGTGTAGATTTTGTCTCATTGCATTTGTATTCGGTCGGAATACAAATGCGGGTATGTATATACAGCCGCGGGGTTTTCCTGTAATTTATTACGGGATCAGTTTTTTGGAGTTGCCAGTTTGCTTTCCGGTTTCGGCCATTTTCCTTTGTTTCTTTCATTGGCTGAAATTTGGTGGAGGGGGTTATTTGCAATTGTGCATTTAACAAAAGGGAAGACTTTTGCATCATGATGGTTTCATGATGGTGCACCATCCATTGACATCACTTGACTTCCTTGGATAATCATTGCTTGACTTTAGTATGATGAGAAAAGTGATGGTTGTTGAAGACGTGACTTTGGTTGTGATCATGATTCATCATTATAAGCCTTTTTCTCTCTCTCTCTCTCGGATTATTCTTTTTGCTAACTCCCCTCTCTCATTTCTTGGGGGTTCAAGGGGGCTGGCCATTCAAGGGGGCCGACCATTCAAGGGGGTTGTCCCAATTTTTTGTGGGGAAAAATACTCTCATTTGGCTTGCAAAAAATCATAAAGTTCATCACAAAAGACTTTCATATCATTCCTCCACCAAAACCATAGCAACTTCAACCCCAATAGAGACAAAGAGCACTACACTATTCTACAGCAATTCTTGGACACGCCGACTCTCCAACTTCGTGCCCGAGTTGTCTCGGTCCAGAGGTGGGAGCCCGTAAAAGAACCCGGCGATGTGGTGCCCTTCCAATGAGGAGATGAAGACCGGAGATTCCGCGGGGAGATCGGGACGACAACGAGAAGACCGAAGGACACGGATCGCTCGGTATATCGCTCTACCCCTTCTCTTGTTAGCTAGGATTAGATTAATGGCCCGATCCGGGTTTCAAAGTGCGCGGTAGTGCCGGTTCTAGTTTATAGAAAAGTTTTATATTTCTCATTTTGGCCTCGTTCAGACGGCCGGGGCGCCGCCGTGCACTTACACGTTGCTTATGTTTTGCATTCGCGCTAGGCCTGCCCCCGCTCTGCTGTTAGTTAAGTAACCTAACGGTGCATGACGGGGCCCCATGGCGAATGCGGATGACATAAGCGTACGTTCTATTTTCGTTTCTTTTTGCAATGATATGGTTAAATGATGGGAACACATTAATTTTGATTAATGCAAAGAAAACAAACCAATAGTCTAAATCGTTGGAACAATTTAAAAACCACCCAATTTTCTTTAAAAATAACTTTTAAATGCGGAGCCTAAACCATTCCTTTTAAAAGCTTTCAGGTTTCTTCGACTATATCATGTTCATTATGTTCACGGTTTTCGCCAAAACTAGCCATAGTCCTCCATCATTTCAGATGGGTATTCACTAGTATTTAATCTATATATTTTGACCTTCGCCAAGTCATAGTGATTGGTAGCTATTGGGTATTCATCTGTTGCATAGATGCGTTAATCTAAGACAGGTGTACAGCTATTTTGGCCTTCCTCAAGGGTTTGTACGAATGGGTTTATATTAACTTGAATAATGATGGGTAGAACTTGACTTGTGTCTTACGATATTTTGGCCTTCATCAAGGTCATAAGCGCCTGGGGCAAAAATCCACACCGGGAGTTTCAAAGGAAAAGAAAACTTGCTAGTTTTGCATACCATTTGAAGTGTGATGATTTTGGTAGGGTTCCTTCAAATTTATCACACATTGATAGTTGGATCCTGATCCCACCGTGAGTATTATTAATCCTCGGAAGAGTTTTTCACTTTACAATCAATACTATAAACCAAGTAGGTGTCTAGAACGGTGTTAGCGGGGCTATGCCTCCAAGGATTAGAGGTTATTTAATTAAGAAATTTCGCGAAAGCATTGTAAAACCTCTCTCGAAATACCGACACTAGTTTGGCCGAAAGGTTAAGCAAGAATTGTAGTGTGCGATTAATCCCGACTAATTCTTCTTTTATGGTTTGAAGGAGGATTCGAGAAAATAGTGGGAGGCATCCTGTTTAGATAAACTAATAACCAATCTAAACTTGCAAGAGAATCATGATGAGTGTTTCTTCTCTCTTTCCTAATTGCAACGACCAAGATGACCGGATTTAAGTTACTACTAGATAAAAATATATTGACGGGATCAAACTATAAAGATTGGCTAAGAAATGCCCAGATGGCCATTACCTATGACAAGCTGGGCTACCTCCTTACTACTAAAGCCCTCGCCATCTCAGGTCCAGATTCCACCGTCGCGGATAAATAGATCCGTAAGATATAGGAATTAGACAGTGTGAAATCCAAGTTCCTCGTGCTGGCCTCTATGGAAAATGAACACCAGAGGAGGTACGAGAATATTAACCTTGCTTTCATATTTCTCCATACCAAAGATTTATATGGTGAGCAATCTCATATCGTAAGATGTGAGACCTCGAGGAAATTGTTTCAGATGATATTGGCTATCGGGTCATCTGTAGAGGACTACGTCATTAAGATGATCAGCTACATTGAAGAGCTCGCGCACCTTTGGACCACGTTGGAGAACAAGTTATATACGGACTTGATTCTACAGTTTCTCCCCTCTATCTATGCCCGGTTTATATTGAATTTCAATATTTAAGGGAAGGAAGTTACACTTCCAGAGCTCCTTAACATGTTGAGGAGTGCAGAGAGCACCATGAAGAAATCCAGAGAGACACCCACTCTACTTATTGGGGAACCTTCTTTCTCTAGATTCAAGGCGAAAGTAAAGGGGAAGAAGAAGAAGGCCCCTACCAAACCGAAAAGCGGTGTTGGTAAAGTACAGGGAAATGGCAAGCAAAAAGTTGGAGGGTCAAAAATAGGGAAAGAGGAATGCTTCTATTATCATAGGAAATGTCATTGGAAGAAAGACTGCAGGGCTTGGAAAGCCAGGAACCAGTATTTGAAGTAAGTCGTTGCTTCGATTTTATGTGTGTTTATGATTGAAAACTGTCTTTCAATCAACTCTACTTCCTGGATATTGGATACCGGTTCAGAATCTCATATCTGTAATTTATTACAGGCACCGAGAAGCCATAGAGTTATAAAGGCATGTGATATGACCCTCAGGGTTGCTAACGGAGCAAGCGTGGATACTGTTTTCATAGGGGAATATCACTTAGGATTGACAAGTGGACACATTTTGGTTTTGCGTTACTATTTTTGTGTACCAAGTTTGACATGTAATATCATTTCTGTATCTTTGCTATCTAAAGAAGGTTATGATTTTACATTTGTAAGCGATATTGTAAACATTCACCATAATCATGATTTGATTGGGTCTGGTACACTAGACAACAATATATATGTATTAAATCAACACTAAGTTTTCAACGTTCAGAACACACTCAAAAGAAAGACTCCGGAATTGAATCAAGCTTTCTTATGGCGTTGTAGACTAGGTCATATCAATGAAACAAGCTTGACAAAGTTACATAAAGAGGGATATTTGGATCCATTTGAATATCTGTCTTATGCAACTTATCATTCATATCTTAAAGGAAAGATGACAAAGTCTCCGTTCACTAGACACGAAGTAAGAGCCACCGAGCTCTTGGGACTCATACACAGCGACGTGTGTGGTCCAATGTCTATACATGGTTATTCCTACTTCATTACTTTTACGGATGATTTCTCAAGATATGGACATGTATTCTTGATGAAACATAAATCCAAGGCCTTTGAGAAATTCTTGGAATACAAGAATGATGTGGAAAAACAAACAGGAAAAAGTATCAAGACACTTCGATCTGATCGAGGTGGTGAATAATTAAGTGCCGAGTTTCTGAGTTATTTAAAAGAGAATGGAATTCTCTCTCAGCTTACTCCTCTATACACACCTCAACACAACGATATATCGGAAGGGCGGAACTGCACCTTACTTGATATGGTGTGTTCCATGATGAGTAATGCTGAGTTACCGTGATCCTTCTGGGGATATGCACTAGACTCTGCTGCTTATCTTTTGAACAAAGTTCCAACTAAGCCAGTTCTTACCACACCATATGAAATGTGGAGTGAGAAGAAACCCTGTCTTAAATATCTTAAGATATGGGGATGTCCAGATTTTGTCAAAAGCTAGCATGCAGACAAGCTCGAGGCACAATCGGTACTGTGTAAGTTTGTGGGATACCTAAGGAACTCCACGGGGTATCTTTTCTATTTCGCAGAGGAACAAAAGGTTTTTTTCTCTCGGCATCCCCACTCTCTGGAGACTTAATTTCTTGAAAAAGAAATAAGTGGGAGGGCAATAGAACTGGAAGAAATTCCAGAACCACAATTTATTACTGAAAGCATGGTAGAACCAGAAGTTTCAAAAGAACCGGACGTCCATGTGCCACTCCGCATATCTAGTAGGCAATCTCATCCGTCCGAGAGATACTACGGTTTTATCATAGACGGGGATAGAGAGGATTGCATCATCGATGATGATGAGCCAACTAGTTTCCAGCAGGCCATTACGAGCAGAGATTCAGCAAAGTGGCTGGATGCAATGCAGACCGAGATGGAATCCATGTACACCAACAAAATTTGGACTTTGGACATTGCACCTCAAGGGGTAAAACCCGTAGGCTGCAAATGGATCTTCAGAAAGAAAATTGGTGCAGATGGACAAATTGAAACTTATAAGGCTAGACTTGTAGTAAAAGGTTTTCGTCAAAGACCTGATTTGGACTATGATGAAACCTTTTCTCTAGTGACTATGCTTAAATCCATTCGGATCCTACTTGTCATTACTGCATTCCATAATTATGAAATTTGGCAGATGGACGTAAAGACCACTTTTTTGAATGGAAATTTGGAACAGTGTGTTTATATGAATTAGCCATAGGGTTTCATAAAGAGTGGGAGCAGCGGAAGAGTGTGCAAGTTGCTTAAATCTGTTTATGGATTAAAGCAAGTATCGCGGAGTTGGAACAACTGCTTTGATGATACGGTTAAAGAATTTGACTTTATCAAAAATCCAGATGAACCATGCATTTATAGTAAGATTGTAGCGAGAACTATGGTATCCTCGTCTTGTACGTGGATTCCATTCTCTTGATAGGAAATGACATTTCTATGCTACAATTAGTCAAAATCTTCTTGTCACAGAAGTTCTCCATCAAAGACCTGGGTGATGCCTATTACATTCGGGGGATCCAGATCTATCGTGATAGATTTAAGAGGATGTTGGTAATTTCATAGTTCAGGTACATTGACACTATACTGAAAAGATTTAGTATGGAAGATTCTAAGCGCGGTAACTTACCCGCTTGTCACGAGATCACCCTCTCCAAAGAGATGTCTCCTAAGACTGATTTAGAAAAGGATTGCATGAGTATTATACCCTACGCTTTTGCGGTAGGTTCTATAATGTATGCGATATTGTGTACCAGTCCAGATGTTGCTTACGCACTAAGCGTGGTAAGCAGGTATCAGTCGAACCCAGGGTAGAAGCGTTGGATAGCAGTTAAGAACATTCTCAAGTATCTGAGAAGGACTAAGGAGATGTTCTTGGTGTACATCAGTAAAGACTTCCAGATCGAGGCCTTCGCCGACTCCAGCTTCCAAAGTGACAAGGATGATTCCAAATCCATGTCGGGCTATGTCTTCACCCTTAATAGAGTGGCGGTCTGTTGGAAGAGCTCCAACCATGACATCGTTACTGACTCGACGATGGAGGTAGAGTATATCGCTGCATGTGATGCCGCAAAAGAGGCAGTTTGGATGAGGAAGTTCATTACAGAACTTCAGGTGGTTCCGTCCATTGTTGACCTAATACTTTTGCATTGTGACAACAACGGGGCTATAGCTTTAGCGAAGGAACCAAGGTCCCATCAGAAATCCAGACATATCCTGAGGCAATATCACCTGATCAGAGAGATCGTGGATCGCAAGGAGACCGAGGTGAGGAGAGTGGACATGGAGAACAATACTGCAGATCCACTCACAAAGGTCATCCCTCAGACGCAGTTCGAGAGGCTATTCGAGATGATAGGTCTGCAATACGCCAATACATGACCTTAGTGCAAGTAGGAGATTATTAGTGATATATGATCTAGAAGCCATTATTGTATAATACTGGATTGTATATTACATTTTGGAAGTTTGGGATATATACAGATATATAACAGTCTTGCTCAACATGATAATATGCTATCTGGTTTGAGTCTATCTTAACATGTGTATATGTTTCTTTTAACATATCGCTAATACATGTTAATAGAGCCCTTAGGATCTTTGCTTGACAACCAGCGTTGTGATGGCAATCACACTAGTGGGAGCTGGGTAGTTTATAAGCACATCCTTAAACATTGTCCTTAGTCATAGGATTATTGAGGCTGGGCATCGATACTCTAGAGTAGACTAGTGTATACATTTCTTATCCCCGTCAGGGAAGATGGCCTGTCCCGCAGCCATTGGTATACGGTACCAAAGAGAGTATACAAGTGCTCATTAGGTTATGAGTTACATTGGACGGACTCGCTGGGAACTACTGGTTGGTATTATACCTATCGTCGGATAGCAGTTCTCCGGTGATATGAGTACAGGTTAGTCCGTTGACTTGACATCACTATTAGTCTCGAGTGTGTTCCCACTATACTTAGATTACTACCCTACCACGGCTCAAATCAGTCGTGCAAATAGGTAGTAGTTGGGTATAGTCCCGAAGCACTTAGAGGCAGTAGGGGATAGAAAGGATTCATCTTTCCTGGCATTGGGAGAGGATATCGCGCTGTGTACGGTTGGCCAATACTAAAGGTCCCTGGCCAGAGCAAATGAGATTTACCGGTAGGTACACCAGTAATTTGTCAGGTTGTATTGGGCTCCACACCGACATGACTTATTGCCCTATTAGGGGTCTGATGTTTACCACCCCTAGGCCCGATATGCGATACGCTTAGACGAACAGACCGGACTATATGGAGAATGTCACCTATAGGCTCCGTAGGGTTTTCGGACGAGTTATCGTATCGATCTTCCCTTCGACAGATACCTGGGTAGCCATTATATACAGCTAGTGCCACCGATGTGCTTGTGGTTAAACCCACTGCCATCGTATTTTTGAGTCTTTAGATCCCCACACAGAGGGTTTCCCGGTTCAGGCAAAACGGTGTAATTTGCGTATGGTTTTATGCACGGGTGTTCGATTGAATACGTGTATTTATACACATACTTTAATCGGACGGTTTACTAGTACTAGCATGTTTGAAATACAGCCAGTTTTGATGCTAGTATTATATTACTCTATTTTGGGTATTTGTATTTTAACACGAATACGATATTTATACGAATACGTGCATTGTTGGATATAGTGTGTTGGCTATAGTGCCCTCAAGTCAATTATTGGATCGCAGGCACGTGATTGCAATGATTGAGGGAGGACCGATACTGGTAAAACAGTCTTACTCAAGATGATAGTATGCTATCTGGTTTGTCTTTATCATCATGTACATACTTCAGGTGACATTGCAGATCACTATTACATGTTGATATAGCCCATAGGATTCTTGCTTGACTACCAGTAGTATGATGGCGATCATATACGTGGGAGTTGGGTGGTCTATAAGCACATCATTAAAATGTCCCTAGTCGTGGGAGTTTCGAGACTGGACATCGATACTCCAAGAGTAGACTAGTGTATACTGATTGAGATCCCGACGAGGGGCGGTGGCCGGTCTCACAAACTATTGGTGTTAGTTGGTTCACCTAAGATGTATACAGGTGCTCATTGGGTTATAAGTACACCGGATGGACTCGCCGGGAACATGCTAGTTGGTATTATACCTATTGTCAGATAGCAGTTTCCAGGTGACATGTGTACAGGTTAGTCTATTGACCTGAGATCGTCATTTGTCTCGTGTGAGTTCCCACTGTGCTTTGATTACTACCCTACCACGGCTCAAAGGAGTCGTGCAAACAGGTTTTAGTTAGGTACAGTCCCGAGCCATATGGAGGCAGTGAGCGGATTGTCAGGGGATTCGTCTCTCCCGGTATTGGGGGTTGATGTCGCGTTGTGCACGGGTGGCCATCACCAGAAATCCTTGGCCAAGGTAGTCGAGAATTACTGATTCGGTTCAGTAGTTTCTCAGGTGGTGATGGGCTTCATACCGACACTAAATGTCGCGTTATTAGGGGTCTGACTTTATCCATCCCCCTAGACTCGACATGCGATACTCATAGACGGACGGATCGGACTGTATGGATATTGTCACTGTCAGGCTCAGTAGGGGTTTCAGGATGAGTTTTCTCATCGACCTCCCTTTCGTTCAATACCTGGGTAGCCGTTACATACAGCTAGTGCCACTGACGTGCTTGTGGTTAAACCCACTGCCAGCGTATTGACAAGTTTTTAGAGTCCCACACAGAGGGTTTCCCTGGTTCGGGCGAAACGTTGTAGATGCCATATGGTTTTATGGCAGGGTTCGATCATATACGTGCACTTATGAACGTGTCATGATTCGGACGGATAATACTAATGGGCTTTGGTTTAAGCCGGATCCTAGTATTATATTATTGGATCATTTTCTTCTCGTTGTATTCGTATTCAGCCGGAATACGGATGCGGGTATATATGTACAAATGAGGGGTATTCTTATAATTCATTACAAGTTTACTTTAGAAGATTCTTTTTCTTTTTCTATTAAACATTTACTTTAAATGTTTAGTGAGGTGGAAAGTGTGAGGGTTAGTTTTGGCATTGATTTTTCTAGCATGTGCCTTTGGTGACTCATGGTGTGAGTCATTCTTGGTTTGATATGCCATGCTTGATATTTTGTATGAGTTGTGAGATATTTTGTGGTGTGATCATGTGATGGGCAGCACGTTTTTTTTGGTGATTTTTCATGAGTTGTTTTCTTTAATTGCCACCACAAAATATAACACAACAATCATCATAAAGAAAAAAGGCAGCAAGCCCATTTCTTCACTTGGCCAAAACTTGAGCTCACACTCTTCACTCCTTGGCATCTTCTTCTACCTCCACCCTAACCCTCTCATGTGTTGAGAATCCTAGGGTGTATTGAGACAAAATAATCACACACTCTCTCTACTTCATCTTGGCTATCTAGGCTAGCAAACTAGATACTCGAGTTTCCTCGGTTTTGAGGCAAGAGCCCGTATTACAAACCCTCGACGTGGATCTTCTTTGATGTGAGGAGATCGGAGATCAAACATGATCAAGGAAGCCGCGAGGAGCTTGCGACAGAGGTTGAAGACCGAAGGACTCGGATCGTTTGGTATAACCTCTCTAAACTCCTTTACATACCACTAGTATAGGGTTAATGGTTCGATCCGGGAATCGGGTTCCGTTAGTGCCGGTTTAATAAAAGTTTTTGTTCCACATTTTGCCACGGATTGATGGCCAGGGCGTTGGCGTAACCCAACATAGTGTGCTAAGGACAATTATTGTAATTTCAAGTAGGCGATTATCATAATTGAACGATGACCTTTTGAGGTAGAACAGTCTTACTTGAGATGATAGTATGCTATCTGGTTTGTCTTTATCATTATGTGTATACATTTGGATAAAGCCCATAGGATTATTGCTTGACTACCAGCATTATGA
The DNA here is from genome assembly GCA_030015575.1 of Agapanthus africanus. Taxonomy (NCBI): domain Eukaryota; kingdom Viridiplantae; phylum Streptophyta; class Magnoliopsida; order Asparagales; family Amaryllidaceae; genus Agapanthus; species Agapanthus africanus. The sequence continues at coordinate 146,816,302 of CM057348.1, read as the reverse complement.
TGGCGATCATATATGTAGGAGCTGGGTGGTCCATAAGCACATTCTTAAATGTCCCTAGTCGAGAGAGTATCGAGACTGGGTATCGATACTCCGGAGTAGACTAGTGTATACTTTTCGAGATCCCGATGAGGGGCAGTGGCCGGTCTCACAAGCCATTGGTGTTGAGTCACCTAAGATGGTATATAGGTGCTCACTGGAGGTGAGTACACTGGACGGACTCGCCAGGAACTTTTAGATGGTATTATACCTATCGTCAGATGGAAGTTCTCTTATGGCATGTGTACAGATTAGTCCTTTGACCTGAGATTTTCATTTTTCTCGTGTGAGTTCCTACTGTACTTAGATTACTATCCTACCATGACACAAATGTGTCGTGCAAACAGGTTTTAGTTGGGTACAGTCCCGAGCCACATGGAGGCAGTGAATAATCGTCAGGGATTCGTCTCTCCCGGTATTTGGAGTCGATGTCGCGCTGTGTTGGGTCAGTCATCACCAGAAATCCTTGGTCAAGGTGGATGAGATTTACTGATGTGATATCAGTAGTTTCTCAGTGGGCGATGAGCTTCAGACCGGCACGACTTATCGGGTTAGTAGGGGTCTGACGTTATCCACCCCTAGACCCGGTATACGATTATCTCAGATGAAAAGACTGAACTGTACGTAGATTGTCACAGACAGGCTCAGTAGGGGTATGGATGACTTTGCTCGTCGGCCTTCTTTTCGCTCAATACCTGTGTAGCCGTTACCTACAGCCAGTGCCGCTGACGCACTTGTGGTTAAACCCACTACCAGCGTATTGACGAGTTTTTTGAGTCCCACATAGAGTGTTTTCCCGGTTCATGCGAAATGATGTAGTGGCCGTATATTGATACGTGTAGGGTTCCGATTAGGTATGTGTGCTAGCCATACGGACTTTAATCAGGCGGATGATAATACTAGCCAGCTTAGAGTTAAGCCGGATTATTAAATCAAGTTTTGATTTAATAATTTACATATATATATATTTCGATATGTATATTCTAGTATTATGTTCATTATATTTTTCTATCTCTTGTGTATTTTTATTTTGATACGAATACGGGCATATATTTGCAGAGACGTATTCTTGTATTTATACAAGAATGCTTCTAGAAAAAGGACACCTCATTTCAAGGATTTTCTTTATAAAGAAAATAAAAAATGAGATAGAAAAGAGAAATGGTGGAGGGTATGGGAAAATAAATTATAAATTCATTTGCAAATACTATTCAAGCATGGTTGTAGTTTTAAAATGGAAAATTTCTTTTTACAAAATACATGAAGCATGCTTGAATTTGTTAAGGATTTTATTCATTCCACCATTTTTGTTTCTCTCTCTTCCATGGCTCCTCCTTCTTCTTCCTCTACCTTCTCATGTGTTGAAATTCAAGAGAATTAAGAGAAAGAAAAATCATTAGAACACTCACGCACATCACTAAGCATCCTAGGATCTTTAGTTACTTTCATGGATGAAGTTGAAACATGAACTTGGTTCCCTCGGGTGGATCATCTCCGGCGAAGGGAGACCGGCTTGCAAGCGCAATCTGGAGCTTTTGAGAGCATGCTAGAGTACAAACTAATTAGAGCATATGAAGATGCTACAAAGGTTATGATTTCTACCTTTTGTGTTTGCTAGTTTAAATGTTTGGTTTAGATTCTTGGGTGTAAGTTTTTACTGCCATGAAATTTTTTGTTTTCGGATTTCGCATTTGCCGCGGGTTAGCGGAGAGGGCACTAGGAACTTTCATGGTATCAGAGCCATCCAAACACCCTAAAATAAATAGTTACGACTTTCGAATCTTGCCGGTTTTTGCTTCGCAAAAACTGCCGTAAAACCAGTGACAAATTCCTCGCTAACTTGATGTTTTACTCCCTGTGGGCTCTCGGTTTGGACCGAGAAGCTGCGGGGAGGTGTGCGGGGACCCCAGGGATGTCTCGGGAGGACCTAGGGAGGGCCTACACCCCCGAGACCACCCAAATGGTTGCTTTGGTGGGGTGAGGACTCGAAACTGCCTCTGAAGGCAGTTTCGGGTTTGCCTAACTCTTTGACCATTTTAAGGTGTCTTAGGGGGTGGGTACTCCTCTAGGTGCCTCCGGGTTGACGTTAATTTCATGCCGGGGTCCTCCATGAAGTTTTGGCTCGATCCGAGGTCATTTCAGACTCCCGGAGTAGTTTTTAGTATGGAATTTTTGTCGGCTTTTAGCACACTTGATTTTCGGTGTTTTGGAAAATTGAAGTGTTGGCTATATGTGTGTGGTATTCGATTGTCGCAGTCTTTATGATGGTTGCGTATATCATAACATTTGGTAAAACGTCGTCTAATTTCTATATATATCAATTAGACAAGGTTATGGAATTGATACTCGCAAGTTTGCATGTTCTGTGATGAATGATGCTCAGCGGTTATGGTCATGTTGGATTTGTCGCGATGGATAGCCCGGAGTGTGTAGTATTAGATACAATTATCTATGATGTAATGTATATTCATATTGTGTGGCGAGCGTCTGACATGTGGACTGCCATCACTGCGACTTGTATTATTCTTTGGGGCGCGTCCAGGTTGCGGACGTAGTCACCGTTGTATATTCAGTTTTTTCCATTACATGCACTAGGATTACCCCACGGCGGAGTGCTCGAGTAGCCGGGTTCTAGAAGCCAACGGGCCTCCATCTCATAGTGTTAAGACTGGGATGCCTTACTTTAGAATTGGCGGGTTATTCGCCGCACTCATAGTGGGTAGAGGATTGACCCGCGGAGGGGTGTCCAAGTCACCGGATTTTGGAAGTGCTGGAAGGCCCATTCATTTCGTTGATTGGGGTCGCCTTGCTTCTAGGATTGGTGGGTGGCTTGCCACACTTGTAGGGGTCTAGGTTCCGATACTACGGGCTATCCACACGGCCGGGAAAACTACATTTCATATTTGGCTCCGTTGTGTATTTTTCCTAGATTATCCGCATTTCCATATTGTGTTTTCTTCTGCTATGATGCTTCTGTGATGCTACTTGATATCATGCGTGAGACAAATGTTGCAATATATATTATATATATCTAGTAGACACTATATATGTTTTGCATCCGCGCTAGTCCGGTCCCTGCCCTACCGTAAGTTAAATAACCTTACGGTGAAGACCCGGGACCCTGTGGCGAATGCGGATGGCATATATGTGCGTGTTTATTTTCATTTATTTTCTGGCATGATATGATTAATTGATGGGACTGCATTAATTCTGATCAATGTAAGGAAAATAAACCTAAATGATGTTTTCGGAACCAATTTTTAAAATTACTCGGTTTTCTTCAAAACCATAGTCGTATTATTTTGCTTTACATAGAGATATTCAGTTAGAAATATCCTGCACCTCATTCTATGAGCAAAAGTTTATGTTACTAGTTTTAAAAGCGGAGCCTAAACCACTCCTCAAAACTGCTCGAGTTCCTTCGACGATATCAAGTTCATTACGTTAAACGTTTTTTGCCAAAAAACAGTCGTAGCCCTCCGTCATTTCAGATAGGTAGCACCTAGTATTCGTGCTGTGTTTGTTGGCAAGTGTCAAGGCATAGTGTACGCTAGCTGAGTGCTGCTTATCTATTGCATAGAGATGCGATTGATCGGGACAGTCACACTGCTTTGTTGGCAAGCGTCAAGGGCTAGTGCGGGTAGATTCGATGCAATCAAGATAATGACGGGTTGAACTTGACTAGGACCCTTGATTTGTTGGCAAGCATCATGGTCCTTGGGTCTTAGAGGAAAAAACCATATCGGGAATTTCAAATATAAGGGAAGCTTGCCAGGCATGCACATACTTTCTGAAGTGTGGTGAATTGAGTGGCTTTCATCAAGTTATCATGCGATGATAGTATTGGGTTACCCTAACGCCCTAACCATAATCTGTGGCGATTTGCGGAACAAAAATTTTCTATAAGTTTAAAAACGGCGCTAGAATAACCCATTAAACCGGATCTAACCATAAACCTAACTAGCTAAACTAGGAGTGCTATCTATTATGATAAGGAAGCTTCACCAAACGATCCATGTCCTTCGGTCTTCTTTCTTCATCATGTGCTCCTAATGGCCACCTTGAACGTGCTTGATCTTCTTTTCCCACTCCTTCGGTTCTCCGGGATCGAGCTTGTTCTGCGGTCCTTTTTTGTCATAGATGATCCACTCGAGGGATGTGATCTATGGCTCTATCTCCTAACTAAGTATCAATAGGAGCAACTAGAGAACTTGGGATGCTAATCCAAGAATTCTAGGATGTAGTGTGAAGTTCTAAGTGTTCTTCTATCTCTATCTTGCCTCCTCTCTTGTTTCTCAACACATGAGAGTGTAGAGAGGAGGAAGATGATGAAGGTGGTGAAGCTCAAGAGAAGGAGAAGGAGGTGAAGCAAAATGGTGAGATGAAAAAATAATAAGCAAGCATGTGAGAGAAAATAGATGGGAATGGTTTTGTAAAACAATTTCCATCAATATAAAATGTCAACCATACTTCAATAGTTGCCACAAATGAATTAATAATTCATTTGTAAACTATTGAAACCATAGCTCTCACCATACCTCCATCTCCTTCAATTTACACCTCATTTCCATTTAAAGAATAAATGAAAAAAGCATAATGAGGTGGCCACCTTCTAGAATGTTATTCGTAAAAAAAATGCGGATTATTATACATACATGCATTCGCATAAAAACACGAATGTCTAAAGAAATAGAATAACACGAAGAACATAATACTAGAATATACATATCGAAATACATATATGTAAATTATCAAATCAATACCTGATTTAATAATCCGGCTCAAATCCGAGCCGACTAGTATTACCAACTGTCCGATCGAAAGTCCGGGTACAAAGTACATCAATCGATCGGAACCCTGCACGTATCCAATACGGCTACTAGATCATTTCGCTTGAACCAGGGAAACCCTCTGTGTGGGACTCTAAACACTCGAGAGTACGCCGACAGTGAGTTACTAGATAAATCCATAACCACAAGCACGTCAATGACACTAGCTGTACGTAATGGCTACCTGAGTACTTGTCGAAAAGGAAGGCTGACGAGCAAACTCATCCGGATCCATACTGAGCCTATCTGTGACAATCTCCATACAGTCCGGTCTCTTCGTCTGAGAGTATCGCATGCCGGGTATAGGGGTGGTAAACACCAGACCCTAATAACTCGGTAATTTGTGCTGATGCGGCTTAGGACCAATCCGGAAAACTACTGATCAGCCTATCAGTAAATCCCAACTGCATTGGCCAAGGTCTTATTGTCATGACCCGAAATTTAGTTCGTGACCGGCACTTAAATCACGCAACGTCTAAAGGCGTAACGTAAATTAAGTAAGCCGAAGCCCAGAAATCTAAACCTTTTAAAGAAATTAAAAGAGGTTAAGTTTTGAAATAAAAGTATGATGAAATCAAACGTTTTCTTAAATGCATAGATAATGGAATATAAAAATGCAAGTGGATTATACTAGTTGGAAAAACATGTTTCGTCTTTTTAAAATTTGGGCAGCACCTCCCTTGTATATTTTGATCCAAAACCACATATACAGGATTACAATAAAAGCATAACCAAGCGGGAGCTAGCTCTTCGCTAATCGGCGGAATCACAACCATGCAAGTCAGAAATATATGTATACGACGCCCAACGGCGAAGATCAACACAAAAGGATAATGTAAAGAAGCAGACATCAAATCCCCCAATAGCGAACATATGATCCGTCGCTTTAAGTCTCGCAAGCACAAGTCTTTCTAAGTCTTACTAATTATACAAATACTAGTTTCTGATTGATGGAGTTGACTAGATACAACAGGAATAATAATACAAGAGTGGGTACGATCCAATATGTCCCGCCTACCATAGCAAATCACCCGAATGCAAGCGGTGTGCCAGCGATACCGCTATTGATCCATGCGGTCAAACCTGCAAGAACTGTAGCACAACGGGGGTGAGTTGCCAACTCGTGAGTAGAAAACATCAGTAGGTAGCAATCGAATGAAACAACGATTTCCTAGGTCAACTATATCATGAAGGTAATACTATGATATCTAGGGTGACTGTGTCTGCATATATGCCAACAATAAACAATGCCTGTATGCATGTGGATATCATCCAAGCGTCCATCAATGACACAACAATATCATGGAAGCTGATTGTCCAGCATCGACACTCGAAACATCATGAAAGCATATGCATGTAAATATGAGGATATCAACCAACTTATGTCCATCAACGACACATCAAAATCATGGAACCTGAGTGTCTAACATCGATACTCGAAATTGTCCAACATCGACACGTAAATCCTCATATCTCGGCTCCGTCAGTCCGGATCGGCCCACGGGCTTCGTTAGTCCGGATCGGCCCATATCCATCTTACGACTCCGGTCGGTATTCTCCGGATAACCGCCGAGCCCAAATACTATCACCGGTAGGTGGTAGTCCCTCTGCCAGGCTCATCGTCTACTGCACAACATACCTTTCTTGCCCCGGGATACCATACCGGGTCAACCATGAACCCGCAAACGGATCGTCCATCTCCTTGAATCGGGTTTCACAAACCAGTCTCAGTACCGAGAAAACTCATGGTGGACGTCTCGAAATATCATATCAAGAGAAACCGGGTTTTTAAAACAATACATAATTTCCTTTGAAATATAGCCACGGTTCTCAAATCCAGAATCTCATGAAAATAGCATCTCAATGCGTATAATCATAAAGCATGATGTTTGCAAACATAGAATAGAAATGTGAGCATATCAAGTATATCATGCAACATAGCATAATGATGTGAGCATATCAATATATCATGCCAACGAGTCATGTGACAGTACTGAACAATTTAGAGTAATAGCATGATATAGCAATTCTACTGTGTAAGTGACATAGTATAATGATGTGAGCATAGCAATATATCATGCCAACGAGTCATGTGACAGTACCGAACAATTTAGAGTAATAGCATGATGTAACAATTCTACTGTGTAAGTGACATAGCAATTATCGATGATGAAAGTGTGTGAGCCGGCAAATCTGTGTAGGTGTAATATATGCATCATCGATAATTGTGTAGGTGTACTAGCACAGGTATATATAATGCAATGAGAATATCATGAACGTAGCAGAAAGTAAACCGTGAGCGCAATGCTATAAGGTATACGTATCTAATCTAACATCTACGTAAGGCTAAACTAAGCGGTATAGATATGGATTACATATCTATAACATATTCGAGTCGGTGAATCTATCAATCGACATCCAGCCTCACAACATCACGTACGGTATAATCCATCGTACGGCATCCTCTAGTCCAGGGTATTGATCAATCATCCGGTAAAACATCGCGTGTGGTAAACCATCGTACAGCGACAACAAACAGAATAGGGATTCTATCAACCTATAAGACAATGAGGGTACCGACCTAACGTTTCGTACGGTATATCACTCATCATTCTTATAAATGCATAAATATCTCACGTCACATTCATATAAATCTCATATCATGTCTCGACAACAGTATCTATACTCTCAAATCACCTCGCATCCGTATATCAACATATCAAGCCAAGTCATCTTATTTCATCACATTTCCTTTTCATCACCTCAATATATCACATCAAGTTATATACATTTATCTTATTTTACCGATCTCATAACACATCTATCTCGATCTTATCATATTCATCGATCTCATGTCATATCCTTATACATCTCGTTTTATATTTTATATCAATCGTATCCGCTCGTATTATCTTATCTCATCATCTATTAACTCTTTTAACCATATACATAAGTTTCTCACATGGTTTCTCCAACAATATTCTATATATAGTTTCCATTTATAAATTGCGGGGGTGCTATACGCCCTCCACCCGATTTCCCCCGTAGATATAAATCTACTCACCTGCTAAACTCCCCGCTTAGCTGAAGTCGATGTGCTTCGTCGTCTCGGAAGTCCACACGAAGGTACCTACAATCAATACACAATCGCAATTCTATTAAAATCAATGTCCGAAAACCGATACGGCATACGGTGCGCTCATAAATTAGAACCTATAGCCTACGCATGCAACAACAACCAAAAACCCTCGTCGTTGACGTACAAACATCCAATGACCCATACAATATCAAATACCGAAACCCAAGTTCATAAATCATAAATACTAATTTCAGCAACATAGGAAATCACTCCCAGATTTCACCTCAGGTTAATTGGGACTAAACAAGCAAATACAGGGAATAGTTTATAGGGCTTAGGAGCTACAGCCAAAAACCCAACCCCAGAACCCAATAGAAATCCGGCGACATCACCACAATATCCGGTCTTTCCTGTCAAAGTAGGGGAAACGGATTCGTATTTTGGTGGTGGTTTTCTAGTGGTTCATACGGATCAATAGACTTGTTTGTTTATCTCAGAAACATCCCAGATAGCACCAGATTCCCTGTAGGCCAACCAAACGTCACAAAACTGACACGGGACAATTCTGAATTCATGTATCGGGTTCAAATCTATGTTCTTGGCCAGTAAAACATCACTAAGAGTTTGCAAACACTCACTACATCTCAATTTACTAATTAAAAGTCAAGTTTCCCACTAAACCTCCACTTGGAAATTTCTAAGATCACAAATCCACACTTAATCAAACTTTAAACTAAACTAGAACTCTAAGAAACTAATTACAATGTGGGAAGTGGAGTTATACCTCATAGATGCAACTCAAGAAAAAACCCTAGATGCCTAAAGTCTCCAAAATCCAAACTTGGTTGGTCCATAGGGTGTAGGTTGAGGTGGGAATTATTTTTAGTGAAGATAGTATAGAGTTTGGTTGAAGAATTGAAGATGCTTTCATGGGGTAGAGGAGGTGGAGGAGGGAGGTGAGGAAGAAGAAGGAGGAGTTGAAGAAAACAAATGAGGATGAAGGAAATAATTGATGTCAAGGGTAGCATGCCATACTCTCATCTCCATCTCTCATCACATGCCATACCATTGACTTTTCTTTTCTTTTCTTTTATCAACCATGGAATCTATTTGTTTCCTCTCTCTTTCTCACAAAAACTAAATACAACATGAAACAACCGAAATAACACAACATGCAACAACAATGCAACATAACATGGTGCACTAGCCATAACTAATTAAAAATACGGATTTGGCATAATTGTGATTAGTAGTGCACTAATCGAGTTCAATTTAAACTTTCATATAATTAATTATAAAATGCCCACCAATAAATATATTTTTAAATGAATAAATCATTTTAATCTCCAATTATTTCACAAATATTGGTATATATTTATACTATTTTACGAAAACCCCAAATTCACATATCGAGTAGTTTTCGCGAAATATATTATTTTAATATTAAATTCCAAAAACAATATTTTATATTTCTGAAATGTTACAATCTTCCCCCCTTAAATAAATTCCGTCCCCGAATTTAAATTTAAACCCCTAAATACTAAAACATTTCAATAATGAACTCCACTTAACGGGGCTCCGAAGTCACGGGAGATACAGAAATACCACAGCGCATCAAATGCGCATGAAAACGAGTATAAAACTCAAGGTCGAACTCCGTCAAGCGTAACGCAATCATCGGAGTTACAACGGAGATATAGATCTCGAAATCTATTACTGAAATCCAATATACTATTGTCAAAATCATAATATGTATATAGTACGCATCCCTTTAGATTTCCTCTAAAAACTGGATAAAACACATGCAATTCTTTTCCGAATCGCCGTGCGATGCGTAGCTCACGACACAAGTGGCGGACAATCGTTTGTAAAGTAGTAAATATATCTATATATGTTTTTGTTCAAATTATACGTTCCGCCTTTTGAAATATCCCAGAAGGTTTTCTTTGTAAAATTTCGTGTCACTCACGGACATGTAGGAAATAGCGAGACTATAGCTTCTTTTTAAAAATCTCTTGGTAAACTTTTTATGCATGCAAAGTACTCGGGTACTGTTCTCAGATCAGTCCTGTTCGGTTACTATATATATAGTACTCAATATCAAAATATAATGCCCAAGAGCAAAAATCAGGCTCAAAAGGCGCATCCAATAATCACGTGCGTCTGGTGCGCACGAAAATCTAGCCAAATACAAGTGCTACGAATGTGCACAAAAACAAAACTAAGTGCAACGGGTCTGCACGAAAGCATCTGTCGAGTGCAACGAATGTGCACGACAACAATATCAAGTGCATATATAGTGCATGAAAATCTCAATCCAGTGTAACTATCATGCACGAATAAAAATCTCAATCAAGTGCATCCGACATGCACGAATAAGATCTAAATCAAGTGTATCCAACATGCAGAAATAAAATCTCAATCAAGTGCATCCGACATGCACGAATAAGATCTAAATCAAGTGTATCTAACATGCACAAATAAAATCTCAATCAAGTGCATCTGACATGCACGAATAAGATCTAAATCAAGTGTATCCAACATGCACAAATAAAATCTCAATCAAGTGCATCCGACATGCATGAATAAAATCTAAATCAAATGCATCTAACATTCTCAATCAAGTGCATCCGGTGTGCACAAAATCCCACACCATGCGCCTAATATGCGCAAAAATCCAAACCAAGCGCGTCAGGTCCGTATAAATGCCCAGTGCAGTAAAGCGGTACGAAAATGAGTGTCAAGTGCGAACGCACACAAAAACATAAATCTGGTGCAACAAATATACGGAATATAAATCTAGTGCAACTAATGCATGAAATACCAATCTGGTGCAACAAATGCACGAAATGCCAATCTGGTGCAATAAATGCACGAAATAAAAATCTAGTGCAACAAATGCACGAAATACCAATCTGGTGCAACAAATGCACGAAATAAAAATCTGGTGCAACAAATGCACGAAATAAAAATCTGGTGCAACAAATACAAGAAATACCAATCTGGTGTAACAAATGCACGAAATACCAATCTGGTGCAACAAATGCACGAAATAAAAATCTGGAGCAACAAATGTATAGAAATTCATCCATAACTCAAATGCATATAAAAAGCAACACCGAGTGTACCAAGGTGTATAAAATCATAAACGTGTGCAACCGCGTGCACAAGATCCATCCCAATGCACTGCAAGCGCATATAAGCTATACCTAGTGCATACGTAAAGACAAGTGCATACAACATGCACGAAATCAAATCAATAGTATCGAATCCACGAAACCATAAATACGTGCTACGAAGGCACCAATCGATACCAAGTGCAAGAGATATGCACAAATCATAAACCAACACAACAGTGTATAAAGCATATATCAAGTGCAATAGCTATGCACAAAATATAAATGCCTAGTAGGTACAGTCATGATGCACGAAAACAATATCATGAAACTCAATCATCAAACACAAATCCAAACGATATAAGCATGATACTCGGATCACAAACACAAATCGCAACAAATGACATTGAGGTACACATCCTATAATGTCGAAAAACTGCCGGTGCGTCCAAAACTGGCAGAGCAAGTACATCCGCCTGCCTCCTGCTCACGGTCTGGAGTCCTCTGTCTCTGGGTCCTCATTTTCTCTGTGGATTACTAATCTCATAATCTATCAGCTCACCGGCCCAGTCAGGTGTACTAACGGAAACGATTCCGCTCCGACACTCCTCTGGTCATCTCTAGGCCAATTAGTATGACCACTTGTAAAGCAGCACGTCACTGGCGTCGGCCTCTGGCCCTCTGAATACACGTGCCACAACTGATCCTCGGTGCAAATCGTATCGCAGCAGTGTCCTGAAAGGCACCTGCTTAAGGTCTCTTCCGATCTCGCCTATACCGAACTGTACGGAGGCTGGTACTCTTTCATAATCTTTTCTCGTTTTCTGGATATCTGCATTCTCAGCACAACATTTCCTCAGGAACTGACCGTATCCCAACGCCTCTGTATACATATCAGATCTCTAATCTTAACGGGGAGTAACAACAGCTCGTTAACATCTCGCACGAACCTCTTGTTTCACCCATCTTCATTATCATCCACATTGAAATCGCGTCATGCATCTGTGTACTGCAATTGTTCTCGGTTACAGTCAATCCGGAGTCTCTCACACGGACTCGAAATTACGAACTCGGTATCTTCATCACTCTGTAGAAGATATTTAGTCGAACACGTTCTCGGGAACTCATCCCAACCATCGGAGGAAGATACTTTATTCATCCATTCTCGATCAACTCACAACGCATCTGGGTGAGATCCTCTATCCGAATCTTGTCAACTTACTGATCTCCTATCGGATCATCCAACGAATAACGTCATCTCTGGATCGATCTACTCTAGATCTGAATAAGATTCTCCACACTGGAAATCTTCAACTCAACTGAGCCTGCGTCGGCGCATTAAATCAGACGAATCATCTCAGTTGCTCAACTCAACTCAAGATAGTGTCATGCCCCGCTTCCCAAAGTACGGAATACGAGGGATGAGTAGGCCAGCCATGCTCCTACGGTCAAGAAATAATCCCGCCGTAGTCACACTTCGGCTTCTAGCATTACATGGTAATCAGTAAACACAGTACAGAAGTAAAGAAAATACATCATTAGTTATTACATCAACTTTCATTGTTCTCAATTCGCAACAAAACAAAGAAAAGAACTACTAACCAAGTGCGAATACAAGGTTTCTTTAGGGAAAGCGGTAAAGGTAATGGAGGTACGACCGTCTAAATCTCTGCAAGCTCGAAGAGCAGGTCTGACTCCTGAACTGGTTCTTCCTCAAGGTCTGAGCATGCATACTCAGGTCGTCAAAGCGACATAATAGCAATATTATAATAACAACAAAAGACAAGAAAATGAAAGTAATAACGGTGAAGATAAAATGCAGGTAGTCAATATGTCACTAACTGATGCAATGTATGATCTGTGTCCCTATCGGTCTCTAAGTCACTTTTGAAATCGAGTTATGGAAAGGAGGATCATGTTTAACGAGGGTCTCGTACGTACCCGAGACTACGGCCCGCTGTTGCCCGGGACATAACCCTGTCAGCCGGACCGCTAGGCCCAACCTAATATATATATAAGAGTCGCTGTTCGAATGATCATCCTCTAAATCATTTATCTCACAAAATACAACTCTCTTTCCACTTCGATTTCTCCCTTTTAACCCAGGTTTCACTATTCATGAGTATGGGCTAGTTATGTACAAGTACGCATCAATAACACGATTTCTTTCACTGTTCACTGTATGGTTCATTGTCACGAATCACTCACTATTCATTGGCGTACTTGACTCTACCACACCAATACTACACGCGTTCGACAATGCAATATACACTGAGAATTAACACGAATGTTCACTAACACTAGAGGTTTTGTAGTCGAGTAGAACTATGAATCATGCCGCTAAACAGTTTATATGCAGTACAGGTCGTTATGCATCTTATGAACATGGAAAATTTGTATTAAATCATGCATTCAGAATTAGGAAAAAGATACAAAAACAGTAATAAGTAAACTCGGTCGGCAGTTCAACAAAATTAATTTCAGGACAATCGGATTTCGGGTTTGTGAGTACAGTCGTTTCATTTTAAGTGTTCGCTGCTGGAAATTCAGTTCCTGAACTGAATGTACATTTCGCAACACAGTTTTCACCCTGTTGGGATCAAAATTTGGCGACGCTATAGTTGAACAAAATTCAGGTTATTCAGTTAGGTTTCCAACTCACTAGACGGATCGATAATATCCATGGTGTACTGGACGTTATGTACTGTACAACAATGGGGTATATGTTCTGTCCCTGTTTGGGACTGCTATATGTTCTGTTGATTTAAAATACAGTTTAAATAGTAAACCACAGTAGAAATGAATGAAATCACTTTCATTGGTTATCTATAAGTTTTATATTCGCTATGGTATAGGGTTCCACATCATAACGTTTTCATACAGCAGGGTGGAAGCATTACAAAACTAGAATCAAAGGCCAGAGCTGCTCTGGACTGCAGTCCAGAGCCGCACTCCGAACCAGTTTCCGTCAATCTTTTTGCATATAAACAGGTCAAAACTCTTATGGGTTCTAAATCTTCAAGTCGGCTTCGATATGAACCCTCGAACACAACAATCCAATTTGTAACCAATTAACTGTGATTTTTACGAGTTTCAGGTACGGGAAATTTCAGTTTTAACGGGCTTAAATGGGAAAGGCCTATCATGTCATTAAAGACCGTATTTTCCAGCTAAATCTTAACACGACATTCGTTATTAATCGGGACATCCTATGTGATCAGTTTCCGTCAATTTAACGGGGGTCTTCCATTCGGGTTTTACATCGAACACTTGTATTATATTAATTCGCACGAAGTGTATATACGAAATTTATTGGTATTTCGAATTGTAATAGATAAAATTAGCATAAAGCAAGTAGTATACTTGCCTGATGACGTGTTGACGATGGTACGGCAGCGGCAACAGCAGCGGCGCGATCGCGACGCACGCGCAGCACGATAACTCGACTTGGCTCAAGCTCGAGTTCTCGGCAGCAATGGCTTTGTTGCTGGGGTCTTGACGGCCAGGGTGGTGGTGGTGGGTGTTGTCGGCGCTCGATGGCGAGACAGTCGGGGGCTGAGGTGGTCGACGGAGGCGAGAGCTCGGCTGAGAGATGGAGGAGATGGGCTCAATGGCAAGGGCGAGTTGGTGAAGGTGGCGGAAAGAGGAGGTTGAAGATAAAGGAGGTGGCTGAGGGTGTAGCTGACGACAGATGAGGAGCTAGGCAGGTTCGTCGGCAAAATAGGTTGGTGGCTGGAGATGCTCGTGGTGGAGGCGCAGTGGGTTCGGTTGTGCTATCGGGGATGGAGAGAGGTGAAGGCGAGGGTTTGAGGAGAAGGCAAGGGTTTTGTGGAGGGAGGTGGCTGAGGTGGTCACTGTGTCGTCGTTGAGGGGAGCTCAGCGGGGTGCACGGGAGAGGAGGCAGTGGGAAGCTCTGCTATAGTTGGGGGCTCTGTTGTGTTGGAGTGGCGATGAGGGAAGGAGGAGGAAAAGACGAGGTCGAGGGAAGTTTCGCGAGCGCGCGCGCGAGGTCATGGGTCGAGGAGCGGAGGCATGGGGTGAACGAGGAGCGGGGCGTGGGGCGACGTGGGGAAGAAGGAAGAAGAAGCGGGAAAAAGAAAAGGGCGTGGGGGAAAGGAACGGGTCGGGTATGGGGGCAGGGGCCGGGTCGATAGGGCTGGGCCGGGCTTGGGCTTTTTATTTTTATTTAGGAAAATTTTTCAAAATTAAAAGTATATGTATCTAAATTCCTACAAACAAAATAAATATGGAGAAAATGGAAAAAACATTCAAGGGGACTTGGAGAAATATGGAAAAAATTTATTTACGGAACTGGGAATTTACAGATAGACTAGCTATCTTCTGTCGCATCTCTGCCTGAAAGCTCCAGCGATCTCAGCTCATATGCTCTGGAAGCAACATCCCATCAATCTCAGCAACGGCTGGGTCATCTATCTACACAGTAGACAACATCGCAAACTCTGAGGTAAGCTATACATCAACAGTCCTCTCACAAAAGGCAGCCTCTTTCAGTGGCCCGATCATCCGGTGCAAAACCGAACACTCGCCTCAACCGAGAGGTGACAACACAAACATTAAATCGAGATGTTCTCATGTCACCAGAAAACATGATGGTCAGTCCTCGTCCATGACGAGCTCGCCCTGACCGCATCACTAGCAGCAGCTCAATCTGCATTCAAACCATGGTGACAGGAAGCTCAAGCATGTATCAATGAAGATAGATCAAAGGAATGAAAGGAATCAATAGATCCAAAATGGATACATGATCATAAGGAGGAACGGAATCAATGAGAGTATGATCATGGGAACGAATAGAATCAATGATCTTAAGTATATACATCCTAAGGTCACTTAAGCGGAGTATCGTATCGTAAGTATGCCGCGGAACATACGCACGGTACGTCAGTCTACTTGAGTTACCTACTCCATCAACAGGGTCAACCTATGTAACGAAAGTTCGGGTCTAATACCGCCCTGTTCAAGTCTAAGTTCCGTAAGGTCAATCCTAGGTTCCAAAATAGATTATGCCCCACACTCAACATAGTCAAACCCAGGCTCAAACCAAGGTTAAACCTAGTGCTCTGATACCAACTTTTTCACGACCCGAAATTTAGTTCATGATCGGCACTTAATTCATGCAACGTCTGAAGGCGTAACATAAATTAAGTAAGCCGAAACCCAGAAATCTAAACCTTTTAAAGAAATTAAAAGAGGTGAAGTTTTGAAATAAAGGTATGATGAAGTCGAACGTTTTCTTAAATGCATAGATAATGGAACATAAAAATGCAAGTGGATTATATTAGTTGGAAAAACATGTTTCGTCTTTTTAAAAATTTGGGCAGCACATCCCTTGTATATTTTGATCCAAAACCACATATACATGATAACAATAAATGCATCCCCAAGCGGAAGCTAGCTCTTCGCCAATCGGCAGAATCACAACCACGCAAGTCAGAAATCTATGTATACGACGTCCAATGGCGAAAATCAACACAAAAGGATAATGTAAAGAAGCAGACATCAAATCCCCCAATAGCGAACATATGATCCGTCGCTCTAAGTCTCGCAAGCACAAGTCTTTCTAAGTCTTACTAATTATACAAATACTAGTTTCTGATTGATAGAGTTGACTAGATACAACAGGAATAGTAATACAAGAGTGGGCACGATCCAATATGTCCCGCCTACCATAGCAAATCACCCGAATGCAAGCGGTGTGCCAGCGACACCGCTACTGATCCATGCGGTCAAACCTGAAAGAACTGTGGCACAATAGGGGTGAGTTGCCAACTCATGAGTAGAAAACATCAGCAGGTAGAAATCGAATGAAACAACGATTTCCTAGGTCAACTATATCATAAAGGTAATACTATGATATCTAGAGTGACCGTGTCTGCATATATGCTAACAATAAACAATGCCCGTATGCATGTGGATATCATCCACGTGTCCATCAATGACACAACAACATCATGGAACCTCAGTGTCCAGCATCGACACTCGAAACATCATGAAAGCATATGCATGTAAATATGAGGATATCAACCAACATGTGTCCATCAACGACACATCAAAATCATGGAACCTGAGTGTCTAACATCGACACTCGAAATTGTCCAACATCGACACATAAATCCTCATATCTCGGGCTCCGTCAGTCCTAATCGGCCCACGGGCTCCGTCAGTCCGGATAGGCTCATATTCATCTCACGACTCCGGTCGTTATCCTTTGGATAACCTCCAAGACCAAATACTATCACCGGTAAGTAGTAGTCCCTCTGCCAGGCTCATTGTCTACTGCACAACATACCTTTCTTGCCCCGGGGTACCAAACCGGGTCCACCATGAACCCACAAACGGATCGTCCATCTCCTCGAATCGGGTTTCACAAACCAGTCTCAGCACCGAGAAAACTTATGGTGGATGTCTCGAAATACCATATCAAGAGAAACCGGGTTTTTAAAACAATACATAATCTCTTTTGAAATAAAACCACGGTTCTCAAATCCAGAATCTCTGAAAACAGCATCTCAATGCGTATAATCATAAAGCATGATGTATGCAAACATAGAACAGAAATGTGAGCATATCAAGTATATTATGTGAAATAGCATAATGATGTGAGCATAGCAATATATCATGCCAACGAGTCATGTGACATGTAACGTTTTAAAAATAATTAAATAAATAATTAAATGAATAAAATTGTTTAAGTGAATTTTATGATTTTCGGTAAAGCAAAATGTATTTTTCGTAAAATCAAACCGCAATTGTTTTTCATTATAAATTCAAAAATACCTATTTAATTATGTAATTACTAGTAAATAGTGTTTATTTAGCCACTTATAAATTTTTAGTTTAATAAAATATTTTTCCTAAATTAATTATTTTAAATATTAACATAAGCTTTATTTTTACACTAAATTAGTGTAAATTACAAATTTAAATGGTTTTAATTTGTAAAAATGAACCATGGCATGTTAGAATTTAGTATGTATCATGCAAAAATTATTTGCAAATTTTTCCTATTTTCTAGAGCTTTCTTGAGTTGCTATAGTAAACAAACAAATAAATAATTAAATAAACCATGAAAAGACCTTTAAGTGATATTTCTCCTCTTGAAACTTCTACACTTTTTCTTAATCATTTCTTTCTCTCCCTCACACCCTCAAGGCCGGCCACAACCCCCATGGCTGCCCCCCCCATTTCCCTCCTCATTTTTGCACAAAAATCCATCAAATTACATCAAAAATTCAACAAAAAATACACAAAATCCTAATCTCTTCATACCCTTTATTCTCTACCCTTTTTTATATGGATTTTGGAGTGGGAAAGCATGTATTTTGGAGGCTCATTTCTTGTTTGGATTTCACATTTTGGAGGTATAATTTTCTTTCTTTTGATTTATTGTTATTAGATGATCATTTAAGCTTAATTAGATTTAATGAATTAATTCTATGTTTTTAAAAAAAAATGCAAGTTAGGGTTGTAAATTCAAGTTAGGGTTTTTAATAATTAATTAGGGTTATAATAGTTAGTTTAACACTTTTAGAATTGGAAAATATTGCATGGTTGTTAAATTGTAAAATTTTCATTTAAAATTGTTTTAAATAAGGAAATTAGCTAACTAGATTTTTCTAAAATGTGTTTGTGGGTAATATAAAATTCCAATTAAAGTTGCTATCATTAGATTGTAGTTTTAGTGAGAGTATTAGCATGTAAATGGAAAGAAAAACTTAGTTTGATCACTAGATTACTTTGAGAATTGGAAAATACTAATAAAATGCTATTATTTTGTAAACTAGATTTTGAAAATTCCTAAATAAATGAGATTAAAAATATAATTTATGGTTTCATTAAATCATTATCATCATGAATTATGGTTTAATACATTAATTCATGCAAAATCACGTTTTGTGGTGGAATTGTGGTGTTTTGCTTGAAAAATGTTAAAATTGTTAAAAGTTGCAAACTAGAAATTTCAAATAAATGCAAAATTGTGTAATAAAAATATAGTAATAGTTTGTATAGTCTAGTTATGCTATTTAATGAGTTTTATGACCCTTGGTTTCATTTAAATGTCAAGTTTGGATGAAAAACGATAAATTGGCATTTTCGGGTTTTTCGAAAACGGACGATTTGATCGATTTTAGTGTTTCGATGAATTTGATCATGTTTTACAATATAAGTAATGTGCTTTAAAACTACGAGATATCTGTCGATGTTTATCTCGATCCATCGGAGTTTGTACGCCGATATCGAGCGATAATTGGTTCTTTTGCGTGGACGGGATATAGGTTTTAACCTATGCTTGTTCCTTGTATCGTTTGACTTTTGTATGTGATTCGGTTTACGATAATATTTATATGTTTGCGTTTAGGTACCCTTCAAGTAGACTGCGGGCGATGAAGAGGAGGATGGCGACACCGTCGTCGGCAGACATGGACCAGGTGAGTAGATGCATATCTACGGGGGGAAGTCGGGTGGATGGCGTTTAGCACCCCCGCAACGTAGAATAGGAATAGTACTTATTGACATTAGGAAACCAGATGTGACCCTAGTAAGACCCTAGTATTGACCCTAGGCTGGACTAGACTGATTTAGGAAAACCATATCAGAGGATGAGTACCTTGGAAGAGGTTCGCGGGTTTCAGATAGAAACACACCCACGCACACACTGAAACTCGACATGGGGTACGTGTATGTGTATATATATAGAACTAGGTATAGGTATATACATATATATACAACACGTATAGGTGATTCATTGATGTGATATGATATCCGAGGTATGATGAAACAGTATAACTGGGCTTGATGCCGTGATTCTTGACTATACAGTCGTAATAAAGTGTTAGCGGATCATTAGAGAATGAGATAATGAACATGAATATATAAATTATAAAGAGTGGTGGTGATATTGATGTATATGGGACGCTAGAATAGTACCCGGACTGTAACTTGTGACTGATCACGATATGATATATGTATAACTTGATTACGACATTATATTGGTGTGACCTGATGCCGATATCATATAAGTATGACCTAGTCACAATATGATACATATGACATGATATTTCTAAGGATAAACTAATGATGCTTATCATGATGGCAATGATATATGATTGATGTATGCGATTACAGTTTAACACCTTGATCATGAGATGCGCTGATGATGACATTATACGAATGAGGAGACACCTAGGAGATACTTGACTGTATCCCGATATTGGGATGCCGTACGATGGATTTTACCGTACGAGACTTAGATTTGACGATTGATCCGCACTCTTGATTCGAGGAAGCCGTACTACGTACGTGACGCTATTGAGGCGGGATCGCCGACTATTAGAGATATTGATTCAGACCTTAGGTAGACTCTAGTTTCTTACTGACTAGTCTATTAGGTTTAGTTCCTTAGGATGTTAGATGGACACTGGTTTAGGTTTGACTCACATAGTGGCAGTTGTACTCGTATCTCGCAGAGGAGTGGATAATGCACATCTGTATTTACATTCATACTGTAATTATCATGGTGCATGTTCTTTTATATGTTGCTATAATCAGTATAAACTTTACCTGTTAGGACACCAGCACTATTACCGATGATGCGCATATTCCATGCACACTTATTTGCCGGCTCACACACATCATCATCGGTAATTGCTATGTCACGTACACTTTAGATCATATTGACTTTTATGGATAGAATCAGTTAACAACTAGACCGCTATAATATTGTGATTATTCTCTGACATTAGTACAGACATGATATTTATTGCTTAGACATTCATGCATTCATATTTTCATGTTATCATGCAGTATTATGGGCATATGCCGACACTTATCATATACTTACTCATGATTTTGAGATTTGGATTTCTATGAGATTTCTGGATTTTTGGGGAAAACCGCAAAAATATATAAAAACTTCTCTTTCTCTCTCCTCTTCTCTTCTTAAAATAAGATGCGGTTTTCTCGTGATGTATGTGTCGTCCACCATGAGATTTCATGTTTTCTATTGGATTTCGAGACCCGATTCGAGGAGTGGATGAACCGTCTCGGGTACATGGTGGGCCCGGTATGGTACCCCGGGGCAAGAAGATCGAGTTGTAGACGATGAGCCTGGCCGTGGAAGGCTACCTACCGGTGATGTCTGGCGCGGCGGATATCCGGAGGATACCGACCGTTGTCGTGAGATTTGATGATATGGGCCGATCCGGACTGACGGAGCCCGAGATATTGAGACTTGAGATTACATGTATTGTGTCGATGTTTGACACGGATTTCTATGGATTTCATTATTGAGATTTCAGATTCTTATACACATTCTACTATGATAACAGCTAAAGATTTCTTATACATATATATCTGGATTTCAGGATTTGTTACTTTACATTCATGGTGCATGCATTTCATTCATATGACATAGTATTATATGAGGTACTGACACGACACGGAGTAGTTGCACTTACACGTAGTATTACCCTGCTATTACTAGATGTTTGGGATATAGTAGTGTATTATTATGACCTAGGATAGCGTCGTGCATTCGATTTCTTTTCGTAGATGTCTTCTACTCACGAGTTGGCAACTCACCCCCGTTGTGCCAAATTCTTTACAGGTTCGATGTACAGGTTTCCCTGGCAGCTTGCTGGCACATCTATTCTTTCAGGGTGATTTGCACGGTAGGTTGGTTCACTTGTATCCGAACCACCATTGTACTTTTATTCTTTCATTTGTATCTAGTAAGCTCCATCAACCATACTTGTATTACTTGATAAGTTTATTGGACCAGTTGTTTATTTCGACCTTAGAGTCGCGCATGTGTTATTCTGATCTGGTGGTTTTTGTTTTCTTTTGAGATTTGAGCCTCGCCCTTTGGCGTTGTATATTATTGTGATTGTTGTGGTTGTCTCCGCCTGTTGGCGTTGAGCTAGCACCCGTTGGGGATGCTTTTTATTGTTTATGTATATTATACTTGTTGTACCCGTTTGGGGGCCAGTTTTTATAGAGGAGACTCTGCCGAAATTTTTGAGAAAATTTGCTGATGATTTTAAACTTGTTTCCTTCATGTTTCTTTTACTTCTTCTTCTTCTTTTATGGTTTAGATTTCTGGGCTTCGGCTTACTTAGGTTACGTTGCGCCTCTAGACGTTTCGTAATCTAAGTGCCGGTCACGTTCCGTACTTTCGGGTCGTGACATGACAGTACTGAACAATTTAGAGTAATAGCATGATATAGCAATTCTACTGTGTAAGTGACATAGTATAATGATGTGAGCATAGCAATATATCATGCCAACGAGTCATGTGACAGTACCGAACAATTTAGAGTAATAGCATGATGTAACAATTCTACTGTGTAAGTGACATAGCAATTATCGATGACGAAAGTGTGTGAGCCGGCAAATCTGTGTAGGTGTAACATACGCATCATCGATAATTGTGTAGGTGTACTAGCACAGGTATATATAATGCAATGAGAATATCATGAACGTAGCAAAAAGTAAACCGTAAGCGCAATGCTATAAGGTATACGTATCTAATCTAATATCTACGTAAGGCTAAACTAAGCGGTATAGATAGGGATTAAATATCTATAACATATTCGAGTCGGTGAATCTATTAATCGACATCCAGCCTCACAACATCACGTACGGTATAATCTATCGTACGGCATCCTCTAGTCAAGGGTATTGATCAATCATCCGGTAAAACATCGCGTGCGGTAAACCATCGTACAGCGACAACAAACAGAATAGGGATTCTATCAACCTATAAGACAATGAGGGTACAGACCTAACGTTTCGTACGGTATATCACTCATCATTCTTATAAATACATAAATATCTCACGTCACATCCATATAAATCTCATATCATGTCTCGGCAACAGTATTTATACTCTCAAATCAACTCGCATCCGTATATCAACATTGTTCGCCGCCGAAAACCGGGAAGACAAATGTCTTGCCTGAATTTGGGGGCAGATGCTATTTGGTTTTATCCGTCCATCTCTCCGAAGATGCCAAGTTGATTTATGGTACCGTGTATCGGAGGTTTAGACGGATGCGGCCGATGTAGCAGACTTCGTCAGATTCCCCCTCATCGTGAGGGGTTTTTGATTGTGGGGACGCTCTTCCCTGCAGGCACAAGCCCCTGCAGTTAATTACGCTACCGCATCGCGATAACCACTTTTTCCTTCTCCAGATGGTCACTTCGTGTCGTGTGTATTTGTTTTGATTTTGGTTGCTTGTGGATTGTATACGGAGACTAATTTATATTGTCGCCCATAGGGCGTGGATTAGTCCAAATCCGTATTTTCTTAGATTTGGGTTTGGGTTGGGTTTAAGGATCGTTAATCTCATTTGAGAATAAGATCAACTTAAACGTTGTTGAGGATACGTTAGTCCAATTTTAGACTAAGATCTACTCAAAAGGATCATTTAGATCCAACAAAAGAGTATTTGGGCTTTATTGTTTTAGTTTAGGGTCATTGCGGTCCATTGGGTTTAAGGACCTCATAGTCCATGGTAGTTTAGAGACATCATAGTCTGTAAAGTTTAAGGACATAATAGTCCATGAGTTTAAGGACCCCACAGTCCATAAAGTTTAAGGACATCATAGTCCATGAGTTTAAGGACCCCACAGTCCGTAAAGTTTAAGGACATCATAGTCCAGTTTAAAGACGTCATAGTCTGTATAGTTTCGGTTCAACCGTTTGGGGATGCACCAAAAGTTATTGGTTATTGGGACCCTCCGTCTTTCTGAAGACGTTGAAGAATTACAACGACATATATCAGAGGTACGAAGAGATGTACCCTTAAACCAATGTTGGTTGGGAGATCTGTAGTCAAGTTTGGGATTAAGATCAATTAAAAGATTTATGAGCATATGGGCTCAATTAATCTAAATGAGGGATCTATGGCCAATTTGGGCTCGGCCCACTCAGTTAAAATGTTGAACATTTAGCAATGCTGAGCATTGGTTTGGGTTCTGACCACCATTTTTTATGTCTGTTATTGAGTGCTGAGCACTCATTATAGCTCTGGGGCTTTATTTAAAGAACAGTTTATGTTCCCTCAGCGCACACGTGAGGAGCACATGGTGCGCTTGGCGTTGAGCACCAGATTTAGAGCGCTAAGGCGCTTCCTGTGAGATAGCGCACACGTGAGGAGCACGTGGCGCGCTTGGCGCTGAGCGCCAGTCAATGAGTGCAGAGTTCTCTTTATAAAATAGCGCAAACGTGAGGAGCACATGGTGCGCTTGGCATTGAGCGCCAGTAAATGAGTGCAGAGTGCTCCTTGTGAAAGGGCGCACATGTGAGTAGTACGTGGTGCGCTTGGCCCTGAGCGCCAGTAAATGAGCGCAGAATGCTTCTTGTGAAATAGCGCACACGTGAGGAGCACGTAGTGCGCTTGGTGCCGAGCGCCGGTAAATGAGTGGAGAGCGCTCCTTTTTAAATAGCTCTTAGAGCGCTGCGGCGCTGTGCGCCAGTCTTGGAGCGCTGCGGCGCTTTTTTGAATTGGAGCGCTAAGGCTCTTTTTAGGCAACTTTGATCAGTTCTGCACTCTAAAAATTAAACTCACGTTTATAGGAGACTTTGTCTCATAGATCTAAGAACTAAGTTCTTATTTTAATAGAAAATTTCACAATCACTTCTGTTCTTGTGAAAGACTTCGTCTTTATTTTATAGATCTATAATCTGAAAAGAATTAAATTCTTGCCCCACTTTTTATGATGAGATACTATGATCTCTTTTGTGAAAGACCTCGGTCTTATAGATCTATGATCTGAAAAAGAACTATGTTCTTCTTCCTTGATGAGATATTTTTTATCTCTCTGTTTTCACCTTGAAGAAAAGTCTTTCTTCTCAGAGCTTGCTCTTTCCTTTGAAATTTCTCAAAGCTTTTGGGGGGGGTTCCTCTGTCTTTTTCTCTTTCGATTTGAAAGCTTGTGGGGAGGTCTCTCTCTGCAAGACTTGAAGTCTTGGGCCCTTTATATAGTGAAGGCTGATTTGTTGAATCAGTTAATGAGATCTTTTCTCTAATTGATTTAGGGATGTTTCCCCCGTTGGATCTTTGATCCAAGAACTTTTGATTTACAGAAGGAAATCTTCTTATTTTTAACAAGATTGGGAAATTTTCCCCATACAGAATTTATTCTGTATTTTGGTGATTTTAATCACCATTGGATTATTGACCAACGGTGCTCTGATTTTCAGAGCACAATCTTTCCTGTTTAGAAAGATTCTGAGGAATGTTTCCTTAACAGAAATTTATTCTGGTCAATTGATGATTTATCATCTTCATTGGATCTTTGATCTAACGGCAGGGGACATTTAGTTCCAGCGCTTGCGCTCTCGTGTTTTGCACGTGAGCGCTGCAACAGAGTCTTTGACTCTTAGAGCTGGCGCTGCTAGCGCTAGTGCTCTCGTGCTTTGCACTTGAGCGCTGCCTCAGAGTCTTTGACTCTTTAGCGCTGGCGCTCAGCGCTCTCGTGCTTTACACGTGAGACGCTGCCTCAGAGTCTTTGACTCATGGCGCTGGCGCTCAGCACTCTCGTGCTTTGCACGTGAGGCGCTGCCTCATTACTGAAGGTGTCTTTTCACCTTCCTTCTCCACTTTTCCTGAATCAAGCTTCTCTTTCCCAGTGCTTGGAAATAGTTCCATCATGCACAGCATTTTCTGTGCCTAGAATTAAATATCTCCCTTCATAATCTAAAACAATGCTTCTTTTCTCTCTCATTTTCAGAGAATCATTTTAACAGAGAAGAGCTATGGCTTGTAATCGCCCACATGCTCGCCGTCAGCCATGGGAGGTACCCATTGAAGAAATTGTTCCTCGTTTTGCTACACGCTTGGTGAACCCAACTCTTACGGATGACCAATGCGATACGGTGCTGCACGAGCTCTTGACTCATATAGGATCTTCTCTCCCCATCGGCTCCATTTGGCTCCGGATGGTTTTCTTGTCTGTGATCAATGATATTCCACCTCCTCCGGCGGAGATGACTCCGGCAATGCTCGACGCCGCGGAAGACAAGATCGAGTGCTTCCATGAGGCATTTTTGATCACCACAGCTCTGAGGGATCGCTCTGTCCAGCTGCTAAGTCAGATACGGGCTCAATGGGTCGTCATGTCTGCCTTTGCTGATAGGTGCGGTACTGATCGATGGGTAGCTACTGTTCGTGAAGATCGCCGCTTTGTCATGGTGGAGAAGGCAGAGAGGGAGTTAGATAATTTTATCCATAATTTTGTGAATCCCTGTACTTTCAATCCCATGTTTGGTGATCTATTTCCCGTAGAATAAAACGTTCAATTAAATACTTTATTTTTTCGTTAAACACCCATTCTTCCTCTGATGTGTGCATGCGCGTATATGAATGAGCCTGGTTTCACACATATCTATAAACGAAACTTAAGCCGGCATAAACAGGAACTAATAGCTCTTGGCCGAAGATTTTGGCGGGAACAAATGCCCCCCACTACTTTGCCCACGTAAGTATATACGTGGGTGAAGTAGTGCAGAGTAATTCATAGCGTATGACCAGTTTCGGGTTGGTATATAAATTTCAGAATCTTGATCTGAGAAGATAACGAGCGGACACAAGCGTTGTCATTTATCATTAACTCAAATCTCGACTCTTAGGGGATATAGTGCCAAACCCTCAGCCCCATGAGTCGCACCCTTCTATTTCTTTGTTTTGTTGTCATATGATTTGAGAAAATTTGGCCTGTAAATGATAGATAATAGTTCATTTTGAACTCTTCGTAGGGTAGTGATGGCTTATGAAACAGGTTCAGATCCGTCGCCTAAGACATTTCAACTTTATGAACCATGAGGGTCTCATAAAGATTTTTCTCCGTACGAGTCGAGAGGATCTCGTAGGTGTATTTTCTCCTTAGGAATCATGAGGATTTCTAAGTGTGTTTTCTCTTGAGAGTCGTAAGGATCTCCCAAGAGAATTTTCTTCCTTATAAGTCGAGAGGACTCGTAAGTGATTGATGAGTTGACTTGCTTCCGAATCAAAGCATTGCTTTGACGAGGAGGTCGAGGGTTGACTTTGGCCGTTTTCTACGGGGTCAGGATTGACTTTAGCCGTGTTCTACGGGGTTAGGGGTTGATTTTAGCCATACGGGGTCAGGATTGACTTTAGCCATACAGGGTCAGGATTGACTGTAGCCATACGGGGTCAGGATTGATTTTAGCCATACGGGGTCAGGAGTTGACTCTTGGTTGTCTGTACACCGCTGAGTCATAGAACTGGGAACTTTTCCGTGGCTCCGAGATTGTCTCTAGGCTTTCTGTGAACCTTCGAGATTTGGAACTAAGGGCTTTGCCATGACTCCGAGGTTGATTGTCACGTCTGAATCCTGCTAGAATGAGAACGATCACCGTTGCTGATTTTCAGGCTGTAGATGCTGTTGTCGAGACTTGGAACTAGGGACTTTGCCTTGGCTCCGTTTTACTGACGTCGTATATTTCTGTAGAGACACTGATTTCTCTGCGGGTCGACGCGAATCGAGCTGCTCTCGTTAAGGACGTTGATTTCCCTGAATCGAGGTTTTTACTAAGGACACTGATTTCCTCGGAGTTGAGACGAATCGAGAGATTCCTGCAAAGACACTGATTTCCTTGCGGGTCGACTCGAATCGAGATGCTCTCGTCAAGGAAGCTGATTTCCCTGAATCGAGGTTTTTTCCAAGGACACTGATTTCCTCGAAGTTGAGACGAATCGAGAGATTCCTGCAAAGACACTGATTTCCTTGCGGGTCGACGCGAATCGAGATGCTTTCGTCAAGGACGCTGATTTCCCTGAATCGAGGTTTTTGCCAAGGACACTGATTTCTTCGGAGTTGAGACGAATCGAGAGATTCTTGCAAAGACACTGATTTCTTTGCGGGTCAACGCGAATCGAGATGCTCTCGTCAAGGATGCTGATTTCCCTGAATTGAGGTTTTTGCCAAGGACACTGATTTCCTCGGAGTTGAGATGAATCGAGGTATTCCTGCAAAGACACTGATTTCTCTACGGGTCGACGTGAATCGAGATGCTCTCGTCAAGGACGCTGATTTCCCTGAATCGAGGTTTTTGCCAAAGACACTGATTTCCTCGGAGTTGAGACGAATCGAGGTATTCCTGCAAAGATATTGATTTCTCTGTGGTCGACGTGAATCGAGATGCTCTCATCAAGGACACTGATTTCCCTGAATCGAGGTTTTATCCAAGGACACTGATTTCCTCGGAGTTGAGACGAATCGAGAGATTTCTGCAAAGGCACTGATTTCCTTGCGGGTCGACGCGAATTGAGATGCTCTCGTCAAGGACGCTGATTTCCCTGAATCGAGGTTTTGCCAAGGACACTGATTTACCCGGAGGTCAGTTGACTTGTTTCCGAGACGGAGTCATTGGATGACGTATTTCCGAAATGGAATCATTAGCTGACTTTAGGTTGTTCGTAAACCGTGGAGTCTTAAAACTGGGGACTTTGCCCTGGCTCCATTTGGTGATGTTGCGTCCGAATCCTGTTGGAATGAGGAGGATCACCATTGCTGATTTTTAGGCTCTAGATGTTGCCGTTAAGATTTGGAACTAGGGGATTTGCCATGGCTCTGTTTCGTTGTGTCGCTTCCGTGCCCTGCTGGCATAAGAAGGAACACCATTGTTGATCTTCTGGGATGCAGATGTTACTGTTGAGATCTGACTTTCCCTTTTGACAGGATCTGGTGAGGGACATGTGGTTCCCTTTTCGTTTATGCCCATGGATTGTGTACAGGGGTCAGTATGGACTCACCTGCAGGGCAAAAAGTTTTATTTCATTTTTTTATTTCTTTCCGCGATGCTCTATCATTTCAGCATTTTATATCGCGAAAGTCGTGATTGCCCAATCATTTCGGCTATTTTTCTTTTTACTCGCTACTTTTTATTGCGAGTTGCCCAACCATTTCGGCTATTTTGTATGCATATTTTTTTACTTGCTGATTTTGTTGCAAGTTGCCCCATTATTTCGGCTATTTCATATGCATTTTTGGCTCGTTGACTTTTTTCCATGAGTATGGAACTTGGAATCTGGTACCAATCTTAGCAACAGTATCGCTGCAACTGGAATATTGCCAGGAGCGAATCATCATTTGCCGTGAAAGGACTTGGAATTTGATTCCAATTCAGGCATCAGTATCGCTACAACTGGGACATTGCCAGGAGCGAATTATGTAAGGTTCCTGGGCACACTAATGAGGTCTCACAAGGCATCAACCATGCCAATTTCAAAAAATTTCGGTGCCGAGAAACCCTAATGTGATCGTTAACTAGAGAATAGGCGAAACATGCAAGTAGTAAACAACATTACTGCAAAGTGAAAGAGACTACAACCTTTGTAGATCCGGTCCTCCACTTCCTTAGCTCCGTGACGATGTCCCCTCGCTGCGATCATCGGATCTCGGACTCTAGTGTTGATTTCATCGGAGAAATGATCGGGCTAGATCGTCGACTTCGATGCCGAAGATGATCTACGTCGAGGCAACACAAGATCAAGCTCCAACTTCACCAAGCCATGAAACTTGGGAAGAAAACACCCTATACTACTTGGCAAGTGGTAGAGGATGAAGAAATAGGAAGTGGGTTCACTTTGGATTTGGATTTCTCACTTGGAATCATCACTTGACATTTTTGAAGCAAGCTTTTCTTTTCTTTCTCAAGAGGAAGAAGAAGAAGAAGAAGAAAAAGAATATTGAATTAATTCCAAAAGGAAAAATGAAGTGATGGTTATCATAATGCAACCATGGGTGAGGCAAACTCATGTAGAGAATAAACTAGGGTTAAGGGAAATGGTTAGGGTTAAGGAAAGAAACAAAATGGTCAAAGCATTTCAAAGCTTCATGAAGCTTCAAGAAAAAAACAAAGAATGCCACCATTTTATTTTATCCAAAATAAATAAATAAATAAATGAATAAATAAATTAAAACCCTAACCATTTACTTAACCAAGGTTTAAATCAAACATACACCCAAGTTTGCATGTATCATCAAACATGATACAATCTTGTGCACAAAATATCACATATACAATGTGCACAAACAAGTGAGAAAAACATCTTAAGTGAATCAATATTAGTTAATGTAAAGTAATATATCAAATATATAATTATACATTAAATCATTAAATCAACACTTGATTTAACGATCCGGTCACATCACATATGACCGACTAATAT
Source organism: Agapanthus africanus (assembly GCA_030015575.1). NCBI lineage: Eukaryota > Viridiplantae > Streptophyta > Magnoliopsida > Asparagales > Amaryllidaceae > Agapanthus > Agapanthus africanus. The sequence continues at coordinate 146,786,022 of CM057348.1, read as the reverse complement.
CCAATGTATCGACTTATCGAATCTATTCTCAATTCGATAACTAGGTTATATCGCATACAACCAATCGATACATTCATCGCGAGAATAGAATACGGTATCACATACACGCATTATTCTCGGTCCCGCACATATCTCATATGCGCTCCTATTTCGTTTCGCTTAAGCCAGGAAACCTCTGTGTAGGACTCTAAAGACTCGTCAATACGCCGGCAGCAGGTGATGATCATATCAAACACCCACAAGCCACAAGCGGTCTGGTAAACATAACGGCCACCCGGGTATTGAACGATCAGAAGATCGACGAGCAAGCCCGCTCACACTCCTGTGAATCCAACCAGTAACACTTACCGTACAGTCCGGTCTGTTCGTCTGATATGTCGCATATCTTGCCTAGGGGTGGTAAACGTCAGACCCCAATAGCTCGATAAGTTGTGTCGATATGAGGTCTATAACAGTTCGAGAAACTACTGGTAAAACTTACCAGTAAATCTCAGCAACCCTGGCCAGGAATTTCCGGTTATAGCCAATCGAACACAGCACAATATCAACTCCCTATACCGGGAGAGAAGAATCCCCTCCTATCGCTCATTGCCTCCATGTGATTCGGGACTGTACCCAAAAACCACCGTTTTGCACTCCCTCTTGGACGTGGTAAGGTGGAAATCAAAGCACAGTGGGAACCACACAAGACTCTATGACGATCTCGGGTCAACAGACTACTCTGTACCAGTGTCACCAGAGAACTGCCATCTGACGTAAGGTATAATACCATCTGGGAGTTCTCGGCGAGTCCGTCCAGTGTACCCAGTCTCCACTGAGCACCCGTATATCATCTCTGATGTCAAACACCAATGGATATGGGATCATCTATCGCCCATCTGTATGGGTCGAGAAGATATACGCTAGTCTACTCCGGTATATCGATGCCCCGCCTCGATACACCCACGACTAGGGACCTTGAAGGATGTACTTATGGACTACCATGTCCCCACTAGTATGATCTGCATCATAGTCCAGGTAGTCAAGTACACATCCTAAGGGCTTTACCAACATGTAACAGAGAGACAATCAGTGTACACGTTAAGGTAAAGAGCAACCAGATAGCATACTATCATGTCGAGCAAGAAAGTCCTCTCTATATATGTCCAAGCATCCACTACAACATACATCCTATGTATAGTAATGGCCTCTAGGACATACATATAACTAACAATCTCCTACTTGCACTAGGGCCATCTGATAGCAGTGGTTGTAGTATCTCATACTCAACCATCCCATAAAAGCCTCTCTCTGGGAAAAGGCCTTTGTGAGTGGATTCGCCGTGTTGTCCTCTGAGTCTGTTCTCCTAACTTCGATCACCCTGGAGATCAATCATCTCCATGATCAGGTGATATTGCCTTAGAATATGTCTGGGTCACTGATGGGACCGGGGTTCCCGGGCCAAAGCCACAACTCCATTGTCACACAATGGGAGGAACCTAGTTCATCTCATGAACCAATATACACCCAAACAGCCTCTTTGGTAGCATCTTAAGTAGCGATGTATTCTGCCTTTATCGTCTAGTAAGCCACGGTATTTAGCTTGGAACTCTTCCAACATACCGTCCCTCCACTGAGGGTAAAGACAATGCCTGTGACTGACATTCAGTCGTTCTTATCACCCTGGAACACTTCCTGTGATTCTCCCCAGGATCAATTGATACCATCTCACTTCAACAAGTGAGAATCCTAACATCCATTTAGATCTATCTCATAGATCCAAAACCCAGGATTTAGTAGGTATCATTTTGATCCTATGTGGAGAATCATTGTGATAAGCGGAAATTGATCGAGCGTAGCATAGGAAACTCCTTCCCTATCAAGAGTATGTCATCCACGTACTCTGCGAGGATCGCCACCATACTCCCTACTACCTTTTTGTATATACAAGGTTCATCATCAAAACAGATGTTCCAACTCCGCGATGCCTGCTTTATCCTATAAAGCATCTTGTACACGTTTCCGCTGCTCCCACTGTCTACGAAGCCCTCTGGCTGTGTACTTATAAACGCTCTCTTCCAAAACATCATTTAGATAAGCAGTCATGACACCCAACCACCAGATATCGTAGTCATGGTATGTAGCCGTGGCAAGTAGGATCTGGATGGACTTAAGCATAGATCCTTAGAAAAGATTTCAACATAATCCATACCTGGTCAATGATGCAAACCTTTAACAAGTCTAGCTTTGAAAGTCTCAACTTTTCCATGTACACCAAGTAATCTTATCAAGATATACTTGCTCCTGATGGGGATTTAACCCTTCAGATATAGCAACCAAAGTCTATACTTTGTTGGTGTATAAGGATTCCATCTCAGATCACTAAGCATCCAGCCATTCTTATAGAGTCTTACTCCTGATGGCCAGCTTGAAACTAGTTGGGTCATCATCTCATGATGCAATCCTCGCTCCCACTGTCAGACCCCAATAGCTCGATAAGTAGTGTCGATATGAGGTCTATAACAGTTCGAGAAACTACTGGTAACATTTACCGGTAAATCTCAGCAACCCTGGCCAGGGATTTCCGGTTATAGCCAATCGAACACAGCGCATCATCAACTCCCTATACCGGGAGAGACGAATCCCCTCCTATCGCTCATTGCCTCCATGTGATTCGGGACTGTACCCAAAAACCACCATTTTGCACGCCCTCTTGGACGTGGTAAGGTGGAAATCAAAGCACAGTGGGAACCATACAAGACTCTATGACGATCTCGGGTCAACAGACTACTCTGTACCAGTGTCACCAGAGAACTGCCATCTGACATAAGGTATAATAACATCTAGGAGTTCTCGGCGAGTCCGTCCAGTGTACCCAGTCTCCAATGAGCACCTGTATATCATCTCTGATGTCAAACACCAATGGATATGGGATCATCCATCGCCCATCTGTATGGGTCGAGAAGGTATACGCTAGTCTACTCCGGTATATCGATGTCCCGCCTCGATACACCCACGACTAGGGACCTTGAAGGATGTACTTATGGACGACCATGTCCCCACTAGTATGATCTGCATCATAGTCCAGGTAGTCAAGTACACATCCTTAGCGCTTTACCAACATGTAACAGAGAGACAATCAGTGTACATGTTAAGGTAAAGAGCAACCAGATAGTATACTATCATGTCGAGCAAGAAAGTCCTCCCTATATATGTCCAAGCATCCACCACAACATACATCCTATGTATAGTAATGGCCTCTAGGGCATACATATAACTAACAAATTATCATTTGCCTTTGTCGATTTAAACAAAGATGGCTTGGCAAACAGGGTTAGAATCCTGTCGACTAAGGCTTTTGACTTCATGAGCCGTAAGGGTCTCATAAAGGTATTTCTCCCTACGAGTCGTGGGGATCTCGTAAGTGCGTTTTCTCCTTAAAAATCGTGAGGATTCTTAAGTATATGTTCTCTTATAAGTCGTAAGGATCTTACAAGAGTGTTTTCTCCTTATAAGTCGAGAGGACTTATAAGGGTCGTTCACCGTGTGAGCATATCCCTAATCGCTGGTGGGACTCTGTTCGGGAAATGTTTATTCGTGCCCGTGGATTGTATACAAGGGTCAATATTGAAACGCTTGTAGGGCAAAAGTTTCATTCTTTCATCATTTTTTTATTTCTTTCCGCGATGCTCTATCATTTCAGCTTTTTATATCGCGAAAGTCGCGATTGCCCAGTCATTTCGGCTATTTTTTCGCGGTGCCCAATCATTTCGGCTATTTTCCTTTTTTACTCGCTGCTTTTTATTGCGGGTTGCCCAATCATTTCGGCTATTTTGTATACATATGTTTCACTTGCTGATTTTGTTGCAAGTTGCCCCATTATTTCGGCTATTTCATATGCATTTTTTTTGGCTCACTGATTTTTATCGCGAGTATGGAATTTGGAATCTGATACCAGCCTTAGCATCAGCATCGCTGGGACTGGAATATTGCCAGGAGCGAATCATCATTTGCCGTGAAAGGGCTTGGAATTTGATTCCGATTCAGGCATCAACATCGCTACAACTGGGACATTGCCAGGAGCGAATTATCATTTGCCTTTGTCGATTTAAACAAAGATGGCTTAGCAAACATGGTTAGAATCCTGTCGACTAAGGCTTTTGACTTCAGAAGCCGTAAGGGTCTCATAAAGGTGTTTCTCCTTACGAGTCGTGAGGATCTCGTAAGTGCGTTTTCTCCTTAAAAATCGTGAGGATTCTTAAGTGTATGTTCTCATATTAGTCGTAAGGATCTTACAAGAGTATTTTCTCCTTATAAGTCGAGAGGGCTTACAAGGGTCGTTCACCGTGTGAGCATATCCCTAGTTGCTGGTGGGACTCTGTTAGGGAAATATTTATTCGTGCCCGTGGATCGTATACAAGGGTCAGCATTGAACCGCTTGTAGGGCAATCTGGGAAAGGTGATGGCTTAAGAACAGGTTCAGATCCCTGTAGCTTAAGGCTTTTGAATCTTACGAGCCGTGAGGGTCTCATAAGAGGGTACTCCTTACGAGTCGTGAGGATCCCGTAAGTGCAATTTCTCCTTAGGAATCGTGGAGATTCCTAAGTGTGTCTCTCCTTTGTGAGTCATAAGGATCTTACGCAGGTGTTTTCTCCTTACAAGGTCGAGAGGACCTCGCAAGTGTGCACGAATTTTTTACGAGCATATGCCCTTTCGGGTTTTCACAAACTCGCCGGTAGCCCTGCTGTTTTTACTCACGGCGCCCTTTTGGGTTTTCATCCGTGCCCATTTTGCTTGTGGACGTACCGTTTTTTTTATACGAGTTTGCGCCCTTTTGGGTTTTCACAAACATCGCCGGTAGTCCTGCTGTTTTTACTCACGACGTCCTTTCAGGTTTTCATCCATGCCCATTTTGATTGTGGACGTACCGTTTTTTTCTATTTTTTTTCTATACGAGTTTGCACCTTTTCGGGTTTTCACAAGCATCGCCGGTAGTCCTGCTGTTTTTACTCACGGCGTCCTTTCTGGTTTTCATCCGTGCCCATTTTGCTTGTGGACGTACTTTTTACCACGTCAGCCTGGGGATGCCGGGGGTTTGTAGTAGTTTAAAGACGTTTTGGTCCGTGTTCGTAGGTCCGGGATTTTTCCTGGGCAACGTACGATTACACAGCTAGATGTCCTCACAAGTCTTCATATCTTTTGTGTCGGAGGTGGATTCCTTGAAGAGAGGGTTGAGGGCTATTTCTTTGTCAGAGTCGCTTCCAAAGGTGATAACTTGCGATCCCTTGGTGTCAAACATGTGACAGTTGCCATTAGTTGTTTTGCGCTCATCTGTCGTGCTTCTCTGTTCCCGACGGGCCTTACGCTTCACTCGCTGGACGTGTTGTCGGTGGGCAACATATCCCTGCCACCAGTTTTTAAAGGCCATGCACTCTTCGGTAGGGTGCGTGATCCTCTGATGGTATAAGTAGTAATTTGGATGTGCATCCGCTTCGTCAAGGTGTATGCTGCCAGGAGTGTTTCCTTTAAAAGGCGGCAGCTTCATTCCCATTGACAGGGCTTTGGTGAACCTTTTCCTCGTCTTAAGTTTGGTTTTGTTTGCGGTGGATGTGCTTTGATCTGGTGAGAGTGTTTTAACCCTTTCGTCCAGCCGTCGGCATTTGGCTTTTTCGAATATGGCCATTTCGCGCTCCTGATCGTCTTTGCTTTTCTGACGGGCTGCGTTCAGCAGCAGATCGATCATCTCGTCAGGCGGTTCCAAGGATTTTGGTGCCGATTCTGCCCCCAGCTTCTCTGCGTCAGGAGCTTTTTTTATCATCTATTGACGAGTGAGAGATCATATGACAACTTGCCACATAATCTTCGGGTTCTTCTGACGCGTCGTCTCCCTCGTCATTGTCATTGCCTCTGTTCTCAAGGATATGGTTGAGAAACTCATGGAGTGTGACTGGGGTCCGCGCCTTCTGGTTGTATTCCTCCAGCGCATCAATATGCTTTTGCAGATCCGTGCGCTTGTCGCCAAACTGCGTGGGCTTTTGGTCTTCTTCTTTTTCTTCGAAGATTTTGACGGCTGGGCCTGGGCGTTTTGACTATCACTGCCAATTCTTGTCGTCGGGCGTGGCTTTAGCATTCCCTCGATGACCTTGGGTTCTAATAGGCTTTTCCACCTGATCGCCGGGCATGTTTGAAGATCTTTCAGCATTCTTTTTGTTTTGGCCGAAAGAACTACTTCCCATGGAGCTTCCTCTATGAATGAGCATGATGCCCCCGGCGTGTCCACCCTTTTAGGAGTGTGCTGTTGTGGCGGATTTACTTTCCAGTTTTCGGACAGTGCGAACTTGCCCTGTTGGTACTGGTCTTTAACACAGTTTTTGAAGACGTAGCAGTCTTCAATCGAATGGCCCAATACTCGGTGGTAGGGGAAGTAATTGGGATCGTTGACATCGTTCGGTTGTAGTGGGTATCTCAGCTCCGGTAGTGTGATGAGCCCGTTGCGCACTGCTAGTTCGAACAGTCTCCTTGTTTTATCCCGGGGAATGAGTAAGGGCGCCTCAACTTCTCATCGAGGGATCACTGCTTGTTGCTTTGGCGAGAAGCTGACTTCGGGTCACTTGGTTGTTGTTGAGCATTGGCGACGAGGGTTGCTTTCCCTTTGCCCTTTTCATTCCGAGGCTCCGTCTTTGAAGAGGAAGGCCTATGGCCCAACTAGTCCATTTGGGCCAGCTTGTCAATCAAGGCTTGGAAGGTGATCGGCTTGAAGAACATCATGAATCTGCAGGGTTGCTAGGCACTCTCACAAGGGTCTACGAGGCATCAACCATGACCGATTTAAAATTTAGACGTGCCGAACAAGCCTAACCAAGATCTTTAAACTAGAGATTAGGCGAAAACAAGCATGTTAAACACTTTAATACTAAGTGAGAGGGATTACAACCTTTGTAGATCCTGTCCTTCACTTCTAAAGCTTTGTGTTGATGTCCCTTCGCTGCGATCATCAAGTTCCGGACTCTCGAAAGGCTCCACGAAGAGAAAGATGCAAGGTTGCTTCCGATCTTCGATAACAAAGATGATTTACCTTGAAGTTTCATTAACACAAGCTCTCACTCACTAAATGAAGTGAACACCCTCATCTAAATGGCAAGGATAGATGAGGATGATGAAGTAGGAATTTAGCTCTCTTTTGTTTTCAATTACTCACTCATAATCATCACTTAGCAAAAAGCTAGAAAGTTTTTTCCAAGGAAGAAGAAGAAGAATATCCAATTCCATTTGTGATGAATAATGAAAATGTAATAATCATAACTTATGCAACCATGGTTGCTAATAATATAAGCTAACCCATGTAGAGAGTTGACTAGGGTTAAGGGTTTGGGTTGGGTTTACAAATATCTCACAAAATATCACACTAAATATCTTTGCAAGAAACAAAAGAAAACCTTCTAGAAGCATCATGAGGGAACACTACTACAAATAAGGGTTGCCCCTACGGATTTACCCGTAGGGGCAAACCACTGCCCCTACGGTTATATCCGTAGGGGCGAAAAAATAATCTGTAGGTGCAAACGCCGTAGGTGCAAGTTGAAGCCCTGAACTTACCCCTGCGGGCAAAATCTTGCCCCTACGGAGTTCTGTGTAGGTCCATTTTCACCTACGGAGTAGGCCGTAGGGGAAAAAAAGTTATTTTAATTATATTAACTGTACCTATGAAGGTATCCGTAGGGCCAAGTACTATCCCCTACGGATAAATGCGTAGGTACATATCCGTAGGGGCAAAATATCAGAAATCCTGATATTTTGCCTTTACGGATAACTCCGTAGGGGTCTTTGTTTGCCCCTACGGATATATCCGTAGGGGCAATCCCAACCCCCTGATACTGAGATCAGGGGGGAAATATCAGTTAATGCTGATATTTTGCCCCTACGGTTTAAACCGTAGGGGCAGTATGTGTACCTATGGATTAATCCGTAGGTACATATTATCTGTTTTTTTTAAAAAAAAGGGCTGCCTGATTTTTTCTCACCATGTGCACAATAATATATATATCAATAAAATATAAAATTAATCATCACACAACATATATCGCAGTATTCATAATCACATCTCACGCATATAATATACAAAAGAAACCCAAATACTGAATATGATATAAATATAAACCAATATCAATATCAATATGTTTCAAAATGTAGTACAATATGTATGATATAAATAAATACATGTTTCAAAAAATAAGAATCAAAAAGCTACCCTAGCTCGGTCCAGTTCCACCTCTGATAAACGATAGAATAAGGCGCGCCTGCTCCTCGGTCAATAAACCATGCAATTGGGCGCGAGCGGGAGTCTGAGCGTCCTGTAGAGCTGGCGATGTGGTCTGCGCAGCCGCCGTCGAGGTAGTAGCTTGCGGAGCCGCGGCTGCGGGAGTCTGAGCGGGCGGTGGAGCTATAGGAGCTGTCTGCGGAACCGCAGCCGATGTAGTGGCTTGCGGAGCCGCAGCCGAAGGAGATGCATGTGGAGGCTCGGCCGATGTACCCTGTCGCGTCTGGACCTAACGTGTGTAAGAAGCGTGTAAGAACTGTGTATTATTCGAATTCGTATCATTATCAAGTTATTTCGAAATCCCATTTGGATATCTAGTTTGGAAAACCCTTGTTTATTTTAATTACATATGTATGTATGATTAATCAAACCTAAGTCTAAAACCAAATAAGCTCAAGCTACGTACTAATTATGGATATGTTGATATCTATAATATGACATGATATTTTACTATAAAGTAGTATACATACCAGCATCTCCTTCAACTCCTGAACGGTGGCCCTCAAGCTCTCCAGTTCCTGCTGGACACGTCGCTCACTGGAGACGGAGGAAGTAACCGCCGGGGTGGAGTCCAACCTCATATGGGCCCTGCTAGGGCCCAGTCCCCGGCCTCTCTCCCAACCTCCATGGTGCCCTCCGTGTGCGGCGTCCAGAACCGGGGTCAGCAGCCTCGGATCGCTCTGTCCGGTAAAATCGATCCCCGAGGCCTCGGCCTGCTCAACCACCCGCTCCTACACCCACATTAAGCAGTAAAGTATAAGTATAAAATTTAAACTTGAACCTTTCAAAACTAAAATTTCAAATATAGGTAGAATAAATATTAACACTTACGCAATACTCCTGAGTAGCGACGTCGGGATATCGAAGCTCGCCCATGGAGGGATCTGTCGAGGTGCCGTGGACGGCAAGATATGCGGACAGCACGCTCGGTGTACCACCTTGCGCCACGGTCTGAGCTGTCTGCAATATTAGAAAATAACTCTTAATATTAGAAATATTAGAAAATAACTCTTAATATTGCAGAATATCACAAAGGTCGGTCTATTGTAATTTACCGATAACTCCATGGCTCGAGTAATATTCCTCGAGCCACCTGTGTAAGTGGGGCGACCCCTCTTCGCCGACTTCCTGTTCTCTGTATTCTGAGCGGCCTGTTTCTGCAGAACGCATTAACATTTAGTTTTCTAATTAAGGAACACAAAAAAATAAATTATATCCTAAACAATGAATTACGTTTAAAATACATACCTGTTTGCGTTGGGAGTCGAAATATTCGCACAATAGAGGCCATGTCTCTACGTCGACTCTAGCAAACGCCGGAGTAGATAGGAGGGCCGCTCTTTCTGCCTCGGGGGTCGCCATCCACAGGGAGTAGCAGTCGGCCTTCAGCTCATTCCTGTTGTATCGGACCTTGGTCTGCATGTTCTTCATCAGGCCATTGTACAGAGCATGAAGGTCGAGCACCCTCCCAGGGTGATCAGGGTCAAGTACAGGCTGAAAATCGTAATCCGACTGAAAATACAAAAAAAACATTGTTATTAGATTGCAAGTATTAATAATAAATATATTTGATAAATCAAATGAAAATATATATTAATACGTACCCGAGCCTGATCAAAGAAGAGGGCGAATGAGTGCCGGTGCTGCTCGCCCCACTCAACGTGAAGTGGATAGTTCTTCACGAGCCGGCTCTCGTCCCCCATATACCGGCCGAACCTCTCGGCATGAGGATCGGTATAGCGATAGTCAAGGGTAAAAAAGAGGGGGAATGCTGCTTCCCCCCTAGCTCTGTCAGGCCTCAGCCTATGGGACTGATTCGGGCCTCGAGTCCCCCTCTGGGGATGGGGAGGCCCTGCGTCTGCACGAAATATCAAGACAATCAATATTAAGACAAAGTTGTATTAAGAAATCAAGCTTAAACGAAAATTGAAGTGTGATATATACCTCTGGTGATTATCGCACGAGCCTGGGTCCGGGCAGCAGCACGAGCGGGACGATAGTTCCTTCGGTGAGGAACGACCGGGGTCCCGGATGCGGACGCATCCCCTCCAACTAGAAAATAAACATTGACGCTAAATTTCCATGAAGTTCATATTTATTCTATAGAGCATATGTAAAATGAATAAATATTTTATATTTATTCATACTAACCTGCAGACGATGCGGATGGTATGGAAGCGACAGGAGTGGCCCCTGCGGAAGATGTGGACGCACTACCTATAATTAGACAATTAAAAATAGATTATATAAGTAATTGCAAAAAGAATGTGTAAATCAATAATATAACGTTCTAAATCAATATGCATACACTATAGGATATATAAACATACCCGCAGGTGCGGTGGTGTCACCACCTACAGCTAGACAATAATAAAAATTGCTAAGTAAGAGCAAAAGGAATGTGTGTATATTTATGATATAGAATTCTAAATCAATATACATGCACTATATGATATATAAACATACCTGGAGGAGCGGGAGTGGCCTCTGTCCCAGATGTGGACGCATCACCAACAACTAGACAATCAAATATTGACAATATAAGTAATTTTGACATAAACAGGCATGAATATCTGTAATATTACATTCAAAATGGATATGCGTGCAGTATACCTGGAGGTGTGGCAAAATCCACACGGAAGGAGGCATCCGAAAGGGTCTCCGATCTGGGTGCAAGACCGGCCCTCTGAAGCTCCCTACGAAGCTCTCCGGGCGGCAGAACCGCTCTGCCTCTGACGCGGCTGGAGCTCCTGCCGCCCCTCGCTGCTCCCGACATGGTCATCAAATCTAGATAAACGGTTCGTGGACGCATTAGTCAACCATTAAAAGTATTGACTATATATGTATAGAGCGTAAAATGTGAAGTAATAATATAATATTACTGATAACCTTTTTTGTTTCGTGGGCGCATTATACATATCTACTTGGATTTCATCGTCGATGTCATTTCTAACCCACGTAACTTCATGATCGGTCGAAGACAACCCGTCCTTCGAAACAGACGGTCGGAGCACTTTAAACCTTCTCTCTTCTTCGTCTTCATCGCTGTCCTCGAATTCTGGGACATCGTAGACATCTCTGGGTTTCCATCGGCATACAACACTCCATCCCGGATGCTTCAAACACTGTGAGTAGTATACTTGGAATGAGGACATACTTTGTGACCATGTACGGACCAACCTGATAGCATCCATACGCAGGAAAGTCATTAATTGTCCACATTAGAGCCGCACGCAGTATGAAGGTTGTATTTGTGTTTGCATCATATGTCTCTACACCATCAATGAACAAAGATTTCAACTCCTCGATCAGAGGTCGGAGATAGACGTCAATATTGTTCCCCGGTGAGTTTGGTCCGTCGATAAGAAGACGCATCATAAAGTATGATTGGTCCATAGCCAACCAAGGCGACAGATTATAAATTATCATTACAACGGGCCATGTGCTGTGACTTCCAGCCATATAGTTGAATGAGCAAAATCCATCAGTAGCCAGTCCGAGCCGGACATTGCGAGGATCACTACTAAATATTGCGTGCCTCCTATCGAAATCCTTCCATGCCGGTGAATCTCTTGGATGGCTCATTTTTCCATCTTCACTTGGAGGAGCACGGTGATGCCAAATCATTGCCTCGGCTGTTTTCTTGCACCTGAATAGCCTCTGTATCCTCTGTGTTATGGGAAAGTATCGTGATATCTTGACAGGTATATCGGGCTTCTTATCAGAATCTTTCGGCTTATACCTGGCCTCTCCGCATGTTGGACACTCTTTCAAATCTGAATTCTCTTTCCGGTACAACACGCAATTTTTAGGATATGCTTGAATCTTCTCGCACTTTACATCCAAATCAGACATCAACTTCTGGGCTCCGTACCAGCTGTCGGGCACGTTATTTCCCGGAGGCATAGAATCTTTCAAGAACGAAAGAAGTATTGTGAATGACTTGTTGCTCCATCCATTTAGGCACTTAATCTGGAAAAGTTGGACGAACCATGAGAGGGTGGAATACTTCGCATTCTCATAAATTGGTTTCCTAGCATCATTCATGAAATTTTCATATTTATCCGCACACGGTCCTTGACCGGAAGGAATGTCATCTTCGGTACGAATAGATTCACCTAGGGCAGCCTCTACCATATCCTCCATTTCTTCTGATGGAAATAAATTACCGTCTTCTCCTTCTGCCGTATTACCGAATTCTTCTTCTTCTCCTGCCGCATTATCGTGTTCTCCTTCTTCTTCTGCCGCAGTACTGCATTCTTCTCCTTCCCCGTGATATTTTCAAGTTGTATAAAGTCTAGTAAACCCATATTTTACAATATGAAGCTCTGCCAATTCTACCTTCTGCCAGTACTTATTGCCACATCTATAGCACGGACAGAGAATCTTCTCTATTATGATCTTATTATGTGCGCGTGCAAATTCAATAAAAGCAGCAACTCCTGCGACAAACTTCGGTTGCATACGTTGTTGCCAATCTACATACATCCAGTCCTTAACTCTGACGTACTCATGGGCCATGTTAGACTGTATAACATATAAATTGTAGGTTATGCTGACTATATTGAGAAATATAAGAACGAGATAGTTACCGACAAAGGAGAAAATCCGTGTATATGCTTTGTGTGTGCGTTTTTCATTGAAAAGAATAAATTATCGCACATATGTTAACCGATAGACGGGGACTAAGTGGCGCTTTTAGTTTCATATATGAGTATCGATGAGAATATGAAGGTTTCATATTATCATCGAGTATTATATATTGGTTTTAACCTGAACATCTCGAATCACTCTCTAATTATGCGTTTATTGTGTATTCTTGTTGTATGTGTGTGTTCCGGCTGTCGGGGGTAGGCTTCTATCCCATTAAGAATGTATAGAGCGAACACCCATCACTTGTGCTTTCAACCGTTTCGAGTAAATTTCGGCAGCACCTCCCCGCTGGTCTCCGAGTACACTGTAATAGAATAGATAATCATTTCAAAGCTGTGAAACAACGTTGAAATGAATATCTAATCTATCTTTGTACACGGAGAACCAGCGGAAAGGTACCGACGAAATATCTCGAAACGGATGAAAACACAAGTGAATGAAGGCGTTTGCTTTATACATTCTTAACTTGTCCACACGGGACAAATCTATGGGTTACCATACGATTGAAATTTCTCGTCGCGTAGACTATACGATGGTTGTTAGTATCGAGCTATACCATCCGATATTTAACAACCTTCGTATAGTTCTATGTCACGACGAACATCGCACGTATGTTAACCGATAGACGGGGACTAAGTGGCGCTTTTAGTTTCATATATGAGTATCGATGAGAATATGAAGGTTTCATATTATCATCAAGTATCATATATTGGTTTTAACCTGAACATCTCGAATCACTCTCTAATTATGCGTTTGTTGTGTATTCTTGTTATATGTGTGTGTTCCGGCTGTCGGGGGTAGGCTTCTATCCCATTAAGAATATATAGAGCGAACACCCATCACTTGTCCTTTCAACCGTTTCGAGTAAATTTCGGCAGCACCTCCCCGCTGTTCTCCGAGTACACTGTAATAGAATAGATAATCATTTCAAAGCTGTGAAACAACGTTGAAATGAATATCTAATCTATCTTTGTACACGGAGAACCAGCGGAAAGGTACCGACGAAATATCTCGAAACGGATGAAAACACAAGTGAATGAAGGCGTTTGCTTTATACATTCTTAACTTGTCCACACAGGACAAATCTATGGGTTACCATACGATTGAATTTTCTCGTCGCGTAGAGTATACGACGGTTATTAGTATCGAGCTATACCGTCCGATATTTAACAACCTTCGTATAGTTCTATGTCACGATGAATATCGCACGTATGTTAATCGATAGACGGGGACTAAGTGGCGCTTTTAGTTTCATATATGAGTATCGATGAGAATATGAAGGTTTCATATTATCATCGAGTATCATATATTGGTTTTAACTTGAACATCTTGAATCACTCTCTAATTATGCGTTTGTTGTGCATTCGTGTTGTATGTGTAACATGATTTTAAACTATTGAGATCAAGATTTGAGAAATTTTATAAGTGGCCGTTAACATGATAACAATCATCTCTTCTTATCAGTCCATATCTGAATTCTAAAGGACAGTATATTTGCTATTAAAAGATCATGTTCAACTCTAAAGCAAGGGGAAAACAGAGGAATATAGATCTATTAAAGTCAAGCCATAAAGCTAATCACATATTTACAACATTGCAAATACATTAACGCAAAACATAGTTATGATGCTTCAAAAGAATCAATTATCAAGGATCTGGGAGTGGAGATGAACATACAGTTTCCCGTCAATAAGATCAACAGGACAGAGACAGATAAAATATAAGATTAGAATGATGAACAAGATAATATGCTTGAAAGATGCTATATTTGCATTTTTGAATATAAATGAATCCACCAATAAGATTATATACATGATAATATATGTAGAGGAATTCAGGCCATGAACACAAACCACCAACTATTTCATATGCTGGCTGAAAGAAACGGACGAAAAGATTCATAGTTTTCCATAAACTACAAGCAGATTCTGCCATTACTAAGTACAAAACAAAATGGATTATAATTTAAAGGAGAAAGAAGAGCTTGAAGCAAAATCAGATCAAATTATATTGTCCCACATGGGTTGCTCGCCCAGACATTCGATAGCATACATGTCACAAGAAAAATAACAGAAAAACAATTTCTTAAGCTTAAATACCCTCTAAATATGCCAAACAGCTTGCTTACAGTTCTACTGATACATTATTAAACATAAAATCCCTGCAGACGCCAAATCTGGAACAACTATCCCCAGCCCCAGCCCAGCCGCAGCCCCAACCCCAGCACCAGCCCCAGCCTAGCCGCAGCTCTAGCCCCAGCCCCAGCCCCAGCCCAACCGAGCCCCAGCCCCAGCCCCAGCCCAGCCCCAACCCCAACCCCAACCAAACCCTATGTTAGTTATATGTATGCCCTAGAGGCCATTATTATACATAGGATGTATATTGTAGTGGATGCTTGGACATATATAGGGAGGACTTTCTTGCTCGACATGATAGTATGCTATCTGGTTACTCTTTACCTTAACGTGTACACTGATTGTCTTTCTGTTACATGTTGGTAAAGCCCTTAGGATGTATACTTGACTACTTGGACTATGATGCGGATCATACTAGTGGGGACATGGTAGTCCATAAGTACATCCTTCAAAGTCCCTAGTCGTGGGTATATCGAGACGGGGCATCGATATTCCAGAGTAGACTAGCGTATACCTTCTCGACCCATACAGATGGGCGATGGATGATCCCATATCCATTGGTGTTTGACATCGGAGATGGTATACGGGTGCTCAGTGGAGACTGGGTACACTGGACGGACTCGCCGAGAACTCCCAGATGGTATTATACCTTACGTCAGATGGCAGTTCTCTGGTGACACTGGTACAGAGTAGTCTGTTGACCCGAGATCGTCATAGAGTCTTGTATGGTTCCCACCGTGCTTTGATTTCCACCTTACCACGTCTAAGAGGGCGTGCAAAACGGTGGTTTTTGGGTACAGTCCCGAGTCACATGGAGGCAATGAGCGATAGGAGGGGATTCGTCTCTCCCGGTATAGGGAGTTGATGTTGCGCTGTGTTCGATTGGCTATAACCGGAAATCCCTGGCCAGGGTTGCTGAGATTTACTGGTAAGTGTTACCTGTAGTTTCTCGAACTGTTATAGACCTCATATCGACACGACTTATCGAGCTACTGGGGTCTGACGTTTACCACCCCTAGGCGAGATATGCGACATATCAGACGACGAGACCGGACTGTACGGTAAGTGTTACTGGTTGGATTCACAGGAGTATGAGCGGGCTTGCTCGTCGATCTTCTGATCGCTCAATACCCGGGTGGCCGTTACGTTTAGCAGACCGCTTGCGGCTTGTGGGTGTTTGATATGATCATCATCTGCTGCCGGCGTATTGACGAGTCTTTAGAGTCCTACACAGAGGTTTCCTGGCTCAAGCAAAACGGAATAGGAGTGCATATGAGATATGTGTGGGACCGAGAATAATGCGTGTATGTGATACCGTATTCTATTCTCGCAATGAATGTATCGATTGGTTGTATGCGATATAACCTAATCATCGAATCAAGTATTGATTCGTTAAGCCGATACATTGGATATTAGTCGGTTATATGCGATATGACCGAATCGTTAAATCAAGTGTTGATTTAATGATTTAATGCATAATTATATATTTGATATATTACTTTGCATTAACTAGTATCGGTTCACTTTAAATGGATTTTCTCACTCGGATGTGCACATTGTATATGTGATATACTTTTGTGCACTTGTTTGTATCATGTTTGATGATACATGCTCACTTGGGTGTAGTTTTGGTTTAAACCTTGGTTATGTAAATGGTTAAGGTTTTTATTTATTTATTCATTTATTTATTTCTTTTTGGCAAGAAATAAAATGGTTGCTAGTTTTGTTTTATATTGAAAGTTCATGAAGGTTTGAAAAGTTGACCATTTTGTTTCTTTCCTTTAACCTAACCATTCCACTTAACCCTAGTTTATTCTCTACACCTAATCATGGTTTGAATATGATAAGTATTGATTTTCTTTTCCATTTTTAATTAACACTTATCATATTTTTGCTTCTTCTTCTTCTTCACTTCAAGATGAAGCTTGCCTCCATCAATGGCAACTTGAGAAAATGAGTGAGAAATCCAATTCTAAAGTGAACCCACTTTCTATTTCTTCATCCTCTACCTCTTGCCAAGTAGTATAGGGTGTTTTCTTCACAAGTTTCATGACTTGGTGAAGTCGGAGCTTGATCTTGTGATACCTCGACGTAGGTCATCTTCGGCATCGTAGTCGATGACCTAGCCCGCCCATTTTTTCGATGAAGCCGACGCTAGAGCCCGGGATTCGATTTGGACAGCGAGGAGACTTCATTGCGGAGCTATGGAGGTGGAGGACCGGATCTACAAAGGTTGTATTTCCGTTCTTTTAGTTAAGTTGTTAACTATTCGCATTCTTTCGTCTAAAATTCTAGTTAACGATCCGTATTAGGGTTTCTCGGCACCGTAAAATTTTGAAATTGGCATGGTTGATGCCTTGTGAGACCTCATTAGTGTGCCTAGGAACCCTCCAGTGGTATCAGAGCCTAGCTAGAGCCTTAGGCGATGCGTAGACGGAGTTTGAAGTCCAATCGAACCGAAACCCGATTTCCAAAATGCTCTCTGGACTTTTTCAAAAAACTGGGTTTTTTCCAGATTAAAAATTCTTAAAAAATTCAGCAGGAAATTATAAGAATTACGATGCAAAATTTATCGAGTGATGCTGCTACAGTGCGGCGGAACCGCGGTAGAAGCTTGGCTTCTGCGGCGGTTCCGCGGCCAATATATGTGATCACTGTTTAATTTTTGCATAGTAACTCCTATATTTTGGTTCTGGATTTTCTGGGATTTTTTAATATTTATTCAAGAGTTGAATATTCCAGGGTGTTTTGGAGCTTAGTTGATTCGATCGGATTATCAGACTTTGTCTATGTGGCTTTCCGGATATATTGAATATGTTAAAAAGTTCGACCGGATATAAATACCCACCTTTTCCCCTGTCGGGAAATTTCCAAGTGTTGGATTTTTCCGTGGTTTAAAGACGTTCTAAGTAGTGCAAGTAACGCGATGGACCCTCTAGAAGACAACAAACCTTAACTCGATTATGTGACCATCTTGAACTGCCCTTTGAACCTTAGGGTTTGGGGCAGTACGGCGTGCCACATGTGAGGCGTTGGCTTGACCCTTCTACGGCTGGACCGTTGGTACTGAGGCACAAATTGAATGTCTTTGAACTTATTTCATGAGTTGAGCTGTTTCGGGAAAACTTGGGTGTTTGATTGTTCGATCGGAAAGTTTAACATTTTCTATTTATCCGGAATGTGATACAATAATTGGAATTCACAAGTAGTTATGAGATAACTGAATGAATGTTATAAACATAGCAGTTTAGTCTCACTTGATCGGTTGCCACGGAATTTTGATGTGATCAAAAGTCCATCGCAATCACGTAGCGTACGCGGATACTCGCCGGGTAAACTTAATAGACAGCCTCACTCCATAGCTCCGACCAAGTGACTGTAGGAGAACCCCGTCGCCGAAAGCATCCGTTCGGGTGCTCGCGGCAGCGGTGTTCCGCCTTGGTGCACTTCGTCGACGGCGTCGGGGGTGCGGCCGTCTACTAAAGTTTGCGACGAGCATTCGATCAGGATGTCGGAAATCTTGTTGAATTGCCCGACTTGATATTGAAAAGTGTTTCCGATAATGAGACTAAAATGCGGGGTTTATAATTGTTAGGCATGTGATGTCTAAGGAATTCATTGGTTTAGGCATGCGATGTCTAAGGAGGTTGCGGATTCCAACTGTTGTAGTTTTACACTTTCTTTTCTGTGACCGTAAGTGTAATATGTGATATCGCCGGTTTCGTTGCTAGATGTCAACGACAATTGGGATGCGCATATATACTTACGTTGATGACATGTGATGTTATGTGTTGCTGGATATGTTATATTGGATCGTCGTGTTTGAATAGCCCAGGGGTTTTTATGTGAGATGAGTGTTTTTCATTTTCATTCATGTAAAAACTTGTATGTAATATTCTTTTATTGGGGCACTTCCAGGTTGCGGAAGATGTCACCCTTTGTATATTATTTACTTTTCCGCACTAGGATAGACCCAAGGAGGGGAGCACAAGTAACCGGGTTCTGGAGTCCAGTGGGAGACCAACTCGAGTAGTCGAGTCCGGGTCTCTTAACTCTAGAATTGGTAGGGTTGTTTGCCGCTCTCGTAGGGGTCTAGGGGTGCAGGTTTGGCTATTCATCGCGACCGTGGAATCCGTGTTTTATACTGGCTCGTATTGAAAACACGGACGTCCTAGTATATCCAATATTTCATATGATTCTTCTGCTGCGATATCTGTGATGTGATCATGTGATTTGTTCTGTGATGGATACTTTATATAGTATATATGATATATTATATAGACGTTACTTATGTTTTACACCCGCGCTAGCCCTGCCCCGCTCTGCCGTTAGTTACCTAACCTAACGGTGCACGAGGGGACATCGAGGCGAATGCGGATGGCATAAGTGTACGTCGTATTTATCTGTGATGTTTAGGTACTTAAATGATGGGACTTCATTAATGTGATTAATGAAATAAAAGAAATCTAAGATGTTGTAGAATCGAATTTCAAAAATAAAACAGGTAGCTACAGTTCTTGCTTTGCACAGCGGTATATGTGATATATCCTGCACCTTATTCGATGAGGAAAGGACCGAGATCCCTTTACCGGGAGTGACTCCTTTAGCATTAACTGGCAGATGCTACACACTCGGTTTGTCTTTTGATTGCTTTTAAGTGTTTTGCTTTGCACAGTGATATATATGATATATCCCGCACCTCATTCGACGAGGAAAGGACCGACGATCCCTTCACCGGGAGTGACTCCTTTAGCAAAACTAGAAAAGCCTCAAAAGCACTCCATTTTTAAAATCATTTGATTCTACAACGATATCAAGTTCATTACGCAATAGGTTTTCAGAAAAACCTGTCGTAGCCCTCCGTCATTTCAGATAAGTTGTATATAGTATTCGTGCTGCATTTGTTGGCTTTCGTCAAGGTGCAGTGTGCGGTAGCTATATGCTGCTTATCTGCTGCATACGATGCGATTGGATTAGGGTAGTCGTGCGGCTTTGTTGGCTTTCGTCAAGGGCCGTGCGGGTAGGTTTAATTCAATCAAGAAATGTATGGGTTGAACTTGACTAGCGGGCTATGGTTTGTTGGCTTTCGTCAAGGTCATAGCACGTTAGGGGCAAAATATTATCGGGAATTTCAAATGTTGAAATTTGCAATGAGATTGCATACCTTCTATGAGATAGTTGGATCCCGATACCCGCTGTGAGTAAGAGTTACTCCTGGGAGGGTTTTATACATTACAATTAGCCGATCAAGTAGGTGTCTAGAAAGGTGTTAACGGGGTTACGTCTCTGGGAAAACGAGGTTTACATTAATTAGGTTCGTGCGAAAGCACGGGGGACCTCCCTCAAAGTACCGACACTGGCCTGGCTGAAAGATTGGCGAACTTGTAGTGTGTAATTAATCCCGGCTAGTCTTTCCTTTTAGGGTTTGAAGGAAGATTTGATAAAAAGCACTGGGAGCCATCCTGATTAGATAAAATAATAACCAATCTATTCTTGCAAGAGCGCACGCTGAGTGTTTTCTTCTCTCTCTCTCTAGGTAGCGACCATATCACGCCTTAATCAAGATAATAATACGGATGTATTGACCGAACCCGCTTGTTATACTGAGCTGGGGAACGTTGGTCCCGCTCCAACTTATAATTGTTATAAGACAGAGCAGGAATTAGGGATTACCAGAATTCTCGTGCCGCCCAAACGAAGAGAGTGCATGCTGATGCATCATCTTCGGGTGTGTTCATTATACAGAACTGTTTCTCAGTATCCTTTACGTCCTGGGTCTGTGATACCGGATCAGGATCCCAGATATGTAATCAGTTACATAGGGCTAAAGAAAGGTAGAGAGCTGAGAACGGGTGATAAGTTTCATGAGGCAGAAAACGGGGCAAGTGTTGCAGCCAAGTCTGTTGGTCACTGTCACCCTGTATTCTAAATACATTGATTCTGAACGAATGCTATTAGATACCGAACCTGATATACAAAATCATATCTATCTCTTTATTAGTAAAGAAATGATAAAATTTTGTATTGTTGGATAATGTTTTGAACATTTCCTATATCAAAAGTTGATCGGATCAGGCACGTTATCTAAAAGCATTGACGTTCTAAATCAAACTACAGTTCTTAGTATATAGAACACACACAAGAGGAAGTAGTTCAGAAATGAACGGATCCTTCTTAAGGCATTGTAGACTAGGTCATATCAATGTGATCCAACTGGCTGAAGTTACATTTTAGATGCATATTGTAGGGTGTTTTTCGTCACCCCATTGAGATGGGAATACGCGCGCGCTTGTCAGGCGTACTACAGATTCCCCCTGCCTAGGGAAGGCTGGGGTTTAATGATTGTGGGGATCCGAATCTCCGGCAGCCGCGGACTAAGCTGCCGTTAATTACCCCTCGCCTTTGGGGCGGGGGAACCTCCGATTAACGGGTTAAACTGGTCATGCGAACTCAATGTGCAGTATACGTGTGTTCAGTTCTGAAAGGGGGGGTTTGGATATATCGGGAGCCACGCAGAGTTTTTACGGGGGTCCCGCTACCCGGATAGCGGGCTGGGGGTCAAGGGGGCTAGCAGCCCCCTTGCGGGGTGCGGGGCAGCGCCCCGTTAGAAATTTTTTTCTAACAGGGACAGTGTCGTGGAGTACGTGTATGTATAAATTTGTATACATATGTATATATATACATGTAAATATAAGTAAAGGGGAAAAAGACATCCAAAGGATGCGTGGGGCCAGCGCCTAGAGCGCTGTGCGCTAAGGTGCTGTGCGCTCAGGCGCGCGCGCACCACGTGTCGACACGTGGGCAACTTGCGCATGAGCGCTGCGCGCAGGTGCGCAAGCGCACGCGCCACGTGTCGGCATGTGGGCGTTTTGCGCAAGAGCGCCGCGCGCAGGTGCGCAAGCGCGCGCGCGCCACGTGTCGGCACGCGGGCGCTTTGCGCACTTGCGCAAGCGCGCCACGTGTCGTCACGCGGGCGCTTTGCGCACTTGCGCAAGCGCGCAGGTGCGCAAGCGCGCGCGCCACGTGTCGGCACGCGGGCGCTTTGCGCACTTGCGCAAGCGCGCCACGTGTCTTCACGCGGGCGCTTTGCGCACTTGCGCAAGCGCGCGCGCCACGTGTCGGCACGCGGGCGCTTTGCGCACTTGCGCAAGCGCGCAGGTGCGCAAGCGCGCGCCACGTGTCGGCACGCGGGCGTTTTGCGCACTTGCGCTGCGCGCCGGAGAGGACAAGAGGCTTTTAGCCTAAGAAACAGAAGCTGTGCTTCAAAAATGAAATATTTATTATGTATATATATATGGAGTTAAACTCCTGTGATGTTTTGAAGATGATAAAAGGGGTTCTTCTTCTTCCTCCTGTTGTTTGGCCAGATCTTGAAGATCAAGAAATATGAGATTTTAAAAAAATCACTCCTTTTTGAGATCTGATGGGTGATCTGAGTTCCCCTTTGTGGGTTTTGTGGTGGAAAACTACTTAGTTTTGGAAAAGAAAGAGTAAAACTCTTGATTTAATTCAAAAGAATTGAGAAGGTTTAGAACCTTGGAGAAGGAGCAAGAGGCATAAAGAACCCTAGTTTTTGGGGGGAATGAAAAGTCTATCTTTTATTCATCATCATGTTGCCTTATATAGGCTTACACATTTATATATAGCCCCTTGGGCTTTGCAAAAATGGCATTTTAGCTCATCCCATGGTTCATGTGCCATTTCTTTTTGCACATAAACCATGGGCTTACAAAATATTGGTTTTATGCCCATTTTGCATACATTCATGTATGAAAAAAATTACATAAAAATTATTTATTACATGATTTCATTTTTGGCATGGGGAGGGTCGGCCGCTTCATGTTTCGGACTCGACCTGGGCATGGGCCCACTTGACCTGGGCTTGGGCCCACCTGGCTTGGGGTTGACCTTGACTTTGACTCGGTCAACCGGGGTGTAAATTTTTACCCCAACAAAGTGCCCCCCATCAATAAATGCACAACGCACATTTGAGTTGTGTGCATGAAATTGATGGATCTTGAAGCTGAACTTCGAGGTGGAACATCATTCCAGAGGCGAAGCATCATCCCGGGGAGCATGATTCCTGAGAATCGGAGCATCATTTCGATGAGCGGAGCATGATTTCAGGGTTCGGAGCATCATTCCGAAAGGCAGAGCATAATTCCAGAGACCGGAGCATCTTTCCGAAGAGCGGAGCATAATTCCAGAGATCGGAGCATCGTTCCGACGGGCGGAGCATTATTCCAATTTGCGGAGCATCATTCCAGGGGATCGGAGCATCATTCCGATGGGCGGAGCATTATTCCAATTTGCGGAGCATAATTCCAAGGATCGGAGCATCATTCCGAAGGGCGGAGTATGATTCCAAAGTTCGGAGTATCTTTCCGAAGAGCGGAGCGTAATTCCAGAGATCGGAGCATCGTTCCGATGGGCGGAGCATAATTCCAGGGTTCGGAGCATCATTCCGAAGAGCGGAGCATAATTCCAGTATTCGGAGCATCGTTCCGAAGGGCGGCAGACATTCTGATCGAAGCATGATTTCGATGCAGAGGTAAATTCCTAGGCGAAGTATAATTCCGACAAGGAAGGCAAATATTCCGAGGCGAAGCGTTGATTTCGACACGGGATATATTCTGAGACGGAACATGATTCCGGCGCAGAACTTGTTGGCTAACTTGATTCCGAGACGAAGCATAATTTCGACAGGGAAGGCAGGTACACCGAGGCGAAGCATCATTTCGACACGGGGTGCATTCTGAGACTAAGCATAATTCCGACGCAGAGCTTGCTGGTTGACTTGATTCCGAGGCGGAGCATAATTCCGACGAGGAGGTCGTTGGTTGATTCCGAGCCGAAGCATAATTCCGACAGGGAGCTTGCTGGTTGACTTGATTCCGAGACGGAGCATAATTCCGACGAGGAGGTCGTTGGTTGATTCCGAGCCGAAGCATAATTCCTACAGGGAAGGCAGGTATACCGAGGCGAAGCATGATTTCGACACGGGGTAAATTCTGGGACAGAGCATGATTCCGCCGTAGAGGTTGTTGGTTTGATTTGATTTGGGTTGACATCAGCATCGCTACACTGGAATATGGTACCAGGAGCGAATCATCATTTGTCATGAGAGGATTTGGGAATTGGGGTTTTTATTTGGCATCTGCATTGCTGCACTGGAATAATGCCAGGAGCAACTCATCATGTGCCCCGAGAGGATTTGGGAATTGTTGGCTTAGGAGACAGGTTTTAGATCCCTGTCACCTAAGGCTTTTCCATTTTGTGAGCCGTAAGGGTCTCACAAAGCATTTTCTCCCTACGGGTCGTAAGGATCCCGTAGGTGTATTTTCTCCTTAGGAGTCGTGAGGACCCCCAAGTGTGTTGCTCCTTTGTGAGTCGTAAGGATCTCACGCGGGGATTTTCTCCTCACAAAGTCGAGAGGACTTTGCGAGTGCATTTCATTTCTTCTTTTTTTTATTTTTTTTTTTACGAGTTTGCGCCCTTTCGGGTTTTCACAAACTCGCCGGCAGTCCTGCTGTTTTTACTCACGGAGCCCTTTCGGGTTTTCATCCGTGCCCGTTTTGCTTGTGGACATACCGTTCTTCTTTTTTTTTCTTTTCCTTTTTTTTTTTGGAGAGATCGGGATTGTTTTACGCCCGTGGATTGTATACGGTTTTGCAGGATGTATGATCCAAACCGTAGGGCCATAAAAATTTTAGGACTTTGTCGGCGTCTGCATCGCTGCACTGGAATATGGTACCAGGAGCGACTCATCATTCGCCATTGGGATTTGGAATTTGGTTGGCGTCTGCATCGCTACACTGGAATATGGTACCAGGAGCGACTCATCATTCGCCGTTGGGGTATGGGATTTGGAATTTGGTTGGCGTCTGCATCGCTGCACTGGAATATGGTACCAGGAGCGACTCATCATTCGCCACTTGGGGATTGGGGAGCGATGGCTTAGGAGACAGGTTTGGATCCCTATCACCTAAGACTTTTCAATTTTATGGGCCGTGAGGGTCCCATAAAGGTATTTTCTCCCTGCGAGTCGTAAGGATCCCACAGGTGTATGTTCTCCTTAAGAGTCGTGAGGACTCCTAAGTGTGTTTTTCCTTGGTGAGTCGTAAGGATCTCACGAAGGTTTGTTCTCCTCATACATCGTGAGGACACATGAGTGGGTCTTTCCAATGAAGCATAATTCCAAAGGCGGAGACCAGCCGCGTGACTGGTGATTACGGTGGGGCATGGGTATGCTGAGAATTATTTGAACCTGTGGATTGTATACGGCAGTCAATTTGGGGACTGGCCGTAGGGCAGGGAGAATTTTGGAAATTTGAATTTTTGTTGGCGTCTGCATCGCTGCACTGGAATATGGTACCAGGAGCGACTCATCATTCGCCTTTGTTTTTTTTTTTTTTTTTTTTTTTTACCGCGATTGCTCTATCATTTCAGCTTTTCTTATCGTGAAGGTCGCGATTGCCCTATCATTTCGGCTATTTATTCGCGGTTGCCCCATCATTTCGGCTTTATTTTCATTTTTATTTTTACTCGCTGATTTTTATTGCGAGTTGCCCCATCATTTCGGCTTTATTTTCATTTTTATTTTTACTCGCTGATTTTTATTGCGAGTTGCCCCATCATTTCGGCTTTTCTTTATTTTTCTTTTATTTACACATTTTTTTTTATTTACATTTTTTTTACATTCCCAGTTTAACGACTTAGAGGTCGACTGTTCCCAGTTTAATGACGTGGTGGTCGACTGTTCTCAGAGAAAGGCAGATGTCTGAGAGAATCGGTTTCACGAAGAACTTCGGTCTCCGTTTGTATGAAATTGGCGGTCGCACCTTGACTGTTTACTAACACGCCTTTGGACAGTTCTATCTCTCCTGCCTTGTATTGCTTTTCGACCCAATCTTTGAAGACGAAGCAGTCCTCAATGGCATGACCTATCACTCTGTGATAGGGGCAGTATTTGGGGTCGTCGGTCCTATTCGCTTCCTGCGGTCTTTTTGACTCTGGCAGTTGTAGACCGTTCTTCAGGGCGTCTTTGAATATTTTACGGATTTTGTCCCTTCTGAAGGAATAGAACTTATCCAGCTTCTCTTTCAGTGGAGATTCTCCTCCCTCTCCGAACATTGGCTTCCGAGACTGGTTGGCGTTAGGCCCGCTCAACCCTTGCTTATTTCGGTTGGCCGAGGCATTGAAAGACTCAGAATCGTCGGAATTTCCGCCTTTGCGACTATCGTCCTTTCGGTTTCTCCATGACCTATTGTTATTTTGGGAATCCGAGGAGGACTCCTGCTTTGAGCGCTCCAGCATCTGAACTTTCCTGGTCAGCTCTTGGAATGTTTTGAGACCCGCGGTGCATAGAAACGGGGCCATCCAATTGTTGAGATTTCCGACGAGGAGACTGACAGATTGGTCCTGCTCTATCGGTGGTTCACATTTGACGGAGAGATTGCGCCATCGGGTTATAAAATCCGTGTCGCTTTCGTTGTTCTTGGGCTTGGTCCTTACGAGCTCGGCAATGGTGATCTTATCGCTGACGCTCATGAACCTTTGTCGAAACAAAGATTCCATTTGGACGAAAGTAGTAACGGAGCCATCTGGTATGCTCGCGTACCAGTCGAAAGCAACATCGGTCAGGCTATTAACGAACTGGCGGAGGAGAAGCGCATCATTGCCCCCAGTATTCCCGCAAGAGGCTTTGAAGTGGGCGATATGTTGATTCGCATTTCCCGTCCCATCGAATCTTCCGAATTTAGGGATGACATAGCCGCTAGGAAATTCCACCAGATCATACTGAGCAGGATATGGTCTCCCACTACTGCTGATATCTTTTTGCGCTTCGGCTTCGGCCACCAATGTTTTGACTTTGGTGGCAACCAAATCCATGATTTGATCTTGAGTTAGCGGGCTACTGTCATCGGTAGCCAAGAGATTTGCTGAGATAGGATGCGACTGATTTTCATGCGGTCCGCCCACTTTTGGAT